>CM050513.1:76637307-77887307 GCA_027563665.1 Antrozous pallidus
TAGAGCAGAATATTAAACAATAAATTAATTTTAGTAAAAGTTAAAGTTGACTTTCAAGTGATGATGTCATATAGACAGAGCCCTGGTCTCAGTACTAACACGAATCTATAATAATCTTCAAATCATAGTTTTTTAATAAACAAGTATCAGCTATAGATTTAACTTACAAGTTCAGTCTAAACACAAAGATACATGTAAGTTACAGTTCAGAGTAAATGCAAACTCTTTTTTCATTATTTTAGATTTCTTCATGAAGCATTTTTACAAACTTCCAAAAGTATTTATTAGACATGTTAGAAATTCAACCTTAGGTATATTTTCCTAACTTTCCTAGTTTTGGGAATTTAAATGGTACCTATATCAACCATATTTAGGGTACCATGGGTGGTGACTTTTTCTTAGGACAAACTTTTCATGTCAACAACCCAGTATTTGGGATAATAATGGCATTTGACCAACTAATCTCATAGATTAATTAAAAATATCTCTTGCTTCCAAAGCAAAATGTCAAAGCCCTGGATAATAGAGTTATCTATATAATCTTAATTTAATTTCTTCTGCCTAAGAATAAAAGCCTCCCTCCACAACTGAGGAAAATCATTTGTATTAATGGGTTACTCTATTGACACCCATCTAATTACACAGATAACGCTTTCTTTTCACTTATTTTATATATATATATATATATATATATATATATATATATTTAGTTAACTACCTCCTTAAAAATACTTAAATTATACAGGTGTCCTCCCAAATGTATACACACTTAGAATAATTATTAATTCCAATGGGTTAGATATGAAAAGAAAGAAATATCAATTGAATTATCAAAAATGTGTGTATACATTTTGGGGGGATACCTATATTTCTGTCATATTTCAAACTTGCACATAAGAAGTATAAGTGAAATAAATTGACTAAGTTGTAGTTAAATTGCTTCATTTTATAAATCACTTTTTGACTCAAAATCCTCTAGTAAATCATTTTATAACTCAGAATTCTCAGTGTTCTTGATTCTCTGGGTTATAAACAGGGTAATTGATAAGAGTACCATTTACTCTCGTATATTTTCTTCTAAGAAGCTGATACCCATTCAGAAAATTTTGGTACAGTCATTTCTTCAGTGATGAATATTAACTTCATTAGTATAAAATTTATGCACTGCTGCTTTCAAGTCTTCTTACATATTCAATAACTTTTAAATAAATACCTATTTATAGTATAATCAAAATATTTGAAATGTAGTTAAACCAAACATGTGTGGTACCAACCACACTTATAACTAACTGCAGTGTGGTCAATATTGACATCATGACCTAGTTCTCACATGCTCAGACAAGGTCATCTACTATAAGCATGCTTCTGTCCAACTATGATTGTGAGACTCCATTTCAGAGATATTAAATTATAAAAAAAATACACAGCTTGGAAATGATGAAATGATTATTCCTCCATAGGTTAGTAGTGATGTTATAGTTTCTAGAATTTCTAGGACCTGATCATTTAGATTTTCCTTCACTTAGCATTTGCTCTATGTTTTTTAGACACTCTCCTACATGCTTTAAATGTACTATCTAATAGGATTTAATATTAGATAACACTTTATGTAAGGTAGATACTGTGTTTATGAGAAAAGTATTTATAAAATATAAAAATAGCCTACCTACTAAAAGAGTAATATGCAAATTGACCAAACCTCTGCTATAACCCACCAGCCAATCAGGAGCAAGTATGCAATTTAAACCAACCAAGATGGCCTCTTCCACAGAGCAAGCAGGAGGCTTGAGTTTCCCCAGCAATGGAGGAAGCCAAGCTTCCTGCACATCCTGGCTGGTCCAGGCCTCCACTCAAGGCTATAAAGTTTCAATTATAGAAGATAAATAAATCTCAACAAAAATGGTGGCAGCCACAGAGCTGGAGAGAGCAGGAGGCTTGAATTGCCCCTGGCGATTGAGGAAGCCAAGCTTTCCACCTGTCCTGGCCTGCCTTGGCCTCTATTCAAGGCTACAAAGTTTCAATTATAGAAGATAAATAAATCCCAACAAAACTGGTTGTGGCTACAGAGCAAGCAGGAAGCTTGGCTTCGCTCATGGCTACAAAGTTTCAATTGTAGAAGATAAATAAATCCCAGATACCAGAGCCTCTGCCTGGGTCACTGGAGGGCATGGCCAGCCTGGAAACCACCACAGGTCCCTCACCCAGGGACTCCATGTCTCAAGGGAACCCCACCCTGATCTGGGACACTCTTTAGGGCAAACCAACTGACCCCCACCCATGCACCTCTATCAGGCCTCTATCCTATCTAATCCTATCTAATACAAGAATAATATGCAAATTGATCATCACTCCAATACACAAGATGGCTGCCCCCATGTGGTCAAAGATGACTACCCCCATGTGGATACAAGATGGCCACCACAAGATGGCCAGAAGGGGTGGGCAGTTGAAAGGGGTCAGGCCTGCAGGGGAGGGCAGTTATGGGCAATCAGGCTAGCAGGGGAGGGCAGGCCTGAAGGGAGGGCAGTTGAAGGTGATTAAGCCTGAAGGGGAGGGAAGTTAGGGGTGACCAGGCTGGCAGAGAAGTGAAGTTGGGGGTGACTATGCCTGCAGGAAAGGGCAGTTTGAGGGGACCCAGGCCTGCAGGGGAGAGCAGTTGAGAGGGAACAGGCTGCAGGGGAGGGCAGTTAGGGATGACCAAGCCTGTAGGAGAGGGCAGTTAGAGGCAAATAAGCTGGCAGAGGAGCAGTTAGGCATCAATCAGGCTGGCAGACAGAAGTGGTTAGGGGTAATCAGGCAGGCAGGCAAGCGAGCAGTTGTGAGCCAGCAGTCCTGGATTGTGAGAGGGATGTTTTACTGCCCATTTAAGCTTGCTCCTACTTTTATCAGGCCAGGCCTAAATGGGGAGTCAGACATCCCTTGAGGGGTCCCAGATTGGAGAGGAGGCAGGCTTGGCTGAGGGACATGCCCCCCATGCATGAATTTTGTGCACCAGGCCTCTAGTATACAGTATAAATGTACATAGAAGTTATATGTAATAAGAATTTGAAAGCAATCTGAGTATAGTTTAGTAGAAGATTAAACCTTTTTTGGTATGTTAAAAGATTAAATTATAATCAGCTACAGTGTTTAATGTTGCTTATATTAACTCAAGAACTTTACATAACGGCCTTCCTAAAGTGTAAGTTCATGGGCAGTCTTTGCCCTGAGGGAAGTGTTTAAAACTGGAGTAATATCCATTAATGCCTCCAGGGATCAGGAAACTAGATAGGAGTTGAGACTATGGAGTGAGAGCAACCTCAATTCCCACAGAGGGCTGATTGCCTTTGAAAATGGAAGCTGTGCCCAGCTAGTATGGCTCAGTGGTTCAGCATCAACCTGTGAACCAGGAGGTCATGGTTCCATTCCTCGTTAGGGCACATGTCCGGGTTATAGCTCGATCCCCAGTAGGGGCATGCATTAGGCAGCCCATCAATGACTCTCATCGTTAATGTTTATATGTCTCTCTACTTCTCCCTTCCTCTATGAAATCAATTAAAATATTTATAAAACTAAAAAAATGGAGCTGTTTGCAACTATATCTAATTGTTTCTATGTAAGACATGTTCCATTGTTGACAGATCTGTCACTATTTCAAGAAAACCAAAAATCCAATATTTTACAAGAATACAATAGGCAATTTGCTAGAAAGTTAAACAATGAAAGCCAAATGAAGAGTAAATGCTGACCAAGTTTGGACTTGGTCAATGTAGTAAAAGATAAGATAAAAAAGTAAGAGGATACTCTCTTGCCTTGGCCTTCAGTTTAGGGTACATGACCCTCTAAGGAAAACATTAACCAGCTACCCTAAGAAGAAGATAACATTCCATCATCTGGTAGACTTCAGGAAGCTTCATTAAAAGCAGCTGGAACATGCCCTTATCCTCCTCATTTGTCCCTTCATCAATTCTACTGCCTCCAATGCCCTTGGACCTTGAAGTCAAGGGCCACATTTTAGGAATGGCAGATTGATGAACTATAGGGAGCTTAAGTTATTGAAGATTTTGTAGAACAAAACTTACCAAGTCAGTCCTCCTTTGCCAATCTTCAGACTTTGCTAAAAGAGGAAATACACTCTGTATTATTTAAGCCAGTGTTTTTATTGAATTTTTAATTTATTCACTCTGAAAGTGTAAATAAGTCTATAATTACCTTTATATCTGTTATAAACCTTTTGAATCAACTCCCAGAGATAATAACTAAAAATCCAACCTAATCAAACCAAATCTAATAGATTCTTTAAGTTATTAGTGAGAAAATAATTTTGATGACTTTAAAAGGGTCTGCGTTGTAATATTTAAATGTGTCACCAGGATGCGGTGAGCTCATGAGAAGCAGATAGTTTCCATTATTCACTTCCCACCCTTCCCTGATTTTGAGTCTACTTTTTCAAAACCAGAATAGTTCAATCTCCCATCTTTCAAAAATCTCTTTTTTAAATAGCAATTGCCAGATTGTGGTTTAGTTTTTTCAAGTGGCTGCTTATTTAAATACTATATTCAAAATTATAGAAACCTCATAGAAATTTTATAGAAACTTTCTAGGTTCTTTAGAAGTATTATCAGAAGATTCAGGTAAATGAAAGAATCTAAGGAATGACTGATAAGATGACACTTTCCATAACAGAGTCTAAAGAGTCAATAGAAAAGGATCAGCTGCTCAGGAACCCAATCCTGAAGAGAGCCTGTTGCAGTAGGTAGAGGCAGATGGGACAAGCTGGAGATCAAAGAGCTTCCTGTGGCTATTCTGGGACAGAAGTCTGAGGCAACGCTTTGATTTTGGGCTTGCCCACCCACATGGCATATTATGCCTCTCTAGAATGGCCACCCAAACTGAGCTTTGCTGAGTGCCAGACAACTGAATATGTCATGGAAAGAAAAGATCTAACCAACTTGGTTTTGCTTGCCTTGAAGATTCGTCACTAGGAAAAACATTTTTGCATTAATTAAAAGTTAAAAAAAAAGAAGGATTAAAGGGGGAAGAAGAAAGAAAGAGCAAAACAAAAAATAAGAACAGAGATTCTTAGTAAAAAAAATATTTTAGGATCTCAGAAAGGTCACATTCTTTCTTTGATCATTAATGAACCAAGGTTTTGTATAGTTCTGCAGTAGCCTTGAGGCACCACTTCTCTGACTAAAACGGGATTGATTATACTATAAAAACAAAAACTAAATTAAATGTAAAGACCTAGGAATAGATTCTTTACCCGGGGGTGGCCAAAGAAAGACCAGAATGATTCCCCCCCCTCCCCCCTCAAAGTTTGAGATAATGAGAACAATATTATAAAAATATGGTGTAATTTTTGTCCTTTTTGAAATAAAAGCACAGAAATAGTTTGTCATTTAAGATTTAGCACACAGGCTTTTAGGACCAATGTCATAGTTAGGGTGATATAAAAATAGTTTTGATATGATATATGTGAGATCCAATTCAATAATTAGAGGAAGACATTATTTTTTGTTTAATATTGCAGAGGTGTAGGATGCACTTGAAGGAAGTTTTTTCAGCTGCAGGTTTTAATGATACAGAATTTTAGCATGATTATTGGTGCTAACTCCCTTCTATTACAGTGAACAAAACTTAAACCCAAAGGAATCATGTAGCTAACTCAATATTGCTAGATACAGGCCTAATCTATGGTTTAAGACTCCCAGTAAACTTTTTTTCACAATGCTGCTGTATTTTCCAAGATTTTTCAAGTGTTAAAATCTTCCCTTAACTGGATTGCTTAGAGTATTCCATTTCATACTAGATTAACCATTTCTAAAGTATACAATCTCTCTGTCCATAATATAAATATTTTAAAAACTGGCATTCTACTCAAATCAGAGAGCAACATGAATATACAGAATCAATAGTACCTCCTGTGCCAAAAATGCCAATCAGTAACTCTTTTCTGAAAGCTGTTTTCCTCAGTCAGCAGTGTAAATAATCCCTCAGGGATTGAAATGGTATATTTTAGAACTCTGCATCTCAACTTTCATGAGTACTGTAATTCTACATGAGAATGGCTAAAGTGAATAGAATGTTAAACTGTATCTATCCTATTTACTGAGGTCATGAACAATATTTTAAATGTTTATATTATGCTTCAGACCTTTTTTAATCATCATTCTTCTGTATGATGGACACTTAAGAACTGTTACCTAGTGTCACCTAGTACATTTCCAAAGCTTGGCATCATCATGAGAAATACGTTATGCACAAATGCTTCACTTCCTAACCCCTTAACTCCAGCCAAAGATGATTGTCTTTCTTTTTCTTCAAGGTCATTCCCTTCTCTATTCAAATTATTTTGAGTTAGAGTATGAAAAGCTGTGGCATGCTGTTCTATACAGTTATTATCTGCATTAACTCTTCCCTATCAAGTCTCTTTTTTTTAATTTCTTTATTGTAAAGGTGTTACATATGTGTCCTTCTTCCCCCCATATCCCCCCCTCCCCCCCGCTCATGCCCTCATTCCTCTGTTGTCTCTGTCCATTGGTTAGGCCCATATGCATGCATACAAGTCCTTTGGTTGATCTCTCCCCTTTACTCCCACCCTCCCCTACCTTCCCTCCAAGGTTTGAAGATCTGATAGAAGTTTCTCTTTCACTATCAAGTCTTAATCCACTTTTCCTGCTTCCCACTGATTCTGAGAGTTCTCAGGGAGAATTTAAAACTTTTCATTATTTGATAACTATCTTTGGATGATATCTTAAATGTTAAGTATGTTGTGGATCTTCTCAATGATTGTTGGGTAGCTTACAATTTTCTAACTTTTTAGCCCTGGAGTTTGTGTTTACATTTCTATTGGTGGCAAGTAGCGCTGTTTTACTGACTCAGGTTAACAAATAATAAGCAGGCATGCAGTAAATGGTAAATGATGAGGTTGCACTAAGAGATGCCCAAATGTCAGCATTGCCTGCCAAAAGGCTCTATAATAATTAGGATTGAGAAATGGGAGGACAATTCAGTCATCTGATCCAGAGTTGTGAGCAACAAATTAATTTTGGCAAAAAAAAAAAAATCAATGATCATATTAAATCAATTTTTTAATTTCAACATTACTAGCCTTGTAGCTTTGTCAAATGTTTAACTTTGCTTTGGTAAGCATTGTAAGTACAGGAGTTTATAACTAATTTTTTGTTGTATATATTAAGGTAACATTTTAATATATAATTTTAGTCGATACAGATAGCTTGTGATTGTTTGGTTGATTTGACTGATTCCAGCTGTGCTTTCCTCAAGTTTAAGGGATACAAAGTCAAAGGAGATAATATAAAACTCTACAATCTACCAGACAGATGGTCCTTTTGGCAATTCTCAAATCACACAGCACCAGTAGTCTCTTCCCAATATTTGGCTTTGGAAATAGCAAACATGAAAGCAGTCAATCAGTATTTCTAAGCACAGCAGATAAAGTGAGGAAGGGAAGAGTAAGTGAGCCTATTTTAAAATATCTATATCGCCATGTTCTCAAAAAGGATTTGAAATCTCATTATTTTTAAATCATAAAAAGAAATTAGAGAAACTTTAAAACACACTAATTTATTTCTGCTCACCTAATTGTTTTTAGTCTCATGAAAATATTCTAGACTTTTACTATAACATACATTAAGATGTCCTCCTCCAGATTTTCTCTTATTTTTTCTAGTCAAGACTTTGAACAGTATAAATACTAGAAAAATGCTATTACTTTAAGTGTAAATACTTAAAAGTACTCAATATCATTTCTGAAGTCATTTGAAAGCATTGATTAATTTCTAAGAAAAATAGCTAAATCCCAAAATCAATAAGTGAGACCCAACTTCTTTCATTTCTTCTACTCACCATATCCAATGAAATTATTGGTTCTCTTCACCTGGCCTGTTAGGTATCTATGAAGTCTATCCACTTTCTTTATTTTCCACCATCACAGGAGGACTTCAGGTCACAATCTTTTCTCACCTGGATTATTGCTACTGTCCTTTCTTTGGCCAGTTTTACTCATACTGATACTACCCATTTCTAAACCATTCTCTACAATCTAGTCTGAAGTACATCTAAAAGGCAAACCTTACCATGTCATCATTTATTTTCCCTCTGCTATGGTAAGATAAAGCTAAATTTTGTTAACATGGCTCATAAGGTCCTCATGATCCACTTGTGCTACTCCAGCCTTGATCCTCATGCTCCAGCTGCTGTCATTTCAACTTCTGGATTTCACCTGGTATCTCTCAACTACACTCCTTCACAGGCCTTTCCCTTCAACAGGAAAATTCTTCTCCTCATTGTTCCCTGTGCAAGGCCCAGACCTTTTTTTTTCCTTCTTCCTTTTTCAGGCAGAACCTTAAACATGATTTCTCAGAGAGCTGCCCTTGATTCCTGGGCTGTTGCCAAGCCCACTCTGGTCTGACAGCATCTTGAATTCTCCCTGTCATAGGACTTACAGTACCTATTTGATTATAATTTTTTTCAATCATGAGTCTTTCTTATTGATCAAAAATACTAAGCTTTATAAATCTGTGTGGGAGATGAGTGTGATAGTCAGTTCCCTGCCTACAGTGTTACTTTAGGATATAATTAGAAATTAGCCTTATGTACCAGTAGGATTAGTGAACTTTTTAACCTAATTTATTTATTGAACTATAATATGTATATTGAAAAGAACACAAGTCAAAGTGTACAGATTAATGAATTTTCATCCACATCAGAAAAAAATATCTCACTAGAAGTCTCTTCATAGTCTCTGCCAGTTACTACCTTTACCCGTCTTCTCAAAGGTAATCAATATCCCAACTCCTAATGAAATAGATTTGTTTTGAACTTGCTAATCTTGAACTTCTCTTTTGCACCTAGCTTTTTTATTTGACAAGTGCTTTTTAATTCTTGTTGTGTAGCAGTAGGATGTTCATGTGAATTACTGTGTAATATTCCATTACACATAAAAATACCATAGAGGTTTATTGATACAATTGATGTACACTTGAGTTGATTCCAAATGTAATATATGTTAACAATGCTAACAAGAACACTCTGATACTGAGTATACACCTAAGGTGAAATTCCTTGTTCACAGGAAATGCATATCTTCAAGGTTTCTATAGAATATTAAAATAATTTCATATAGCCGAGACCGGTTTGGCTCAGTGGATAGAGCGTCGGACTGCGGACTGAAGGGTCCTGGGTTCGATTCCGGCAAGGTCATGTACCTTGGCTGCGGGCACATCCCCAGTAGGGGGCGTGCAAGAGGCAGCTGATCGATGTCTCTCTCTCATCGATGTTTCTGACTTTCTATCCCTCTCCCTTCTGCTCTGTAAAAAATCAATAAAATATATTTAAAAAAAATAATTAATTTTATATAAATAGGAAATTCATCAAAGAGGAAAATACAAACAGTAATCATACAAAGAGATGCTCAGGATATTTAGTAAGCAGAGAAATATAAAGTAAAATACTTCATACATGACCATATTGGCTATAACTTAACTACCTGTCTGTCTATCTATCTATCTATCTATCTATCTATCTATCTATCTATCTATCATCTAAAACCCTAGTATGCAAATAGACCGAACAGCAGAACAATTGAACAACTGGTCACTATAACGTGCTCTGACCACCAGAGGTCATGGCGTGTGTCGGCAGCAGGCAGCAGAGTGCGGAACATGGCAGGCATCAGCCATGGTGGGATGGTGGAGCAGGTGAGCAGGGACACCAGACCAAGCCAGTGTGCCAGTCGCTGTCAGGGTGAGCTCTGGTGGTTACTGAAAATTCTTTGCTCCCATGTGCTGTGGTCCTGCTGGCGCTTGTACCTGCTGCTGGCGCTGGCCCCACTTGCATCCACTGCTGATGCCTGGCATTGACCCTGATCATCCCTCAGGGCTTTTCTACTTGTCCCTGCTCCTGAGGGGCAATTGGGGCCAGCAGCCGCCTCTTGCACCCACTGCCAGTGATAGCCCTGCAGCCAGTGTTAGATCCCCTGCTCACACCTGTTGCTGGTGCCTGGCACCAGTCCCAGTTGCTTGGCAACATCAGCATGTATGAGTGGTGGCTGCTGCCCTCAATTGCCCCTTAGGGCTTCTCTATTTCTTCCTGCTCCAGTGGGGCAATCGGGGCAGCAGCTGCTGCTCACACCCAATTAAGGCACCAGCCCCACTTGCACCCACTGCTGGTGCTGGCCCCAATCACCCTGCACCATCAGTGGGTGGGAGCAGGATGAGCACAAACAGCAGGAGTGGGGCTGCAGGCAGAGAGGGGACTGGGAGCCATGTGGGAGGGGCCAGACATGGATGTGGAGGATGGGCTGACACCCACCCCTTTGCCCACCATAGTCTCAAGACCCACAGTTCCTTTCAAGATGCATACATTTGTGCACTGTGCACCTACTATCTACCGAGCATTGATTTCAGACAGGAAAATGGAAACCCCGAGGTGCTGGAAGAAGTGAAAATTGCAGTCACCTTTTTAAACATATCTGGCTTTATATTGCTTATTGCTATATCCCAACCCTAAGAGGAAATCCTTGCTGAATGGATATGTATGAGTAAAGCAATATGTTATGCATATATGCCATGACCTAGGAAACTTTCATTACTGAGTGTATACCCAGGGAATTTCTTACTGAGGTTCATAAAGAGGCATGTAAAATGATGTTCACTATAAAATTGTCTCTAGTAAGGAGATTTCAAAACAGAATGGGAGAGAAGAAATGAAATAAAAGTAGCCACTGTGGAGTGGCTCAGTGGTTGAGTGTTAACATAAGAACCAGGAGGTCACGGTTCCATTCCAGTCCAGGGCACATGACTGGGTTGCAGGGCTTGATCCCAGTCAGGAGCTTGTGGGAGGCAGCCAGTCACTGATTCTCTCTCTCCCTCTTTCTCTCTCACCTTCTCCCTTTCTCTCTGAAATAAATAAATATATATATTTTTTAAAAGTAGCCATGGAATAAACTAGTCCTACATAGAGCAGCAGAGATTAGGGGAAAAAATAACATTAATTGAAAAGATCTGAGAAACTAGGTAATATATACAGCAAAGTATAATTTATGTAAATAAAAAAACAAATATAATGATATTATTTATCATGCATAGAATAACACATATATAAGTAAGATAAAGAAGATGAACTGGAGGGACAAATATTCAGTACATTACAGTAAAGGCATGGCAGAAATGGAATTGGTTTTCGGTAGAGAAAAAATAATAAAACAGAAATAAATGGTAATAATAAGAGACATTGTGCCTAGACAGTTCATTAGAGGGTGCCACAGATTGTAGAGTATTATTGATGATGTCAACTTGATCCTGAGGTGCACACATTTAAAAATAAAGTTTTCCAGAAACGATATTCAAAGAAGGAGCTACTGGCTATTTCCTGAGAGTACAAATGTAGATAGATGTCTGCCTCTTAGAGGATGACTCTTCATTTAACCTATTACCCATCCAGATGTTTTCGACAACTCAGCCTGCTAAGCACAACATTGGCAAAAGCTTACTGCTCTCTTTTATTAAGGGTCTCTCATATTAAAATATGTGAAATAAGCACATTTTCAATCAAGTACTATGAAAAGTATTTACAGAAAAGTATTCTAAAACACTTAAAACTTAAGAACTTGTTTCTTGTTCAATAATTCATTCAATATGTACGTACTGAATTGTTGTTACATGCAAGGCCTCGTGCCACTCTGTGAAAATGAAAAGAAACATAGTCCAGTCTGATGGAGTACTTTGGACTGTTATCTTTATGGCAGATGTAAAAGTGGAAACTATTTCCCTTGGCATCCATGCTCATCTGAGCTCACTGTTGGGATTCCAGCCAGCTAAGTGAGAGTCCTGCTTCCTCAGCAAACTACACAAATATCATTTTTAATGTCCTAACCTAAAGATAACTCACTTTCTTTAACCCAAATTTGGTCCAGAAGCTGTAAGTGTCCTTCAGAGTTATCAAATGCCATATTTTATCATTTCTAGTACACCCAATGTTTTTACATGTTAATATTTCTGAAAATGGGATACATCTTACAATCACTGGCATCTTTCTTTTCTTATAATATATATTTTTTATTGATTTCAGAGAGGAAAGGAGAGGGAAAGAGAGACAGAACATCAATGATGAGAGGAAATCATTGATCAGCTGCCTCCTGGGGATCGCAACCCTAGCATGTGTCCTGATCAGGAATGGAACCATGACCTCTCTGTTCATAGGTCAATGCTCAAGAACTGAGCCATGCTGGCTGGGCCAATAGCATCTTTCAATTGCTCTCAGCCAGGAGATAACTATGACTTAGTTGTCATTGCCTGCACATATGTGACCTTGGCAATAGCTGTTTATATTATCATTACTTCAATTAGCTTAGAAGTATTTTGAGGAAAACACATGTTAAGTTTAATTGTTTTTAAATGTCTTCTGATTCATCATTGAGACAAACATGTATTGTGTACAGAAATTCATGGAAATAGAGCATCTGGACACATAGGGATACATTCGTTACTCCTGTTGGCCAGATGTGACTAATTCATTTGATTAAAATTTTTGTCAGGAAATCATTTAAGAGTCTTTGTTTTATACTAATCATATACAGTATCCCCCTCCACCCGTTTCCATGGGTGATATATTCCAAGACCCCTGTTGGATGCCTAAAGCCGTGGATAGTAATGAACCCTATAGATATACTGTTTTTCCTATTCATACATACCTATGGTAAAGTCTAGTTTATAAATGGTGCACAGTAAGATATTAACAACTAATAATAAAATGAATAATTATCATAATATACTGTATTAAAATTTATATGAATATGATCTCTCTCAAATATATTATTGCATTACACTCACCTTTTTACTTAAAGGGAATACTTTAAGGTTTCTCTTTGGAATATCTGAATTGCCAGCACCACTACTCTTGTGCATTGAGGCCAATTTTATTTAACCCATGGGTTACTTAAACACAAGCACTGTGATACCAGTTCATTTGATAACACAAATAGTTACTGACTAAAGGGCAGGAACCATATGTGATGTGGGTACTCTGGACAAAGGGATGATTCAACTCCTAGGTAGGAAGGAGTAAGATGGCATGGAATTTCATCATGGTACTTAGAATGGTACACAATTTAAAAGTTATGACTTTTTTATTTCTGAAAATTTTCATTTAATATTTTTGGACTGCAGTTGACTATGGTAATTAAAACAGCAGAAAAACAAATGTTGCAAAAGGGGGGGGGGACTACTGTAGTTATCTATTATTGTATAACAAATTACTCACAAGCCTTGAAGGCTTAAAACATCAAATATTTGTTATCTCACATAGTAACTGATGATTATGAATCTGGAAGCAGTTTGGTTGGGTGTTTCTGGAACAGTCTTTCACGAGACTTCAGTTAAGCTTTCAGCCAGGGCTGTAGTCATCAGAAGGCTTGACTGGGGCTGAGCATATACTTGCGAGATGCTTCACTCACAGGGCTGTTGGTAGGAGCCTCCGTTCCTCATGTGGGCATCTCCACAGGCTGTCTGAATGCTTTCAAATGTGGCATTTGGCCTCTCCCAGAGCAATTGATGGGAAGAAGATGTTGGAAGCTGCCCATTGTCTTCACTAGCAGAGCTATGTGGACAAGGAACCCAGAAGGCTGGTCAACCTTGAGGCTTTGGCAAGGGTCAGAGCCATACACCCACTGTCTAGTTGAGACAAAGGGAGCTGAAGCAACTTCCACCTTTTAGTCTTATGTAAATCCTTGCTGATGGGCTATCATGGAGCTGTTACTGGAAATTGCCTGCCTAAGGACTATAGGTGGGTCCCAAACCTGAATAAAAGGGATTGCAAGGCCAGGGCAAAGTTAGTCCTCTCTTGGGCTTCTCCCTGGCCCCCAATTCCCAAATTAATATTTTCTGGTCTAGTCTCTTTCATTTGTGTGTGGCCTCCTCTAGAGCCCGAACCCTAGACCTGGATCACGTGGGACGTGGGGAAGGAGAACACTTGCAACTGGCAGCCCAACATGAGGCACTCAAAGAAGGGATGGAAGAGGGAAGGAGAGAAAGAAAAGATAAAACCACTTTGGCTTTTTAAAACTTAGTTTCCAGAGTCCTGTACTGTTACTTCTGCTTTATTCTACCCACTGGAAGTGAGTTGCTAAATCCGGCACAGTCTCCAGAGGAAGAAAATTACTTTCCACCTCTTAAAAGAATTTGTAGACATACTTTTAAATTGGACATAACTTTCTGATAACACCGGAAAATTGCTATCAGAATGGGGAATCCGTGGCTTGGAATAAATAGTTGAGGGTTGTTTTAAGAAGTGATACAAATATCAGTACCACCTAAGGATGATATTTTGTGGCAAAATACAAGTATCAACTGTTCATAGTTTAAACATGATTTAGAAGTCATATTCTAAAAGTGGAGAATTTTTAGGACTATATTTCACAATTTATTTTCTGATAGTTTCTTTGTCTATGCATAAGAATACCAAGTCATAAAAATCTTTGTGCAAATAAATGACTTTCAATAAATATAAAATAAAAATCTACATGATAAGCAAATATTGCATTATAGTTTGAGTGTTTTTCTTTTTCTTAATGGTGAAATTAGTGGCCTCCAAGGTCCAATGCCATTTGGTAAGAATCTGCAGTAGGTTGCATCATTTGGCTCCAATTCCTCAAAGCTTAGCCACCTTTGCTTATAGCCTTAAAATGCCCACCTGCTCTTTGGCTCGGTTTATAATGTGACTTGATCTGATCAGTAGGATATTAGCAGACCTGAGACAAGCAAAGGCTTGAAAGAGCACATGCATGTTTCCACTTGTTTCTTTGCACCTCTGTCATTGGAACATGCCAGCACTCGCCTGCTGAAAGACAAGAGAGAAATAGAGCAGAGTCAAGCTGCTCTAAAAGGCCCAACTGGAGGGAAAGCTGACATCTGATAGCCGCTCTCAAACATGTGAGAAAGCCCAGCTCTTATTATGAAAGCTACAGGGACACATACCTGATCCATTGCTGACCCAGCTATGTGCCACTGAGGTTTTGTGGTTGCATTGCTGCAACATTATTGTGGCAATAAATAACTAATATAGCTCACTTAAAGTGGTATGTGGTTTTGGCACTTTAATATACCTGACTTGACCATTGACTAATTAGAATGTTTGTCTATGTGGATCAACTGTTCCAAGTTCTGAAGTCCTCAGGTCCCTTGGGAATTTGTACTATATCTGGATGTGCTCATTGTTCTTTCTCAGGAATGATGAGAAAAAGGTCAAAGGGACCTCTACCCTCATTACTGGAAATGGTATACATTTAAAATGTAGTAAAAGGAAGGTTACATTCAGTTCAACTAAATCAGCTCTACCTGATTGAGGGGAACTGACTTTGAGTTCACTGTGAATGCTAAGCCCTGTGCTAGGTATGAACAGATATGTAATCACCTGACCTAAGAATTTTAGAAGTAAACTATGCATTGGAAAGTAATGGTGGGAGGGGAAATTTAAGATTTGTTGGAATTTTACTATGTGTCAGGCATTTTTTTAACTCTATCATCTTATTTAAATTCTCATGGAGTGGGGAATGTCCAACACTGTCCTTCTGATATATTTTTAGGGGAATAATCCCTTATCCATTCCATGTGGATTGCTATCACAGTGTGTTTTCCACCTTCCAAATGGTTAGCTAGGAGGTTAGTCAGGAGGCCCCAAAGCCCATATAATAAAAGGCTAATATGCAAATTGATCAGAGGAATGAGCAGTCACTATGTCACATAATGAACACCAGGGGGCAGACACTACATGCAGGAGTTGCCCCCTGGTGGTCAGTGTGCTCTCATAGGGGGAGCACTGCTCAGCCAGAAGCCAGGCTCATGGCTGGCAAGCACAACAATGGTGGTGGGAGCCTCTCCAGCCTCTGTGGCAGTGCTAAGGACCCCTTGGGGGATCTTGGACTGCAAAAAGGAGCAGGCCAGGCTGAGGGACCTGACCCAGTACACAAATGTTCTATGGAATAAAAGAGTAATATGCAAATTGACCATACCTCCCTATCAAGCCACGCCCACAAGCCAATCAGGAGCAAATAAACCCCAACCAAGATGGCTGCAGCTACTGAGAGCAGGAGGGAGGCTTGGGTTTCCCCGGCAATAGAAGAAGCCAAGCTTTCTGCCTGCCATTGCCAGCCTAGGCCTCCACTCAATGCTATAAAGTTTCAATTCTAGAAGATATATCCCAACAGAAATGGCGGCAGCCACGGAGCTGGAGAGAGCAGAGGCTAGGGTTGCCTGGGTGATGGAGGAATCCAAGCTTCTGCCGCCCTAGCACCTAGGCCTCCACTCTAGGCTACAAAGTTTCAATTATAGAATTTAAATAAACCCAAACAGAAATGGCTGTCACCAAGGAGCAAGCAGAAGGCTTGGCTCTACTCCAGGTTACAAAGTTTCAATTGTAGAACATAAATTAATCCCAGATCCCTGGGCCTCTGCTTGGGTCACTGGGAGGTGTGGCCAGCCTGCAAACCACCATAAGTCCCTTACCCAGGCCGCCTCTCGCCCCAAGGGAGCCCCCACCCTGATCTGGGACACTCTTCAGGGAAAACCAGCTGGCTTCCCCCCATGCCCTAGGCCTCTATCCTATCTAATAAAAGAGTAATTTACAGATTGACCATCACTCCAACACACAAAAGGGCTGCCCCCATGTGAACACAAGATGGTCACCACAAGATGGCCAGCAGGAGACAGCCATTGGGAGGTACCAGGCCTGCAAGGGAGGGCAGTTGTTGGCGATCAGGCCATCAGGGGAGAGCAGTTGGGAGAGACCAAGCCTGCAAGGGAGGACAGTTGGGAGCGATCAAGCCTACAGGAGAGGGCAGTTAGTGGTGACCAGGCTGGCAGAGGAGGGAAGTTGGGGGCAAACAGGCTGGCAGGGGAGTAGTTAGACATCAATTTGGTATTGGTTAGGAGGTGATCAGTCTGGCAGGCAGAAGTGGTTAGGGGCAATCAGGGAGGCATGCAGGTGAGTACTTGGGAGCCAGCAGTCCTGGATTGTGAGGATGTTTGACTGCCCATTTAGACTCAATCCTACCGGGCAGTTGGACATCCCTCGAGGTGACCCAGATTGGAGAGGGTTCAGGCTGGGCTGAGGGACATCCCCCACCTTCAGTGCACGAATTTCATGCACCAGGCCTCTAGTCTATATAATAAAAGCCTAAGCAACCATTGCAGCAGAACGACCAGAAGGACCAGTCACTATCATGCGCACTGACCACCAAGGGTGGATGCTCAACACAGGGGGAGCACTACTCAGCCAGAAGCCAGGCTCATGGTTGGCGAGCGCCATAGCAATAGCAGAGCCTACCCTGTTTCCAAGGCAGTACTTGGCTCCTTAGCTAAGAGGTAAGGAGCAGCGAGCAGGCAGGCAGTAAGGAGCGAGGAGTCCCAGACTGGGAGAGGGATATCCGCTAAAGGGTCTCAGACTGTGAAAGGGTACAGGCCAGGGTGAGGGGATCCTTCTGCGCCTCTACCCCCAGTGCACTGGGCCTCTGGTGGGTAAACAAAAAACACCAAACTCTGGGGATTATCTGAGTCTTCAGTGAGATTTGGTATATATACCAGATCAGAAGGAGAATCCTAATATATATAAAAATCCTGGGTTGTAACCATTAGAGGCTGACCAACCTGAAGTCAGTGCTGGCCCCATCCCCAAGCAAGTGGTAAGGGGCAATCAAGCAGGCAGGCAGAGGGGTTAGGGGTAACTAGGTAGGCAGCCCAGTGGTTAGAGGAGATCAGATAAGTATACAACCCCTCGCCGGGCGGGCCTCACCCCCAAGCAAGAAGATGGTGCAATCAGGCAGGCAGGCAGAGTGGTTATGAGTGATCAGGTAGGCAGACCAGCAGTTAGGGGTGATCAGGTAGGGAGACAGCTTCTTGCAGGGCTGTCCCCGCCCTCCAGCAAAGAAAGAGGGAGGCCCAGGTCAGCCAAGCCATTGCACCCCAGCCTGTCACCTACAGAAGAAGGCCTCTGGTGGCAGGGGAGAGGAGGGCAGCGCTGCACAGATGGCACGCAGTGGCAGTGGTGGGGTGGGGCCAGCTGCCTCCAGTCCAGGGAAGGAAAGCCCCCATATGCCCTGATCTCAGGCCAGGCCTAGGGACCCTACCCAAGGAGTTCTAGATTGTGAGAGTGCAGGTAAGGCTGAGGCATCCACCCAAGGGCATTAATTTTCGTGCATTGAGCCATTAGTATCTATTATATTTTTACCACTGACCAGTAGGGTGTAGGCTTTGGATTGTCAGCATCCATAATTCCTGCCACAGGAGACAACCTGCTTGAGAATGAAACATGTGCACAGAGAGAAGCAGAATCAACAGATGGCAAGACAAATGCTTGAGAACATTACTTAAACCTTTATATCCAGTCTATCGTGTAGATACCATTATTTGAGCCAATAAATTATTTGTATGCTTATTTGAGTTGTCTGTCACTTACCAAAGAAGTCAAAATGACTGAGGAATGCTATTCACATTTTATGAAAGAGAAAACTTAATCCTCCAAATCTCACATTATTTGTCCAACATCTCACAGATAATGACAGAGTTAGAAGATGATCGATCACAGGCCTGTCCAATGCCTATGACCTTTGCATAACTGCATCTTTTAAAGGTTTAATAATGTACACACAACAAAACCCACCCTTTTGTTGTATCATTTTATCAGTTTTGACATGTGCGTAGATTTGAGTCACAACCACCAGTTCCATCACTCCCAAGTGGGCACTCAGGCTGTTCCTTTGTAGCCAAACTCTGCCCCTATTCTTATTGCCTGGAAACCATTGACTTGTTCTCAGTCCCTCGAGTTTTGCCTTTTCTAGAATGTCATATAAATAGAACCCCACAACCTGTTGATTTTGGCTTCTATTCGCTTAGCAGAATGCATTTGAAATTCATCTGTATTGTTTCATGTTATCAACATAAATGTTTTCTGAAAGCATGCTTAGAGCAGCTTTTCAATCAGACTCTCATGGAAAGAGAAGAATATCAAGAAATAGAATTCTGACAAAATTTATATTCACCTGGAATTTTAAAATATGATCTTATTTGGAAATAGGGTCTTCGTAGATTTAACCAAGGTAAAATGAGGTCTCCATGGATTTGGTTGGATCTGAATCAATTGACTGTTGTCTTCATAAAGAGATAAAAATTTGAACACAAAGACACACAGGGAGAATGCCAGGTGACAAAAAGAGCAGAGATTAGAGAGAGACAGTTGCAAGCCAAGAACCGCAAAGGTTTGCCTGCAACCACAGAAGCCAGGAGAGAGGCATGGAACAGGTTCTCCCTCGGAGTCTCCACAAGGACCTTACCTTGCTGATATCTTGATTTCTGACTTCAGGCTTCCAGAACTGAGAGCAATATTCCTCTTGTTCGAAGACACTCAGTTTGTGGTCCTTGGTTGTGGCAGCCCTAAGAAACTCATATAAGGTCAGAAGATATTCAGTATTGTTTTTAAGCCAGCTTTCCCCAGGGCAAAGGAGTTTAGCTGAAGAGACAGGACAGACAAAGACCAAGTGCCTTCAGTTTCCATTAGGATGAGCTTGACTGAATTCCAGAGTCAAATAGGAGTTGACAGATATTATCTTCCCCAAGTTATCAAATTTATTACCAGCAACTAAAAAGTGGAACCTATTTTTTTAATTTGATAAACAATGTAGGGACCTAATCCTTGCTCCCCATCAACTAATTTAAAGTCAGCTCATTGAAAACTACTATGCTTTCATTCTGAAAAAAAAAAAAAAGTTGACATTGGGGAGGGGACACCTTTCATCTATCTTTTTATTAGCAACCTCCAGGAGATTATAGACTCAGGAAATTAAGTATTAAAATTTAATTAACTTTCCAAGTCACATGAAGAAAAACGTTAAAAAAAATAAAGGAAACCCACATTCCTTTCGAGCAGAAATCTTCTGAAGTACATTTCAGTCTGCTGCTTGGATTTTTAGATATAAACAAATTAGGGGATATTTTGAATAGACAAAAGTATATAGCATTTTGATATTTAAGATGTAGAATCAAAAAGTAAGAATTAATGATGAGCATATTAGTCATGAGAAAATTAACAGTTTAAGCAAGCCAGGAGAATGGATTTGCTTTTCTTAAAAGATACTTAAATTGTGTATATATGATGTTGATATTGTTGATTCAGTTAAAAATATAAATTAACTTGTAGTAATCATGAAAACTTCTAATTCTCAAACCTGGCTTCCTATCATAGGAATTGACAAATATTATCTATCCTAAGTATCAAATTATTACCACTAACTAAAAAGTGAAAACTTTTTAAAATATGATAAAGAACACAGAAACATAATCCTTGCTTCCCATCAACTAATTTAAAATCAGCTCATTCAAATCACTCCTCAACAACATAAAAAATGCAGATTCTGATACCTCACATCCCAGATTCTGATTTAGTAAGTTTGGGCTGGGGCCCACGGAATCTATTTTACTTTTCAAATTATCCAGGTTGCTATGATGGGCAACCATGTTGGAGAACTTTGGGTAAAGTGGATAAAGCTCTCACAGAAAGAAAGCTTTGATCTCCCAAAGCCTGGAGAATTAGAGCTTGGGTCAATCCAAGGTCAAATACCAACAGCAAAATATTAGAATAGAAGTAATCTAATACTTAGGGTCAAAAGATGGAGGCAGGGTCCAAAAGGGAAAACCAGAATCCAGGGTGGAAACAAGTTTCATGACCCAGGAAGTGGGTCAAAATGCCAATGTGGAATCACAGAACAGAGGAGAAGATTGTAAGGCAAAACACAGGGATCCCTGTGAGTTAGAACTTGGGGTATAGACTGGCTCAGGACTAAGAGAAGGCTTTTCTTGTATCAGACTCCTGACAAGAGAGTCATGTTTTTATGCAAATTCCTCTATTAGAATATCAACTCATTCAGGGTTAAACTATTCTTTTATTTTCCAGCATCTAGACTAGTGGCCTATTTCAATGTCTAATATTAGACTAAGTGATAGTCACTGACAGCTCCATAAATTGAAATTATTATATTTCAATATAATAATGCTTGTGTGTGAGTGCATTCAAGCTCACATGTGTGCCTTGTGTCTGTGTGTATGTTTTGTGTAGAACCCTTCAAACATTAAACTGTTGCTTAACAAGTAATGATTTTTCCATGATATTTGACTTATAAAGAAAACTTTCTAAAAATCAATGTTCAACATTAGGTAAATTAAAAGGACAGTTTATTTCTTGGATAACATTAAGACATTTATTTCTTTATATATTTTTTCATTCATAAAAAGGACAAAGCACAGTCCTATACTACTCCATTGAAAAAAAATGATAAAAAATAACTAAAAAAATCAATTCAATTTTTATCAGTATCAAAGAAATCTACTATCACCTTTCCTGAAATACAAAGAAACAACAGATATGTCTATATCTATATAAAGTTTAATTCAGAATCTTGCATCTTAAAGCAGGTGATATATTAGTTTGACAACAGCTTAAAACGGATGGTCCCAGTCAAATTTGTACAACTGTATGAGGAAATGAAAAGCATGAGTTATCAGTGTATGAGAGATATTAATCTGTCTAGTCTCTGTCACAAATTTAAAATTAAACAGGTAACTTTTAAAGTCTCTTTTCTTCTTACCTTTCAGAACCGTTTCATGCAAAATCTAATAAGTTTTGCTCTTTATTACCATACATTAGAAAATAAAAGGCAAGCATGCATTTGGCAAAAGATTTAGTTGTTGATTATATAAAAATGCCCAACATGGGTCATACTGCAAAAGGAAAACCCCAAAGTATAACAATGAAAACACAAACATTTTTACAGAAGGCTTAGAGAGTTTTTGTTTTCCTAAAGTATGAAGATATTTCTTTTTCAAATAATTAAATATTTTATGAAATCTGATAATGCTCTTAGGACTGTTGATACTTCTGCTGGGAAATAACCTCTTTCACTTATTTTTAAAAAGTTTCATTTTATAATAAAGAGTTAAATGTCAACTAATGAAGTGATATTTTTATAACAAAAGCTCTGAACATTTACATGTAGATATATAGTACAAAATTATACAAATTAAAGAAAGGGGGATAAAATAGTAATAGATCTGTTTTGCTTCCTGTAAATATTTTTTATGAACCTATAAGGTTTCCTTTCTAAAAAGATAAACTCTAATTAGCTCGCAAGGTTGTGCTAATAAAATAGGATTATACTTCTCAAAGCATCTGTCATTGCACTAATTCAGGAGCCAGCTCATCCTTATGACTTGATTTCTTTCACATCCACACTCAAAACCATTTCCGGGCACACCATGAAGAATGAAGAAATGTGTGTCTTCCTTCCACAACTTATAAAGACCTAAAGCACCAGCACTTGGGAGACGACATTGGATGAACACATTATTTGTCTCCTTCTGGCCTGTCAGTTTTGCATACCCTTCAAAGTACCATCAGCAACATACAGATTTGGTATTTTTAGCCAGTTTTCGGTATTGCCTTGAAGCAGGAGTGAGTTTAAAACTAAATTTAAAAAAAATAAGGAATATTGTAGTTTTTCCAACCTATAGGTGATTTCTTGATCCTACACTTTCAGTAAAGATAGGTTTTTACTTAGAAATGCATCACAAAAACCAAGGTATTAGAATATTAATATGTAATTCTGATACTTACTTAACTGTCATTTATTCCTAGTGGTATAAAGACTCTCACATCTTGATTAAAAAATGGAAGCCCTCTACTTTTCAACATTCATTATTCCACATATGAATAAATACAGCAATATGATACTACTCTAAATAAGAGCTGTGATTTTTGAGGTTTCAAATTGATAAGAAAAGCATAAAATAATTTCACAGTAGAATATAAAAGTAAAAAGTAACCTTCATATGGCATGGTAACTTTACTATTAAAAACTAACTTAAAAAATTACCGATTCTAAAAATTAAATGCTTAGAAAATTACTTACTTTCACAAAATAAGAATACTGAAAATAAGTTCTAGAATTTGGTTTTGAATACTCCAAATCTTTCAACTCATTCAGTACGATGATTTGGTAATGGGATTTAAGTCACAATGTTTCAGTATACCCTATTCTTTTTAAGAAAACTGAAAATGTCATGAATGATAGGGGGCCATTCGAAAATATGCAGGACCCAAAACAGAGGGGATAGTACAAGAGACTGTATTACTCTTACATTTACCACATACAATCAACATTTCAACCTCTATTATAGTTCACAACTTGTTATTGAATTTAAAGCACCTGTATATGGTGATTTTACTTTCACTCTACAGCCTATGGAATTGAATTGAACACTGAAACTTGTCCCATTGGATTAAATCATGCAACTGTCACAGAATCAGGTTAAGTGGTTTATAAGGCATATTGGAACGAGTTAAAAATCATTTTATATCCATTTAAAAGTTTATTCTTTTGGATGAAGGGGTTCCTGAATGCCTCAGTCATAACATGTGTTGTAAATCAGTTGGATAGTTTGTTGAAGAATAATGTATTTGGCTTAGGATGGAGCCACAGGAATTGGAAGAATCTATAGTCATTGCAGGGATGAAGGATGTTCTCTGAGCTGGGTCAGGAACAGCAGCTGTCAGACCACATTCAGAATTCCAAGTGAACAAGGATGTCAAAGGCAGGCAGCAGTAAGCAAAGAAGACTTGGTAATAGGGTGGATGTACCTGCAAAGTAAACCAAAAACATGTATGAAATTTCACTGATAACAGACACTATTCTTATCAATGCTTTGGGGAAAGTCAGAATACGTAGGCCTGAAAACCAAGTGGTTCCTTAACACCACACACACACACACACACACACACACACACACACACACACACACCCCACTTCTCTATTCTTAGGTCATTTAAGAAAAACAGAAATATTTGATGAAGGATTTTATATGATAGCACGTGCTCTGTTTATGCATGCTCATGTAAATCACTTAAGAAGATAAGATCACAAATGTTTGTTTTCTCCATGATCTTAGAGTCCCAAATTCCTACCAGGAGGTGCCAAAAAAAAATATATATATATATTTATATATTTTAACATATATATATATATATATATTTAACATTATATATATATATATTTAACATTATATATATATATTTAACATTATATATATATATTTAACATATATATATGTTAAAAATCTATATGAAGTATTAAAAAATAAGATAGAGAGGTGATAGTAAAAATACTAATAAGGTTATGTGAGATGATGACATCATAGGTATAACTAAATAGATATTATATAACTTCACATCCCAATGGTTTTAAGACATTTAGATGCTTATACACCATGATTTCAAAAATATTTTGAAATTTTTATATACTGATTGATTTTAGAGAGAGAAAGAGAAACACTGATTTATTGTTACACTTATTTATGCATTTATTGGTTGATTCTTGTATGTGCCCTGACCAGGGATCAAGCTCACAAACGTGGAGTACAGGGATGACACTCTTAAAAACTGAATTACCTGGCCAGGACCAACAGAAAAATAATTTGAATAATTATAAATCATCTATTCAAATTTAAAGGATAATTGCCCTGAGATGTTGTATTGTAAATTAAAAATAAAAAATGATATAACATGCTATGGATTTATATTACATACTAGTGGCCTGGTGTATAGATTCGTGCACATTGAAAAGAAATTAATTAGTAGGAATACTTTAATATCGCTATTCATCCTTTCTCTATAATAGAAGTGTCAGAGATGAAAGAAAAGTAGTAAAAGGTATATGAAAACAATATATAAATTGACTAATAAATAAGCAATAACAACATAATATAACAACCATCACCCTGGGAGGTTGACCAGCCAGGGAGAAACCATGGGAGGGCTCCAGGGCATGTCCAGGCATCTTGCCCAGTCCCCATCGGCCAGACCCCAGCATCAAGCTAACCTACTGGTCAGAGCGTCTGCCCCCTGGTGGACAATGCACATCATAGCAACTGGTCGAATGGTAAGAAACTTAGTATTTTAGGCTTTTATATATATAGATTAGGCTAATAATTACATCCAGAAGGGCTTTTCTTGTGGTCAAGCAAGTTTACAGATGTAGGTCCTGCCCACACTGGAATTCTTGAGAAAGGGATGAAAAATGGGATCAAGAAGGCATAGTATTCCTTTCCACTCTTTACAGCCATGGGCCCATCATCAATGAACACACTGCTGAAATGGGTGACAGGCTAACAAGTACAATCAACAGCTTCTAAATATGACAAATTTGTGTCAAGTGTTAGAAGTTTACTTTAAAAATTAAATCATTATTTTACTATGCTAACAGTGGCCTAAAACACACCTTTATTTGGAATATTTCTCTTATATTTAGGAAGATTTAGGGAATTTCTTTAGAATCTATGGTCATTAAAAGCACATGCATTTTTCTCATATGGTAGAAGATTGTGTTGGTCTATCTGTATGTATGCATTCCACTATTGCCCTGTTAGCAGCATTCATGCTACAAGGAAAACGTCAGTTAAAGTAGTTCTTAGAAATAAGCAAGATACTAAAGATCAAAAAGTGAGGGCAGACCTGAAAGTGCAATAGAAACAATCCTCTAATAGCTGCTTATAGCCTCATCAATGCTGAAAGAAAGCTATTGATAACAGTGATTATACTAATCACTAATAGTGACCATGAGAGCTCCAATTTAGCAGCCATGAGACAGACACTATGCTGGCTCTTTATATACATTTTGACATTAATGCCACATCCTAGAATAATAATGGTAGTATTATTCTGATTTTATAGATTATATAACATAGAATTTAAGTAAAATG
This sequence comes from Antrozous pallidus, assembly GCA_027563665.1. NCBI lineage: Eukaryota > Metazoa > Chordata > Mammalia > Chiroptera > Vespertilionidae > Antrozous > Antrozous pallidus. The sequence continues at coordinate 76,663,107 of CM050513.1, forward strand.
ACTGGTTCAAGACCAAGGCCAGTAGAGTGGTAGAGCCAAGATTAGATCTCATTGGCCTGGCTCCAAAGACCATACTCTATGCCTCTCTGCCACTTTCTGTAGACATCTGTAAAAAAGGGACCAGTTCTAGAAATGCATAAAGACACTACACCCAGAACTTAATGTGTCAAGGCAAAGGTACAGAAAGAAAAGAAATGACATAGGGAAGGTACAGCACCTAAGCATTTTGAAGAATCTTATTTTGTTGCAGTATTTTGTCCTCCATATTTTTCTACATAGATATATTTAAAATATGCCACAATCCACATGCTATTTTGTTCTAATAAGATGAAGAATAATAAACCTCAATCATATTAAAAAAATAAAAAGTCAGTAGTTTTCAATGTTTGACCTAATTTAAATGATCTGACCTGCAGACCTTTGTCTGGGAATAACTGCAGCGACTCGCAATGCTCCCTCCTTGCACCACAAATTACATCAGCAATGAGCACACGTTCTTGTATTTGCCTGAATATGTGGCTTGGCTCAGTACAAACTGTGGCAGCGGAAAGAAGTTTAGTCAATTGTGGATGCCATTTTGAAGTTCTGGTGTTAGTATGAAAACCAAACACAATTTCAGAATTTGTGGCTTCAACATCAGGAAATTTGACTTATTCTAAATAAACTCTTCATGTTTATGTGTGTTATATTTAATTTCTCTAATGGCTCAAGCTTATGTAATTGTGGTCTTCATCTCCAGTTCTCTTCCACATTCCAAATACAAATTAGAGACCTGACTGATTCGCTATTTAAAGTCATTTCATATGTGGGATCCCAATATTCTTGAGGGATTTTCAATATATATTGGTTTTCTATATAACAAAATGTATATCACCACACTACTATCAAACATAATCTCAGTATTTACTTGGTAGATAGTAAATGTGTATTTTCCTTTTCACATATGTACTGAATGTCAAACAAGTAAAAAATCATCAATCCGGTGAATCATTTTACCCTGTTGGAAAAACTATAAAGCCATTTTAGACTATTATAGCTCTTCCCCTGGATTTTCTTGATTTTTTAAAAAACTGAATTGCCCAGACTTATTTCCTTCAGGAAGGGTTCTTGATAAAGGGAGGAACATATTCAGACAAACAATTCCAAGTAAAAGTTAAGCAATATTTAACAATCTCTTCATATTTTATGAAAGGTAGAGAACTGCTCTAGTTAGTTTTTAATACAAATCACTTTTCTGATGCTTAAATTTATACACCATGGTCCAATCTAAACTCCTTCTTCTTTGCTATTGCTGATGATGCCGTAATAGTTGGAATTTTATCCTTGTCATGTCACTCTCTATGTTTACAATGGTTAAAGTCTCTAGATTGTGAATAACTTCAGGACAGAGAATATATTATATCCAAATCATATTTTTAGCTGTGTGGACTAAGTTCAGTATGAAGTGGGTACTTTGCTTTTAGTAACAGGAGTATAAATGAAGAAAGAGCTGATGTTGTACCACTCTGGGGCAACTAGAGAAGTTAACTGAGAACCTGGGTCTTCTATATTTTGTATTTTCATCTCTTCTTTCTTTGAAGATACTCTTAGACTAATTTTTCAAGATACACAAGAGCACAAAATTCACAATGATTTATTCTCAAGATAAAAGAGGTGATATCTTTTAACCCCAACTCCAGTAAGAAAACTTTCAAGGAAAGATTCTGATTTGCAAAGTCTGGGTCACATCACAACCCCAGACTAATTACCATGGCTGACTTAATGAATATCTCTGACTGAACTGGCTTGGAACAATTTCCTATCCTTCAACAAATTCATGTGGCCAAGGAGGCACGGTCACAAGGTGTCAATTTTTATTCTGATCCCAGATACGTCCTACCATACTTTCCACAGTGAAAGAGTGCATTCCAGGAGAAAAAGAGGGATTCTGGGAAAAGAGAAAATATATTTCAAGGAGAGTCATCAAAAGCAACAGTACAGTTTCTATCTCCCAAATTGTTGACTGTGTAAGATTTTTGTCAAGTAGCATGTCACAAGAATACCATTCTGTCCGCAACTTTGGAAAATGTGCTTCGTGGTAATTAAGAAAAGTGTTTCATGCAATTATTCGCCTGCATTATTCATAACCTCTTTAACTGGCTTTCCCCAATTGCTTGAAGTCAATCAAGATAGGAAAAGCAACTGATCTATTTAGCTATTGAAAACTTAAAAAAACATTTATATAAATTACTCAGAGTACAGGAGCCATTTTTATGAGTAATCCTTGAGAGCTATTCATGATAGATGTGTAAGACTGAAAACTAACTTCTTTTTTGGCTGAGTACATAAATCTGTACAGTTATATTTACTCTAAGATTTGGAATTTAAACGGTGAAAATTACTACATAATGGAAAACATTCTAAGAAATTTAATAAACTACAGTGCCTGGGACAATATAAGGTCAGTATTTTTGAACTTATTTATTTGGAGAGGAAGGCCTATTGGGAGATTGTCATTTTACACATTTATTCAACCATAAGAATTTAGTCTGAAAAATATGGTAGCAGTTAAGAGCTATGTTTGCGGATTTAGCCCAACCTGTCGAAAATGCTGAGTCACTCTTTTACCCTTGTACACTCAGCAAATTATTTATGTCTGTTTTTTCATTTGATTGCTGAAGGGTAGGTGAGAAATGGTACTTATTTTCTTAAATTTATGGCAGACATGCATGAAAAGACGAAGTGCTGTTTCTTCCTTTGAGATACTGACACATAATGCATGGATGAATTTTCAAAGATAATTTTAAAAATTCATGCACTCCCAATTTTTGTGCAGAATTTTATAATTGAGGCAAAAACAAATATATTAAAATTTGTCTTGGCTACTGGAATTTTACAAAGTGTCTGAGACAAAACAATCTTTATTGGTTAATTCATTTCTGGAATGTTCATCTTATAGTATCTTTTTTTACTTGCATATTTTCTCTTGCATGATTTTTCCCCATAGATTCTCACCTGATTTTTTATCCTGTCTACATGTTATCCATGGAAATTATAGAATAGAGCCAAGGTGCAAAATGTACAAATTTATAAAATAGTAGAGTTTTGCTTTCTTGGAAACTGGCATAGAATTTTTAATAAAACTCAAGTAATTTAGTAAGGTTAATGTTAAAATTTCCTTTAAGCTATATACCAAAATTATTTTAATTAGCTGTCTAATGCATATTAAAAATTAAAAGAGGGCCTTGACCAATTTGGCTCAGTAGATGTGGATAAATCAGTGGCCTGCGGACTGAAGGATCCCAGGTTCGATTCCGGTCAAGAGCATGTACCTTGGTTGTGGGCACATCCCCAGTAGGGGGTGTGCAGGAGGCAGCTGATCAATGTCTCTCCCTCATTGATGTTTCTAACTATCTCTCTTCCTTCATCTCTGTAAAAAATCAATAAAATATATTTTAAAAAATTAAAAGAGATGTCTTTTTATAAAGTTAGTTGGTTTCTATTAAAATAGGTCTCTTAGGGAAAATTCTAAGACAGAATTTTTCAACTTCATATATATTATTATAAGCATTAACTACCTGCCTTTGACAAAATGAAGTAATGGATATTTACCCCAATTAGTTTTAAGACTTTCTAGAAAGAAAACAAAAGAGAAATGGATTTGACCTTTGAAATACAGTAGCTTTTTTTTTAACATCTGATGATTGTTTTTGCCTTCAGATATCTATGTTTTCATACTGTCTGTATGTTTCAGCTTGTTTAATTTGCTTTTAATAATTTTATTTCCTTGTGCCTCCTTGAGATAGCAAATTCTAAGTTATGTGGAGAAAAAAAAAACAGTTTAAGACCTACTTCCAATTCTGCCAATAGTGAGTTGTATAACTTTGGGCAAAAAAGAATATTTTGACTCAACATATGGCTCTGAAGCTGGTGTGATCTTTGGCTACTTTACTTGTTACGGATGTGGATTTTCCTTCTGTTAAATGATAGGGTTCAATGTTCTAAGTCCTTAGGTTCCTACTATAGCCATGAGTCTATGATTCTATGCAAACCATATATATTTAAGAATATCAAGCATTGAGCCATAAAATTTTCAAACACATTTGTTATTTTTTCTCCTTATTTAAAAAATTAAAGTTGATATTGCTTTATAAATATATATATAATAAAAGCTTGATCATATAAGTGATAGTGGCTTTGATGGGTTTGTCAATCTGGTAAAACCCACTAATCTTGCTGCTCCTAGTTGTTTAGCAATTATAAACCCATATGCCAAGCAAAATAGATTTTTTTTTTTTTTGGCGGGGGCAGCTTATCCTAGCAGTCCTATTAGTTCCTTACTGTTGACTCTGGCCCTTTCCCTCCCAGAAAAAGCTAGATTGCCAGGATACATTCCTCTTTGACAAAGGAGTAAGCATTTCCAATACAGTAAAGACTGATTATTTGCTGGGAAATGTAAAAGTAAATTCTAACTGCCTATTGGCCAAGAAGCACATGCTCACACATACTCAAATAACCTAATGTTGACATCATTTGGGGGTAAGATGAGACTACAATTCTGAGGACTTGTAAAATTGGCTTACTTCCTTCTTTAGAAATGCAAAGTGATGCTTCACAAGAGCATGGGATTTGAGGCTAGAAAGCATTCTATCTGAGTACTAGTGACTTCTCACAAGGTACTTAACCTCTTGGAACTTTCATTTCCTTATCTGTAAAATGAAGAGCTCACTACTTAATAGCAGGATATTTGTGAGGATTAAATTAAAATAGTTTATCACCTAATCATTGTCAATTTGAAATATGAAATTTAGTTTCTTCCCTTAAAATGTGACTTTATTTAGCAAATATTTAGTAAGAATATCCTGGGTCATGAAGGAAACCCCTACCTCAGTATTTGGATTCTTTTCTATAAAATGTGCAACATACATGTAATGGGCATCATGAATTTGTTTATTTTTTCTCATCTTATACAAAATCTTTAACAAATAATATTCCAATTCCTTACTTGTGATGAATTCACAGACAACCAGAGCCAGTTGATTCGATCAGTTCATCTTTGCATTTGGCTTTGGACATGGCTGTTTGATATAACACTTAACATGGACAGCCCCAGCTTTGTGGGAATACATCACCCTGCCCCAGGATACATTTCTCTCAACCTTGATTAATGTTCCAGGGACAGGGGACTTCAGATGCCTCATTCTATGTAATTTTACACAACAATACATGTTACATTATTCCTTCCACTGCCCCGACTGACTTTGCCTTCCCCCAATCAGTTTTTGAGGGGAAAACAAAACAAAACAAAACAAAACAAAACAAACAAACAAACAGCAAGTGCAGCCCGAGAGAAAGTTTAAGAATTTGTGTGTGTGTGATGCCAAAGTGGAAGGATCCTCTTTAGTGCTGGGCTTGAGGGACCAGTTGAATACATCTGTGACTAAGACTTTCTGGAAATTTGGGGGGCTACAGATACAGCCCATTGGGTTCACTTACAGATGAAAAAGGACTATTCCCTGCTCCTTCCCCACCTCTCACAGGGACACACTGGCTCATTGGATAGCTTTGTATCAGCTGCTATTTTAGGGTACTGACAATAAAGAGTAAGAATAAAACTAATTGGTCATGACAGTCAATTTTCCTAAATTTATTATATCTAATCAAAAGAAATTCAGATGAAGAGAAACATGCTGATTATGTCTTTCCCACAAAGCTCAATGAGTCCATCTCAGTTGTTTTTACATAAATTTAATAAACAACCTTTTTCTGATTTTAATACCCATATTCAACGTCATGGTGGGGCACAATGTTTATTTCTAGGTGAAACAATGGAACCAGAAAGGCCTACCCATCAGGCAGCTGAATGTCATAACTGTTTATTCATAGAGAATCTTTTTTGTATAGGCATCCCTAAAATCATAGGAAAGATGACATATTTTTTTAGTAGACATACATTTGTCTGCCCATTTCTAGTATAAATCTTTATGAGAGAAATCATTCCTTAGTTCTGGAAAAAAATAGTTTTATTGCCCTTTAAATTTCCTTACAACATTCAAGAAGATGAGAGCTATGGGGATGTCTCTGTCAATCAGTGCTATGATGCCCAAAGTGAAAGTTGCATCCAGTTCATGTGGATCCTTGTGGGGCTCTAGTTAGCAGTAGCCATTGAGTGGTTGGGGTGATTTCCATTTTGAATTCAGGTTTTATCAAAGTGTAGGTGCAGATTAACTTCGATTTAAATTTTATCTTGCTTTTCTTTTTAAATAAAATCTTTAGATAATGATGAAGAAAATTCTAAAATTTAAAAATGCAGATATAATCATATGAGAATAATCAAAAGGAGATTTTTTTTCCTCACAGAAGGAGTGAGGATATTTTTTTTCTCATTTATTTTTAAAGAGGGTGGGGGTAGAAGGAAAGGGGGAAAGAGAAAGAGAGGGAGGAAGGGAGGGAGGGAGGCAGGAGAGAGGAAGGGAGGGAGAGAAGGGGAGAGAGAGAGAGAGACATCAATGTAAGAGAAACACATAGATTGGTTGCCTCCAGATTGTGCCCCACCAGGAGCTGGGATTAAACTTGCAAACAAGGTACATGCCCTTGAGTAGGAAGCAAAACTTCTACCCTTAGGTTCGTAGGCTGATGCTGTATCCACTGAGCAAAACCAGCCAGGACAGAAGGAGATTTTTTTTAAGTACTTAATTTACTCATAACTTTTCTAGACAGTCTGGCCCATACCAAATCATCAACAAACACCTGTTTAATGAATTGTTTTTATTTTTATCATTTATTAGTTGCCTATTTTATTCAGGGAAGTTTATAACTTATTATTTTGTTTCATTCTTATAACATACAGTTGAAGCATGTATTATTGTTATCCTCATTTGCAAATGAGGGTTCTACGGCTCAAATTTTCCTACCTAGAACAAGGCAAAAGTGGATATTGAATTCAAACTTTTTTCTAAGCCCAATGCTATTTTTTTCTACTGCACAGATGCTTCATTAATATCTCTTACTCTAAATATGGTTAGAGGATGCAATAATCCAATATTCCTTAACACAATGAGTTGAGAGTTGGAAATTACTGCTGGTATCTAAATACATCTGTAACTGCAAGAGCTAAGGATCCTGGCCCCTCACTGGTTTCACGTGGTGATTCAGAGGCACAGCTACCTTGGAAGCTTTCCTGGGGTAAAACTGGGAAAAAAGTCCTATTTGATCTTCTTGATTAATCTTTGCTTTGAGGTTATAACAAATGACTGACTCACCTGTTTGAGGCAGTATTTTGGTATTTAAGATTTTTCTTCCTACTGTGTTCCTGAACTCATTTGTTTGTCAGACCCTAAGGCCTTGCTGCAGGACCCAGTGTTATCCATCTGTCAACAAGGATTAGCTGGTGCCTCAGTGTGTCTCCAGATGCGTATGAATTTCTTATAAGAAACTGTCTGAATTCATGGAATCTCTACAACGATTAAGCAGATCATAACCAGATGAATCCCTTCTCTTTCACTTCTGTGGGAGAAATGATTTCTCAGCTGTTTTAACAAGGGTCTGAAGTGTGTAAGGAGTTACTAACTGGAACACAGTTCTCATTTTCTGAAGAATTTCTGAATTTTTGCTTATTTAGCTTCTCATTCAGGAGATATAAAATAAGTCCAATCACTTTGAATGGTATTTGCATGGAATGTCCTTGGTTCTGTTGACATATTTTTCAGAATTTCCTTTCCAATGAGAGGGCTCATTCTTAATCTCATTTTCATGGTGGTAAACCCTGAAATTTTAAATTATTTGCAAATTCTTCATGGGTTCGAATAAGTGGAATTGGCTTTCATCATTTCTGCAAGAAGTTTATTTTTTTAAAAAATCAAGAGAGTAGTTACTCCTTGCTAACTATCTGGAATTCTGAGAAATTCTTTAAGAAACCATTTTGTTTATATTGAGCAAGTCAAATTTCCAAACAGTGAATGGACACTAAAATTCTTCTTTCAACATCTCTATTTCTACTAGTAGCTCCAGCCTTCTAGTCATTCCATTGTAAAATGTTGGGAGTCATTCACTTTTCTCTCCTCAAAAATTGTGTCTCATGCTTCTGAGTCTTTTGACAGTGTATTTTATACAGAGAGACTCTTAGATGCTTATTGATGATGATAAGATAAAATGTTCAAAATAACATAGGCATTGGGAGAAATACAGAATTTAGAAAGAGCACAAGACCACTTCTCTCTTCATCTGCACTCCTGGTTCTTATCATCCTATCTAATAAAGAGGGAATATGCTAATTGACCATCACTCTGTCACAAAGATGGCTACATCCACAGCTGAGCCAAGTTCCCATAAGGAGCCTTAATGAGCAATCAGCAGGGACATGAGGTTATGCCCTCCCCTGCCCCCGTGTAGCTTGACAGGGGACCTCAGACCACACCCCCTACCCTGGTGTCAGGCTGGGGGAACTCAGACCATGCCTCCTGCCTTGGCACCAGACTGGGGGACCTCAGGCCATGTCCTCCACCCAGCGGGGTTTGACAGGGACCTCAGGCCACATCCCCCACCCCAGCACCAGGCCAGAGGACCTGAGGCTGTGCCCCACTGCCTAATGGGGCTTGACAGGGGACCTCAGGCCATGCTCCCCACCCAGTGGGGCTTGACAGGGGACTTCAAGGTGCACTCCCAGTGCTGAGTTGGGGAAACTCAGGCTGCGCTTCCTGCTCAGCAGGGCTTGATGGGGGACCTGAGGCTGCAACCCCCCTGCCAGTGGGGCTTGAAGCTGCACCCCTCACCCAGCGGGGCTTGATAGGAGATCTCAGGCCATGTCCCCCACCTGGCATGGCTTGATAGAAGAGCTCAGGCTATGCCCCCCTGTCCTGGCACCAGGCCAGGGGACCTGAGGCTACCCACTCCTGCCCCACAAGGCTTGGCAAGGGTGGAGTCTAGGTCTGGCTCAATGGTAGGGGGAGTGGCTGGGTCTGGATCTGGGTCTAATGCGATTTTGAGGTGCATGTGGGTGGGGGGTACTTGACTCTGGCTCCTCCTTTTAATGTGCATGAATTTTGTGCACCAGGCCACTAGTACTTTTATAAAATTTGTCCAATGCTTCTGCATTACTTAGCTGAGTTAATGATGTTGCTTTTCACTTAGTCATTTATAACAGAAAATGTAGAGTCATTTTCAAAAATGTCTTTTCTCCCTCACCAACTTGGTCACCAAGTACAATGAATTTGATCTCCAATATGAATCTAGAATAGCTCTATTCCACTCCCTCTACTGCTTCTGCTTTAGTAATTCGGGACTCATCACCTCCTACTCAAACATAAGAAATAGTATAATATGAATAAAAGAATGAAAACCACAAATTCAATTTGCCCCCTTCTCACAGATTGACTATAACATATACTCCAACTATATCATCCTTATGTTTTTTGTTGGATCCTACATTCCAGATTCAGTTGCCATTCCTGATTTAGATGACAGTTGTATGTATTCTCAGAGTTCCCACTTATTTCCTGAGACTGAATGCCCTTCCATCCCCTTTTATGCCTTGAAAATTACTGCTGATCTCACAAAATTCATCAGAATGATCATCCTTTGAAACAATTACTTCCTCCTCAATGCTTGCTTCCACAACATTTAACATATGTGCCGAAATATTTTTTTTTGCTTGTCTTATTCCCCAGTTAGGTTAGGGCTTCTTAACAAGAGACCATGTTTTTATTCACCTTCAAACTTCCAAGAACCAAGACTTACTTGACACATGTTTGGCACTCAGTATATTTTTGTGGAATGAATGGAACAAATGATCAAAATCTCTTTTCATTTCTTTCACTCATTTGGATTTTTCCCTTCTGCTATAGATCTACCCCTGGTTGCCCTTTCTCTATGCATGTTCCAGAAAACCATTCCTGAGAAAAAGTATGAGAAATTAGTTTCCCCCTAAAATCCCCCATGTGTTGTAGGCTCAAAATGAAATAAATCATCCCAACTAACCAACATCTACTAAAGCTCTCAATTCATAAATGTGAACAAACATGGTCTTTAATTGATATATTATATTCTCAGAAAGATTTTGCTACCCATTGATGGATTTTATAATACATATAATAAAGAACACAGAATTCACCAAGAGAAATTAGCAGCACACTAAATCTTTACTACTGTGTTGTTCTCTTGTGAAAGTTCTGCTAATGAAAGTTTAAGATTTACCACTTTTCTTATATCCTATAGTGATTGTGGCATGGCCTATTTTAAGTTTTGAATATCTTTAGAATATAATCCTGGACCAGAAAAATGAGGCTATTCCTTTAAAAGAACATACTTAGGTAATAGTTTAATTTGACTATAAATTGGTGCTTTAAATATTTTTTATATTTGACTCAGATGAATTTTCCTCTTATAAACTCTCTAATTATATTATCACTGGGATTTTCCATCTTTTGTCTAGCTAACTTTGCCTTATGTATCATGTTACAGGAAAAATAAATATTCTAGAGTAGTAGGCATCCCAAAAAATTCTTACTTGGTTTATAGGGAAATGCTTACAATCAAATATGCTCTATGGAATATTTATAATACTGAATTTACTATTATCAGTGCCCTATGCTTTATTCTTCTCTAAAAATTATTGCTGCAGTTCCTAGCATAAATTGTTACTAATTTTATTTATCTCAAATTTTAGTAAAATAAGTTTTCTTCCAGAAAAAAATAGTAGATATTAAAAGTATGATATAATTTCAAATAATCACATAATAATAAAGACTGTGCAATATTTTCTACTTTCAATCTTTCTCTTAACTTAATTTGGTTTATGTTTTAGGTTTCTCCTTGAATTACAATCTCTTTGCAATCTTGGAATCATATGCCAGTTCTCCATTTGCCATGAAAATTATCATACTAAATATATTATCACTTTTTAATTTTTATTCATTTTAACATTTAGATTTTACTGGCTCTGGCATTTTAGAATACATTCTTTATAACTTTCTATACTTTAAGGAGTACTTTAGATGATATTTTAATCATAAAGCATATATTGGAAATCTGATATATGTGTCTTATCCTTCTTGTTAAAATATTTATGATCTAAGTCTTTGAGACATTTTAACACACCAGTATTATTTCTAGAAAATGTTTTTTTTTCTTTGCTAGTTTATATAAAAAAATAAATATTGAGTCAAAATACTTTGTCAGGTGCTTTGGGGAATAAAATATATTTACATAGTTATGTAAGTAAAGGCATATTTTTATTTTAAAAAGGCTTTGAGATAGTTTACAAAGATAAATTATGAGAAAGGAAATAAAGAAGAAAATTGAGAGGAAAGAGTAGTTTAGGGAAATCGAGACCTAGCTGTTTTGATTCAGTGGATAGAGCATTGGCCTGAGGACTGAAGGGTCCTGGGTTTGGTTGCAGGCTGGATCCTTGGTGCTGTTAGGAGGTGCATGTGGGAGGCAACCAATCAGTGTGTCTCTCTCACATTGATGTTTTTTTCTCTCTGTGTGTCTCCCCATCCATTCTTCTCTCTCTAAAAATCAATGGGAAAATATCCTCAGGTAAAGATTAACAAAAGTAAAAATAAAAAATTGAGACAAAGCTAAAATAATTATACTAAAACTAAAAGCCCGGTGCACAAATTCATGCACTGGTGGGCTCTGGCCAGACCACCCAATTGGGGATGATCAGGGCTGGGCTGGCTGGGAGGAAGGGACATGGGAGGTTCACCAGCCAGCCCTGGCCCTGATCGAGATGGGAGAGGCTGATTGGGCCGTAGTGCGCGACGAAGCAACAGGTCATTCTGGCATTAGGTCACTTGGCTTTTATATATATATAGATAGTAACATCAACATCAACTAATGTTACCACTAATATTACTAATATTTATTAAGTGTCTATGTTGTTTCAGACATATTTAAAAAGCATTGTATCTATATTCACATATTTTTAGTTAAAATATATAATGCACTATAGTAATATATTGAGCTAGAGGTATGTTGGAATGTGGCTCTGATTTTTGGCCAGGCAATGCAAATAGAGAAGCAGATCAGTCATTAAGTTTAATATCCAAAAGACAAGACCAAGTAATGTGCTTCTGGTCTGAGACCAGAGAATGGACCCAGCAAGATAGATGCCCAAAATAGCAATCTATAATGGATGATAACATAGGACTGGATTCAACAAATAAGAAAAGTGTATTTACCAGAGGGATTGTTTTTCTTCTCCCCCTCCTCCACCCTGAGTTCTTTTGAAAGAGAGTAATATATTGAAGGAAGATGTTGATAACCTAGCGTGTGTGTGTAAAAGAATAATATCTAAGGTGCCTACAGAAGAAACTAGATTTACTTATGTGTTTTGCTTTCTTGAGTGTGTGTGTGTGTGTTTGTGTGTGTGTGTAGGTTGGAAAAGTGGTAGTGATGAGAAGATGAATTTTTCTAGAAATTGGACAGAGTGGTCCTCTTTCTCATCCTTCCTCTAATAAGATTTCATCCTCTCCATTAAATGGTGTCCATTTCAAGAATATTAATTTAATATTAACTATTGAATTATTTTATTCAAAATTTTATTTATTAGTGTGGCCCAGCTTACTCACTCCTCTTGCCCTACCTGACAGAATTTCCAATCATGGTTCCCTAAAAGGAGAGCACTATGTAGTACAGCAAAACCTATCCTCAACAATTATGAAATAATATAGTAGATTTGATGTAATTGTTTTTTGTTTTTGGACTCTTTTATACAATGCTCCTCAGCACAAGTCAATAATATAATACTAAACTATAACTTAATAAAAATTCATTCTAAAAGGTACAAGACAATGTCTTTTAAAAACACAGTTCAATGAAGTTTTGGATTGATAATTTAAAAAACTGATTGTATCTCCTGGAACTGGAATGAAAAGGGTACATATGTACATAGAGTATGCATTCTCAAAGGTGCAATATGGCCCCATGGAGGTAAAAATGTTTTCTTTTAATGGGTCTAAAAAATGTAAATATATCATAATGGCTTTGCATATGCAAAGGACTACAGAGCATGAACAGAAATGCAGCACATCCACAGTATTAAAATTCCATATGTGGCTGCAGTGCTAGAAAAAAAAAAGTAAAGTTTTTTGGGAGACAATAATGAAAAAATGTTAAGAAGCACTGCTATCAAGTTTCATCTCTTGCAATCATGCTTTTTTCTGAAATTGGGTGGCAAAGGATTAAGGTACGTGAAAACAGGTTTTAATTTATTTATTACTCACAATAATAGTGAGTAAAACCTTATTCATCATGTACTACTCACAATAATAGGAGGTAATAATTTATTCATAATTTATTACTCATATAAAAGAATAACACTATTATTCCCATCCTACATGTAAAAAATAGGCTATACTTCTACTAAATAAGAAAGGCATTTAAATAATACAAATATATATAAATACATAGGAATATTATAGTCATCTTGATTAGAAGAGTCTAATTTTGCAGGATATTGGAAAAATCAATAGGATAGGATCAATGGTAGATCTGGGTAGGGGAGAATGTAGATACTGTTAAGTTAGGAGGAGATCTGAGGGAATAAACTGAAAGGTAAAAGTTAGAATCTGATAATAGAATGCTTAAAATGAAAACCTTTAATTTTTTTCCAGTGATTAATAATATAATTTTTGCTAGGATTTGCTCTCTTTGTCTATTATAGACGTATTGGCAGTCTGTGAATCTCTGAGAAACTAAAAATAATGTTTTCACATACATAAAATAAAATATGTAGAGTTAAAAGGAAATATATTATATTGAAATATGTATGTATATTTCAATATAATATACAAAGTAATTTAACAAAGTATATATATATATATATATGTTTATTAATACATTAAAATTACATGCTTATTAGCACATCCTACATAATAAATGAGAAACATGCAAATTGATCATACCTCTACTATGGCCACAAGCCACACCCACCAGCCACTAAGAAGCAAGTATGAAACTTAACCCAACAAATATGGCGGCAGCCACAGAACTGGAGGGAACAGGAGGCTTGGGTTGCCCCAGGTTATGGAGGAAGCCAAGCTTTCCAACCGCCCTGGCCAGCCCTGGCCTCCTCTCAAGGCTACAAAATTTCAATTATAGAAGATAAATAAATCCTAGATACCAGGGTCTCTGCTTGGGTCAGCAGGGGGCAAGGCCGGCCTGAAAACCACCACAGGCTCCTCGCCCAGGCTGCTCCACACCCCAAAAGAACCCCCACCCTGATCCAGGACACCCTTCAGGGCAAACCGGCCAGCCCCCACATGAGCAATCAGGACTCTATATTATCTAATAAAAGTATAATATGCAAATTGACCATCACTTTGAAACACAAGATGGCTGTCCTCATGTGGACAAGGATGCCACCACAAAATGGTCAACAGGTGAGGGCAGTTGGGAGGGACCAGGCCTGCAAGGGAGGGCAGTTGGGGGCAATCAGGCCAGGATTGGAGAGCAGTTGAAGGGGACCAGGCCTGCAAGGGAGGGCAGTTGGGGGCGATCAAGCCTGCAGAGGAGGGCAGTTAGGAGTGACCAGGCTGGCAGAGGAGGGAAGTTGGGGGCAACTGGGCCTGCAGGGAAGGGCAGTTGGGGGGACCCAGGCCTGCAGAGGAAAGCAGTTAGGGGTGACCATGCCTTTAGGGAGGGAAGTTAGGGGTGCCCAGGCCAGCAGGGGTGGGCAGTTAGGGGAAAACAGGCTAGCAGGCGAGCAGTTTGGCATCAATCAGGCTGGCAGGGGAGTGGTTAGGAGAAATCAGGAAGGCAGGCAGGTGAGCAGTTGGTTGCCAGCAGTCCTGAATTGTGAGATGGATATCCAATTGCCTGTTTAGGCCCAATCGGGCCTAACCAGGCAGTTGGGATTGGGCGTAAATGGGCAGTTGGACATCCCTAGAGGGGTCCCAAATTAGAGAGGGTGCAGGCTGGGCTGAGGGACACCCCCACCTCCCCACCCCATGCACAAATTTTGTGCACCGGGCCTCTAGTTAAATAATAAAATCTAAGATTAGAGCTAATAAATATATTTTTGAAGTGATATTCTAACAGCTAAAATACTACTATATGAGAACATTTATGATTGTAATTGGCAATGGTGATTTTTTGCTTAAATTTATATTTGAAGAAAATCCATTTTAGCTAGAAATTAAAGAAAATTTACAATTTTTTTTTCCTCATTCAAGTTTCAGGGATCCTCAAGTTTCAGTTTATATGCAAATCTTGAAACCCCTGTCTAGACTGTGATCACGAGTGGCTGGCTGAGGCAGGCAGAGAGCATTACTTTCCCTATAAATTAGGATCATTAGGAAAGAGGAATTAAGAGGCCAGGGTATTGGTAGGATCATCTACACAGATGTTGATACCCAAAGAATTCACAACTTCTAAGGCACATCTGGACTTTGAGGCATCTCCTATGGGCCAAGAGTCTTGTTGAGCTAGTCCTCTGTAATTTATAACACCCTTCTCTCTTCCTGCTTTATGGCTATGTGACCAAGCCTGGTGATTTGCTTTAGAGATGAAAGTCAGTTATACAGGGCTTGGAGTGGTAAGTTATAGAAGAATGAATATTGGCTGGATAAAGTCATATTCTTGGAATATGTTCTAAATGATTTATTTGCTCTTGGTCTGGCTCATTTTGCAGAAGGTGTCTATAAAAAAAAGTGCCTCTGGAATGTCGTTTATGCCATTGCATTGCTTTCAAACTGTGAATAATCCATCAAGGGGCCTGGCTTCTAGCCTTGCCCAACTATGGGAAGTATTTTGAGACTTAAACATTCCTTCATAAATCACTAATGTTGGTCCCTAATGTAGTATCAAATGGACCATTTTAATATGTTGATATATCACTTTCCAGTTTAAGTGTTTTATATTCCTTCTTGCTATAGCATTAAAGGTTTCCAGATCTATTTGTGAAAAATTTCCAGGGTTTTATTTTTAACCATGACAAAATCATTTTCTTTTCTAAATGGTTTCAAATTTATGTTACAGTGGGTAAGTGTCAAACCATAGGAGAGAAAATTTAAAACCCAACTCTCTCAGCACAAACAATTGTCTTTATATTTTCCTGAGAGAGTTACAAATTTCAAAATAGCCTATAATATTTCAAAAGAAAATTAATTTTGAAATAGTGTTTTGATGGTTGATGTTTATAACAATTCAAGATAATATAATTATTTTAATGCATTTATTTGTTACTCTTATTTCAGGAGACAATATTAAGTAATATATTATGGTTTGTGGGAAGGTACATATAAATATTCCTTCCTTAGGATCATAAAATATTTAAAATCCCTTTATTATACAGAATAGATGGGCATGATATCTTTACGTAATTTTTATGTCACTAATATACCAACATTTATAAAAATGCAAAATTGAGTTCACTGATAATTAAAATTATACATGTAAGGTATGCATGCACAGTAGTATCCATTTCTCATGACCAATTTATTAATGCAAAATATTATGACCCATCAACACAATTTGTTGAAATTTTGTAATGCCATTCTACAAAGCTTGATATATGCAAACAAGTTGAAATAGATAAATTACAAGTTAGCAAAACTGGAATTTTGCTGATACCCCAAATTCAGCAAAATAAAACCCATTTCTGAATCAAGATATTTCTCTTAAGAAAATGTTCTAAAACTTCTTCAATGCAATTACATTTTCACAAATGATAAACTGCTTTATTTACAACTCCCTTTTCCAAAGACTTACTATATATGGGAAGTCATTCTCATGCTAGGTTCTAATTTTAGTCCCATTAGCAATATTTTTTCCTTCTTCTATCCTGTTAGTACTACTTTACTATTTTCTAAATTTAGAAAAGACCATCAAATATAGCTCTTGAGGGGGAAGGTGTTTCATACATCTGAGTATTGTCGAGTAACTAGTATAAAATATAAAACAAAGCAAAAAGTTTATAATTTATTTATAGCAGTAAAGACAAACTCTTTCTTGTACATTCCAATTTCCTACTTATTCTTTAACAATAGTAATGTTATCCTATATAATAAAAGGCTAATATGCAAATTGACCAAACAGCAAAATGACCATTCGCTATGACACACACTGACCACCAGAGAGCAGGCACTCAAGGCAGAAGCTGTCCCCTGGTGGCCAGTGTGTTCCCATAGGGAGAGCATCACTCAGCCAGAAGCCCTGAGCTGGGCTCACAGCTGGCGAGTGCAGCGGGGGGGAGGGGTGGTAGTGGGAGCCTCTCCCGCCTCCATGGCAGTACTAAAGATGTCAACTGCCAGCTTAGGCCCACTCCACATCGGAACCAGGCCTAAGCCATCAATCGGACATTCCCCAAGGGCTTTAAAACTGCAAAAGGGTACAGTCTGGCCTGAGGAACACCCCCCCCCAGTGCACAAATTTCATGCACCAGAGCCTCTAGTATCTATCTATCATCTATCTATCTATCTATCTATCTATCTATCTATCTATCTATCTATCTATCATCTATCTATCATCAATCAATCATCATCTACATGGATGAACCTCTGTTTACTGACTTTGGATCAGAGTTCTCTCAATTTAATTTATTGATGTAACCCTTGGAACTCTAACTTGTTCAATGTCGTAATCCTTGTTTTAATATCAGAATCAACACTGACTATCTCCTGTTACTTGAATAAAAAAATAATCCTGTCTAAATTTTCTGCTATTGAAGCCGACTTTGTATCTTTCCTATAACTCTTTATTCCTCTTATTACACATTCTTATGAAGCTGCTTTTTTACCTTGTTTTTTTCTTATTTCCTTCCCTGCATTCATCCTTATTTACCTCATTATTTAACTTTGAATATTAAGAAAAAATCCTTTTATATCTGCTTCCTTTCTAATAACTTTCCATTAAACATTTTTATTGTTGAGAGCATTACAGATTGTCCCCCTTTTCCCTTCATCCTCCTCCTCCACCTGGTTCCAGTCCTGACCTAGGCCTTTACCACCCTATTGTCTGTGACCATAGGTAATGCATATATGATTATAAGATCTTTGGTTAGTCTCTTCCTGCCTGCCCTCCCCACTTCCCTCTGAGATTAGTCAATCTGTTCCATGTTTCCATGCCTCTGGTTCTATTTTATTCATCAGTTTATTTTATTCATTTATTTTGTTTTTTAGAATTGTTGATTGATATGTACTCATTGTCATTTTATTGTGCATATTTTTCTCCTCCTTCTTCTTCTTCTTCTTCTTCTTCTTCTTCTTCTTCTTCTTCTTCTTCTTCTTCTTCTTCTTCCTCTTCTTCTTCCTTCTTCTTCCTCTTCCTCTTAAAGAATATCCTTCAACATTTCAGTTAATAATGGTTTGGTGGTGATGAACTCCTTTAGCTTTTTTTTTTCCCCCTATGAAGCTCTTTTATCTGACCTTCAATTCTAAATGAGAACTTTGCTGGGGAGAGTACTCTCCATTGTAGATCTTTGATATTCATTATTTTGAATATTTCTTGCCAGTACTTTATGGTCTACAAAGTTTCTGTTGAAAAATCAGCTGTCAGTCTTATGGGCATGCCCTTGCAGGTAACTAACTGTATTTCTCTTGCTACTTTTAATATTTTCTCTTTGTATTTAACCTTTGGCATTTTAATTATGGTGTGTCTTGGTGTGGTCCTCTTTGGGTTCCTCTTGTTTGAGACTATCTGTGCTTCCTGGACTTGTAAGTCCATTTCTTTCACCAGCTAGGGGAAGTTTTATATCATTATTTCTTCAAATAGGTCTTCAATATCTTGCTCTCTCTCTTCTACTTCATGTACTCCCATAATGTGAGTGTTGGCACACTTGAAGTGACACCAATAAGCAATCAAGGCTCAACTACAACAAGACTGTGCACACCACCCACACAGGGCTCAGCTAGAGTTCCCAGCTCAGATGACTAGGGAGGTTGAGCCCCTGAGCCCTACAGGACACCTACTACACAAGGACAATTGACCAATTCCAGGATACATAGCATCTCTACCTAATACATAGAAACAAATACAGGGAATCGTACAAAATGCAGAGGCAAAGAAACATGACACAAATGAAAGACAGAAGAAATCTCCGGGGGAGGAGAGGAGGGCTTAAATGGAGTGAAAGCAAACAAACTACTAGATACAGAGTTAAAAAAATGGTTATATGGTTGACCAAGGATTTTAGTGAGACTTTCAAGGATCTTAGTGAGAACTTTAAAGACATGAAAAAGGACCAATCAGTAGTTAAGCATATACTAACTGAAATAAAGAAAAATTCACAGGGATACAACAGTAGTATAGATGATTCCTAAAATCAAATCAATAATTTGGAATATGAGGAAGCAAAAAACACCCAATCAGAAGAACAAAAAGAACAATGAATAAAAATATATGAAGATAGTATAAGGAGCTCCAGCACAACTTTAAGTGCACCAACATTTACATTATGGGAGTGCCAGAAGTTGAAGAGAGAGAGGGAGAGCACTTTCCATTTTTTTGTTCAGATGTTCACTTCTCAAGGAAAGCTTTCCCACCCCCAGCTCAGCAGTAAATCTTGATCACTGTGAATAATCATGGAAATGCCATTTTAGTAGTTCAGGGATAGACTTGTAACCCAATTCTGGACAATATGGGAAAAATTTCCCGAGAGCTTTCTGGGAAGTTTTAAAATAGTTCTTCCTTGGACAGTATTGGGTCTGCATGCAATAGTTACTAGCATTGCTGCAGCCATCTTGCAACCACAAAAATGACAAATCTGAGAATGAAGCTGATTATTAACCTTCCCAAGTAAAGAAAGAGGGAGAAACAGGTCCTTGATTATATTTTTGAGACACTGATTTCACTAAGGTATAAGGCCACCTATCTCTCAGGCAATTCTGAATTGAGAGTTTGTTAGAGACAGCTGAAAATATTCTAATACATACACAATGTTCATGGATTTAAATTATTCTTGAACTAGAAGTAATAAATCCTTGTTTTCTACTCTATTAATGATGTAATTTGCCAACTTTGGGCAACACTAACAGCCATCTGCTATCTCTGTTTCTGTACTTAGGCTGGTATGTGTTGCAGATAGCTATATAATTATGCCAACTGGTTCTGTGACAAATTTCTTATCTGACCTCAGCTGGTTTCTCAGTTTTGTTAGATGATTTTTTAAAATCTATCTCCACCTGGCTTCTCTTGAATAGATATAGCATGAGCTAGCATGACAAAATTTGAACTCCTAACTTTTCTTTTCTGCTAACCTATTTTCAGTAGGTGATTCTGTGGGCCATTATAATAGATGATTCTGTTAGACAATCTAAATTCTTCATGTTATGCCAAATATTTTTCACATACTTTATGAAATCATCAGAAAACATTATTGGAGGGGGAGAACCAAGATGACGGCATAGGTAAAACACCTATATTGCCGTCATACTCAACAATTTTAATACTACAACTTAACAAAAGAACAAACACCTTCCAGAATCACCAGAAAGCTGGCCGAGTAAAAATTCCACAAATGAAAGTGAAAATAAGACACTGTGACTCGGAGGAGCGGCGGCGGACAGCGTTGAAAGATACGTGCGGAGAGAGGTGTGGAGCGCAGGCCAGTAGAGAGGGCGGGCGGCTGAAAACCGGCCAGTTTTCTCGAACAGGGAGACAAAGACGTCCCATTGGACTGATTCTCCAGCTCTGGGCGAAGTCCAGGGAACCCACTATCATATGGGGTGAAAACTGGACAGTGGGAGGGCACGCCGAAGCTCGGGCGCTGCCAGGTCTGCCGGGTTGTGGAGAAGGCAGCTTGAGCGTGACCTTGGGAACAGCGCAGCTGCGTGACCGCGCACAGAGCGCTCTGTGACTTGCTATCTCATGCGGGAAACTGTCAGCCTGCTTTGTTTTACAACCCTGGGTGAGACATTGGGTGTGCAGAGTCATTTGGAGAGGGTCTGAATTACCCAGCAGCCGGTGGAGCTCAGCAGCGGCTCTCTCTCAGAGGTGCTGGCAGCCATTGCCCCCGGCACAGAGTCCCTGGGGCCGCATAGGGCGGAGCTGATGCTGTCTGCTTGGCCCGGAGACTCCGCCCATCCAACCTGAGCACAGCTGAACTTCACAGACAATTGGCCTGGAGGTCAACCCTCCAAGTGCTAACAACGATTAACTGAGCTTAACTTCAGCAAGACTGTGCAACCCATATCCACCTCAGGTAACTGGGGAGGCTGAGCCACTGTCCCTAGTAGGAAGTCTACCACACAAAGCTAATTGACCAACTCAGGGAAGCAGCCACCATGCAGAGACATGGAAAGAAATCAGATGTGAAAGAAATGGAGGGAAAAAAAAACAACTGGACATGGAATTCAAAACCACAGTTATAGGGTTTTTCAAGAGGCTCCAACAAAAGGTCGAGGCCTATAAGGAAATAAGCGAGACCGTAAAGGAAATGAATGAGTCCTACAAGGAAATGAACGAGACCGGCAAGGAAATGAGGTAGACACTCAAGGATATAAAGGAGACTCTCAAGGATATGAAAAAGGACCAACCAGAAATTAAGCATACACTGACTGAAATAAAAAATATTATACAAAGACCTAAAAGTGCTCTGGAGCACCCCAAGAACCAAGTTAAAGATTTTAAATACAAAGAAGCAAAATCCACTCAGCTGAAAAAGCAAGAAATCAAAAGAATCCAAAAAATTAAAGATAGTGTAAGGGGCCTCTGGGACAACCTCAAGCATACCAACATCCGAATTATAGGGGTGACAGAAAAAGAGAGAGAGCAAGACAATGAAAACCTATTTGAAGAAATAGTGACTGAAAACTTCCCACACCTGGTGAAAGAAATTGACTTAGGAGTCCAAGAAGCGCACCGAACCCCAATATATAGGAACCCTAAGAGGACCACACCAAGGCACATCGTAATTAAAATGCCAAGAGCAAAAGACAAAGAGAGAATATTAAAAGCAGCAAGAGAGAAACAGTTGGTTACCTATAACGGAGCACCCATACGATTGTCAGCGGATTTCTCAACAGAAACGATGCAGGCCAGATGGGAGTGGCAAGAAATATTCAAAGTGATGAACAGCAAGAATCTACAACCAAGATTACTCTATCCAGCAAAGCTATCATGCAGAATTGAAGGTCAGATGAAGTACTTCGCAGATAAGAAAAAGCTAAAGGAGTTCATCACCACCAAACCAATATTATATGAAACGCTGAAAGATATTCTTTAAGAAGAGGAAGAACAAAAAGATAAAAGTGTAAATTAGGAACAACAAATACACATCTATCAACAAATGAATCTAAAAATCAAGTGAATTAATAAGCTGATGAACAGGATAAACTGGTGAATGTAACAGAATCACGGACATAGAGAGGGAATGGACTGACAACTCTTGGGGAGAAAGGAGGTGTGTGAAGTACAGCAAGAGACTGGACAAAAATCATGCAACTATGGGAGAGGACAGTGGAGGGGGGTGAGGGCAGAAGGTGCGATGGGTACCAGGTGGAGGGGAACTATAGGGGGAAAAAAAGGGAACAATGTAATTAATATACTGAACAATAAAGATTAAAAATTTTATTCCCCTGGGGAAAAAAAAAACATTATTGGGTCATCTTCCAAATAAATTCTGACTATAACTACTTCTTATTTTTTCCTCTGTGACCACAATAGTCAAAGCTGACCTCATCTTTTACTTGACTATCACCTTTTGTGTTCTAAGTAACCTCCCTGTTTCCAGAGGTTCACAGAGATTTTCCCTACCTTTCACAAGATTCCTACTTTCTTTCAAAGAAAAATTAGAATCCTATCTAATAAAAAATCCTATCTAATGCTAATTGACTATCACTTCAATACCCCAGATGGCCGCCCCTTGTGGTAAAAGATAGTTGCTCCCAAGATGGAGTCCACAAGATAGCTAGTAGGGGAGGGCAGTTGTGGGCAATCAGGCCAGCAGGGGAGGGCATTTGGGAGGAACCAGGCCTGCAAGGGAGGGCAGTTTCGGGGAACCAAGTCTGCAGGGGAGGACAATTGGGGAGAACCAGGCCAGCAGGGGAGAGTAGTTAGGAGCGACCAGACCAGCATGGAAGGGCAGTTGGGGGGGGGGGACCAGGCCTGCAGGGGAGGGCAGTTGGGGGAAACCAGGACTGCAGGAAAGGGCAGTTAGGGGTGACCAGGCCTGCAGGGGATGGCAGTTGGGGGTGACCAGACCTGCAGGGGAGGGCAGTTAGGGGTTATGGGCCAGGAGGGGAGGGCAGTTGGGGGTTATGGGCCAGCAGGGGAGGGCAGTTAGAGGCAATCGGGCCTGTAGGGGAACAATTAGGCATCCGTCAGGCTGGCATAAGGAGTGGATTAGGGGGTTATCAGGCTGGCAAGCAGAAGCAGTTAGGGGCAATCAGGAAGGCAGGAAGGCAAGCAGTTGGGAGGCAATAGTCCTGGAGTCTGAGAGAGATGTCCAACTGCCCGTTTAGACCTGATCTCACCAGGATCAGGCCTAAACGGGCAGTAAGACACCCCTCGAGAGATCCCAGATTAGAGGGTTCAGGCTAGGCTGAGGGACATACAACCCCCCTCCCTATGTATGAATTTCATGCACTGGGCCTCTAGTAACACTTATAAAATATAAACCTGATCATGTCACTTCCTACCTTAAGCTGTTTGGTGGATGGCTTCTCATCCCATTTAAAGAAAACTTCAAAATCCTTAACCAGGACCTATAAAAACCTCGTTAAGATTCACGTCCTATCTACCTCTCCAGCTTCACTGTGTCCACTCTCCCCATCGGTTACTGAGCCCCAGTCACACTGGTCACCCCGCTGTTTCTTAAACATCTAAGCATGCACCTGGTATTTGTTCTAATAGGAATAACTCTTCATTCAGATAAACTACATGAACCATTCCTTCACTTCATTGAATTCTCTTTCCCACTGTTATCTCATCAGAGCAGGCTTTTGCTGCTGCTCTTATTGAAAACATGGGCCCTACCTAGTCCTTTTTCATAACTCCTTTCACACCTTCTTCTGCTTTACTGCTTCACTTTCCTAAGTCACCCTCAGATATTGTCCCTATCAGAAAAAATATTACATTATTACAAAAATGATTAACTGATTTTGCCTCGTTCCTTTAGAATTTAAGCTCCGTGAGGTTTGCTTATAGAAATAAAACTTTTAACTCCACTATTTTATAATACATTTTATTTATTTTTTACAGAGACGAAGGGAGAGGGATAGAAAGTCAGAACCATCTATGAGAGAGCAACATCGATCAGCTGCCTCTTGCACACCCCCTACTGGGGATGTGCCCACAGCCAAGGTACATGCCCTTGATTGGAATCAAACCCGACATTCTATCCACTGAACCAAACACGTTTTGCCTAACTCCACTATTTTATGGATGTTTTTCTCTTTAAATTACCAAGGACTTATGAGCTGAATTTTGTCCCCTCAAAAGTTCATGTGTTGAAATCCTAATGCCCAATAAATTAGAATGACTGGATTTAGAGAGGGAGTCTTTAGTTAAAATGAGATTATTATGGTGGGCTCTAATCCAACATGATTGGTGTTCTTATAGGAAGGGGAAATTAAGCCATAGATATACACAAAGGAAAGACCACGTGAAGATACATAGAGAAGATAGTCAGCTACAAGCCAAAGAGAGAGGCCATAGAAGTGAAACCTGCTGAGAACTTGATCTCAGACTTCCAGCATCCAGAATTGTGAAAAAATAAATTTCAGTTATTTAAACCATCCAGTCTGTGGTACTTTGTTATGGCAACCCTAGCAAACTAATATAGACCTTTCAAATGCCAAATTCAATACCTTCCTTTAGTCCTTCACTTTTTAAATTCCCTTTTAACTTTTACAAGTTTGAAATAAATCATGCAAGTTAGCATATTTAAAAATATAACTAAAAATAACAAGAACTACAGCCTACCTGTATATTTACCAGCCAGGCAAAGAAAGAACATTGTTACCACCCTATAAGCTTCTTTTCCCCTTGGTCTCTCCCTCCTGCCCATTCACAAAGCAACATTGCAGTGAATTTTGTGTTAATCATTTTTGTGGGAGAAGTTCTACTTATGCCAGATATGTATTCCACTTCTACGGTATGGTTAGTTCCTATCTAAGACTACTATATATGTTAATCTATCTATCGATCTATCTATCTATCTATCTATCATCTATCTATCTATCTATCTATCTATCTATCATCTATCTATCTGTCATCTATCTCAGCTGTTGTACAATGTTATAAACTAAAAAACAATTTTGGTTTTTGAAAATTCTTACAGAGGAGATATTTGCAAAATTAGTTATGTTAATATTACATTTTAATATAATAACATAGGAATTAAAAATAAACAATTTCAACTACCTTCTTCTTTTCTTTATACTGTTCTACTTAGGCACTGGAGAGAGGAACATGTGAGTAAACAGAATTAAAAATCTATTGGTCCCACCTAAAAAAATGGTTTCCTAGCCCTTCTACTTCTGCTACTGCGCTGAAGAGAACAAAGGGAAAACACAAAATATGTTTTTCATCAGTGTTTAAGTCAGTGGCTTTGGTTATATAGTTTAACTTAATAGCTTGGAGTTACCAAAAATAGTAGGCTAAATGTTTAGACTCCATCATCTGTGGTAACATCAGGATAAATTACAGATTTATTAGAAGACATAAAGTCAACAAAATGAATATATGGGAACTTTAAATCAAATGGTAAGATGTCTTGCTCGGGTAGAACCCACCCGAGACTTCGCCACTGCCCTCTTTCCAGGCCAGACCATCATCATCTTTAATCATTCTATGATAATAACCTTGTAATTCATCTCCTTACATCTTACTCCCCTACATATATACTTTCCACAATCACCAAAGTGATTTTCAAGTACAAATATCTTTTCATGTTTTTTCTACATTGAAGGTTTCTGTTGACTACTTCTTGCTCAAGTCCAGATGCTAAAATGTCCTTAAAAGTCTCCTTTACTTTGACTAAAATATCTGTACTTTGTTCAAGACTAAAAACGAAGGAATATAGAGGTTCAAAATGTGCACATTCATACATAAACACTGAAATAGTTGTTTTTCTGTGGATATTTATGACCAAGAATACTCACCAATCTGTATTGTAAGATTTGTAGTGAATTTATAATAAGTCAAATTAGCATATTAAAATTTATAATCAAAATACTGTGACTATCTTCACATTTGTCTTAATTAGGCTCACAAGGATGTATAAAAACAAAAGATTATTAACAGGAAATATTGAATTTATTAGAGATAGTATGCTAATGATAAAACATTTGCAGTGTTACATATGTTTTGATGTGAGCTATAAACATCTCCTAGGGAATAATTTATTAAGACAGCAGATAACAGTGCTCGGGTCAGAGAAAAGTGGAGTTAAAAGATTACCATGTTCAATAAATCTTCTGTAATATCTCTCACATTACATCTTACTCTCTGTAAGAACCAACCTTGTGGATTAGCCCATGGCACAATACAAATCATGAGCCTAATGGGAAGTGCATCTACATTCTAGATATCTAAAAAATAGTTTAAGTTGCCCAAGTTATTTTAAACTAAATTCTACTCTATAAAAATTGTAAGTTTACTCAAACATTATTTGTTAAAACCCTATTCTGTGCCAGATATGTACCCTTGATTCTGGGGATTCAAAGGGTAAACAAAATAAAAAAGAGCTTGTTCCCATGGAGCTTACATTCAAGTAAGAATTTCTTCATTAAAGACAGTCAACAACATAAGTACACATGAATAAGATAATTTTAATTGGTTATAAATGTTATAAAACAGTGATGCAATGACAAAAAAAATTAGAGCAGGGGGTGATCTTATATTGAAGGCCATATAATTCTTCTCTGAGGAGGCAACATCTGAACACAAACAAAAATGACAAGAATGAGGCTGCAATACCAAGATCCGGAGCAATCCAGACAGCAGCAAGTACAAGCACAGATGCTTCAAGGTAGGAATAATGTTGGTATGCTCAAGCAGAGAAAGAAAGTTAATGGAGCAGGGGAGAAATTATTTACTTGAGGTGAGAGAGTTTGGTGGGGCCAGATTATATAGGGCACACTAGGCCACAGTAAGAAATTTAGATTTTATTTATAGCATTTCTTTCTGAGAGGAAAGTGATATGATTCGACTCCCTCCAGCTGCTGCATAGAAAATGAACTAAAGAAAGATAAAACGAGAATCCCAGAAAAAACATTTAGAATTGCAGTTGGGCCAATGGGGATGATTGTAATCTGGACTCAAAGGAATGTGTAGGAAATATATAAGTGGTAGTACTTTTTACGTAGGTAAACTGTACATATGCATTGTGGGCAATTAATGAATATTTGTTGAATGAATGAATGGACAGCATAACTCATATGAACATTAATCTAGCAATGTATTCTTGTAATTTCCAAATTCTCTAAAATGACCTGATATCCAAACTAAAAAAGTTTCAATGTAATTTTTTTAAATTTACAAGAAAATCTAACATTTCCATTTGTATTTCCATGCTTTTCTCACTATAAGATAACTTAAACAATTTAAAAATAAATCCAAATTATTAAAAATTCTAGAACGATACCGTTCACCAAATATCTAGTATTTCCTAATGTTAATTCTATAGTTTCTTTATGCAATTATGGTCAGACTAAAAAACTATAGCATTGTATTAAAGGACATTTTATTAGTTTAATAACAAATATTCATTAGTTAGGTATAAATCACCAACTTTTTTGAAGTCAATTATTCGTGTACTTCAGTTTCTCATAAAATTTTCAAATTAACATAAATTTTTATTCTGTGTAATTAAGCTACATTATTAATGCAGGGTGAGAAAAAGTATCAAAATTTAAACAAATAATAGACTCCTACAAATCCTAAAGAGGGAAGAAATCACTGACTAAAATATGTATTTTGAATTAACTAGGGGTGTGAGAAAAGTATTTTTTCAGAGAAAGAATAGATACGCAGACAGGGAGATGATCTATACTAATAAAAGCCTACATGGTGTCTTGCCCTTGTGTCATCACAAGATGGCTGCCCCCATGTCATCACAAGATGACTGCCCCCCATGTCATCACAAGATGGCCACCCCATGTCATCACAAGATGGCTTCCCCATGTTGACATAAGATCAGGGGAAGGCAGTTTGGGGCAATTAAGCTAGCAGGGGAGGGCAGTTGGGGTCGATCAGGCTGGCAAACAAAGGCAGTTGAAGGTGATAGGGCCTGCAGGGGAGGGCAGTTGGGCGCGATTGGGCTGGCAAGGGAGTAGTTAGCTGTCAATCAGGCCAGCAGGAGAGCAGTTAGGGGGTGATCAGGCTGGCAGGCAGAAGTGGTTAGGGGCAATCAGGCAGGCAGGCAGGTGAGAGGTTTGGAGCCAGGAGTCCCGGATTGTGAGAGGGATGTCTGACTGTCGAGTGAGGCCTGATTCCTGTGAATCGGGTCTAAACCATCAGTCAGACATCCCCTAAAGGGTCCCAGATTGGAGAGGGTGCAGGCTGGGCTGAGGGACACCCCTCCACAGTGCACAAATTTTGTACACTGGGCCTCTAGTAAGGGAATAGTCATATACTGTCTTTTTACTTTACTACTATATTAATATGGGTAAGACAAGAAAAAGGAGGTTAAAAGAATATTAACAATAGTCCAGTGCATTTCATTTGATACAAGAGAAGTTTGGACATTATTATCTACCAGGGGCCCAGTGCATGAAATTCATGCACAAGGTGGGTGATCCCTCAGCCCAACCTTCCCTCTCACACATACTGGGAGCCCTCAGGGGATGTCCTACTGACCACGCACCCCCAGCCTGCCCAAAGCCTAAAGCCTCTGGTCAAGGCTCCAGGCTTTGGGCACCCAACCATTGCCCAGAAATGGGGCCAATGGCTGGCTCCACCCCAGTCCCACATACCCAGCCCGGGCCTACGCCCCAGGCAGTTCGCAAACAGCTAGCACAGGCCTTGGCACCGCCCCCCCCCCCGGCCCAGGCCTTCTCCCTGGTCAGTGCGTGCTGGCCACCTCTGCTCTGCCCACCCAGGCCCTGGCCTTCACCCCAGACAGCATGCCACCTCCTTATCTGCCCTGGCCCTGGCTGCCTTTGCCCTGCTCCCCCCTTGGCCCTGGCCACCTCGGCCCAGCCCCCCATGGCCCTGGCTGCCTCGGCCCCACCCCCATGGCCCTGGCCATCACGTCCCGGCCACCCTGGTCCTGGCCTCTTAGGCCCGCCCCCTTGGCCCTGGCACACGCTCCTTGACTGGCTCCGTCCCAGATCCTGATTGGCTGATGGGTGTGGCTTGTGGGTGTAGCAAAGGCACGGTCAATTTGCATATTATTCTAAAATTAGATAGGATTGCTCTAGTATTATGTCTCATTTCAATACACTATAGTATTTTAATTATGCTTTGACACCCAGATAATAATCAACAAGTATGTGGTATGTTGCAAATTTACTTTTGTGATTCATCAGGAAAGAAATGTCAAGTTACAGAGCATCCTTGATATTTGAAATCACTCATATTGATATGAACATTAGTCCTACCTTTACTCTTGGGAATCCATGTAGTATAGAAATTTACAAGTACCCAACTGAAATGGGTCTTAAATGACTGGCATACCTGAAATTTTGACTTGAGAAACCACTCCATCTCCTCCATCACTGTGTGCACGCACTTCCACAACATACTCTCCATCCCTGGGGATTGGAACTTCTATGGAGTGTTTATGAGTTGAATACAGTTTGCCATCATGCTGCCCATCAGGTCTATAGAGTACCTTAAAAAGTACCAAAATATGTAAAATTAATAAAAGTGGTACCAATGAGTGAATGTCCTAACCAGAATATTTTATACTTTTATTAATTTAATTAGTCCTAGAGTAGCTATATGTAATAATTTCTGGGAAATTAATATTATTTTGCATTCACACAAATCAATTTCACCTATATATTAGGGTTATCCAAGAGAATGTGAGTTTTTTTAGATGACCTAAAATAAAGACAGCAAATAATGTATTTTTTAAAAGAAGTAGCACAAAAAGAGGGCTCTTTCAGTATATTGAAGTAGTCTAAAGAATTGCTTCAGCCCTAACAGGTTTGGCTTGGTGGATGGAATGTCAGCCTGCAGACTGAAAGGTCCCAGATTCGATTTCGGTCAAAGGCATGTACCTTGGTTGTGGGCACATACCCAGTAGGGGGCAGCTAATTGATGTTTCTCTCTCATAAATGTTTCTAATTCTCTATCCCTCTCCCTTCCTCTCTGTAAAAAAACAAAGAATAAAATATATTTTTAAAAAAGAATTGCATCACAATCCTATCTAATAAAAGAGTAATATGGAAAATGAATGTCATTCCAAGATACAAAATGGCTGCCCCCATGTTGTCAAAGATGGCTGCCCCCATATGGATACAAGATGGTTGCCACAAGATGGCCTGCAGGGGAGGGCATTTGTTGGCAGTTAGGAGTGACCAGGCCAGCAGAGGAGGACAGTTGAGGGTGACCAGGCTAACAGAGGAGGGTTGTTGGGGCAGACCAACCCAGCAAGGGAGGGCAGTTGGGGAGACCCAAGCCTGTAGGGGATGGTAGTTGTGGATGATCAGGCCAGCAGAGTGGCCATTTAGGGGTTATTGGGCCTTCAGAGGATGACAGTTGGGGGGATCAGGCCTGCAGGTGCAGACAATTGTGGGGGACCGGGATATCAGGGGAAGGCAGTTGGGGGGAACCAGGCCTGCAGGAGAGGAGAGTTGGGGGGACCCTGGCCTGCAGGAGAGGGCAGTTGGGAGGGACCAGGCCTTCAGGAGAGGACAGTTTGGGGGAGGGGACCAGGGCTTCAAGGGAGGGCAGTTAAAGGTAACCAGGCCAGCAGGGGAGGGCAATTAGTGGCAATTGGGCTGGCCAGGGAGCAATTAGGTATCAATCAGGCTGGCAGGGGAGTGCTTAGGGGTGATCAGGCTGGAAGGCAGAAATGGTTAGGGGCAATTAGGCAGAGGCAGGTGAGCTATTTGGAGCCAACAGTCCCGAACTGTGAGAGGGATGTCCAACCACTTGTTTAAATGTGCAAATGTGTGGTTGGACATCCCTCAAGGGGTCCTAGATTGGAGAGGGCGCAGGCTGGGCTGTGGGACAGCCCTACCCCCACCCCTACCCCATGCATTAATTTCATGCACTGGGCCTCTAGTTTAAAATGTTTCTCACATTATTTCTATCATTTAATATACAATGAAAAATGTGATAGGGTGTGATATAGAGACTATATAGAAATAATATTTTTCTCTTTTTGTTCATTTATAGATGGCAACTCAATACATTAAAGAGTTTTCTATGTGCTAAGAAACTCTATCTTAATCATTGTCGATCAAAAATGAATTCTTTCTGTCTCTGTTCTTCAGGCATGATTATTCTAACAACTCTATACTTTAAAGCAGTTATTTTATCTTGCTCACTTGATACATTGTTTTCTTAGGCTGCACTGAAGATCTTTTCTCATTTCAAAATTTATCACAGCACTGTGTCATCTGATTCTGTTACACAGCTAGAAGGAGAAAACTGAATGGGTTTTGCAGAAACAGCAAAAAGTCCAAACACCAGTCCTCTTTGTAAGAATGAAACTTGTGTGAGAGAATACGCCAATAATTTTTTATCTACCTTATATCCAGTCACTGTAGATTCATTTGATAGTGCAACCACATGGTCCCAGGTGATTATGTAGCGTGAACCAGACCTTATGGAACTGATGATCCTTGGCGGTTGGCTTGGAGCTGTGAAAAGTAATAATATGCAATTGACCATCACCATTTCCAGCTTCAGTTCTGCAAGTTGCATTGTGTCAGGAATTATAATGCTGATGCTAGTAATGTGACAACAGCAACAGCTAATTTTGATAATTGCTTCCTATATGCCAGGCACAATGCTAAGTACTTTGTAACTCATGGTCCTGTGAGGTAGATAATATAACTTTGGTCATCGTCTCATCATCCTTCACTTGAGTTTCTTTTTGAATCAATCTTATGAAACTGCTGCTCTCAAGGTCTTCAATTATGACCACTGGGCCAAAATGGCACTTTTTAAATTCTTTTTAAATTTAAAATTTTTGAAGCATTTCACAGAATTGACCTTCCGATTCCATCTTGAATCTAATTTTGTTTTCTTAAATTCATGATCTTTTAATGTCTATTTCTGCCTCCTACCTCTCTGGCTGCTCTTTCTTACCACCATGATTTGCTGGCTCCATATTCTCTGCTCAATTTCTACACATTGGGATGATGTAGGTCCTGATCCTGACCTGAGCACCCTTCTCTCCTCTCTGAATCTTCCCTAAATCTTACATATAGGACCATAGCTATCTCTAATCTTTTTATAAGCTCTAAACATATATATCTACTTTAATAGTTCAAAGTCTTATCAAATGTAATAAAATTAAGATGGGATATCTATACTGTACCCCCAGATGTGCATCTCTAGAAGTCTTTCACAATCAAAGCCCCAGTTTCTCAAACTAAAATCTAGTTTATTCAGTTTTTCATTTCATTCATTGTCAACATTCAAACAAGCAGCAAGTTGTCAATGCTGCCTGTAGAAAATGTTCCATTTCTCTCTGTTATTACTTAGTTCTGCCCACCATCATTTCTTTCCTTGACTATTAAAGTAACTTCCTGATTGGCTGTTCTGCTTACACTCTTATCCATCACTATCTACTGTCCATCTAGAACTCAGGATGATTTCTTCCAAAAAATGTTAATTAGGTATTACTCTCTGCCTTAAACTCTTCCAATGGCTTCTTATACTTAAGAATAACTCAAACTCCTTACTATGACCTACAAGGCCATTCATATTTTTATGCCAACGTACTTCCCCTTCTCACCTCAGAATTTATATCCTGGCCCCATTGGCCTTTCTAGACTTAAAACATATCAAAGTCTTTCTGCCTAAAGGCTTTGTTCTCATTATTTTCTCTGCCTAAAACAATCTCTCACCTCCCACAGCCCCAGTACTACATAGTGGGTCCTTATTGTTATTCATATCCAAGCACCAATGGCATCTCTCAAAGAGGCCACTCCTGACCACCCAATTGGAATTTGGTTCTTGCCTAAATCAGTTTCAGTTTTATCATCTATTTATCCACTTTATTGTTCTATTACCCAATATTATCACATTTATTTGTCAGAGATTTAGTTTTATTTTTGTTTTGTTTTTCTCTCACCTTCTAATAGTTGGTAATCCCATGAGAAAAGACTATAAGACTACTGTCATGTCTCCAGTATCCTCAACACCACGAACAATGCTGGGCACCTAACATACTTTTGGTGAAAATGGAAAAAAGAACTAAGAAGTAAATGTTCCTTTCACAAATTTGAAAACTGATGTTTAAAGATGTGAGATAATTTGTTTGAGTGGCAGAAACAGAGCCGAAATCCATGTGTGATACCAAAGTCTGGCTCTTACCACCATGTACTTTTAAAAGTTTCTTGTTTTTCCAAGAGAACTTCATAAACTTTAAAAACTATAATGTTAATCATATCTTCAATTAATTGCAAAACTCCCTGAATATAAATTCTTTTATTTGATATATTCAACTTGGTTCAAGAAAGAAATATCAAGGTAAAGCCAGAGACATAAGAATGACCAGATCATCTGAACAGGGCTTGTGATCTTGTTGTATGAGCAATGATAGCATGTGGTTATAAGGGGGTAAATGTAGAAAGTTTTGTATCAAAGGGGAAAAAAAGCAGAATTTGATTTGTTTTATGCTGCCAATGTATTTCTTTGAAGTTTAAAATAATAACAGAATGAAGAAAAATTAGTTATCTAATGGTGGGAAATTTTGAAGGGAATCATTTCAAAGGGAGTTTCTGTAATTTTTTTCTAAAATGGAACATGAGTGTATAAAGGCATTCCCCATATTTTTTCATCATTGAGATTAACTATCAATGTTTCTTTAAAGTTTCTGTGTGATTTTAATGAAAAACAAAAGAAAATCAAATGTGCGGAGACTGCTAGGTAATAAATGTCTCTGAAATGTACCTTCATGGTGATGGAACCAATTGCTAGTTTTTGACAAGTCTAAAACGCAAATGTTAGACTTACGTGCTTTCTTGGTGAAAGTCTCAATCATCTCACTGGGAGGTCCACACCCGGCACTATTGCACGCCCTGACATCCACCGAGTATTGGGTGTCCGGCACAAGGTTCTCCAGCCTGGCTGAGTACTCTTGGCTGTTGACTTGAACTCTGTGTGCAGCTGCTTCTTTGTCGTGAGCCGACCAGTACCGAATCTGCAAGCATTCAAGTTGAGTAACAGCTTGTCATGATGCAGACACTTAAATTGTGATAAGTTCTTTTCAGCTGACTCTGTCACTATTGATGCTGATTATTATATTCTCAAATATTTCTTAGTGCTATTTACATTTCTATCTGTCTTAGACCATAACAAGGCTTACAATGCAGATGATTGAAGTTTTCAAAGACAAATCAAAGGCTCAATGATTGCTTTAAATAGTCCTGCATGACAAAAACAAAACAAAAACCACAAAAATATCTGCATAAGATTTACCTTCAAAATGTAAAACCTTTCTGTGGAGGTATTTGCCACAATAATTTTTATCATCTATTTCTTACTTTATTTCTGTCACATGACTTCAAATTTTTTATGAGCCATTTATAAAGCAGTTTGTCAGTAACACAACCTTTTTTGACAAAAATAATCATTATGTGGCCTAGAACACACCAGTAAATAACTTCCTGGTATCTCATTTCAGTAGCATGAATATTATTATTTATTTTGAACCTGCATAGATGCCAGACATGAAAGAATTATTATACTGAACAACTTTAATAGTTACAGAGGTTATTTACCTTTAAAATATTTATTTTTTAAATTCTAATCATGGTGGGATTAGAAATGATTACTTTTACCAACCAAAGTATCAATGACAACCTTTCTTGTCTCTTAAAATTTAAGTAAAAGCTATAAATTACAATTTTCATTCTTTAAATAAGTTGTTTCCTTGGTCAGAAATCTTTAATTATATCTAAGTTATAACTGAAAAGGAAAAATCATTTGTAAGTATACAAGTATTTGACAAATTTTAAATGCCCTGTCAATAAAACAATGACATTTTAATTTCAAAATTAACCAAAGTGACTTACAAATAATATCTAACATTTATATAATCCTGAACTTTTTATTTACATAAAACATATAAAACCATTATAAAATGGAACTGGATGGCTCAAATTCACCTGGTAACATGCGTAGAATGAACACTTTAGAACAAAAGCTAGCTACTAATTGCTTATTGGTTTCCTTTGCAGTCTTTCTTTTGTTTACAATAGTATTTTCTGATCACAGTATTTTGATAGAATCTCTTCCGCATTTCTGTCATCTGACCAAGAGGATGGCCCGGGCCGAGGACTGGAATTGCACCAAGTGGCTCCAGAGGTAGAACTTGGTTGGCAGAGAAAAGGCTTCCTAACCCTAACTGGTTTGGCTCAGTGGATAGAGCATTGGCCTGCGGACTAAAGAGTCCCAGTTTCGATTCTGGTTAAGGACATGTACCTTGGTTATAGGCACACACACAGAAGGGAGTGTTCAGGAGGCAGCTGATCAATGTTTCTCTCTCATTGATGTTTCTAACCCTCTATCACTCTCCCTTCCTCTTTGTAAAAAAATCAATAAACTATATTTTTAAAAAGGCTTCCTAAGGATGCTGCCTCCTGGCATGCATTTCCTGGGGCTAGATGTACTCAGGCAGTGACTACACTCATCTGAGAAGGAGGAAGACGGCCTACATTTAGTGGACATTTGAACTAGGTGATACATAGGCTTCTCCCACTGCTTGATGAATAAATAAAATGAACATTTCCATTTCTGATACAATGTCAGGCACTGCATAGGCTCTTCCACGTACGTCATCTTCTTTACTCTGTTTTGTAGTAAACAAAACTGAAATCCCTGGGGTGCATCCATTTTTGCATGCACACTTGTTGAATGAATGTGTACCACAGTTTGAAGTCTACATTCCATGATAACATTTTATTCTATCCAGTTTGAGAGGAGAAACTTTTAAACTAGGTTAATATAACAAAAACCATTTCTAAATAATACTATGCACTAAAATGAGTGATAAAATATTTCTGCCATCATATCCAAAATTCCATGGGGCATTTTGGCAATGCAAAAGGAAAGAACCCTAATTGATGTTTATTTCCCAATTAAACAGTTTATATTCTGATTATTGTCTGAATTCATTGATGCCAATGTATTGCTTCCAACTTCATATTTCCTTTGTACTCTGCCAGTTGAAAGTTATAAAGCAGTCAATATACAATTCTTAGGCAAAGACAATAAATAATCATCTGGCATGTTTTTAACAAGTAAAATATACCTTTAGTACTTTGACGAAATGAGTGGGTTATATATTATATAATATATTCTTTCACTTTTTTATTACTTAGGAAGGAATACTAATATAAATGAAGAAAAAAATCCTATGGTCTGAAATGGCATTCAAACTCCAAATATCGATGTCTTCTCTCAAGATCCTTGGACTTGTTTGTTACAAAGGCTTATAACATCTGGTGAATCTTTCTCCCCCGTTTCTTTTATAATAGCTGTAAATCTAGTTGTCAGCTTATTAAGTTATGAATACGAGGTCTTCTCAGTCCACACCTATCATTCTACTTTCTAAACTTCAGCTGAACTTTTTCAAAGATTAACTAAAGACACGTTGAGATCAACTCAAATCATAACCTACAGAACCAAAAAAGAAAAGAAAAAACCTTCCTGTCAGTTTGTGAATTTATAACTAAAAGTGTGGGTGGGTTTCATAATTACCTTTCAGAGTCATGGCTTTGAGAAAGCCAGGTTATAACACTTTATTTGATCATACTCTAGTATTTCTGTTAGCACTGGGAGAATATTTGTTTAGTGCCTATCATGTGCCCAACACTGTTCTGGCACTGAGAACAAAATAGACAAAAGCCTGCCCTCAGGAAACAAATATTCCATGTACAGATGTAGATGGGGAGAACAAGAATTGAGAAGACAAGCTGTCTGGTGTGGGGGAGGGGCGGGCAGCTTATGGCCTGCAGCTCCAGAGGGGCACTACCTGAGTATAACATAAAAAAGTCTGTGGTTTGGCAGAAAGCCTTGAAATTTGAATCAGATAATCTGAATTTAGACATTGCTGTGAGGCTTTTCATTAGCTAACTGAGGCATAGCACTCATAGCACTGAATTTCTTTAGCATCCATTTACTCATTTGCAAAGGTAAGATGATGCTAATTTTTTCTTTACACTGTGCTTAAAAATATGAGATGACTCCACTTTTCTTACTCAAGTCCAATTTTTAGCTATGTATCAAAGACCCCAACTATTATTGCAGCTTTACTTTTTTCAGGTTTTACTCCCTTTGACTAAAACAAGTTCCCTTTCTATCTGGCTGATACCTATTAGTCCTTTAAGATCAGCTCAAGGGAAGTCTTCTT
This sequence comes from Antrozous pallidus, assembly GCA_027563665.1. Lineage (NCBI taxonomy): Eukaryota > Metazoa > Chordata > Mammalia > Chiroptera > Vespertilionidae > Antrozous > Antrozous pallidus. Next base: position 76,700,509 of record CM050513.1, read on the forward strand.
TAGGACATTTTGTGTGTTACCGATGTTCCATTTTCATAGGTAACATATGAGACACATAGTGAGTATTTTGTAGTTCTTTCCTTTGGAAGTAGAACTACTGAGGTAAATAGGATGAAGAATTTAAGGATGCTTTTATAAATTTCCAAAACGCTTTCCAAAATACTTAAAATTCACCTTTATGAGAATGTTTGTCTTAACTATTGGTGCTATTATCTTATATTTTATTTTAGTCAATTGTTTGTCAACACGTAGGACTCTACATCTCTCCTAGATAGGAACCTCTGCTGTATTCTTAGCAATTAGCTTATGAATGCCCAACATATTAAACACAAGAAGTATAGTGGTAGTTGCTACGTACATCAATGGGACACAAAACATTGAAAGATGAAACATTGATATATTTATTTAGCTTGATAAAAATTGAACTCACCTGATAGCTTTCCACTATTTTCTCTATAACATGTTCCCAATGAACAGATATCTCAGAAGATGACAGGACTTTTACGCCTACTCCTGTTGGGGCTTCACTGGGAGCTGAAATTTGATGAAAACATTATATTCACATATAAGATGTCTATAATATAATGTTCATATAGCACCATATGAATTTTAATATTTTAAATAGATTTAATATTTCAAAAATAAAATAATTCCAATAATTCTATTACCTCTTTCTCTATTTTTCTAATGTTTATTTTATGGTCATCCATGATACATGCACACAGATAGTCACATAAACAAATGTGAATGTAGACATACATATACTCATACATATACACATGCACAGACACTTTTATAAAATATGAAAAGCTTCATGGACTTCTCTGATATTTGTGAGCAAGAACAACACTATTTTTTAAATTTCTTCCAAGTAATCTGCTTAAGAAAACCTGTGGATGTAAATTAAAATTCATTATATTTAGCTTATTAATTCTACAGGATCAAAAACATATAATTTGGTGTTCATTAGAATTAATTTTCAAGTTTCTCATACTTCTTATTTATATGAGCTAAAGACACAAAGCAATACTGCCCTATTTCTCTTTTATGTTTCAGCTAAGACGTTTTATTTTATTTTTAAGATCCTTTCAACAAGTTGTGACATCCACTGCTGCATAGGTTCGGGGAAACTTTTATAAGCCTAATCTTTTATCTGGGCATCAAGTCAAATATGTATCAAATCAGCCTCTGTTCAGGAAGAAGGAAAAGTAATTGACATCCCTTATAAAACTTACACAAAAAACTAAGGAAAACTTTAAGCAGGAGTAATCAATTTTTATTGTCTTTTATTAAAAAGCATAATCCTCTTTTATGTTAAAAATGTCCTGCATAAGAAGACTGTTAACTTTACAAACCAAGATAAATATGTAGTACTGTGATTAATTTCTTAGTAGTAAAAAACAGTAAAATGATGAACAAATACAAGTTTCGGCACATGCAGGTTTTATGAAACTCATGAAACATTTAGGAGAGAAATGTATTTTGTACAGATAGCCATGACTAAAGAGATGACAAGAATGTTTTTTTGCCCAATTATTTTAACATCAAATAAAGCCATAAAAAATGATGTTGGGTGGGAACATAACTTGTAAAAATGCATTCTACTTTTATTTTCTCTGTGAGGTGTACTCATGCTGTTTAAACTATTAACATTGTGTCATTATACTTCTGCTGAATCAGAACAAGAATAGAGGATGCCTTACTCAGGACTAAGTCCTGAATTGATTTTAAACTTAAATAATTTGTTTTTTGTTCTTTCTCTGTGTTAACTAACTTAAAGAAGTATATGTGTTTATACAGATGCACATACATACCTGTATTATTTCCTTACATGAGATGATTTCTATACGTACATCTCAATTAGAGCCAGCATTTTATTTTATCCCTAAATTAGAGGCCTGGTGCACGAAATTTGTGCAGGGGGGGAGGGGACACAAGGAGGGGGTCTCCCTCAGCCCAGTCTGCACCCTCTCCAATTTGGGACCCCTCGTGGGATGTCTGACTGCCCATTTAGGCCCAATCACAGTAGGATGGGGCCTAAACAGGCACTTGAAAATCCTTCTCACAATCCAGGACTGCTGGCTCCCAACTGCTTGCCTGTCTGCCTCACTATTTGCCCCTAACTGCTTCTGCCTGCCATAATGAACACCCCCTAACCACTACCCTGCCAGTCTAATTGATGTCCAATTGCTGCCCTGCAAGCCTGTTTACCCCCAACTTCCCTCCTCTGCTAGACTGATCACCCCTAACTGCCCTCCCCTGCAGACTTGATCACCCCAACTGCCCTCCCTTGCGGGCCTGGAACCTCCCACTGTCCTCCTCTGCTGGCCATCTTGTGGTGGCCATTTTTTGACCAGATGGGGGCAGGATCTTTGACCCTCTTGTGTGTTGGAGTAATAGTCAATCTGCGTATTACTCTTTTATTACATAGAATATTGGCCTGGTGCCTGGGTGGGGACCGACTGGTTTTCCCTGAAGGGTGTACTAGATCAGGATGAAGGTTCCCTTGGGGTGTGAGGCAGCCTGGGCTAGAGGCCTATGGTGGTTTGCAGGCCGGCCATGCCCCCCAGCGACCCAAGCAGAAGCCCTGGGATCTGGGATTAATTCATGTTCTACAACTGAAACTTTGTAGCCTGGAGCAGAGCTAAGCCTTCTGCTTGCTCCGTGGCGACAGCCACTTCTGTTTGAAACTTTGTAGCCTAGAGTAGAGGCCTAGGCTAGAGCTACAGAAGTTTGGCTTCCTCCATTCGCCTCGGCAACCCTAGCCTCTTCTCTCTCCAGCACCGTGGCTGCCCCCATTTCTGTTGGGATTATGTATCTTCTATAATTGAAACTCTGTAGCATTGAGTGGAGACCTAGGCCAGCAAAGGCAGGTGGAAAGCTTGGCTTCCTTTGTTGCTGGGGGAAATCCAAGCCTCCTTCTGGCTCTGAGCAGTGGCAGCCATCTTGGTTGGGGTTTATTTGCATAATTTACTCCTGATTGGCTGGTGAGCGTGGCTGCGGGTGTGGCTTGATCAGAGATATAGTCAATTTGCATATTATTCTTTTATTAGATAGAATAGACTTCTAAAGTTTTAACATTTCAAGAAAAAAATTTCAACTGGCTTTCTGACTCCTTTAGCATAGATTTATGCATAGATTCCCTTTAATAAAATTCTAGCAATGTACTGTAATAACAAAAAGTTATGTAAGTGCTACAATTATTCATATTTATTTAAAAGGGGGGGATTTTACCAAAAAATTTTTTAAAGAATTTCTAAATAGCAACTCTCATGAATGCAGAAACATACTAAATTTCTAATCAACTATGGAGAATTTCTGATTGTAAAATTATAATCAGAGGGCCAGGAACAGGGGTCTAAGCCAACTTTTTTCATGGAGATATCTTAACTACTATAAACATGATTTTTTAAAAAAAGAAAGAAAAGAAAAATATGTTGCAACATTCTTGTCATTGGTGTGGATAAACTGACATTTTAATTTGTCTTTAAATAATACTCATTTACTACATGTATAGTGTCATAAAATATATCATAATAAGTAAGGTCCAAAAGACAGCAAATGAAATGTCTACCAGAGAAGTAGGTTCCACCTCTTGTGTTAGTAAGGTCTTACTTTTACCTACCGTCTTGCGCCGAATTAATGACTGCTATGAGGCTATATGGTCCATCTCCTTTGTTGTTGAAGGCCTTGACTTTGACTTGAAATGCAGTGAAAGGCCGCATGGTCTCATCTTTATGGACATATCGTCCAATATCTGGATTTGTAACCGTAACTTTTTTCCATTCTTCCCCATCAAATGGCTTGAATGCTACTATGTAACCGAAATTGTTACCATAGTGGTATTCTCTTGACAAAGGCTAAATAGAAATTGAAATATTAAAGAAGTTTAAGCAATACATTTAACAAAAGGAAAAATCCTATACCAATAATAATAATAATAATTAATAATAATATATATGGAAGCATGTTGTTTTGTAAAAAACATATACTTAGTTTGTAAGTTAGGGCTGTCTGAAAATTCTAGTGTAAAACATGTGATGACTTCACTTTCCAAGGCTGCTTGCTATTCTTGGAACATTCCTTTGGGGTGGGGGAGTGTCCCACTCTAGGTCTTTGTACTTTTAGTTCCTTCTACCTCGTACCTAGGATGCTCTTGCTTATGTCAGAAGATCTCCTCCCTCACTTTCTTGAGGTAAAAATCACGTACTTGTTTTCCCTGGCCAGAGGACTGGCTATAATACTCCATATGTGTCTTCTCTGCTTTATTTCTTTTTCTCTTTAACTCTATCATGATACAATCCATATTTTACTTATTATCTGCTTTAAAGAGGGCAAAGCTTTTGTCAGTTTGATTACCTCTCTACTGATTGTGCCTAGATCTAAACCTCAAGTAGTATTTAGTCAATGAATGAATAAATTAATTTTAGAGTTGGAAGACAGTAATGAAACTCTGGAATATCTGCCTTATAATCAAACAATAGGAACTGGCAAGAGGAAAAGCAGACAGAAGGCAAGAGGAGGAAGGGCTAACATTGCACTAGTCAGTAGGAGGCTAGCTTTGGGAGTGTCTGACTCCAGTGCTGAGTGTTCTGTTTTGCATTATTCTCTCAGAGTTTCAATTGCCGAATAAAGAAATCTGTGTTAACCCTGTTATTTCATTATTTGTAAACACTGGCTTATTGCTAATTCTAGAGAATACTAATAATTTAGTCATCTTTAGCCAATAAAGGAAATGTGCAAATTGCATATTTACATATTTTTTCACCAGAAAATCCAACTTAAAATGTCTCAAGGAAAATTCTTAAATTAAATATAACATAGCTGCTTGAATATACTTATGTTTAACATGAATACATAAAAATGTATAAAGTTCAAAGGGTAGAAGAAGTTGAACCTGGTTGTACGGTATACAGTTGACTCTTGAACAACATGGGGGTCAGAGGTGCTAACCAGCTGGTTTAGTAAAATATATGCATGTAACTTTTTACTCCCCAAAAACTTAACTACAAATAGTCACTGTTGACTAGAAATCTTACCAATAACAAACTATTGATTCATACATATTTTGAATGTTTTATATTGCATTCTTTAAAAAAGTGAGCTACAGAAAATAAATGTTATTAAGAAAACCATAAGGAAGATAAAATCCATTCACTGTATTTATTGAAAAACTGTGTATTCCAGTGGACTTGGGCAGTTCAAAACCATGTTGCTCAGGAATTAACTATAGACATCCTGAAACATGACCCCAAGGACATACAAAATGTGATTTTATATTTTAGAATATATTGGGTATAGTCTAACATTGCTAGTTCTCTTCTTAGTTTATGCAATTAAAAGTATAGCAGATCACCTATGGAGCTTTCAAAAATTCCAGCCAGTGTTGCTCAGTGGTTGAGCACTGACCCATGAATCAAGAGATCACTAGTTAGATCCTCTGTCAGGGCACATGCCTGGATTTCAGGCTCAATCCTCTCAGTAGGGTGTTGCAGGAGGCAGACAATTGGTGTTTTTCTCTCAGTGATGTTTCTATCTCTGTGCCCCTCTCCCTTTCTCTCTCTAAAATCAATGAAAACATATTTAAAAAATTAATGACTCTCAGGTCTTATTCTCAGAAACTTTATTTCAAATTTTTAGAATAGGATTTTTAGTTCTGAATTATATTTTACAGACTCCCTAACTTATCCCAAAGTGGATATCAAGAACATCAAGCATTATAAAAAAAAGTAAGACGTTCTTAATTTTTTTCTTTTCTTTTGTATGTTACATGGACACTAAAATTTACATATAAATAATCTGAGATTTGGACAAACAAAAGACATTTAAATCTTATTTAAAAATGTGATTTAAGTGCCAAGTATAAAATATGGCTACATAGCAAAGAGTAAAGTCAATTTTTGCTAAATATCTATTTTTATATAAACCAATTTGATGAAAAGAATAATACCTGCCATTTTTTTCATGTGGTTTTTGAAATTTTTAGAGCTGGGGTTGTATTACTTTATTAATTGCAGTGATGTAAATACTGAAAATATTTAATGAACACATGGAGCTGGATAAAATATGGTCAGATGTCTATGTCAGACAAGGTGATGCTTCTCCACCCCCAGCATCTCTCTCACTTCAAAATTCCAGCCACAATGCATTGTATTTCAGACATTATCATCTCTGATGTGGAACTTCCCTTTGGGTTATAAAAATTCAATACATTTTCGATACCGGGGGGAAGCTGGGGATATGTGCTGGGGGGTGGGGAGGCTGGGGGGAGGATAAGGGGAGGGGAAAGGAAAACATGTACTACTATTATACTGCAAAAAATCAATAATTAAAAATTAGGTGCTGATATAAAAGCTTTTTAACCAAATCTTTGAAGTTTTGAATGTCCAAGAAAAATGTTATAATTTACAGTTGGGTTACCAGGTCACAATGAGTTAAAAAAAAGTCTGGAATCAGATATTTGAAAGTTGTGTTAATCTTTTGGCCAACTGTTCCCTCAGCACCAAGTATCTATTACTGCACACTAATCCACAGTTAGCCAGGAAAAATCTGACATATATTTAAGAAAAATATATTTTAGTAATTTATTTTGCTTGTGCTTTGGGCATTGTCTTTTATTTAAATTTATTTTAGGAAACAAAATGGGTTTGAGACTAAGTCTAGGTAAAGCAGCCTATAATAAGTACAACTTGTTGAGACTCACCGCCCATGTGATGGTCAGCTCTCTGTTGCTTCCTCCTCCACCTCCTACATCTGAAGGAGCCACATTAGGTGCTGAAACAAACAAGCAAACCACAAAATATAGAGGCTATAGAATGTTTTTCTGATGTTAGAGTTCTTTCTCACTACAGAAAGTGTACATTTTTTCTTTCCCTGGGAAAGACAAACTACACAAGATCTCAATTATAATAACAACTAAAGACCCCGTGCATGGATTTGTGCACTGTTGGGGCCCCTCAGCCTGGACTGTGCCCTCTCAAAATCTGGGACCCCTTGGAAGATGTCAGACTGCTGGTTTTGGCCTGATCCTTGTAGGTCCACGCCAAGTGGCAGGTGGCTGGGGAAGATTCCTGAGCCCAGGCTGGGCACTGCACTGTTCCCACACATGCTGGCGAGAGGCTCATGCCTCTACAGCTGCACTTGCCAGTCATGAGCCCAGTTTCTGGAGCCCACTGGTGAGCTGAGCAGTGCTCCCGCTGTGGGAGTGCACTGACAACCAGGGGATAGATCCTGGTGGTCAGTGCACATCATAGCAACTGGTCAACAGGTTATAATGGTCACTTAGGCTTTTATATATAATAGATGCCTCACTGTAACTGTAATAACCTGTTTGACTGCCCTGATCACAACTGATTCAGTGCCATACAAATATACCCGCTTTCTGTAGCAATGGATAGCAAAGTAAATTTGCCTCCCCCATCTTCATTTAAATTTTTTTCTGTGTTCTTTCATTTAATATGATTTTGAAAGATTAGATGTACTTTGTTAGAAAATATTTCAGAACTCTTGACTACCTAACAACTAACTGATGTATTAGTTTTATACTTCAATCTACAAATAACTGTTAAGAAAGGGTGCATATGCATTAACATAATGTTGCCCCACGATATCTGGAAATATTTGAAATCTAATATCGTTTCTTGTGCTCCCATTTCCAATTCCTAAAACTCTTTTGGAACGTTTCCCCATCAGTGACCCCCAACTCTCCCCAATTCCATCTTTTTTAAAATCAAAACTTCAGTTTTCAGTCTCCCTACTTTACTCTTTGTAATCTCTTGATTCTTAAAAGTCATCTTGAAATACTGTTTTCTACTTAGTTTCCAAGCCATCGCACCCTTTCCTGCCACTAAACAGCAAAAAGAATGAATAGATTATTGCTTTTTTAATTTTTTTACTCCACAATCACGTTTTAACAATCTATAACCTGTTTTCCATATCATATTCTGAAATCACTCTCCCCCAAAATCATAAAATTGCTTGTAACTGCCAAGTCCAATGGCCTCTTCTTTACTTTTCCTCCAACACCTTTATCCTTAAAAGTCCTTCAGGGTAAGTGTTGCATTTTACTGAGTTTGGATACTGCATTTTACTGTAAGCTGTTTTCATTGGATTTGAATCTAATTGGAGTTGTACAGATATTAAGCATAGTTGTCCCTGCACTTGAGATACTTGGAGACCAGCTACCCAACTACATTGATGATGTCTGTGTTTCTACAGGGGACCTACATTTTACTGCATATATGATCTGGCTCCAATCTGAAATATCAAACCCAGATTTGTTAACATTTAAAAAAATGAAACATCAGTTCTCTTTTGAGTGTCCAAATCTCTCCCATATAGAAAATAGTCACACTTCCTCAGAGTACTCAAAGCAAGCTGTTCATTTACCGAATTGCAAACCCTAACAAGTAATTGTGACTCAAAGATAGATACTTTAAAAGTTCTCCGAATACTAGCCACATAAATTCCCTGGTGAAGTATGTACATTAATTGTTCAGAAACAGAATGCATGTTTTTCTTTTGACTTGTAAAACTATATCATTATTTCTTTTTCTGATGGAGAAATTTATCTGAAGTTAAAGAGATTTTAATACTTAACTGTCACCATATGAGTGGTAGAAATGAAATTAAATTCACAGATGTTAAAAGATAATCTCCTTGTAGCACTTTAGATAAAACTCAGATTGAAGGCTGGGATATTAAAATAACTTCTGGAAATGCTTTGAACCCCATAACTCATATTCTAAAGGTAAAGTTCTCCATGCTATAAACAAAGAACATGCTGTGTTGAATAAATCAAATTTTGTGTTTAACTATACACACAAGTATAGTGGTCAGAGGCAAATACTCTAAAAAAATAACCCTCAAGAGTAACTTATTATACTGCAATTTATTTAATTAAATATTGCCTTCACCAAGGCAAGTAATATTTTCCAAGTCATTTCATTGTAATACTTTCTAGTATAACTAATATTAACCTTTTTATTTAGAACAAAGCTAAATAATGAAGTATATTTACATTATATTGAATATCTCTTTTTCCATTTTAAAATGTTTATCTTTTTAATATGCTTTGAATAACTAAGTCAATATTGATTTTCTCTTCAAAAGTTACCTATTAAACTCAGGATGCTTAAGTAAGACAATCAAAAGCACAGAAATAAAAGTAACTATATGTCTTAATAGATGGTTTTTATGTCTTTCTTCGATAAATTATTAACAGTTTCCTTCATTTAGCTTTGAATATGCAGTTGGAGTCTTAACTGCTACGGGACAGTGTTCCACAGGTGGAAGTGACACGTAGCCTACACATCTGCCATGCATCTGAGAAGAGAGCAGCTTAGTGCTCCCCATTAGCTTCCGGCCCTGTAGGACCAGGAGGTCTCAGCCAAAGAGGGATTCTTTTCAGGGAAGTAAATCACCAGAAGCACAAAGAAGCTTATTTAACTGTGGGCTCTAGGGCATTTAGCAGTGAACAAACTAGACATTCTCTTAACAATAAATCATTTTTAAAAAGGATTTAAAAATATTTAAGAAAAATACAGAATTACTGAATTAATCATGAATAAACAATATTTATAATTTTGCTGTGAAAGGTTAAAAATAGTGATGTTTTTTAACTTGTCTTTTTGCCATGATTTCAGTCTAACAGCGATCCCTTGATGCTATTTATAAGAGTGCTTCTGTATTTCTAAATATATCTTAAAAGAAATAGATCTAAAATATATCTTAAAAGAAAACCAAGCCAATACCCTGGCTGTTTTCTTCTTCTTCTTTTTTCCCCCCTAAGGAAAGAAACTCATGTTGCCAATTTTACTGTTAGATTTGAATGCTTAAATAATTTGAAAATAAGAACAATTGGCCCCCATTATCTACTCACTTTCCTCAGTTTCAGTTTCCGATGGGCATTTGCAGTGCGAAAATATTACATGGAAAATTCCAGAAATAAACAATTTTTAAGTTTTTTGTTTTGTTTTTTTACAATTTGTAAGTTTTAAATTCCACTCTGTTTGAAACTCTTGTTTGGTGTCTTAGTATGTAGTGAGATAAAATCTCTTGTTTTCCTGCTAGGACATTAGTCCTCCCTTTGTCCAGTGTAAACACACAATATATACCACCACCCTTCCATTAGCCACTTATTAGCCTTCTTGGTTACCATACTGTAGTGGTATGACAGTGTTTGAGTTCAAGTAACCCTTCATTTTTTTTTTAAAGAGACTCAAAATTATCAGATAAATAATGCTCTAGAGCCTAGAAACCAAGGGGATTAAAGTCTTACTTCTGCTTTTTTCCATCTTTAAATACATGTTTTTTGAAGAGGTATTAATAAAGTCAAATGAACTATATAATATTTGTATATTTAAATGAGAACAACTTTTTTAAATTCTGATGCTCTCCTGGTCTGATGGTGGAACACACTGTTAACACACTAAATGTGTCCACCCTGTTAACATCAGTTCTTTTCCATAGAAGGTTAAAAAAATATACATGCCAAGATAGTTCCCAATAATATGAATGTCTTAGGAACTTAAAAGGTTGAAATTTTAAGTTTGTTTATCTAGTCTTCATTCTCAAACAGAATTTTAAAAAATTTATTTCACATCTCTTTTTTACAACATATTATTTATTTAAATTATAGTTTACGTTTCCTTTTTTCTTCTACAAATAACTTTGAGCACCAGTTTATGAACACTGCTGTTTTAAGCACAAAAGATAATAATATGAATAACATCTGATTACAGTCTGAAGAAGTTTTTTCAGTGTAAATTAAGTTTAAATTCAATCTAAAAAAAATCCCTAATTCGAAAAAAAATAAAATAAAGGGAGGAAGAGAACCAAGATGGCGGCATAGGTAAGCACCTATTTTGCTGCCCATGCAACAATTCCGAAACTACAACTTAACAACAAAACAAATACCATCCAGAATCACCAGAAAGCTTGCTGAGTGAAAATTCCACAGATAAAACTAAAGAGAGGATGTTGTGACTCAGGAGGAGCAGCAGTGTGCAGCTTTGAGGTTCAGAGCGAGAGCGAGCTGTGAGGGACAAGCGTCAGCAAGCCCGGCTGGTTTTCTCCAATTGGGAGGGCGGAGGCCTCCCACGGCACCAACCCCCCAGTTCCAGGTGAGCTCCCCGGTCGGGGGAAAGGAAGACTCGGGGCTGAGGTATGCGAGTTTGGGGAGAGTGCGTGCGTAAATTGGAACAGCAGTTCCTGGAGTGCGTGAGCAGGCAGAGAACGCATGACTTGCTCACTCGCTCGACAACCAGATTGCTTTGTTTTACAACCCTGAGTGAGACTTTGGGTGTGCAGACACATTTGGGGAGAGGCAGAGTTGTTTGGCAACGGGGAGACCAGCGGTGGATTTCCATTACCACCCAACACTGAGACCCGCGAGCCACATAGCTAAGCTGACGCCGCACACCCCATAGACGCTGACACTGCACGTCACATAGGACGAAGCTAACGCTGAAGCCACGCCACATAAGGAAGCTGAGCCACTGTCCCTTAGAGGACGCCTAACACACCGCCAAGGGACCAATGCAGGAAAGCATCCACCATGCAGAGAAAAGGAAAGAACTCAGCTGTGAAAGAAATGGAGGAAAAGAGATGACTAGACATAGAGTTCAAAACCACAGTAATTAGGTTTATGAAGAGGCTACCAGAAAAGGCCAAGGAACTTAATGAGAACTACAAGGAAATAAACAAGACCTACAAGGAAATGAACAACAACTACAAGAATATGAAAAAGGACCAGCTAGAAATTAAGCATACACTGACTGAAACAAAAAATATTATACAAAGACCTAAAAGCAGTCCAGATGACCGCAAAAAACAGGTCAAAGATTTGAAATACAAAGAAGCAAAATCCACTCAGCTGGAAAAGCAAGAAGCCAAAAGAGTCAAAAAAATTGAAGATAGTATAAGGGGCCTCTGGGACAATCTCAAGCATACCAACATCAGAATTATTGGGGTGCCAGGAAAAGAGAGAGAGCAAGATAATGAAAACCTACTAGAAGAAATAGTGACTGAAAACTTCACCCACCTGGTGAAAGAAATTGACTTAAAAACCCAAGAAGTGCACAGAACCCAAAAATGTAGGAATCTAAAGAGGACCAAACCAAGACACATCATAATTAAAATGCCAAGAGCAAAAGATAAAGAGAGAATATTAAAAGCAGCAAGAGAAAAACACTTAGTTACCTACAAGAGAGCACCCATACGATTATCAGCGGATTTCTCAACAGAAACGATGCAGGCCAGACGGGAGTGGCAAGAAATATTCAAAGTGATGAATAGCAAGAATCTACAACCAAGATTACTCTATCCAGCAAAGCTATCATTCAGAATTGAAGGTCAGATAAAATGCTTCACAGATAAGAGAAAGCTAAACGAGTTAGTTCACCACCACCAAACCAATACTATATGAAATGCTGAAAGGTATTGTTTAAGAAGAGGAAAAAGAAAAAGGTAAAAATATAAATTATGAACAACAAATACACATCTATCAACAAATGAACCTAAAAATCAAGTGAATTAACAATCAGATGAACAGGATAAAATGGGGAATAGAACAGAATCATGGACATAGAGAGGGAATGGACTGATAATTGTTGGTGAGAAAAAGGGTGTGTGAAGTACAGCAAGATACTGGACAAAAATCATGCAACTATGGGAGAAGACAGTGGCGGGGGAGGTGAGGGCGCAGAGTGGTATGGGTACCAGGTGGAGGGGAGCTATTGGGGGAAAATGAAATTAATAAACTGAATAATAAAGATTTAAAAATTTTTTAAAAATCCCTAATTCATATAAGTTTTCTCAATAAACAAAGCCCAGTTTAATGACTCATTTGGACCTCAGAAGTGATTTTTGCATACCACACCTAGTTGGATACTTAGATCAACACTTTGGAATAAGTACAGTTGACTCTTGGACAACATGGGTTTGAAGTGCTTATTTTTTGGTACATATTTTTATTGATTTCAGGGAGTATTGGAGAGGAAAAGAGAGACAGGAACATTAGTGATGAGGGAGAATCATTGATCTGCTGCCTCCTGCATGACCCCTACTGGGGATCGAGCCTACAATCTGGGCATGTTCCCTGATTGGGAATCAAACTGTGACCTCCTGATTCAGATCGATGATCAACCACTGAGCCATGCTGGCTGAACTGAACTGCTTCTTTTAACCTATTTTATTACTAATGACAGTAACTAACTCTAACATATACCTTTCTGGTTTTTCTCTTTTATTTTTTATTTTTATTTTTTAATTTACAATATAACTTATATTTAATAGTAGTACATATATTTTCCTTTCCCTCCCAATATCCTCCCCCCAAGCCTCCCTTACCCCCCAGCACATGTCCCCACCTGCCCCCCTCCCCGCCCCAGTGTCTTTCATTCATTGGTTATGCTCATATGTATGCATACAAGTCCTTTGGTTGATCTTCCCCTGCATCTGCCTCCCATCTACTCCAGCCTTCCCCTGCATCTGCCTCCCATCCATTGTAGCTTGACAGCCTGTTCGGCCACCCTGCCTCTATATCAATCACTTCCCCCTGTTTCTTTTCTTCAAAAATATCTTGCCTCTGCATACTTGAAACAAACGTATAAGAGAAAAAAAAAGTTTGAGTGTCAGTTTCAATGTCCAACTGTTCTGAGTCCCAGTTTCAATGTCAAATAGTTCTTCATGTGTACATGTCAGCAATGGTATCCAGATGGTGGACACATCGTGGCAATGCAAGATCCATCCTCTCTGGTATGGTCCTGGGCCGCCTGCAGCCATGCACAGCTGCCGACTGCTAGCATAACATATACCTTTCTCACTAAAAAATATATTCTCATCACCAGTCCTCTCCTTTATCAAAAATACCTCTTTTAAAAAATATATATTTATCAATTTCAGAGAGAAAGGAAGAGGAAAAGAGAGATAGAAACATCAATGATGAGAATCATTGATTGGCTTTCTCCTGCATGACCCCCACTAGGGATCGAGCCTGTAACCTGGGCATGTGCCCTTGACTGGAATCGAACCTGGGGCCTTCAGTTTATAGGCTGATGCTCTATCCACTGAGCCAAATCTGGTAGGGCAAAACATATCTTCAAAAAGTTTAAAAAAATAATGAAATTAAATAACATAACAGCTTAATTAAATGTGAAATTAAACTATGTATATAGTATGAAATTATTGATTCTGATATTAGAGTTTTTGCTTTTTTCCTTTTGGAGTTGATCAGGTAAATAAATGCCAAAGCTGTCAACCTCACCTTAATACACTGTTTTAGGATGTCAACTCACCAACTGCACCAACAAATCTTATTAGCTACGAGGGCACGTCTTGTAATGACACATTACTTTGAAGGGAGCTTTTGTTATCTCTTTCGTATAGTCAAAAATAAATGGGTTATAATGAATTACAAACAAATCTTCTAATTCTTCATTTGGAAGCCATCTATTTTATAATGCCCTTGTTTGAATCCAAAGAATATACCCAACTGTGCACTGTGATCTGAACATTAAGTAATTGGACAGATTAGGGCATGTGTTGCATTAGATAATGCCATGACTTCCCATCAGCACAATGAGGCAGGAGCAGCCTTTCCATCAAGTGGGAACCAGGCTTTATTCCACATAATATCTGCTGGCATCTGCTGGGTGGTTGCTATAATGGGACATGACAAGACAAACATCCCCATTTTAGAAAGTATTTTTGTTTTCTTTCAAGGATGTAAAATTTAAGGGTCCAATGCATATTCAACCTTTTGAAAGCAAGTTGAAAATAAAATAAGTACAGAGAAAGTTGGTTGAATGTCATTATATTAAATACACAAAATGATTCCCTTAAGGTGATTAGAAATTAGATGATCCTCTATTATGTTTCTAAAAATAAAAATATATTGCACAAAAAGGTGATCAATTACAGAGTAGAAATATTTTATAAGCATATAAAGGTTTATAAAAAACACTAACAGCATAATAAACAAGTTTTATTAAGTAAATGTTATGTACTAGACAGTGTTAACTGCTTTTATTACATGTCTTTATTTTTTATTAAATTTATTTGGGTGACTTTGGTTAATAGGATTATATTGGTTTCGGGTATACATATCTATGATACATGATCTGTATATTGCATTGTATGCCCACCACCCAGTGGCAAATCTTCTTCTATCACCATATATTAGGCCTCCTTCATTTCATACTAGAGGCTCAGTGCATGAAATTCGTGCATGGTGGGGGTTTCCCTCAACCTGGCCTGCACCCTCTCACAATCTGGGACCTCTCAGATAAATGGATGCATTTTTAAGAGTGACAATAGTGCAGATCAGTATGCTAGTGTTTTTCTTCCCTTTATTACATCATCATTTTTTATCTGGTAAATTACAGGAAACTTTAAGAGATCAATGGAAATCTTGTGACTGATTTGGTTTTAAAAACTACAGACTAATTCTATTTAGAAGTTAGATCAAGGAATGAGGTAGCCAGAAATGTGTATAAGTGATATTAAGATATCAAAGAAGAAATCTAATGGTAGTCTGTCATCCATTTAAAATCTCCCAAATAAAACACTGAAAATAAAATATTGGCAAGGCATAGTAAAAATAAGCAAACTCGGAGAGCCTACAAAATATTTTCTTTTTCAGAGACAGGGAATAGTAGAAAAATAGCTATTATTAGAGTAAGAACAATATTTTTTCCTCGTAATGCAAGAGAAAGGAAAATAGTGTGGAATCCTTCTTAAACTGAAGGCTACTTAAATGCAGTTAGTATTTAGCATAAAAAATGTGGACCTACATTGAAAGAACAGCCAAGGTTGAGCTGTGATGAAAAAGCATAGAGTGACTCCTAATACTTAAAAACAAACAACACACTATAGCTGTTTCTCAGAGATGCTGCGACTCTCCAAGTGGTATAGATCTACGAAGTCCTCATCAAATCCTCTCCACTCCTAGCTCCCCCTATCCTCCCTGCCCACATAATCCAGCCAACTCTAAATGTGTTTGAGAGACACACAAAACTGGGAACTTTCTAACTCATATTATATCAATAGTCTGCCTGGTTACTATTCACAATTTATATTAAAGTTTATATTCTAAATACCAATTTCACTTAAGTGGTCTCCAGTGGCATATGCAGCACTTTCAAGTTACCTCTTCCCCTTTGTTAATTATGTAAAATATTCTTAAACTTCATATTTTCTTTCTTGTTTTTGAGGGTCTTGATATAAAATACACACACTTGTGTCAAATACATATACACACAGAGTTTGGATGAATCACTTACCTCAGAGCATGATTTCTTTCCAAATACATTCAACTATATATTAAAGTGGCATTGTATATGTAAATCTTCTAAACTTTAAAAAAGCTTCTCTTACATACCAGCACCATCTGTTCTAATTTTGTTTGATGGTATACTAGGCTCTCCTATACCCAATGTGTTGGTTGCTACCACACGAAACTCATATTCCATCCATGGGATTAAATCCACTGCTCTTGCTGCTTCCATATTTCCTTCAATAATTGGGGGATCTAAATAAAATGAACATTAAATAGAGAATATTATTTGAAGAACATCACCCTTATAATACCCCATTTTTATTTTACTATTTAAAAAAATCTTTATTGTTGAAAGTATTACATTTGTCCTCCTTTTTCTCCCATGAACCCCTTCCAGTCTGCCCTTGACACACACACACACACACACACACACACACACACACACACACACACAGGCTTTCACCAGTCTATTGTCTGTCTGTGTCCATGGGATGTGTGTGTGTGTGTGTGTGTGTGTGTGTGTGTGTGTGTGTGTGTACACAGTTCTTTGGATGATTTCTTCCCACTCACTCAGCCTTGCCTTCCCTCTGAGATTCCATAGTCTATTTTACTATTTTGAAAAGATGTCACATATTTCACTGGGTTGAAGGTAAAATGAAAACAAGGAATGACAAACTGGTAAGTTCAAGGGAGTAAGAGGAGAGGTAATTAATAAATAATAAACTAGAAAGAGTAATATGCATATGCATCATCTATTTACCAAGACTAGGGTAGGAGATTTGACTACTTGCCAGTTCATGCCAGTGCTGGTAGTCCACAGGCTATACCTTGAATAGCAAGGAGTTGTATCATCAAGGTAGAATCTAGAAAGGTTTTCTGAGGCAAGGGTATAATTGAGGCAATTAAAAATTTAATGGACTGCCTCTGATGTAGAGTATAGGTAGGGAATTATTTATTACTAAGGCACTTGTATGTTGATTAGTTGGTTTTTTAGATTTATATACAAGTCATTTGGGAAAGAGGTGATAAATCTATATTATAAAAGGCCAGTGGCCGTAAGGCCATAATGCTGGAACAACCAAACAATCGGTTACCAGGAGGTGCATGGAGCATCTCTTGGTTCCCGCGGCCCCTCCCCCCTTCCCGCCCCGGCCTTGGAGCCACTCAAGGCGGCAGGGCAGGGCTTGCGCTGCATGAAGGAGCTCACGAGGCAGGGCTCCTGGCTCTGAGGGCACGGAGGGGCTCACAGGTCATGCAATGCGGTGGTCATGCAGTGTGACAGTGAGCTACTTTTACATGGCGGGTCTGGGGTCCCACTGCCGCGGCTGGTCTGGGTCTCACATGATTTTGCGCACTGGGCCTCTATTGTTATAATAATGCATTAAGATTTATCAAGTATTTTTTATAAT
This sequence comes from Antrozous pallidus, assembly GCA_027563665.1. NCBI lineage: Eukaryota > Metazoa > Chordata > Mammalia > Chiroptera > Vespertilionidae > Antrozous > Antrozous pallidus. The sequence goes on from CM050513.1 coordinate 76,718,197, forward strand.
TCATGGTGCTAGATGCCAGATACTAATGGGAAGATTATAAATTATGGTTTAGATATGTTCTAAGATTGCTTGAGATATGATAAACCATACAACCTGGGCAGAATTGTACATTATTTTAAGCTCTCTTAAAATATTTCCATATGTGTTTTTAGTAATTTGCCTACTCATACATATGCATATAAATACCTGTACAACAATTATGTGGGAAATTCATTTCTTTAGGATTGCCTATGACTCATTATCTTATTAGTTAGGGAATTTTTATCTCCAAGGCAGGCCATAAATACATACATCTTTAAAATATTATACCATCTCCACAGTAAGTGCTAAGAATTCCAGTGTACAACTCTACTTTTGGACAAATTTTTGTATGAGTCAGACTATCTCATGACTCATTCCGCCATAATTTTAAGCCTCTTGGACATTAATTTTGCCATCAATTTTCTTCTTGTTATGAACTTGTTCTATATTTTTAACTTTCTGATGAAAGTTTGGCTTTGGCTTCCCCTGTTTTGATTCTGCTTCTTTATCTCCTCTACCTTCCCTCATCAAATCAAAATTTGTTTGTCTTAGTTCATATACATATGGAACTTTTTAGGTAATTGGAAGAAGGAAGGTGATGCTTTGGTTTGCAAAGACCTCTTCATAGAGAAAAGGGAAAAGTAGAGCCGGTTGCTATGACAATGGGTAGGGTGGCTTCTCTTCCACCCCAGATACTCTTTGAGCCTCCAATAAAGGGAGAGTCTCTAGTGAGTTGATGGTTGTCACCAAAAAGACAGGTTTATGTTCAGGTAATCAGAACCCATGAATGTGATCAGATTGAAAAAAAAAAGTTTTTGTGGAGCCTTTTAACCCTGGAAGATAATTAAGGATCTTGGGACAAGATCATCCTGGATTATTTAGATGGGCTCTAAACTCTGTGACAAGTGCCCTTATAAGAGAAACATAGAGGAGCGAAACATATAGAGAGCAGGATACAATGTGATGTGGCCACAAGCCAAGGAACATTTGGAGCCACTGGTAAATGGAAGAGACAGGGAATGTATTGTTCCCTAAGGCTCTCGGAAAGGGTGTAGCACTGCATACCCTTTGATTTTGGACTTCTGACCTCTGAACTGTGAGAGAGTAAATTTCTGTTGTTTTAAGCCACCAAGTTTGTGGTTATTTGTTATGGCAGTCATAGGAAACTAATGCAGACGTTTAAAGGCAGAAGTTGGTGGAACTGTTTGCGATTTTGTAATTTTGCGATTGGGGAATCCCAAGTGTAAGTGTGGTAGAAGTATGGAGGAGGCAATCTGATCCTCCCTTGATTGCTATGTTGCAAAACCTGAGCACCATTTATATGCCTGGAGAGTGGAAATGCTGGTACTATTCCAAAGAGTTCTCTTGGCAAGGGCATGGTGTTCTCATGGTGAGAGTTGCAATGGGATTTTTCCAAGCAACTGGCCAATCAACAGGTATAGGCAGGAATAAACTGGGTCAGAACAGAAAGAACCAGATAGATGTGCAGTGGAGACTACAGCTGATAGACTGATTTGAGCACTTTCAAAAATGAAGGTTCAGTGATATGTTCAAAGACTAGGAACTTGCTCACAGAAAATACTTGGAGAAATGCTGAAAGACAAAGTAGTAAAAGTCAACTATGGTCATTTTGTAGCCTTTGTATTCCAGGTAAGAAATAAGGCCAGTAACTTTACTAGTAATGACTATAATGAAGAAAATAAGAATATGCAAAAGGCCTTGGTGTTACTAGCATGAGATGATATACCTCAGTGGGAAACCCTTGCCTCAGTGATGCAAATAACATTTTCAAAAAGGAAAACAGGAATGGATGTTAGGAAGAATGTATCCTCTGAATTGTTAAAAAATAATTTGATATTTATAAGTTAAGATTAATATTCTCAACCAGGATTTCTAAAGGTATGAACACTGTTCTTTTCAGAACAAAACCAATTACAATAATTATTTAAATATACATATAAATATAATTTAATTTTATTTCAGTGAGGAAGAGAGAGATAGAAACATCAATGATAAGAGAGAATCACTGATTGGCTGCTTCTTGCACATCCCACACTAGGGATCGAGCCACCAGCCTGGGAATCAGACTGAAACCTCCTGATTCATAGGTTGATGTTCAACCACTAAGTTATGACAGCAGGGCCAATAATTCTTGATATGCATTAACATCAGTACTTGTGAGAGTATAAATATCTTAAACAAACATGGTTTTAGTATCCTATATAATGAAACCCTAATATGTTAAGCGCCCAGTTATCTGAGCAAACAAAGTGTAATATGCCAATGATATGCTAAGGCTGCTCAACCACTTGTTATGATGGGTAATGACTACCAGAGGCAGATGCTCAATGCAGAAGCTGCCCCCTGGTGGTCAATGCACTGCCACAGGGGAAGAGCTGTACATCCAGAAGCCAGGCTCGTGCCTGATGAGTGCAGCAGCAGTGGCGGGACCCTTTCTCACCTCCACAGCTATGCTAAGGATGTCTGACTGCCAGCTTAGGTCCACTCACTGGGGGCTCCCGAACTGCGAGAGGGTGCAGACTGGGCTGAGGAACCCTCACCCCAGCCCCCTGAGTGCACAAATTCCATGCACCAGGCCTCTAGATTGTTTATAATATTCACCCAATAAATCTATATATATAAGAAGTAAAGATAAAGCAAAAAAATGACTAACATATATCAATTAAATAATGTGTCTGGAATTTAAAGTGGACCTTCTATCTGGCTTGCTTTTCTTTAACCAGATTGTAACAGGAGTTTTGATCCATACCACATCAAGATAATAGGATTTAAATCTTGTTTTCTTTCTAACTTATTCTCAGTTGGAAAGAAGTAGGTAGCTCATATAATTATTACAGCTGGAATGTCAAGACTGGTGATATCCATAAAAGACCCACAGGCAAAATATTTCTTCTGCTTCATCCTCATTTGCTCATTTATAGCTATAATTTGAGGAAATATACATGTTTTATCTCTATCACATTACTTTTTTGTTTTTTTCTTCTGAGCCCTAATATCCCTATAAATGGATGTTTACCTCATGCACTTTTCTGACTCCTTTAGCCTTGGTAGGAACAGTTGGGTACATTTTCTTTCCCTAGAACCACCCCACAGACAGGCTGGGAAGGAGTTAGGTTTACTTTGGAAGCAGACTCATACTTCAAGCCAAATGCAAGAACAAAACAGTCAGGAGCAGAGAGACTTTGTGTCCCTTCCTTTCAGCCAAATTCCTCACAACCTGATTGCTATTCCTAGAGTCAGGAATTGCAAAGAGTACTTTGTACAATAAAGGAAAGTACTGTGAATCAGGAATGGGGTCTCAAGGTCCAGATTTGTTACTGGTCAGTTCTGAGTGAGGCCAATTTTTATAGAAAATATCAATTTAAAAAAATCAGATCTTAATTGAAACAAAAACATATACACACAGTGTTCACAATCTGTGGAACACATAAAAGTTTAACATACATGATATATGTCAATAGAGATCAAGGAGAGAAAGAGGGGGAGAGAAAGAGAGAGGGAGATGGGGGGGAGAGAGAGAGAGAGAGAGAAGGGGGGGGGGGGAAAGAGAGAGAATATCTAGGGAAAAAATGACTAAAAGTTTCCAAAGTTGAAGGAATATATCAACTCAAAGATCCAAGATATAAATAAACCTCATCAGGGTAAGTATATTCCCATACAGCTTAAAAGCAACTATAAAGAAATATTGAAAGTAGCTAAAGTAAATAGACACACTAAATGCAGGAATATAAGGTTAAGAACAATGGTTACTTTCTCATCAGAAACAATGCAGGCAAAAAGACAAAGGCACAATATTTTTAAAGTGCTTCCAATAAAAAGCAACTTTGAATTTATATTCAGATAATATCACTAAAAGATAAAATGAAAGACAAACTTTCAGTAAATAAAATAAAATAAAAACTGAGGATAAAAGAACTTTATCAACTTGATAAAGAGTATCTAAGATGACATATTTAAAGTACTAAAAGAAAAAAAATACTGTCAACCGAGGTTGTTATATCTAATAAAACTGTTTTAAAAAACAAAGACAAATAAACACATATCCAGATAAGCAAACGCTTATAGAATTGGTTGCTAGTAGACCTACCTTAGAAGAAATAGTAAATTCTTCTTCTTTTATCTAACTTTAAAGCCATTGTAGAAAACCATATTTACCTATTATCTATGTACTAGAGGCCCAGTGCACGGAATTCATGCATGGGGGGGGCATGTCCCTTAGCCCAGCCTGCACCCTCTCCAATCTGGGACCCCTCGAGGGGCCTAAACAGGCAATCAGACATCCTACTCACAATCCAGGACTGCTGGCTCCAAACTGTTCACCTGCCTGCCTTCTTGATTGCCCCTAACTGCTTCTGCCTGCCAGCCTGATCACCTGCTAACGACTACCCTGCCAGCCTAATTGATATTTAACTGCTCCCCTGCCAGCCTATTTGCCCCCAACTTCCCCTTGTCAGCCTGGTCACCCCTAACTGCCCTCCCCTGCAGGCTTTATCACCCCCAACTGCCCTCTCTTGCAGGCCTGATCCCTCCCAACTGCCCTCCCCTGCTGGCCTGATTGCCCACAACTGCCCTCCCTTGCAGGGCCTGGAACCTCCAACAGCCCACCCCTGCTGGCCATCTTGTGGTGGCCATCTTGTGTCCACATGGGGGCAGGATCTTTGACCACATGGAGGCAGACCTCTTGTGTGTTGGAGTGATAGTTAATCTGCAAATTACTCTTTTATTAGATAGGATAGAGGCCTGGTGCATGGGTAGGGGCCAGTTGGTTTGCCCTGAAGAGTGTCCCAGATCAGAGTGGGGATTCCCTTGGGGTGAAGGGCAGCCTGGGTGAGGGGCCTGTGGAGGTTTGCAATCCAACCACGCCCCCCAGTGACCCAAGTGGAGGCCCTGGGATCTGGGATTAATTTATGTCTACAATTAAAACTTTGTAGCCTGGAGCAGAGCCAAGCCTTCTGCTCCCTCCCTGGCAGCAGTCATTTCTATTTGAAACATTGTAGCCTAGAGTGGAGGCCTAGGCCAGCAATGGCCGACTGAAAGCTTGGCTTCCTCTGTTGCCAGGGAAACCCAAGCCTTCCCCCTGCTCTCAGTGGCAGCAGCCATCTCGGTTGGATTTATTTGCATAATTTGCTCCTGATTGGCTGGTGGGTGTGACTTGTGGGTGTGGTGAAGGCAAGGTCAAATTTGCATATTACTCTTTTATTAGATAGGATATGTTTATCCATATGCATATATGGGTAAATATATACATATATACTTATATCTATGTGTATATAAACATGTGTGTGTGTGTATTATGTTAAATACAATTGTGTAAAAATAAATAAATTTGTGTTGTTGGAATAACAGCATTTAGAAATGTAAAATGTTTGACAATAACTTAAAGGGCCAGGTAAAAACAAAGTTGTATTAGAATAAGAAAACAAACTCAAATTTATAGGAAATAATAAGGAGTACCAGAGATGATAAATGAAAAGGTTAACATAACAAACTCTAAAAATATATTCTTGCTTTTATTTCTTTTCTTTAACTGCTTTGAAAGGCAATTAAAATTATAGAATGTGAAGATTTTAGCAGGAGATCAAGTTTGTAATATATATATGTGCAATATGTTTAACAATAATATATAGCACATAGAAGGGGTAAAATACAATAGAGTTATCTAGGATTAACATTTCAATGAATGTAAGTTAGTTAAAATATGAAGTTTATTCGGATAAGTTCAGTTATACCTGGTAAGCCCTAGAGTAGCCCATTAAGGATACCCATATTTATACTAGAGGCCTGATGCACAGATTCGTGCACTGGTGGGGTACTTTACGGAACCATGGGAGTGCTTCAGGGCATGCCCAGCCTGCCTTGCCCCGTCCTGATTGGCTGGACACCAGCAGCAAGCTAACCTACCAGTTAGAGCGTCTGTCCCCTGGTGGTCAATGTGCAACATAGTGACCAGTTAAATGGTCAAATAACAGTTGGACACTTAGCATATTAAGCTTTTATACATAGAATATCCCTATATCTATCTGTTTACTATCTATGCATTTATCATGAATATTATTAAAATTAAAACATCACTCTGTAAAATACTCATTTAATGCAAAAGAAAGCAGCAAAGAAGAAATAAAGGAACAAAAACAAGTGAAACATTTAAAAAACAGGTATAAATCAAAATATTTGAATAACAACATTAAATGCTAATGGATTAAAGAATCTAATAAGAAGGCAGATATTATCAGACTGGATAGAAAAAAACAAGATTGAACTATATGATGTCAAGAGAAAACATACTTTAGATTCAAAGATACAAAGAGGTTGAGAATAAGAAAAGATAGGAAAAGAGGAACTGTAAGAAAGTTAGGGTAGCTATGCCAATATAAGAATAACCCTATTAAAAATGCTTTTCCTGTCTACATTGTATATGTGGCTTGTCATTGAACAAAATGTCATTATACGGCAAATGACTATATATTTATATATAGTCCTATGCTCACAAGCATAATGAAATAAAATAGTTTCATCCCTTTCAAATTCATTTGAACTTTATATATATATATATATATATATATATATATATATATATATATATATAGGATCGTTTAATACTAAAATATGTCATAAATCCTTGTAACAGATTGCAAGTTTATATTTGGTTCATCTCTCATGATAGGAAGAAATTATCAAAGGAAAGTACATATAAATTAAGGCCTCTCAGTGAACGATACAAATAACTTCCAAAAATAAGAACAGGCTTAGAATATACTGGGGCTCATTCTTTTCTCAATTTTTAAAAGAGAGAAACATTTAATTCATCACTTTTGTCTTTTTTTCTTCCCATGGGCAAAACTGAGCCCGTATTTCTATGTATCCTTTTCATGTACCTAAAAGAATTTCTGACAACCACAAGTTTGTTTTAAAATATTGTCAAAACTGACAAACATACTTTACTGAAAACATGCTCTATCTTCATTGATGCTACAGGAGAAAATAAACTATGTGATATTGTAATCTAGTCATGAGAAATGGCAATGGTAATAGTTATAGACAATGGAAGATACCCATCTATATATTTTTTCCTGATCGACTTTTAAGAACTCTTAATATAAGAAGATAAAACAATTGAGATCCAAAACTTCTTGAAAACCAATTTTTGAGAAAATTCAACCCAGAGAAGATCATTCTCAGAATGGAAAGGGTTATAGTGGTAAGATTTGGATGCTTAAATTAATAGTTATGATCAATGTGGCTTTTTTATAATGCAGAACTATAGTACCTACATAATTGAAAAATGGGTCATAAATAATAAACTATACTTTCCTTTTGAGAGAAAAAAAGGTGGTGAGGGGAGAGAGAGACAGGGGAGAGAGAGACGCTTCTCAATGAAAAGAAAACCACGAGGCCTCTCTTTGCTTTCCTATTATAGATTTAGCCATTAAGCTTTTTTTTCCAATAACTTTAAAATATTTAAGTTCCTGGTGTTATTGCTTTTCACTATCAAAGCACTGTTGTTTTTTTTTTAAAGCTTAACAATAAAAAGGCATTTCTGGGTAGATAATAAAATTCTTCAAATGTCCAGGATTTACTTTTTATAAAAGTATTCATTTAAAAATATGCTACAGAAGAATTGGACAAATAAAACTCACCAGTCTTTGCATCTTTCCAGTCATCTGAAAGAATAGTCTTGGTCTGGATAGTATATTTAGAAATAGGACTATGATTGTCTGAACCACGGCTCCAAGTAAGTGCCACAGAAGTGGCTCTGATGTCTTCTATTCGCAGACCGCCTGGAGGGCCTGGGGGGCCTGGAATGAAAAGGTGGGTAATGAATCAATGAGTCTCAATTAGTGAATTAAGCACACATTTGAATACAAACATGTCCTCCTTGCAATTAATCTAAAGATATAACCAGTGTTGCCACATTCCTTTTAAATATAAGGTATAAGAAGTGATAATGATAGTATTTATGGTTTTCCCTAAATGATTTCATTTGTCTCTTTTTGATAAATGCTGTCACTTTAAAATATCATTATTATTCAGGATACTTATGATATGTTTGAAATATAAAACACAATTTGCATCAATGGGACTTAATAAAGACTGTAGCATAATGAGGATGAATGAACACTTGCTCCATGCACGAATAGTACAATTCAGTCTAAACATGAAAATAGTCAAATGTCATTCCACTTCCCAAAATAGAACAAATACTTTTTTATAACCCTAAATTTTATAGGTAGTTTTTTTCCTTTGGAGTAGAAATTTATGGGAATGATGTTATGCATTATTTTGGGTGATACATTTATACTGGTTTTGTAATAGGAATATAAATATTTTTATTTTTAAAAATGTAGAAAACAATTGCTCTGAAAACATCAAATTATATAATGTAGCATCTTAGGAAAGAAGGCTTATTGCTAAAATAGATTTTTATAGATGATTCATAGCTCAGGACAAATATTATTCATTTATCCTCTTAACTGTGAGAACTATGCTGGGTGGTAGAAATGAAAAAGATAAATGAGACATAGCTTTGGGGTTTCAAGTACTCTTAGTCTTGAAAGGGGTGAAATGAACCAGCAAACAAATATGTATAATAGAAAGTAGTAAATGCCATAATAATGGTATACAACACCCTTATTCTTGCCTTAGTTTTTGTTTTGTTTTTTTGTGTGTGTGTAATGGCTTGGCCAGTGTGGCTCAATGGTTGAGTGTCCACCTATGAACCAGATCACCTTTCAATTTGATTCAATTCCCTTTCAAGGCACATGCCTGGGCTGTACTGTTGATCCCAGTGTGGAGTGTGCAGGAGGTAGCCTACAAATGATTCTCTCTCATCATTAATGTTTCTATCTCTCCCTTCCTCCCTTCCTCTCTGAAGTAAATACAAATATGTTTTTAAAAATGAGAAGCATGCCTTTTAAGTGGTGCAGTGGCATCCATCACTTACAATGCCAAAGAAGTTTCTCAGTTATTCTCTCCTTGAATAGACATTTCAGAAAGGGGCATCACTTACGTTCTTTGCACCAGAAAGAAGGCCATCCCCAATGGAATTAAGCATGCCAGATATAATAATCAACTTTGGTAAACTGGCCCCTTCATTTTTTCATATTGAGTAGAGACATGTTTTTATCTTTTAGCTAAAATAAACACCTTCCTATTTATGTATCAGATCAGATGCTTAGCCTACATGACTGGCCACTTTTTCCCTTTGGTCTTCACAAAGGTATAGACAACTCCCCAAACCTTTACCAATCTCTGGTGATTGGTCTCAAGGAGGAAGATGTGTGTGTGTGTTGATCAACACAAATGTATGAATAGTAATAGTAAAATAACACAAGACACCCCCCATTCATGGTAAGAAATTTTATTATTTGGGAACAAATATAATAAAAGGTAAAGTTTTATTGATGCATAATTTGTAAGGGTGAACTTATACTTCTTAATATTAGCTAAAAATAACACATCATCTAAAAAAATGAAAATAGACACATAAGTAATATAGGACAAACTTGGCGTTGATGCTCAGAAAGAACATTGTGCATGTTTTACGTGTAGAAACCACATTGCAATACAGTGCACACTCATGATCAGAACCAAGAAATTTGTTACTTTACATAAAGCATTATCCAAACTCAATTACCACATGTTTTCACTACTAAACCATCAACCACAGGCAAATAATGGAAATATCTTTATATGCAACATACATCACACGCATTTTTGAGTTCACTTAAGCCAAAATCTGCACATTACATGGAATGTTGCCATTGTGAAGGGTTATTGGCAGTATCATACAGTTTGTGTCATCATGCAGAGTTAGAGGAAACTGGGTTTCCTGGCAAAACTCACTCAAAATGAGGAAAAGCTCATTTGAATTTCAGATGGTGCAGCCCAAAGGTACCTGCTGCCAAAGATGTCCAAAGAGCCACCTGACATGTATATTGATGTTCTCTTGAATTTGTCTGTATTTTTTTAAACTAGTATGAATCCATAACTTAAATTTACATAATGTAAAATGTTGTTAGTAAATAAAAAAAGAAAATGTATTGTACATTTTAATAAAATAATATATTTTATTTTTATTACATTGCACTCATTGCTAAATCTTTGTATTTCTTACAGTAATCTCTATTTTACAGATGAGGACACAGACAAGGATAGATTAAATAAAATAATGATAGTCACTCAGCAAATAAATGGAAAGGCTAGGATTTAAACCCAAATGATTTGCCTTGAGATCAACTTTTCAATAATTTTATCAAAAACAAGCCTTAAGTAAAGATAACATCACCCACTTGCAAAATAATACTCAATACATCTCCAGTCTCTAGTGATCACCAAAAGTTATTCATCTTTCCTGAGTTTTACTAGTGTTTTTTTGTAATAAATACTTACTTACAAACAAAATACAAATGTGGTCTCCACCCAGTTCTCATTCATATGCAATTAGAATGAAAAATGAAAAGAAATATAATTATTTGTCAATTTGTCTTTTCATTTTTAGGAATACATTCAGTGAAGAAGAGTTTTAGACATTTGAGAAAAGGCAGCTAGAAAAAAAAAGCTTTTCAAAATAATTACTCACACAATACAAACTAGTTGACCATATTATTTCAATCAAAAATTTAGACTCATTTTCTGATAGATAAATGGGATAGAAGATATGAAAATGGGGCCCTACAGAATTAAAAAGATGCATAGTAGCTGTAATCATATCCCAGTTATCAGTGGGGTTGGTAGCAATACTTAAGCAGTAGAACTAATGTACTTTCTCTCTCTTAGGCACTGATTGGCTTTCTAAACAACTAGAGTTGGAACCGGATACAAAAATGTACTGGCTTTGTGGGGACTTACCCCACATAACACACACTTTTAAAATAAACCTTGATGTCAAGCCTAAAGGACAACGTGGCATTGCCTTCCTTTTTTCACTTGCAATTTCCCAATATGTAATCAAAAGAAAAACACTACATACAAATTTACTGTGGTTCATTTTTAATTTTTACTAAAATAGCAAATTTTGATAAGAAGTTTTGAATGTCCTGGAAACAAAAATCTTTTCAGAACAAATTATCCTCCCCTTTTGAAATAAAATAATCTTAAAATAACAATGCAAAAAAGTATTAGTTATATTAGAAAAGGTGGCTTCTTCTTTTACAAAATATGTCAAAGTCCCTATATTATGACAGTATGATCCCTGCTCTAAAAAGTATTAAGACAGTGGTTGAGTTTTACGTTTATAAAATACAAATTAATGTTGTGTGGGCTCATCAATGTTTAAGGCTGTGCTAAGATGAAGCTGAATATTAAATATCTCTAACATTTAATGAGAATGTGGTAGTTTCTATATTTCTAACATCGATTAAAGTGAAATTTGACTCCAAATAGAAATGAGAATGAAGCTAACGGGAGGTAAATGAATCTGTATAACTGTAGCTGATATTGAGGCACTTTAAACAAGAAGACTCTCCCTTTCTTGGAACCAGTCATACTTGTCTTGTGGTTTTCTTTCTAAATTTTATTCGTTCTTTCCAAACTTCTATCTCTATCTGGTCTTGGTGGTAAACTTTCAATTATGGGCTTTGTAAGAAAATGCCCACAAAGAGATTCATGTACCATGTCTCCATGGCAATGTTTACAGACACACGAGATCCTCAAATTAATTTAAATAACTTATTAAAATGACAATTGATCTGGATCTCTGATCTAAATTTTAAGATAATTCTTTTTGTAACAATAAATTGAGACTAGAACAAATTTTTTTAAACTCTTTAAAAGATGGGAATAAATAACATCTTGAGATATGTATTTATTTAAAATAACTAATGCATTATTTAAAAAAGAAAATCATTCATATCATATGCAAACTATTCATGTCATGTCCATATTCCTCAAACTTTCTTAAGAGTTCTTTCAACCACAGATGGGGATGCTTGAGTTAATAATGAGCAGTCTATACGACATCCCACACCCAAACATAAACGCATTTAAGAAGAGAAAATGTTTCTTCTGAAGAAACAAGAATTTTAAGCATGTCTCTTTGACTAAAGGGAGAAAGTGAAAGCATTTTCAAATAATTAAATTTAAGCAGTTTCAGAAAGAATTGTATGCACTTTGATTTTAATCCTTTACTTCCACTCAAATATTTCTGATCAGAGTCTCAATCATCCTCAAAAAGTAAAGATCTAAGGCTGATGGTAAGAGTTAGTAAAATTAAATATGTATGTGTGCTATTAATGGCTTAAGCATCTTCACTAAAATCTTATTTTCGTGATCATTTTCTCCACATGTCGTCCACTTTCACTTCCCAATCCCAGCAATTGTTCCAAAACCCCTACAGAGCCATGGGTAGTCTTCATTTGTTAACTGCTGCGTGTTATCCTTCCTTGCCAAAGAATATGTATGGCACCAGGATACCAAAGGCCGCAGGAGTAAATGCCCCTTAGCTTATATCTTAATTAAGATGACTCATTAGTCAACTTGACAACCTTGTTCATTACCTCCTTAGGTAAATCAATCCACTCAATAGCAACACTCCTGTATTATAATTCACCAGTTTCCTCGTAATTTTTTTCAAATAATGGACTAATTTCTGAGATATGTGATTTCAAAGAAAAACAGAATATGAAAACACAAAATTATACTCGGCCATTAAATATGCACTGGGTTAGTTCACTAGGCATGTTTGATATTAGTGAAGCTATATAATTACATTTTTAAATACGCTTTTGCCCAAAGTATGTTTAGAAGTTTCAAAAAGGGGAAAATCCTCTAAGAACTAGATTGAGGGGAGGAATGGGGTAACTGTAGAAGCTACAAGAATGAGTTATTAGTAAAATGTAGTATAATATGTTTAAACAAGAAGATTTTTCACACAAGTGGTGAGTGCCCAGGTTCACCAGGTTGGAGGCAGGCTGGCACAGACGGGGAGAAAAGGATCCACCATGTTTTTCTCTCCATCTTTTCTGCTTTTACCTGCAAGAGGAAAGACCAAGGCTGAAGGGAGAGTGTGGATGCCCAGGTACGGGCTGGAAGCCATGTCCTTTGGAGATTTGCCCCATTTCCTTGACGGGTAAGTTAAAATAACAATCAAAGAAAAGCATCTCTCAGTCAGTGGAGATGCGAGTTCAAAAGAGAAAAGGCTGAAGTGACAAGCTTTGGGTTAATCAAGCCTCTGCCCCGAAACAACAACTGACTCAGTAAAGAACAAGAGCCCCTACACAATCTCTCAAAACCCCAAACTCTTGGGCCCTTTGCAATTTCACTCTACATAGTACAGCCTACCTATTAAATCATATGCTTAGACCTTGAAGGGCTAACAAGGCAAAAAATACTGAGATGAATTTAATCAGTAACTATAAAAATTAATCAGTGGTTGGGGATGGATGTCATGGTAACTGGTTTATTAAATAATATTGTATTTATTTTTCATGCCAAGCTAAGGGGAAGGAAGTAAAGAAATATTTATAAAAACTTGTCATGGGTGATGTGTGAACTGTAACATCATTATTCTTTTTCATATATATGGAATCAAAAGCTTACAGTGATGAACTGACTAGCCTAAGTCTCCAGGTTACTTAGTGGTGAAATGGATTTCTAATCTATGTCTAATGCTAAAAGCCATTCCTGCTCCATTTCACTAAGCAGATCTTGTAATGACTCCATGCATATAGTTGTATAATTATATTATCTAGACAATCATGCAATTAACAAGATGATTGTCCAACTCTTTCACCTACCCAACACTAACGTATAGTTTGATGATTAGAATTAGGCCATTTAATAACCACGAGTGGCCCTTTGTGACAGTCATTTAAATAATAGAAATAGTATCTAGGAGAACTTGTCTCTGCTGATTGCTTGTTGAGTATGTTGTCCATATAATCAATGGTCATGCAAATTGCTAATTTTAGACATGCTTTCCCCCTAACCTCTCAAATGAAGTTTTGATTGTTTTTGCTGTATTATCAGGCTTAGCTTATTTGCAACTTGAGGCTCTGAGTGTGGAAAGAGGAGACTATGTAGTCTAGGGAGCCTCCCTAAACTGCTTCACAGTGGAGGGCTATTTCTGGAATTAGTTACAGGAGCTGCCAGGCTACGTAAGAACCTATCAAACAGTGGTCCTCCAACTTGTTTAAAGCACAGACATCAGACGGATTTGACATATTCCTGTCAGTAACAGTCCCTTCCTCTTGGGGAGACCTCAGGCACCTGTGGAGGGACTCCAGCAGCTGGCTGCTTGAGAGAGCCAGTGAGACTGTGGAGAGCTATTGCTCATAAGTGTGTTCTTCGGTGCCACAGACCCCAGACTACTTAGTTACAGGCACATGAGGGTGTGTCACAAGTTCCTTGCTACTAATAATATTGAAAATTCAGACGTTTGGGCATTTCTTTTGTAAAAATGAAATGGATTCAAGAATATTCCTGCAACATGCTCTCACTCAGTGGCATTCCAATGCGCTTTCAAATAAGGGGGTTGGTGCCTCCAGCAGTGCTGGGGGGAATTCCCATGCACCACAGTCAACGTCCTCACCTCCTCCAGGGTCCACAGAGTGACCCAGGATGGCCAGCATGGGGCAATTAGAAATCAAGGTAGTGTTTTACTTAATAAACGAGATTTGGATTTATGCCCGAATTTGCATTCACTTATAAGTGTATTGAACAGTTAACTATTATACTAAAAAAAATGTTGTGGCAGAATAAATATTGAGAGTCCCCTGCTGGGCTGATCTAGTGAGATGTCTTAAGTCATACATAGATATGACTTAAGCCTATTCTGTCACGTAAGTACAGGATGCTATGGTCCCATTCCAGGAGGCAGTGGCCAGGGCAAACTATGAAACAGCTGGATTTGTAGGATGTGAAGAGAGATTTAGTTGTTCAATCCTTCCAACATTTCTTTCTTTTACCCTGAGTAGGTCTTAATTCCAGTGATGAGGGTAGTTTAAGGAGCTATGTGATAGAATTTCAAAAGGACTAAAATTTCTTCTCTGCAACTTTTTTAACATTTTTATTGATTGATTATAGAGAGAAAGAAGAAGGGAGAGAAACATCCATTTGTTGGTCCCGCTTATTTATGCATTCATTGGTTGATTCTCTTATGTGCCCTGATTTAGGTTTGAACAAGCAACCTCAGCTTTTCAGGATGATGCTCTAACCAACTGAGCTAGCCAGCCAGCGTCTCTCAGCAAGTTCTGAAATTGATCATAGATTTAGAGGATAAAATATTTTCTAAGTTTCTTTCATTCTTAGTTGCTTAGGAGTAAAAACTTCTGTGACATAATTAAATCCTCTGGGGCTGGGCTGATAAGATTGGCTCCTTGCAGGGCAATGTGGTCATTGGACATTCCTAAGACTCAAAATGGCAGACTTCATACAGATCATATATAAAAACAGTGTTTCACTTAAAAGGGATTTCGCACCATTAAGTCTTTTCTTGGTGATGTTTTCAGTAATGAAGCTAGAGTTTTGCCTTCTTTTGTTTAATAAAATGAACCAAAAGAGAAACTATAATATTCAGATTTCAAGTAACTTAAGATTTTATTCTATTATCTAACTTAACTTCAAATTATCAATGCCTCACTCAGAGTGTTTGGGGTAGAATATCTAATTAATTTCCTAAAATCAATCATACACTAACAGTGAAACAGATGTATAATATAAGCTATATGATCTGATTTTTATATTTGGGGTCATTAAACTTAAGGAGTAGGAGCAAGAAAAGTAGGTAATATAGTAAATTTGAATCACTGATATTTGGCCATGTCTTGATTTGTAATACAAAATATAAAAAAATATATTCTTTGTAAAAATGCCTTTGCCTATGAATAGGGATTACCAGTCCTCCCACTAGACCTCACAGCATTTTGTTAGGATGACATGATAAAATTCACATGAAAGTCCTGTAGACATATCTGTTATAATCTAAGACATTTAAACATGTTGAATGAATTGTTTTTAAGGCCAAAGAGCACATTATACAATCAATTTCTAAAACCATCTACTATAATTTATTTACTGGTTTTGCTATTGCAATTATAATTGTATGATGTTGGCTAGTAGAAAAATATTTTTAAAGCCATAAATATATCATCAGCAAAAATAAAATTGCAAAGTGTCCATCAGTGACCCTATAGAATAAACATTTCTTAACCCCCACAAAGGCCTACATTTTAATGTTTCCACATTAATTATTTTATCTCATTGAATATATCTGAATTAGCCTTTGGTTATATTATATCATAGCAATACACTGGGTATTGTATCTGAAATCAGACTGCCTGAATTCAAATCTTGCTTTTCTACTTGGTTGTTGTTGATCTTGGGCAGGTAATTTAGCCTTTTTGGTATTCAATTTCATCATGGTAAATGGAAATAATAATAGTATCTAGCTCTTAAAATAATGCCTGTTAAATAATAAGCCTGTAATAAATATTGCATATACATATGCACAAGGTGGGACAAAAATAGGTTTATAGTTGTCAGTATGAGAATTTATCCTTGTATTATTATTTATTAATTATTATATTATTCTCCATATATACAATTGTAAACCTGTTTTGCCACACCCTGTAATATAATAAATATACTACATATAATAAGACATGTTTTCATGATAATAGATATTATGAAATTATATTTTATTATATAATATTCATTAAATTATATAATTGTATGCTTATTGTTTATTTTATATTCATAATATGTCTTTTCACAGCATAAATATTACAGTTGAAAACATATTTTGCTGGCATAAATTGAAATTATTTTTAAAACATGAACTAATTACTACTTATTCATGCTCATCAAGCTTTTGGACATGACTGATTATCTGTACTGTTCTTGCAATTTGACATCATTTGCATGATTGTCAGCTTACTTTGGTATTCTCTGGCAAACACACACTGATGTGGGTGAAGCCTGTGGAGGGCACTGGAAGGGGGAAGCTGGCAGCATGGCACATCTATTGAGTCCTGTACCTCCACTCTCTCTCCTGGAGTCGGCATGGGGCACAGCAAGTCTGCTGGCTGTGTTTTAAGGGAGCCAGGGATGTAGACCAAATCTGTAGCAATTAATTAATTTCAGTTTGCCAATAGCTGACCAGTTTGAGTACAAGACAGAGAGTCAGCAGCAGGTCATTGAAGAAGAGGGCAAGAAATCCTCAAAGGCAACTTATCTCACTGTAACCCAGTGAGGAAAAAGAAAAAAAATCTAAATTTATAGCAATACATATTTCATTACTTCATCTACCAGTTTATATATAACCCTCACTTCATTGTTTTGTTTTTTAAGTTTATAAAAGGGAGTGTTAAATTAGATCATTTTCAAGACCCATCTTGAAGCTTTAAAAAGTGTGAGCATTCTGAGTGAATTGTTTACTTTGTTAATATGGCTGAAAATTTCCTTGAATTTGCATTAATTTACACTGACCTTACATTGAGAAATAGGATTTCAAATCACTGATGTACTTTTTAACTTCAGTAAGAAATTGGGAAAGCTGTTATATTTACTCAAGTTTTTAAAAATAAAACTACTAATAAATGTTTACTTTGAAATAATCAAGTAACTTTCTAAGTTTTGTATTTATTATAAACACATATATATTTCAACTCATCATTTCAGCTTTAGTGTATAATGGTTATAGAGAACTGAACTGACTGTAGTAGCTTTTGAATTTGTTGATCCTCAATGGAGAGGAGAATTCAGGCTTCCCTACTAATAGATGTATTGCTATAGTTTAATGCCAACTAGGGCCCGGATGCCTCAGAATGGTGCTCCATCATTCTTCCAGCCAGTGAGGGCAGTGAGGGCCATTTTCCTGTCTCAGTCCCACGAGGGCTGATGAGCTGGAATCTTCAAACTGTTTCTGTGGCAAACTCTCTTGGCCAGAGCCAGTGGAAAGCAGAGGCAATTATCCAAGTATCTGAGGTAAATGTGTGTTTTTCTGACCCAAATACTTGAAAAACTACCTCAACGATTCTCTTTGAGATTTCACTGTGATGATCTGGACACATCTTTCTGCCTAAAGGGAATTTCTTTTCTGGACCTTGTCACCTGAATGTGTGTGTGTGTGTGTGTGTGTGTGTGTGTGTGTGTGTGTGTGTCTATGTGTGCATGGGAGGCGGTAGGTATTCATGTATTTGTATGAGTGTCTAGCTTAGTGTATATACTACACAAAACCTTTTTCTCTTTTGTTCCAAATTTTATGATTAAATTAATTTATTTAAAGCTCCTTTTGAATGAATTTAAGTGTCATGCCTTAATAATTTTGAATATAAATCCACATCTGATTATTGAATAATTTCCATACAAGAATTCTTGAACACAATATGAATATTTATGCCTGATACCACAGAAATCTAAATCCTCATTTAGCACCAAGGGTTTCACAAACATTTAACATGACAGCAGACTCTGTGTCCCTTTTCTTTCACTAATATCCAGGGTCTCTGAATTAGCCATACAAACAGAACATTAAATAACCCCAAATTAGAAATATAAACTTTTCAAGTACATGTCTTTGGCTTTACCTTTTACCACAACGTTTTAAAAATAAATTACTATTTACTAGTGTGTGCCAGATGATGGAAAGGAAAAGGGGAAAGAGCAGAGGCCAAAATCAATAACTTGCTACTTCACAGCAGCAGTTGTAGGACAGACTTGGTAATCTTTCTGGACCATATCAAATTAACTATAGAAAGTTTTAGAGTACTAAAACTAATACTAGCTATTGACATTTTAAAAATTATAGATTTTATTTTTATACTATCTGCAAAAGCCTTGTATAATGATAAAGCTGAACTGGAGTTCCAAGATGATTGTCACAAAGGGAATGGGTAATACAGGGCAAGTCCCGTTCTTTCAGAGTTCATTTTTTGTAAAGTTAATGCATGAGCCTTGGCCAGTGTGGCTCAGTTGGTTGGCTATCATCCCATGCACAGACGTTACAGCATCGATTCTCGGTCAGGGCACATGCCCAGGTTGCGGGCTTGATTTATGGTGGGAATCCCAATAGATGTTTTATTCTTACAACAGTATTTCTCTTTGTCTCTCCCTGTCCCTTCCCCTCTCTCTAAAAATCAATAAAATATTTTTAAAAAATAAGAGAATGAAAGTTGCTTAGATGATTTTAAGGATTAGTCTAGATTTTCAATTGCATATTCAAATTTGAACATACCTACAGAGATTTTATATAGCTACTATAAAGAAGTTGGAAGGAGCCCTAACTGATTTGGCTCAGTGGATAAAGTGTCAGCCCGCGGACTAAATGATCCCAGGCTCAATTCCAGCCAAGCGCATGCCAATGTTGCAGTCTTGATCCTCTCTGCCCCCATTAGGGGATTTGTAGGAGGCAGCCAATCAATGATTCTCTCTCATCATTGAAGTTTCTATCTCTATATCTCTTTCCCCTTCCTCTCTAATCAATAATAATAAAAAAATTTTAAAAAGAATTTGGAAAGAAAATATATAATGAATGCATGATTTGCTAAGGGATCATTAGGACCCTTTGTATCTTAACAAAACATGTTTATCTATTATATATACTTTTTAAAGAAAGAGTACTAATTAATCTGAAACAACACCTCCAAATAAATGATTCAAAAATATTTTGCCTGAACAGTGAAGAAAGGTAAGCCTTGTGTATGGTCTCTGTTAATACAGAACAGCTGGAATACATCCTCAAGAGAATTTTCTATAAGAAAGACCATTAGCCAACCATTATGATGATGTTATAAAATAAAGCAGTATTATTCAGACTAAAATGTATATTGACAACTTTCATCATATTACTTATTTGGCTATATTCATTATCCAACACAGAATTTAAAAGTGGGTTAGTCATCAACCAGAACGACCTCCTTAAGGAAGAATCTGGTAACCATATCACTAGGCCACGTAATAAAAACTTCAGAGGACTACAACAAATAAAGGTGACATCTAACTTATATGCCATTTCATTCTGTAACTATATTTTGACCTTAGAAATAAAGAGGAAAGATTTAGAAACATACATACATACATGTTCCCATTTAAATAGAAATCTGCATGTAATGGTATAAGTTTCTAATATAACAGTCTAAAAATACAAACTTGATTCAGAGATAAAATGATGTAACAATTTCATATTGCCCACTTTAACTTTACTTACTTTAAAAACATTTATAGCCTGGCCAGCATGGCTCAGTGATTGAGTGTTGACCTAAGAACCAAGAGGTCATGGTTCAATTTCTGGTCAAGGCAGATGTTTTGCATACAGGCTCATCCCAGTGTGGGGCATGCAGGAGGCAGCCATCAATGATTCTCTCTCATCATTGATGCTTCTTTCTCTCTCTCCTTCCCCCTTCCTCTCTGAAAAACAAACAAAAAAAAAACAAAACAAAAGCATTTCTAGCCCAGGCTGTGTGGCTCAGTTTGTTGGGCATCATCCCTGGAACCAGGAGGTCATGGTCCAATTCCCTGTCAGGACACATGCCCAAGTTGTGTGGGCTTGATCCTCAGTAGGTTGTGTACAGGAGGCAGCTTCCACCTCCTGGGCTCCCTTTTCCTTCTTCTCTCTGAAATCTATAAAAAGATATTTTAAAAATTTCCAAATTTTGTGCAGCCTATATTGGGGTTGAGAATGAGACCAAGTGCTTCAGTACTGAAAGTCTTTTCTCCTATTTTTTTTTCTTTTTAAATGTTTGCCTTGCACTTTATAAATTTTGTTTAATGCATTGTATCAGATGTAAAAAGGGGGTTCTGAAAATTGTAATAATTATAGCATTTTCTGTTTTGGCAATTTCAATGGCAAACAAAACTGATAGCATTGCCAAGGATATTTATAATATTGCAGAAATGGCATGGAAAAACAGTAAAATATGAAGGTCAAAGCCTAATTTCTTGCTTTTGTGGGCTAATTTTATGGTCCATTTTTGAATGCTGTCCAAAAGTGCACTCATGAAAGAGAATTGAGATTTGGTACATTGTATAAATGTTCCCACAATGCTGCTGAATAAATCTTGAAAAGTCTTTCCTCCCAAAGGACACTTTTTTTTTTTAGCTGAAGAGCTTTAAATCCTCTAGGAATAGCTTTGTTAAAGAACATTTATCCAGGGATGTACATATGCGTCACACAGGCTTGATTTAGCAAACTGAAATGCATTTTTATGGGACCTACGAAGTAAAACATTTGTTACAACACAAAAGGAAATTTGTATCAATACTCTTAATTTCGATTTTTATAAAAGAAATTTAAAATCACTTTAAGTCCTATAGCTAGTTTTTTCTTAAATTAAGGATAGTTTTAAAACCTGTAGGACTTTTCAATATTCAGCTATTAATAGCTGTTTGACTTGTACATTTCTTGGCCTATATATAAACACATATATAAAAGCTTGGTTCTAAAATTACCTCTTTCACTGATACAATATTATTTTTAATTGATGCCACGAGATGATCATAACCATTGCTGGCTATGACAATCTGGTGAAAATCATAAATACTCTTCTTAGGAAAATGCACATATACATGAAACTTTATATACAATTTTAAGATATCCATGGACGCCTTGATGTCTGTCCAAGACCTCCAGGTTACAATATTCTGGACTAGATAAAAACAAGTAATTAAGTGGATAAATGGACTAATAATAATATTACTTAAGGGAGTTGTTCTTCTTATATATTATAAGAAATATATTAAACTAATTTTATATCCCATGATTTAAATATGTAAAGCATATTTGAAGATCTAGTTTATATATATTTTAACACAAATTATATGGGAAGTGCATTTCACTATTTTAATTGCAAATGTCTCCTGATATAAAATGAATACCTTTTATATTATTAAAAGTAAAGTTTTCAGAATAATTATGACTCTGCTAACTTTTAAAATGCTAAGCAGGAAGCATTTTTCTGGTTGATAGATGGAATGCTGCCCAATTCATGAACTGTATAATAAAGCCCATTAGATCTCCAAAAAATAAAATAAAATGCAAAGCAATACTTTTCATCCACTTATATAATTTTTTGAATATAATGCTGCAGTGCAGAGACTTAAAATGCTATCTCATATTTCTACTAAGTACACTTGTCAGGTTCCATTGCTTTAAAGTATTGTTCTAGGGACTAACGGTGTTAGAGAATGAAAATAGTTATAATTTAACATAATACCTGTGATAGCTTTATTTTGTTGAGTAGTAATGCATATTATGCTGTGTGAAATACACATTATGATGATTATCAATTATCTAAGTATGTGTGAGTAATATCATTACCATTCTTCAACTATCTCTGTAAAACTTCTTTTGGAATACTGGTAGTTTACTATAATGTAATTACTATATGAAGAAACTGATGTACATATATTCTAACATAACCACTATTATAATAATAATATTCATTTAATATAGGGTGGGACAAAAGTAGGGCTTTAGTTATTTGTATGGATATATATACACATTCATTTATTTATTTATTTATTTATTTATATGCCTAATATGCAAAGTGTCTGACCAATTAGTGGACCTCTCTGTTGACCACTCGACCAGTCAATATGATTAGCACTGACCAACAGGGGGCAGACACTCCGACATGTAGGTTAGCTTGCTGCTGGGATCCAGCCGATTGGGACTGGGCGAGAAGGACAGGACACACCCTGGAGACCTCCCAGAGTCCCTCCACAGCCAGCCAACCTCCTGGGTCCCTCCCTGGCTGGTCAGGCCCCATCAGCCCCAATGGGGACTGGACAAGATGGCCATATCGGCCTGATTGCAAGCCAGGCCAAGTTCATGAATTCGTGCACTGGGCCTCTAGTAATTAACAAAGAATAATACAAGAGCCCCCAGCTGGCATGGATTAGTAGTTCAGCATTAACCCATGAACCAAAAGGTCATGGTTTTGATTCCCTATCAGGACACATGCCCAGTGTTGAGGGCTCGACCCCCATTACGAAATGTGTAGGAGGCAGGTGATCAATTATTCTCTCTCATCATTGTTGTTTCTATCTCTCCCTCTCCCTTCCTCTCTGAAATAAAAAAAAAATATATTTTAAAAAAGAATAATAAAATAAAACTCTGTGTTTTGCATGATCTCAACTGTAAACCTACTTGTTTGCAAAAAAATTGTAATTAAATATATACATAAGTTATTATTGCAAATAGCTAATAGCTAACCACCTGACTAAAAGGAACAGTGAACCAGCTTTTGTCCCTGATAGCTCCCAAAGACAACAGATGCCCCAGATAACAAAATACTCTTAATGGAAATACTGAACTTAAATGAATCTCTTTGATTTAGTATTTTTTAGCCTTGGAATTTTATTAATATTCAAGTAAGTGTTATGTGAAATGAATGTCTAAGTTCAGTTGATTAAAGAAATTTCAGCTAGAATTCTTAAAGCTCTCTTGGAGAACACATTCAACTAGAACAAAATGCTTCTCAGCAATATCCCAGTGGGACATGGAGACTCCATATTATCATTGCTCTACAGGGAAATGTAGGAGGCACATGAGATTGGGTGAAATTGTATTAATCTAGATCTGGAAGGGGGATTGAGAAAAACAAACCACAGATAACATTTTATTTGTCTGTGCAAAAATATTGACTGAAATGTGCAATTAAATAATGGTGAAGACATATTTCTAGTAGGTAAAATATGAAAAAGTAGATTTTTTTTAATAGAAAAATTAGATACATATACAGAGAGAAAATGAGAGCAATGAAACTATGCATGGGAATTCTGCAGCTCACTAAAATTAATTAAAATTATGTAAATTATACAACAGAGAATATGACAGGTACACAGATTGATATTAGACACTAGAGAAGTAGCAATTGTTGTGAAAGTTTAGAAGAGAGGTTCATATTTGGAACATCCAGAAAGGACTCATGAATTTGTTAATACTGAGTCACACTTTTTAAAAAATATATTTTTACTGATTTCAGAGAGGAAGGAAGAGGGAGAGATAGAAACATCAATGATGAGAGAGAATCATTGATTGGCTGCCTCCTACATGCCCCCTATGGGGGGTCAAGTCCACAACTCAGGCATGTGCTCTTGACTGGAATTGAACCCAGGACCCTTCAGTCTGCAGGCTCATGCTCTATCCACTGAGCCAAACTGGCTAGGACTTGAGAAGAATGGATAAGATGTGAACAACAAATGATGAAAACAGGGCATGGAAGGAATGCTGTGAACCAAGGAACAGAGGTAGAAATGCTAGGGTATTTGTATATTGGATAGTGGAGTCGGTTATGAGGAATGTTGAAAGATTAAAGCTAAGGGCTGAGGTAACCCACGGAACTTAGTTAAAAGGAATGATCTTCATTGTGTAGGCAGGGAGTGAAGAGCCCAGGGATTATTTTGGAAAAGACAAAGCATGTTCTGAGGTGGCCTGTCATCTATATAGTATTCAGTATCAAAGGGGTTATATTTTCAATATGCATCAGCATCCTCTCAAGTATTTATAAGAACAAAAGCACTAGTCTGAAAACAAGCACAGAATAGAAACATGACATATATATAAATTCACATTTGATTATAAGGTGATAGTAATAAGTAGATAACATTGGCACGAGTATATTTTTTCCATAAAAAAATAAAGAAGGAAACACCACTATACTCAGCACATAAAAAAGTATTAGCAGGAACTGAGGACTTCTGGTAAGCACTAAGATTACAAACACAAGCATTTGGTAGGGGTATGTGGTATAAATTTCTAGAAGACATGTAGTTAGTAAAACAAACAAAATCAGTGTTGTTTACTACTTGTCTGGCAGAAATTATTCTTAGGCATTAGAAGCTGTCCTCAAGGATCAAGACTCGAAATATCTAAGAATTTGGGCCAGAGTTACCGGAAGATTATACATATTTATGCAAGTGGAACAACTTGGGCTTTATAATTTTAGAATGTGGAAACTCTTACCTCGCACAACAAGGTCAGCTGAAGCGGAGGAGTTGTCCACAATGGTCTGCGCGGTGCACGTGTATCTGCCAGCATGCTTCAGCTGGGCATTGCGAATGAGCAGCTCCCCATTGGCGTCCAGCTGGGAGCAAAGCAACAGTCGTTCAAGTCAGTACATTTCTGACCAATTACATGGCATTGAGGATACAAAAAGAACATTTTTACTCTAACAAAACGAACCCCATGAAAAGGCTTGTATTGTAACCATATGTATTTGCTCAGGATACATAAGCTTTGGGCTTTCTCGGGTGAAAAATAAAGTGAGTTAATTACTCAAGGTCCATTTTAGCTCCAGTATCTTTGACATTTTATTATTTATTCTAGCAGAGGGCCATACTGGGAGAAACCAAGGGATGACACTGTGTCTTAGTATCTTTTAAAGAGAAATATTAAGGTCTAAAAATTTTAGTGATGAATGTCAGTGAGGACAAATTCATGCTATATGGCTAGGAAGAATTATTAACTTGGCCTGGAAAAATTGATCTAATTGACTAATTTCAGGATGTGTCACAGTTCATTTTACAAAGTTTACAGAAACTGTCAAAAAGGAATATTCTACTTACATGTTATTTTTTTGCCAAAATATAAGCTCCATATGGGCAAGGATTTTTGTCTCGTTCACTGCATTCTTCCCAATGCTCAAAAGAGTATTCGGTACTATGTATATTTTGAAGGAGGCATGAGGGAATTTTGCTTGGGAATAATAACACACCACCTCACTGAAATTTCTAAAAATAGCTAATATTTATCAAATGCTTAGTCTGTACTAGGTCCTGGGCTCTGCAAGTATACATATTATCTCATTTAATTCTCTTTTGAGGTAGTTCCTATTGTGTCCATTTTACTAAGAATAAATGTGAGACTTAGAGTATCAAGTTATTTAACTAAGGTCATTTGCTTCTCGGCTAGTGAGAGCATGCCTAATCCTTGCTCATTATCTCCAAAAAAATTCTCTTAAGAGAAACATTTTAAAAAGTCAATTTGGCTTTCCAGAGATGCAAAAATAGTGATTTACTATTCCAATCATATTTGTTAAATAATTAATGGTTAAAAAGTAGGCTAATATTTTATAGAACATGGGTAGGTATTATTTATGTGATATAATAAACCTGCAGTTTTTTATTTTATTTTAATGACTCAATATGAATGGATGCTCCACTTCATAACAGTCTCCACCAGAGGCCCCTTCACATATTAAATTCCATGCTGATTTTAGAAAGTGTTTGGGCTTGATGAATGAGGTTAAGAACAAGAGCTAGTTTTAATCTGAGCAATTCAGTTGGTTGTAACAGAATACTACTATCTCCATATAAAAAACTGGCCAGTGGTGACACACCTTGTTCCTTGATATTAGTCATTCTGAGTAAAAACATAGAGATTATGCAATTTAATATCATTTGGGGTTTTGCTGTCCCTTGAGATCTAGATTGGCTAAACATCCAATTTCTAAGATTTATATAAATTCCTGAGGTAGGCAAGTTCTTTCCTTCTGCTTTCTTAGTTATTTCTTTGCCAATCGAAGGGTCTCTAGGCTAGAAATAAAGCCCTTTCCATGTTTTTGTCATAAAACATATTAATACAAAGTATTCCCTAGTAAAGTGGGTTTACTGAAGAACTGCAGGTGCTGGAACTGGTTGTATGCCAAAAGATAGGGCAAATCAACAGAAAGGATTATCATCCATTCCACAGGTCTATTCTTAGAAGTCCTGTTGGCTATATTTTCAGAGGGAATTCTCAGTGACTTTCACCTCCCCCAGTGCTCTGCCTTCTCCCTGGTATCCCCTCCCACTCCCATCTCTTCTCTCTGGTATTCTCTTCTACCCCTGGACAAATACTTATTCTGATCTCCTCATGTTAAGCTGCTTAATTCTTTGATGGCTGCTTGGATTCTGACCATACTTATTTCTCAAAACCTTTGCTGTTTCAGTGTTTTTCATTTCTTTACCTCTTATTCCTGAATCCATTTTATTATGGTTGTCATATTTATTCAACTCACTTTACTTTATTTCTACTAACATTTGGCTTTTCTTTTCCAAACACTCAACCTTTGCTAGTCACCTGTGACAACACACTTTCCAAATACTTTGAGAATATTCTCAACCTCTCCTCTTCTTCAACTTCCTTGTAATTCCAGCATAAATACTGCACTTTATCCATCCCTTTTCATCACCTATCTCACTCTATTCTTTTCTCCATTTGTCACCCACAGTGACCTTTTAAAAATGCAAATGTGAGCAGTGAATCACAATCTCTGTAAAGACAAAGCGAAACCTCTAGAAAGTGTCCCCTTCCCAGATAAAAGTTTTACAATGACAAATCTGGCTTTCTGTAGTTTCTGTCCAATATTCCAGCTCAAAGCATGCCACTGTTTCAATTACACTCTGATTTTAAAGGAGCATTCCTCCTTTTCTAGGACTTAAATTCTCTGATCTCTCGTCCTCCATGGTAATAACTCTCCTAAACCCCACATTCCTCATTCCCTTACCACCATCACCCAAACACTTACCCTCTCCCCACCAATACCAGATCAAGTCATTTCCTCAAGCAAGCCTTCCCATTTTCTCTTGTTATGTTTTGTCATAGCACTTCTTACCTCATGTCATAGTATATATCTCAATTGCAGTGAAATAACTGTATAATTATGTGGTTAAAATCTCACTCCATGGAGGACTGTGAGTTTAATGAAGGAGGAAACACACCTGTTTTGTTCAGCATTGTATCCCTGTGTTACATATATGTACAGACATATGTGCTGTATCCACAGGATCCAGCATAGTACCAGGAACATAATAACACTAAATGTATATGGTTTGAATGAACTAATCAACTTGCTTATCAATAATTCTGGCATCTGCTTTTAAGATAATATATGTTCCCTTCAGCTACAAGCAGAATTCACTTAGCAAGTTCATATAGCCTATGAAAATTGCACCACCTCATAAGCACAAAATGCGACTTATTTTATTTGGTATCAGCATGAAGTATACACTCTTGCTACCTCCTCTGATTAACCCTTCATCCAACTCACAGAAGCTGTTAGGGGCAATCAGGGAAGCAGGCAGACAAGCAGGTTGGAGCCAGCAGTCCTGGATTGTGAGAAGGATGTCCAATTGTCCGTTTAGGCACAACCCTACCAAGATCGGGCCTAAATGGGCAGTTGGACATCCCTCAAGGGGTCTCAGATTGGAGAGGGTGCAGACTGGGCTGAGGGACATCTCCCCCCCCCCCTCACCCCATGCATGAATTTTGTGCACTGGGCCTCTAGTGTATATATATATATATGTATATAAACTTAAGCAACAGATCAACCAGAATGACTGGAATGGCCATTTGCTATGATGCACACTGACTACTAGGAGGCAATGCAGGAGCTGACCCTGGTGGTTAGTGCATTCCCACAGCAGAAGTGTGTCAGGCACTCAGTCCCTCAGTAGTCCTGCAGGTCCAATCTCTGGAGAACAGGCTAGGAACCACTGGACCAGTGCCAGTGGCAGGATGCTGATAGCGCTCCCAGCCTCCTATATGTCGGCTTCTGGGAATGCGGCCGCTTCTCCTCCCTAGACGCTTCCCAAGAAAGAAACAATATAAAAGCGGCCCATAGGTGGCTTCCGACAACTAGCGCAAATGTCAGCAAGAAGGCCAGATCCTGGGCCAGCAAGGGTATCCCACTGCTTGCCCAGAGGGCAATCACATCCCTCGGCCCCTCTCCCCACTTGGGACCCCTCTAGTGCATGAATTCATGCACCAGGCTTCTAGTAATGTTATAATTTTTTTTAAAGCTGAATTGAAAACAACTATTGTTATTCATATACATGAGGTCAATTACCCATAATAATATATTTCAAATGATTTATATATTAATTCCATGAATAAATATAAATGTTTCAGAAATAATATGCAAATTTATAGAGAGGGGAATGCATTAACACATAAGGAAATGGATGCCCTTTTACCAACCAAATGTTTTATAAAGAATCAGGCCTTTCTCCAAGAGAGGCTTGCTCTTTCTCCTCAGCTTCTGAAAAATAATCTATATGTCTTTCTTTTCCGGGGTATCTTGGGTCATACTGAATAGTCTAACAATGTGATTTAGAGTGGGAATTAGCAGAACCTGTATAGTTTTAGAGTAGGAGCTGGGGTCTAACCAGTTTGGCTCAGTGGATAGAGCATCAGCCTGCGACTCAAAGGTCCCAGGTTTGATTCCAGTCAAGGGCATATACCTTGGTTGCAGGCACATGGCCAGTAGGGAGTGTGGAGGAGGCAGCTGATCAATGTTTCTCTCTCATAGATGTTTCAAACTCTTTATCCCTCTCCTCTCTGTAAAAAATCAATAAAATATATTTTAAAAATTTATTAGAGTAGGAGCTGGGCGCTGCCAGAAAGAAGAAGATTGAGATTCAGGGGTTTTGCCATGTGCTATCAGTCAACCTAGAGACTAAGATGAACTATTAGGGCCATAAATCAGTTATGTCTATGTGATTAAGCATCAATAAAATCTCTGGAACCAAAGTTCAAGTAAGCTTCCCCAGCTGGCAATATCTATGCTTATTGCTATATACCAAGGTTGATAGACTCATGTATCTTGATTCTATGGGGAGAGAACAGTGGAAACTCTGTGTTTGGTTCTTCTCCTGGACTCTGCCTTGTTCACTGCTTCCCTAGGCTGAGTTTAATTTGTTATACCTTTCCTGTAAAATACTATAACCATAAATATAATAGCTTCCAAGGAGTTCTGTGAGTTACTTCCAGCAAATCAAAACTGAGACTAGTTTTGGCAACTCCCAGAATGTGTAGTAGGTTTCAGAAGTAAAAATGACCTCAAAGACTGTGCCCAAGTTTGTTCTTGGCCTAAATCCTCACACCATGTTACTAGTAAATAGAATTCTTCTAAGGGAGTAGGTAAATAAATATTATTTTATTATTTATAACTTTTATTTAAAAGATATTCGAGGGGAAAAGGAAAATTGTGAGGAAGGTAACTTTTCTAAAGATTAATTAGTACATAGTTCTGAGTAGTTTTCTGTTAGAAAAATAAATAACTATGGTAAAATAAAATAATTTAAACACTACATATTTGTAAAAACGACTGCTTTAATAGGCTTTGACATTTTTAATAGCACTGTACTTTGACACCAAATATTCATTAATGGAAAGATATTAAGTAACCTATTATGACACAGATAGTAATATTATGGAAAGAACAATGTTTGCATAAAATAAAAAATAAAAAGCACTTAGTTCTATTATATGCTACAATAATTAAACTCACTACTTGGTTTGCTTTATGCTGTAAGAGAATGATAATCCTATTATTAAACTATTTCAATGAGCCATGTGATTAAATTGGAATTTTAAAAATAAAACACTTCAGAAATTAAAATATTTTCTTTTAAAATAAAGAAATTGAGAGCAGAAAAATAATATAAAAATAATCAAATTGTGGCTCTGTAATTGCCCTCTGTAAAATATATTTGAGTACTCTAAACTTAATATTATTTTTTCTTAATAAAAGTGTTCTTTGTGACGAAACCAGTTTGGCTCAGTGGATAGAGCGTCAGCTTGTGGACTGAGAGGTCCCGGGTTCGATTCAGGTGAAAGGCATGTACCTTGGTTGCGGGCACATCCCCAGTAGAGGGTGTGCAGGAGGCAGCTGATCAATGTTTCTCTCTCATCAATGTTTCTAACTTTCTATCCCTCTCCTTTCCTCTCTGTAAAAAATCAATAAAATATATATATATTTTTAAAAAGTGCTCTTTGTTTTTCCATAGCCTCTCAATTTGAAGCATATTGCTCTTTATTTATTTTATTCTGAAATCAAAAATAATCAATATTATTTTTATACTTTTCACATGTAATGAAAGACACAAATTGTTTTATGTCAAATTATTATATTAAACTTACACTTATTGACTCTTCACAGTGAAACAGGGATTTTGGGGGTGAAAAAGACAAGTTTTAGGAAATTTTAGAAATTTTAGAAAGTAGGGGAACCATGGAGGAAGCACACGACTGCAGAGCAGCAGACGGTATATTTCCATAGAATGAGAGAGCTGAAAAGCTGCAACAGGTACATTTCTAGAGGGAGCTGGGAAGAGCAAAAGGTCTATATTTACAAAATAAAGAGAAGAAATCCCTTCATCCAGAAGGAGAAGGTCCAAAGGGAATAGGAAAACAATAAGGAAGGAGGTGGGGAGAACCTCACATGTCACATAGGAGATTTGAAATTTGAGCCCAGGAGTTACTGAAGTAACCAGTCTAAGGGAATATTGACCAATCAGAGGGGATATCAAGGCACAAAGATCTGCAGCCTTTATAAGCCATAGGGAAAAGGAACTCAGTGGGACCCTTTTACCCCTCCCTAAGTGGGAGTCAGTTCTGTGGGACTCTTTCCCTCTCCCCATATGGGAGTCTGTACTTGTTCTTCAATAAATCTCTACCTTTACTATACCACTTTTTGTCATGGATTTATTCTTCAATTCCACTGGACAAAGAATCCACGTTCCAGTCCAAAAATTCTATAACAATAGTAAATTCCCTAAAAGTTTTAATTAAACTATTCTAAAAGTTTAATGCTAAGCTCATTTTAAAAGTCTTTTTAAAACATTAGAAATTATTTGGTAATGATGGGCTTACTTTTATAAAGCAATAATAAGTAACTTTAATATTTATTCTCGTTTGCTCTATATTTGGTGAAGGTGTGGCATTAAAATGCCTCAGAAGGAAAGCAAAGGAAAAACATACTATATCACTTCCAATATAGCTGTGCGTGTAGAAAAACTTTCCTGGAGGTTTTATAAATGGCACTAGCACTTTTCATACCTCAGGAGAAGTAGAAGTTCTCAGTGGTCAACAGAAAGCTTACAAAGCAAGTAAAGATCATGGACCTCAGCACATTCAAGCCACAAATTAGATACGAATGCTCTCCATATTTTTCACTAAAAACCACAGCTTGGCTAAATTACAGAATGCTTCCCTTCATATGAGGAGAGTTGAATCACATACTGGAAATTGTGATAGCACAGCTCAGGGATATTCCAAAGTGTATATGTGGTTTACCACTTAGAAATTTCCCAAATTTGAATCAAAAGACTTCCAAAATATAAATGCTTATATCTCCCTTCCCCACTCTGACATGAACTAACTCATTCTTATAGTATAAATGAATCTGAATTACTAAGTTATATTAACAATTGAATTAATCATAATAACAAATATTACTGATATTACTGACAAGGGTTAGATAAAATGTATAGCTCATAATAGCTATATATCAACAAAAACATTTTTTTGGTCTATAAAAGTTCAGAATGAAGGCATCTATATTGAAAGTTGGAAGAAAGCACATACTTTTAAGAGAACAGTTTAGAAACTTATAAGTAAAAATTATGATCCTATCTAATAAAAATGGAATATGCTAATTGACTGCCCTGCCCTCAAAGATGACAGCGCCTACAACCAATAAGGAGGGAATACGCTAATTAACCGTGACACCCTCAAAGATGGCCATGAAGATGGCAGCACCTAGTCTCCTCAGCCCCCTAGCCACCTAGGGCTAGTCCAAGGCACAGGCAAGCCTTGGATGGCAGCTTCCTAGATGCCCAAGGTCAGCTGAGACTTGCACTACCAGCAGTGGCAGTAGCGGAGTTGTGATGGGGCGTCACCTTCCCCTGATCACCGAGTCGCCTCCTGCCCTGAGGGCTCCTGGCTATGAGAGGGCAGGCCAGGCTGAGGGAGCCCCCCTCCAGTGTATGAATTTTTATGCACTGGGCCTCTAGGATATGTATAATACATACTGTATCCATGAAAAATATAAACTTTTTTTTTTTACTTTTGACTGGTTATGTTAAAGAAAACTTAACTATAGCAAATACATTGCATACAACTTTAAACTTAAACACCACCATCATCAACATGACCAACAATAAATATTTAGTAAAGGACTCATAGGTGCCAGGAACTACTATAAATACTTCACATGTGCAAACTCACTTGCTCTTAACAACAGCCCTGTATGATATGTAATTTTCTTAAGCATTTTTATTTTATTTTTTTAAATATATTTTTATTGATTTCAGAGAGGAAGGGAGAGGAAAGAGATAGAAACATCAGTAATGAGAGAGAATCATTGACTGACTTCCTTCTGCATGCCCAGCACTAAGGATCGAGCCTGCAACCTGGGCATGTGCCCTGACCAGACATTGGACTGTGACATATTGGTTCATAGGTTGGCACACAACCACTGAGCCACGCAAGCCAGGCTTAACCATATTTTAGAGATGAGGGTACAATACTACTACTGATACTGGTGTAGCTGTTAATAGGGCACAGCTACTGCTTTGATTCCTTGTGACTCCATGAATGAATGTGATCCACAATGTTCTGTCCTCAACATCCCTGCTCAGCTCCTGTGGATGCATGCCTATGGTTTCTTTTATGGAGCCAAACCATCCCAATTTGTTTTTCTTCTTTTCCTGCTGCCTTCTATTTTCCCAAACACTATTGTCTTTTCCAACAAACCCTGCCTGAAATTATTGGGAAAATACAAGGGATAGATGGGATACCAACAAAATTATTTCAAGCCACAGAGACTTATTCTATCAAAATCTTAATATAAATATGTCAACAAATATGGAAAACAAAACAGTTGCCTGCAGACTGGAAACACAGAATACACATTCCCAACCTTAAAGAATGGAGATGCCAAGAAGCATGGTAATTATAGGACCATTGTTCAAATTTCCCATACAAGCAAAGTGATGCATAAGGTGAGGCAACAAAGACTTCCAGCTTATAGGGGGCAAGAAATGCCAGATGTTCAAGCTGCTACAGACACTACTACTAAAACTGCTACTACTACTTTGACTATTGCTACTGACACTGCTATAACTACCACTAATTTATTAAATGCCTTTTTAGATATATGTGACAATTTGTAAGCTACTTTATCTACATTGTCTTATTTAATTTCTGATTCTTAGGGAGATACCATTAACATTTCCATTTTAGAGAGAAGAAATTTGAGATTTTGAGTTAAGCTGCTGGTGGAAGGTTTAATTGTTAGCATACAGTCCTGATTTCAGCAGGTCAAGCTGTCACCAAACTAGACAATGGGATTTAAGTTCGTAGTTTGGTAAGTAAACATGGATATTTCCTCATAGCAGAAAGAATAAAATATGCTATTTTTATCTATCTGTTAAAATATAAGAAAATAGAAAGAACAGTACAATGGCACCTGTATACCAACCAACTAGAGTCTATAATTGTAAACTTCCTGCCATATTTGCCTTATCTAATCATCTATATAGCTGGTTCTATATTTTATTTTTATATCCCCACCTATCTATTGTTGAAGCCTTAAAAATCAAATCAGATTTCACTCCTCAAAATATTACATTGAATCTCCAAAAAAGTAAGGCCATTCTCTTGCATGATCAAAAAACATTTTCACACATAATTAAGACAAATTTTCTAATATTATCTAACATTCAAGTTAGTGTTATTTTGAAGAATACCTCAGCATTAAGATAGAATGTAAAAAATTATATATATACTCCTTAAAACATTAAAATGAAGTAATGTTATTGAAAATTTAAAAGCATACATAAATTAGGGAAATAGTGGAACAAATTACTGGGAAGTCAGCCACTATATATAGAACCAATGGAAATGTTGAACATCTCTAAATTTGACTATTTTGATGGCCAAAGAGTCCAATTTTGATTAATTGGATCATTTTAAATTCAAACTCAAAAAAGAAGAAATTTTTTCTTGAAATCTCTGCCTTAGCATTTTGAATGAGGGACAAAAACATCAAAGCTTTGGATTTAGAAGCTACGTTTTAGAGTTGAAAGCAAACTTGGGTATCGTTTAATTTGTATGGTTTTTAAATTGGCTCCCAGTAGCCTCAGGGTTCTGAAGATCTTCACGGACAATTTGGTAGAGAGGAAAGGATCAGAATGGAAAATTTTTTGACAAGAAAGAGTGAGAAGCCCTATGGTTAGGCTTTTGCTATGTAGTCTCCTACACATGCACACAATTTCTTCAGTCAGAGCAACCTTACATTCATCTTTTTAATTTATTGGAGTTCTGTTAAATTTTCTTTGTAAAAAAACAAAGGATTCTGCTGCTAAAAATTATTTATTGTTAGCCCAACTTCCTCATGAGGCAGATGAAAACCTGAGGCTCAGAGTAACTGTTTTGCCCAAGGTCACATAACTAACTCTTCAATGACAAGACCAGAACAAGAATCCAGATCTTTAGATAGTGTTCTATTCTTAATGACAAACTATTTCCAGTGTTTTCTTTGGGGAAGGGGCATGGGGGGGTGGAAAAAGCAACAGCTAATGACAACTAGTATATTTCTAGTGAGATATCAGAAATAAAAATAATCAAAGTTCACAATGTAAAATACTAACATTGCTAAAACTCTATAAAGTTCCCATGCTTATTTTCTCCTTTTTAAAAATTTAAATACTCACTGTATTTTGCAAGAATAACAGCCAGAATAATTACTGAAGCAATGCTTAAGTATGCAAGGAGTTCTGTATAAAACAAATGAGTCTTTAATATTATATGCATTTTTGGAGATTCCCTCAAGCCAATACATCTCTGAAGAACAAAGACTTGCTTCTAAATGTGCTTAATTCCTTTCATTTAACATTGCCACCAACAAATGCTTACAAAGATGAGGCTACGGGATGTTATGCTAGAGGATAACTTTGGCTCACATGGTCTCTATACTAGCAGTGTGATGATCTAAAGAAGATAATGCGAGAATAGACACACGTAGTGAACATAGATATCCACTTCCATGCTAGCTGATGGGAAGAGCAAATAAAATACAATAGTTAGGTTTAAGGAAAGGTATTAGGGTAGTAAAAGGGAGGTCTAAATAGGCATATGTTCACATGGACATGCAAAGGAGAGAGATGACAGAATTCTCTAGCTTTTTTCCAATTAATTAGTGGTAAGAACTGAGAAAATATTTGGCCAAAGATAGAATGCCTTCATGAGTTTTGTGTATGTCAGGGGACTATATACATTTACATATTTCTTTTTCTCTTCCACTACTCATAAAAACATATGACCTTAAATTCACACACACACACACACACACACACACACACACACACAAAAAAAAAAAAAAAAAAACATGAAATCTATCCTCTATCCCATACTATACTATTTTGGCAAATGTTTACTCTAGCCTCATAATTTTTTTGTCCTTGGCATTCTCCTCTGCTCAAAATAATGCAATGCTCCTTGTTCCTAACATCCTGCTTAACACCTGCCAGTGGCCAATCCATTTATTCCCAAGTCTCTCTTTTTTCATCTTCCTCTCCATCTTGGCACTATAGACAATTTGAACCAGATAATTTTCTGGTGTGGGGACTATCCCCGTTTATAGGTTGTTTAGCAGCGCACATGCTCAGCAGAGGCCATACACACTGCCCTTCTCCCATCACCCTGCAGTGGTCACAACCAAAGTCGCTCTGGGTTGAAAAGTACCACTTTAGGGCTTATATCATCTCACTGTGCCTGCTTTATTTTTTTATTTCTTTATTGATTATGGTATTACATATGTGTGGCTACTTTCTGTAGCTTTAATTTGACCTTTGCCTTTTGCCATGTTGCTGTACTACCCTCCTATTCTCTTCCAACCTGTTGTTCCATAACTTGGGACAACCTTTACCTTGTTCAACAGTAAATAGAATGAATGTGAAATTAAAATAAATAAAATGACCCCTGTTTTATTATTGTTATTTCTCCCTCTTCCTTCCCCACCCCCATTTTTGGCATGTCTTGCAAAAGCAAAATTTCTGTTCAAGTTCATAACATGCTCTAGGATGGAATATATATGTCTCACACATATTTAACATATTTTTGTGACATGTTCAGTCTAACTAATTTTTAAAAGAAATATAGCCTAAGGGTATGAAATCTGTCTTCTTTAATTACGAATGGTTTTGTCAATATAGTTAGAACAAATGCATATCCACATACCTGCAAACACACACATATACTTGCCTACCTAAAGGAGATCACTAAGAATTTTATAGTTAGACCATCTGAGACTGTGGACTTGATTACAAAGTATTACAAAGATAGCTAATAGTATAGGAAAAATGAAGTAATTTGGATAACCTCGAGTGAACATAAAAGGCTCATTAATCAAGAGTATTCTTTTACCATTTGCAACAGCATGGATGGAACTGGAGATCATTATGCTACATGAAATAAGCCAGTTGGAGAAAAATATATATATCACATGATCTCACTCATATGTGGGATATAATGTTCAACATAATTTGATTAACAAGAATAGATCCAGAGACAAATGGAGGGGGTGTTAGAGAGCAACCAAAGTACTTGTTTGCATGCATATTACATAAAAAATGGACACAGACACCGGGGCAGTGGGGACTTGTCCAGGGTGGGAATGACAGGTGTGTGTGAGGGGAGTCAATTGGGGAAAAATTAGACATATGTAAAACTTGAAAAAATTAAAAGAAATATATCAGAACATCAAACCTCAGAGGGAAGGTAGGGTAGTGTGGGGATAAAGGGCAGTGTGTATGGCCTCTGTTGA
Source organism: Antrozous pallidus (assembly GCA_027563665.1). NCBI lineage: Eukaryota > Metazoa > Chordata > Mammalia > Chiroptera > Vespertilionidae > Antrozous > Antrozous pallidus. The sequence goes on from CM050513.1 coordinate 76,755,768, forward strand.
GCATATAAGCCTAATCAATGCACACAAACAACAGGGGATTGGTGGTATGAATGGGAGGTGGGGGGTAATGGGGAAATAAGGACACATATGTAATACCTTAATCAATAAAGAAATTTTTAAAAAGTATAGAATAAATTCTAAGTTGAACATTACTATCTTACAGTGTTTCAAATAATGGGAGGAGGGGTATCTAAATAAACGTGGGCATGAATATTAACCAATAGATTATAAATTGGAGTAGAGAGGAGCACAGGGACTGCAGTCAAACCACATGGTTTCAGATCCTCCCTCTGCTGCTAGCAACGTGAATAATTAATTTCTGCAAGTTACTTAACCTTTGTAATTCTCAGTTCTCTCACCTCAAAAGTGGAGAAAATCATAACAATAATATGTGTTCCATAGAGGACTGCTGTGAAGTTCAACTGAGAAATACATGGAACACATTTAACCCAATTCTGGCCAAATAATAAACACTCAACAAATGTTGACTATTGTCTCTTTACTACCTTCAGCAAGGAAATACAGAAAATGTGGGGTTTTTTTTTGTTGAACTAAGTGTCCCACACAGCAAGCAGCGCAAGAATTAATTTATGAAATATGAGATCTACAATTAAAAAGACAACAACTACCTGGCAAAAACTATTGTAATTTTCAGTGGGAAATGGTACTCTATTATAAAGAATATTAATAATAATCACTTACAATCTGCCACATCTTGTGCCAAGCCTCTATAGGCATTCTCTCATTGAATCCTCACAAAAAATATTATGAAGTAATTGGTTTTGCAAACCCAATGAAGTAATCTGAACGAAGTAAGTGAATTATTAATAACATTTTACAGAGGGGGAAAGCTGAGGCTTAGAGAGGCTTAATCATAGGCTCAGTCACAGGATCCGAATTGAAAAAAAAAAAAAAAAGGAGCAGAGAGCCCATGTCTGGCTGTGGCCCAGCCTCCAAATAATTCATATGATATTTATAAATCCAAAGCACTTCAAGCAATAAGCTTCTTGATAAAGTACAATGTTAACATTTATTTGTAATAAGAGAATCAGAAAAAAAAAATTACACCGGCAATAGCCAGAATTCGAAAGGTTAAGAAACTCATGTGATCAACAAAAATAACAGCTCTGACAGAGAGAATATTGTCAAATAGGTTAAAGAAAATGACTCAAAGTGTATGACAAAAGATAGGTGGCTATTAAAAAATAATTTTTGAAGATCAGATAAGTGGTAGATAGTCAAAAGTCCTTTCAAGAACAAGGGGGATTATAAATTATATTGGAAAATAAAATGACTCTGCCTTTGGTATCTAAGGGGGTAAATAGCTACTGAATTAAAAAATCAAAATAGAAGCCATTTCATAGTTGGACGTAAGTATATGGGAAAATATATTTTTTTTAATTTCATGAACAATCATTCCAGACTGAAATTTGGAACCTTATGCAAGTCTGCCACAGGGTGGTCAAAATCTGGAACAGCAAGCTAAAATTAAAGCACTGAGTACTGAATAATTTCTTACTAAAATTAAAATGGAAAATAAAAACTTAGGTTCTTGAAATTAAATGTTTAAACTGTTAAGTCTATACTCTCTTCATTAATTAGAGCTTCAGATATTCATTTTTGCAATTAAAATGATTAAAATGTAATGATGATAATCACAGCAGTTTGATAACTGTGATAGCAACCAAATGTTTATATCTGAATTTTAAACTCACAGATTTAGCTCTGGTTTATTTTGGATCAGTGCTGTGTTTGTTTCTGTCAGTATTTTATTCACCCATCACTTTTTCAGACTTGGTATGTGCTCAGTGCAACATTTTTAAATGAACAAATGATACTCAATTATTGAAATGTTACCAGAATTTTTTAAAATATCAAAATGTTATTTAACAAACTGGAATATATATATATATATATATATATATATATATATATATATATATATTGATATTGATATTTTTACATGCAATTTGAATAATGAACATTGCAATTAGCAATGCTCCTTGCTTTGCTGTCCCTAATACCTGCTACCTCTATTATGTTTTCTTTTTTGTTTTATAATTTTTAAACTTATTTTTATTATTGAAAGTATTACAGTTGCCCTCCCCCCTTGTTCACTCAGCTTTAGATAGAAAGAGCCTCTAGGACAATGGTCTATTAAGGAGCGCAGAAGCAATTACTAGCCATCAGGATTATCTTTCACAAGGTGGATCAAACACAAATGGTGTTTGCACTTGAATCTTATGTTGTACATTTAGCAGTGAAGTCTGGATTTGAAGTTCACCTTAAAAGAGAAAGAAGATGTGAGGGAAAGCTTTATGGGTTTCTTAGGTTCAAAAGACAGAATTAAGTTTAAGAACTTATTTTACAGTATTCCTATCTTTTCCCCCCTTTTTTTTGATATTAGAGAGTTGGATCCCATCCGCCCATCTACAATAAAAAAAACAAATGTTAAGTACTAAAATGTGCAGGAGATATTTTCACTCGATTAAGCTGCATAGTTAGCTAGGGAGCATGTTTTCTACAACTCATGAATCATTATCTGGTGCTCTGAGCTGAAACCAGGGTTGGTGAGCCCAGAGCATGGGTGTGCCGTGCCATTAGAGTTCTCCTCTGGGCAACTGCAGGGATCTGTGGCTACCTCCTGCTAATGTCTCTTTTTGAAATGTTTATTTACATGAACCAATACAATGTAACTATTATGTTAAAAACATCAAGAGGCTCCACAAATAAAGTTTCAACTTCATTTAGGTAATTTATACCCCAACATCTGTTTATATAGGCTTCACAGCAGCTATTAACTACTTTTATAAATTACAGTTGTTATATTTTTGGAATTCTTCAACTTATTAAACCCAGGAAATAAGCAAATTTAAAGGTCTAGTTAAAAAAATAAGATTTCTGTTTAGCTCACTTGAGTTTTTCTTAAATTGAGTACATACTGAGTATCATTTGCTTTTCTTGCAAAAACAAAACACAATTTGAAGAAATTATTAAAGATTTTGATGTCAATTTTCTAGTTTTGGGTATGCTTATGATTAAGCATATCAACATAGTGTCACATATAAGGAAAATATATCACATGTCATAATGTTAAAACAGTTCTCTTCCAATACCCAGTTGTCATTTTTACTATTATATATATATATTGATTTCAGAGAAGAAAAGAGAGGAAGAGAGAGAGGGAAACATCAATAATGAAAGAGAATCATCAATCAGCTGCCTCCTGCATGCCCCCTACTGGATATTGAGCCTGCAACCCAGGCATGTGCCCTTGACTGGAATAAAATCCGGAACTACTCAGTACACAGGCCAATGCTCTATCCACTGAGCCAAACCAACTTCGGTGCAGTTGTCATTTTTTAAAGTGAAAGTTAGTTCAGAACCAAAGACAATTAGTGAATTTACTGTAGACTTACAGTTACAGCTAAATCTCTTAGATTAAAAAGAAAGAGGAATTGTATTTGAGATACAAAAAAGCATTAACATGATGATGCATCAACAATTATTCTATAAATTTATTTAATGATATTTAAGAATAAATCCCTCCATCTAGTTAAAATCCTTCTTAATCTGACTCAAAGATTAGTTTGGCTTTTTAAAGTGGAAAGTTCTAGAATTTTTTAAAAGCTAGACTATTTGAAAGCATAATATTATTATAATATATATGCCAATTTTCAGATATTATAGGACTGTAAAAGTCTTAAACCTTTTATAATTCAGAATAAATTAAACTTAAATTTTATATTAGCCCTCTATAATAAAAGGCTAATATACGAATCAACCAAATGGTGGAACTGGTTGCTATGACATGAACTGACCACCAGGGGGCAGATGCTCAACACAGGAGCTGTCCCCTGGTGGTCAATGCGCTCCCACAGAGGGAGCACCACTCAGCCAGAAGCCCTGAGCAGGGCACACTGCTGGTGAGCACAATGGCAGTGGCAGGAGCCTCTCCTGCCTCCATGGTAGTCTGACATCCCCTCAAGGGATCCTGGGCTGCAAGAGGCTGCAAGCCAGACTAAGGGACCCTCTCCCCACCCCAAGTGCATGAATTTCATGCACTGGGCCTCTAGTATATTTATAATTGACTTCTAAAGTTAAAATTAAAGTTTTATTAACTAAGCACATATTCTATACTGATACTTCTAGAGAACAAACTTGTAGGAGCAGTGCTCAATTTGTTTCTTACAAGCATTGTAAACTAGACAGCTCTATCAAGACTCCAGTGATGCCTCCAGCAAACTATTACGCCCGTATAACCTCCCAGTCTATTTTCTTTGTATTTGTTGTTGTTAATCCTTACCGAAGGATATTTTTCCATTTATTTTTTTTGAGAGAGAGAGTGAAAGGGAGAGAGACGGAGAGAGAGAGAGAGAAACATGGATGTGAGAGACACATTGATTATTTGCTTCCCATACGCCTCCATCCAGAGCTGAGGATGGAACTGCAAATGAGGTAAGTGCCCTTGACAGGAATTGAACCTGAGACCCTTCAGTTTATGGGCTGATACTCTACCCATTGAGCCAAACCAGCTAGGGCCTATATTCTTTATATCTTTATACATCCCTGTGCTTAATTGAAGGACTTGTATCATGTATGCTTTCCTATTCTTAAAGTGAAAGCTGTTTAACCCTTTTCAAATCACACAGATTTGTTCTCCAAACTTCCCCATGTATATAATTTATCTATATCTTATCCTCAAAAAATAAAATATTCGTTTAATCAAAGGATAAGTTTATGTTCTTACTTCATTTAAAGTTAATGTGAAGGCACCAGAACCCAGAGTAAAAATATACTAAGGTGTACTATATCAATATAAAAATTGCGTAATAATCCAGGAGTAGATTAATATATCTACCAAAATCCTCAGGGCTAGCCATTTTTCAGAAAGGAGCAGAAGTGCTCTGCTGAACATAAGGAAACCCATGAAAAGCTTTTTTTTTTGCCTGTTTTTCAGCCTCATGTAAATGATTATAGTAACAGAGCTGCAGTGCAGACACATGGGGTCACTGGGATGTTAATGCGTAAAACACATACCATATAATTCCGCTGGTAATGAATGTTCTCTTTGTTGAAATCGATCACATAGCCATTGAAGGACCAAACGAATGTGAGATCCAGGGCAGGATCAAAGGAAGCAGCGCACTGCATGGTGGCATTTTCTCCAACCGTGATATCAGCATTAATCGGGGCCAATATAATTCGCGTGGGATCTGGACGTGTAAAATAAAGGAGTAAAGCACAATTCAAGAAAATAGTATCTGCTACATTAAAATAATGAGAATCAATATATTTTGATGGCTCTATGCAAAGGAATATGATGTTTTCAAATTCAAATTCCAGGAACAATTTCATTGAGAGATTTGGCTAGAGGCTTTTCAAATGGAAACTTAGCAGTGCATGTACTATCTTAGAAGCTTAGTGCTGAACCAAGTCTTACAGTACCTCAGAAATGCATCAATGTCAAACTAAAAAAACCAACTCAATTTTAATTAAATGCTTCCTTACCTGTGATAAAAAGAGTCCCAGTGCTATTAGCCTTCCCTCTATTATTTTCTGCAAAGCATGTATAGATGCCACCATCATTCCTTGTAATGTTATTGATTTCCAAGCTGCCATCTTCCCAAATGAGTGTTCTATTGAAATGGAAAAAATATGTAATTCATAAAATTAATTTCATGAAATGCTTTATTTTTGTCTTGGATTATAGACACCAGTATCGTTAGTTTGTTACATTTTATACAAATTAATTGACAGTTAACATTTTTAAAATTTATTTATTTGAGAGACAGAGAAACATTGATTTGTTGTTCCACTTATTTATACATTCAGCGGTTTCTTGTTGTATGTATCCTGGCCTGAAATTGAACCCTCAACCTTGGTGTACTGGGACATTGCTTCTAATCAATAGAGTAGGATGGCGAGGGCTGACAGTTATGCTGTTTTGCCATTCTCATCCTATCTCTCTTTCTGGATTTTTTTCTCTAATACATAATTTCATCTGACAGAATTTAAGTTTACTTATTGACCTATCTTAACATTAGATGATAACATCTTTATGCAGAAAATTTGTATCTGCTTTGTATGGGGCTGTGTCTTCAATGGTAATATTATCTATTAACTCAGTAGAAAAAAAAATTCTTTTTGTTTGTTTTTATTTTTTTATTTTATTATTATTTTTTAATCTTTATCGTTCAGTTTATTAATTACATTGTTCCCCCTTTTTCATCCCTCTATAGCTCCCCTCTACCCTGTACCCATCCCACCCTCCACCCTCACCTCCCCCTCACCACTGTCCTCTCCCATTGTTCCAAGATTTTTGTCCAGTCTCTTGCTATATTTCCCACACCCCTTTTCTCCCCAAGAATTGTCATTCCATTCCCTCTCTATGTCCATGGTTCTGTTATATTCACCAGTTTATCTTGTTCATCAGAATATCAATTCACTTGATTTTTATATTCATTTGTTGATAGATGTGCATTTGTTGTTCATAATTTATATTTTTACCTTTTTCTTCTTCCTCTTCTTAAATAATATCTTTCAGCATTTCATATAATACTGGTTTGGTGGTGATGAACTCCTTTAGCTTTTTCTTATCTGCAAAGCACTTTATCTGACCTTCAATTCTGAATGATAACTTTGCTGGATAGAGTAATCTTGGTTGTAGATTCTTGCTGTTCATCACTTTGAATATTTCTTGCCACTCCCGTGTGGCCTGCATCGTTTCTGTTGAGAAATCCGCTGATAATTGTATGGGTGCTCCCTTATAGGTAACTGTTTTTCTCTTGCCGCTTTTAATATTCTCTCTTTGTCTTTTGCTCTTGGCATTTTAATTATGATGTGTCTTGGTGTGGTCCTCTTTACATTCCTATATTTTGGGGTTCTGTGTACTACTTTGGCTTTTAAGTCAGTTTCTTTCACCAGGTGGGGGAAGTTTTCAGTCACTATTTCTTCAAGTAGGTTTTCATTACCTTGCTCTCTCTCTTTTTCTGGCACCCCAATAATTCGGATGTTGGCATGCTTGAGGTTGTCCCAGAGGCCCCTTACACTATCTTCAATTATCTGAATTCTTTTTGTTTCTTGCTTTTCCAACCGAGTGGATTTTGCTTTTTTGTATTTCAAATCTTTGACTTGGTTCTTGTGGCCCTCTGGACTGCTTTTAGTACTTCGTGTAATATTTTTTATTTCAGTTAGTGTATGCTTGATTTCTAGTTGGTCCTTTTTCATATCCATGAGAGTCTGGTTCATATCCTCATAGGTCTTGTTCATTTCCTTGTAGGTCTCATTCATTTCCTTGTAAGTCTCATTTATTTCCTTGTAGGTCTCATTCATTTCCTCGTTGGTCTGGTTTATTTCCTCGTAGTGCTCATTAAGTTCATCGGCCTTTTCTAGGAGCTTCTTGAAAAGGCTTATAACTGTGGTTTTGAACTCTATGTCTAGTCATCTTTTTTCCTCCACTTCTTTCATGCCTGATTTCTTTCCATGTGTCTGCATGGTGGCTGCCTTATGTGGTAGATGTCCTCTAAGGGACAATGGCTCAGCCTCCCCAGTTACCTGAGGTGGGTACTCTTACTGCAATCCTTTATGGGTTGTACAGTATTTTTGGTTTTAAGCCCAGCTTGTTGTTGTTAGCCCTAGGAGGGTTTGACCTCCAGGCCAATTGGCTGTGAAGGGAGACTGTGTTCAGGTTGGATGGGCAGAGTCTCTGAGCTGCGCAGGCAGCCTCAGTGTCAGCTATGTCCTATGCAGCACGCACATGTGCTCGGTTCTCTGTTGGGTGGTAATTGTTGCAGACATCTCCAAGAGAAAGCCGCTAGTCTCTACCCCTTGCCAGACAACTCTGCCTCTCCCCAAGTGAGTCTGCACACCCAAAGTCTCGCCCAGGGTTGTAAAACAAAGCCATCCGGTGGTCTCGCAAACCAGGGGGCAAGTCGCACGTCTGTGCTGTCTCACACTTTACGCATGCAAACTGCTTCTCCAAGCAACCCGGTTTCTCCTCAGACTAGGAGACCTCTGCCACGCCAGGCTTCCAGGGTGCGTCCCCTGGACCTCGGATCTCGTCTGGCACTGAGAAATCCGTGCAGTGGGATGTCTCCACCCTCCCTGTTGGTGAAATCCAGCTGGGATTGCTGCTGCCAGCCTACAGCCTGCGCATGGCCACGGTTCCTAACCTCTGATTCCGCGCGTATCTTCAAGGCTGCGCTCCGCCGCTCTTCTGAGTCTCAGTGTCCCGCCTTTACTTTTATTTGTGGAGTTTTCACTCAGCCAGCTGTCTGGTGATTCTGGGTGATATTTGTTTTGTTGTTATGTTGTAGTTTTTGAATTGTTGCGCAGGGCAGAACAATAGGTGTTTACCTATGCCACCATCTTGGAATCTTTGAAAAAAATATCCTGTGTGTGCCAGGACCACATTAAGTGATGAGGCAATGATTACTGAGTAGTCATTCAAACAACCTTTCAAGAGAATGAACTAAATGGAGCTGAACTGACGAAAGTGTTTTTTCACATCCTACCATCAAATGACTCTTACACCACTACAGGACAAGCTCAAATCAGTCATAGTCCTCAAAGAAATGAGTCCAGGTCTTACAGAAATGTGACCTTAAGACTTCAATTCAGACTTTGAAGTGAGGACAGACTGACATATTCATGGCTACAGAGAAATACAAATATATCTTATTTAGAGGAATTTAAAAAAATGATATTCTAAAACCACCCTTTGTAAACAGCTTCTATAACAGATTAATATTTAGAAAATTCTTCTTTGAACAGAACCTAAATCTATTCCCTCTGCCTATCTGCCTTTTCCTTAGCAGCTAGAGATAAAAACAACTTATTATAACTGTACTTAATGTTTGTATACAACGTATATTTATCATATAACGCCTTGCACTTTGATTTAATATTGACTCGTCTGCCACTGGATATTTATCTCCTTTAAATGTATAATTTCCAAAAACTTAATTTATCTCTGAAGCTTTGCAAAACACATGCCAACAATCCATCATATATTCCATTTCAAGGGCCAAACTTGATAAAGGAATAATACTATATATCTACCTTACTAATAAAAACCTCTGATAAGATTTTCCACCAATAATATATTCCAGAATTTCCTTTCCTTTCTTTAACTATCCAGTACCAACTTAAGTTCATGACAGAGTATGTGCTTTCTGCTTCGTGAAGAAGAAATGTAGTAATAAAATAACATAAACCTAAGAGTAATTGCTTGATACTGTGGAAGCTTTGACAACATGCCTCTATGTTCTCCAACTATAAGGAGTGTAATTGACCCACTGCCCCAGATTCCACACTCAGAAGCTATCAGGGTGTTTGAGCCAAGCCCACACTTTCCACAGTCAACTCTCAGTCAATGACTGAGCCTGGGATGGGTTTTAAGGCAGACCAGTTCCAGGAAGATACCAGACTCCTGTGACGGGCATTTTTAGCTGGACGACTCTCCAGTGGCCTTACCATTCTTCCCTCGATCTACACTGAAGCCCAAGTCATTTGCACCCACATTTCATTCCTTCCTTGTCTCCTTCATTTGGAGTAAGATCTATATCTGGTCATCCACCTGCTGTCCTCTCTGTTTTCTTTCCTCTTCATTGCCATTAATAAATCTCTTTCATGATTAATCCTGTGTTGGTATCTGCTTTCCATACTTCCATACTATCACAGTGCCAACAGTATCATGCCACACTTTTTTCTCAACAGCTCTAGTAAATCCTTAGCCAATTTTCATCCCACTTCCACTGAATTATTTTGCAAGTAATTTAATAAAAGTTATAGTTAGGTTCCAATGGAAACAACAGCGACAATTATTCTTTGTAGAATCATGCCGGTAGTGTTAAGTCTTTTCATGTATATTAGCTCTCAATTGATCTTTATCAACTTTAAAACGTATACTTCCTGCATCACTGATTTCACTATACTTTCAGGCAGTTCTTCCATGGCATTAAAATTAATTTTTAGTAAGAATATGTGTAGGGAACATGACTCTTTTTGGTAATAATGGTCTTTATTCTTTTAAATATATATATATATATATATATATGTTTTTATTTATTTCAGAGAGAGGAAAGGAGAAGGAAAAGGAGATAGAAACATCAATGACGAGAGAGAATCATCCATTAACTGCCTCCCGCAGGCCCCATGCTGGGGATCAAGCTTACAATCCTAGGCATGTACCCTGACCCGAAATCAAACCACAACCTCCTGGTTTATGGATTGATGCCATCACTGATCCACACTGGCCAGAAAGATGGTCCATTCTTAAATCAATGTAGATTAAACTCCCAGGATCTTTTTCTTATTTTCAGGTAGTATGATATAGATAAGTAGTCAGACAAGCTAGGAATTATCTGGTCTTTAATAAATTACTCACTAGCAATCGCAAACAATTACTCAGAATAAACTCAATCTTATTTAATAATATTTAAAGTATACTGACTCTGGAGTAGAAAAGACTTTTGGAGATATTCTCCAACAACGGCTCATAAAATATCACTTTATAGCTAACAGCCATCTATCAGATATAAATGGACATTTACAAATAATTTCTGTTGGCAAATATATATGATCTTAGCCCAAAATAAAATCATACAACTGAGAACTTAATTATCTTATATAGACTTATGTCTCCTCTCTACTGATTGCAAATATTGTGTAAATCATTTTTACAGGCCACTAACCAGGGAGAGAAATAAGTTTGTAATGTAGAAGCACTTTTTTATAATTATATTAAACAGAATGAAATTATAGTTATACTTAATGAGTTATTCAGTTACTAGCTGAATATTTTTCAACATAAATATTTCTCTAAAAATAATTTATTAGTTTAACTTTTCTTTATACAATTTTATAACTTTTAAACTTATATTTACATCAAATGTTATATTGATTATAAAGTGATTACTAATGGATTAAAGTAGTGAACAAAATTGAATTTATAGATCCTTTCCTAAAAAAGTAATAAAATTTGATTCAAAGACTTTAAAAATATTATGATAGGACTAAAATATTAAAATTTTAGGAAGTAGAATTTTATTTTATTCAAATGTGTTGATATTTAAGAACAACAAATCCATGAAACACGTTTCAGAGAAATCCTTGGCTGGAGAGGCCTATAATATTGGTGCTCATTAGAACTGAAGCCAAGGTTTTTAAATTAAAAGCTAATGTTTCAGCAACAAATTGAACAAATTGATTCTTCCTTTAATATTAATTCTTCCAGTATTTCATTCAATTCTTAATAACTCTTAGATATATTAACTATAAAAGTTAATGTGTTCAGGGAAGCAAGTGTTATCCATACACTTTCTTCCCGCCATTCTTGTGATCATTTTAATACGAGTACTATGTTAGCATATGATCATTCATATCACTATGACACATGTTTAAGTTTTTCAGTTTGGAGATTATCCATGTATTTTCAAAAGTTCATTTTAACCTCCCAGGCTTTAGATATCTCAACATAGACATGATAATGCACCTTTTACTTTATTGGATTATTGTGAAGTAAATTTATCTTATATATTCTGCCAGAATATTCTTTAAAAAAGGCAAAATATGTTTTTCCTTCCGTATTTAAGCCTTTAGTTAGATTTCCATTACTAGTAGATGAAGCCCAAACCTCTTAGCATAGAAACATTGTTATTGATGATCTAGCTTGCTATATTTCATCTCTATGTCTTCTCTATTTTCTTCTAAAGACAAGCCATAATGATTTTAGTTCCTGCATTCTTTACACATCCTCTACTCTCTGCCTCGAGGCCTTTGCACATATTTCTCTCACTGCCTGGAATATTTCCTGATCCCCCAACTTCACATCTCATTTCTCTTCTCATCCTGTCTCCTCCCCAGTATAGTTCTCACTATAACCATAGCTTCTTAGAACCTTAGAGAAAGCAGTTAGTGTGACTTTTATATAAATAACCTATGCAAGTCACATGCTTTTTGTATTACCCCAAAGCCACCAAAACATTGGTAGATGATCTATTTGTTAGGAAGATGAGAAGTTTCTGTTCACTTAAGAAGATGGGAAGAGGTGATCAGTACTTTGAAATCATCTTTTCATTTTCTTACTGAAATAGTTAGTAGGCTAATGGCATAAAATTAAATAAAATGTGAATGGATATAGATGTCCTTATGAGGAGAAAAATAACTTAAAGAGATCCTATTTTATATCTTATTGTTCATTTGTTTTTATGGCCGTGGGCAATTTACCAAGAATCTGAGTTTCTGTGTTCTAAATTCCCTTATAAATTATTATAGAGGGCTAAAAATTAAATCCTTATTATAATAGACACTGACAGTATTGGGTAAGAACTTCATTCATCTTAGAACTAGAATATCTTCGGCAAAGAGAAGTTGGAACAAACAACATTTACATTATTAAGGTGAAAACAAATCCGCTGTAAAATAAATTTTCCAAAAAGTGAATTCTAGTTGGATTTCTAGTTTCTGAACTAACCTGCTGCCATTGACAAGCCACTCTGTCCCTTTACTCCATGAAAATTTTGGTTTGGGTGCAGCTTTGGGTTTGCATTCAATTATAACCCTTCCACCTTTAGCAGCCAGGATCTTCTTCTTCATAGGATTCATCTCAAAAGTTGGAGCCAAAGCTAAAAAAAAAAAGTAAATTATTATTTTTCTCTTTGTTAAAAAAAATCTGCTCTCCATCTTTTATTTGTTTTGATTACTAATCAACAGAAAAGATTAATTTCATCAAATATTATTAGCTATGACCAATATACATTTTGTACTTCATGCTAATACCTTTTTCATTTATTTAATAATTTTATCGAGGTATATTCAACTTATCATAAAATTAACCAATTTTAAATATATAATTCTTGATGACTACTGTATTATTATATAAGATTTAGTTACAATCAAACGCTATATACATATTTACCTTGAGGAAAACATTTAATTCAATTGTTTTGACTGAATTGCACAGGAGAAGTTAAGTAAAAGACTGGAGAAAATTGAACACCATCATTAATGATGACCTACAGTCGTAGTCAATACTCTCAACCACACAGTAAATGAACTGCCCCTAGTTTACAAAGGAGAGAAGTGATAGCTATTAAAATTATATCATTTGCTGAAGGTGTCACAGGCAGCAAGTAACCAGGTAGGATTCACATTAGAATCTAGTTCCTTGTGATTTGCAAACATGCTTTTTTCACTAAGCAAAATGACTCTTCCCTCGTTGAACAAATATATATTGAACAACAACTGAGTGTAGGTACTAGAGATTATAAAATAATCAGAGAGAGCCCTGCCTTCTGGAGAATAATGAATCCAATTAAGATCACGATTCACCTATAGTTAATCTTTACCTCCTTGTACAGAAAAATAATTATGAAAACAAGATATAGAGTCTCATAAAAGGTTACTCCATTATGGCATCCTCTAACTTTCTTTAGGGTCCCCACATTTTGCTCATTTCTCAACCTCCTTGTTTATTAGCAGACTCCAGGGTGATTCCATTCATTAATTTCCACATATTCCAATCATCTGTAGCTATGTCCTTCCTGGAGCATTTTTTCAGGCCTAGGTATATCTTTTTTATTTCTAATTTATTGATTGATTTGAGAGAGAGAGGTGGGGAGGAGGGGGTTAGAGATTGATTTGTCGTTCTATTTATTTATGCATTCGTTGGTTGATTCTTGTGTGTGCCCTGACTGAAAGTCAAACCTGCGACTTAGGTGTTCTGGGACAAAACTCTAACCAACTGAGGTCCCCGGCCAGGGTCAGGCCTGTTTATCTTTATCCGGGTCTTGACTCTTCATCTTCTAGTCCTGTGAGTCTCAATTTTGTCTGTTCATCAAAATTATCTGAAGACCTTGACAAGATACAGATTCAATAGGTCTGGGATGGGCCTGAGATTTGGCACTTTAACAAGCTCCCAGATGTTGCTACTGGTCTGGCTGCTTTTTACAGCAAGGATTTAGTTTATCCCATTGTTTCCTTAGTCTGAGTTTTGATAATTAACAGATTAAAAAGTAACCAACCAACTAGTGCTCTACACCTAACTCAGTGTGTGGTATTGGCTTAATAAACATTGTGGGTGATATATTACTTGTAAAATATGGGACACAATTTTAAATGATTGTATATAAATGTCTACTAGTAGATGTATCGAGAAAATGATCATTTTTCTTGAATAGGCTCAGTTTTAATGAAATAATTGATTTGGCATGGTTATTTAAGTAAGTTGGTACTCATCTAATATTTCGTGTCCTTTTTGTTCTTTACTGAGCCTATTAAAAAAAATAGGAGAATGAGTCGGAAAAGGTCAACCAATGAATTTGTATGAATATATGCATAACCAGTGGAATCAGACTATGGGGAAGTGAGGGCCCGGGCTGGGGTAGGGGCAGGATGGGAAAGGGCTAGAAGAGGTTAATGGGGGGAAAAGAAGGGTCTATGTAATACTTTCAACAATAAAAATAAAAAAGAAAATATATATACTTTTTAAAAAGAGAGAAAAAAATAGTATCTGGTATAGAGAAAGTACTCAACAAATATTTGGTGGATGAATAAATGAATTTAAACAACTAAAGAAAGGTTCCTAAAGGTAACAAACAAATATATGTTCAGACTAATATAAAAACGTCCAGGAACATTGCTCTTAGGCTGAAAATGCTGTTTTCTTAATTACTACATTAATAGTCATTAAATGGTTGACATGTTTAATGTTTTAATATGGAGAGAGCTTCAGCCTGAACTGTTGAACATTCATATTCTTCTGTAATGCATTAGGATAAACAAGAAATTTTAACAGAAAATATAAAGTTTATATTTGGGAAAAAATATAAATTCACCTCATATTTTCTCCAAGAATCAAATGTTTTTTGTTTTTTTTTTGCACTCCATACCAAAATAATATGGTATGAAACTGAAGCCTGAACATTTGCTTGATACCCAAATGAACTAGATCAAATATATTAACCAAAATGTTTTGCTTTTGTGCGAGAAGAAATGGAATATGAGCCTCAATGTTATAATAAGTAGAAGGGAAAGTTAAAATTAAGATCTTAATTTTTAAAAAAACGATAGTTTATTTTTAATACTTCCTTACATTCCGTAACTTTCATTCATATTATTTTAGTGTCACTAAATTTGTGGTGATAGCAAGGCTTTAAAGCATTTCCCCTGGGTGTAGCAAGAATAAAGTATCAGGATAAATAAAAAGGAATGAATATAGGGCACAGGTAAGGGGACTATTTTTGGACAGGAGAAGACAGACCTATCTTCCTCTGGATGAAGAGATGAAAGGGCAGGGATAGTAAAGTTGTAGATAGTTTTGAATGAGGGATGGGAAACTGAAATATTCTATTTCAAAGGGTTATGATTTTCATGGAGAAATAAGAAGGCACTATGAAAGTAGAAGTCAGCAAGGGGCAAGGAGCTTGAAGAACGCCCTGAGGGTCTTACGTAGCAAATGTAGGGCATATGAGACCCAGGAACTGATACAGTGAGCAAGTGCTCGAGACGCCTCCTCCAAGGCTGGGTCATTGGCCTTGTGAAAGCACTGTCCTCTCTATGTGACTGTCAGGTAAGTATTTAGCTGCCCAGATATAGGAGTGAACAGCCTTGTAAAAATCGGCATGCGTAAGGTTTTCTTTACCATTCACAACATTTTTTTAAACTATTATGCTCTATGTTGCCTTATATTTATTTACTCTTCTTTAATGAATGGAAGAAAAAATAATAATATTCTAATCAAACCACATTGTAAACGTTTTTAACTTAATAATACCAGAATATAACGTGAAATCAAATATGATCTGCAGACACCCTCTGGTCATTTTTAATATATCAGTTTATTGCTGAATGTTAACAGAAACCAGAAAGGATACTGACCTAAGATCTTCAACTCCGCGTTTGCATAAATGGCTCCATACGTGTTTTCAGCAATGCACTGGTACATGCCAGCATTTTCAAACGTCACGTCATACAGTCTCAATTCTCCTTTATGATACTGAAAAGAACACAAAGGAAAAAGATTTCCTCAATAAACTTCAACAGAAATGCTTTCATTTAGGTGTGGGCTTGCATGTCTTTTTATTTAAGTACATTATTCTGTCCCACTATGAACTAAGCCCAGGGAAGTGGGATATTCATGGGGAACTCAAACCCACTTACCACACTCAGTGGCTCCTATTTTATTCTTCCTACCGAGCTGAGAGCCCACCTCCCAGCCCAGCTGGGAGGCTACAGTGGGAAGGTTGAGAAGGACACCTCTGCTGCTACTTGTTCCCAGGGCTAAAAATAGGACTTTGCTCTTACCTCTGTTCCTGTGGGTCAGGAAAACAGTGGCAAGAAAAAGAGGACAATATCATGGAGGGGAGATAGAGGAGTAAAAGAAGGGTGAAAGTGGAACAAAGGGAAAAATAAGGAGAGAAAGAGAAGGTAGACATAAGATTGCAGAAAGTTGTTTAAGCTGAAAGAAGATAATTTATGTTCACTTTCTTGCTTTTTTTTAATGAAATTTTTAAAAATTATTATTAAAGGTCCCATGTCTCCTTACTCTATTGACTCTCCTGATATATTTATCCCAGGACCACCGGAAGTGTTACCTAAATATGGACCCAAGAACCACGAAGTACTTGCACATACATACCACATATCCATTTTTCAGCCATCGGATGGTAGGAATGGGCTTCCCTGTGGCCACGCAAGGCCAGTAGAGGTCACTGCCTATATCCACCTCTGTGTCATTGATATGCTCTACCCATTCAGGAAATGCTAAAAATAAATAAAATAAAATAAAAATAAAGAAAAGAAAATAAATAAAGAACAGTGTAAATGTAAAATTTAATTGTCAACATTCATCATAATCTTCCGTATGAATAATGCCTTTAGTTGACCTCCATTACATCAGCTATGTGTGTGTCATAAAATCAATGTAAGAGCCATTGAAAGTGAATTTCCATAGGTCTGCAGGTAAATTTTATCCTATGTCATTACAGCAGGAGTTAAGTATAATTCAATTTATAATTATTTTTCTGTTTGTGAACCATGTTATATTAGAAAGCTAGTGCATGGATAGCAGTAAAGTAATTTATATTTATAACATAAATCTTTCAAAATGACAAGGTTTTAAAGAATTATGTCTTGATTATGATACTATCTCTTCCTTTTTAGGTTAAAAAGTCATTTTTTTCCACACCTCAGGTATATACTGTCTTTCTTTTGATGTAACTTTGGCTCGTATCCACAGTAACTTTACTTGTTCACTAAAATAACCTTTAGATGTTATAAATTACATGCAGTAGCTATAAATGGTGAAATCTATGTTTAAGAGAAATTGATTTCAGCTTCGTCAACTGATCCGATCTATTGAGAGCTTAAAAATGCTAGGAATTCCCCCCCCCAAAAAAATAATATTTCTAAAGAGCAAACAAATAAGCAACCTAATAACCTTTTTTAGTATGTAAGTTATTTAAGTAAAGTAGTTCAAATAGATATAAGTAAATAAACTAATATAAAATAAAGAAGTAGATAGGAGAGAACCCTAGTAAAGCATTTAATTTTATTTGGAAATAACCTTAATTATATTCATTTTATGACCAAATCAATAAACAAATCTTTAATAAAGTACTTAATGTGTATAAATAGCAAAGAACCTAAAACGTCTTTAAAATTTTTCACCCAAGGATATGTTTCCATTGATTTTTAGAAAGAGAAGAAGAGAAGGAGAGGAAAAGAAGGAGAGACAGAGAGAAACATCAATATTGGTTGCCTCTTGTATGTGCCTGGACAGGGAATTATACCTGTAACCTTTCAGTGTACAGGATGATTCTCCAACCAACTGGGCCACCTGGCCAGAACAAGACATAAGACATGTTTCTGATCTCACTGAACTCCATCAAGATTATGTGTATATATGTATACATATATATTTTAGAGTAGATATAATATAATTTAGTATGTTTTTGCTTATAATTATGTTGTACCTGTAACATATGGAGACTACTTAAAAATAAATATTCATAATATGTTATATTGATTGATAGAGATTTTATTCTTTATATAATCTTAGTAATAGATAAAACAGGAATATCAGCACCATTCCTGCCTTAGCCTCACACAGGTGACATAGAGACATCATATTAAAAATGAGAAGAATAAATGAGTCAGCTTGTTGCATCCTATATAAGATTTAATTATGCAATACTCTGCTTGTTTGATTAGTCCAAAAGATAAAACTTTGCATGCCTCATTAGTGCAGAGAAATAGGAGTTTCCTTAAATTACCGCCTATAAATAAATGTCTGCTGTTACCTTGATTCTTCTAAGAATTTACATATTAGACAGTTAAGAACTCTACTCTGTTGAGAACCTGGAGCATAGATTTCTTAACATGTTGAATTAAGACCAATCTATAAGCTCTAGAAAGCAGACAGAGAGTGGTAGCTATATTTTAAAAAATGTAAGAGTTCTAAGCAGATTTTTTTCTCCCCTCGGCAGGCCACCCACATGTATTTGATATGTATCAAATGCATTTTATTGGGGTATAAAATACACAAGTTTGGAGGGCAGGGAAAATGTCTGGGTCTGAGTTTTGTGACTGAACTAATAAAAAAAGAGGTTCAAAGACCAAATCCCAGGACTCCAATGTTAGAAGGGCAGGGAGTTAGAAGGAGAGGAGAATGGTATAGGAGGATATTACAAACTGTGGGTTCCAGAGCAGAAGCCTAGAAAGTGAATCGTGGAAGAGGGATCGACTATGGCAACTGCTGTTGTTCAATCAGGAAAGATACAACTGAGAAATAACCATCAACTTTGGCAAAAAATAAATAAAATAAAATAAAAATGGATGTCTTGGTGATCATCAAAGCAAAGGTTTCAGTTGAGAGGTGGGGATAAAAATCAAATCAGTGTATTTAAGAGATAAAAAAAAGGAGGCAATATTTTTAAAGAGTATATACAATTCTGTCACATTTTTATTACATTTTTAAGGGGAGACAAGAAGAAAAAAATGGGGCAGTAGCCAGAGGTAAAATGAAGAATTTAAAGAAGGAAGAAACAAGAGCCACTATATACTGATGGGAATGATCTAGTAAAGTAAGAAAAAAATTCTTATGCTGTAAGGATGAGGGGGAGGGAGGTCTGGGACAATAACCTTAAATAAGTAAGAGGAGTATAATCTATACACAAATGAAGGTGTTGGCCTCAGATAGCAACTGCATTTATAATAAGAGACATGGGGAGAGATGCAGGTATTGGGTAGATGTAGGTGGGAGAATGTAGAAGTTCTAATTGAATTACTTCCATTTTCTCTATAAAATAGAAAGCCAAGTTACAAGTTTGAAGGAAGTAATGAAGTCATGAAATGTTTACTTTAGAAGTGGGCAAGTAAGTGGACAGGAGAAATGTAGTATAATTGCCAGGTAACACTAAGATTCACTTAAAGTTAGTGATGCAACATTTACAATGAATTAACCAATATGGTAGTGTTTATCTTAACTCAAAGTCAAGTTCCTGGTTGTAGGCACTGAGAGGCAGAGAGCTTGAATTTTCCAGGGTTAGACTCTGCAAAGCTAGTAAGACAAAGCAGAGAGATGAGTGAGCTGAGAGGGCTTACAGGGGAATGATACTGATTAATCACAGGTATATATATATAGAACCCATATGTGCGACTTAATTAGATAGAACAAATATTTCATGATTTTGCATCATGTAATATACTTCACTGTTATTAAATTATTAATCACTATGTACTACTAGTTTTTCAAATATGAAAATGGCTGTGAATTTATAAAAAACTAAAACAAAATATCTACCTTGAACATAAATTCTTGCCTGGTGTCTGTCCTTCCCTTTAATGTTCTCAGCCTCACATTCATATGTGCCTTCATCTTCGAGCTGGATGTTGAAGATCTTCAGGACGGCCCCGGAGGTGCTGATCTCGGCAGTGCTGGGCATGGGTTCCAGGACCTTTCGCCACCGGATGTCAGGAACAGGGCTGTAAATAGGAGATTCAAGGGCTAAGAGTCCACAATGTTTAGGTGGTAACCTTATATTTATGTTGATAGCGAAACATTCACATCATTTATTTCTCCCAAAGCACAAAATTAATGTATTTATATATACATTAATGAAAAATGTACATACTTACTTGCCAAGGGCAAAACACTCTAAAGTCACATTTTGTCCCATCAATGCATATATGTCCTTGAACTGAACTACAATATCAGCAGGATATGGTTTTGTTGTCCCTAATATTAAGAAAAACAAAAACATCAATGAATTTATAAACAAAATACTGTGTTTTTTAACACTGTTCTTTTTTTATGGTATTAGAATTGATTGAATGTAGATCGCTTTTCTCCACACAGGTTTTGAAAAATATCTGTATAGGTTTATTTTTATGCATATTCTGTATATAGTATAAAGCTTGTCAAGCATTTTCTATCACATTGGCTCATTTGACAGCTGTGTAAATCAATCTATTTCAACTCAAAAAATTTCAAGAATTCTTTAGGGCACATCAAATATACATGTCAAACATTGTGCTAGGTGCTACATGGGGCTTTGGAAGAAAAGGGAAGAAGAAGGAAAACAAGGGAGAAGGAAAAGGGAAGAAAAGAAAAGAAGGAAAGACAGGAAAAGGGAGAAATAAGTATCCATGGAGAATAAGGCAAGGGGGAAATAGTTGAAAAGAGGGAAGAGAAGAGGAAAAGAAGGAAATAAAGTGTCTATTCAGACACACTGTGCTCATAAACCAGGTACATTAATTTATTTATGTAACATATCAGTCTTAAAAGATGTACTATTCCCTTGTTGGGGAAGAAATAGGCTCATAGAAGCGAAGTACGTTGTTTAGGATCACATATGAGTATGTACTTTATACCATATGATGCTAAGGAGATAAAGAAATACACAATCACCTGAAATATAAGCCAAAATGGAAATAAATGACCTAAACAAAGTAGCAGCCAAGAAAGATAATTAGAATTGAGTATGGGAATTTCAGGTAAGGAAGGCATTTGAACTGGACTAGTCAGGTTTAGGAAACAGCATATTATGACAAAGTTCCAGATGTGTATAGGAAATTAAAAAAGAAAAGGTCTAGCAATTCAAATTATGTTGAAATATATGTAGTTAAAGATGATCTTGCAATGCAAATCTATAAGGTTTTTAACTGTGATATTAAATCTTTTGAAATTACCAATGGGTTTTGGTATAAGAATTAATATAAATCTTACCTTTGATTTAGGTAGAAGACCTTGTTGGTAGTTTTTAAGGATGGCGAAGAGAAATACAGAATAGAGTTAGAGATCTAAGGAAGATTGTTTCATAAATTTATAAAGGAAAAAGATGAGAGTCTGACCTAGGACAGTCACAGTGGGAGCAGAAAGGGAAGAACAGATCTCAGTGGTGTGTTAAAGGGAGAATCGAGAGAGCTTCGCTTGGATCAATGTTTTCTCAAGGTGTAGATTAAATATCCAACTGATCAGAATCACCTCGGATGCTCCTTGAACCCACAGATTCCTGGGTCACTTGCCAGGCTTGCGGAATCTGCATCTTGGGGTTCCACATCTTCCTCAAACTTCCCAAGTGCTTACTGACTGAAAACCACTGAACTCACTGTCATGAAGATGAGGAGAGGAAGGGGGTTGACTAAGAATGCTACCCTAAAAAAGAAAAATGCTACCCTGAGATTGTAGAAATATAACGAAATTGCTAAATTTAGATATAAGAACACCAGAAAATATTTAGAGGTAAGATAACAGGTGTGTTTGAAACATTGTGAGCTGAATATCCTTGAGCTCCTTCTGTGTGAAAAGTCCAGGCGGTAGGTGGAATTAAAGACTCTAAACACAGGGAAAAGTTTTAGAAATGTGAATGGGGAGACACCTGCCTGGGGCAACTGTTGAAAGGTGTAAATGGGTGAGAATATCTAGAAAAAGATTAGAAAGAAATATAAGAAAGAGGAAGATCTGCACAGAATTTGTCTGGGAGGCAAGTGGGAGATGAAGAGAGGAAGGACGAAGGAAAACTGGGCAAAGAAGGGATAGTTCCAGAGATCCTGAAGAAACCAAAAATGTCACAGTAAATACAGAATTAGACTGAAAACTTCCTTTGGATTAGCAAATAGGAAGTTGGTTACTGAAGATTGTTGGCACTGAATACAAAAGAAGACATAAAGAGAAAGGAATGGAGGAGAGTTAGAAGATTTAGAAAAGAAAAGAAGTGAGTAATGTAATGAAATCCTTAGTAAATCAAATGTGATGAGAATCAAAACAATTGGAGGAATTAGGTTAAACAGGAGGAGAAACACTTCTTCTATTAGTTAGAAAGTAAGAAATCAATAGAAACACTGAATTTCTGGGTGGAAAATAAGGAAAAACAGTAAAAAGTTTTTATTTCATGTCTCTTTTTAACTCTGTGAAGTAGTGAGAGAGAGTGTCTACTTTAGAAGGGAAAGGGGGTTCTAGGAAAAGTAACCTCACAGGGTGATCTGACCATAAATTCCTAAATGGCCATGTCATGTCTTAGACCTATCACTTCTTTAGTGAGAGGTTTTTAAGCAAATATTGTCCATTGTTCCTATGCATCTAGGTTAAGAGACCTTTGAGATGACAGAAGTTATAACCCTGTGAGATTTAACCACCCTAAGAAAGCACATAATCTCTGTATTCTGTAATCCAACCTCTGCATTCTTCCTCCCACTTTCATGTAATCTTTATGTCGCCTCCTTAATCTCACATGCATAAATGAAACTTCAAAACTGTTATTTTCAGAAACTTTTGAGACCTTGTTTCCCAGCATATATTATCAGTTTGACTCAAATAAACTTGTACAAAAATTCTCTACAGGTTTGGACATTTCTTATGCCAACACTACTGAAATTAGGGAGAGAAAAAGAGCTGGAAAGTCAAGAGATATTTGCTGAATAACAACCAACCACAGGACCTCTATCTTGAGAAGAGTAACAAAAATGGAATCATGGTGATATAACATTTTCCCCAACATCATACCCTACTTAAGGGTAGGGGCAGGAAACAAACCTAAAGTTGCCAATAATGAAACCAGTATACCCTCAAGAGCTTGAACTCAGTGATATGAGTATAGCAGCATGCTATATAATGTGAAATAAGCAAATATGTTGTGATCTGATTTTCTGAAGAGATGGTGTATTAAAAAAAGGAAGGTAGTTTAATAGGAAGCCAGGGGAAAGGACAGTCAATTAGATCAGTGGTATAGTAATGGTGCCCCAGTGCTGCTACATATGCTAATTACTTACATCAGAAAGGCAATGTATATACCGATATGCTTTATGTAAATAGATCCTTAAAATACCCAATTAATCCAACTGTCTTTTCCCCCTCATTCTGTAATAACACAGTTTATAATCTAATTATTTGTTCTCCCTCATGAAGTTACTAGTAAGTGTGAATGACCATGAAAACAAGCAGATGTCAGTGATTCCCTTGTACTTAATATACTGATATTTGGCTAATAAATCAGTATTTGTATTCCTGAACTAGATGCAGTCAGTCCAAACTCTGCCATCTTAGGTTATTTTCATGATGCTAATCACTTCTACTGAAAAAGCCAAAAAAGGACCAATACTCTTAAAGTGTGCATCCTCTGTTTGCCCTTACTGAGCAACTAGTATATTTCCCACCTGGGTATTTCTTTTCATTACTGTAGGTATTCCAGAAGCAGACATCCTTGCAAAAACAGAATCTATATTCTGTATATATAAAAGACTAAGTGATGAGCCAGTAGCTATGATGCACAATGACCACCAGGGGCAGCTGCTCAATGCAGGAGTTGTTAAGCAACAGCAACTTTGCAGCGTGCCCTCTTGCACTCCAGGATCCCTTGGGGAATGTTGGACTGCTGGTTTCATCCTGATTCCTGCATGCCAGACTGAAAACCCACCTGCTGGAGGGACCCCACTCACTTCACAGACGCCCTTTGAGCCCCAGCTGTAGCCAGCTGGGGAGGGACTGTGGGAGGTTTGCTTTAGGGCATGTCCAGCCCCTCTTGCCCATTCTTGACCCACAGGCCACCTTCTAATTAATTTCTTTTCAAAGTGCATCAATCCGTGCACCAAGCCTCTAGTATAACAAATAAAATACTTACGTTCAGGTAGTGGAATGAGTGGGATAAATTTGCTGAATACACTCTTTGTAATAGAAGGACTGGATACAAAGCAGGAATAATTGCCTTTGTCTGATGCCTCAACATTCGCAATGTAAAGATTGCCATTTGTCTGAGATACAAATCTTCGTTTATCCATTGTGATAAACACAGGAAATTCATTTAGAAGCCAGCGGTAGCTAAGATCATCTAGAAAAAAATATATTGTCTACTAAATATTAAACTTTTCTCCAAAAGCAAAGATGTTGTTATCTGGTAATAACCTAGCTAGCACATAATCTAATGTAGGCTATAGTAGAGCAGATGTTGGAAGTAGGCCAAGACAGTGCAAATTTTCTCCAAACTACCATAGTTTGAGTGAATATAAGCATGTTGCTAAGCAATTATATCTCTTTCTCTCAATTATTTTATGGACTACTAATATTCTTCTAATGCATTGATGGACTAAATGAAACTCAGAGAGGTTAAATGTCTTGCTTAGAATTTCATGATTATTAAGTAGAACTGGATTTTTTTGAATCAAAGTCTGATCATTCAAAGCTCATGACCCACTTCCCTGCTGCATTTAAAAAATAAAATCAATATTATTAACCATACTGTGGTTTTGTGTCTTTTTTGTTTTTGTGCTCCTATTGTAAATTATAGATTTAGAAATGAGTTTATATAACCTGTTCTGGCCACACTAAAAAGTATAAACCACAGAAACAGAGAAATGCATGCTACTGGTTTTGTTAAATATTAAGAAGCATACCACATGGTACGTCTTAACCACAGGAAATTCCTTTGGCTAAACCTACTGACTGGTGTGACCAAAAGTTGAATTTCCTCATGAGTTTGCTGCTTTTCATGCAGTTTTCTGTCCCTATCTTCCTCTCCTGCTCTGAGGGATGACTCCCCGGGTGTTATGCACAGCAGTAATGCACAAGAAGAAATTATGTCCATTCCATACTTCTCAGCCACAAAATGCTGATTTACTTGAAAACACCATGACTATGTGAAGACAACTGCTACTAGGAAGATTATAAGAGGGGATCTCTTATGTCAAGTTAGATTGGATGTTAGATGTGAGATGGAACACTACGCTGTAGCTTTAGGGAGTTCACAGCGACTGGTACAGCTGTCAAAGGGAGTGTGAAAGAGAGCTGACTATGAAAAACTACAAGAATTTCTTGGGCATAATAATCCAGGGTATTCCATTTAGATTAGCTATGTAATTTTCTTCAACAACTTATACTATAAGGGAAATAAATGAAGATGACTATATTATGCTTCTTCTTAATTTTAAATTTTAAATGACTGAAGCGATACACTTGTATTATCAAAATAAATAGAAAGTATAAATAGAGTTCAAATAGAAAAAATATTACACCACCATAATTCTCCAATGTAGAGTTATTGTTAGAATATCTTTTTGAATGTTTATACCTGTGAATAATTCTATCATTTTAATAGTTTTCCTTATGCTGATTTAGGGTCAGAAGAATCTTAGGGGACAGCATAAACTACTAAATTGGGTTCTTGAAATGGGGCAGAAAATAATGCTATGTAATCTTTGCTTCAAAATGATATTGGAGCAAATTGTAAAATATACTGTAAATATATGATTTGTGAAATAATGCTTTCTGATTCTCAGTTAAAAACATAACTCAATATTTTGCCATGATTTCTGATTACAATTAAATTCCAAAAAAAATAAAAAGGAAAAATATAGATTTTATTACAAAAATTTTTTAAAACTTTTTTTACACTGCTTTCAAGATAGCACACATAAAATGCATTCAGAATAGTCTGGGTACCCAATAGTTATGTGAATATGGAGACCTGCATTTTAATTCTACACTAACTTTGGTTAGCCTATTTAACCATGCTATTATTCAATTTCTCTAAAATTTAAGATTATGTTTTGTGTTCGCCTGATAAGAAATGGGTGAAGAATAATGGAATAATATTTTAATATTTCAATTTTTAAGGGACAAAACTAGGTCAGTGAAATTATCATGAAGATATTTGTATGAACATAAGTATTGGACTATAGAGCAATTGCTCTGGCTGATTTAATGCCCAATGAGAATTCTTCACTTATTGAATACATACTGAGTACCAGCCCTAGCCAGTTAGCTCAGTTAGCTCAGTTGGTTAGCTTTGTCCTCATATGCCAAGGCTTCAGGTTTGATCCCAGTCCAATTTATGGCATAATATTAGAACTATAAGAATATAAAACACACAAAGTGGTTTTCCAGTGTGAAAAAGTGGTATTTCTATATTACTTCAAGACAGATATCCTATCTAATAAAAGAGTAATTTGCAGATTGACCATCACTCCAACACACAAAAGTGCTGCCCCATGTGATCAAAGATCCTGCCCCCATGTGGACACAAGATGGCCACCACAAGATAACCAGCAGGGGAGGGCCGTTGGGAGGTTCCAGGCCTGCAAGAGAGGGCAGTTGTGGGTGATGAGGCCAGCAGGGGAAGGCAGTTGGGAGGGACCAGGCCTGCAAGGGAGGGCAGTTGGGGGCTATCAAACATGCAGGGGAGGGTAATTTAGGGGTGACCAGGCTGGCAGAGGAGGGAAGTTGGTGGCAAACAGGCTGACAGGGGTAGTTAGACATCAATTAGGCTGGCAGGGTAGTGGTTAGCAGGTGATCAGGCTGGCAGGCAGAAGTGGTTAGGGGCAATCAGAGAGGCAGGCAAGTGAGCAGTTTGAAGCCAGCAGTCCTGGATTGTGAGAAGGATTTCCAACTGCCCGTTTAGAAATTCTACCAGGATCAGGCCTAAATGGGCAGTTGGACATCCCTCGAGGGGTCCGAGATTGGAGAGGGTGCAGGCTGGGCTGAGGGACATCCCCTGCCTCCCATGCATGAATTTCATGCACTGGGCCTCTAGTAATAAATAAAACAAGTAAAAATTACTGAAAATATATGAAGACAAAGCCAATTTAGCTCGTGGATAAAGCGTCAGCCCATGGATTGAAAGGTCCCAAGTTCAATTCCTTGGTTGCAGGCTCAATCCCCATCACTCACTGGAGTGTGTGAGGGAGGCAGGGGATGTCCTGCCTGCCTCTCTCTCTCTCTCTCTCGAGTGTGTGAGGGAGGCAGGGGATGTCCTGCCTGCCTCTCTCTCTCTCTCTCTCTCTCTCTCTCTCTCTCTCTCTCTCTCTTTCTCTCTCTTATTTCTATCTCTCTCTTCTTCTCCCTTTCATTTTCTCTAAAAAAATCAATGGAAAAATATACTCAGATGAGGATTAATAATAACAACAAAAAAGAAAATATATGAAATGTTCAACTTTGGCAGCTTTTATTAAAACCATATCAAATTACAGGAAACATGTAATCAATGGTTGAATCTTGTAATAGGTGACACTTAATTTATCTCCTTTCTAAATTAGATGATTATTCTTGCAGATTGGTGCTCCTACTGAGTTACTATTTATTATGCCTTTATCCCTTTCTTGTGTTTAATTACAGTTCTCAGCATATTGTAGATGCTAAATTGTTAATAAAATGACTGATTATACATCACTCCTCAGTACCATTCTATTTCAGGAGTAATTTGTAGAAAATCTACCATATTTTCTCCCATATAACAAAAATATTAATGGGGACACAATCTCATATATATAAGGTGTTCTCAAAATTTATACACTCATGTTGAATAATTATAAAGGCAGTGTTTATGAAAATACATTTCATTTTTGAAATTGAGCTACCACCTGTCAAAGTGTGTATACATTTTTGGGACACCCTGTATATTATTTATAAACAGAAGCGATCATAAATCTTTGCGATAGGGGCCAAGTAATTAAAGAACCAAAGAAAACACCCTTTCTAACCACTAGTACATGATATATTATAATGTTATGCAAATATTGAGTCCAATTTAATTATAAATGTACCATTGTTGTTAAGAAAATTAAAACTTGCCTAGTTCCTTCCATAGAGGCTCACAGTCATAGACAAAGTTACCTGGAAAATGATATGGAGGATCACAGAGAAGCACAATTCCTTTTCCTTCTTTCACTCTGACCTCAGGACGTTCCTCAGGTGGGAAAGGATCAAGATCTAATTATGAAAGCAAGAAGGAAGTATTCACTCTCTGGTCAATAGCAAGAAATAGTGATTGGAAGTTCACTTTTCACCTGCGAATACTTTGGATGATTCTTCTCAGGTGGTTTGGTGAAGCCAAAGTCAATTCCGTTTCTAGATGGCAGATTTACATACACTACAGAAGACTTCTGTGGAGAACCTGCGTTTACAGATACTGGTAGCACCCTACATAACTCTTCTGACAACCCTAAACATTCCAGGTATCCTAAACTTTTGCTTCACCTTTAGGAAAACTCTCAATAAGAATATCTGAAAATATAAGAATAACAGACAAAACCAGGGATCTACCAAAGAAAGCAATGAAGTTAGAGACATGGGCTCCATTGAAAGGTATTTTTCCCTTTCTGAGGTACGATTCCAAGGTGGAGAAGGAATTAGGGTGAAAGGCAGGATCCTAAGTGAGAAACATGAAAGTCAGCAATTTCTTGGCCCTTTACAAATTCTGCGTTTTCCTCCATTCTCATTCCATTTACTCTTCCCTCTGTATTTGGAACTCACATTTTGCTTGGTTCCTGCATGCTCTACTACTTGATTCTTCATTAGTTTTACTGGAGCTCATTCTGTTGCCACCTTGCCTCATTCTGTATCTGTCATCAGTACTCAAATTATAAAATCTAATTGTTATTTCTCTCAAAATATGTATATCTCTGAAAAGTCACCCTCCTAAATGTTACCTTTGCCCAGAAAAACCTAAATATCATCATATTTAGTCCTAATGTCTCACTTCAATGCCATTCCTATCCTCAGATACTTAGTTGATATTTCAACATAGATAATTTATCATAACCTCTGCCTGTAAAACAACCATTTCAATGCTTCCAACCACCCTTTATATTGTATTTGCTCCCATTCCATTTTTAATATAGAACAGAATGTTTCTACCCTTTGATTAGACTTTCCTTTTAAAATATATTTAGTTGCTCTAGCCAGTTTGGCTCAGTGGACAGAGTGTTGGCCTGTGGACTGAAGGGTCCTGGGTTCAGTTTCAGTCAAGGGCACATGCCTGGGTTGAGGGCTCAATCCCCAGTAGGGCACATGCAAGATTCAGCTAATCAACTCTTCTCTCTCATCACTGATGTTTCTATCTTTCTCTCCCTCTTCCTCTTTGTCTGAAAGCAACAAAAATATATTTAAAAAATAAATAAAAGTAAAATATATTTAGTTAAGTGCAATGCAGTCAGATTTTTTCTACAATGTGGAAAAAGGAAGTGTGAAAGAGAGCTGATTATGAAAAAACTGCAAGAATTTAGTAGTTTATTACTTACAGTTCCACTGTTGTCAGACCCAATTTAATCTGACTGTTCCCTGACCCTGTTTCATTGGCTCCTAGTAATCACTACCATGTGGATCTTCTTAAAACATCATTTCATCCTCTAGTCAATTTTTCAAAAGATGTAAATGCTGACCTATACACTCACATACTGCAGCACCTGGAGTCCAGCTCCTCTCCCAAGGCACAATATCCCTTCAGAACAACTTCTCTGTTAGTTCAGCACAGTGTTTCTCAAAATATTTTTTATTATTGCCCACCCAAAGAGAAATTTAATTTAATTTAAATTTAAAACAATTGACTTGATTTAATTATGCTTTAATTTATTCACAGTGAAATAAATTAAATACTAATCAGTAAGACTTTGTCAGGTAGGGTTGTATTTTGGAGAGTCATAAACCAGTATGCTGTAATATCCAAGATGGTTTCTCGCTACCAAGAACCAACTTTCACTCCCTTTGGAGTGGCATCACCCCCACTGATAATACATTTCCACTGATGCTAATCTTTAGTAACTTATTCAAGATCTTTCAGGATATAGCCTTAGCTTATTTTCTAATGTTACCTTTCACTATTTCAAGTGCATTTATAATATCTCTCAGAATGCTTTGCTCTCCTGCATTTTTCTCTCTCCACACAATTAAGGCCCATTAATCAAATTAAGCCAATATATGGACACTTCCTCTCATTTCCTTTCTTCCTTATTGCTTCTCTTGCTGAACTCTTATGATAACATCTATGTTTTACTCCACTTACACATACTTGTGCTTTGTAATGTTATAATTACTTACATCCAAAGCTCAAGGTGGCTTCAGTGCTCCTCACCATCCCATAGTTATTTGATGCTAAACAGTAGTAGACTCCAGCATCTTTCTGTTTGTCAGGGTTGTTGATAACAAGGTTTCCTCCTACCATACTGTACCGATCACTTGTCAGGTCAATATCCCCATTATTCATTCTCCATCTATGAGGGAAAAAAACATTTCATTCAAATGACCTTTGCACAGATAATATCATTCTAAAATAATATGAGGACAGCACATTGTGCATTCAGGCAATTAAATAAATGGCTCACTGTGGTACTTTTTTACATGCTATACTTGCATATTCTAGGCTCATGATTGTTAATTTAGCTCAGGCACATAGTCCCACATTTTTCATGAAGCATCCCAAAGGACAAATACTATATTTAATTTTCTAGATAAATTGGTTTCTTAGCTGATATACATGGTTTATAAATGATGCCCATCTATGCAGTAGTTTAATTCATGCATACATAGGTATGGTATTTAAATATTAAAAGCATTACTCTGACAGAAATAAAATATAAAATAATGTCAGTAATTTATTTTAATATCCAATTAATTTTTCAATAAAACAGACTAATTGAAATCAGGATTTTCTCAGTAAATGTCATAATCTGACCATAGAGGTCTATCACATAATTTGAAAATGATAAAAATCAATTGAATTTTCGTTTCCAAGCCACAGATGTAGTATTGTAGATATGGGGATTATGTTATAAATAAATTGACTAGAAACAGGAATCCAACTTTCTCAGTGGGATGATAAGAATGCTTGTGAATAGTAGTTATCAATTAAGGTGCTCACCTGCATTATTTTATTTTATTTTATTTTATTTTAATATATTTTATTGATTTTTTTTTACAGAGAGAAAGGGAGAGGGATAGAAAGTCAGAAACATTGATGAGAGAAAAAGATCGACCAGCTGCCTCTGTCGATGTGCCCCCAACCAAGATACATGCCCTTGACCAGAATTGAACCTGGGACCTTTCAGTCCACAGGCCGATGCTCTATCCACTGAGCCAAACCAGTTCTGGCTCACCTGCATAATTTTATAGTCATTCTGTATCAGGGTTCATCCTTAAGGTTCCTTGTCTTCCACAGTATTATAAGAGCTATCGCCCTAGCTGGTTTGGTTCGGTGTATAGAGTGTCAGCCTGTGGACTGAAGGGTCCAGGGTTCGATTCAGGTCAGGGGCATGTGCCCAGGTTGACAGTTGGATTCCCAGCAAGGGGCATGCAGGAGGCAGCTGATCAATGACTCATCATTGATGTTTCTCTCTCTCTCCCCTCTCCCTTCCTCTCTGAAATTAATAAAATTATATTTTTTAAAAATTTGTAAGATAAGAGCTATGGTCAAATAGGGGCTATGGTTGCATTTATTTCCTGGCACAGTTCTGATTAGGGTCATAATCTTGCCAAAGAGGCCTAAGAATATTTGGAACATTCTTAGTAGTTTTAAATTTTACAATGTAGCAGGTGACTTCAAAGCAAACACAGAAAACCTTGCTTTGTGTTTTAAAAAAATTATCAAATTGCAAACCAATAAAATCCTCTCCCTTCCCCAGCTGATGGCACTCTTGCCTCTGTTTGAACCAACCAATGTCACATTGCTTAGCATTTGCCAAGTGAATGGGTTTCCCTGTTGGGCAGTTCCAGTTATTATGTTTTGCTTTGTTTCTTTCCTCCAAACAGTATGTTGATTCCATATTTGTGTTTATAGCCTTAGCTTCCTCCCAAAGGATCTGATTCTGCCTTTGATGTTATTAATAACCAAGTTTTGCTGTGCTTGGGTAAATTCACTGGTCTATTTAATTTTCAGAAACACCCACAATCCCTTTCACAGCTCGTTAAATGCAATTTTATCTGAGTCCCTTTATTTGGGGGAACAAGGAAAGTTAACAAAACCCTTAAGGCTGATACGTGGAAGGCAAACTTCCCCATTGTATCTTTCAGGATGTTACCACCAATAACAAATTATCACAGTATGTGCCACAGATATAAAACTACTATGTGAATGACAAATTGCTGGATTAGTAAATTTAGCAAGACTTGCCCCCAATATTAAGTAAACTTTTAAAACTTCAAATGTTCTTTCCCATCAGACAAACTAAATCCTTAGCTAATTTTTTTCTTATGCTGTCGACAGCAGACAGACTTCGTAACAAAGCAAGACATCTGCTTTTCCCTGCCAGCTCTCTACATTAATGTATAGAGTCAGGCCACACTTGTCTTGACAACTTATGTGCTGTGCCACCTGTGGGAGGGGTATTTGCCAAGAGAAGTTTTGCTTCTTATCTTTACTTTTGGGAAATTTTGGTAAGAACACTTAATGGGACTGGAGGGAGGGGAGAATAGGGAGTTGCTAATAGCAATGTACAAAACTATAGTTATGCAAAGTTTTGCTTTCCCTGTCTTTGTGGGGAATTGGGATGGCAGTGGGGAGGAGGCAAGGGGGAGCTCCTGTTTTTAGAACACTGTCTGCAACAACTCTGGTGTGTTGTTGCCTCCTTTCCAGCCTGGAGGCTGATTTGCTAAGGTTCCCTGTATGCATGTCAAGGACACAACATCACAGAATAAGAACCACAGAAATATCTTTTGAGATGCTGCCAAACTATCTAGAAAGATGCACACTAAAAATTAGACGCTTCTTTGAAAATCATAAAACCTGTGTTTCAGTCCTGTGTCTCTGATTTAGTCACTTTGAAGTCAATTTACTTATTCAGGGCTCAGCTTCCTCTTCTATAAAATCATGCACTTGGATTAGATGTCCTATACAACTCCTATTGGTTATACTATTCCATGTCCGTAAATGCCCATTATGTTTGGCTTAAGGGGAGAAATAAGTCTAGCCCATCAAATATATTCGATACAAATGTACAATTTATAATTTATAACATCTATACTTATATTGAACTCCCATGCATGAAATTGAAACAATAAAAATAATTTCAAAGGGATAGTGATGTGGTTTCTAAATTCATATATTTTGTTTTAAGAATAATTTTGTTATAGCCAGAGGCAAGTAAAAATGAGTTCAATTAGAATTAAATGGGGGAAAGTGGTATTCTCTTTGATAACAACTTTTTATAACAATAGAAAAGTCAATTTTATATCCAGGAAAAAAATCTACTATTAAAATCAACCTTGTTTAATGACAGCCTTCAATTAAGTGAGGTGACATTAACATTGATGTTTCTCCATCAATCACTTGCTTTGTCTTCATGAAACCATTCCTTACGTGAAATTCAAATCCATTGGCATCTGTTTAATTTTTGAATCTTATTTTTTGCATCAGGCTAGAAACTGTTAGTATATTTTTCTGAACCATCTGAAGCATAGAAGCCCACTGTTACATTTTTTAAAGTTATGTGTTATATCATCAATAGGTACCCCATAAAATATATAAAAAAGATTTATATAGATTGTTCAATAGGTAAAGCCATTTAAGAAATATGCTATGTTGTCTGGATATATATTCAAGACTACTGAAAAAAAATGTGTAGCTTTCTAGAATTATTTATGCAAGCACTTTAAACGAAGTTAATATAGAAATGTTATCCATCATTTGTAGGTATAAGTTATCTAGGACAATACATATAAGAACATTTTATCTTCACATGTGCATGATCTCCATATAACCTCTCGATGATTAGTATGATTTCCATTATACAATTTTTAAATTGATAATGTCAAATGGCACTGGCTTTACTTTTTGCATATTATAATTTAGTAAGTAAATTTTTATTTGCATATGCTTAAGAAAATTACTATCTACTTAGGCATTTAACAACTTTTAAAAAATCACTTGTCTGCCAACATTTTTGTTAATGTCCCTGGACTTTGGAGAAAGCCTTATAGCACAGCTTTCTTGGTTGGTACTGGTCACAGATGCTAATCTGTAATCCCTAGTTCACTACACCCTTTGGAAAAAAAGGAAGTGCAGTACATTACTTGTAAACTGGGAAAGGGCTGGCTCGTGCCCTACAGTTGAGTGAAACTTTTCCTTCTAGTGATTCCTCTGGATATATGGTATTAATTGGTTGCTCTTCAAAAATTGGTCCAAATCCTTTGTCTTCCTCAGAAACTGTAACGAAAATAAAATTATTTTACATTGTGCTAGTTTATAAGTAAAAAAATAAAATGAAATAAATTTGGGAACATTAAAAAAGTTTTTTTAGGAAAAAAAGAATCACAGAATCTCCATTTTTATTCAGACTGAAGATAATTTGCTTCTAGAATCCTGAGGAAAACATTTAGGTTTCCATTTAAAAATTTTTCCTGCCCATCTCTCATCATTTCTCCCAAAGCACTCTCTCTGTGTGGCCATGCTTAACTGCACACAGCTCCTCAAACAAGTGGTTTCCATGCCTTTGACCTTTGCACATGATGTTCTTTTCTACAACCAGCATCAACATTTGTGCAGTTTTTTATGACTTAGCCATAGTTCCACTTCTTCAAGAAGCCACATCCAGCTGGCCTAGCTCATTTGTATTCTCATAACTCTTTGTCCAACATATGGTACCTATCATGCGATTCTCGTTGTTGTTGTTAATCCTTACCCGAGGATATTTCCCCAATGATTTTTAAAGAGGGTGGAAGGGAGGGGGAGAGACACAGAGAGAGAAACATTGATGTGAGAGAGACACATCAATTGGTTGCCTTCCAAACACGCCCCACCAGAGCCAGGGGTGAAGCCTGCAACAGAGGAACGTGCTCTTGACCAGATTCAAACCCAAGACTCTCCAGTCTGAGGACTGATTCTCTATCCACTGAGCAAAACTGGCTAGCACTATTGTTTGATAGCTTTCAGTTCTATTAGATTGTAAATACGTGGGGACAGGTGGCTGTGTCCATAATCTTGGTATAATATACTTATTTGTTATTTGTCTAGCAGTCTGTAACAAATAAGGACTTGACAATTCTTGAACAGAATGAATTAATTTCTAGATGCTCTGGAGAAATTAGTTCCTTTCCTGGGTCAGTCATTATAGTTTTTCTAAACATGTGACCAACACAGGTACTTAGCAACATCTAGAACAATCAACAAATTAACACGAATATGGGAATTGGCCAACTGGCTTAAAATCCATCACAAAAATATACATGTTGGGAAGCAGTTGTTTCTCACCATGTATCCTCTCTGGACAAGAAGAGGAATACCTCACAGCCACAGGAGAAGAGAATCAATCCACGTCATCAATATGACAGCATTTATAGAGCAGAGCTAAGAGTCATATGTCCCAAATGAATTAATACTGATGTGTATGGCTAGAAAACAGGAATATTCTTACATGGGATCACTATAATATATATTCTAGATCCAACCTATGGCTCACTTCTCAATTTATTGTGTCTGCTCTTACATCAACCTTGAGGATGAGAGCTTTGTTCATTTCCCTTAACAAACAGCTTAATTAAATCTTTTAAATCTTGCTTTGGTCGTGTTTTACAGTGCCTCTCCCAGCCTACTTATTAACCTCCATAGCATGGGGAAAATAATAAAATATACCTCATTAGATTATTGTGATAATTATTTTGAGATGTTATATGTAAGACAGGACTACACCTGGCTTATAATCAGCAATTAATGCTATTTTTCCCCTCAATGACAAGTGCTATTCACTAAGTATATGTAAAGTAGAGGCCCAGTGCACAGAATTTGTGCACTCAGGGGGTTCCCTGAGCCTGGCCTGTACCTTTTCGCAGTCCGGGAGTCCTTGGGGAATGTCCAACTGCTGGTTTAGTCCTACTCCCTGTTGGAAGTGGGCCTAAGCTGGCAGTCGGACATCCTTAGTGCTCACCAACCATGAGGCTGGCTTCTGGCACACAGACTACCAGGGGGCAGCTCCTGTGTTGAGCGTCTGCCCTCTGGTGGTCAGTGCATGTTATAGTGACCGGTCATTCTACCATTTGGTTGATTTGCATATTAGCTTTTTATTATATAGGATATTTCCAAATACTCCAATCCCATCAGCCCTTTACAGGAAGAGATAATTAAACATTTAGGAGATAAAAATATGAAATTAATTCCCAACATGTTGTTGAATTTATTTTCCATGTAGAAAAAATATTTTATATAACTTATGTTCCTTTGCTCATTTTCTAGATTAAAAAGCAGAACACTTTATATCATATTAATGTTTTTGCTAATTTTTATTTTATAAATATAGGTCCCTTGCCTTTTAAAGTTTTTCATTCCTACAAAAATAATGTATTCTAATAAGTAGGTTAGTAATTGTTTTATACATTTTATTTTAAGAACATGTTTGGACCCCAGAAAGGTAAATTACTCAAAAAAAGTTTTTGAATTGCATTGATATGCTCAGTGTGAACCTCTGAATGCCAACTTCCTAAACCCCCCTCAACACCCTGCAAAGAGTGTCTGAGGTCATCACTCTGTTAGTTCAACTAGGATGCTTAGATGAAGAAAAAGAACTTATTAGGCTTTGCAAAGGATCCACCAATGCAAACATTTTACTCTCCACCAACAAATGATTCAGTCATCTATTGATTTTTTTTCTAGAGCCATGGAAAAATTAGATGACAAATTATAATGCTTTGGAGTAAAAGGACACAAGAAATTAATAAACCAAATATGTTTTTGATATTTATTATTATTATTTTTTTAAGTATATGCCCTTTTTCTTAGTGGGTAGAATCTTATGAAAAGGAGAACAAAATTATAAGTGACTTTTCTCATGTAACTGAGGAAAAATACTAAAATCACACTATTTTATCTGCTCTTAATGCAAATCATTTATTTTCTACAATATGGTTATGTTATTGCAGGAGGAAGGTCATTTCACAAAAAGAGTAACACAAAAGAAAGAAGTCATATGTGAATATTTGCTGTCAAATTTACAAATGTGAATGAGCTGCAAAGTCTCCTGCTTCTTCCCGCCCCTTTCTCCACTTTGCGATTATTAGGTAGTTGGACAATCTAAAATGGGATGTTTCACCTCTCACTGTGTGGAAATGGCCCACTGTCATCTTGCTATTCTATGTTATTTCTGGAAAGTGTAATTATAATTCATGCTCGAGAGTAATTTTTATTCATTTTACATCTGTTTTGAAACAAATTCTATTTCTCATTCTGTAATGTCATCTCAATCTATTGGTTATCAAACATAATCTTACATAATTATATTTATTGTAAGAAGAGTCTCAGGCAGAAAAGTCTATTAGAAAAAAGCAATGGTGATAAAACTTGGACAGAGTCTAATATTGGAATTTTTATAGTGTTCACAATGCTATAACAGGGTCATGACCTGTGTTACAAGCTCTCTTGAAATACAGTAACTATTTCAACTCTCTCAAAGCATACTTCTTCCAGATAGCACAGGCTCCTCTCTGCTGCCAGCTTTTCTTCACCAGTAAGAGAACAAGGACATTAGGACTGGAGCTTTAAATGCTCTGGCGCCCCAATCTGTTAGGATGGGATTGCAGATAATAGGGAAACTATAGTGATTTATTATAACTAAAATGGAAAGGAGTTGGTCTCAAGAATGTGCAGCAATCACTAGGGTCAGGTTAGCAGGAAGGTTGACTAAATTTTCCCTTGCTTGGCTTTACCCGCCCAAGAAGAGCCTACCACATGTCTTCACAGCAACCCCTTCTTTGATTTATAGTCCACCCCTGAAGCCTTTAAACGCTGTGATGTGCATCATTGTCTGGGGATCTTTTCATACCTACCATAATGTCTGTGTATGTATGCTGCCCTAACCGAGGGGATGTCTGAGGGCACAAAAGATGGGAGAAGCCAGGGAGGAGGGAGCCTATCCTAAAGGTTCGGAGGGAGCCTTCCCTACAGGTTGAGAGAGAGCATGGCCCTGGTAACACTGGTTTTGAACTTCCAGCCTCCAGAGCTGTGAGACTATTTTCTGTTTTTCCAAGCGACTCAGTTTTGTGGAAAGCAGTCCTAGGCAACTAATACATGTATTATACTTATTATATAAGTAGTTTAAGTATTATCTAAAGTTCATAATAAACTGTTAAACTTTAATGAACTAGCCTGTCCCAAATTAATTGAACAATTATGTCCTTTCTAATATAATTTCTATGAACAACCTGCAGAAAAAGTGTTCTTTAGAATACTGACCTAACACACCCCATATTTTCTTATCCCTGTACTTTCATTTGTGCTACTTCCTCTAAGATTAGCTTCATTTCTAACATTTGAAATACTTACCTACTACCTCCAGCATTAAATATTTCTTAATTCCTAAAAGCAGTTAAAGTGTTTTTTGTACATATACTAGGGGCCCGGTGCATGATGATTTGTGCATGGGGGTGGGTCATTCAGCCTGACCTGCACCCTCTCCAATCTG
Organism: Antrozous pallidus; assembly: GCA_027563665.1. NCBI lineage: Eukaryota > Metazoa > Chordata > Mammalia > Chiroptera > Vespertilionidae > Antrozous > Antrozous pallidus. Next base: position 76,794,417 of record CM050513.1, read on the forward strand.
GGAGCCCTCAGGGGAGCCCTCTCCAATCCTGGAGTTTCTGTCTGTCTTTGCAATCATATGAGCAAATTGACTGACACCCCAATCCAATTTGGTTTGTTGCTCAAATAATAATTAAGGCTTTTTTTTTCTTTGCTTCATTGGTGAAGATTTCCTGGAAGTTTTATGATATCGTCCCTTTAATTTTTCCTTAGCACTCTGATTTTACTTATGTCTCTCACCTTTGCTTTCCTTCTATCCCCCACCACAACAGTAACTTGCTCCAGGCTCTCTTTGCTCTAGTATCTAGGAGATCCATCTGCCACCAGAACTACAATTCCCAGAATTCCTGGTGCTCCCTGCACTCTTGGTTTTCCCCTACCACTCTGTCTCCATTGTCCCATGGCCTCCCGCTCTGCCAAGTCCTCCAAGCTGCCAGCTCTCCCTCTCTCCAGCTGGTGGCTTGGGGAGCCAAGTTCCGCAAGCCATTCCACTCCCTGCCTGTTGCCTGTGTATGCAAATTAACCCACCATTTTTGTTGGATTGATTTGCATACTCACACCTGATTGGATGGTGAGCATAGCAGAGGTATGGTCTATTTACATGTTTTTCTTTTATTATATAGGATATGAGTACCCTGCACATGAATTAATGCATTAGTAGTTCTCTGCCATCCTCCTGTAGCTCTCCATCTGCTTGCTGCCCTGCCCTCCTGTAGCTCCCCATCCCCCCTCCCTCCTTTCACCCTCATGGCTTGCTGCCCTACCCCTTCCTGTTGTTTTTCACTGCTGACTTGTAGTTCACTGCTCCACCCTCCTGCAGATCCGTGATCTGGTCGTTAAGCAGTTGGTCATTATGCCTCAAGGCGTAACAGATAATTAGCATATTTCTCTCTTATTATATAGGATTTTTATTGATTTCAGAGAGAAAGGTAGAGGGGAGAGAGAGAGATAGAAACATCAATGATGAAAGAGAATCATTGATTGGCTGACTCCTGCACATGCCCTACTGGGTTTCGAGTCCACAACTCCAGCATGTGCCCTTGATCAGAATTGAAACTAGGACCCTTTAGTCCACAGGTGGACACTCTTTCTGCTGAGCCAAACCAGCTACGGCTAAAGCGTATTTGTATTTTTCTTATAAATCTATTACTTAACTTTTCTTATTGCCTATTCTATGGTAAGGTTCTTTAAGTCAGGTAATGATCTTTATATAGCCTACACGTGGTGATTTCTGACTAATGAGGTGGAAACAAAAATAGCTTTGGTGGAATTCAGGCTAAGACTTTCCTTTCTCTTAATCCTTATAGCCACCTAAAAGTGGAAGTTCTCTATAAACATCCTTGCTTTTTTATGAATATCCAGGCATGAATATCCTTGCTGCATCATTTAAGTTGTAGCCATGGTTGCTCAGTGATTCTTCCTTTCACTCTCCTCCCTACTGAGCAGTGGCTTTTATCTTACCAGTTTTACTATATTTATTGAACACCTATTATGTAGCTACTGTGCTAGAATCTATTGTCACGTACTTTTCCTTAGTTTTAAGTTCTCATAAGAATCCTGTGACTTACATATTGGAAAGCTGAGGTTTATAGAAGTTGAATAGTTGAACAAGATTATGTCATGAGTGAATACCAGGTTGCAAATACAACTCTCAGGTTGGTTTTATTCTAGGCTCTGTTTTCTTCACCATATTATACTGCCTCTACTTCTGGCAAGAACTGTTCAGTGGTTGAAGTAGGTCTACACAAGGTTGTTAATTATAATATACTAGGGGCCCGGTTCACAAAATTCGTGCACTAGGGGTGGGTGATCCCTTAGCCCAACCTGCCCCCTCACACATATTGGGAGCTCTCAGGGGAGGTCCTACTGACCACTCACCCCCAGCCAGCCATAGCCCTGCGATTGGGGCCAATCGCTCGCTGGCTGGTTCCACCCCAGCCCAGGCCTTGCCCCAGCCAGCAATTGCCTGGCCTTGGGGTCCATTGCTCACTGGCTGGCTCCACCCCAGCCTTGGTCTTGGTCAGCAGCCATCTTGATTGGTTGTTAATTTGCATATCACTCCTGATTGGCTAATAGGCATGGCTTATGGACATGGCTTATTGAGTGTAATGAAGATACAGTCAATTTGCATATTACTCTTTTATTAGATAAAATATTAACAAACAATATATTTTGCAATATCTTTGGACTCCTTCTTAAACTGAATCTTAAGCTTCTAAGTCCATTACCTTTAATTCTCTCTCTCTCTCTCTCTCTCTCTCTCTCTCTCTCTCTCTCTCTCAGCAATGTTTAGTAAGTTAATTTTTTAGCTTATTAAAAAATAAATTAGGTTCTTATAATATTTAAAATATTGTTTCAAAATTTAGTAGCAGAAGATTGTCACAATACAAGAACAACACAGGCCACATTGAATATTTTCCATCTGTTGCAAGCCTATAAGACAGTGATTTTCAATTGCTATGCCTCACGAATTTTTAAAATTTGTGATACCTGGTTATTTAGTCAGGGGGCATGGACCTGTTTTCCCTTAAAATGTCACATTAAAAAAATGGCAACAGCCAGCACCAAAATAGCCATCCGGTGTGAACGAATCAAAATTATACCTTTTTTTTTTTTTGGTCAGATCAGCAAAAATATACTTTTTTGGTATGCCTCAAAATTTTAGTAATTAGTTTATATATGCCATGAGATGAAAAGGGTTGAACATCACTGCTCTAATAGGATATTTATATCGCATCCATTCATTCATTTTGGAAATCAAACATGTTGCCTTATGACTCCAGATAAAGCTTCTTACAAAATTTCCACAGGTCTTAATCATTTGACTTTAAGTTTATTATAGAGTCGGTAGCTTAAAACAGAGGTGAAATATGATTCATTTGAGGGAAGTTATTTTTAAAATTTACCCTTTCATCAACTTACCTCCATGACCATACCTTCTGTGCCATGTAAACTCTAAAAATGAAAGAAAAAAGATTTTAATCCCAAAGCAACTCTTCAAGTTGTGGTTTCAAATATTACTCAACTACTGAGGTACTAGTTAATGAAATGAGATTACCTGTCCTTTACTATTAAGATTAAAGTATCAAAACAGCTTTGTAGACATTTGTCTTTGCAGTTTGAAGTTGTAGTGCTAAAATTTATGGTCAACAAAATTAGTATGAATACTTAGTACTAATAAAATTATTTTAGTTTTATTTAATACATAAAAATAAGACAGGACAATAACCCTACCACAAAATTTTTCTTTATTACATTTGTATAATATATGTTATATGCATATAAATGTACGTGTATAATTTCTGTTGTTATATCAGTGTCATTAAAATTCTTAAGTACTGCTTAAATTATAGATTTTTTGGGATTCTTAAGTCATAATAATTACTCCCCCAAATTAAATAGCATTTTTAATTTCTTTAATAATAAATAAGATATAATAGAATGTCCACTGGTTCGTCATTAAGCAATCAATGGGGATTGATAAATGATAGAATCCATTTATGTCTTGAATTAATAGCAATTCCAGTGTTTACTGAGTTAAGGTAATAGAGATGTTGGTATTAGAAAAACTGACTTAGAAAACATGCTGCTTCAGAGAGAAATATAATATACTTCTTCTTGCAGAAAGGATTTCTGAATCCTTCAAATTTGTCTTTGAAAAATAGTATTTATTTGTTATAAAAACTACAGCATTCTTAAGACTGCTTTGTTATTTTTAATGTGCCTGCACATATTTTTTAGATTATTTAAAAATTGTTTTTCATATGACTTACTAGCCAGTTAAAATAAAATAAATTATATTAACTTAGCAAATAAATAAAGAATAAAAGTAACAAAAGTTTAAAACCAACTACTGATTATTTTGTCATATTTTGCTTTTATTTATGCTAAAACGGTTACTTAAGTCTATTGTATCTATATAGTGAAAATATGATATAATGATGAACTGTTAATTATCTTTTCCAAACTACACTAAATGCTTTCAAGTTGAATAGGCTACAGTAGGACTATTAACCCCCAGAAATTGACAAATGCTACAGAGCAGTGTTTTTTCCCCTCCCAGATATCCTCATTTTACATATTTACCAGCATACTATTACATAAGATTGACCGACTCTTGTGAAATTTTAATTGGAATTAAATTAAAAATAGAGTCAACCTTGATATATATTAATTTACTTGAATGATGCAGGTATCAAAAAATATTCTAACTTTCTACACAAGATTTAATGAAGTGAACACACAAACTGATTATTTAGACATTATTTATGGATAAAATGAAAAGGGTATTTCTTACCTGATAGGCAGGTTGTAAAAGATAATATCACAAGGTGACTAACCAGCAGCCACATTTTCATCTTGTGTTCAGTAGAGGTTAAGTGCAATTTTCAAAAACAGCTTTAGCTTTATGGCAGTTAGATAATATTAAAAGTTGCATCAAGGAAAGAAAAAAAGAAAATAAGAGAAAAAAAAAGAAAGGAAAAATGTTTGTCATTTGGGTGCAACAGCATTATTAATTTTACCTTATTTTATATTCCTTGTTTTTAGACTATGTTTTAGTTTATTTAAATATATTTGTAAACCCCATGTAGTAATGGAAAGAGTGGATTCAGTACCAGGTCCTCAGCTGCCTCCTAGTACTGACACTGTATGACCATAAGCAAGCCAATTAATTGGTATGTTTTAGCTTCTAACAGTTTAATAATTGAGTATGATATTATCTTTTCTACAAACTGCGCAGTTGGAAACATTTCAATATCATTGTTTTGATTAAAGATTGAATTTATCTGATGGACTGGTAGGTATAAAGATTCAACTAATGATTTGTTTGTATAAGAGCTTTGAAAAACTCAGACATTATACATTAGCATCATTTGTTGATGGCTTGTGGAAAACTTTTGCCAAGAATGCTGATTTTTAAATGTTAAAATATATCCCATATAATCCTATATAATAAAGATGTAATATGCAAATGTTAATTATACTTAATGACTAGATTATGGATCAGCAGGAGGGTGGGGCAGTGAGCTACACTAGGGCAGCAGCTATGAGGTGGGGAGAGGGGAGGAGGACGGAGGACCTATAGGAGGGTGGGGCAGTAGGTAGAGAGCTACTGGAGAGTGGCAGTGAGCTACTGGTGAGCTACTGGTACATGCATTCCTGCACAGGACTAGTTAATCTATACTTAAAATAGAGTAATATGCAAATTGGTCCAGGACACCATCACATAGTGACCAAACAGCAGGAGGGTGGGCAGTGAGCTACAAGCTGCAGAGAGCTAAAGGAGGGCAGGGCAGCAGGCTGAGAGCTACAGCAAGGCAAGGCAGTGAGCTACATGCAACAGAGAGCTACAAGCGGCAGTGGAGGGGGCCGCTATCTGAGGCAAGCAGCAGTGAGCTACTCGCACACAGTGCACAGGGTCACTAGTTAATAAAGTTGTTCCCCTTCATTTCTTTCATTTATTCATTTCACAAATGAAAATAATTGCTCCTCAGATATTAGGAAGGGAGAATCTATGATTTGTGGGGCCAAATCATTAAAAGTTGGAAAGCTGTATGTAAGAACAAGAGGAGAAAATTACTAATACAAACTAAGCTATAAAAGGAATATCTTACTTTTAAAAATCCCCTCCAAATTTATGACCATATGATTATATTGGTAAAGCTTTATATATTACCCCAGGGCCTTGGAATAACCTCATGTAAATGAGGGGATTCACAACTTAAGCTTCATCATTGTGGTAAAGCCACCTCTACAAACAAGCACATAGACAAATGAATAAAAAAGAAAGACATAGTTTGTTTATCCTTAAGAAGTTCACAGATCAATGGGAAGCATAGGTATACCTCAGTGAAATAGCTGTTTGGATCTATATACTGTTAAGCTTGGAAGTATTAATCACTTTAATGAAAAGCATTGTAAGAAACATCATGGTGGGCATAGGTCTGACTGTGGTAGACAAGGCATGTCTTAGATTTAAGTTTTTTGGTGGCTGCAAAACCCAACTGCTTCTTACTAGAACTTGTTGAGAGCAACATGTCCCAGAGCCATAGAAAGAAACATCTTCAATTGAGATACAATGGGAGTGTCAGTTTAAAAAGATAACCGTTCATGTTTTCAAGGAATATATAATAGCCGAGGAAAATCTAATGACATACAGTTATATATCACATATAAATTAAGAATGAGCCTGAAAGCATTTCCTAAAAGAAAATACCTAGTGCTATAATGTTCAAGATATAATATTTCAACACTTTCTATAATGTGAAAATAAAGTGATACTGATTGCTTGCATTGTAATGACATGCTAAAGATCTTTCTTATGTTTTTAGACCATATTTACCCCCATCCAACCACTCTATCCTGATTTGCCAGAGTCCTAGCATTTTCAGAGACTTATAAAAATATTTAGTATATTACATGGGCCAGGACAAATATATTTTCCCTTTTGGTGTATGTACTATTCTGAAATGAAAAATCATTTATTTTGAGATAAAGTTGGTGGAATTCTTAGAGAAAACAGCAGAAATGGGTGAAATTAACAATAGGACATATTTAAAATATTTTTGCAAAGGAAAACATATTCAACAGACAATATTTAAATGCCAGGAATAATTTATGATCAATTTATTTTTCTTGGACATATGTGAGAAGGTGCTAACTACACATCTATATAAATTGCATTAAGCCTGGACTTTTAAATTTTAAATTAATTTTATTTCTTTTATTAAATGGGGCTGATCAGGAAAAAAAACCCCAGATATATAAAAATGAAGAATAAAGAAACATTTTTTTCAAGAGGCAGGGAAATCAATAAGTGATCTATGAAAGGACTTTTATCTTTTTATTTTGTTGATGGGTATATAGTTTCATTAGTATTTTAATAGAGACCTTAGTGAAAGTTATTTAAACCTGTGTACATTGTATATACCTTCTAGAGTTTGTCTGAAAATAATGTACAATTGAGTATTTTTTTAGCCTGTTGATTCCTAATTCTTTTCATTGAGTTATGCACACTAATAAGAATGACTTCTTTTAATGAGAAAAAAGGTAGAAAAAGCAAACATATAAACTATGCCCAAATTGTTGTATTAAATCAAACAATTATTTTTGTAAAGATTAATCTAGGTAATATATTTGCAAACATTTTGCAAATTGAAAGCATGTGACATTTAATGTGGCAGTATTAGATTTTAAATACTTGTAATTTACCAATTAATAAAGTGTTATAAATGAGAACTCAAAATAATTCTAAACAATAACTCTAAATAATAAATACATTCAACTCTACCGGAGGGATGCTGCTGCAATTTTGAGTGTAGAGGAAGCACCGTTGACCAGAGAGCAAAATAAATATAATTACTATGAGGGTAGCCTTCAAATTTTTAATATCGCTGAGTCATATAAATTTTTGGTCTTTTATCTCATTAAATTTACAGGCTTCTTGGAAAGAACTTCTTTTAAGGAAGTTCTAAAGGAAGATTAGCTATGTCCACATAACTAATGATTTCAGAGCAAGTGATTTCAAGAAATTAAAAATAAAATATAGAAGAATTTCCTAGGTCAAGGATGTTATTTAACATTTCCTTCTCAAATGTGGAAATTAGTGACAAGGCATAGTCAAAAGAGATCAGAGTAATGCATACATGGAACAGACTGACAAAGGTCAAAGAGGGGAGGGGATGGATGAAAGAAGGTGAAGAGATTAGCCAAAAACCATGCAGGCATAGCCCATGGACACAAACAACAGTGTAGTAATGGCCAGAGGGAGGGGTTGTAGGAGCTGGGTGGAGGTGGGTAAACGTAGAGGAAATGGGAGACATCTATAATAGTGTCAACAATAATGAAAGGGAGGGAAGGAGGGAGAGAGGGAAAAAGGGAGGGAGGAAGGAAGGGAGAAAGAAAAGAAAGAAAAAAATAATAAAAGAAAGGAAAAGGAAGTCGATCAGATTGACTTCCCATTTGGCTCAACAATTCTTTGGCTTGCAACTTTGGGCAAGTTACCTCACTCTAACTGTCCTCATGTACAAAATATGGAAAGAATGCCTATTTCATGAAATTAATGTAATGGTTGCATGAGATTATAGATGTAAAATGTTTATCATGAAAGTGTTTGATAAATATCTACTTATTGTTCTACTAGGCTAGTGGTCGACAAACTCATTAGTCAACAGAGCCAAATATCAACAGTCAATGATGGAAATTTCTTTTGAGAGCCAAATTTTTAAAACTTAAACTTCTTCTAATCCCACTCTTTAAAACAGACTCACCCAGGCAGTGGTATTTTGTGGAAGAGCCATACTCAAGGGGCCACAGAGCCGTCTGTGGCTCACGAGCCGCAGTTTGCTGACCATGGTACTAGGCAATAGGCCTTTCAGTCTAGGGACATGACTTTGATTTGTTGTTTTGTCTCTACTGTCTGGCACAAAGTAGTCAACTGATATATACTTATTGAATAAATAAAGGAATACATGTGTTATTCCATAACTGTATTCTCAAGCATTTGCATGAAACAAACTGAAATTTAACTTCAATTCCTTAAAATAAGAATAGAATGATGACAGTAGGTAGCAAGAAATGTCTCTTCTTGGGGCTTTGGTCTTTGTTAGAGATTATAAATATACTCTAGAAGATGATATTCTAAGTAGCAACATGTTACACCATTTTAATACATACTTTATTAGTATTGCTTGAAGTTATATTTCAAATTGAATATATACACTTCAGCAAAAAAGAAAAAAGTATTATTATTTTGAGCTTCTCTGTGTCATATTTTTTCCTTCACTCTAAAATACTGCCTGTTTCAATAGGACAGTGAGTCATCACCCTGGCAGCATGTGATCTATTTCATTTAATGGGTTTCTTGCTATTCCAGTATAAAAGCATCTTTCACATGTTCCTACACTTGTGTTCTGCTGGCGATTTGTTCTATCGTGCCACCAGTTATCCCATCATTCCTGACTCCCTGTTCACATCCCTGGGCAGTGCGACAGAAGAGAGAGGCTGTTCATGCTTTCCCCATTTCTCCTGGAGGACATGCTATTCAAATTCACAGCTAACTCCCCAGCCACCATGGGCCTCGAACTGTTGGAGGCAAATGAAATAGCAGAGGAAAAAAACAAATAGTGTTGACAATGGTGTGACAGTTACAGGAGCAGACATTTTTGCTTCTCAATAATCAAAATAGCAGAATGACCAGAAACAGGACCCAGACAAGTATTCCTGTCCCAGAGGCAACACTGCACTGGCCAGCTCCCTGAACTCGCTGGCTTTCAGAACCCCATGGGTTCTCATTCTCTCAGCCTAGGTTTTACACCAGGTACTGCAGACACTGTATCTCCCAAACCACCATGGCTTGATGGTGTCTAGTGATTGGCGTGTCCTTAATGTGTACTGGCACTACATTGATTTCCAAGACAATTCAACCTCATTTCTCCAACACTCTTCATTATATATCTTACTCATACATTAAAACAATAAAAATATAATAAGGAAACATAGCATGTCATTCTTTTCCTTCATTTGCCTTCTCTCTTTCTACACTTGTCTTTTTTTTAATATATTTTATTGATTTTTTACAGAGCAGAAGGGAGAGGGATAGAAAGTCAGAAACATCAATGAGAGAGAGACATCGATCAGCTGCCTCTTGCACGCCCCCTACTGGGGATGTGCCCGCAGCCAAGGTACATGCCCTTGACCGGAATCGAACCCGGGACCCTTCAGTCCGCAGTCCAATGCTCTATCCACTGAGCCAAACCAGTCTCGGCTCCACACGTCTTCTTCCCCACTGTTCTCTCCTTAATTTAGGCAATGCTAGGGTTCCCCTTTGAGAAATTTGGGCCATATGTAGGTATTCATTTTTCAGCTGGAAAGACATCATCTAGCTCTCCTGTGTTTTTTTTTTTTTGTTGTTGTTGTTCTGTCAGAGGATAACCCAAATAAATTATTCAAAACAGCATCAGCAATACATTGAAAAGCATTTAGTCATAGCAATTATTCACAAAATATTTCATACTGCTATATAATGAAATGATGTACCATCAAGACAATAAACTAATATTTCATTGAACTAATTATTATACAATCATTTACACTGATTGAGAACAAATTCCCAGAAATATTGATTAAATATGTGTAGAGAAAAACTAAATAATATTTTTATGTAGTATATATATTAGAAAATAGCCACATCTCTGTTTCAGAAAGAATAAAAAAAGATTTTTGGGATATGTCAGGAATCCATCCTGATCTATCCTTAACATAGCCCATGAAAGGCTAAGTTAATAAAACAATTTAACCTACAATTTTACTCATGATGCTCATCTGGTCCTGTATTACATCTGGACCTAAAGAACATTTGCGATAAAGTTCTATATTCAGGAAATAGAGGGAGCTTGTTTGAGTTAAGTACAGGTTAGTCTAGAAAAGACACCAATGTCTCCTACTCTGCACTATAAAAGCAGGGGACGTTTTGTCTTCAGATTTTAAATTTTTTTTTATCTTTATTGTTCAGTTTATTAATTACATTGTTTCCCCTTTTTATCCCCCTATAGCTTCCCTCCACCCTGTACCTATCCCACCCTCCACCCTCACCTCCCCCTCCCCACTGTCCTCTCCCATTGTTGCTAGATTTTTGTCCAGTCTCTTGTTGCACTTCCCACAACCCTTTTCTCCCCAAGAATTGTCAGTCCATTCCCTCTCTATGTCCATGTCTCTGTTATATTCACCAGTCTATCCTGTTCAACAGCCTATCAATTCACTTGATTTTTATGTTCATTTGTTGATAGATGTGTATTTGTTGTTGCTAGTTTGCACTTTTACCTTTTTCTTCTTCCTCTTCTTAAAGAATATCTTTCAGCATTTCATATAATGTTGGTTTGGTGGTGATGAACTCCTTTAGCTTTTTTTTATCTGCGAAGCACTTCATCTGACCTTCAATTCTGAATGATAGCTTTGCTGGATAGAGTAATCTTGGTTGTAGATTCTTGCTGTTCATCACTTTGAATATTTCTTGCCACTCCCGTCTGGCCTGCATCGTTTCTGTTGAGAAATCCGCTGACATTCGTATGGGTGCTCCCTTATAGGTAACCAACTGTTTCTCTCTTGCTGCTTTTAATATTCTCTCTTTGTCTTTTGCTCTTGGCATTTTAATTATGATGTGCCTCGGCGTGGTCCTCTTAGGGTTCCTATATATTGGGGTTCGGTGCACTTCTTGGAATCCTAAGTCAATTTCTTTCACCAGGTGTGGGAAGTTTTCAGTCACTATTTCTTCAAATAGGTTTTCATTGTCTTGGCCTCTCGCTTTTTCTGGCACCCCTATAATTCGGATGTTGGTATGCTTGAGGTTGCCCCAGAGGCCCCTTACACTATCTTCAATTTTTTGGATTCTTTTGATTTCTTGCTTTTTCAGCTGAGTGGATTTTACCTCTTTGTATTTCAAATCTTTAACTTGGTTCCTGGGGTGCTCCCGGGCACTTTCAGGTCTTTGTATAATATTTTTTGTTTCAGTCAGTGTATGCTTAATTTCTGGTTTGTCCTTTTTCATATCCTTGAGAGTCTGCTTTATATCCTTGAGGGTTTCTTTCATTTCCTTGTAGGACTCATTCATTTCCACGTTGGTCTTAATAATTTCTTTGCAGCTCTCGTTTATATCCTGGAGGGTGTTATTCATTTTCTTGTAGGACTCACTCATTTCCTTTGTGGTCTTGCTTATTTCCTTATAGGCCTCGATCTTTTGTTGGAACCTCTTAAAAAACCCTATAACTGTGGTTCTGAATTCCATGTCCAGTCGGTTTTTTTTCCTCCATTTCTTTCACATCTGATTTCTTTCCATGTTGCTGCATGGTGGCTGCTTCCCTGAGTTGGTCAATTAGCTGTGTGTGGTAGACGTGCTACAAGGGACAGTGGCTCAGCCTCCCCGGTTACCTGAGGTGGATATGGGCTGCACAGTCTTGCTGAAGTTAAGTTCAGTTAATCGTTGTTAGCACTTGGAGGGTTGACCTCCAGGCCAATTGTCTGTGAAGCTCAGCTGTGCTCAGGTTGGGTGGGCGGAGTCTGCGGGCCAAGCAGACAGCGTTAGCTCCACCCTATGCGGCCCCAGGGACTCTGTGCCAGGGGCAATGGCTGCCAGCACCTCTGAGAGAGAGCCGCTGCTGAGCTCCACCGGCTGCCGGGGAATTCAGACTTTCCCAAATTGAGTCTGCATGCGCAATGGCTCACCCAGGGTCGTAAAACAAAGCAGTCTGAAGGTTTTCCGAATGAGAGACAAGTCGCGGTGTGCTCTCTGCGCCGTCACGAAGCCGAGCTGTTCGCGCGAGCTGCCTTTCCATAAGCTGGGAGACCCGGCAGCCCCCGAGCTTCGGTGTGCCCTCCCACTGTCCAGTTTTTACCCCGTGTGATAGTGGGTTCTCTGGACTTCGCCCAGAGCTGGAGAATCAGTCAGTGGGACGCCTTTGTCTCCCTGTTCGAGAAAACTGGCCGGTTTTCAGCCGCCCGCCCTCTCCACAGCGTGCGCTCCAAACCTCTCTCCGGGCGAATCTTTCAACGCCGTCCGCCGCCGCTCCTCCGGGTCCCAGTGTCTTATCTTCACTTTTATTTGTGGAATTTTCACTCGGCGAGCTTTCTGGTGATTCTGGAAGGTGTTTGTTCTTTCGTTAAGTTGTAGTATTAAAATTGCTCATTATGACGGCAAGATAGGTGTTTTGCCTTTGCCGCCATCTTAGTTCTCCCCCAGATTTTAAATTTTAATTTCACTCTGAAATTCTGCCTCTGTTGCCCAAGTTGCTTAATCTTCCTGAGATGTCAGTCACCCAGGCTGGACCATAGAAAGTTAAGTTTCTTCTTCAGACAATTAATGTAAGGACTAAATCATGTAAGTTATGGACATGTGTTTGGGTATGTGTGTGTAAAAGTCCTTGGTACATTTCAGAAGTCAAAATAGTAAGGTGGAATAAATAAAATTTTCCAGAGATAAAATTAGTTTCAAACTTTTAAAATGCTAATCCTTTAGAAGGGGGATATTATAGACACAATGTACATTAAATACTTCCATATCAATATTACATATTTCCAATTAATTTTCAGATTATTACATGTAATTTAAACATAGGTGACACAACTTCTTCTATATGAATAAATGCATATTTTGGATGGTCTTAATCTCTAGGCTCATACTGACTTCTTTCACCCCTCTCATTAAATTACTGCTATCTCCATTTAACAGTTCTTCTGAAAAGTCATTAACAATGTTTTTGGCAACTTACTGCTATGGCCAAATATGCTTAGTAAAAATTTTTGAAGAATGTGCCTTTCTAAACCGGGGAATAACCTTACACACATCCAAGGAAAATACCCATTTTCTGAAAGTGGTTGTTAATAGCATCCTTCTGTTCTAGAATAGAGTCATATCCCGCCCAACTAGTAGATAGAGTGTAATGGTCTTGATGCAACTGCGTTAGCCTGTGAAAGCACCTTCCACTGATTGTGTGTGAAGTACACATAAAAAGAAGTTAAGATAGTTCAGATAGTTTCAGGAAACTATCACTTTTAGGTGGCAGAATAAGTAGAAAATCAACATCTACTTTGCCCCACAATTTAGGAGTGTGTGTATAGCGTGGTTAGGTATCTCTTAAAATTTGAAGAAATATGGAAAGACCCTGCTGACTCAACTATTTCCCTTATGAAACTGACAAGGTACCTATCCTACTCAATTATTTTGATTAAAATTACAAAATTGATATGTTAATGGAAACGGGAAATAGTAATAATGAGAAAAATCAGGCAATATGATTTATTGATTATTTGCAATTCCAAGGATTATTGTCTTAGTCAACAAGAGAGGGGTTGTTTTGTCATGTAAAATTTAGAACTAAACAGACATTTGTGGGATTCTACTCAAACCCTTTCCATCAGCATATTAATAAGAATAATTTTTTTTGCTCAAGGCTAAAGTCATATGTTCACTGTTTTGAATCACCAGAATGGCAAAAAACAAAACAAACAAACAAAAAAATGCTGCTCAAAATATCAGAGTACTAGTAAATGAAAAATAAAACATTGCAGTAGGTATCGGGGAAAGGTGGTATGGAGTAAAACTGATCATCCCTGTGTTGTCAATGATTTACATAAAGGATTGGGATGAAGAAAAATGAATGAAACCAGGTTATGAATGGGAAGACTGAGGGTAACAGCATAACTTCAGATACCTGGGGAGAGTAAAGAAGCAATAACATGAAAGTGTGCTAAAATATTTATAAATCCCTAATCTATTTAATATATCACCTGATCAGCCACAACTCTGAGACTTCTACAGATAAAGTAGAAAGGGATCATATGGATTGCCCAAAGACATACAGCTGCTAACAGATCCAAAGTTTGTCCTTCTCTTCTAGACATATTTAAATACTATAGTTTTTTTTATTATTTAATTTTTTAAAAGATACAAAATGTTCTTGCTCTAAATTGAAAGAATTGATATTTTGTAAATTCAATGATTAACATACTTTTCAATACTCACAGTCAATTTCCCGAATCCAGGTGTAAGGGTCACCTACATTAATATTATTTGGTTGTGCTTGTTAATAAAATAGTTTTATCAGCAACTCCCCAAAATAATTAGTCTCTGGGGAATAGTTGAAGTATCTGTATTTTAACCAAGCTTCTGATGTAATTGGTAGGCATACTAAAGTTCAAGAACTATTGTATTAAGTGTATTAGGTAATGATTAGAAATATTTTCACCACTCACAGAGAGCATGCAGATGTGTTCTGAATTAAATAGGCCACATCTTGAGCCACGGCACTCTAAAAATCAGAAGATATGCAACATTTAATAACCTGCCTCTTAAAATTATGTCTGTCCTATACTTTTCTGTGGCACGTTGTATAGGGGAGAATTTAATATTGCCTATGTCTACATCTGACTTACTTTACCATATCATAGTGAACAAGGCATTTTGATATAGTTTTGACTACTACCTGGAAGGTTTCCTACTCTTACATGAGACCCTCTTATTGGATTATAATGACATGACTGAAAGTGCTTTTAACTTCTCTTCTTGTAGTTCAAAATGATCTGAGATAGCAGAGCCACTACAAAGAAATGTGCTCTGTGATACCTTCTCTGTGAATCATATCTAAAAACCCAAAGCAGGATTTAATAACTCTTTGACAGCAGTAAAAATTCCCATGACAGTAGGCAGAACTTTCAAACTTATTGCCCTTTTGTTTCCCCACCTTCTGCAGCCACCATAAAGCACAAAACAACACGACCTGGGAAGAAACTAACCGAGTTTGAAAGTCTCACTCAATTTACACTGGGAGCTTTAAAAACTTCCTGGTTGTAATCTCCCTATGTATGCCTCTATTCCTCTAACGAGGTGGCCATATCTACTAAAATGGCATTATTGCTACTGTGTGTCTATTTTCTGAGTCTCCACTCTAAGCCATTCTCCCTAACAGGACAGGATGCTAGCTGCTGCTCCTCTCTCCACAGTACTGGTATGCCCGCAGGTATAAGAGCAGGTATTTATTCTACCTTGCCAATATAAAGGTACACAAAATATCTTACTGTCTTCTGACAAGAGGCCCACCCAGGAGGGGAAAAGGAGGCTGAGTATCTTGTAACTTCTATTAGCTGCTGTTCAGATTAAGGGAGACACTAAACAGAAGGCACAGTCCTCCTGGAAGAGCATGATGTAACCCTTGACATTCTGTCTTTATAATATAAATGACAAAGAAGACTGAGTTATTGTACTGATACAATGACCATTTAGTATCAGTAACATGACTGTATGTTATTGTATTAGCCATTAACTGATGAGTGATTCCTACTCAAATAATTTAGGCCTTTATTCCTAGAAACAACATTAAAAATTATTTTTTAATGCACCTCAACTCAATTAAAACAATTCAAAAAGTTAGTTTTGGAACATATAGTATAGGATATAATTAAATGTTTGTTCAATCTCATCAGATATAAGTTTGTATTGTATGTTGTTCAAAGACCAAAAGCTGTGTTTCGTTTTATTTGAAGAGTATAAAATAAAACAATCATATAAGGTAGGTAGATGGCAATTTTTAATTATTCACTCATTATTCCACACATATATATGAAGTATTATCTATCAACTGGAGACATTTTTAACAGCAGCATAAGTACTAGTAAATCAAAGGTCATACTTTTATTTACTAGTACTGATACTCAGTAAGGGGCTTTCTAGATTGGAGTATATCTACAGCAGATTATCTCATTCATTTTTCTATAACCACTAGAGGCCTGTTGCAGGAAGATTCTTGCAAGAATAGGGCTTCCTTCGACCTGAGCAAAGTTCCCTCCCTTCTCTGTTGCCTCAGTCCCTCCCATTTCCTCTTCCTCCCTCCCTTCCTTCTCCCCTGCCCTGCCTGCTTCCCTCCCTTCTCTGCCGCCCCGCTTCCGTGCTTCTTCACAGCTTTGCTCTCTTCTGCAGTGCTTGGCTTCCTTCTACGCTGTCTTCAGTCTTTGCTCTCTACCTGGAAATGCAAATTAACTGTCATCGTGGTTGGGTTAATTTGCATATTTGCTTTCTGATTGGCTTGTAGGCATGGCTTGTGGGTGTAGCAGAAGTATAGTCAATTTTCATATTACTCTTTTATTAGGTAGGATATTGCATAACACCATGCCTTATGCACTAAGGATACTTAGCATCTGTGGAATACATTTATTGAGCACTAGTCTATATTTCTCAGACAGATCTATGCAGCCAGGCGAAGTAGCAAAAGTGAAAACACAAAGTAGCAAAGTACCAATAAAGGTCAATTCAGAGAACCCTGAAGAGTTTGACATGGCCTGGGCCTACACAGATAGGAGCATTTGCAAAAGATTAGTTGAGATAAAAATGTAGCCAAATTATGGGACATTAAATGCCATGAATTGCACTTTTGGTTCCTTCCAGAGGCAAGGAGTTTCCATTACTAAATTATTCTGCAAAGAAATCTATATAAATAAAAGTTTAATATGCTAAGTGTCCAACTTTTCACTATGATGCACACTGACCAACAGGGAGCAGATGCTCCATCCAGTAGATTAGCTTGCTGCTGAGGTCCTGCTGATTGGGTCTGTGCAAGACAGTCTGGTCATGCCTTGGAGCCCTCCTGTTGTCCCTCCTTGGCCTCTAAAATATTTCTTCTAATTAATTTCCTTCCAATGTGCACAAAACAATGCACTGGGACTCTAGTACCATTATAATATTTAATTGTCAATGCTTTGATTGATGAATGTTCTATTCTTCTGGCTCTTTTCAATGAAAGAATAAAAATGAATGACTAATACGTGAATAAAAAATATAAAATTTAAAAAATATTCCATATGTTTTATGTGATTAAATTAGTATATCATTGCAATTAATAGGATTCAATGTTGGTATGAATGCAAAATTGATATTTTTGTATATTGCTACAAGAAGCTATAATTAACACAATCTTTTAAAAATAACTTAGTAATATGTATTAA
Organism: Antrozous pallidus; assembly: GCA_027563665.1. Classification (NCBI taxonomy): domain Eukaryota; kingdom Metazoa; phylum Chordata; class Mammalia; order Chiroptera; family Vespertilionidae; genus Antrozous; species Antrozous pallidus. The sequence continues at coordinate 76,811,882 of CM050513.1, forward strand.
GGATTTTAAAATAATTAAGATATTTTGATAGAGTGATTCCTCATAGAAAAATCTATTCTAATAAAATAATGTGTATTAACTCCATTTCTGTTATTACAACAGTACAATGAAGTATTAGGAAGGCTTTAAAATTATACTTGTAAGTAGTTTATAATAATCAGAATCAGAGCCAAATAAAGTTTATTCTATATTATGTGAAAAAGCAGAACTAAATATTATAGAGCATGAAGTAAAAATTACAAGGTATAAAAAAGACTCTCAATCGCCAAAACTGGTTTGGCTCAGTGGATAGAATGTCAGCCTGTGGTCTGAAGGGCCCAGGTTTGATTCCAAAAAGGGCATGTACCTTGGTTCCGGGCACATCTCGGTGGTGTGCAGGAGGCAGCTGATCAATGTTTCTCTCCCATCGATGTTTCTAACTTTCTATCCCTCTCCCTTCCTCTCTGTAAAAAATCAAAATATACTTTTTAAAAAAGGACTCTCAATCAAATAGAAGACAATAAAAGAGAAAAAAAAGATAATAGAAAAAAGTGTGTATTAAACAATAAGATTTTATAAATAAATCAAAGTACATAAGAAATTATAATAACTATAAAGGAATTAAACTAATGCCATGCTAAAAGTCAGGGAATGTACAAAAAAATAAGCAAAAACAAAAGCTCTCTAAACCCCTTTAAAAAATTTTCACTAACATGTACTAAGTATTTAGAAGAAATAAAATATGAATAAATTACCAACAGTTCTGTGTGGTAGCATAATTAATGATCTTTACCTTCATTACATTTTCTCTGTATCCAAAATATTTTGTGATGTATACATTACTTTGGCAATCAGACAATTATTATTAAAGCAAAAATTAAGATGACTTATTTTTGTTTATGTGTATTTCTTTTATAAGTGATTTTTGGGGGCAATGTGTGATTATAACCTTAAAATTTTAGCCGTGCCCAAATAAATACATGGAAGTTTTGGTGCAACAAAAAGAAACTAAAACTATCCCCAAAATGAAGCTATTTAAGTGAACCTGTAACAAACTCCCTTTGGATACAACTTTAACAGATTAGTTTTCTGTGTTGGTTTGTTGTTTTTAAATCAGAGCCTGCTACTGCTACACTTTTTTGCTATGAGATGGAAGACAACTCTGTAGGGGTTTTCATCTTCGAATTCCGTTTCCTAGCAACATTCTTGAAACCAAAGTAGTGTTGTTGTTTTGTTTTTAAATCAATCACTCCTAACTGTAGAAATGTTTAAAAATATATCTTTCATCCTATGAATAAACAATGCCAATTAGATTGTAAGGCAGCTGCAAAGGGGGGAAAAGCACATCAATTCTGTGTTCACTAGAATTCTCTTGATCCCTTTGTAATATTATGATGTCTATGCATTAATTTGGGAGGATATATGTGCACTTTTTTTCAGTCATAGTTATATGACTTCAGAAATACTTTTGTCAGTGATTTTAAAAAACACTGCCCCTGATAAATCTGTATAATTCCATCCTTTTGGGATTATCTCACAGATGAGTTTGTGAATCTAGAAGTATCAAGCATAAAGTACAATAACTTTATTCAGGAGTTATTTTGAATTTTTCTCTCTTTTCTATTGAACTTAATCCTACGAGACCATAAGCCTAAGAATGAAAGCCTAAGGATAAAAAAGAAAAGGATAAAAAACAATTCCTTATTAAACCATCTGTGCTCTAGGATATTACTAAGCCCTGTTTACCTTTGATCTGTACTAGACCAGCCTTCCTTCTTCAGCCAGCTGTAGTTGGCTTTTCTGTCCTAAGTGATGCACGGCCCTTCAGTGTGTCATTTACTTGCTTAAGAAGAAAGTCTTTTTTGCCCTCAGCACCAAGTGACTAAAATCTGTCTTTTTCAAAACTTTCACTTCCCTAATATTTAAACACAATCCATTCTAGTCAAAGCAATTTACCACTACTATATCCTGATAATTCAATGGCTTTGCTTTACTCAGTAAATGGATTTAAATCCACTTACTCAGAAAAGAATGCTCTCCTGCTTCCTCTTTAAATCCACTTCACACAAAAACTCAGCAAATGGGAATCTTCTCATAAAAGACTTCCTGAATCTTCGCTCTCACAATGATATCTCAACCTCTAAAATCTAACTGAAATTGGATTTATTGATACTCAACAAATTCTTGTTGAATGAATAAGTCCTTTTAGTGTGTATCAGCTAAATAATTTCTCTTTTCTTTATTGATATCCTGTCTTACCTATTTTTTACCTATATCCTGTCTTACATATTTACTTTATTTATAAATACTTATTGCCTGAAATAAATATGCCTCTAAGGAGAATACTGCATTACACTTCCTTGTATTCCTTACAGCCATCAACTGCAAACTTCCTGGATTACAGGTATTATCACAGATAATTTTGTATCTATTTTATTTGATTATAATGTTATTTATTTTCATTAGCGCATACAATTACCACTAAGAATTTCTTGCTTCAAAAGCAAGTAAATCCCCAACAAATGACTAAACTACAAAATAAAGTTGTACTCAAGATAAAAATCACACTATATGTAGGATTGATTGTAATGAAGAATTTATGTCTCTATGACCCAATTATCCTCTCTCATTCCAGGAGATTTTATTTTCCTGACATACATAGGAAATCAAGAAGAAGACTGAGAGGAGTTTCTTATTTCAGCCTTCAGTCAGTTTCTCACTTTTCCTCCTTGCTTTCTAACACATCTTATTATTTTGTGGTGGTAATTCTAAATTTCTTGCTTCTTTCCTACTTTATTCCTCTTGTATCTATGCCATTGTGATTCATTTTCCATAAAGGAAGGGAAGGGAAAGAAGACAAGAGAACCATTCTGAGTGCAGCATACAATTCTTAAACGTATTTCTTTTGGGGGAATCCTATATCTGGTATTTCTTTGAACAACAAGAATAATCTTGGTTATTTTCTCAGAATGTTTGATTAAACTAATAGATTCCAGAGAACATATATCAGAGAAATGGATGTTATTTAATTATAAGAGAGATATTAAAAAATCTTTTGGAAAATAGCAAAATACTGCTTAGATGATTACTCTTCCAAAGTTGATGTTGATGAATGTTCTATAAAGAAAGAGCAAACTATCCTGTGTATATTATTTGATAAATGATTTAATATATGTAATTAAGATAATCATAATGCTTCAATATCTCAAGTTGAAAAACCATGACATTAATTTAGTCCTGCACATTAGCCAACTCCAAGGTACAGTTTAGTTATTAATGAACCTTTGCATAAAGCAAGGCTGGAAGACCTGACCTCACTGTCCTTCAATCTCCCCAGTTTTGTTTATTTTATTTTCATAACATTATTAATTTCAGACAGAGCACAAAATATAATTGAAAATTTCCCATACAAAGCTAGTGTGAAAGAAATCTCATTAACAGATATAAAGTCCATTTTAAACATGTCAACCTCATAAAAATTTAAGATAATCTCTTCTTTTGAAAAGAAATATTTTTAATACATTTAGGTTTCACACTTTAATTATTTTATAAAAAGAAAACTCTATACTAGAAACCAATGTTCTATAAAATTTAAAAAACTATTGCCAGATGGTGTGGGTGTATTTGTTCTTGTCCTGAGTCTACCTACCTAAACATCTCATGTTGGATATTAATCTAGAATAGTTACAAAGTGTACAGTACAACAGCAAGAAAATTAACTTTAGACTTTTATGTGGATAATACTGAGTAAATATGACATTCCCTAGGCCCAAACTAGGCAGGCTATTGATGGAACATGTCAAGTTGTTCCGATAAGGTCACAAAAGCATTCACCTTTGCAATTTTCTTTGTGAAATTCAGTTTTAGAGCAACTCAAAACCAAGTGATTAATTCAATAGAAAATAAAGGCACCTTGAATTTAAGGTTTTGAAACATATATAGACAATACTTTAAGTAAGCTACATTTTAGAGAAAAATAAGGCACAGAGATAAACATGTTAGACTTATCAGTTCCTTTATAAAATGTATTAACTCTAGAAAACGATAGCATTACAAACATTTTATATTAAAATGTTGTTAAAACAGGAAAATCTTATGCATCCCATAAGAACATATAAGTATGCTTCTGTCTTGAGGAAACAGAGAAATCTCTATAGCAGTAGGTGAGAAAAAGAAAAGCTAATAACATAAATGGGTTCAGAACATATATATCTACTGTAATAGAAAGTGTTTTGGCATAGCAATAGACAAATTAAAATATTTTAATAACCGTAATGGATTTTTAATTTCTGTGCTGATATCTCCCTTACAAGAGCATTATGTTATATTTTTTATGGCTGTAGTATCCTGAAAAATTTAGGATGAAGATAGCCATATTTATGGCTCAAATTTCTCATGTGAAAGATATGTGCAAAGGGATTAAGAAGCACAAATTGGCAGTTATAAAGTAGTCATGGGGATGTAAAGTGTAGCAGAGGGAATACAATAAGTAAAATTAGTAATAACTACATATTATTAGGTGGGCACATGCTTGGGTTGTGTGCTCGATCCCTGGTGGGCAGAGTGCAGGAGGCAGCCAATCAATGATTCTCATCATTGATGTTTTTATCTCTCCCTTTCCCTTCCTCTCTGAAGTCAATAAAAATATATATTTTTAAAAGAGGCAATAAACCAACTTATCTACACTAGTAAAAGAGTAAGATGCAAATTGACCGTACCTTCTTGATGCCAACCACCCAATTAGGAGTATGCAAATTAGCCCAACAAAGGTTAATTTGCATATGCAGGCACTGAGCGGCCAGAGGCCGGGTGGGATGCAGGTGTTCTGTACCGCCCAAGCCATTCTGGGCCTCTGGGCAGTGTGGGAAGGTGGAAAGGTGGCTCTGAGCCAGAGTGGAAAGGCAGCTCCTGGGTGGAGAGAAAGCAGTGCCGGCAGCCAGGGGAAGGAAGGTCCATTCTTGCACAAATCTTTGTGCTTTGGGCCTCTAATAGGAATATAAATGGTCACATTCATTTTGGAAACCAGTTTTGCTAAAAATCTAATGGTATTGAAAATACATATGCCCTAGGTCTCAAACATGCAACTCTCAGGTATAATCCCTAGCACAGTGATATCCAAAGCATGAGGATCTTTAAAAATACTCAAATCAGGAACATTTGGAAGTTAAAAAGCAAAACATGGAAGTACTACAAGATATCAAAATTGAATTTCTGGCCATTTTATCCCATAGAAATGCAAATGTATGTTCAAAGAGAAGTTTATAAATGAATATTTATAGCAGTTTTTTATGTAACTAGAGGCCTGGTGCATGAATTTTATACATGGGGTAGGGGGAGGAGCTCAGCTCAGTTTACACCCTTGGGGAATCGGACATCCCTCTCACAATCCAGGACTGCTGGCTTCTAACTGCTCACTTGTCTGCCTGCCTGATTGCCCCAAACTAGCCCCCTTCCCCCGCCAGCCTGATCACCACTAATTGCTTCTGCCTGCTGGCCTGATCGCCCCTGGTTGTCCCCCTGCTGGTCTGGTCACCCCTAACTGTACACCCCCAATCCTGCTGGTCTGGTTGTCCCTAACTTCCCCCACTGCTGGCCTTGTTGCCACATGCAGCCTGCTATTGGTCATCCATCCAGTTGTTTCGGTTGTGACAGCCCCTAGATTTTTATATATTAGGATAGTTAAAAGACTGGAAACAAGGAAGATGTGATGCAACAAGTGAATGGTTGAACAAACAGTGGTATAACCATGCCATGGAATATGACTAGCAAAAAAAAAAAAAGGAACAAATTATTCATATATGCAACAACCTGGATGAGAGAATTATGCTAAGTGAAAAAAGTCAATTCCAAAAGGATACTGTAAAATTCCACTTAAATAATATTCTTGTATAGACATATGGAATAGATTAGTGGTTGCCTAGGTTTAAGAAAGGGTAAGAGGATAATGCTTGTGGCTATAAAAGGGACACAGGAAGGATCTTTGTGGTGATGGGCATGTTCTGTAGTTTGTGTTAATGTCAATCCTAGTTGTGATATTGTATTATAGACTTGCAAGATTGTATCACAAGATTAAAAGTTTATTTAAAATAAGATTTAAAAATGTTTTTTATAGACCCTATCCCAATATTTTGAGTTTGGTTTGGAGAGAAGATTGGGCATAAGTCATAAATTTTAATTGGCTAGATGAGTCTAAGGAGCAGAAATTATTAAGAACCAGTCTTGGAGTTCTCCTGACATGTGCATAGAAAGAGTCATGTGGTTAAAGAGTTGGCTCTTGAGCCTGATGGTCTCATTTGATTTCTACCAACATCAGGTACTAGCTTCATGACGGTGACTCAGTTTCCTCGTTTGTAAGTCACTTAGAATAGTGCCTGAAACACCAAGAATATCCAGTCAAAAAATGATCAAATTATATTAGAATGATAAAGTTTGTCTGACTCACTCCATGAAACTCAATGATTGTGGCCAAAATGACTTTATTCTGTTTTGGCAAAGTAAAGGTAAAACATAATGATAAAATTTTATATTAAATATTTTAACCTTTATTCCCATCCTCATTGGGGATCACCTCAGAGAATGGAACTAGCATTCACTCAGTTGATCAGGCAAAAACACTCGAGTTCATCACTAATTATTCTGTTTCTTTCTTTTGATATGTAATTTATTAGTAAGTCCTTTGGACCCTATCCTCAGAATATTCCAAATTTAAAGACTTAAATATGTTTCCCCTTTCTCAGCTTGCCTCCTATTATAGTCCACTCTCCACAAAATTGCTAGAGTGGTCTTTTAAAAAAGTAACCTGGCCCTATCCTCACTGCGATACAGAAATTGCTCATTGCAATCTGCTTCTCATTTATTGAGAAACTACATATAAAATGTTTTATGTAGTCTATAGTTTATACTGAAGGATTGATTATGATAATATATGTATATGCAAAAGAAATACAGTGATAGATTTAATATTATTTTATTTAGATTTTTTTCTAATATTTGAATGTTTATTTGAATGCCCAAGATGAAATCTTACTGTCATTTAAATTTTTATTCTCACCCCTCCTGAGGGAGGTATCCTACCCCCACGGCTGCTTCGCCTCCCACGCACAACTCATACCGGGACACAGGTGGCAGACAGAGACTTGGCCAGCAATAGCTGCTATATATCTAAATTCAGTCTATTACCAGGAATGCTCAGAACCTACTCAAAATTGCAAATATTCCTTTCCACTAGTATTTACAGGGTAAACTAAGATTTCTGCTTGAGTATTAAACTTGACAGGAAAATAGTAATCAAGTTTTCAGATTAATTTAAATTGGCCAAGTGAAATAAGTGAATACTCAAGAAAATTTTAGTGTACTGGACAAAAAGCTTTTCCTAAAACATTAACTAAAAAAATCTATTAGTAGTTCATCTCACTGTAAAATTGCCTAACATCCAAAGAACCTAAAGCAGTCATATTTGTTTGCAAAAACTAAAATTTAAAATTACCAAGACTGCAATATAAAATTTCCAAAAGCCCCCATTAATCAAAAAAGGGGAGGGGTCAGTGGGGTAATATCATCTAAGGAAAAAAATATCGAGTAAGTAAAATACATCTAGAAAATTACTACTCCAGTAAAGTAAATTCCATTTGTAAAACCAACTGCAGGACACCCATGAAAAAACACACATGATGTCAAAATAAGCCAAAGGAAAATCATTTAGGCAAAAATTAAAAAGAATCCCAAGTCTATTTTGCATAGAGGATCCCTTTGTTAACTTTTGGTCGAGAATGTGTTTGTGTGTTTTCAGAGAACAACTCCAAGACCATGTGGGTTCCTGCGACTGTGAGGAACTGATGGATCTGTTCCAGTCAAGAGGATGGTCCAGAGATGGGGGACACTGACGACACCTTGCCATGATAGCAGTCGGCAGCTGTGCATGTCTGCAGGCAGCCCAGGACCAAACCAGAGAGGATGGATCTTGAATTGCCACGATGTGTCCACCATCTGGATACCATTGCTGACATGTACACATAAAGAATTATTTGACACTGAAACTGGGACTCAGAACAGTTGGACATTGAAACTGAGACTGAAACATTTTTTGTTCTTATACATTTATTTCTAGTATGCAGAGGCAAGATATTTTTGAAGAAAAGAAACAAGGGAGAGTGATTGATATAGAGGCAGGGTGGCTTTGAACAGGCTGTCAAGCCATAGGGGGAAGGCTTGGGTGGATGGGAGGTGGATGCTGGGGGAGATCAACTGAAGGACTTGTATGCATGCATATGAGCATAACCAATGAACAAAAGACACTGGGGCGGGGAGGGGGGAGGGTGGGGATATGTGCTAGGGGGTAGGGGAGGCTGGGGGGAGGATAAGGGGGAGGGGGAAAGGAAAACATGTACTACTATTAATTATAAGTTATACTGCAAAAAAATCAATAAAAAATATATTTTTTTAAAAGTATAATAAATAAATAAATAAATTTTTATTCTTATTCTATTATTTTGTGACTAGAGGCCTGGTGCATGAAATTCATGAATGGGGAGTGGGGGTAGATTTGTCCTTCAGCTCAACCTGCACCCTCTCAAATCTGGTACTCCTTGAGGAATGTCCAACTACCTGTTTAGGCCCAATCCAGGCTAAACAGGTGGTCGGACATTTCTCTCACAATCCAGGACTGCTGGCTCCCAACTGCTCACTTGCCTCTGCCTGATTGCCCCTAACCATTTCTGCCTGCCAGTGTTATCACCCCTAACAACTCCCCTGCCAAACTGGTCAATGCCTAACTGCTTCCGGGCCAGCCCAATTGCTCCTAACTGCCCTCCCCTGCTGGTCCAGTCACCCCTAACTTCCCTCCTTACTGGCCTCATTGCTCACAACTGCCCTCTCCTACAGGCCTGGTCCTCCCCAATTGCCCTATCCTGCAGGCCTGGTCCCACCCCAGCTGTCCTCCATTGCAGGCCTGGCCCCCCCTAACTTTTCTTCCCTGCAGTCCTGGTTCCCCCCAACTGCCCACTTCTGTTTACCTGGTCCCCCCAAATGCCTCCCCTGCAGGCCTTGGTCCACCCCCAACTGCCCTCCCTTGCTGGCCTGGTCACCCCTAATTAGCCACAACTGCCCTCCCCTGCAGGCCATCTTGTGGTGGCCATCTTGTGTACACATGGGGGCAGCCATATTTAACCACTTGGGGCGGGAATCTTGTGTGTCGGAGTGATAGTCAATTTGCATATTACTCTTTTATTAGATAGGATTTGTATGTTATCTAAAATACCCATAAAATGAAGCATTTTATTCAAAATTAATATAAACTTAATCAGTTAATCAGAATTTTTTCCAATTTTCACATAAATATTAACCTTAGTATTTTAGAAGGAATCTTAAAATGAATAAAAACATCTCTAAATAGAAAGTAACAATTCTCAAGATCTATAACTGAAGCTAAACTTTTAATTGGTTGGAGTTTTTATTCACTTTATAGCTTTTTAAACATTTATATTTATTTTTTTAAGTATTACAGATGTCCCTTTCTCCCCCATTTGATATATTTTTTTAAAGTATTCCAGAATAGTCCTGTGGCTGGAGACTTGTGAGGATTACAGCTGCTGGTAAAAGAACACACAGTTATTCTTGATCTGGGAGGAATTAACAATCTACTGAGATGCCCTGACAGGTAAATGACAAGGACAGGTGTTCAGGCTGCAAGGTGGGAAAAGCAGCAGCAGGGGATCAGTGGCAGCAGAGAAGCAGAGCAGCCTATGCCAAAGCATGAAGAGGAGCAAAGTGTGTCATTTTAGGGAAGTGCAAGTAGTTCCAGGAAGATGTGGCAGAGGCAGGGGTGGTAGGACTTGAAAATAAACAGTAGAGATGCTTCTGCAGATATCAGCGGGGCTGTTTTTTGAACCTGTTCATGCTACTCTTTGTAGCTTTTATAGAAATTTTTCTGACTATTGGCCTCAAGCAGTCTTATTATCACTCTTAGGCACACACGTATCCATTCAACCCATCTTCCACAGTGTTGTACAACTGCACAGTGATTCCCTCCTTATAGGATGGGACCGTGACAGTGCCAGAGATAATTGCAATAGATCCAAGAATTAACATGAAAATCAAGCTTTACTATGAACCAAATCAGTAAAAGCAAAACTTCTATCACATAAGGAGCTTTCAACTTTCTTTCATACTGTAGAATTTATGTCATGGTTTCTCTCTTTCCTGTATGCTCACTTCTAGTGAAAATATATTAATTTAAGTGTCAGTCTCCAGAACTTTGTGAGGTTACTGGAGAGTGCAACAAACTCATCTGTGCACTTGAGATAACAGATCACGGTAGCTTCAATAGCTACTATTTCTGATTGGCAGCTTAAGACTAAATAGGAGTTTTTTTGCAAAAAATTCATTAATGGGAGCAATGGTTCAGTGGATATGAAATTGGGATATGAAGTTGACCATGCTTCACTACACCCACAAGCCATGCCCACCAGTCAATCAGGAACAAGTATGCAAATTAATCCAACAAATATGGCAGTGGCCATGGAGCTGAAGCAAGCAGGAGGCTTGGGCTGTCCTCAGGGATGAAGGAAGCCAAGCTTCTCACCTGCACTGGCCTCTACTTAAGACTACAAAGTTTTAATTATAGAAGATAAATAAATCCCAACAAAAATGGTGGCAGCCACAGAACTGGAGAGAGCAGGAATCTTGGGTTGTCCCCAGTGATGGAAGAAGCCAAGCTTCTCACCCACCCTGGCCTACCCTAGTCTCCACTCAAGGCTACAAAGTTTCAATTGTAGAAGATAAATAAATCCCAGACACCAGGGCCTCCACTTGGGGGTCCAGGGGGCATGGGCTGCCTGCAAAGCACCACAGGCCCCTCACCCAGGCTGCTCCACACCCTAAGGGAACCCCCACCCTGATCTGGGACAACCTTTAGGGAAAACCAGCAGGCCTCCGCCTGTGCACCAGGCCTCTAGCCTATCTAATAAAAGAGTAATATGCAAAGTGACCATCACTCCAACACACAAGATGGCTGCCTGCATGGGGTCAAAGATGGCTGCCTCCATGTGGACACAAGATGGCCACCACAAAATGGCCAGCAGGGTAGGACAGTTGGGAGGGATCAGGCCAGCAGGGGAAGGCAGTTAGAAGGAACCAGGCCTGCAAGGGAGGGCAGTTGGGAGTGATCAAGCCTGCAGGGGAGGGAAGTTAGGGGTGATCAGGACTTCAGAGGAGGGCAGTCAGGGGTGACCAGGCTGGCAGGGGAGTTGTTAGAGGGTGATCACGATGGCAGGCAGAAGCGATTAGGGGCAATCAGGAAGGCAGGCAGGTGAGCAGTTGGGAGTCAGCAGTCCTAAATTGTGAGAGGGATGGCCAACCCCTAGAGGGGTCCCAGATTGGAGAGGGTGCAGACTGGGCTGAGGGACACACGCCACTTTGCATGAGTTTCGTGCACCGGGCCTCTAGTACTGATATAAGTAGACCCCAAAGTACAAATATCGTGGATTACACAAATATACTTGCAGAATAAATTAATAGAACCAATTATAGACAGCCAAAAACATAATTAAATTTAGATAAACTTCCTTATGATTCATTTAAGAAATATTAACAATTCACTATTAATAATAATAATCACTCACTTTAATCTAATTCTTTCATACAATTAACTATCTAAATTCTTACAGCAAATAAAGAAAAAAGTGAGTGTCCTTTAGAAAATATGCTGAGGATGTAGGAGGTAACAAACAATAAGAAATTTAATCAAGCAGCATATTATCAATAATATAAATCAGAAAAAATTCTAAAATTTTTACTGGTGAAAATACATGCATATATGTATAATTGAATTTATATTTCTAAATTTAACTTTTTAAAAATTCTATCTAAATTATATGTTCCATGTAGTTGGTTATACAATTCTTAGATTTTCTAGTTTATATTTATACATCACATTTTCCCTGAATTGTGTCCTAATATATTTTTAATATATTTTTGTTGATTTTAGAGAGGAAGGGAGAGTTAGAGGGACAGAAACATCAATGATGAGAGAGAATCATTGATTGATTGCCTCCTACAGGAGCATGTGCCCTGGCCTGGAATTGAACCATTATCCAGTTCATAGGTAGATGCTTAACCACTGAGCCATGTAGGCTGGGCTATGCCCTAAGATATTTTAGAAATTAGATTTACACTATCATTTTTATAATGCAGGTAAATTTTGGGCTATTTGTATAATCTCTGGACTATTTGGTGAATCAAAATAATTGATTTCACCTCTAAATTCTACCACCTTGGGAATTATATTTCACCATGTGAATTTTGGGATGACATAAACAGTCTATAGCCGATAGACTGTCACACTTAAGTAGGAAATGGAAAGGTTTAGAAAATATAACTTAAATTCTCCATATATAAGTTAGAAAATATAACTTAAATCCTCTCTTATATACTTTAACAAAATATATACAAATTTCCAATTGATCTTTTCATGTTTCAGCATGTCAATGATAGTTGCTAAAAACTGACTTCATAATAATATTGTTTAAAAAACTTTTACTTTGGTAAGCATCCTCGTATAATTAGGAGGCTTTAAGTAAGACATTACTCTGAGAGAAAGTTGGGATAAATAACTTTTGAAGTTCTGTTTCAAATGATAATAATATGATACACTCTGTAATCCTGTTTAAAAGCCTGGATCATAAGCTCTGCTCTGAAACTTCACACACAGACCCAAAGAGAGAGGGCAGATGCTTTGAGAGAAGGGTCCAGATTCTAAGGGGAACAGAGACCCAGAAAGAGAGAAAGGCTCTAAGAGAGGGGGAGTTGGGAATTGGAGTCCAGGACAGTCCTGTGACAAGGACTTTCACCTTTCTCCAGAGTTGTTTTTATGAGGAAAGCCCTTACAAATTATAAATATCTGTTCCAATTAAAACAGCAATGGCTTCTGTACAAGGAATAGTTACTCTTTAAATGGTTACTTAATTCTAATAAAAAAAAACTCTCCAATGGGTATAATTATTTTGATTTATTGTGTTAAAGATCTTATTTACTGGGAGAAAGAAATTACATTAGAAAAATAAATAAATAAAGAGAAGCCATCATCTCAAGAAAGAATAAAATAAAATGTTAAGTATAACTCCTGCTTATTAAAATTTTTAATTCCTTAAGGCAAATATTTTCCAATCATTTTTAATAAAGTCAGCACTACAAATTACAACAGGTTCCATACTAAGTAATGTCCAAAGCTAAGATGTAATCCAATGATATTTGCATTCATACAAAAGCAAACATAAAATTTACTCACATACTAATTTTGAAGTGGCCTGTAATTAATTAAAAATGTATATTGTAAACTCTAGGGTAAACAATACAAAATTAAGAAGTTGAAATAATTTTTAGAGAATGTTAAACTCCTGAGAACAAAATATTTTTCAGGTTTGACAAGGTGACTGGCTAATAAATATATTAGTATATAAAGCTGAATTGTCTTTCTTGAATTCAGATGAGTTTCAAAGTCAAATTACTGGATAATTTAGGGAGTTTGAAAAAAGTTGTGGGTGGTGAATTATTTGACCTACCTAAAATGACAAGACTGGCACTGGTGAAAATTTATTAAAACTTAAATCTGGTAGTTTTATGATACAGTGGTAGAATAAGAATAAGTTAATTAAATGGTGTCATATTTCTGTATCCTTCACTCCTGTGGTACATGGAATTTTAAAATGGCTTCAAGATTTTGACCCCTGGTGTAAATTTCCTGGAAATTATGTCCTTATATGTGGGTACCAGCTGTGAAATGATAGGATATCCCTTTTGTCAAAAGGATATCTTATCTAGGTGAAGGTGAAAAGATACTGCAGATCTAATTAAAGGAATCAGTTGGTTTTGAGTTAGTCAAAAGAGAAACTATTCTTCATTGGATTATTCGTCAGGTGACAGTCCTTAAAAGAGGACTGGTTCCTTCCTAGGAGAAAAGTTCTCTGACGAGCCTTGAAGAAGCTGCCATGTGAAGCCAGTGAGGGCCTGTGAGGGACGTGTGTGCTCTCTGCTGGCTGACAGACAGAAGGAAAATAAGAACCTTAGCCCCACAAATACAAAGAACTAGATTCTACAAACTAGAAGGGAACCCCAGCCATAAGGACCAGAGCTAGCTGAACTTCACTGAAACTTCATAAGACTGAGCCAAGGACCCAGTTAAACTGTGCCCATAACTCCTGACTTAACAAAAACAAAGAATGTTCTAAGATGCTAAATTTGTGTGAAGAACAGAAATGTAATATCCCACAACCACCATAAAAGATAGCAAAAACAGAACAGGAAGGAGAGAGAGAGAGAGAGAGAGAGAGAGAGAGAGAGAGAGAGAGAGAGAGAGAGATTAAGTGTTACATTGGGGGCCTAGCCAGAACTTTATGGTTCTGAGTTATCTCAGGAACTGAAAAGAACTGTATCTGCAGAGCTCATACAGTTACACTCAACCATGACTGACACTGAGATTTTTAGAAATAAATGCATGAGAATTTACTCACTGGGAATAATTTCATTCATCAACTTTGTATTATTTTTCATTGAGGCTTCAGAGTTCTGACTTGAAGTTTTCTACAGTAAGCAACTTCATTTTTATGCTGAAACAATATCGTTATTCTATCTCCTTTCTGAGACCACTTGCTTTTAGGTTATGCATTTTCTGTGAATGACTTAAAGATATAAGTAATTCTAGCCTCAGAGCTGTTCTCCATCAACTTTCCCAAAGGACTAACCAGGCATTTCTACTGTGAACAAATCTCTCTAAGCCATCCTATATAATAAAATCCTAATATGCAAATTGTATCCTGCCAGGAGTTTGACCAGGGGGAAGAGCCAACTAGTCAACTGCCTGCAGCCCCTCCTACCCACCCACCCCACCTGCCCCATTCCAGCCAGCAGGGGTGGCAGGCAGCCTGGGGAAGGGAGGCCCCAGCCAGCAGCCGGCAGCCCTAGGGACCCTACCCGTGCAAAATTTCATGCACTGGGCCACTAGTAGTGTAATAAAAATGGATGTATCAAGTTATTTCCCACTAAAAGGGATATTACTTCCCCACATTTTCTTCAACATTTTCTACAACCTAACCAATCTTAGAATGAGTCATTGTGTGAACATGTTTGGAATACATGTTTGGTTTTTAAATTCTTTGGAAAAATTATGTATATTAATCATTAATTTTTGCCTCTCAAGCTATCATCTAGCATCTAGATTTAACAGAATCATCTCTATACATCTAGGCTTTGTTGTGAATGCTTAATTTCAGCAGCCTACACAGTTTTTTCCAATAATTTCCTTAGTATAATTTTTAAAAAGCTGTACAGTATATTTTGTATTGGAAGTTGAGATCTAAAATCTTATTACAATGTGTGTAAATATTTTGAAAGAATATAATTTTCAGTGTCTTATGAATTATATATTTGCTTTAAATATAAATTTGTAAAACCTTGGATATACTAAATTAGATGAAGCATAGAATATTACAGGACTTTGTCTCCTGGATCAAATAGGTATCATTTTTCTTATTTCCCAAGGTTACTTTCTTTGCCTTGATCTCAAGGGACTTTTTCTCAGGAGATACATATTCTCAAAATATCTTTGGCTATGCTGCCTCTGAGTTCTTTCTCAAGTTCTTTTCCTTTCTTGACATACTCTGACAAGCCTTCCAGTATATTCATTTTACTTTATCCTATTAAGAGAAATTCAATGAGCTACTTTTCTATTTTGTCACCCTATTCTTAAAAAATAGAGACATTGTTTTCTCAAATATCAGTCCCAGGTAGATGTTTATGTCAATAAGGCAGAATTCTCAACCAAAAATCTTCCAGAAACTGCTTTCTCCAGAACTAGGTCATCATCTGTTTCCAGCTGTCAGAATAAAGAAGAGCATAGAAGAGCACCTGCTGATGGTTTTTAATGGGACAAGCCTAGAAACTAGGTACACTGTTTCTGCTCACATTCCAATGGGGAGAAAGAGCATGGGCACGTGGTCACATTTACTTTAAGGTGGCTGAAAAATGTAGTGCAGTATAGGTGGGTGTCTAACAAAAAGAAAAATTTTGGCTGACAACTAAGTCTTCATTTAAATATTCAGTTAATTTATACTTTGGTATATGTTACAAGAACCTCAAATTAATATAGATAGAACTCTGGATTCCCCAATCTCATTCCCATCAAGTCTTTCATTCACTGAATGGTACCATGATCTATCCAATTGTGTACATCAGACACCTGTGTTCAGTAAAATATTAACTGAATGAACCATTAAAAGGTGCAAGGTCCTTTATACGTTAATAGAGTCCCAGAGCATGAATTTTTGCATGTGTGGGGTCCGGCTGACCTGGCCCCAATAGGCACATCTGGGCTAGACCTATTGGGAGGAGGAGAAGATGGGAGGTTGGCCTGCCCGCCTGCCCCAATGAAGCCTGATCAGGGCCAGGCTGGCTGGGGGAAGGGGCTGCACGTCAATCAGGGTGGTGGGGGCTGACCAGGGGTGGGGCTGGCCAGGGGGAGGGGCTTCAGGAGGTTGGCTGGTCAGCCACACCCCCTGATACAGTGGTTCACTGGCTGCAGTGGGTGGCATAGCAACTGGACATTCTGGTCATTACAGTGTTCAGGTTACTGACTTTACGTGTGTGTGTACAAAACTGGCTTCTAATTCAGACCTGCCCACTACTCAACTATGAGTTCACCTCTCTACCGTGAAGTTCCTAGGAGACAGGAACATGTATCACAGCACCCAATGTCTTCTTTGTAAAGAAGAAAGGAGCTAATGGAAAAAAAGGAGCCTCATGTGAGGTTAAAAGCTCAGCTCAGCAAATGGAACTATTATTGCTATCATTATGCATAATTTTGTTCCCATAGGAAAGACCCACCTAAGGACGCAGTTTCCTCTTCCCTAGCAGGCTCCACCTCCTGCTCTACCTTCTGCAGTTTCTTTCTGGTGTCATAATATTCCACAGCACCAGCACCGAAAGAAAAAAAATTGTCAGCTCCATTTAAATTTTTTTAAATTGTTTTATTGTGAGGGAGAGAGAAACATCAATGTGGGAGAAAAACATGGATTGGTTGCCTCAAGTATGTGCTGTAACCAGGAATCAAAACTGCAACCTTTTGGTGTACTGGATGAAGCTCCAACCAACTGAGCAACACTGGCTAGGGCATTACCTCCATTTTTAATCATTCATATTCAGTTCATAGTCCTGAAAAGTAACTACCTGAAATTAACATAAAAAGTCCCTCTATGCACCTTCACCCTGGTGGTGTATGACTGCAGAGAAAAATTGCATAAGTTTACAGGTCAGTGCTCTATAAACTTATCATCTCCAGTTATCAGGATAAATGTTTCATGTTTGCCAGATCAATTATTTCACTCTCTAACAAATATACAAAATGAACTCCACCCTTGTCAAGTTCTAGAAATTTTACACACACTCACAGTATAACAGACTACCAAAATTCACTCAATTATCTTTCTAATTTTCTCCGTTATAATTGATTACTTTCTTACTCTTAACTTAGTAGTCTTCAAACTGGAGAAAGTGCAAAAACCATCTCCAAGGGGACCCTGGAAATAAATTTAGGGAAAAGCTGAAGATACAGATATGACAGAAGTACATATTCTACTTTCCAACTACCCCTGCCCTAGTTACCTCATTGTACAAAACAAAATCCTACTTCTTACCCCTCCAGAATTTTATGTGCATTGGCTTAGCATGTAAAATCTTTGGAATCGCCGAAAGGATGATTGATATAAATGTCAAGAAATACGGATACTACTGCTAAGAAAGTGAACTGCAAGTAAATTATTTTGGACAACAGGTCATTTCCAATTCTTTTAACTCCACAAAAGTAATATATTTTAAAAAATAAATGTTGATAATATACTGTTGTGTGATTGTTTACATATGATCCAAAGGTGTTTAAATAATTAATGTTATTATAACTCAACTCTTCATCATTTCTTTCACATCTATAAAAGCAAAAAGTCAATATAGGATCAATACTAAATCCAGTCTTGTTTTGGCAATATCTACATTTATGTAACACTTTCCCGAAAGTAGAGGAATTAATTAAAATGAAGAATCTCACCTGTCAACAATGCATTTCCAATAAAGCTATACTTTTTGTCACTAAAACTTCTCACAACTTGAAATATAATAATATAACTTTGGTCAATTGTACATAATAAAGACTGTATTGACAAATCATCCTAGAAGAAAAAAATAACCCTAAGACTTACAGTTAAAAGAAAATGAAAAAATAAATTATAAAAATATTTTATAAAAGTTATGATAGCAAGAATAAATATGTAATAACCGGCTAATTCCCATGGGAATGAAAATATGAATTGAAAAAAAGAGGACCACATACATTTTTTAAAGTTCTATCAGAGCTATTTTAATTATTTTTAAATGGATGATGAAGAGCATAGAATATCAATATTATTCAGACTCTAACAGAGTTATTCGGACTCTATCTATATCTAAGAGTGCTACAGCAGGTTTATTTTTAAATGTAAAAATTTATAATATACTGAAGATAACATATTTTGCAACTATTTAAACTTATGATGAATTTGTATATCAATTCATAAGTATACGAGAGGAAAAATAAGCTAACAAAATTCTCTTAGAGGTGTTTAAGAAAAAAGTTTTGAAAATTAATACTCTACGCCTTTATCACCACTTACTAAGGACACTGCAATGCCTTCTAGTCTTCCTCCTGTTTGGCAGCCATGCCCCACTCAAAAATGTTTTAAAAAACTGCAGTCAGAATAATCTTTACTAAATGCAAAACTCCAATCAAGTCACTTCTCTACTTAGTGCAATGCAATGGCTTCTCTTTATTCTGTCCACCTTTCCAGTGCTGGAGACTAATTTCAGCAGGTCATAAATGCAAGAAGTTTATCAAAAGGTTCGTGGACCTTGAGCCTTCAGCAAGGGCTCAACGATACATATTACTGCCTACTAGAATAGTAAAAAAGCATTTTTCCAAACCTGAAAAAGATGCATAAATGATTACTTACTGCCAGACAGCTGAGTGCATTTTAATCTACATGTTATTGCCTCCTGCTGGCCAAACACCTGAACAGCCAAAGCCAGTACCGCAAAACTTACAATGCCTACTGTATTCTAAACCTTACCTTTGATATGTATACATACTTTGCCATAGGGCAAAATGTGGGAATAAAAAGAGCCCTAGTTCTAGAGATAGAGAGAATGTAGGCACTACAGCTAAACTTCCTCCAGCTCCCCCAAGGATTACAAATTTATATTATATTTCTAGTATCTTTATTAATTTATATGCAGCACCTGCTCCAGATTCCTGAACCCTTCTAGATGCTGGGAAAGACCCCTGGCATTCCAATACCACTACTGCCTTTTACCACCAGTTTATGGGAACTGAATTAAAATACTCCTCAACCCTGCCTCTGGGCTCTTTCTCAAGTTTTACTTTTTCCCTTACTCATCCTCACCCCCTTCCTTTCACCATCTGCCCTTCTCCTAATTAGCTCCTAATCATCACTCAGCTTTTAGTTCTGAAATCAATTATTTTAGAAAATATTTCTCAGGTCTCTGATTATGAGTTAGAAACCCTTTTATGGTATTGTCATAGCACATAACTTCAGATTCAGAAACATAAATTATAATAGAAGCTGAGAGATTTCACTTGCTTTATTGTGCGTTGGCTCCTCAAATTCTATTTTAAATGGTTAAATGTTTGTATGATAGTCTTTTGTTTCATTATTTATTCAACTTATTTCTGATTCAGGTTTGTTGACATATAAATGTACAGTAATTCACATCTTTAAAAAATAAGACCAAATTTGTAAATTAGAAACATGACATGATGGGCTAAGAATAACTCCCAAATGATAAGCTCTATAGTGAAAAAAATACAAATAGAAAACCAAAAACTGTATACTATTGCTTACCATTAAACCTCCAATGTCTAGCATAGTATCTCATATAGTTTAGTATTCAATAAATAGATGCTTGAATGACTGAATGAAACTGGACCAAGATAATGAAAATAAAAACTGCTTCTATTTCATTACTTGTTGCAAATAATTTGATGTCATAGCTCTATTATAAAATGTGCCTTGAACTGAGCTCCCTTTACCACAAGACTAGGTCCATTCAACCAGAATCCAGCATCAGTTCCTATTCTACATTTTAATTTGCCACTCAAAAGGGAGCCATTGTTTATGTTTAAATGAACATAATCACTTGGAACGCTATTCACAGTAATGTGTTGCAAACTGATATTTCAGTCAACAATGGAACACATATACTATGGTGGTATACAGAACCATAAGATTTTAATGAAACCAAAAAATTTCTATTGCCTAGTGACATCATTTGTAATGTCCCAGCACAACATACTATTAATATGTTTGTGGTATAAACAAATCTACTGTGCTCCTAGTCATATAAAAGCATATCCCACACAATTTATAGTATCAGCCTATATCATCTAGTTTTGAGTAAATGCACTGTAATACCTACACAGCAACAAGATACCTTAAAGACACATTTCTCAGAAGGTGTCTCATCTTTAAGAGGCACATTACTGTACCTCTGCTTTACCCCTAACTCTTAGGGGCAGTTGTTCAGACAGTTTAATTTTGTTCAATCCTGACTTTCACTTTGCTCAAGTCCTGCCATCTCTGGTAACAAAACCTAAGCAAGTTAAGGCAAGGATAGAAAAGTTTAGTGAAAAGTTCTAAAAGTCAATTTTTACATACATTTCCTCCCATTTACATTAATAAAAGAGTAAGATGCAAATTGATTGTACCTTCGTGACACCCACCAGCCAATCAGGAGTGAGTATGCAAATCAACCCAACAGATATGGTGGGTTAATTTGCATACACAGGTGCTGAGTAGCCGGGGGCAGAGTGTTTATCACTGCCCCAGCCACTCTGAGCCTCTGGGCAGCATGGGAAGGCAAAAAGGCGGCTCTAGCCAGAGCAAAGGGTATGCCAGCAGCCAGGGAAAGGAAGGCCCATTCTTGCACAAATCTTCATCTATTGGGCCTCTACTTAAGTCATAAAAGTACTGTGAGATATCATGAAATATAGGGTGATATTTATATTAAAATAATGGAGAAAAGACTGCAATAAATCAAGCTGTTATTAAGAAATTTCAGTAACTATTGAAATCATTGAAAAACTGAGAGATATTAGATCAAATTTTCTCAGAAAATCACCTATACTATGAGGATTATATTCTTAAAAGGGGAAACAGAGAAACTTAAAAAAAATTAGAAGGTTATGATCATTGATAAAGAAAAATTTGCTGGTGGTTTTTGAGAATTATAAGAACAGATATAGTTAAATAGTATTTGGATGTTTATCTAAAGTTCTCATATAAACATATATATATTTTTTAAAATAAATTTGCTAAACATAGGGATGGAACACACAAAAAAAGTGCCTTCTCAGTTCTAATATACCATTTGTTTTATCAATTTAATTTCAGGTTTTATAAAAATGTCACTGTGACATTAATTTTTGTGGTATCTTTATTTAAATAACATTAAAATGGGAAAAGCATGCCATTTAGAATTGAAAACATATATAATGCTAAAAAAGGCACATGTAATTCATAAAGTATTAACAAACATTCTTGCATAGCCTATGCAATAAAAGTGTAATATGCAAATTGATTGAATGGTGGGATGACTTGTTGGCAGGGGGTGGGTCGGCAAGCAGGCGGTGCCAGGCCAGCCAAAGCACATGTCAACAGATAGAGGGAGGGGATGGAGATGATGGAGGGCAGCAGCAGAGGGGTGATGGGAAGGTGGGGCTGGCCACTTTCCACTGGTGCCGTCCCCTGATCAACCTTCCAGTCACCTTCCACAGAGGGAGGCCAGACTGCGGCTTAAGCCCACTCACCCCTATAGCTGTCAGTAGGACATCCCTTGTGGGCTCCAGACTGCAATAGTGCTCAGGCCAGGCTGAAGGACCCCCTCCCCCAAGTGCACAAATTTTTGTGCACCAGGCCTCTAGTATAAAATAAAGTCTAAGGCACCTGCTACAAAGCTCAAAAACTAAGCCACAGTTACACCATGATTAGAAAAAGGAGTGGTCCCAGATGGAGCTGGCCTAGATTAAAAATTAGTATTTCTGTTCATCCTAGTGACATTTATGAGGGAACATGTTCAGGTATCTCTGAACGTGTTTCTTCATCTGTAAAATGGTAATAAAAATATATTTCATAACAGCCTTAAGAATAGCTGAGGTATTTTTTTATGGGAAAGTACAATATATATAATAAAGATTTTGCTAAAGTTTTGTTTAACAACAATGAGTATGTAATTCTGTAGCAGAACTAACCCCAGATATCCCAAAAAGTGAATGATTGAAAATAAGATCCCAGGGGGCTCCCAAAACATCTTCCTTTTTGACTATATAGATAACATGAAGTATTTGCTCCTTTGTGAATTATGATTTAAAACACATGCATGCATAAATATATGCAATTATCTGTACATAGATATAAAAATTGTATATATAATTATATACAGGGTGGGACAAAAGTAGGTTTACAATGGTTCACATAAAAATATGAGCATAATTAATAAATAATATAATAATAAACTGTTTTGCATGCTCACAAATACATATATGTGTGTTTGTATACTCTTTTGAGCTAGGACTTTCATTCTCAGTGCACTGGAAAAAGCAGTAAGAATAAAAAGAAAAGTGAAAAGAATTTATATATGTAAACTAAGGAAAGAAAATTACCCCTATGTATAAGTCACCCCTATGTATAAGTGACCTCTATGTTTTTATTAAAGTATTGATTGATATTCCAGTCACATGGGAACTCTATCAATACCTTTGATTAAGAGATTGATCTAAAGGGTCCCACTGCTACCAACTACCACATGTCGACTCAAAGGCTCTCGACAAGACTTTCATAGCAAATCAAGAATTCACTGCATGGTAAATACAACCCCAATCAGAATTTCAGCAGGAATATTTCCATTTTATGTCTTGAAGCTTGAAAACGATCTAGATGAATGTTGTCTAGATTAATGAACTAGATGCCCTCGTTAAAGACGATTTGATGAACAAAACTGTTAACATTGAATTTACTTTATCATCCTTATGCCAAAAAATGTGGTGTTTTATTCATCAAAATAATAGAAGATACAATAGAGAATGGATAATTTATAACTGATTTATATTTGGTGCAATAATAATACAAACATGAGTAAATAGCCTCATACATCTCTCATTTAAAAAATAATCTCAAATCAATTGGTACATATCTGCACCAACTATAATCTCATTGACAGCTAAAAAATACAAAAGCTATCTATACTGACTAATATAGACATGAAACTTACTCAAGACTAACTCATATTTTAATATCATCACACTGAATAACTTGATTACATTAACTGATAGGAACTATAATATATTCAGATTGTGTGTGTATCCTCTGAAAGATTTTTTTAATGCAAAGAATGATCAAAGGACAGACTGGAGACATTAATAATTCCATTTGGTTTTATGACACACAAAAGGAGCAGAACTTTTAGGAATGATTCGCTCCTTTAACCATATTCCTGGTTAACCCTGCAGAACATTGGGATGTATCTAAGACAACAGTTGAAAACTATTAAATCATAATTCAGGCTCCTGTCAGGAAAATCAAAAGAAGGAAAAAATGTAATTCTGGACATGTCCTTAGAAACTTTAACTGAAATGACTGCAAGCTGACAGTCTTTAGAAAACTATAAATAAACATTTAGATTGATTATGATTTGATTTCAAATGGGACAATATAGTTATGTTTGCAGGCAAATGAATGGGTACCATTGTATGCAGCATAGCATAATTTAAAAAGAAACTTGCAGCAGCATATACAATGCTAAGGATATAAGCATTAACAAATATGCCATTTGTTAATTTACTATCATTATCTAAAAAGTTAGTTGGTAGGTCACCAATTGTTTATTGGATTCATGTATATTTCCTACTAGTATAGTGTCTCCTGGGGAAAAATAAATAGGCTCTTCATAATTTAAATTTGTTCTGCTTTAATTTATATGACATGGCTGAGGAATTATTTAAAATTCATTATTTCAATAATACAAATCATCATTAGATATTAGATATTATAACAAAGGTATCTAAGACGGTTGTTGAGATTCCATATTTCACGGAGAATGTTGCCCCAATAGACATTCTTCAGTGATAGGATAATAAGTCAGAGAGCCTAGCATAATATCTAGAATTAGTTAATTCTGTTTCCCCTGGAAAATCCCAACAAGACATTATTCTTGGTATTTATGGAACCAGAGGATAGATGGCTAGTTTGCATTGACACATACTTGTGAGTCAGTTTTGTAGAAAATGATTCAGAGGTTGATAATGATTTTCAGTTGGCAATATGCTTGTTTTGGGGGTCAATCATTAATGTAAATTTTATATTTGTTCATGTTTCATTTTTGCTGACTAATTTACCTTGCATATATATTAATTATATAAAATAATCATTTTAAATTAAAAGTATAGTTTTGATTGTTGTTGTTAATGGTAAGTTTATTCTTTTGGTCTTCATATGTTTTCTTTTAGAGGTGTGAAAGTTCTTAACAGTTGCATGGAACTTTTATTTTTATTTCACAAATAGTTGTAGAATTGGTGTTGCCAGATATTACTAACATGCATTTTAAAGATTAGTAACCTTTACCCTAGAGGGATTAAGCCAATTGTCTAAAATCTAAAAGAAATAAATTCAGGCTTTCTGTTTCTTAGTGCACTGAGTTTATGGTACTACAACAATGATCTACACTAATAAAAGAGAAAGATGCAAAATGACTGTACCTTCGTGACACCCACCAGTCAGTCAGGAGTATGCAAATTAACCCAACAAAGATGGCAGGTTAATTTGCATATGCAGGCACCCAGCAGCCAGGGGCGGGGTGAGATGCTTGCATTTTCCCTATGGCAATGATGCAGGCATTCTGCACCACCCAGCAGCTTCGGGACTTTGGGCAGTGTGGGAAGGAGGAAAGGAAGCTCTGAACAGAGCAAAGGCAGTGCCAGCATCCAGGGAAAGGAAGCCCCATTCTTTCATGAATCTTCTTCATGCATTGGACCTCTAATATTTAATATTCCTCTAACTGTACAGAGATAGTTTCTCTAGATATTCCATTACTTATTGCTTAGTAGGATATAATCTAGATCTATCACAAATTCTAAACCAGCACAATAATATATTTGTACATTTTGTCTGAAAAAAAATTCATGGAGAGAAAAAGTGATTTTTCTCCTTTTCAACCAGTCCCTACTGCCTTTTGTTCAGTAAGAAGAACTGAAGCTCTGGGTTGCATTTGTACTACAAAGCCATGCTGCATAATTCAGTGCAGTACAATTTCAGTAGCAGTTTCATTCTTAAGAAAATTTAAAATGAAGTGCTCTTTCCAGATGCCAGACATATGACACACATCCTTGAAAGGCCTTGATAACAATAATAATTTAATTGGAAAGCCTATTTGAAATATTCTCTTTTCAGCTTACTCCATCTGTATCTCCTTTAGAAAGAACTGGATGTGGTCAGATTAGTGTTTATTATAAATTCCAACATACCATTTGAATGTCGTGAATCAAAACAAGTGAGGGTTTAAAAAAGAAACAAAACAAAACAAACAAAAAAACAAGTGACGGTCTAGATACTAACTCATAAATTATTTACATATTTATTTGTGAATATACAAATACTAATATACTAATACTCCCAAAGGAATTTGTGACAGCTTACATAGTCAATATAGCTTTTAAGATAGTAATAAAATAAGGAAATCCCAGTATGAGAGAAATCAAGTGAAATTTAACTAAAAGCTGCTGATGCAAGGGAAGGGGGAAAAAAGGAAAGGCAACCAATGATATAGCTCATACCTAATAAAAGTAATAATAATAACTTTAAATAAAATTATTTTTCCTAATTGAGGACTAAAAGGGATTTTGACTCTACAGAAATATTACTGGGGAAAATAATTTATAATACAGTTATAAAAGAATATCTGATGCATTTTTATATAATCCTGGTGTCAAATTGCAGCCCTGGGAATCCAGTCTATTTAGGTATAAAGCTTACTATTTCTATGACAGCATAGGGGCAGAGCTCAGATGCTCTAGAGAAACAACTGACTGTTTAGTACATTAAGTCCACTGCTCTCTATTTAGGAATGTGCCTGTGGCATAACTAGTAAGATAAAATTCTAATTGCTATCTACATTATAAATTCACTGTTTTTTAACTTTTCTCTAAAGATCTTTGAAAGTAATAAAATTCAAGTAATTTGCAGTTCAAACTTTTAATTGGCATAAATAGGCCACACAGTGTTTGGAAGTGACACAAATGGAAGGAGAACCATTAGTGAATTCAGGTTTTTTTCCCTCTGGAAAAATAAATGTTAAAAAGAAAAGCATTGGCTGATTTGAATTACTTTAGTACAGAAAATAAAAATAAAAAACTGCTTTATGGGTTGATAATGCTTAGGAAGAAGGGAAATTAATTCTTAAGTCTGCAGGAGACTTGATGGAAGTATTGAAGTTTGCAGTACCCTCACCCCTGATCCCTGCCGTTATTTTATTACTGGTACATCTGCTTGTCCCTTCCACATCAGTTGTCCATATGAGTTTACTCTTTTTAATTTCCACTATAATGTGATTGATAAAGCAATTTATTTTATCACCTATAAACTGAATATTTTCCATAGATGTGTTGCTGAATTTATTTTAGATCAGCCTCATCAGTTATCACATCATTGTTTTCCCAATTAACTTAATCTGTGTATAATAATTTTTACTACCTATTAGTAAAATATTATGAAATATTTAATTTACATTCTGCCCATGTATTATTGAGACATTTCTTTATAGACCAAACTTAATCACTCTGTTCTTTAACAAAATAATTTATACTAATAAAAGCCAAGGTTGTCCTTGCATCCTTATATACAATGTCATCACAAGATGGCCGTCAGAAGATGGCCACATGCACAGTGGAAGCAGGGCTCAGGGGCTGCTCCATGTGGTGAGGTTTTGGGGTCCTGTGGCTCTGGAAGGTGTGGAGAAGGCCAGGCCCAGCATTTCTGCCACCTCGTGCAAAGGAGGCAGGTCCTGGCGGAGGAAGCAGGTCATGGCAGTTGGGGATAATCAGTTTGGCAATGAAGCAGATAGGTATCAATCAGACCAGCAGGGGAGGGGTTAGGGGACAATCAGGCTGGCAGGCAAAAGTGGTTAGGTACCAGTGATCACAGATTGGGAGAGGGAAGTCCAACTGTCAGTTTAGGCCCAATCTCTGCTCATGCCAGGACTGGTAGGTTACAGGCATGCCCCGCAGCTTCCATCGGCACTTCAAACCTCAGCAGCAGCAGTAGCAGCATCAGCGGCAGTGCTGATGTGAGCTGCCCCAAGTGGGCAACACATTCCATCAGTGGCCGGCCCTGCACACACACGAAGGTGAGGTCACTGGCACCCGCTTTCCTGGAGGCCTGAGCTCCTGAGCAGCCAGGGATGAGCTGGTGATCCCAACGGCCTGACAGCTTGGCAGTGGAGGTGCATTCAGTCTGGGGACTGGAGAACAGGCAGAAGATGGCCCTGATCACAGGAGGCTAGGCCTCGGGACCCTACCCACATGATTTCATGTGCTGGGCCTACACACACACACACACACACACATTGATACAGTTTCCACTTCAACTTTAATACATTACTCATGTTTCTTCCTAA
This sequence comes from Antrozous pallidus, assembly GCA_027563665.1. Classification (NCBI taxonomy): domain Eukaryota; kingdom Metazoa; phylum Chordata; class Mammalia; order Chiroptera; family Vespertilionidae; genus Antrozous; species Antrozous pallidus. Next base: position 76,839,614 of record CM050513.1, read on the forward strand.
ATTACAAACCACTGAAATTTCTGTTTTTAATAATATAAACAGAGCATTAATTTTAAGCACATCAGTGGAAACATGACTGGCTATGTTAAAGAAGGATTAAGTTTATATTGATCCCAAGTATGTCTCTACAAGTGCCCATTTCCTAATCAATGCTCACAAATGATTTCTTCCAACATTATATTTCTCTCATTAAAATGTTAGAATTCTTTCACTGAGGTTTTCTTTCTTAAGAATGTTTCTCAAAATTGATAATTTAGAGAAGCAAAAGCAATTCATTAAAGAAAATTGCCCCTTAAACTAAAATGTTAATTACATAAAAAACATTAAATCTTAATCAATAATTCTACAATTAAAAATAATACTGCAATTTTTATATTATTATTAAATTTTTAACCTTATGTGCTTTGACAGTTATTTTTCTATATATACATAGGTATTTAGTAAGTTTCAATCATCAGAAATTCAGTTTTCACATGGAAAAATTAAGGAATTTTAATATGAACCCTTTCAACTCTAAGATTTATTTCATTCTTGAGGAGGGACTTGAGAGATAAATTCTAAATAATGTTCCTCTTAGATTAACAGAAACATTTTCTTCAAGACTGAAGGAAGCATCTATTTAAGGGCAATGTAAATAAAAGGTAGTCTTAACCAAAAGGCACTAATATTTCCATAGGTAAGATTCATCCTACTGAAGTAAAGAACAGGGAGAAAAAATAATCATATTTGTGATTTTTCTTACATTTAATAACTTAAAATATTATTGTGCCAAAGAATTTCCTTTTCTCCTACAATAATGATTAAAATTTGTCATTTATTAAAAAGCCAACAGTATTTGGCATCTGTGCTTTCTTATAAAGGTCTAATACAAATGTATCTACATAAACATTTGGCCATGTTCTCTCTCTCCTAGATGAGTATGCTGGCACAAACGCCTGCTTTTCTCAATATCTCTATTATTATTTATACTTAATTCTACTCCTTTTAAGAATTTCCTACGTATTTAACATCTTCAATAATTAAAAATCTTAAAAAACAAACAATGTACTATTTCAATTCATTTTAGTAATAGGACACAATCTCAGACCCAACAAATCACATTCTTTTTGGCCTAGATCTTTGCTTATCTTATAGGTCATTTATTTCTAGCAGTTTGTTTCATATAATTTGTCTATTAACTATGTGTGTGTGACAGTATGAAATACACTCACTGTTTTTTAAATATACTTTCTTAACATTCCTATTATCTCCTTGTCCATTTCATTTTAGCTATGATGAATTAATTACATGAGTAAAAAATTGTTATCAAATGCCCTGGCCAGGTGGCTAAGAGTGTTGGAGCATTGTCCCACGCACCAAAAGGTTGCTGGTTTAATTCCTAATTAGGTCACATACTAGGTTGTGGGTTTGATTCCAGGCTGGCTCTCCCTTCTTCCTCTTTCTCTAAAAATCAATAAACATAAATCCTTGAGGGAGGATTAAAAAACAATAATATCACCAAGACATTAATGACAACTATTTACAATATATCAGACAATTTACCAACTATTTACAATATATCAGACAATATGCTAAAGACTAAGGATCTGGACATAAAAAGAATAATAATTGCTCCCATGAAGTCTAAAAACGAGATTAATGTTATATAAAACTAGAGGCCCATTGCATGAAAATTCGTGCACTTGGGAAGGTCCCTCAGCCCAGCCTGTGCCCTCTCGCAGCCCAAGCCCCCTCAGGAGATGTCTCCCTGCCAACTTAGGCCTGTGCCTGGGGGGATCGGGCCTGAGCTGGCAGTCAGACATCTCTCTGACAGCCGGGAAGCCCAACTGACAGCTTAGGGTAACCCTAATCCACATTCTACATCCTTAGCGCTGCCAAGGAGGCAGGAGAGGCTCCTGCCACTGCCACTGCACTTGTAGCTGTCAACACTTGTGGCTGAGTGGAGCTCCCCCTGTGGAAGTGCACTGACCACCAAGGGGCAGCTCCTGCGTTGAATGTCTGTCCGCTGGTTGTCAGTGTGCATTATAGTGACCAGTTATTCCTCTTTCCACTGTTAGGGTTAATTTTCATATTACCCTTTTATTGTATAAAATAATTTAAAATGTTTTCTTTTCATTCCTTCTATTCACATAACTTATAAGTAAGAAATGTCTTATTAAAATATCCACAGTACTTTTGCTGGGAAGAATATCTGGTCAATTTTTAAATAACCAAATGTTTTTATATTTATTGTTTAATCACTATGTCAACAAAAACTGTATGCTCACTCATTCCAACCATCCGAACTTGCCACTTGCATAATCCTTGTGAAAACAATCTCAAAATGTACTCATTGATGGTAGTGGGAGAGGTGGCTCTAGGATATATAAAAATATCTAAATCTTGGTGGTTAGGCATGTTTCCTTAGGTACAGTTTGTCTTCATTGAGATTGAAGGTTACATTCATAGAGAAACTGATATTATTAATATGACATTCAAATCTTCAGTTACAGATATATTTTAGGTCCCGCTATAACACTTCCTCTTCTTTCCAAATTTGCTTGTATAGCCCTCTGTCACATGAAACTATATCCTTCTAATAAACCCCCCTCTTGCTTAAGCTAGTTTAAGATAGATTTTTGTCATTAAAAACAATCCTACTACTAAAGGATTCATGTTTCAATATGTTCTTTTAACATAACAAATGTTCTCTCCATTTGATGGTGTGACAAACCATAGTGTCTTAGAATTAATAAAATGTGGTAACATTAATTCATATGATCACTCATTCAACACAATTATTGACATGTGCGATCTTATGGCACTGTATCAGACACTGGGAAGCAATGATGAACAAGACAGATGTATTCTTTATACAGGAGACTTTCCTGGTTAGTATCAGTTTTTCTCCTGTAGGAGCTAAGAAAGATGGTAAAGGGTCTTAAAACATCTCCTGAGGGAAAAGACTTTTTAAAGTATTCTATCACTAATTAATAATTTAGAAAAACAAATAACTAATTAATCTGAATTTACTGATGACCTATTATTTATTAATCTACATATGAAATTAATTGAAAGACAGATATTTTAGAAATGATCATACTGGCTAAAATTTCAAAGTTTCAGGCATGATGGCATAAGGGCCTGACTAGCAAACTAGATAGCAATTGACTGGCCTGAGAAGTATAGTTGACAGCATCAGAAAAATAAGCTTTTAGGTTAGATAAGAAAATAAGAGGAAGAGGGTGTTAATTGCAAATTTATATAGGGAAAATGGAAATAGCTATTCCATGTATCTATCCTGAAGGTCAATCAGAATAGCCATAGCAAGCCAAGCCCCTCCTACAAATATTACTGTGCATGGGATTTTTTTTATTAATCCATTAGAGGCTTGATGCATGAAATTCGTGCAAGAGTAGGCATTTGCAGCCCTGTGGTTTTGTCTGGAGGGTCGCTCTGCTGTTCAGCTGTTCGGTCGATTTGCATATTATGCTTTTATTATAATAGACAATAATTTAAAAGGTGCTTAACACACTACATTCATTGAGACATTGCTATTATCACTTAGTAGACAAAGACAACTTAAGGAATTTTCTTCTAAAGATAAGATTATGGTCAGATTTTCTACAGTCTTACAAATTCTCTGTTTAGTAAGGTTAAAGTTCTTATTCCTTACTTTTATTATTTTTCAGTATTCTGTTCCAGCCAAATCCTCATATACTAATCAATCTAAATCCAGAGCTTATAGGAAACACAAAACTAGAAAATAAAAAGTAAATTTTATACTTATAATAATTGCACAGAATAAATTTCTTCTGTGGTAAGCATTTCTAAATTTTCTACTAAAATTTCCTCTTTGTAAAAACCAATTCATTATGATTTCAAAGCACTTAAAAATAATAATAAACGTCATTTTTCCAGGATCAAGTAAAGGGGAAAAAAGTAGTTGTTTTCTATTATTCTTACCTAATTGTTCTTAAACGTGGGTACCCTGATACTAAACTATTTTGTTTATTAATGGTCCATCTAATTCACCTCTTGGCTGTCTTCTTATCCAGTTCCTCAATAGATTCTCCTCTTTGTAACCCTGCTTCTCTTCTTGCCAACTACTATTTCAATTCCCATCTGTTTAAATTCCTATGTTCTTTCTGGCACAGCTCTGCCTCCAGATCCTCCCAGCCACCTACCTTGTTGCCCTTCCATCTGCTAGCATGACTAGTATCTTTTCTAACCTATTTCCAATCTAAATGATCTCCAATTTTCCATTTTAAGTTGCGAACAAATTTCATCAATGTTTATCTCTTAAAGGTCAATTTTGATTGTAATAATATATATATATATATATATATATATATATACACTCATATATATATATATATACATATATGATCTTGGAATTATAAGAGAAAGTTAAAAGATATACAGTTTAAACATACATTTAGTGTTTGAATTCTTATATCTTTTAAAGTCACTTATGAATCTCAACTCTTCTCTTCTGATGATGTTTTGAAATAATAGAGTGTACCACCGAGAGACACTGCTAAGGGCTTTTGGTATATAGTCTTTAGAGTACTAACTCCTTTGTGTGACCCAATTCATGTTAGTCTTGGGCTTAACTGTTTGGTTCATTGTTCCCAAGATTTGCATTCACTGATGAGTAGCAACTACATTCTCAAGACAGTTCGATTCATTTTTTTAACATAAATGTTTTTTAACTAGAATATTACCTAGTTACCTACTGGATATCAAAGCTATTATATAAACAACAGTAGCACTTAACATTGATTTCATTACTTGACAAGGTAGATGCTCATTTTGATGTAACAGATATGATATACTACAAATTATAGCAATCTCTGAAAAATATTTAAAATTTTGGAATTATGTAGCTTTTCATAAAAGTAAAAACATCTAATTCTCCATTCTTATTTCTGAAGGATACCCTCCTCTGTCAACCACAATTTGGAAAAGAGTAAAACACATTTATGAGAAATTCACTCAGAATTTACCTGTACATTAAAAGTAACATTGATGTTTATTAAAATCACAATAATTTTTTTAAAAATTGACTGGTTTATTTTTAGTACTGGGAATATAATATTTCTATTGATGTTAATTGGTGCTAAATAAAACATTAAGAAGCATTTCCTTTTGTTTTAATAATTATTCTTATCCAGTTATGGTAGACTCAATAGATCTGGAGAGGACTGCCATCGAAAACCTAGCTTGTTCTACTTACAGGTCCCAAGAGAAGGGAGTATGCCAAGCTATAGTGGGGAGGGAGTTTGACATCATGAGTGATGGTCAGGAGGCCAAGGGAGAGCAAGCTGGAACTGTGAGCAAGAGCCTTTACTGTGGTTTTTGCATGAAGCAGGCAAAGTAAAAGCAGATTTAGGATTGGCTAGTTTGAGTAATTTCAGGGAGCTCTGGGGCACGGAGGTTGTCTCTAGACTTCTGGTACTTGTCCCTGGATGATTAAGGGAGGAGGAAAGTGTCCCAGAGTAATTAATAACTTTTCCACAATCCAAGTTTATGGTTAACATTATAGAACATATAAGGTTAGATATAGATACAGATATAGATGTGTAAATTTTTATTATAACAGTGCAAAAATCCCGGATTAGTATAATCTCTGATTATATAACTATTAGTATAGTTATTTCCTATAACAAAATTGACAGTTTACAATTTTAAAATATTCTTCTTAACTAACCTTATTATCTCACCGCAAAAAATTTTTTTAATTAATTATAAAACCTTATACTACTAAATCATATTATTTCAGAATTCATATTAATTGATTTTAAGAGACATTAATAACATATACCAATTATGAATGCAAGCATATTTTTCTTTCAAATATAGTTCATATTTCAATACTATAGTTTTCATTCCATATCCCTTTTTTTCCTTTTATTACATCTTTTTTTTTTTTTACATTTTCAGTCTCTTTTCAACTGTATCTAATAGAATTATTCTTTGCCATAATAATAACCACTAAATGCACCTTGGTGGTTCATTTCATATTGTGGTTGATATTCAAATATTCTCATGAATTGCTTGTTAGTTTCTCCCAGTTGATAACTTATAAAAATTAATTATAACTACTCTGGGAATGGGGAATGGAGCACATCTCACTTCAGATTTTCCTCACATATGCTAGGAAATATTCTTCATCTGAACAAGTATTTTCCATGAAATTGATAAATGGCTTTGTTGGAGACATAGCAATGACCGGGAGGTTTAAATAAGTACAAGTGCAGAGTACACAGATCCCCTTATTTATACAACCTGCCCATGTCAGCCCATTAATTTTACTGCCCTGATCTTGTCAGCCAGCATGGGAGTTTTCCTCCTTCTACTGTCACCTCAGCCAGATCCAACAAGTGGCACTGTCATGATATTCATTACTCAGAATTTAGTGTGTCATTAGGCAATGCATATATTTAAATGTATGCCCCCTCCATTCTGTCTCATTTTCCTTTAGACCCCGCTTTATTTGCTCTTAATGGGGCACCTCAGCCAGGGGCATTTGAGCAGAGAACTGAACCATATGACTCAGCATCAGGAGACCTCTAAGTTGTAAAGGCAATCATTCCTCCTTCCTAAGGAAACAACCCACATGGGAGTTTCCTCCTGTTCTAAAGGAGACCAGCTTGGAAGATTTAAACACACTGGACAATGCTGAGGGCTCTGGGCCACTCCAGCATCGGGCAGTTAACAGGAAACTCACAGAACAGAGTAACACCACAGCTGAATTGAAATACACTGTGAAATGTTTGAAAGGTAACTTTTCTGACCTCCAAATATCATTCCTATGTAGTTCTCTCTCTTTAAAAAAATAAATGATGCCTGATTTACAAAGCACACTTGACTTCATCTATTATTTGGAAGAGATTATGTAGCAAACATATTTTTTTAAAAAGCATCATTAACATACTTGAGGAAGTAGATATACATAAATGTGACACTGAATTCTTAAATAAATCCAATGTTACTATGTGTGTGTGTGTGTACACATATATATTTTAAGGGCATATATACATAGACATATAGACTAACTGTTTAAATTACTATTTAAAAAATCCTTAAAAATTTTTACTGTCCTTAGAGTTTCCTACTGAATGGTTGTTCATGCTTCTTTTCCACCCTAAAGGCACGTTCAGAAATTCATATCAGACTACCCATTATTTGCATATTTATTAATTATTTGCCATGATATTTAACCAAGCAGCTTTAATTCACAAAGACTGACAAGCATAGTATAAAACTACATTATTTAGTTCTTAAGAGTTGCTGTAAATTTTATATGGCTTTTATACAATCAAATAAGTCTGATTTTTAATACACTAAAGAAAGAAAGAAAGCTTTCTTTTTGGTAAATTTCCAAATATGACATCTACCCATTTGTCTCCGAGCAAGGCATGCTAGACAGGGGGCAAACACAGCACCACAGGTAGAAGCCAAACTCTTTTGTTTCTGACAGCAAGGTCTTCCTTCAAGGACATGCTAATCCAAATTGTTTTCATTCCATCTGTTCGATTTGTATGCTGCACAGAATTTGAGTTTGAGTCCCTCGGACTTTCCTCTACTTCTGGGAGGACTGAGCATTTCGGGCATCTACCAACATCTTTTGACATAATTTGAACATGCCGGCATTAAGGAAATAATCGGAGCCACAGGAATACCACAGCTCTGCTGAAACTTCTCCACAAGGAGGTAATTTTTTTTTTTTTTATTGATTCGGCTCACTCTCAGCGCTGCCCCTCCCAAATCTGCAGGCTTCTGTCTAGCCCAGACTCACATACCTGAGCCCTGGTACCTCCTTGAAAAGCTTTTGCATGCAAAATAAAATACTTTATGTCACCACAAAAAATAAAAAAATATATAAAACACAGTCAGCTTTCAGTTAGCATAACCGTTGAGAGCCCTGATACTGCATCACAATACTGAGGTCTGAGTCAACCTTACTAATAATATTGCATCGCTGTGATCCTCACTCAGCACATTCTTGTTTACAATGATCTAACCTATGAAAAAAAAACACCTCAGACTTACCTCATATGCTGAGAGATCTGTCGTTCTGGGTATAATATTTATTGCAAATTATCCATCTGAATAAATGCAGCGACAGTTATACCACAAGCCGCCTCTCTCCTGCAGCGGAAAGCAAGTTAAAAGGACTTCAAGCTGTGACCTCAGAGGCAGGCACAGCCGCTCCCATCCTTCAGCCAACCTTCTGAGAAGAGCAGGTTAGATGACAGCCAAGCTGGCTCTCTGCACAGCAATACTTTCAAATAAAGCATTCTGTGCCTGGAACTGGGGGACTTACATCTTCCAAATTCGGCTGGACCTAGTCAATGCTGCTTCTATGCCTGAAAATATTAAGCATTTCACTGCAGTCACTTTAATGCAAGAAACTATCTGAGGCGACTTCACAAACCCTGTCATTCTGTTCGGAGACTAAAGAATGAGCACCGCATGCATAATTCATGCATTAAAATCTTCAATGCACTTCCTGTAGCCGCTGTTCTATCCAGTAATGGGCTATTGATCACCTCACTGCTAAGGCAATTGGAGCTCCGTGATTGGTTTGCTTCCACAAGTAAAATTACAACCAAAATCACAGGCAGGAGCCTCCCACCCTGCAGTATCCACTGGGGTAAAACACACACAGAGGAGATGGCATTTGCATACTGCAGAGTGTTTAAACTGAACTCTCATCTGCAAAAAATGCAATAGCATCTGTTGTCTTTTATTCAGAAGACATATTTCTGTAGATTTAGGCTTATTATTTTACATCAGAAGTAAGGTCTATGGAGGTGTTTTTTTCTCTACCATCTTTAGAAAATTAACAAGGCTAAAATTAAAATTAAGAGAGGAAAAAAAACATACAGAAAAAGTGATGTATGGCTATAAGTCATAAACATTTAGCTGGACTCAATTGAATAACCTTTTCTAGAAAATTTTAATTTAGAAATAATAAATTTCTCATTTCAATAATGTGGAAGACATTTCTTTAATAAATGAGTTGGTCCATGTGTTCCTCATTGTTAACTGTTTTGGACTGTAAGCACATCTACTCTGGGTGTGTCAGTAGTTCTGAGAGCCCTTTCTCTTAGAATTTATGCGTCTGAGAACACATCATGGCTTCTATTAGTCTTTTTTACTGCCTCCAAAAAGCAGGCTTTAAAACAAAATGTGCATTTAATTATGCTAATATTCACCAAGGGAAAACACAGGTAGCATTTTAAAATGCCATTGTAGGCCTTGCCAGTGAGGCTCAGTGGTTCAGTGTCATCTTATGAACCAGGAGATCTGGGTTCGATCCCTTGGTTAGGGTACATGCCTGGGTTGTGGCTAGATCCCCAGTAGGGGGCATGCAGGAGGCAGACAATCAATTATTCTCTGGGATCATTGATGTCTCTCTCTCTCTCTCTCTCTCTCTCTCTCTCTCTCTCTCTCTCTCTCTTTCTCTCTCTCCCTCTCCCTTCCTCTCTGAAATCAATAAAAATATATTTTAAAAAATTTAAGTGTCATAATAGTATTTGAAAAAATACTATAGTGAGAGCCATATTAATTATGTATGCATATATAGAAAATACTTTCTATTATCCAAAGTATCTTCAATGTTAAAATTAATTAAGCTGCAGTTGTTGTTTTTTTACCCAAAGAAAAGTGAATATGATGTTGTGATGAATATTTAGAAGCCTAAGGCCACATCTTTCTAAAGCCTCTTTTATACACACACAGGTACAACATGCAAACATACAAGTATCATATTTCTATGATAAGACCATTTGTTAAACCAGAATGAAACCTTCAAATTCATGGGTGGGGGCTAGAAGACATAACAACTGTCAGAGTATATCCCATCTAACAATTACTAGTACACCGCAGGGAGCAATTCACTCTTGGAGAAGGCATGATAATAGTGAATTTTAGTCAGTACACCAGTAAGAATTGCTATCAACATGCATGGGTAATACTGGTGCTGATGACAATAGAGATGGAATTTAGAGATGTTCAGAGATATGACTTCCTTCCTAGTGCATAAACCCTGCTAGGCCATAGAAAAGATAACAGCACCTAGTTGATGAAGGCTATGCTAAAATAGTCTACATAGCAGTATGAGAAATTAGCCATCTAAGGAACCATGTATATTCCATATTCTGTAATATTTTGTTCTGCCCCATGTAGCTTCTATTTGTACAGAATCTTTAATATAATCAAATTCCAGTAAACTACATAGTAGATCTTATTTTATAATATTTATCTAAATGATATTATTTATTCTTTAAAAAGAAGACAGAGATACCTCAAAAGCTTAAACAATACAGAATTTGTAGACAAGGACTAATAAATACCCTGCCAAGAGTTTTATCAATTTAATAATCTATGGAAGCAATTTCATATGAAGATATTATCCTATTTAAAATAGTATGACATTTAAAATCTTAGCCTTTAAGTTATCAGGTTTGAGGATACAGGGTTCAATAATTAAGAAAAATCTAAATTGCTGGCATAAACTAAATTAACTATAAATGTAAGCCCTGGAAATGAAAGCTTTCTGAAACAACATGAGTCAATGGTGTATAACTAGCTGGATAGGAAGAATATTAACTTAGTCCACCTCGCCTTCAGCAAGTGACAGGAAAGTCAGCATCTTTTCTCATAAATACCCATGACCTTGGTCAAAAATGAAGATAGTAACTTTGCTTCTACTTGGTAGATTTTCAGATTCAACTGTTTTAAAGGTAGGGAGAGAGAGATGAGAAACACAAACACCTCATCAGTCTAGAATAGCACAAGATTAGAAAAGGGTGCACCATGAGAAAAGAAATGGAGACAGTCCCAAATAAATCAGAAGGAGAAAGCAAATAAGTCTGAAATGAAAACAACTGGAGCAAAGTAGTCCATTGTACTCCCAGATGAAACAAAGCTGACGGCTGTAATAAAGAGCCAATTTCCACTTTCCAGAAGTCTGGCTAGGCCTGAGAAACACACTTAACTGATCTTTTCAAATGGATGAAAAGCAGAGATGACTACTTTATATAAATCTGATCTCTTTGTAGGTCAAAATTCAATATCTTGAATTTATAATGCATGTAAAATATGGAGTGAACTCTGTAATGTACAATAGGGTCAATAAAATGAGTCAAAATTTGTGAAAACATCGAAGAATATTTAGTCTACTAAATTTTTAATATCTCCTAAGATGCATAACTAGCCTGCCTATTATCATTTGGAAAAATGCAAAATTTATATCCATTATAAGAAGATATAATGTCATATACAGTTAGGAGAATAATTCAGCTTACCGAAGTTTCTATATTCCTGAGCTCAAGGGTTGTGGGAGCGGACTACATTTGTTCTCTGAGATTTAACACATTCTTTCTACTTTTTCACCCTGTCCTGTCAATACCATAATAATTCCCTAATTGTAACACATTCATTTAATTTTAGAATATGCATTATCTAAACTAATAAAAGAGGAACATGCAAATTAACCATCAATCCACTACACCAAGCCATGTCCACTAGCCAATCGGAGCAAGTATGCAAATTAACCCATCAAAGATGGTGGGTAAATTTGCATATGCAGGTGGGGTGGGCAGTGCCATGGCCTGCCCCTGGGGGTCCAGGTCCATTGGGAGTTGGGGGAAACACCTCTGGCAAGGTACAAGTCCAACGGGGCCTTGGGGTGGCAGCACCAGATGCCACCGCAGGGTCTGGGTCCATTGCAGACCTAGGGAGGGGCAGCGGCCTGCCTAGCCACGCTGGTGGGACTCTGGGAACATTGCCACCCTGGGGAGGAGCAGCTGGGCCTGCTTGGCCACTACAATGGGGCCCATGAACATTGCAGTCATGGGTTTTCTGAGACCCAGACAGGATCTCTGGCCACAAATTGACAGCTTCACAGAGACCGACTCTACCAGGCCATCCAGTTGCCATGTGGCTGGGCCACAGGGTACCTGTTCAAGATGTGACACAGAGAATGGGATGTGGGGGTTCAAGACTCACTTCCTCTGTGCTTTGTCCTTCTTGGTCTTGGTTCTTTTCTTTCAGGCCTGGAGCCCAAGCACTGCAGGAAAGAGGGATGGATGAAGGCTGAATGTGGAAGAAGAGGGAGCGAGGGCCTGCCTGAGGGACAACTTCAGGGTGAGTGCCACAGATTTTGGCAAAGAGGCTGGCAAGGAGGCGGGTATTCCAAGAGGCGCTGAGCAGCACCTCACCATCCCTTTATGAAGACACCGGACAAAGTCGCTACCTTTGCTAGCAGGCTCTGGGTGACATCTTCAAATGCTACTGCAACCTCTTATATTCTGGGCAAAGAACTAACCCTGTGCCCCTGTGGGTACCAGGCTTTCTAGGAGTGTTCTATCACCAATGCCATACATAGATCAAAGGCAAAAACCTGGTGAGGCAAGGTGCACGAGAGGGGGCTCAGGCTGGGGTAGAGGATCGGCGGACAAGGATCTGCCTCACCTGCAGAGAGAGAGCTTCTGCAGTGGCCCCAAGACATGGGTGGGGGTGGGCTGGGGCCACCCAGGGATCAAGGGGCAAGGACCCACAGCCCTTAGGCGGGGGTTGAAAGGCTGTGCCACCTCTGTGGAGGGGTGCCACACTGCAGGGTACTGTACTGACTGATGTGATTCAGAGAAGCTCCCAGTGCTAACCGGTGTGTCTCAGTGCCTTCACTGAGCTTTGATGTCCAATTGAGACACTATATAAAGGAAACGAGGGAAGAAGTGAGAAACAAAAGGGAAGGCGAACAACATAAAAGAAAGATTGGAAGGAACCTGTAAATCCATTGTCACTTAAATAGGGAATATAGTCAATAGTGTAGTAATGATGGTATGATGCCAGGTGGGTACTGGAAATAAATGGGGAACACTTTGTAAAGTATATGATTGTCTAACCACTATTCTGTAACTAATATAAAACCTGAAACCAATATAAAACAATATTGAATGTAAAGAAATAAAAACTGGAATGAAATTTTTATAAATTTCAAAGTTTAAATAAAAGGGGCTGGCAAGGAAGGGTGAGAATAAAAATAGTGTCATTCATTTTACCACTTTATTGTCTTTTCAGTACATGAAAAAGACAGTTGTCCTTATATGGTGCTTTTATACTTTTCTAGGTCATTATCTCATTTTAATTTCAGGGCAACCTAAAGACAATTATTACCTCCACAATTCAAAAAAAGGAAATCTTGGTGTCTGGTCCCAATGATTTGATCGTCAAGCCCTTATTGTAAAGCAGGGTTAGTAAAAATTTCTGTGAAGCATCATATCTATGCTAATAAAAGCCTTAGGGGTGATCAGGCCAGCAGGGGAGGGTAGTTGGGGGTGATCAGGCCAGCAGGGGAGGGTAGTCGGGGGCAATCAGGCCAGAAAAGAAGCAGTTAGATGTCAATCCGTCCAAAAAGGAAGCAGTTAGGGGGCAATCAGGAAAGCAGGCGAGTGGTTAGGAGCCAGCAGTCCCAGATTGTGAGAGGAATGTCCGAGTGCACAAATTTCATACACTGGGCCTCTTCTTTTACATAAAAGGAATTGTGCCAAATGCTAGGAAAATACATAATTATAGGTCAGTCAATGATTCCAAGGTGTTCATTCTTTAGTGAGGAAAACAAATAAACACATAGATGTAGAGTGATTAATATAATCATCATAATACACATGAGACAAAGCAGATAGAACTGTGTCTATATGATTCATACCTTCTAGGTAAGTGTTAATTCTTCTTATTTTTATTCCACTATATGAGGCAGAGCAGCAGAAGAAATATTGATATTACCAAATGCCCATGGGACATTAAACAACAATTTGTACAGGGTTTGATATTTAAAGGAGCTGGGTGATAAATTGCATTAACATAGCTTTTAATGTTTGACAAATTTGAGGTTAATTTCAGGATTCTCTGAATTTGCATGACATTCCATAAGCATCACTTTTATTATACCGAAATCAAGTTAAGTATCTTTTGCTGAGAATTAAATTACTCAAAGCACAGAAGTTAAAAATGCATTTTATATAGTCAACTAGATAAGAGTTTAAATCCTGCTCCTGCTTCAGTTTCCTAATCTTGAAAATGGGGATTTTACCAACATTATAAACATTATAAACATTGCAATATCTTTATCTTTATCTTTTCTGACACAGTAAAGACATTAATTAGAAACATTAATTAATTTACTCCTAATGCCTGGTCTTGGAAGAAAGGCTTGAATGGAAGTAATTTTAGGAAAGAGAAGAACATGGACATCTGTAGGGAGGCAGGGCATCACACTATATGCTTAAGAAACTGAAGTAGCTATATTATGAGAATTTGGAATACAATAGACATTTTGTCAGGTGATATGGCATTATTATATAAAATCTGATTTCTGCAGGATTCTTTTCTTAAGCTCTGTTAAAATCCTGATTACATAGAATATTTTTAACACCATTAAAAGGTATTAAACTATTCTACCAAGAGATATTTCAAAATTTCTCCGTGACAATAATATGTCTAGGTTTTATGGTGGGAAGATAGATTATATGTAGTAACCAGAGGAAAAGAATACATTTAATAGGACACCACTTGTAGTCCACCAGAAGTGATAAGGGCTTAAACAAGGCAGATATAATGATATGGTGATTTAAGATATATCTTTTAGAGATATTTATTTAAGAAATTCATCAACAGGATTAGGTAGGATTATGAGATTAGGAAGAAAAAATAAAAATTTTTATGGTGGTGACTTGGGTAAATCAGTGAACTCTTCCCTTAATTCTACATAACATAAAAATCTTTTTAAAATAACTATTGATATTATAAAAAGATAGTGAGATTATAATATTAAATATAAGCAAAGGGAGGGGTAAACTAGAAAGCAAGATAAAGAGCTGTTAAAGAATTAAAAAGAGAATTTCCAGTTGATACCTGGACAATGAGGCTATATAGTTCACTAAGTAGGTTGGGGAGTTACCAGAATTGTTTAAGCTATGAAAGTCAAAGAAATAGCTCAAGGTAGAAAGTGTACACTAAAAATAAGATGAAGGATGAAACCCAGAGAAAAGACCACATACATAAGAGCCTTATGTCAATTTAACACCTTGATATGATTAACAAATTGACTGCAAAGGGGAAAATTGCTAACATATATTAAACATCCTATCTAATAAATAAGTAATATGCAAATTGACCGCACCTCTGCTACACCTGCCAGCCACGCCCACCAGCCACGCCCACCAGCCTCGCCCACCAGCCAATTAGGAGAAAATATGCAAATAAACCCCAACCAAGATGGCTACAGCCACTGAGAGCAGGAAAGAGGTTTGGTTTTCCCTGGCAATGGAAGAGGCCAAGCTTTCTGCCTACCCTTGCCAGCCTAGGCCTCCACTCAATGCTACAAAGTTTCAATTATAGAAGATACATAATCCCAACAGAAATGGCAGCAGCCATGGAGCTTGAGAGAGCAGAGGCTAGGGTTACCTCAGCGATGAATAAAGCCAAGCTTCTGCAGCCCTAGTGGCCTAGGCCTCCACTAACAAAATTTCAATTAGAGAATTTAAATAAAACCCAACAGAAATGGCTGTCATGATGGAGCAAGCAGAAGGCATGGCTCTGATTCAGGCAACAAAGTTTCAATTGTGGAAGATAAATAAATCCAACATACCAGGGCCTCCACTTGGGTCGTTGTGGGCATGGCCGGCCTGTAAACCACCACACAGGCTTCCCCACACCCCAAGGGAGCCCCCACCTTGATCCAAGACACCCTTCAGGGCAAAGCAGCTGGCCCCCACCCATGCACCATACCTCTCTAGCCTATCTAATAAAAGAATAATATGCAAATTGTCTGTCATTCCAACACACAAGATGGCTGCTCCCATGTGGTCAAAGATCCTGCCCCCATGTACACAAGATGGCCACCACAAGATGGCCAGCTGGGGAGGGAAGTTGGGGGCGATCAAGCCTGTAGGGGAGGGCAGTTAAGGGTGACCAGGCTGGCAGAGGAGAGAAGTTAGGGGCAAACGGGCTGGCAGGGGAGTGGTTAGGGGGTGATCAGGCTGGCAGGCAGAACGGTTAGGGGCAATCAGGGAGGCAGGCAGGTGAGCAGTTGGGAGCCAGCAGTCCTGGATTGTGGGAAGGATGTCAGACTGCTTTTTTATGTAATAATCAATACTAGGTGGGATCGGGCCTAAACAGGCAGTTGGATACCCTCGAGGGGTCCCATATTGGAGAGGGTGCAGGCTGGACTGAGGGACGAATTTCTTGCACTGGGCCTCTAGTATACCATAAGGCTGGAACAATGCTTAGTACTTTAATAAACTGGTTGCATTTGGTCATCACAAAGCTCTTGTGAGGTAAGTTGCATTTATTCCCATTTGTCAAGAAGTCCCAATGGAAGAAAAGTTAAGCCATGAACAGGTGAACATCCAGATTTAAGTTTTCCTATCAAGTCTCTTCCCTGACATCAAACTGTTGACCTACCTCAATGAACCACCATAACAGAATGTTTTCTCTTTATCTCTTTGCTCTTTTTATTTCTCAGAAGATCAATAAATCATATTTCATATGAAAAATGTTATATGTAGTAATCAATATTAATTTAAAATTTAAAGAAATATACATTAGAATATGGAAATTAATTATTGCTTCAAACATATATTTTATATATCACAGATTGCCAAATTAATATTATATCATTTTGTCTGAATCAGTTGACAGAGAAGATATCATTCCATTCCATAAATAAGAAAATAGGCTGAAATAGTTTAGGTAACTTTCTCAAGGATACAAAGGCATAAAAAATAAAATAGAATTTAAGTTTCAAATGACCAAAGCCCATGCTTATTTAACTATATCATACTTTACAGCATTTTTAAAAATCATCAAGTAATGAATTAAATAAAGTGCAGAAACCAAATATCATAATTTAAATATATGAAATTTTAAAACAAGAAAAACAATATGATAATATTGCATATTGTCTAGAGTTATACACAGGTACATGAAAGTAATGTTTAAGAAGTATATAAACACTAAATCTCTATTGTAGTTACTTCTCGGGACAGTAAGGGGGAAAGAGCATATAGAGAACTTTATATGTTTATATGTTTATTTATTAAGCTAGTAGGGGGGCTTTCTTATACTATCTAAATATTTAAAATATTAATAATGAATTTTAAAAGTTAGGAAAATAAAAAATACGTAAGAAAAAGAATTCACAAAGTTTAGATGTGGATTGCCCCTCCCCCCTCCCTTTTTTTATTTCAATTTGTACTTCCCTTTCCAAGATAGAAATCAGAAAGAAAAGAAAAAAGCTCCTAATGACATCCAAATCCATTATTAATATCTCTTCCATCATTAGAAATAAATTTAGCTAAATAAAAAGGAAAAAATACATGTGGGGAATAAATATCAACACATCAAAACTTTGAGAAGTTGGACATTGTCCATGTAATATGAAAGGGTCCCTAGTTACATTAAAACACACATTTTCTTAATATTTCAGTTGGCTTACAGACATCAGTATTCCAAATGATTCCCCAGGTTTAAAAAAAATGACTCAATGGTAGCTTAATCTGCATATAAAACAAATCTACTAAGCAGCCTCCTATGGTTACAGATATAATTGAAAAATATAATTGAAGTCTTTTAAATCTATGAGTATAACAACTCCCAAATAATCCTAATAATCCCTATTTAATTATATTTACCTTTAGTTACCTTAAGAAAGCCTTTTTGTTTTTTAAGTGACTAAATCCTTTTGCAGGAAGACATTAAAATTCAAGTAAGAGATATCAGAAGCCAGTTCAACCTCTAGAGATCCACAGAAGCAGCTCAGGGTACATGCTAACCTGTTCTCTCTAAATACACATTAGGGAAGAACTTTTAAAAGTATATCCTCTTTCTCTAGTAAAAAATTGAATATTTTCACAGTATTTTTGTTTAAATATATTTCTAGTTCCAAAATAATTAGACCTGCCTTGGTATGTATGTGTGTGTGTGTGTTTGAGAGAGAGAGAGAGAGAATATATATATATATATATATATATATATATATATATTCTCAACTAAGGATATAATATATATATATATATATTCTCAACTAAGGATATTTTCAATGATATTGATTTTTTTAGAGAGAAACATTGATCTGTTGCCTCCTGTATACACCTCGACCTGGGATCAAATCCACAGCTTAGGTATGTACCTTGACTGGGAATCAAACCCGCAACCATTATGGTATAGGGACTATGCTCAACCAACTGAGCAACCTGGCTGAGCATCACAATATTTTTTTTAAACAAAAGTTTGTATACCATTAAGTCTTTTAGAATCTTTGAACTTTTAAAAAAAATGACTGAACCCATAACTTACTTCTTTAAGAAACTATATTTAAAAAAAAGGTTTATTGCATGAATTCGCGAATAAATAAATGACAACTAAAGAGATTATACTGCAATGTTTGAATAACACATTAAAAACATGGACTCCTCAAATAAGGTCATAAGAACATTTACTAGAGTAAAACTGCTGTTTGAAACTTTGGCCACAGTTCACCCCTGCTTGCTTAAAAGAATTATTGCTTTAGTTTCCAGCTTGTGACCTTGAAGGCTAAAAAACCCTTTGAAGACTAGAACCAGAGGAGTAACAGGTCGGCGACTACAATTATGTAGCCACACCATCTGTTTTTACAAGATAGGACCACTTTCCCATGTCTAACAGAATACATAGTTAGAAGATAAAGAGTGAGCAATAAGGTCATTCATAGTCTATTGGCACCCCTTCCCCAGATGCGGCCTTGGGGGCTGTTCGCCAAACGCAGGGCAATAACATTCATGGTTCAGACCCCTTTAAAAGGACTGCATGCACCAGGGCAGTGCGGTCGTTGAGTGTCAGGTCTCTGACCGTCCTGGCCAGTTTTCAATAAATCCTTGCCTGCTTATTACCAACTTAACCGCCTCCGTGGTCCGTGGTCCTTTGCAACTCATCGTAGAAGTCGCCCCACAACACTCCTTTTATGGGCTTTATACAGGTTTTAGCTTTGTTATCACTAAAAAGGTATGTAAGTAAAAACTTCTAAATAGATATATTTTTTAAATAACCACATCATGATTATAGCGTGCAAGTACATATTTGTGAATAGGCAGATGTATAAAACTTTCAAACTTGTATGGAAGTACAGTATACTATATTTCACATTAGTAAAAATATAACTATACCTTGTGAGTTTTTACAAACTAGCACAGCTATGTGACCCACACACTCATGCTAACTTTCTAGATTAGTTTCACCTGGTTTTTCACACAACCATTTAAAATTAATCTCTAGTGCTGTGTAGGGAGCGGCTATATGGTTAAGCCTCGGACTGAACTGCTGGCAAAGCTGCAAACAAGTCCCAGCTTAGAGGGCACAGCCCTCTTAGCATAATAATTATTATTTTTTTAAATATATTTTTTATTGATTTTTTTCAGAGCGGAAGGGAGAGGGATAGAAAGTCAGAAACATCAATCAGCTACCTCTTGCACGCCCCCTACTGGGGATGTGCCAGCCCTCTTAGCATAATTATACTTGATCTTGTGACTGCTCCCTAGATCTTTCCTGGATAGCTAATGGGTTTTGGGATGTGTAGCAAGTGCTGCCAAAACAAGTGAAACTTACAAGAACATTGTAAATTCCCTTGTTTACCTCTGACTATAAAATAAAGCACCAGCTTGCATTCTGGATCTGTTCTATGGTCTCAGTCCCGTGCAGAAAATTCACCTAGACCCGGCCAACCCTCCCTCGGCTCACCGAAACCTTGGCTGCCCATTCTAGCTGATGTGGCTCAGTTGGTTGGGCGCCATCCCATGCACCCAAAAAGTCACCAGTTTAATTGCCAGTCAGGGCACATGCCCAGGTTTCTGGCTCTAACCCCAGTGGGGTGCATGTGAGAGGCAGTCAATCAATGATTCTTTCTCACATTGATGTTTCTATCTCTCCCTTGCTCTCTTTCTCTAAAGTCGACAAAAACATATTATAAAACTAGGTCCGACAGCAGGATATTAATGTAGTAGTAAGATCTTTTATAATATATTTGTTTTTTTGCATATGACAATCAACTCTGCTTCTTCATATGAAGTTTTATCTTTAAACTAGCAACTATAATTTCCTGGAAAAGATTTCATCATGGATATTTGTACTATGAAATTAAAGAGTTACTCAAAAAGTATCTTAACAATAGAACTAATATTTTAGTTGTAGGCAGTGGGTGTGTGGATCTTTCTCAACAATATGATACCTTAATGAGATACATGACTTTAATTTAAAATAGTTGCTTTAAAATAGGGATAAAAGTACTAATTTATATAAAGATAAGTTATGATCTAGACAACCTTCTTGGTGCAAAATTGTGAGATGAAAAACTCTTGGCAATATATGAGCTGGTAATAATTCTGTTTGAGAAAATCATCTGAATGAGTAATACAAACAAACAAAAAACAGGTTTATAAAATGGAGGAGAAAGAAAAACTACCTTGTGATATGCAGGTGTGAAGACAACGGACACCCATCCTTCTTACAAAGACTTGAGCCTTTTCTTTCACCAATATTAATTGACGTGGGCTATACGTGACAATCTAACTTGGTGCTGGGAATTTAATAACCCTTGTCCTCAAAGGTTTAGAATCAGTTGTCTTTTGGAGCTCTTCCATACTTGCTCATTAGAGACTATTTTAATGTTCAGGATTTTTGCAAAACAGTCGTTAAATGTAGTAATTATTAATAATTAAGTAATAAATTTTTTCTTATTTACCTGCATAAATTGAAAGATAAGGCATAATAAATTCAAACTTATATTTCCAGCCAAAATGTATTTTCCAAACTCCAGACCCATCCACCCACTTGCATAATTGATGTTTATTTTTATTTGCATATGTCCCCAAGCATCTCAAACTCAGGAAGTTTACAAATGCACTGAACTGTACTTTCTCTAAATTTGGTTTTCTTTTTTTCTACTCTGCTAATAAATGATACCACCATTCCACTCATTAGGTCATACCAGAAACTGATATATTATCTTTTATACTTGTGGAGAGCATTATACTAAGTGTAATAAGCCAGTCAGATAAAGATACGTACCATATGATTTCACTCATATGTGGAATTTAATGAACTAACAAGCAAAATAGAGACAGACTCATAGAAAGAAGACTGATAGCTGTTGTTGGAGAGGCCAGTGGGAGGATGAAGTGATTGAGCAAAAAAGAAAACAAAAGAGCGAGAAATAAATCATGGATATGAACAACAGTGTGGTGATTGCTTAGGGAAGCGGGGTGGTAGAGGGACGTATAGAAGAGTATGGGAGATAAATGGTGATAGACAGACACTTGACTTAGGGTGGTGGGTACAGAGTAGAGTGTACAGATGATATATGGAAAAATTTTGCACCTGAAACCTGTATCATTGTGCATTGTGGTACAGGTTTGCTCTGATAAATTCCATGAAAAGAAAAATATAAAAATAAATAAAATACGGGGTAAGGCAAAATTAGTTTACAGCTCTGAGTGTGCAAAAACACATCACTTATTATTGTATTGTTACTTACTAATTATTGTTTTTACATGAACAACTATAAACCTACTTTTGCCACACCTGTATTCTGATTTTATAAAAGATCATGCATAGGCTAATGAACTCAAACTTTATCTCTACGCAAGGTATCTTTTTGGAAATTCAGACACATCAACTTTATCTTTCCACTTGCTTTTATCTCATTTTGAGATAACTAAATTGTCAATATTTTCCTCAAAACTGGTCTTCTATAGTTATTCTTCTTGCAATAAGTGGCACCACCCTATAGGATGGGCTCACACCTAAATCTATAGTTTTAATTCTCTTTTCTGCCTCATAATTATATACTGAATCTATCTACTTCTTTTCTATTTTTATTGTTAATAACCAAGTTCAAGCTATCATCATCTGTTTTAGACTGCTGAAGCAGTCTTATAGGTGAGCTCCCCATATCCATCCTGCTGCCAGTTAATCATCCCAAATACCTTATGAGATCACAGAAATGTGATCTTTTAAAAATGCAGATGTCACCATATTATTTAACCACATGGAAATGTGCAGTGTTTTCTCACTACAATTAATATAATATTCAAAACCCTTCAACACGGCATTGTTGCTGACCCCTATCAGTCCACCAATGTCTTGCTGACCCCTAATCAGTCTACCATCTCCACTGTGTTCTCCTTACCCCTTTTCTCACAATATTCCAGCCACTCTGGATATCTCCCTATTTCTTCCCAGTTTTAGGACATTATTCTTCCTCTGTCAGGAAAGATATTTTTCTCCAAAATAGTTGTTTGGCTAAGCGACTCATATTTCAGGCTATGTCTTCTACTTTGCAAACCAGGATAGTTTCTTCTGCACTTTATTCTCACAATATGTGGTACCTTTCCTTTATAGCTAGTTAAAATCATAATTAAAAACACACTTTTGTAATTATTTACTGCCTCACCCTTTTACTATAATGAAAATTTCACTACATCACAAACCATATTTGTTTTGTTTGCTTTTCATTTATCACAGGCAAGGTGTATATCACGTGATTGCCACATAGAGGGTATCAAATATTTACTGAATGCATGGATGAATTAATCAATGGCACAATGTGTGCTTGTATGATCTTGTAAGAGCTGATTCTTTAAGTTTGAATGATCAGTTACTGTGCTAGAATTATTACATAAAACTGAGCTTCCTGCCTTTGAATAAATGCTTCATTTTCAACTTTAAATATATGGTGAAGGATGCTTATATATTAAACTTCTCTCTAAAAGGAGGATTTTGTCTTTAGGTTGTAAAACCTATGTGTCAAACCACTTTCACCTATTGTCACCTATGCTACACCATTCACTCTGATTTTGTGCCCAAACTCATTTATTCTTAAGTGGGAAGTTTTATTATCTCCACAACTCTACCTCTATCCTGACCTATTTGAATTTTCTGTTGTCTTAGATTCCCACTTAGGTTCAGCCTCAGACAGAACACTGATTCAGTGTGATTAATTCCAATAACTCTAGCTGTTGTTTTCACTTTGCTTTCTCCAGGGAGATTCTTCTCAGCCCTTTGAGAATTTTCTTAGCTGGCTCCTGAATTTCTAGTACTTTTAAGGCCCATGTTCTCTAACTTTCCAGGGCATGATCTATTTCCATGCTTTTGGTAATTAAGCTGACAATTGCCATCTTCTTAAGAACTTTGAAGACCTCAGTTGCTAAATAAGCTTATAAATATTTTCTAATTTAAAAATTTTACAAATATGTTTAACAGTCGAGAATGTTATTTTTAAAATTAAAGAGTATTTTTCTCCTAAATTGTGTTGTCCTCTTTTTAAAATAGATCTCCCTTGCTTTCCCAATGAGTTGTAAAAAGAGAGAGAGGCAATGTATCTAATAGCTAAAAGCATAAATTTTTGTTTTTACACACTGGGGTTTAGTATATTGTTTCACACTTACTATTTATCTACAAGTTACATAAGTTCCTTAAACCTCAATTCTTTATCAAATGAAAATACTAATAACGATAATAATGCCTATAATATAGGAATACTACAAGGTTTGATTAAATGAAAGAACTTACCTAGTATAGTGCCTCAACATTGCAAGGGTAAACAGTTGTTAGTTATTGCATAAACTCTCTGCAGACTAGCAATTGTATGCTGCTGGAACATAGGCATCTAGCAGAGAACTTGCATGTTTACAATATGTTTACAATAAATGCTTATTGATTGATTGATAAATTCAACTAACTTTCCAGGGTCGTTTTGTTAGGTCTTAATAATTTTCTCCCTCTAAGAGAGCCATTCATTACTTTCTACCAAAAATGATATAAACACATAATTCCTGATTTTTATTTAAATTTTCCATTAACTCAATGCTAAGAGGGAAAAATACTTCTTATCAGATATTTACAGTAAGTTAAGTATTTAACAAAATCTGACCCTATTTTATATTCTGGCATGGTGAAACACGTAACCTTAATGCAGATTCTAAAAGATAATGTATTTTATTATAAATACACTAGAGGCCTGGTGCATGAATTCATTTACCAGTGGGGTCCCTTGGCCTGTCCTGAGGGATCTGGCTAAAACTGGGTCTTCGACATCCCCTGAGAGATTCCAGATTGCAAGAGGATACAGGCCAGGCCAAGGGACACCACCAGTGCACAACCTGGGCCTGAGAGAGATGGGGAAGGTTGGCCAGCCCAAGAGGGACCATGAGAAGGCTCCAGGGTATGTCCAGCCCTTCTCACTCAGTCCCAATCTGCTGGACCCCAGCAGCAAGCTAACCTACCAGTCAGAGCTTCTTCCCCCTGATGGTTAGTGTATATCATAGCAAGCAGTTGAGCGGCCCTCACATATTATTACCATATTACACTTTGATTAGTTGAATGGCTGACTGGACAACCAGACATTTAGCATAATTGGCTTTTATTATATAGGATTATTAAGTAACTCTCAATACCACTAGTTCTTGTTCTTATAAATATCCATTTTTATAAAACATCAAATAATTGGTTTCATTATAAGTAATAAATGTTACTATATATTATTAAATAATTCAGACTCACAATATAGAGCTTTGTTTGTGCAAGACACTTTTCTAAGTGCTTTATATGATTGATCAAATCTAATAATCCCAACAACCAGATTTCTATTGCTTTCTTTGCTTTCAGTAATGCTCCAATAAGCTAAGAGATAAATACATTAATTTAATTTAATGATGTTCATTTATAAATATACAAAACATTAAAAGATAAGATGGCATGATAGTGTGAATGGAATAAGGACTTTGATATCTGGGTCTCCATTTGCATAGCACCAGGGAACACCATCTGTCCTCTTTTCCTGCTGCCTAAACAACTTCCTTTGCTAGTACTTATGGCACAGATCTAATAGCAAAGAGTTTACTTAGCTTTTGCTTATATGAAAAAAAGGTCTTTGTTTAGCCTGCATTCTGAGAGATGCTTTTGCTAGGTATAGAATTCTAGAATGATAGGGCTTTCCCCACCCCACTTTCTTTCAGTACTTTAAAGATGTTATTATTTTAAAATATATATTTTATGTAGGGTATAGAAAGATATTTTCTTCCAAGCCAGAAATATGGCTTGAAAAAAAAATAGCGGATGTTGAGTCATATTTAAAATTGAGTAAAAAAGTATAGTTAGGAAGATAGTAGTAAATCAATCAGTCTCATTTACTTCATTCTTTTAACCCCTTAACTTTCTGTCCCACATTGACTGACTCCTTAGTTGTATATCTATTAAACTAATTTTTTTGGACACAAACTCATTTTCTTTGCCTCTTGCTTCTCTGCCCATTCTTTTTCAATATCACTTACACTAAAACATTTTAATTATCATTCTTTAAAGATTGAAAGATAAGAAATCCTTTCTGATTACATTCTCTCTCCGTAGGTATTTTCACCCATTCTAATAACTAGACTTACCATGTATAATGAATCCATATTTATATCTTCAGAAAAAATGTTTTTATCTGAGTTCCACACTGACCTATCAATCCACTCACATACTTTATATTTACACTTGGATAACTAACAAACATCTCATATTCAGGCAGTCCACTGCTAAACCCTTGAGTTTTCTCCAAAATTTAGTTCTTTGAATATTCCCTATTCTAGTTAATTACCAGTCTGTACTCATCTGCCCATATCAGAAACCAAAATGTGGTATTTTTTCTTCTTTCTCTATGGCCACTAGCTCATTGGCTTGTACTTGGTAAGTATATAATGAATCTGTCTGCTTCTTTCTCTACTCATTGCTATTAACCTACTCCAAGTAATCACCATTCTTCACTTGCCTAAACTATTACAATAACTTACTAAAATTTTCCTTATGGAATCCATATTAAATACCCTATCACAGAACTAAAAAGGTTATATAATAATATAAGATACTAGAGGCCCAGTGAACAAAATTTGTGCACGGGGTATGGAAGGCCCCTCATCCCGACCTGCACCCTCCCCAATCTGGGAGGCCTCAGGGGATGTCCTACTGAATCCCTGTGGTTCTCTTCTCTGTGTAGACCTGCCTGTTCAATGCTAATGCTGGCCTTTGTTGTCTGCTCTCTATGAGGGCCCTACTGTCTGCTCTTGGCAGGGGCCTAATTGCCCCACCCACAGTGAGGGCTAAAATGACTGGGGGACTCTGGCAGGGCTTGAGGGGACTGGGTGCCTCCAACTTGTGGCTATGGGCACTGCCATCTTTTTAAAGGAGTGACAGTCAATTTGCATATTCTTTCTTTATTAGATAGGATAATATATATTTATCGTGCGGATGTCATTAAATTATTTACTTGGTTAAAACTACCCAGTGTTGAGAGAACACCAAGATGGCAGCATAAGCAAATACCTATTGTTCTGCCCCGCGCAACGATTTAAGAACTACAACATAACAGCAGAACAGACAAGCACCCAGAATCGCCAGAAAGCTGGCTGAATGTAAACTCCACTAATAGGAGCAAAGGTGGGACACAGACTCAGGACCGGCGGGAGCGCAGCCTTTCAGACGGAAAACAGGTTAGGAGCCACCCTGGTCGCGCACACGGGCTGAGGCTGGAACAGGGACTGGCCGGATTTAAGTGGGGCGCGGCAGAGGCTCCTAGTCCCAAGGGGCGCGAAAACCCGCGACTTGCCCCCTGGAAACTTGGCTCCTGGTTCCGGAAACCATCTATTTTACAGCCCTGGGCTGGACTTTTGGTGTGCAGGCACATTTGGGGAAAGGCAGAGTTGTCTGGCAAGGGGAAGAGACTAGCGGCTTTCTCTTGGAGGTGTCTGCAGCCATCCCCATCCAACAGAGACCCGCTCGCGCGAGCGCCACATAGGACCCAGCTGCCGCCGCCGCTGCCGCGCAGCCCAGAGACTCCGCCCATCCAACCAGAACACAGTCTCCCTTCACAGCCAATTGGCCTGGAGATCAAACACTCCTAGGGCTAACAACAACAAGCTGGGTTTAAATTCAAAAACACTGAATACAACCCATAAAGGATTGCAGTAAGAGTACCCACCTCAGATAACTGGGGAGACTGAGCCACTGTCCCTTTGAGGATATCCACCACATAAAGCAGCCACCATGCAGAGACATGGAAAGAAATCAGGCATGAAAGAAGTGGAGAAAAAAAGACGACTAGACATAGAGTTCAAAACCACGGTAATAAGGCTTTTCAAGAGGCTCCTACAAAAGGCCGATCAACTTAATGAGAATTACCAGGAAATAAAAAAGACCAACCAGCAAATGAATGAGAATTACAAGGAGATGAATGATACTTACAAGGAAATGAATGAGACCCTCAGGAAAATGAACAAGACCTCTGAGGATACGAATCAGACCCTCACGGATAAAAAAAAGGACCAACTAGAAATCAAGCATACACAGACTGAAATAAAAAATATTACACAAAGTCCTAAAAGCAGTCCAGAGGGCCACAAGAACCAAGTCAAAGATTTGAAATACAAAGAACCAAAATCCACTCAGCTGGAAAAGCAAGAAACAAAAAGGATTCAGATAATTGAAGATAGCGTAAGGGGCCTCTGGGACAACCTCAAGCAAGCCAACATCCGAATTATTGGGGTGCCAGAAAAAGAGAGAGAGCAAGTTAATCAAAACCTACTTGAAGAAATAGTGACTGAAAACTTTCCCCACCTGGTGAAAGAAACTGACTTAAAAGCCCAAGAAGTACACAGAACCCCAAAATATAGGAATCTAAAGAAGACCACACCAAGACATATCATAATTAAAATGCCAAGAGCAAAAGATAAAGAGAGAATATTAAAAGCAGCAAGAGAAAAACAGTTGGTTACCTACAGGGGAGCACCCATACGATTGTCAGCGGATTTCTCAACAGAAACGATGCAGGCCAGACACGAGTGGCAAGAAATATTCAAAATAATGAAGAGCAAGAATCTACAACCAAGATTACTCTATCCAGCAAAGCTATCATTCAGAATTGAGGATCAGATAAAGTGCTTCGCAGATAAGAAAAAGCTAAAGGAGTTCATCACCACCAAACCAGTATTATATGAAATGCTGAAAGACATTCTTTAAGAAGAGGAAGAAAAAGGTAAAAATATAAATTATGAACAACAAATACACATCTATCAACAAATGAACATAAAAATCAAGTGAACTGATAGGTTGATGAACAAGATAAACTGGTGACTATAACAGAAACATGGACATAGAGAGGGAATGGACTGACAATTCTAGGGGAGAAAAGTGTTGTTGGAAGTACAGCAAGAGATTGGACAAAAATCTTGCAACAATGGGAGAGGACATTGGGGAGGGGGAGGTGAGGGCAGAGGGTGGGATAGGTACAGGGTGGAGGGAAGACATAGGGGGATAAAAAAGGGGAAACAATGTAATTAATAAACTGAACAATAAAAAATAAAAATAAAAAAAAACCAGTGTTTTCCGACTGCAATTAAAACTTCCTTCTACATCTTCAACAATTCATAGCAAGTCAGTATTATCTTGCACTAGTCTCTATTCATCACATTCCAGTCATCCTGGCCATTCTCCTGTTCTCTCCTATTCACATTCTGCATAGCACCTATCTTGACCTAGAATGCTTTTCCCAGAGCTCTTTTCTTAACTTCACCTCATCTTTGAGGTTGAATCTTAAAATTTACTTTCGCTGAGAAAAGCTCAGAATTATATTCCTACCCTTTGCTCCTTGTAGGCTAGGTTAAGTGTCTTGGGATTCATTCTCACAATATTTGTACTTTTTCTTGGTATCACTTGTGGTACTAATAATTAAAAACTTACTTGTATAATTTCTGTAAATATATGACATAATTTAATGCCTGACTCTCCTGATGGGAGAGAATACATTTGTTTCACCTACTTTTTCATCTCTGTTATTTATCACTGTATTTGGAAAAGAGAGGGTGCTAAAATATTTTTAAATTAATAGATGAATGATCTTGTAGCACAATTTCTGATTTTATTAGCTATTAATAGGATCTCTTTTCTTTGGAATGGGTAATGAGCAATTGTGATAGGGATGGCCTAATGGATCTGGGTTGCCCACTTTCAAATATTTTATACTCAACTTCAAACCTTTGGCTATGGATCCTACATCTTTTGCTTCTCTCTAAATTAGCTTTTTTTTTCCAGGATTTTTGCCACCTTTGCTTACCATATGTGCCCTAATCCTGAATTCTGCTTTGATCCTTGACACGTACTTCCCTGACCCCTTTCACTTACACTTATGTAACCTGTTTTGACTTTGTGTTCAAGCTAATCTTCAGTTAAGTGACAGTTTCACCTTTTGTATGACCCTACTTAAGTCTGTCCCTCCAAAAGTTATTTTTGTCCCAGATTCCAACTTGTTTCTCAGCCTAAGACATAACATTCATCAATCATCATTAATTCTAGTTAGTTCCAGCTTAGCTTCTTCATTCTGTTTCCCTGGAGAAGCTCACCTCAGCCTCATGAGACCCTTGTTTGCTGGTCCCTGTTGGTCCACTGCAGTGACTTCAAACTCTACATGACATGAAGCACTTGGAAACCTCCATGAAGCTCAGGCCCCACTCTAAGAAATTCTGATATGTAAGATTGGGGATGAAGCCCCAAAATTTGAATTTCTACTAAGTTCCTGGGCTAGCCCAATGCTGATAATCTTACTATTATATTTTATATAGCACGATTTTAAAAGTTTGAGGCAAGTTTGTTAAGATCTGCTATAAATTTTGAAAAATGGAATGATTATTTTAATTTATCTTAGATCTGTTAATCACAATCTAAGCTACTTTTCTTTTTATTGTTTAAACCATCAGCTTCCTTCTGTAACTTATGAAGCCTTCCCTGTTTAGACATCTTTTTTTAGAATAAACGTGGCTGTTTCTGCTTTCTTCTTGCATATTTACAAGTGTAATTTTATTCTGCTAACTGGCCATTGACCATAGTTAAATTGTTTTACATTAGTAAAAGATTTGCATTTTAGTGGTTAAATACATAATTGTTTCATGTGCTGTATCAGATATTTACTAGATGTAAATTTAGTTTATTCATCTGTCAAATTAGACAGATAATAGCTAAACTAATAATATCTTTGTCATAACAATGTTGTATTGATTGGTTAAGTAAAAGAATTTGGAAAAATCTTAGCACATTGTCTACCACACAGAGTGCTATGACTATTCACTATTGTGGCAGAAAAAGCATTGAAATTGGCACTATATTTTATGCTACTCCATAGCATGTAGCATAAGCCTGGTACTTAATGATGATCAAGAAAAGCTTAAGCCGAAACAGGTTTGGCTCAATGAATAGAGCATCGGCCTGCAGACTGAAAGGTCCCAGAATTGATTATGGTCAAGGGCATGTACCTTGGTTGTGGGCACATTCCCAGTAGGGGGTATGCAGGAGGCAGCTGATCAATGTTTCTCTCTCATCGACTTTCTGACTTTCTATCCTCTCCCTTCCTCTCTGTAAAAAATCAATAAAATATATTTTAAAAAAAGAAAAGCTTAAAATTATGACTTAATGTATGCCAAAGAGTAATTAATATTGGTTTGTTTAAAATTTTTAATAACTTTTCAAGTCAGGATGCTCTAGAAAAATAATAAAAGCAACAGAATATATGTTTATATCACATAATTTGGAGAATTATATTTTCTAGGCTATATTTTCCAGTATATATTTCTTTAAATATATACATTTACACATTTAAAGAAATGTTTTAAGGAAGTACTATAAATGATTGTGAGTGTGAAACTGGCAAATAAGAAATCTTTAGGGCAGCTCAGAAGGTGGGAAATGAGCCTGGATTTCATACCACAGATTTTAGGCACAATTTCTTTTTCTCTTAAGGCTCTTAGTGATTGAATGAGGCCCTCTTAACATTAGGGATGGTAACCTATGATACTTAAAGTGAACTGGTTTTAGATGCTAACCACATCTACAAAATACCTTTATAGTAACATCTAGATTAGTGGTTGATTAAATAACTGAGCAATATAGCCTAGCCCAATTGGAACATAAAATTAACCACCACAATTGCTTTATATCTACAGAAAGAACAAAAATTAAATTTTATCTTGGTATTTAAGGATTTACACTATTCAACTCAATTTCTGTCTTCTGATTCTTCTCTCCTCAATGATCACACTCATTTTTCAATTTCCATTATTTTATGAAGCCTTCTCCAACCATTCATCTGCAAGGAAGTAGTTTCCCTTCTTTGTCCACATGGTCACTATAACTTTGTTGTATCCCTCCTATGTTATAATTCTCTGTAAATACACTAATGTTTATTTAATGCAACTTGATTGCAGGGATGATCGTTCTTTTATTTATATCCCCTAAAGAGACTTTTAATTCAAGAAACATTTGTTGAATCTGTTAAATTATCTACCAGCAAAATGTTTCCTATAATGCTTTTATTAATAATGTAATGCTTAATTCACTTTGTCTGAAGGAACATCATTTTAAAAGTGTAAACACACTGGCAAATTATCCTTTCCTTATTTTAACAATGATATGATTTGCTTGAAATTTTCAATATTTAATAAATAAGATATTTAATGTTTTTAGCAATGTATCACATAGCTAATATACCAGTGGACATAGTTTTATTTTTGAAAGTATTACAGATGTCCCCCTTTTCCCATTAAACCCCTCCAATCCTTGCCTTCCCACCAGGATTCACAGCACTACTGTCTGTGTCCCTCGGTTGTGCATATATGCATATTTTATGACAATATTATGAGTTCAGTTTTATTTAAATGACATTTTCTCATCACCCATTCAAGAGAAAAAGAACACATTCATTTTCAAATTCAAGGGGGCAGGCTATAAAGCAGCAGGAACTCAGGCCATTCAGCTATCCATCTATCTTGAGAGGAATAAAACACTATTCCACTCTGCACTGGCTGGCACAACTCTTCACCAACAATCCACTATTTAGATATAAAGACAAACTGGCCTTTGTACTCTGTTTATGCTGTCACCGGGGCATTGCTCTCAAAGCACTTCACCAGTGCAAAAATAATATTGCTCTCTCTTACAGGCATAGTTTAAAAATATTCGTGAAAACTGTTGATCAAAGAGCATATTTATTTTACTTGTTTTCCCTGTTGTTCAACAATAGGAATATTAAACTAAATATCTTATTGTGTCAAGATTTTCAATATTTTTCTCATTTTATATACTATACATGAGAAAATTCTAAACTGTGGAACATTATTAGATATGTATAAAAGAAACGATCTAAATGTATTCCCAGGAGATTGTTCCTTACTCCTTCCCAATCCAGTTTTTACATTTCTAATCTAATAGGCATAGAGGTCAACAACAGAAACAATACTTTGTTATAGGTGTGATGATAAAAGATGAGGACTTGATCACAGGAAGCAGTAAAGACTGGCTAGTAAAATCTCCTTGATGAGGAGAGGAAGAAGAAGGTCAGGAAAAGGTGTCATTCAATTGAGTGTTGGAATAGAGTAGCTATTTTCCAGATGGATAAGGTGGAAGACAAGAGAGACAAGTATTTCAGGAAGAGAAGCCACATAAAAGAAGCACGAGGAATGACACAGCGTGGCTTATTTTATTTAAGGAATTGTCAATGGTTTCCTTTGCTGTGAAAAACTTTTTTGCTTAGTGTAGTTCCATTTGTTTATTTTTATAAGACAACCTATTGAATGGAAGGCAGTGAGAAAAATGTCACCCTTTTTCTATTTTATTAATGCAATATAAATCTGACACTAGCTTCATCAGTAGCTGGTACACTTTAGGGTGCATATAACACAGTTGTCCTCCTAAATGTACAATCATTTAATTCATATGAATTTGTGCCAATTCAGATTCCTATTACCCCATGTTAGTACAATTATATTTTCAAATTTTAATGAGGAATACTGTATTTATTTCATATATGGTAATATATGAAATATATTACCTTGTTGGTCTAAGCTCATTTTTATACTTGTTGCAATAAATTTGGATACTGATTCTGGCATTGAAAATATTAGTTACTAGGTTAAATAATGGCAATTTGTTGTCATATTAACTTTAACTTTTCCATGTTTGTATTGTGTTCTGTAGAATATAAATTAGGCTACCACTTTCATTGTATAAACCTAGAACTACAATTCTGATGCCAAATCTGAAAAAGCACAAAAAGAGGAGAAAAATATAGATGTGGCCATACCCTGTTTCCCTTAAAGTAAGACATCCCCCCAAAATAAGACTTACTTCCAGTTTTGCCTCTCGCTGTGATATAAGGCATCCCCCCAAAAAATAAGACCTCCCTGATAATATTTTTATTCGTGTAACTGAAAAAGCCTGGGCCACACAAGCAGTTATAAGGAAATGGGTCGATTTAATGCTGCCACTTGACAGTGAGGGAGCCAAAGAGGTCTGCTAGTCTGGGATGCAGCCAGCACTCACCACGCTAAAGACATGAAGACATTTCTTCACAAAAGAAAAATAGATCAAATAATGATTCCCGCAGGAATGACGGCCTATCTCCTGACTCTTGATTTTGCAATAAACAAGCCATTCAAAGATAATTTGTACATGGAAATTAATGACTACATTGAAAATAGAATGGAAAGAAATCAGTGTGGAAACTTTGTGAAACCTAAACTGCAAGAGGTTATGACTTGGGTGAAGAAATCATGGGAGGAAATCACTGACAGTTGCATTGCAAATGCACTACTTAAATGAGAAGTACTCGTTTAAGGACAGTTCTATTGCTAAACTTGAGAGATTTGATCCACTGATTCTGAAAGAAATGGAGTCACAAGAAATTCACCAGGAAACTCAGGGTTTGGATTGTTATGATGATGTTCCAGAGGATAACATGACTGTTATTGAATAAATCTTACTTTGTGTTCATACTGGTAAATATCAGTATCGGTAAATGTACCATAGATTGTTGTACATGGAAATAATGGTGGTAACGAGAAATTCTTGATACCGTAGGATTCACAGTTTCCCTGGTTATGCTGGTTTGTGATGACAACTACTA
Organism: Antrozous pallidus; assembly: GCA_027563665.1. Lineage (NCBI taxonomy): Eukaryota > Metazoa > Chordata > Mammalia > Chiroptera > Vespertilionidae > Antrozous > Antrozous pallidus. Next base: position 76,873,623 of record CM050513.1, read on the forward strand.
CTTGTACCATATACAAGTATTAAATTTCCTTTTTTTGTTGTTCAACAATAAATGTCTACCATATTCTTTTTCATGGAAAAATAAGATATCCCCTGAAAATAAGACCTAGCGCATCTTTGGAAGCAAAAAATAATATAGGACACTGTCTTATTTTTGAGGAAACAGGGTAGGTGCTAAGTAATAAATTACATCTTAGCAAATCCACTTCCAAATGAATTTAAAAAAATACTCTTTTGGGTAAAAGAGCAGTTTGATGGCAGGAAGTCTATGGATTTATTACAACATGGTGTAGCAAAAAGAGTTTTAATGTGGACTGTGGAGAGAACACAGAAGCTGAGAACTGAGGGTTATTAAGCCACTAGATTCACTCAATAGATGAAGTACATGCTATGAACAACAGTCCTGGGCGGCACTCAAGTGTGAACAAATAACAGATCTACCCAAGTCTTGGGGCTATGGCGGTGTTTCAAGATTAGGTGGATCAAGGCATGTTAAAGTAACAAATATCAATGGTGTAAATATAAAAAGTAAGAACTTCACAAATGTTCATTGCATATTTTCTAGTGAAATATACATAAATATGGACATATTACAAAGATGTTAACAATAAAATTATTTTAAGTAGAACCTTAGAAAAAAAACTTATGTAACTATGAGAAATGGCCAAATTATATAAGATATAACATTAACATAATGTTTTTGAAGAATTTGTGGTATGGAAGTGTTTCAAAATGGACACACAATATGACAAAGTAAAAGAAAAAAAAGGATATCTGAATTTATACATATACTAGGAGGCCCAGTGGACGGATTTGTGCACTAGTGGGGTCCCTTGGTCTGGACTGTGGGGATCGGGCCAAAACCGGCTCTCCAACATCCCCCAAGGGGTCCTGGATTGTGAGAGGGTGCAGGCAAGCCTGAGGGACCCCACTGGTGCACAACTGGGTTGGTGGCCCGACTTGCTCAGTCCCAATCTGGTCAATCCAGGCAGATTGGGTCAGCCGTCCAGGGAAGGACTGTGGGAGGGCTCCAGGGCATGTCTGGTCTATCTCACTCAGTCCCCACTGGCCAGACCCCAGAAGCAAGCCAATTTACTGGTCAGAGCTTCTGCTCCCTGGTAGTAAGTGTGCATCATAGCAACTGGTCAACGGTCAAATGAATGGTTGGACACTTAGCATATTTGGTTTTTATTATATAGAAGGCTTTAAAATATCACAAGTTGTTAACAAAAGACTTTCTAGGGGATATGAGGTTTTGAGTAATATCATTCATTTTCTGAGTTTTTAAAAATAAGTGTGCATTTTTTAAATTAAAGGGCTCCTGTTATAGAGCACTTATACACTCATTTGCTCTCGTTATAATGATCTATTCTTCATTTCCCCTTTTTCTGCCACAGGAGGAGCATTAAATGTCTTGTTTGATATTCCTACAGATGTCAGTGTAGATCTAGAACTCAAAATAAATTTCTTCAGGTTCTTTTCACTGCAACACATAAAAATGTATTTTGCTCTGACAGTTGTCAGTTTGTCCCATATAACACATAGATTCAGACAACAGTGTGGAATAGCCACAAGGAAAGGGGAAGCGGGTAGGTGGAGCGGGCAAAGGCAGGCGGGGGGCGGATAGGGACAGAAAGAGACTTTGCCTAGGGCAATGGGTACAGATGATGTCTTATGGAGTTGTACATGTGAAGCCTACATAGATTTGCTAACCAATGTCATCCCAGTAAATCCTATATATAATAATTATTCTGAAAAAAAGTATCTTCCTCACCATTATTTTGCTTTTTTAACTAGATGGCAATTGCTATTGGTCTACTTAAGCTCAAATAAAAAAGAGATTGGGAAAATATACATGAACTTCTTCACCATTTATGAGGAAGAAAGAAACACATCATTTCAACGGTGCATAAAAACTTCTAAGATATTTAAGTGTTATTGACAGATAAGTGATTCAATAATCAAAATGCAAACTATTAATTTGAATTATATCTCCTTTCCATGCCAAGTTTCTTCTCAGAATAATAATATTAATATGGTAGCAGAAAGTTATAGGAAATAAATTAAAAATCAGATTATATTATATAATTATGGAAAACTCAATCTCAAAGTAATCACTAAACCAATAATTAGATAAAAATTCATATTTATCTGTAAGACATGATGCTGAATAATCTGTGGAGGCTTGAAAAATGTCCAAGACATAACTTCTCTCAGAGGTTTTAGAATCTTACTTTTGGAATATATATTTTAAAAATAACAATAAAGGCATAAACTGGAAATTAAGATAGGACAAAGGAGAAATGAAAAGGTATTAAATGTCTACTACGTAGTGGTGCTAGTAGGCCCTTATATATGTCATCCCAGTATTTCTCAACAGCAGCAGGGTATGTGACCTTTTTGATGAAGCAGAACGTACAGAGATAAGAAGCTTCTCTAGTCATTTCATTTGTCCCTAGCGAGCTAGTCGGCACTTATTCCCCCCAGGAAGGTAATAACAGAACCTTTTATGGATGGCTAGATGATGGCTCACTCCCTAAGAGGAGGTCACTGAGTACATTTTCCAAGAGGTTATTTGAATTGGAGAAGGATTTGTTTGTAATCTCATGTTTTTGGAACCCCTCTGAAGGATTTCTGTTGGCGGGAAAGGATATCAAGTGCTATCAATAGATCACCATGTGGCAAAGGAGAGCATGGGTATTGACCCGACCTCAGAACTATGGTTTAGAGGCTCCTGAGGAGAGTCTGAGGCTGGTAGACTTTCTTGTCCTGGCCTCTGTATAATAGTGGATATTGTAGGAAAAGTGGCTAAGCTTCTCCATCAGCAATTGTAAACAGGTGTGCCACAAGAATTTTTAAAACGTGCAATGCCTGACTATTTAGTCAGGGGTACTGACCTCTTTTCCCTTAGATTGTCAAATTTAAAAATGATAACAACATAACACAATAGCCATCCAGTGTGAATTAATCAAAATTATATGTATTTTTTAGTCAGATCAGCAAAAAATATATTTTTGGTGTGCTACAGAATTTTAATAATTAGCTGATGTGTTCCATGATATATAAAAAAGGTTGAAAATTGCCATTGTAGATGCTAGATGAAGTCATGATGTCTATAAGTGTGCAGGGATCAGTTTCAGTGAGGAAATCCCTGTAGTAGTGTAACATCACCAGTTAGAATGTGACGGGGAACTGCTTTTCCATAGCAGCTCCATATGCAGTTACAGAAAGCAACGGATGAACTTCACAGTTTTCACTCTGCTTGGGATTTGGAAGCAGGGCAGACTACATTAGTTAGAGTAATCCTCTGGGAATATTGGGAAATGTAGAGGGGACCTTAAGAGGTAGCCATTGGATGTCCTGCTAATATGAGCATGCTAAGAGGTATGACTGTACTTGAGTTACAGTTGTGTTTTTAAATTTATTAAAAAATGTGTTTTTAATATTTTTAGAGAGGAGGAGGAAAAAGAGAGAGAGGAACATCAATTTGTTGTTCCACTTATTTATGAATTTGTTGGTTGATTCTTGAATGCCCTGACTGGGGATCGAACCTGCAACCTTGGCTTATTGGAGGAACAACACTCTAACCAAGTGAGCTACACAGACAGAGATGTTTTTAATTGTGTGTGTGTGTGTGTGTGTGTGTGTGTGTGCATGTCTGTGTGTGTGTGGTGAGATGAAGGATCAGAGAAGTTATATAACTTGTCTAAAGAGTCACAGCTAGCAATTCAAACCAATTCTATTTGATGCTATTCTATTTTGTCCAAAAGAGATATCACAGAACTATATATTTTTTCAAATAAAAGCATGCATATAGCAAAACTTAGCAAGTTATTATTTGATAACAATTAGTAAAATATTCTTTCTTAAACTCTATATGAATGCCACTGTGTAATTCTGGGAGAAAAATAAAGCCTATGTTTGCTTTCTTAAAATTCACAGTCATTTTATTTATTTTTCACTGAATCTCAGGCACTAAATCCCCTGTACATTCTTGGATTTCCTTTTATTGAAGAAGACATTCTTGTTTTGATAAAATAGAATAAAGAGTCATCAGATTTCCTTACATTCGTCATGCTTGAAAAATAAAGCAATGGCTTTTAATATCAATTCTGTAATTCATTCTAATGTAATTGATAAGAAACTTGAGTTATTAAACATCTAAAATAATTCAATTGTGCAAAGGAACTAACAAGGAAAGCCTGCCAACATTTACTATAATAAAAGGCCTTTAATGACATTGAAAAATACAACAGGGACTGCAACACTTTTCCCAGTTTCCCAAAAGTGCCAAGCAGAATAGTGAATGCATATTCAGTGCTAAACAAATTACTTTTGATTGATGATAGCCGCCAAGTCCTGAGTAAACTGCAGTAATTAAGAGAGCCCATGAAGTTGTTGAAAATCTTATCTAATGGGGTGAATCCTTGTAACATCCATGAAGTCCCATAGAATTCTTGATAATTTTATACAAGATTAAACACTTCCAACTTGAACTAAAGGAGTCAGAGAGCTATGATGTAAGACAGTCTCAAACTGCCATTATAGCTTTCAAAATAAAAAGGAGCCCAATACCAAGGCATATGGCATCACCTGGAGGCTGGGAGAAACCCTCAATCTAGAGCTAGCAACAAAACTAGATCAGTCCTACAACCACAAGGAACTGAATTCTGCCAACCACCCAAATGAGCAAGAAACCAATTCTATTCTCCCCTACAGCCTCCAAAATGAAATGCACCCTTGTCTACACTTTGATTTTTATCTGGTGACACTTGCATTGGACTTCTGACCTACAGAACTGTAAGGTGACACTGTGTGGTAATTTGCTATGGCAGCAATAGAAAATAGTACATTAAACATATGCATTCTTCTGAATCTAATCATTCCAATATAATATATCTTTGTAAGACTGTATCTTCTGTGATGTGTTTGTTTGTTTTTTAGCATCCTCTCAAGTCCACTTTTTATTTATGCTTATACCTTTTAAATTGGTAACATTTCTTTAGAAATTTATCTTTGGAACATTGAAGTTGAATTCAAATTACAAACAATTTATTTTGCTTTCATCCACTGACTTTGAATCTGGAACCACTTAAATCACTGATGAAGTTTGTTGAATCACACAGGTGAATTCTGCCACCAAACCTCAGTGAACACTGCCTCGTAATTCTGAATTCTAAAGGAAAATCTGTGTTTCTCTACTCAATGGGAAAGTCTAGAAAATCATGCTTCTTAGATACACCTTCTTGAGGTTATTTCTTATAGACCCTTACCCATAGAGGGCTGTCACTAAGGATTCTTGTTCTCTGAGCGAGCCTTCTGTTTGACTCTACCTGGAGCTGGCCACAGGCTTTATCTTTTGTTACCAACTTATATTTTATTAAATATCCTTACTCAGAGTAAATTCATCAAATGTTTATCCAGTAGGTAAATTCAGTGCTAAATTCTGGCCCTATCACAATACTTTTAGTAGGTATGACTTATCTTTTCAAGATGTTCACAGTCTAATAAAAATATGTAAACAAATTATCAAAGCATAGTATAATCCCTTGCTCAGAGCGAAGTGGGGTTAAAAATTACCATGTCCAATAAATTTTCTGTAATATCTCTCACATTACATCTTACTCTCTGTAAGAACCACCCTTGTGGATTAGCCCATGGCACAATATAAATCATGAGCCTAATGGGAAGTGTATCTACATTCTAGATATCTAAAAAATAGTTTAAGTTGCCCAAATTATATTTAACTCAAGTTTACTCTATAAAAAAATCATAAGTTTACTCGAAAATTATTTGTTAAAACCCTATTCTGTGCCAGATATGTACCCTAAGTGCTGGGAATTCAAAAGCAAGACAAAGTAAAAAGGAGCTTGTTGCCATGGAGATTACATTCAAGTAACAATTTCTTCATTCAAGAGCATCAACAATATAAGTACGCACGAATAAGAGAATTTTAAATAGTTATAAATGTTATGAAGAACATAAAACAGTGATTCAATATGACAAAAAATTAAAGTAGGGGGTGATCTTACATTGAAGGCCATATACTAGGTATACTAGTTAATACTAAATTGGATCCACTATATCAAAAGAAATAATCCCATTCCATGTGCTTCCATACCAAGGGATTACACTCTGCTTTAATAATTTGTTTACATATTATTATTAGACTGTGAACACCTTAAAAAGATAAGTCATACCCACTAAAAGTATTGTGGTAGGGCCAGAATTTAGCACTTGAATTTACCTACTGGATAAATATTAGATGAATTTACTCTGAGTGAGGATATTTAATAAAATATAAGAAGGTTATAATTCTGTAACACATATAATTTAATCCTCTATTTTCTCTAATATTATAAAAATATTTCATAATACTGTTAAAGTATTATGAAAACATAACAGTATTGTAGACCAGCATTACCAAATGACATCACTCCAAATGAAGTAACTTATAGCCTAAGTAGAGCTTCCCTTCTTTCTTTCTCTTCCTGTTTATTATCTAACTAGTGGTCTGGTGCACAAAATTCATGCACATTAAAAGGGAATTAATTAGAGAAAATATTTTAATATTGCTATCTGCCCTTTCTCTATAATAGAAGTGTTAGAGATGAAAGAAAATTAGTAAAATGTATATGAAAATCTTCCTCCTTTCAAAATCTGGGGTACACTATAGGACCCAGAGTCAAGTCCCCACTCACCTGTGCGTGCCTCAAAATCACACAATACCCAGACCTAGCAGGCCCCATTCCCATCAAGCTCTGCCAGGTGGGGGTGCAGCTTCAGGTCCCCTGGCCTAGTGCCAATCTGGGGGTGCAGCCACAGGTCTCCCAGCCCAGCACCAGGTGGGGAGCACAGCCTCAGGTCCCTAGGCACATGCTAGATAGGGAGTGCAGTCTCAGGTCCCCTGACCCAGGGCTAAGGTTGTGGTCTGAGGTCCCCTGTCCCAACACTGGGGTGGGGGGCATACCCTGAGGTCCCCTGTCAAGCCCCACTTGGCTGGAGACACAGCCTGAGGTACCCCATCAAGCCCCACCAGGCGAGGGGCGCAGCCTTAGGTTCCCCGGCCTGGCAGTGGGGCTGAGGATGTCAGGTCCCCCACCCCAGCCTGGTTCCACGCAGCCTCAGGTCCCTACTGATCGCTTGTTATGAAACCTTGCCTCCACTGTTGGCACAGCCATCTTGTGTTATGGGAACCCTGCCTATGATGTAGGCACAGCCAGCATGTGATGCCATGATGGTTAATTTGCATATTGCCTCTTAATTATATAGGATTCTGTAACACATATAATTTCATCCTCTATTTTCTCTAATATTATAAAAATATTTCATAATACTGTTAAAGTATTATGAAAACATAACAGTATTGTAGACCAACAATATAAGTACTTCATTACACATAGAATGAATGAGCATTTTGACTTTGAAATAAAAATTATTTTAAATTGTATTTACCTGAAACATTGTTAACAGGTTAATGATAATGCCAATTAGGGTGGGAGGGGGAGGATAAAAACTATGCTTAAAGTATGACAAGTTACTTCAGAATTGAGTTTTAAGTAGTTGCATTTATTTACTTTTTCAAAAGCAATGTTGTACTGTCAAACAAAGAAATAAAAAAAAATAAACCCAAACAAACAAAATCTTTGAGAATTTAATTAGTCATGGAAAGTGATATTATTATACAAGTTGTATCAATTCATATACTTTTCAATTTTATATAGCTATATTTGATTTTTTAAATGTTCAACTAAAAATGGTGTTTCAAGTAACAGCCCTATGTGCTTCCATTTTTATACTAATCTTTTCATAGTAAGTTACTCACTCTAAAGTATTAATCTATCTTTAATGGATTTGTATAAAGTCTTTAATAAACAAAGTTAATGGAATTAGGCCCCAATCTTCACCTCTTTATTCATTTAACTTTCTATGTCCTACCGAATATATAAATGTGAGTCCCCATCAATATTTCCAATGCAAAATTGAGAATCCAATTCATTCTGTTTTCAAACAAGAATAAGTTTTGCACTTTTTATTCCTTCCCACAGGAGTGAATTTAAAATCATCTCTGCTCTTCCTTTTCCTTTATTCCTTTACCCAACCTATCATAAGAACTGTCATATTTTCTTGCTGTCATGCCTTTTGGCAATAGTATGCCTCCCTATTTCTACTATTTATATTATTTTATGCCTTGGCAGGACTAAATATTTTTCAACAATCCCTCCAAATTCTAGTATTTTTTGTTAATGTTTAAAACTGATACCTTGACTATATTGTGGATTCATATAGTCAACTACAACAGTAAAAATTTAACTAAATAGTTTGCATGTAGAGAACATTGGTAATGAAACTTAAATACTCAATTTTATCCACCAAAATATGTTGATAACCTTCAAGTGTTCTGATTATACAATTTTTATTACATTTTCCTCAAATGCTCTTCATTACAACTTGTCACTATGGGACAGTGCATATCTATTTCACCTTTCATGCTTTTCCTAGTTGTCTTTATGTAGCGAAAAATTCCCTTCTCATTATCTCCTCAATCCAAAATTCAAAAAATGCTGATTAATACATATCTTTTCCAGGTAGTTTAACATAGTGGTAGAAAACCAAAACTTGGGTTTTAAAAAGACCTCAGCTGGTAAGTATGCCACATACTAACTCTATAACTTTAGATGAGTCCTAGTTTTCATTGTAAAATGAGATTAAAAATAACAAAATACCTTTGCTTCAGAAAATTCTGAGGATTATATGACATAAAGCATATAAATAAAGTATTTAGTAGAGTATCTGAACTATAACATTAAGTAAACAATATTGTTATTGCTGTTGACATTATTATTTATTATTATTATTATTATTATTATTATTATTAATTCAGTGGCATGTCCCCATCACACCATTCCACATTTGAGAACTCATTCCAGCTTTTGTTAACTCAGCAACATTAAGCACTACACTATTCAGTATTAATTTGTCTTTAATGGCTCTGTGCATTTGCACAGTGATTTATTGGTATGAGTATCTTCAAAGTGAATGTTGATAGGACATTCAACAAGTAGCCATAAAACAATTTATGATATATTTTGATATTTTTTATAATTGAAAAATATTATTAAAAAATGAAATGGATCCAATATCATTGAGTGTTTGTCACGGACCAGAAATTTTCTAGGAGCTCAGAAACTAGAAATATATTTGAACATTCTATTACACACAATTTTGCCACATATTCTTATTGCTTAAAACTAACACACACACACACACACACACACACACACACACACACACTCACACACACACACACACACACACACACACTTGCATCCCAAATTAACAGCTTACCTTAATGTTGTTCTGAATTCAGCTTCAGAAATGATCCAAAGTGGATGTCTACAAATAAATAATTATAAAATTATAGTCAGTTAGCTTAAAGATAAAGATGTTTCTACTTTTAGTAATAATTTTAAATGTTTTCTATAATAAATTAGTTGCTTTTTAATCAACTAATATATAGAAGTTTATATTTGTAGTTTTGATCATTACAGTAAATTTGGCATATTTGTAAAATGCATTTATACAATCAGTAAACACTTTTAAGCTAAAGGAATTTGACTTTTTTATGGCTTTCAAAAACTATTGATGGTTTACATCCCAAAATCATCTTATTCAGCATTACTGAATTGTACTGAAAATAAACATTTTAAGTAAATTCATAAAAATAACACCACTAGGGAAAAATAACACCACTGGACTAGCTCCATTTTATGATACATTAAGTTGGAGTTTATTTTAGAGGAGCCTGAATATACACCATTTATACAATATATACACTATATGTATATGTGTATGTATCTCATATGTTTGTACACATATTAATAGGTAGACAGCACACAGGTTTACACTTAAGAAAACAAACAGAAGATCTGAAACCTCTGGTAGAGGAAATCAAGTATTTGGGGGCAATAAAATTGATTAAATTCAACGTAGCTCAAGTATTTAGATAAACTTGTATTTTGGTAATATTAACAACAATAACGACAATAAAAATTCTGTGCTGAGTTTTATAGTTTGTAGAACACTTTTTCACATTCTTGCTCAGGTATTCAGTAACTCTCATGACCATAAAAGTGTTTCCTTCCAAATACTGTCCAGATAAGCTTGGTCTGAATTGACAAAGAGGTAGTTAGGGCAGAAGCTTCTCCCATCAAACACACATTCTGAGAATAGCATTTACATTTAAAATACACTTCATGAAATAAATATATGTCATGTCCTCTCATCTACAAAACATGATTATAAAATCTACTTTTCCTTTGGCTGAAACTTGTCCCTCCCCCGGAATGATGGCAGATCTTAAATAATGACTCAAATCTATACATAACATATTAAATGTCATAAAGAAGACTTATATAGTACTTTGAGTATAGTGGGAATCCTGGTTTAGTCAAGAGGGATAGGGAGAGGCTTTCATGAGGAATAACATTTTAGCTGAGGGTTGCCAGGAAAAGGGATGGTTATAGAACAGAAAAGGGAGAGAGTGACCATTTTAGAAGGATTGGCAGGTGCAATGTGCTAAGATATAAACCAGTGTTCCACTGTTGTGGAGCAGGAAGAAGACCACCAGGGCTAAAACAGAAATAGAGGGATGCATAAAGCTAGAAACTATAGGCAGGGCCATGGCAGACTATGAAGGTTTGTTTTTATCTTACATACTACAGGAAGCCAATGAAAGGATTTATGTAAAGGAGTGAGTTAATGAGACATCCTTGAAGATGGTAGCTCTGTTGAGGGGAAGAGAAAAAGAAAGATTAAAGTATAGAAGCCCATAGGTTATTACTCTGATTCAGGAAAGATAGATATTGACTTTGACTAGAGTGTTTGCTAAAGAGAGGTGAAAATGGCCCAGTGTTTCTCAGTGGTTGAGCCTAAAACTCTGAACCAGGAGGTTATGGCTTGATTCCCACCCATGTTTCTGGCATCATCCCCAGTAGGGGGTATGTAGGACGTTGCCAATCAATGATTCTCTCTTATCATTGATGTTTCTGTTTCTCTCTCCCTCTCTGAAGTCAATAAGAATACATATTTTTTTTAAAAAAGAGATCTGAAAATAGCTTTGTTTTAATAAATTTAGGGGAATATAATATAATCTGTGTCTCCCACTTGATTATAAGCTCTATGAGGTCAGAGACCATATCTGTTATATTGATCATTATATTCTCTGCCACACAAAAACAAATTTGGACGTATGAATAAATGGTAGGCAAGGAAGAGGAAATTGGAAAGCATGAGGAACCTCATGAAAGGATATTATTTTCTGTGATAAGAAGCATCAGGAAGAAGCGGGTTTGCAAATGAAATCATGAGTTTAGACTTAAACAAATTGTACTTGGGTTGCTATTAGACATTTAAGTGGAGATGTAAAGTAATAAATTTCAAGTGTCTGAAGCTCAGAAAAGAGGTCTTGACTGGATATATAAATTTGGAAGTCACAGGATTATCAGTAACTTTGAAGCAATGGGAGTGGATGCAATATCTATGGGGAAATTAAGGACGGCAATTGAATATTTGCAGGCTCTTATTATATAGTAAGAACTGTTCTAGGGTTTTACATATACCAGTCAAACTAATCTTCATAATAACCCCATAAAGAATATTATATTTTTATCACACATTAAAGCTGAGAGAAACCAAAGCAGAGATACATTATATAACTTGCCCAAATTTATACAGCTAGCAAATAGCAGAAGTAGGGTGTGGTAGGGAGAATTTTAAGATGGTCTCCAAGATTTGCAACCCTTGGTATACACACTTTGTACAATTTCCTTTCCTTTGTGGGTCAGAACCTAAAAATGTGATGGGATATAACATCCAAGATTTAGTTACTAATCAGTTGATTTTAAGTTCATCAAAATTAAAAAGGATATAAGCTAAATACTTTTAAAGGAAATAGCCTATCCTGATACCAGAAATGGGGAGTGTGAGATGGCTCATGTATAGGACAGAGAATCACAGGTAGTTTCCAAGAGCTAAGAATAGCCCCTGCCCAAAAGCTATTAATAAAATGGGGAACTCAGCCCTGTAACCACAAGAAATGGAATTCTGCCAACACCATTGAGCTTAGAAGACTATCTCAAGCCCCAAATGAGCCCTCAGAACAAACTAATACCTTGATATCAGCCTGTTAATGCCCTGAGCAGAGGACCAGCTGAACTCCACCCACACCAACAAAGGAGACCTACAGAAATACAAGATACTAAATGAGTGTTGTTGTAAGCCACAAAATTCATGGCGATTTGTTATACAGCAATTGAAAACTAATGCACAGTATCAAACCGAGGTAGTAAGTTTACATAACCTGTATTGTTAAAGACTTAACTATACCACACATGGTACAAGCCTTAGGAAGGTGAGGAGAGAATCCTGAAGAATGCAGAAATTTAAAAATGAACACAAGAAAATGAATCAGCAAAGGAAACTTATGAAAAACAAACCAGGAGGAAAAAAGTTGAAAACTCAAAAGATTGTGGCAAGACAGAGGTAAAGAAAAAGGATCTATGGAAGGAGGGGCCCTAAGTGAGCAAGCATGTGGAATGTTGCCAAAATCAAATCAGATGGGGAATGAAGTACATTCACTGCATTCAAGAAGATAGAAGAGGCTGAGATTGGTTTTCCTTTGGTCCATTAAAAAAATGGAGTTGGCATTTTGGAACCCATTTTATTTTTTAATGAAAGGGGAAAATTATGTAATGGATGAGGACAAGAAATTTTTTTCAGACTTTTTTTTTCTTAGTCAACTAGTGGCCTGGTGCACAAAATCCATGCACATTAAAAGGGAATTAATTGGAGGATATATTTTAATATTTCTATTTGCCATTTCTCTACAATAAATGTCAGTGATGAAAGAAAATTAGTAAAATGTATATGAAAAATCTCCTTCCTGTCAGAGACTGGGGCATGTCACAGGACCCAGAGTCAAGTCCCCGCCTACCCATGCATCTCAAAATCACATGAGACCCAGACCTCGCCAGCGCCACCCAGCCTCAGGTCCACTGGCATGGCCTCAGGTGCCCTGGTCTCAGTGTGAGGGCATGAGGGTGTGATGATCATTGCATATTAGCTCTATATTATATTGGATATTTTCATTTAGAAGAATTATAGAGCTTTTCCTCAAAAATTACATAAACCTTGTCAATTATAGTAGACTTGAAAAGTAAATCAATGGAAATATTGTTTTATCACAAAACTGAATTTCAAGGATGAACAATCTCTCCCATGACAGGGAAAAAATTATATCAAAGTAATATTCTAAGGAATATTTAATTTTACAAGATGACTAATGAAGAATAATAGAAGGAAGAGAACAGAAAAGAGCATTTGATTTCCAAATATGTTACACTGACCATATTTATTCCTTCTCAAGGGAAAGGCATTCTTTTCTCCTAAAATAAATAACTAAATTCAGATGCAGAAACCAAAATATAAACAAGCACTAAATAAATCAATAAGAATCCATTTTGTCTAGAACAGAACACAACTGAGAAAATACAGTGTACACAGATAATTAAATTTAGGGTCTTTTATGCTGCAATAGTCATCTAATGGAGTTGCTTTTAGGTTCTCTTGTTCCAATACTTTACTTTCGTGACTAATTTATGGAAGGCAAAAATAACAATGACCAAGCCTCCTTTTCTCACACATCAAATAGTAAAATAACAAAAAATTTTACTACATATAAGTTGCTAATACATGGAGGAGTAATACTTGTCTCTGAGGAAAGCATGAAGAAAAGGAGAGCAAAGTTTCCTCAGGGATCTCCAACACATCATACTCAATGGACCATATTCAATGGCCAAACCTAAAAAGAAATTTAAATTTTCTATTTTGAATAATCAAGACAGGTACCAATAGGACAGAGACCCAAATGCGAGAGTGCATTTTTAGTGGGTCTTCAAATGACTTACATGAAATCTCTCCATATCTGACTTCTCCTTTGTCTCATCTAAGGTATTTCTTTTGTCCTAGGTATGTTGTGAGTTCATCTGGTCCTAACACTTTACCTATCTGTTCAAAGATGGCTTAGTAGATCTAATACAGTTATATTTCAAGTTATATTTCAAGACTACCATTCCTTTTGCTGCTCACTTACTCTTCAAGGATCTTGAATTTGATTCACATCCAATTCATTTTCATGTGTTTGGTTCCCACTTTAGGCTGTTTATGGATAAGACAGCTCTTGTTTACAGAGGTATCCTTACTAATGAACATGTGATTGTTTTCTAGTGGAAAACAAAGCCTGACTCATTAATGAGTAATACCATCTTCATAAAGAAATGAGACTTAGGTCATCTGCATCAAATTCTTAAAAAAAAAAAAGTCTACCCTTTTGTGTGACCAGTTATTCCAAGAAACACATCACATTTTCTTTCTCAGTGAGCCCTGAACCTATACCCCAAAACAGGAATATTAACTAGAGTTGTTGTTATTTCTTTTTTTCTCTCAATTGACTGCTGTGAAATACAGTCCTGTCACACATTAATACCCCATTTATTGAGTGTCTTGACCTCTCCTTAAAGACCTTTTCTCTTGACTCAGAATTTTAAGATGAAATTTAAAGCGAAGCTTGGTGTGTTTTTTTTTCTAAAAAAACACACACACAAACAAACAAACAACAAAACATGCTATGAAAATATGAGACCAAAAAAAGTAAGAAAAACATTTTTAAATTTTTATTTTACATGTTGGGTATGCTAAACCACATTATAGTTTCCCATAGTATTAATAACTAATTTATTGGCTGATATTTCAAATCTTTCATCTCAAATATTCTAAGACCTAATGGCCTTAAACTTCAAATACAGATTCAGAGCATTTTTCATTTCTTTTCCCATTTGGGATGTGCATCTTTCTAATATGCCTGTCCTACACAAACTATGAGATAGGTGGTTTCTTGCCCAACCTTGATAATTTCTTATCATTTCCCCCAAAATACATTTTTGTCTTAAGATGTACTTATTATATATAACTATTTCACATTGGTTTCCGGTTGTTTCAAATTCTAGTATATTTGAATATGCTCTACTGTATATCCCTGCATGAGCTAGAGTCCATATCCCTGTACTATATATCCCGGTATGAGCTAGAGCTAATCTTTGTAGTAACATGGTCTGTAATAAGGATATCAAATGCTGTATAAAACACACTTGTTCTGAAGTCCTTCCAGGAGAAAGATGCATGGCTAGAATTTCTTAAAAACCCAGACTAAAATTTAACCTCAAATTCCTTAAAATTGCTCCAGAACTACACCTGCTCTGGAATAATTACTTTTCCAGCTTAAAATGAGTATTCATATGCTGAAGGCTAAGTCCAGCAGGTCATAATAAATGCGAAAAGTCCTCAAAAGGTTGAATGGACTCTCAGCCTGGCTGAAAATCTGCATGTTATTACCTGCTGCTGGAACAGCCTAAGGCATTTCCCCTCACCTGATAATCTTTTACTGTTTACCAAACCTTACCTTTGATATGTATATCTGCTTTGCTAAAGGGAAAAACATGGGAATAAAAAGCCCTGGTCCAGACATTCAGAGAGCCCACTTCACTAGAAAGTGGAGCCTCCCCTGTCTCCCTCATGCCTCCCAGATTTATATTTCTTGTCTAGTCTCTTTATTAATTTTCCTTGCAGCCCTTTCTCCAGATTCTGAACCCTTAATGCAAAAAGAGCCTAGCACTCCTAACAATGTCAGGAGCAGGTGCTAAAACTAGATGGCTCTACTGTTTAACTCTTCCATAATCCAGCCAAAATGTATCCTGGTGTAGTTTAATTGTACCTATATTTTTATATCAGTAGAAGATACTTTCCAAAATCAGTTTATTATTTAAAAAAGAGATTTGACTTCCATTCCCATTTTCATTTAACTTTGAGGCTTTGCTACATTGAATCCCAAAGTTTTTCTTTACTGAGTCACAGATAATAATAGGAGAGCTTAAATTTTTATGTCCTGACTCTACAACACAAAGAATGTGTTAAGTGAAGGCAAACTTCTTAGAGGATGAACTTACAATTAAGGTCCAATCCCTGGCCATTAATATTTTGGACCTTGGAAAGCTGCCTAAAAATAAATAAATCTATTTTGAAGCTTGCTCTGTATTCTCTTGCTCCATAACTAATTATACCTTTAGATGTAACTGCGCATCCAAATGAAACCTGACAACTAGCTTTCAAATTATGTTACCTTGGTAGAATTCTTGTAAGTAGGAGATTTAAAAAAGGTGAAGAAGTTTAAATTCTTACTCATTTAAAAGAATGAGAAGTAACAGGAAAAAAAACAACAACCAAATAATAAAAAACAAACAAGGAATTGAGTAATAGATATTTGAAGCATGCATTTACCAATCTTTTAACATACATTGTTATAAGAAAAATATGAATTAGTTTCCATGTGAAAGATATGGTGTCAATTATTGGCTTTAATAAACAAAATAGATACTCCTAGAATTCCCTGAGTTTCAATAAAAAATAGTTTCCAACAGTGACCTTCTTAGTCATTGTCTCATCAAATGCATGCTCTTCAGATTATTAAATGGACTTTTATCCAACTTTAATTTTTTAATAGAAGGGAAAAGGTTAGTTGCTGAAAAGATTATTTATTTTGGAAAATGTTTTCTAGGCAGTACCAATAGAAATCTGGTAAAAAAGAACAAGTTGTTCTGCCTTATGGTTTTTGTTTATTTTGTTCTGTTTTTAACAAAGCCTAAGAATTGTGCATGGTAAAGGCAGCATACTGCAACTAGGTTTCATTAGTCATCTACAAAATATATTTTAGAAGGAAAAATATGACTCATTCTACGCTAGTTAATACTGCCTGTATTTTCCCCCTACATGTACAATTGAGCAAAATAGAAATTCAAGTGAATTAATATTTCAAAAGGGATTAAAAAATAAACTTTTCAGGTAAAGAGCTAGATAATAAATACTTTATGCTTGGTAGACCATAAAGTCTCCATGACAATTATTCAGCTCTACCATTGTAGTAGCAAAGCAGCCTAGACAATACATAAATGAATGTGTGTGACTACGTCCAATAAAACATTATTCGCAAAAACAGCACATGATCCATAGCCTGTATTTAGCTGATCCTGAAATAAGAATAATACAATATGATCATAATGTAGAAATGATGAAGCCATGACACTTTCTTTTAGTCTGTTAAAAGACCTCTCATTGTTTTGTCCAAATAGCATAGCATATTAGGTTCTGGACTACATATTTAGTCACTGAAAAAATAAGACTTTTTCTCTAATTCTTTTGGAATATTCTCAAAGACAATATTTTAATACATATACTGAGCAATTAAAACCAACAGCATTTTATCTTATCTTTATCCTATATAATAAAAGCCTAATATACAAATTGTCCCCTTGACCAGGAGTTTGACTGCTCATTATGATGTGTGCTGACCACCAGAGAGTAGCAGGGAACATGGTGGGTGTTGGCAATGTGGTGTTGGCAGTGGGCAGCAGTAGAGGCACTGCTGCCTCGATGGGCCACAATGAGAGCAGGACTGCAGTGAGATAGTGGAGCAGGTGAGCGGGTGGCTCCAGGCCCAAGTGGGTATGAGCTAGGCCCAATTGCCCCGCCGATTGCCCCACAGACAGTGACCAGTGGCAGCAGCAGGGGGTGGAGGCATGCGGGGCCCAGGGGCCCAGGTGTTGTGCAAGGCCCAGAGATTAGGTGGGATCTGCCCTTCTACACCAGATGCTCATGCTTTGGTGGCTGGTCAGACCTAGGGGACCTCAACCGTGCATGAATCATGTGCACAGGGCATCTAGTATTAGTATAAGAAACTTCATAATCGGGCATCATACAATGATATATTTTTGTTATTGTCAGTAGACCATTGCATATAAGAGCATAGATGGAATATAATTGTTTTGCTGTTGTTGTTTTAAAATGTATGTTTTTACTAATTTCAGAGATGTAGGAAGACAGAGGAAGAGATAGAAACATCAATGATGAGAGAGAATCATCGATCAGCTGCTTCCTGCATGCCCTCCACTGGGGATCAAGCCTGCAACCGAGCCATATGCCCTGACCAGAAACCTCTTGGTTCCTGGGTCGACACTCAACCACTGAGCCACACCTGGTTGGATGATGGAATATATTTATTTATTTATTACAGAAAATTTCCACAGAGGGCAGTAATTGTTTTTTTGTTGTTGATGTTATTGTTGTTTTTTACAAAATCTGTATTGTCACTATTTTTAATTTAAATATATATGTTTCAGAAGGATCACTTTTCTAATTATACTAATGTGTTATACATGTAGTACCAGTCCTGGCCTGATTCTAAAGACCTTGTTCTACATTATGTCGACCTGTGGGCCAGGAGGGCACCTGGAGTGTTTCAAAGAGGAAGGTCTTGCGGGAATTCTGTTCCCACACAATATATAACATTAGCCTTTTTCTTGCCATAAGTCCTGGAAAGAGTTTCTTACTATAAAAACATAAAGATTTTATACGGATGAAAGAAATTGGAAGGTAGAATTGGTAGAACTTGGTAACTGAATGGATATGGAGAATGAAAAAAAGAGATAAAAATTAAAGATATTCTGAACATTTTAGCATGGTTGACTAGATGTATGGATAGTTAATTAAGGTTGGAAAGGAGGAAGATAATTTTTTTTAAGTTTAGTAAGAGATAATGAAGAAATATAAAGAAAGTTGAAATATGTACCTAAATTTAAGAGCACAGTGAAGGCTAGAACTAGGGATTTTTGTGTCATTTTTATAGCACTATGAGAGCTAATACCCAGAGAATGAGAGGATATTAAGTAATAAGAAACCAAGACTATGACAGGTGGGACCCACAAGATGAACCAAAAATAATAATAATAATAATAATAATAATAATAATAATAATAATACTGTAAATGTGTGATCAAGGAAGGGATATGACAGTTAAAAATAGTCACTGAAGCCAAAAACAAACAACAATGTATTAATGAAAAGAGGTTCTCGAGAATGTGCCCTACTTCAGAGTTCCAGGAAAATGGGAACTATGCAGAAATGACTCTGCTGGCAATTCAAAAGTAACTAGTCTACTCTGCAAAGGGAGTCTCAACCTCAACAGTGAAGGAAGGGGCCAGACTCCTGGGGGGGGGGAGGGGGGAGATATAGAAACAGAGTGTGCACAGGAGGTTTTTAACCTAAACTTAGAAGGCAGAAGAGGAGAAAGGAAGAATAAATAAAGATTTACTTTGTTTCACCTCATGTTTGTTCTTAAGAAGTAAGCTCATTGGACTTTTTTTATGTTGGTAAAGTACCCAGGGAGAAGGGAGCAATTTAAGCTACAAAAAGGGTCATTAATGTTTGACAGGACTGTATTTCACAGCAGACCCAGTTAGTAGTGGCTGCATGTAAAAGCCTGCCTTTGTTTGGTTTCAAGCAGCCTTCTTGAGATAAAATAACCAAAACATACAATTGACCCATTTTAAGTGTTCAGTTAAATAAATTGTATTATATTCACAGAGACTTCACTTTTATATGTTCAGTAATTGAGATAATCTAAGAACCCTTGGTCTTATCTTAGAACATTTGGGAACTCTGAATCCAATCATGATAACAAAAAATAAAACATAAACATAATAGAGAATTATCAGTGCTAGGGGCTTCAAAAACCTTACAGCTCATCATGTAGAATGAAACAAATCCTCTAGAGAACAGCTTTTGTAGCTTTTACAATAGATAATTGATGAGCTACACTGAATGAAAGAAGTAAACTTTGTTTAATACAATTAAGAATCTCTCTAGACCTGTAGTTGACTCATAATGTAATGATGTAGTACATACTACTTACAGTACACTTTTGCCTCATATTGACTGACCTCTAAGGCTTGTTTTCATTTGTTCACTTGTTTGTATTTGGCTATACTTCCCAGGGCAATTTTGTGTCATTTCAACCTCATCTTTGGTTTGTAAAAACTTGCTGGTGCCTGGCAAATAACAAAACACCTTGTGATTCTTTCTGTACTTTTTTTTCCCCCATGACATTCAGGGATTTAAATGCTTGCACACTTTGGTTTCTGAGTGATAATTCCAGGACTTATAGAATGTTCATGCTTTACCTGGAATTGGAATAAAAGGCTTTTCAAATAAATAGTACAAAAATAAAAATAAACCTTAGCCTACTCCTAATATACCTACATATATTACCCATCAACAAGGTTCCAGATTTAGAGAGATGTAAGCAAAGATCTATACTTAGTTTGTACTCACAAATATAATGGAGAAAAGAATTATAGAACTAAAGCTAACTTTTCCAAGCTTCTAGGTAGTTGTAACTCAAATCGAAAAATTTCTCCTAGGATGAAAACCAAAATTCTCAGAAGGAAACCTAAAAAAACATTTACAATATTTTTAAAAAATCGATGTCATTGAACTTTTTCTCTGAATATTACTTAGCACTTCTTCAAACATGGTATGTAAAGTTATTAAAACAAAGCCTCTCCCCCATCCTGTCTAATAAAAGAGTAATACACAGATTGACCATCACTCCAACACACAAGAGGGCTGTCCCCATGTGATCAAAGATCATGCCCCCCATGTGGACACAAGATGACCCCCACAAGATGGCCAGCAGGGGAGAGCAGTTGGGAGGGAGCAGGCCTGCAAGGGAGGGCAGTTGTGGGTGATCAGGCTAGCAGGGGAGGGTGGTTAAGGGTGACCAGGCCGGCAGAGGAGGGAAGTTGGGGACAAACAGGCCTGCAGGGGAACAGTTAGACATCAGTTAGACTGGCAGGGTAGTGGTTAGGGGGTGATCAGGCTGGCAGGCAGAAGCAGTTAGGGGCAATCAGGGAGGCAGGCAGGTGAGCAGTTTGGAGTCAGCAGTCCTGGATTGTGAGAAGGTTGTCCAACTGCCCTTTAAATGGGCAGTCGGACATCCCTCAAGCTGTCCCAGATTGGAGAGGGTGCAGGCTTGGCTGAGAGACATCCCTCACCTCCCATGCATGAATTTCATGCACCAGGCCCCTAGTCTATAATAATAAAAGCATAATATGCTAATTAGACCAGACAGCCGAACGACCTTCCAGACGTCATTCAGGACATCCTTCCAGACAAAGCTGTGGTGGTTGGGACAGAGGCAGTTAGGGGCCTTTAGGCAGGCAGTCGAGTGGTTAGGGGTGATCAGGTAGACAGGCAAATGGTTAGGATCCTGCAGTCATCCCAGATTTCTAGAGAAATGTCCAACTGCCAGTTTAGGTCCTATCCCACAGGGATCTCAGATTACAAGAGGGTGCAGGCCAGGCTGAGGGACACTCTCCCCTCCCCCAAGCATGAATTTTATGCATGGGGCCTCTGGTAATAAAGAAAATAACTACTTTTCCACTAAACATTAGAAAGAAATACATACATTTTAAGACTTACTTTACTCTAATTTCATTCTCAAAATTTCTCGTTTAAAAATTTGAGTTAAAAAAAACCTAAAGAAAGTTAAAAAGTAGGAGAAAATAAACATGCATATGGGAGGAGAAAGTGGCAGCCAGTTAGGCAGACCTTTATTGCTCCTCCCAGGGCCAGACTAGAAATAAAACTGAAGTGGGGAACATTCATCTGGAATTACCATGAAGGACAGAAAACACCCAAAGGCGGATAGGAAGAGCAAGGACACCAGAAGAGCTGACCTAGTCCCCAGGAGCAGCAGGCTGAGAGTGAAGAGAGAATTAGTGGCTAAGGTAGGGTCTGTTCCCTCAGAAGCTAGAGGTCAGGAACCCAGGCTGGGCTCCACAGCCCTGAGCACCAGAGCCAAGACCCAAGGCCCATGTAACATCCAGTCATGAAACCATAAAAATCTTTTCATAGGCAGCCAAATCTGAGACATCTCTCATAACAATATATTTACCAATACATTTCCTAGGGCAAAAGAAATTAAGGAGAAAATAAATAAATGGAACTACATCAAAATAAAAAGCTTCTGCATAGCAAAAGAAACCATCAACAAAATGAAAAGGGAGCCCATTGTATGGGAGAATATATTTGGCAATGATACATCTGATAAAGAGTTAATATTGAAAATATATAAGAAACTCAACCAACTTAACAAAAGGAAGATAAACATTCCAAATAAAAAATAGGCAAAGGACCTAAAAAGACACTTCTCCAGCTGCCTCCTGGTCCAATTTAACAAAACTATACTCAACTCATTATCACGTCATTCACCATTCCCCAAATTAATCCTCTCTTTAGGATTCCTGGTTTAGTTGTTGGCACCATCTTTCATGCTATTGCTCAAGCCAAAACCCTGAGCACCATCCCAGCCCCTCCCTCACTCTCACTCTCACCTCATACTTCCATTAACCAAGTTCTGTTGATGCTTCAGTTCAAGTTTCTCTTACATCTACCCCATTCTTTTTATTGCCATTTTTACAATCACAGTCATTTCTTCCACAGCTCTCATTTCCTTTTCTCAACATCCTGGCTGTTTATAATAATTTCCAGATCAAATATTTCATTCTCATTGTAGCCAGTGACCTTTTAAAATGTTATCCTGCTCATTTCATTCTTGTTCAAAATCCTTTAATGATTCCCCGCTCTTTCATTCACCAGACTCATGGTTTATTTACAGAATGTATATAATTCTAGGCACTTTGCTAAGTTTCAGGGCTATAGTGACCATATGATATGACCCAGCAAGACACTGTTTCTTCCTGCTGCTACACATTATTTTTATTAATCTCAAATCCAGATTTACTGCAGCAGAATGCTCATTGGTCATGATGGTTTACTTGTCTTTTTTCAGTCTTAGTGAGAAGTTTGCCCAGAATGTCTCATCCCATAAATGTTACTGATATCTATCTCTCTGCTTCCTTTCTGTTTTTCTTCTCAGTCCCTTCCAGATTGAACCTGGAACTATTTTTTTTCTGAAAAACTAATAGAACAAACAGTCTGAATGCCTCAGTTTGGCTGCATTCTCCAATAGAGCTTCCAGAAATTCCCACAATTGCATTTTCACCCAGATCCTCTTCCCAAAAACATTGTTTGGGGTTAAATATGCTGTATTCAGGCTGAGTCTCTGCATTACTAATTTTAATAACAAACAGCTACAGATTTGTGTTTTTTTCAGAATTTTGTATCACCAATTATCTTCTAATTTCAAAATATACAACTATTTCAATCACTTTTCTCATGACTTTCTTTTACAACATATATTTGAATAGTCCAATTTTTCCATTTAAATCTTTTTCTCTAATTTGTATGTTATAGCATTATTTTGGACATTCTCATAGCTGTTTGTTGCATTGTGGTAAGGGGACATTTTTATCATTGTCTTGTATTTTTCCTGTCATCCAATAAAAGTTACAGCCATTACCCAAAGTTCTGACCATCATTCTCTTATCTTTTCTCTCTGCACATGAATGAGTTATTTTATCACCATTTGATGATCATTTTCAAAGTCTCTCTGCTTAGTTCCAAAACGATTGATGCTTAATTCTTGAATTTACTAATGCTACTGGAGGCCTTCTGCTTCTGGAACTCATTGTGCCCCACCTCTTTAACCCCTTCACAACTTCTTTCTTTCCTGTGGTCTATATTTCTGTTACTATTAGATGAGATAATAAGTGTAAATGGCATAAAGTGGATGGTACACAATAAGGTTCAGTATTTATTAGTCCCTTATTATCCATTTATCTAAGCTCAAAACATTAGTGCATTTTATTTCCACTTCTCCTGGAAAGAAAGTGTAGGTAAAGTAATAGTTTGAATGGAGTCTACATCCTTTTTAGTCTCACTACCCCACCCTAAAGAAGGCTTTCTTGCTATTGCTTCAACACAACTTTCTAACTCCTTGCTCCACTTTCTGCTGCACACTGATTCCAGATAATTTTTCCATGTCTTAGCCTTTGTCATCTGATTGGCCTGTTTAGATACATTCAAGGGTGTCCAAACATCTGTTGAATATTAATTTTGAGTTTATAAAGGCATGGAGTAATACTCACATCCCTTTTAGTGTGCTAAATACTAGTATTCAACTCAGAGTATTGGATCATTAGGTGATAGGAAACATGGCAAGATTATTAGAGGTATAAAGTTAATCTTCAAAACATAGAGCACATGAAGAAATATTTCATTCCTCCCTTCTATTTCACATCTTCCAAAATATTAATTCCATAATAAATTTTAATTATTTATTCTCTAGCTTTAAACTCCTGACATTACAACAAAATACCTATTATAGGTATTTAACCATGAAATCCATTGATCATAAAATTGATGAAATACAGTGTATGATTACAGACAAATGAGTGTGATTACTGCAATCAAAGAAAGAATATATTCTCATTGCTTTTTATGTATATAATAATCATAAAAATAAATGTATCTATAGGACTAAGATGCCTCAAGGTAGTCTAAAAGCAATTCCACTGAGAATTACTTGAATAATTCACAGATCTGCATAGCACCTACATTATATTATTTTGCAGATAAAACATTAACACGAGAAATAAGTTTATATGAAAAGTTAGAAGTGAAGCCAAAATTAATATTCCAACTTCTAGGTATCCAGGTTTTTGCTCAACTGACATTAACATGTAACAGGATAAGCATGATTTCCTGAGAAAACTAGGGAATCAGGAGCCATTGAGATTTAGACTCTAATTCTCCTCTGACATTTGCCATGTGACTCCATTCCAATTGCTTTGTGTGCATATCTCATACATTCTTCCTTAAAAAATAATCTACCCCCTCTGCATTGCTGCAAAAGTGCTAAAAAGACCAATGGAATGCATTCAACATAGTCTAAGATGAGGAAAAAGTTCAAACAAAATAGGAAACATTTAATATTTCATTAATTTTCCCAAGGAACTTCATTGTTTTCTCTACCACAGTTATCCTAAGCTTTCTTGGCACTGTAGAGGGAAAGAAAAACAGCCCACCCCGCCTCTACACTTACACCTTCCTCTGCATAGCAGTTGGGACAAAGGGAGGAGGTAAGGAACATTTAAATGTGTTTTTTTTTGCAACAACATCAAATCTTTATAAAATTGCTATAATTAAATAATTGGTGCTATTAAATAATAACAATGGATATTTTATTTTATTTGCAGTCACCAATAGTAGAAGTATAGCTCATCCTAAGTCAAGTTTGATTTTCTAATTGGCCACTCTCCTCCTGGTGAGTGCCACCTACACTACATAGGTAATTCTGCAGCTCAGATGCTCACAAAAACAGTGATATAAGTTTTTCTTACTTATTAACATTATCATTAATTAGTTTAAAATTTATGCCTTCCTAAGCAGCATCTGTATATATATAAAAGCCTAAGCAATGGTTATGACTGGACAACCAGTCCCTATGACATGCACTGACCATCAGGGTGTAGATGTTCAATGCAGGAGCTGCCCTGTGGTGGTTAGTGCACTCCCACAGTCAACCACCAGTGGGGGTCAACCTCTCATAGTCCCTCCCCCATCTTCCAAGTGCAGTCAGCCCTGATCAGCCCCTCTCCCCCAACCAGCCAACCTCCCAAGGTCCCCTTTCCAGGCCAGCTGGCTCTGATCACCCCAAAAGGGACTGGGAGAGATGGCCACTATCAGTCCTGAGGAACCCCACTGGTGCACGAATCCATGCACTGAGCCTCTAGTAGATTTAATATTATTAGCTATCCTATTTCTGAATGGCCTAAACTAGATCATATCTTCTTATATGTAATTTCCATAATAGCAGAATATTTATAAGAGTAACATTATAAAAGATATGACACTAGACATTAACTTTAGTGTAGATGAAAATTAGGTTGTTATGCGTATTATCCTAAAGCCAGTGTTTAAAAATCTGCATACTGACCATTGAAGAAAGGACTCCAGGGAGAAAGACTGGAAAGAGGAAAAAATTTATGTTTGTAATCCCGGAGAAGTGCTTTTAGCCCAGATCTTAATATATTCTTACTGTGTTTCTAAGTCAACAAGCTTTCACAGGCTTCAATTAAAAAAAAAAAAGGTTGCAGTACAATATATTGGAAAACAATAAATTAAAATTGAAACCCTAATAAGAAAGTTTCCTCATCATTAGTTTCATAATGCAATCCTTCTGCTTATTTCACTGTCATTAGAATTTAATTGCTTCCTATATCATTTTTGCAAGTACTATGCACTTTAGATTATATACTATATCTCAAGTAACAGAAAAAGCATTAATTGACAGGCTGGTCTCGTTATCTTACACCATCTCTGATCATCCCCTTTTATACATACATTTTGGAAATGTTTGTGATTATATTTTTGTTAATTACATGTTATCTATTTGGCCTCCTGTACTTCTTAAGGCAGCATCTATCCTAAAAATTCCACTTTAAACCTTGAGATGAAAATGGACAGAAGCTCCATACATACAATTTAAAAAATTACTTTCATGCCTGCAATATTTAAAATTCTGAATACACACACATATAGTTAACAATACCTAATGGCAGTAATTAAGCAACACTTTTAAATAAAAATCTTCTGGTTTTTTTTCATACTTTTTTTTAGTACAGTTTTAGTCCTTCTATTCCTAGTTTCATTTCAAGTTCCAGATTATGTCACACCTAAATGGCTCTTTGGAAGAGACACAAAGGAATCTTAATTGCTTCCTCTAAAAATCTGCTGAATGAAACACTGGACCCGAAAGCTACTCTTTTCCCCATGTCCAACTCAGTGAATCTCGCTCTCTAAAGTAACAGGTTACACAGACTGCTGATGTATCCCACAAGGGACCCCTCTCTCCAGGTAACAGTAGCATCCTTCTGAGGTGCTAAAGTAATCTGATTGTTTTATAAAGAAGAAGGATTTGGTAATATTTGATGAAATACAAAGCCAAGCAGAACTAAGATTGCAGGGCTTCTCCAAACTTGATAGGGTTATAGTTTCAGTTTGATGACCTCTACATAGCACACTGTACCAGCGTGAAAAACAACCCAACAGAATTCTCTTCTCATTTTCCTACAACATCGTTCTGAAGCCCTTGCATCTTCAGTCATATATGTTCTCTGTCCTCCCCCTACCCTTAATATTTTTCTGTCAAAGAGGCATTTACAAACAACTAGTGAAGATAGTGGGCTAAGGATAAAACTCACTCACAGGTATATGTCTAAAATGTTGCAATTTTTTATTGCCTTAAAAATATCTAAACATAGTCCAGAGTGAAAACAATAAGAGACCTAACCCCAGGTACAAAATTTGAAGGGAGCCTCCCCTAAAATCAGTAATCAAAATAATTAGTATTTTAGTATAATATTCTAAAACATCAAAATAAATACAAAATTTCATTATAAAAATATTAAAATTTAAATAAAAATCATCTTATATAAATATATATCTAACAAGTCCTCACACTTACCAGTCCTTTCCTATTCCATTGGTTAATTGTAGAATACCTAGACATAAATCTCAGACTAAGTATCATTCAGTGTTAAATCTAGAATTCTGTTGCTTTTCCTCCTTTAGAGGTGGAATTTTAAACATGCAATGTACTTTATATCTTGCTGCTTTTTCCAAAATAATGTCAATTAATTGTTATAATCAGTAGTATTAAGATCATGTTTACTAGGAGGTCCAGTATAATACAGCGCTACCCTTCTCTGCTTATGAATAGTACTCAGATTGTTCATGTACTACAAAATAAAAAGATTCTTTATAACAACTTCATTTCATCTTGATAGAATTATTCATTTGAAATGTTTTAAGCACTTGAATCTACAAATGAAAAGAACAATAATAAATTATTTCCACTTCCATGCAGATGCACTGTGGTCAGTGTGACTTTGTCATTAATATAGATGAAACTAGATGACACCTACACCCTCTCACCATTTCCTGATCCTGCTTTTGGAGGAGGCTTACGCTACGCATCACAGCACAGTGCTGGGGGACACTGCCAGAGCTTGAATAGTCACATAGAAACAGCAGATGCTTATGCACAACAAAATCAAAAGAAATAGCCCTTGACTTCACACAAGCAGAGGTGTCATCTTTAAAATTAAAAAAAAATATATAGACAATGGGCACTAGAGTTGCTCCTTTTGCCTTGGAATGGACAGAGCAGCCTTTCTCAACGGACCTAATGGAAAATTCTGCAAAAATGAGAGGCCAACCTGTGTGCAATTGCAGGTCACCCAGAAAGAATGCTAATTCTTGGCTTTGGCGCTCTCTTTAAAGAAATGATCCAGGCTTTCTGCGGAGTGGAACTGGGTGACCAGCCAGGAACTATTACAGATGAAAATACCCTTTATTTGTTATAACCCCCAAAATGTAGTACTTGTTTTAATCACACAGGACACCCTTATACCTGTTAAAAAGAAGGGGGAAAAAGTGGGAACATAGGATGGAGTCAGTCATGACTAGCCATTTTCTATTTATTCCTAACTTAGTATGTATTCACAAGGAATTTGTAGGATCTGTATGAGGAAGTGTTTTTAGGAA
Source organism: Antrozous pallidus (assembly GCA_027563665.1). Classification (NCBI taxonomy): domain Eukaryota; kingdom Metazoa; phylum Chordata; class Mammalia; order Chiroptera; family Vespertilionidae; genus Antrozous; species Antrozous pallidus. The sequence continues at coordinate 76,902,080 of CM050513.1, forward strand.
ATACATATCATTTTAAAATAGCTCAGAAATGGTGAAAGAACTCTGGAAATAGAAGAGGAGGAGCTGACTTGAGTGACCTCTCTCCTTACAAGCAGTACGACAGTGACTTCTACTTTGAAGTGTCTTTTTCAATAAAACGGATTACTAATGCCTATGCCAGAGCTGTGATAAGAATTAAGTAACATGACAATGACAAAAGAATTATAAATTATAGACTGCTATGCAAATGTCATGAAGAGATTTTAAAAATGACAAAATACTATAAGAATATGAAGTAAATTGTAAAGGCAATCTCCATTTGAACTGAGAAGAAATGTTATTTTAAAATTACCATTCAGTGCATAGAAGTATAAGCTGATAAATCAAAATATTACAACAAAATAATTTCTTACATTAAGGAAGTTCCATGGTAAATAAATTAAGTCAATACCTTACAAGTCATATTTCTCTTAGAGATTTTAATATGTTTACTTGAAAAAAAAGGCTACCTGTCAAATATGTGTGTGATATGCTACATATATTCTTGAAGAACGTTACATGTAACCCTCTTTGAAGTATTTAATGTACATTTTTAACAAGTTTAAGTTGTCTGTTTAAGTTGACTATTCCAGATTTTTACTTTAAAGTCATTTGTCAGAGTAATTACTTTTCTAAGGAAATACTTTGGTATTTTGGGACATGTAGTTTGGATAAAGGGACGCCAAGTAACAGTGGGTATCCCTGGCCTTTCACAGTGAGATCAAAGAGGTAAAGCTAGTTCCCATTACCTTTAATGGGAACTAGCAAGATTCTGTATTGTTCAGAACTGATTCCATGTTGTAAATGTTATGTTGATGACTGTTGACTAATTTAAACTGTAGTTCATTTATATCCCTATTAAATAAAAGCAAAACACAGAACAAAACCAAAAAATTACAATTCAAACATTTCTTGTAAAAAATAAAAAAAAGATTTGAAATTATATTTTGAGAGTCACACTGCAAACCTTGGTAAATAACCCACTCCAAACCAAAACATTTCCTACTAAAATGATCAGACTTTAAAGAAAAACAAATATTTTGGGCATCTGTTTGCAATAGGTAAGTAACATATTAGAGAAAATCAGATTGTCATTTCAATATATATATATATACAAAATATGTTGCAATTAATCTACTAAATATATATATATATATATATATATATATATATATATATGCTGATAAATCAAAATATTACAACAAAATAATTTCTTACATATATATTTGAGGGCTGATGCACAAAATTCGTGTATGGCGGAGGAGAGGTTTGTCCCTCAGCCCAGCTTGTACCCTCTCGAATCTGAGACACCTCAAAGGATGTCCGACATCCCTCTCACAAACCAGGACTGCTAGCACCCAACTGCTCACCTGCCTGCCTTGCTGATTGCCCCAAACTGCTTCTGCCAGCCTGATCAGCCCCTAACCACTTCTCTGCCAGCCTGATTAAAGCCTAACTGCTCCCGTGCCAGCCAGTTTGCCCCTAACTGTACTCCCCTGCAGGCCTGGTCACCCTAACTGGCCACCTCTACAGGCCTGAGTCCCCCCCAACTGCCCTTCCCTGCAGGCCCAGTCATCCCCAACTTCCCTCCTCTGCCAGCCTGGTCACCTCTAACTGCCCTCCCCTGCATGTTTGATTGCCCCAAACCATCCTCCCTTGCAGGTCTGGTGCCCCCCTCAACTGATCTGCCCTCCTGGCCTGATCACCCTAAATTACTCTCCTTTGCAGGCCTGGTCCCTCCCAACTGACCTCCCCTGATGGCTATATTGTGGAAGCCATCTTATATCCACATGGGGGCTACTTTCCAACAGGAAATATAAATGATAGTAACCTCTTGCAATTATAATCTAACTAGAGACCTGGTACATGGATTCATGCACTTGTGAGATCCCTCAGCCTATCCTACACACTTTTGCAATCCAGGACCCCTCAAAGGATGTTGGGTAGCTGGTTTTGGCCCAATCCTTGCAGGCCTGATTCAGTCAGGAGGGAGCCCAATCTGTGCATTGAGTGTCTGTCCCCTGGTGGTCAGTGAGTGTCACAGTGATCAGTTGACTGGTCATTCAGTCATTTGGTCATCCAACTGCTTAGGCTTTTATATATACAGACTAGAGGGCCAGTGCACAAAATTTGTGCATTAGGAGGGGGGTGTTCCTCAGCCCAGACCGTATCCTCTCCAATCTGGGACCCCTCGAAGGATGTCCCACTACCCATTCAATATCCCTCCCACAATCCAGGACTGCTGGCTCTCAACTGCTCACATGCCTGATTTCCCCTAACCAGCCTGATCACCCCTTAACCACTTCCCTGTCAGCCTGATTGATGCCTAACTGCTCCCCTACCAGCTTGATTGCCCCTAACTACCCTCCCCTGAAGAGCTGGTAACCCCTAACTGCCCTCCCCTAAAGGCTTGATTGCCCCAACTATCCTTCCTTGCAGGCCTGGTCCTTCTCAACTGCCCTCCCCTGCTGGCCATCTTGTGGTGGCCATCTTGTGACCGACCATATGGGGAAAGCATCTTTGGACACATAGGGGCAGCCTTCTTGTGTGTTGAAGTGATGGTCAATCTGTATATTACTCTTTTATTAGATAGGATAGAGGCCTGGTACATGTGTGGTGGCTGGCTGTTTTGCCCTAAAGGGTGTCCCTGATCAGGGTGGGGGTTTTCTTGGGGAATGGGGCCTGTGAAAGGGGCCTGTGGTGGTTTTTAGGCAGAACATACACACCCCTGGTGATCCAAGGAGCTGCTCTGGTATCTGGGATTTATTTATGTTCTATAATTGAAACTTTGTAGCCTTGAGGGGAGGCCAGGGCAGGCCAGGGTGGGTGGGAAGCTTGGCTTCCTCCATCACTGAGAGCAATGTAAGCCTCATGCTCTCCCCAGCTCTGTGCTCACCACCATATTTGTTGGGTTAATTTGCATAGTCACTACTGATTGGCTGGTGGGTGTGACTTGTAGGTGTAGTAAGAGGTATGGTCAATTTGTATGTTTCTCTTTTTAGGATGCTTTTTCCTCAAAAAAATGTTGGGTGTATATGTTATCTCAGGGTCTGTTATGGACTGAATTGTGTCTTCCCCAAATTCAGATGTTGAAGGTCTAACCTCTAGTGTGATAGGATCTGTATATGGGGCCTTTGGGAGGTAATTAGTTTTAGATGAGGTCATGAAGGCTCTCATGATTGGATTAATGCTAAGGAGAAGCTCTGGAGAGCTTTTTCTCCTACCCTCTCAACCATGTGAGGACACAATGAGAAAGTGGCTATCTGCAAAGCAGGAAAAGAACCCTCGCCAGAACCCAACAATGAACCTGGAATTTTCAGCCTCCATCCAGAACTGTGACAAAATAAATTTCTCTTATTTAAGCTACCAAGATGACTAATACAGGGCCTTTCACTTGGCAGGCAGTCAATAAATGGTAGCAGAATTTGAAATTATAGCATATTTCCATTTAAGTTGCCTATAAAATTCTCAGAACACCAAAAGAACAGATTGTTTTGAACTTGAGATATTCTGATTATATAAAGGAAATCAACTACTATATATAATATATTCATAATACCAGAGACTTAAAATGTAAATTATTATAAACATTAAATCACTGGTGTGATTACAGAATGACAATTTATAAAAATAGGGCAGCTACAATTAGAATCATGCTACATAATAAGCATCTAGGATATGGAAAATAAGTTTCTGCCATGGACATACAATTAAGGTGGATAATTTTATTCTGTGCAACAAGATGAACAACACATCTGGTCTGTTAAAGAGAAAAGAAGGGGAACAAATTTACATTTGTTATTTTAATTAATTCTTGACAGTACCACAGGCTCATTCCAATATACCATGCTATTTCTAGTTTCCTACATATAAACTAAATAGCATATTAATTAATCACCTTATATTTCTAGTTATTGAAAAATATAAGATCATAAATTTATTTCTAATGCTTTGTATTTAGCATAAAATAGGAAGGTATTTAATTGTTATATAAAGAAAAAACAACTAAAGATATATAAATGGTTTTTCTTTTTCCTTTTCTTTTGACTAAAAAGTGAGCAAAATGGGCACTCTTACCTCTTACTGAGAGGAGCATTAACTTTACAGTTGTGGGGTACTAACATGTCACAATAACTGACTATGGGCTAGATATAAAAGTGTGCATAATAGTGACAGTGAAAACCAATAAATCAGGAGATAGTTATACTTCAAGTTAATTGCCCCATTAATGAGTATTTCTTAAAGAAGACAACACCTTTGATTTCTAACTTTAATAAGTTAACTCTCATAAGGCAAATAGTTCCTACTTAATGTTTCTAATTCACCTTTCTTAAGGACAAGGTTGTGAAAAAGAATGAATTCTTTGAGTTGAAAATTTGCTTTAAAAGTATATTTGGATCCTGGGAGAAGTCACAGGAAAGGGGGAGAGAGTATTTAACACTGTAAATATTCATTCAGTTATTCAACAACTAATTGTTGATTATTGTTTGGCTACCTACTATGTGCTAGAAATCATTTAAGTCTGAGAAATAAGCCACCAAAAATAATAAGCAAAATCAGTGCTCCCAAAATACTTATATTTTGAGAGCCCTATCTCATGTCCTCACTACCTTCTTACTTGTCATAAATTTAATAATATATCACTAATACCACTCCACTTTATAAAACTCTATCATTCCCCCTTTTTTACTCTCTTCTAGATTAAATCCAATACTAGTTAAAATCAGTTTTACCTATTTTGTGCCTGTGCCTGCTTACTTAAATATGGCTGGAAAATCAAATGGTACCATTCAATCAGATCGAGTGGTTTCACCTCACACTCATGAACAGTATCCTGAAAAGAGCTGTTAAACTAGACCATTCACTCTCACTCTCTGAGATTACTATTTCATACTTAACTCCTCTTTAAACTCTGAACATTTTCTCCCCTATCTATATCCTTACTAAGTACCATGTAAATGTTATTATTCTACAATATCAAAGTTTCCACTAATGATAAGATCCCATCCCTCTAGCCTGCTTGCTCACACCAGTCTCCCTTTTCTTCTTGTATCAACAATGTTTTTCAACATCCATTGTTAAGTACCATCAACATACAAACTTGTTACTTCTCTTTTTTCTAGATTTTATTAGAAGAACAAATAAAAAAATAAGTACGATATCTTTGGAAGAATAAACAAGAATAACCAAATAAATTTAAAACCTTACAAAATTTATAAAAATATATTAAAAGTATTAGATCACATTACAAAGCAACAATAATATTAAAATGGTACTAAAGTAGAAATGTAGATTTTTGATAGACAAGAAGTACATAGAAAAATCTAAGAGAATGTGATAATTATAACATCTTGAAACAATGAAAAAGGTAGATTAAAAACACACTATAAAAATCACAATGGCATGAAATTAGAAATAAACCATAATAAAAATACTCTAAAACATTCAAACATATAGAACATAAATAATAGATAAAAAGAAAATATCATTAAAACACAAATAACTAAAAAAGTGTTGTTTAAAAGAAAAAATTGGGCAATGCACATAATTAAATAATCCAAAAAAAGATAGAGAGGTAACTGGTAATATATTAAAAAATTCAACTTTATAAATATAGTAGAGGCCTGATGCATGAAATTTGTGCAAAAGGCTCGGCCCTTGCAGCCACGGCTTTATCCAGAAGGTCGCCCAGAAGGATGTCTGGAAGGTTGTTTGGCTGTCCAATCTAATTAGCATATTACAATTTTATTATTACAGATGAAAGTATAAAACAAATGAAAATGAGATACCATTATTGCTTATATTATACATTTGATAAATATATTAATTAATTTATATATCTATCAATAAATATAGTGTACCCAATATTGTGAAACATACAAGAAAGTAAGAATTCTCATACTACTTTGGGATATCAAGTGATTTGGCAATAGGAAAGAAAATTGTAAAGAATATGCTTATTTTAAATAACAAAAAATTAAAACAATGTAAATTTCCAACATTACAAGATGAATTAAATAAATTATAATACATCCTTATTTTAGAATGTGATGGAGCAATTAGAAATCATAATTGTAAAGATATTTTACATTGCTCCAGGCATATGGCCAAGTCTACAAATTATGTTATAAGAGTATGAAATATATGGTCTCAGTTTTCTAAAATAATTATGAATAATATACAAGAAATGACAGAATAGATAGCAAAGTATTTATATTGGCTATTCTGTGTAATGAAGATATGAACAATTATAATTCAGTATTTTCCATTTTTATAGCAGTATATTCAGAAAGTTAGAAAAGCAATAAATATAAAAATATAAAAATAATGAAATGGAAAGAAGGAGTTTGTAGAAAGTGCAGGGTTTTCTTTTCTACATTCTTTTTACAGGAAATTTGCCAGAATTATATGCATTGTGTCCCCTGTAACAGAACACTAGTTTATTGCAGGATTAGAACAAATCCTGCTCTATTCTGACCATCAATGCCATCACCACATTTGGATATATTTAATTATTAAAGCCAACAAAGTGATGATATTGCGCAGTGATGTAGAGATTCTAGGCTCTCTATTCCAAGCACTTAGGCAGGCAGAATATTTCTGAACTTCAGTTTTAATTATAAAATAAATAGATTGAATGAGATATCCTCTTTACCGTTGTACCTTAATTATTTACTTGTCTTACTTAGCAATATAGAAGAGAATAAAGAGAAATACAGTATTATTGTCTTTATAAATCAGATGTTTTGTACTTTAAAATGATTATAAAACTTTCTAGAGTTTAAAATATTTCAGTTCAGCCGAGACCGGTTTGGCTCAGTGGGTAGAGCGTTGGACTGCGGACTGAAGGGTCCGGGTTCAATTCCGGCAAGGGCATGTACCTTGGCTGCGGGCACATCCCCAGTAGGGGGCTTGCAAGAGGCAGCTGATCGATGTTTCTCTCTCATTGATGTTTCTGACTTTCTATCCCTCTCCCTTCTGCTCTGTGAAAAATCAATAAAATATATTAAAAAATAAAAATAAAAATAATAATAAAATATTTCAGTTCAAGTTTTAGTCTTTAACTTTTATAGTATTATTTTAAAAGCTTAAGTAATAACCTTTTAAATTATTGAAAAATTGCACTAATGAAAATTAGAATTGTAAACAACTTAATGTCCCATGGATTGTCTTATTTAAAACTAAATAAAATAACCACAAATTTAGATCTATACTTGGAACACATTCATTAAAACTGGCTCCTAGGGGGAGAATATGGGACAAGTCCTATATAGATAACATAGATATTTTTAAAGGATAAAGTATCCATTATTTGAAATATTTCAGTGTCTTTATATATTTCAACATTTTAAAAGGAGTTTCCAAAACCTTAGAAGTCCTAAAGTTATATAGTCTCTTAACTCAAGCAAGATTATTATTCATAAGGACAGGGAATGTACCACACACGTTGTAGTTCTGAAGCAGTAAATTTAGGACAAGTTCAATTGCATCAAGGCATGGGCTAATAAACATCCAACAAAGCAGTCTTTGTAAGCCAGGGCTCATCTACTATAGCATGTGATCACATAGGGCATAATAAAGTTGTTGTTCTTGTGTTAGTTCACAATTGTCAAAGGGAATTATATATTCTAATTTATTTTGTTAGCTTGCTTATAAAACACTTAATCAAGAATTTTATAAGTAGAATTGTATTTTACAAATATAAAATAATATATTAAAACAGTAAATAAAATATGAAGCTTCACTCCAGTTATGCTCAAATATATAAAAATAAATCATGTTTATAAAAATATATATAGGTCACAAGATTGAGCACATGTGCCTTGTCAATGAAGCCTTTGATTTATTAGGCTTTTTAGAGAGTATATAATCTCATTTGACCAATGTAATGACCCTTTAAACAGATAACACTGATTTCCACATGAAGAAGCTGTGGCTCCACAAAGCTCTTCCTTTTGTTCACATACCGAGTGAAGTGGGTTTTAGAACCACGTTCTTCTGAAAACTATTATATTGCTCTTCTCACTGAACCAGAGTGTTTCTGTACAAAATCCTTGTTTTGTATTTTACCGTGGCTTCCTCTTGTGATGTTAAGGGAACCAATGCCCTTTGTGATCCTCTCTTGGCTCTGCCATGCCTTGGAAAAACCGCTTTTATCTATCTCTCACCTTTGTCGCTTTCTCCTGATAGAAAATGTAAAAATTATCAAGTCTTCCCAGGCTAAGAGAAACAACCTAAAGCAGAATGCAACAGACATATTTGGGATCTGAGATTATTGTCTGATTTATTCACAATATCTACTTTGTTTAAGGCTACCTGGAATAGTGTCTAGATCAGAGTAGATACTTAACAAACTTTGATTAAAACAGAAAACTTCCTTTGACTACACCTTACTTAAAAGCTACTAACCTCTCATGATGTTTCCTCTTGCTGTCATGGCTAAATATCTTAAAATTTAAGCCAACTGTATTGCAACTTCAGACCCACAGCTCTTTGGACACAATTCCCAGTTAGATAATTAACAACCTCCTAATTTTCAAAATGAAGTGGTCTTTTTCTTAGTCTTTATCCAATTAGAAGTCATTTAAAAATTAAACACTTCTTTTAAATGTTCATCTAGTTACTGCTGTTGCTATTTTATAGTTGTTTTCTTTCTCCCTCTCTGTTTTCTTTCCCCTTCACTGGCATCTCTTCTCTTACTTAAATAATTCTTTAACTGACCTTGGCCTGCTGGCCTCACTTTGCTTGCTCTCCCTCCCTGGATATATAATTGATATCATGGTTTAAATTACGATATCTGTGCCACTAATACCCAAATCTGTTTCTAATCTTCATCACCTGACTAAGCTAAAGAATTGTATATCCTCTCTCCTTGAATGACCTACAGGACCTCAAACATAAAATCCTCATAATAAACATTTTTTTTAAATAATCACTGAAGTGTCTTCTCTAGTGTTCTCACACTTCTATTCCCTCACTAACTTTTTTCTCCATTTCTGATTCTCAGCTATGTCTATGATCTCTATTTCTTTGGGGAAAAAATAGATGCAAGCTAACAAGAACTTCTAAATAATGCTAGTAGCACATCCACCAACTTACTTTCATCTGTATCCATATACAGATGTCGTTAATATGTATGAGATACCCTACTTCTACTTAGAGATAATCCCTCATTTTATACTTAGAATATTTTGGTTACTTAAAGAAAATACTCCAGAATATTTCTTCTCCTCTTCGCTACCTCCTTGATTTCTCATCTCTATTAAATGATTCACATAATCAGGCAAACCTGATTTTTAAATATTTTCCACTTAAAACAACAACAACAAACCTTCCTTGATCCACATCTGTCTAACCACTATTACATTTCTCTGCTTTCCTTTATATCAAAACTCCAAAGAGCTGTTGATGCTATCTTATCTCACTCCCTTTTCTCCCAGTCTCTTGAGCTCAGTTGAGTCAGGCTCATATTCCTACCAAACCATGCAATAGTTTTTGTCAAATCCCCACCAAATTAATGGTCAATCCTCAGTTCTCATTTTCTAGGAACTAGTAGGATCATTTTGACAAAGTACATCACTTCTTCCATCTTCAGACAGATGCAAGACCTGCTTAACTACATATATAAAATAGTGACAATCTTGTCCCAACATCCCAGGCCCCAATGCCCTTCTTCCCCACCCACTCTCCCCATTAGCCAGTTTTACTGAAGTTCTTCTTCACAGTACTTGACAATCTATTTTTTTTTTTGTGTGTGTGTGTGAAAAATAAGGTCATGAAGGGCAAGGGCTTTGTGTTTATACCAGACTTTGGTCTATATAACTACACATCACTTATATTATTTGCTTCAATTACTCATACTATTATCCTAATTAGTGAATTTGTTTCAGACCCAGAACTATATCCTGTGACAACAAAAGGAATAATTTTTCCTTTAAATCTACTTCCCAGGCTATTATCATTCCAAGTCATAAATTGAATTATGTAGCAAATAAATCAACAACAATGGTAACATGCTAAAAAAAAACAATAAATATAATATACTGCATGACTTGATGAAAGTACAGTAAAACTCTTATTTTACTAATTATTTACATTAGCCCATTAATATATCTTATAATTTCTACTAAAAATAATGTAATACTTAGGAGCACTTTATAGCACTTGATGTCTTATATATTGAATTATAGTTATTGTTTTACCGTCCCATGAATTTGGACATGTTATTTAACCTCTCAGAAGCTCATTTTTATTATCCATGAAAATGGTGTGATCATAAATGGGAGCTGGTTCCCAGGGGTGTTGGGATAATTAAATGAGCTAAATGCGTGTAACTATTTTTAGGCCTATTATTTAAACATTTATTTTTATCATGAGCTCAGTGCTCATTCAGGACCTATCAGCTACCAGGTTATTGATAAAAACACTTATTGAAAAGAACTTATATTCTGGCTCCTAGCTGACCCCCAAAAAGGTCTTATTTCCTTTATTTGAAAAAAAAAACTTAAGTGGTACTAACAAACCTCACAATATTTGTAAACATATGTATCACACTAAGCATAATAATCAAAAGAAATATATTTTCAGTAAAAAATATCAGAGAGTTATGGTGGATAAAGTTGAAAGGTGGACAATGGAGATATAAGCTGTCTATACTTTATTTTTTTTAATATATTTTATTGATTTTTTACAGAGCAGAAGGGAGAGGGATAGAAAGTCAGAAACATCAATGAGAGAGACATCAATCAGCTGCCTCTTGCATACCCCCCACTGGGGATGTGCCCGCAGCCAAGGTACATGCCCTTGCCTGAATCGAACCCGAGACCCTTCAGTACGCAGTCCGAAGCTCTATCCACTGAGCCAAACCAGTCTCGGCTAAGCTGTCTACTTTAAATATACTATGTTTCTCTTTTGCTATAATACTTGGGTCCAGTTAGAGCAATCAATGAATATTAATTTATGGTGATACACCTTAAATCTTTAAAAAGAGATAGCTCTGTACAGTTGTTATATAATTCAGTCCCAAAACTGCTCTACAAAAAGGAATAGAATTCCAGATAGTAAAGTTTTGGTGTTTTATAGGTAGCACTAATTAATCGGAACTTGAACTTATTAGAGCACATTCCTATAACAACTAAAAAAATTAAACTGAAATAATTCATTAATGGGAATCTAAGAAGTGTCCTGTTTTCAGATCTAGCACATTTTAATTTTAACATGTCAAGAAAAGATAGATTAAAAATATTGCTCCTATAACTTTTAAACTACTGCTTATTATAAAAGCATTTACTCTTCTACAAATTTTCTTATTTAGCTTGATTCCTCTGACTTTATTCCACTTTCTTTTGTGCATGGTAGTCTATAATTAGACTTGTCAAAAAAGGGTTGATTAAATCAATAGAAAACAGATGTGATAAAAGATTAAATATATAAGATATTACAAACCTGTATATTAATGTCATTTTAATTACATTTATTGGGGATGACATTGATTAATTAAAATTATATAGATTTCAAGTGTGCAATTTCATAACACATCAGGTGTATATTAATTATGTTTCACCACCCAGTGTCAAATCTTTCACGATTATATATTTGACCCTCTTTACCCTTTACTACTCCCCCTGCCACTAGAAATGCAAATCAAAACTATAATGAGATACCATCTCACACCTGTTAGTATGAAGGCTCCTCAAAAAAAATTAAGAATAGAGTCACCATATGACCCAGTAATCCCTCTTCTTGGTATCTACATCCCCCCAAAATTTAAAAACATTTATTTGTAACTACCCATATACATGCAGCACTATTTTCATTGGGCCATTATTCATGCTGGCCAAGGCATAGAAGCAACCAAAGTATACCTCAATAGATGACTGGATAAAAAAGATGTAGTACATATAAACAATGAAATACTACTTGACCATAAGAAAAGATGAAGTACTGCCATTTCCAACAACATGGATGGATATTGACAATATCATGTAAATGAAATGAATTTGACAGAAAGAGTTAAGAACCATATGATTTTTTTTTCAAATGTGGGATATAAAACTGAAAGCAACAGTGAGCAAACAAGAAAAGCAAATAAATACCAAACTCATTTTGTGATTAAATGAAAATAATGAGAATAAAAGCCAAAGTTTTATGCAAACAGTTTTATTTTTGTTTTGTGTTTTAAATATCTGGAATCCAACAGCAATACTTATAAATGGGCACAACACTTTTAAAATACAACTATTTCAACATGAAAATAAATATCTTGCAATAGAGTACAATATACTTGCACAAGCAATTTTTAGAAAGTATAAATTATTTCAGAACACATTGAGGACTATTTCAAATCCCATCTGGTACTCAACTAGCTGTGAGAACTTGGCAAGCTACCATGCCTCTTCATCTGTAAATTAAGAATATTACCTGCCTCACCAATTTGTTGCAGGGGTTAAAGATCACATCTTTCTTATATAAATTTAGAGTTACCTTTTATTATTTCCTTTCCTTCAACTTATTACATGAAATCTTTCTTTCCAAAGGTTGTCACTTAACTGTTAACATTAAACTCGGCCTCTGCCCAGCTGCTCATTTCATACCCCGCCTTTTACTTGACCCCCTCTTAGGTCTTTTTGAATTCAGTCTGAGCTCCTCAAAACACGTTCTAATCACTTCAGGTCAATATGTCTAAAGCAAATGCTATGCTTTAGACATGCACATGCCATATTCCTCTTCAAATATTGCAGCTAACTCCCATTCCTTACAGGACAAAGAACAAACTCCTGAACTTGTATTTTATGCCTTCCATAATCTGGGTCACTTGCCTACAAGGCTTTATTGTCTCATATTCTCCCTTTCACTCAATTGGGACACTCATTGCTGAGAAAGAGGTAATACAAATATTAATCTTCTTTAACAAGACAGTTTTCCATTGCCTGTAATGGGGTCTTTCTCATCTTTGTTTCCTCAACTTCCTATTAAGGAATATTTCTTTGACAGCAAATCATAGTGAAGACCAATGGTATTAAACATGACACATTTCTTCTAATTCCTTTGTACTGTTATGCATGCTATCATTTCAGAGCAATAACCTCCTGACTAGACTCTACTTCATCTCCCCTATGCAATTCATTATCCATACAGCAGCCATACTAATATTTAAAAAATGCAAATCAGATCAGGTCACAGCACTGCTTAGAACCCTCTAGTGGATTTTACATTCCTAGAGAAAAACAAAAGCATCATGCATAACTCTGCACCTGCCCGCCCTTCCGCTTCATTTCTGCTCTGGGACTTATCACCATGCCTCTGTTCAATAGGATCCTGGCACCCTGAACATTCATTTTTCTTTGTCCTTTTAATTCTGCCCCCACATATTTATGTGCCTTACTTCTCTGATGAGACTTTCTCTGACCATCTTTTCTAACACAGTCACCAAAACACATACATAAGCACATTCACAATCACATTCATGCACACATAATCACTTCCTATCCCTTCCCTGCTTTCTTTTCTGAGAATTCATCATTTTGTGAAGTTATTAATTTCTGATGTTACCACATCCCTAACTCACATGATATGTTAACCTTCTGGAGTACAAATGGTCTTCTTTATAATTGTATCCCTGATTGTATCCCATATGCTGATAATGATCAGTAAACAGTTGTTCAATTAGTAAACCAATCCTTCTATTTAAAAGCTTGTAACCTCTCTCCTTAGTCACAAAAGAAATTCCTTAAGAAAAATGATGTTTTCTGAATGTTTTAAACTTTTTCAATAGAGTGGTTTGACCATGGCAGGTGCTTAAATACTTGTTTGTATGGTGTGTTTCTTTTCCTTTTTTTTTCTTTCCTTTTTTTTTTTTTTGATTCTTTTAATCAGGTAGGCCCAAGAGTTAAAGTAAAATGCATGCTAAGAACTAAATGAAAATAAATAGAATGTTCAAAGTGAAACAGAAAATGAAATATAAAGTAAAAATATCTTTCTACCCATTTTATAGAAGAGCTAGTTTCTCATTCATATGCCATGAAAATCTGTTTTATGTAGAATTTTATTCCTAAAGTCATCTGCAGCATTATTTTGTACTGAATTTCAGCTCTATTGAAATAAAAATAAACCACAAAGTGAATATATCAACTATAGGTCCCACAAAGCCTGCAAGGGGACTTTTTGTCAGGTGCATAGTTCTGAAACTAAGACAATGACTTTTAATGTTTTTTCCTAATGTCACCAAATTTCTCATTTTGATAATGTATATGGGTGGCACAAATCACTAAAAACACCAAATATCTGAACACTTCAAAAGAACCAAAATAATTAATACCAAAATGTTTGCAAAAATCCTCTAACAGCAAACTACTTTGTTGAGCTTTCTTTTTTTCCTTTCCCCTACTCAAACTCAATGCTAACGTTTACAGTGAAAATGTTTTAAAAGCAGAAAATGTTAAGTGGGCAAAAAGCTTAGCACACAGTTAATCATTCAGTAATTATTTCTAAATAAATAATTAAAACAACTTAAAAGACATTCAATAAGAGTCTGACAAAACATCTGATCGTAGAATGCTATATAATAAAAGAGAAACATGCAAATGTGACCGTACCTTCGCTATGCTACCAGCCAATCAGGAGCGGGGGGATGGCCGCGGGACAGGAGGCTGGCGGGAGGCATGGCTGAAGAATGGGATCAGCACACTGAATGGGAGAGGCACGCAGGATATCACAGGAGCAGCGTGTGGGACGGGAGCAGCACCCAGGAAAGGAGGCTGGGGCGCGGGGGGGACCATGGTGTTGGGCAGCCAGGGTAAGAAAGGCCTATTGCATGAGAGCTTCATGAATTTGCATGTCATCCTTGCACAGGGGCCATGCTAATCTTCTCTATATGGTTCCAATTTTAGTATATGTGCAGCCGGAGCAGCGCCCGGGACGGGACTGGCGCCTAGGACGGGAGTTGCGCCCGGGATGATTCTGATCACAGGCATGTACCTAGGTTACAGGCTCCTCTCTGGTTGGGGCCCAGGTCAGGGCTCATGCAGGAGGCAACCAATCAAAGTGTCCCTTTCACATTGATGTTTCTCTCTGTCTCTCCCTCTCTATTCTACATTCTATATGTTTCAATGGAAACATATCCTCAGGTGAGGATAAAAAAAAAAAGAAAGAAAGGAATGCCATATCCTATGAAAAACACATCTTGAAAATGCCTAAAGTTGTCATTTTTTCACAGTGAAGGGACTAGAGTTCATGCTGATGAAAACACCTTGGTGGCTGCAGTGGCTGTCAGTGGCTGCACCAGCAGGGTAATGGGGCTGGCGCTTTCCCTTGATCAGCCCAGTCACCTCCCACAGAGGGTGGTCAGACTGATGGGGAGTGGGCCTCAGCCATCAGTAGGACATCTCCTGAGGGCTCCCAGTCTGTGATAGGGGGCAGACTTGGCTGAGGGAACCCCTCACCATGCACGAATTCAGTCTCTGATACTTCTATTATAGAGAAAGAGCAAATAGCAATATTAAATTATTTCCTCTAATTAATACTCTTTTAATGTGCACAAATTTTGTGCACCAGGCCCTCAATGCAGCCTGCACCCTCTCCAATCTGGGACTCCTCGAGGGATGTCCAACTGCCCGTTTAGGCCCGATCCTAATGGGATCGGGCCTAAACGGGCAGTCGGACATCCTTCTCACAATCCAGGACTTCTGGCTCCAAACTGCTCACCTGCCTGCCTCAATGATTGCCCGTAACCACTTCTGCCTGCCAGCCTGATCACTCCTAACCACTACTCTGCCAGCCTGTTTGCCCCCAACTACCCTCCTTACTGGCCTGGGAACCCCTAACTGTCTTCCCCTACAGGCTGGATCACCCTCATCTGCCCTCCCTTGCAGGCCTGGTCTCTCCCAACTGTGCTCCCCTGCTGGCATGATTTCCCACAACTTCCCTAACTTGCAGGGCTGGAACCTCCCAATGGCCCTCCCCTGCTGGCCATCTTGTGGTGAGCAAATTGTGTCCACTTGGGGCAGGATAGAGGCCTAGTGCATGGATGGGGGCCAGCTGGTTTGCCCTGAAGGGTGTCCTGGATTAGGTGGGGGTTTCCTTGTGGCATGGGGCAGCCTGGGCGAAGGGCCTATGGTGGTTTGCAGGCCAAACACACCCCCCAGCAACCAAAGTGGAGGCCCTGGGATCTGGGATTAATTTATGTTCTACAATTGAAACTTTGTAGCCTGGAGCAGAGCCAAGCCTTCTGCCTGGTCCATGGCAACAGCCATTTCTGTTTGAAACTTTGTAGCCTAGAGTGAAGGTCTAGGCACTAGGGGTGCAGCAGCTTGGCTTCCTCCATCGCAACCCTAGCCTCTGCTCTCTCCAGCTCCGTGGCTGCCACCATTTCTGTTGGGATTATGTATCTTCTATAATTGAAACTTTGTAGCATTGAGTGGAGGCCTAGGCCAGCAAAGGCAGTTGGAAAGGTTGGCTTCCTCCATTGCCTGGCAAACCCAAGCCGCCCTCCTGCTCTAAGTGGCTACATTCATCTTGTTTGGGGTTTATTTGCATAATTTGCTCCTGGTTGGCCTTTGGCCATGGCTGTGGGCGTGGGTTGATCAGAGGTACAGTCAATTTGCCTAATGCTCTTTTGTTAGATAGAACTGCATGGGGGATAAGGGTATATCCCTCAGTCCAGCCTCCACCCTCTCCAATCTGGGAGCCCTCAAGGAATGTCTGGCTGCCTGTTTAGGCCTGACCTCAGTAGGATCAGGCCTAAATGGCAGCCGGACTACACTCTCACAATCCAAGACTGCTGGCTCTCAACTGCTCATCTGCCTGCCTTCCTGATTGTCTTTTAACTGCTTTTGACTCCCAGGCTGATCAGCCCTTAACCACTTCCTTGTCAGCCTGATAGATGCCTAATGGCTCCCCTGCAGGCCTGGTCAACCCTACTGACCTCCCCTCCAGGCCTGGTTTTCCCCAACTGTTCTCCCCTGCAGGCTTGGGTCCCCCACAACTGCCCTTCCTATAGACCCAGTCACCCCCAACTTCCCTCCTGGGCTGACCTGGTCATCCCTAACTGCTCTCCCCTGCAGCCTTTATCACCCCCAACTGCCCTCCCTTTCAGGCCTGATCACCCTCAGCTACCCTCCTTTGTAGGCCTGGTCCCTCCCAATTGCCCTCCCCTGCTGGCCATCTTGTGTCCACATAGGAGCAGCCATCTTTGACCATATGGGGGCAGCCATCTTGTGTGTTGGAGTGACAGTCAATTCGCATGTTACTCTTTTATTAGATAGTATGTACAAAATTCAACTGATTTGAAAAAGTGAAGTATAAATGTAGTGTGTCATAATTTATTTATAAAAGATGCACCACGTGGGACTTAAGAAAATCATTAAAAATAATAATAATAACCAGTCACCAAATACAAACTATTCCACTCCAGAAACCTCCTGAATTTGATGCATCTTCTCCACTCTCACTCTATTTTTGCATTCATACCTGATATTCTTTTCCAATCATGCATCCTAAAAACTAATTTGAATCCCCATTGAATCTTTACATCATTCATAAGCATTAACATTTGATTGACTAAACAAATGCACAAAAAGAATAATTTGATAACATAGCTAGTAAGTGGTAGAGCTGAAATCCTTAACTGTTGCTACAATTTCCCTGCCTCTGACACTCCTGCTAATTATTATTTTTAAAATATTGTTTTGCCTCCATTGGTCACGTGACAACAATTCAAACTCATTAGTGTTTCAAAGAAAGCTCTTGAAAATCTAGAGTAAGTGTAGTTGTCCAAGCTCATCTATTGACACTCCTTACCCCACATCCTGAGTTCCTGCCAAAATGAACAGAAAGACTTAGGACATGCTGGGTCCTCTCTCAACCCTGTCACCTCATGCATATCTCAACTATCTGTCACATTCACTCCCCTACAAAATACTTTACAAGTTTCGAAGGTTTCTCCATCAATGAAGGCCCCTCTTGCCTGTCCTCAATCTGCAGAATAAGTTGTTCTGCTCTTTTTTCCTAACATTACTTTCATTTATCTGGCACATACCTACTATCAGGTATCAGAATTTAATTATTGGTTAGTCCATTCTCCTTACCAAATGATAACCTCCTCCAGAGCAGAGTTTAGGACTTAGTAATTATTGTGCCATGTTTCTCATCCAGGAATATTAGTTGCATGTCCACTGCAAGCTTAAATCAGTGCTGGGCACAAAGTAGACATTTGATAAGAGTGGAGGCAGGAACTTATCTGAGCGCTATATTAAGAAACTAAGATTACAATTTTATATTTTAGTTAAAGCATATGAGCACTGGAATCTGAAAAAAATAAATTTAAACTTCATATAACGTTGACTTTATTAACCTGATTTTTGGCTTTCTCGTTTATTAAATAAAAAATAGTAACTTAAAGTCCCCAAATCAGATATTCATGGAAAGGATAATTCTTACTAGATAGTCTTCGAGGTCAGGGAGATTCATAAGAGAACTACCAGCAAAACCTGAAAGATCTCTAAGGATAGAAGGCAAAGGACATGAAAGAGGATGATATGGGAATGACAGAAGAATTGAAAAGCAGCAAAGACAAACTTTACTCCCTTGGAAATTTTGCTATTTTTGAAATATTAAGCAATGAAATGCAAGTTAACTTGGATCAAATTCTCTGCAACAAAGACAAAGCAAACTCTTTGTGCAAACTCTTAGTTCAGCTATTGACTGGCAGAGCTGCTATAGTAAAATATCACTCTACCAAATGGGTTTAGTTTTAGTCCATTTAAGCTATTATTCTGAAATTCAACTTGGCAGTCACCTTACTGCACAGTGAAAGGGCAGGATAAATGAAACGTCCCTGAAGGTCCTTTGTATCATCAAGCAGTAGGAGAACATTACTGGCTCCCTGCAGTTGTGGCTAAGTTACACGGGTTATGCTTGAGCATTTTAGGCCAAATTCCCACTGAAATGTGATATTATTGGCCAGTTTGTCTAACTTGAGAGAAAGCCTTATTATAAGTAGAAGTATTTTTCTTTCATTTCTTAAGAGTATATATAAAACTCCAGGAAAAGTTCAAACCTCAGATGTTTTGTCCCCAAGAATACATGGGGAGAAATACAAAAAGAAAGTGTGCCTCTCAAAGTAAATTAAAATATAACAATAAGTTAAAATGTATTTTATTAATAGTAATATATATACACTATGCTTGAAACACCGTGCTAAAGACAGATAAAATTCTGTCTCAAGAAATGCACCGAGTAATGGAAAAGATCGGTATCTAATTTAAAAACTTGTATGCAGGCATATAAGCACAACCAATGGACACAAGACACCGGCAGGGGTGGGATGAGGGCATGGGACATGGGTTAAGGAAGGCTGGGGGAAGGTCAATGGGGGGGAAAAAAGGAGATATATGTACTACTATCTGTAAACTTTAAACAATAAAATAAAATTTAAAAAATAAAAATAAAAATTGCAAGATTCACTCAGACACTATGAAACACACTTACAGAGAAAACCCAGAGGGGTACATGTAGTCCATCCCACTGAGGAGGGGCAGGTATGTTAGCCTGGCTCATATTTTGGGATGAATAAAAATCAGTCAGGTAAAGAAAGGTGAAAGGAAATTCTAGGCTATGGGAAACTGTATGTTTGGGAGGCGATAGGGAGAACCTTTCAGAGTTACGTGAGTGCTAAAGGCAGGACTGAAGATACAGGCAAGCAGGATTGGGTTCCAGCGCGTTCTTTATTCAACGCTAATGTGATTACATTTGTCTAATATTCAATGAAGAGGCAAAGAACTAATTTATATAAGGAAGCTAACATTATGTGTGTTTGTTAGATCATTTTGACCCAAGTGAGAGGCAAGAAGAAAACACTGCAAGTACAGAGAGTAGTTAGAGAACTATTAAAATTGCCACATGAAAGGTGATAGAGAATGGAACTGGGCAAAAAGATAAGACAGCAAAGATACAAAAATATATTATGGCTAAATCCACATTATGCAATGATTATCACAATTTTACTTTTGTGGTCATTCAATGTGTTAAAACATGACACAACTTAAGGTCAAATGTAATTGCAATATTTTTACATAATATTCATTTTAAAACAATAGATTTAGAGTGTATTTTATTATAAGCTTGGATTTTACACTTTATTATCATCCTCAGCTTTATCTCGCAGTTATTGCAAACTTATTTATCCTTATGAAGTTTAGAACCCATTATGTTGTCTAGTTCACAAAAAAATTACATTGAGCCTTTTGGGGGAAACTCATTAAGAGTATTGATTAACATAGAAGGCACATGCTTATTTATGTTATAAGTCTTTCCATCCAAGGACAAAATATAACAAATCTTATATCTATGCATATCTTCCATTATGTCCCTCACTGGTATAGTATATTTTCTTTATACAGATTTTGGATATTTATTAAGTTTATGTCAAGGTAGCTCCTCCTTTACACAAGTATTGCTATTACCAAGGAGGTCTGTTCTTTGATTACATATTTTTTAATTATTTAAAATGTAAATAAGATTATGAAATGGATACCCCTATACCAACCTCTGACCATACTTGCTTCAAATATCTTCTTAAAGAAATCAAATATTACAGATTTGATTAGAGATTCCATTTACCTCTCTGACCTCCATGGAGTAGGGTTGCCACATAAAATTCAGGATTCCTTGTTAAATTTTCATTCAGATAAAGAATTATTCCATATTCACTGTATCTGGTATGATATGCAATTTGAATGTATTTTTATTTGCTAAATCTGACAAACTTACCCTCCAAGGAATAAAAATATCCTAAATTTGTAACCATTCTAGATCATTTGAACTCTACTGCTATACATTATGTGTTCTTAAACATCTTATAGCATTGCTTTGCATGTCTTTCAAAACATATGTAAATGGTTCAAGCATGTTTCCATCGTTGCTTTTTCTCTATAGCATACTACAATGGTCAGAACAGTAATTGTAGTTAGCTGGCTGGCTAAGATTCATTATAAGTTTTTTCATCTTTATTGTTCAGTTTATTAATTACATTGTTTCCCCTTTTTTATCCCCCTATATCTCCCCTCCACCCTGTACCTATCCCACCCTCCACCCTCACCTCCCCCTCCCCAATGTCCTCTCTCATTGTTGCAAGATTTTTGTCCAATCTCTTTCTGTACTTCCCACAACCCTTTTCTCCCCAAGAATTGTCAGTCCATTCCCTCTCTATGTCCATGTTTCTGTTATATTCACCAGTTTATCTTGTTCATCAGCCTATCAATTCACTTGATTTTTATGTTCATTTGTTGATAGATGTGTATTTGTTGTTCGTTCATAATTTATATTTTTACCTTTGTCTTCTTCCTCTTCTTAAAGAATATCTTTCAGCATTTCATATAATATTGGTTTGGTGGTGATGAACTCCTTTAGCTTTTTCTTATCGGCGAAGCACTTTATCTGATCTTCAATTCTGAATGATAGCTTTGCTGGATAGAGTAATCTTGGTTGTAGATTCTTGCTATTCATTATTTTGAATATTTCTTGCCACTCCCATCTGGCCTGCATCATTTCTGTTGAGAAATCCGCTGACAATCGTATGGGTGCTCCCCTATAGGTAACCAACTGTTTTTCTCTTGCTGCTTTTAATATTCTCTCTTTATCTTTTGCTCTTGGCATTTTAATTATGATGTGTCTTGGTATGGTCCTCTTTAGATTCCTATATTTTGGGAATCTACTTGGGCTTTTTAAGTCAGTTTCTTTCACCAGAAAGGGGAAGTTTTCAGTCACTGTTTCTTTAAGTAGGTTTTCATTACCTTGCTATCTCTCTTTTTCTGGCACCCCCATAATTCAGATGTTGGCATGCTGGAGGTTGTCCCAGAGGCCCCTTACACTATCTTCAATTATCTGGATTCTTTTTGTTTATTGCTTTTCCAGCCGAGTGGATTTTGCTTCTTTGGATTTCAAATCTTTGACTTGGTTCTTATGGCCCTCTGGACTGCTTTTAGGACTTTGTGTAATATTTTTTATTTTAGTCAGTGTATGCTTGATTTCTAGTTGGTCCTTTTTCATATCCGTGAGGGTCTCATTCATTCCTCAGAGGTCTTGTTTATTTCCTTGAAGGTCTCATTCATTTCCTTGTAAGTCTCATTCATTTCCTTGTAGGTCTCATTCATTTCCTCATTGGTCTTGTTTATTTCCTCGTTGGTCTAGTTTACTTCCTCGTAGTGCTCATTAAGTTCATCGGCCTTTTCTAGGAGCCTCTTGAAAAGCCTTATAACTGTGGTTTTGAACTCTATGTCTTGTTGTCTTTTCTCCTACATTTCTTTCACACCTGATTTCTTTCCATATCTCTGCATGGTGGCTGCTTTATGTGGTAGATGTCCTCTAAGGGTCAGTGGCTCAGCCTCCCCAGTCACCTGAGGTGGGTACTCTTACTGCAATCCTTTATGGGTTGTACAGTATTTTTTAATTTAAACCCAGCTTGTTGTTGTTAGCCCTAGGAGGGTTTGACCTCCAGGCCAATTGGCTGTGAAGGGAGACTGTGTTCAGGTTGGATGGGCAGAGTCTCTGAGCTGCGCAGGCAGCCTCAGTGTCAGCTATGTCCTATGCGGCGCTTGCGCTCGCGGGTCTCTGTTGGATGGGGATGGCTGCAGACACCTCCAAGAGAAAGCCGCTAGTCTCTTCCCCTTGCCAGACAACTCTGCCTCTCCCCAAATGAGTCTGCACACCCAAAGTCTAGCCCAGGATTGTAAAATAGATGGTTTCGGGGACCAGGAGAAAAGTTTCCAGGGGGCAAGTCGTGGGTTTGTGCGACACTTGCGCGCAAACTTCTTTTCCCAGCCTCTGGGTTTCTCCACAGACTAGGAGACCTCTGCCGTGCCCCGCTTCCAGGGTGCGTACCCCGGACCTCGGACCTCGCCTGGCACTGGGGAATCTGTGCAGTGGGACGTCTCCACATACCCCGGATCTCGGACCTTGCCTGGCGCTGGGGAATCTGTGTACTGGGACGTCTCCGCCCTCCCCGTTGGCGAAATCCAGCGGGGGTTGCTGCTCCAGCCCTACAGCCCGCACGTGCGACCAGGACGGCTCCTAACCTGTTTCCGTCTTCAAGGCTGTGCTCCTGCTGCTCCTCTGAGTCTCAGTGTCCCACCTTTACTCTTATTTATGGAGTTTTCACTCAGCCAGCTTTCAGGCGATTCTGGGTGATGTCTTTTCGGCTGTTATGTTGTAGTTCTTAAATCGTTGCGCAGGGCAGAACAATAGGTGTTTACCTACGCTGCCATCTTGGTTCTCCCTCATTATAAGTTTTAATTCAAGAGTACAGAAAGTCCTAGTTTTGTCACAACCATGGTTTACATTTTTTTGTTATTCTTGTTTCAATGGTTTAAAGGGAGAAAAGGGGAAAGTATCTATGTGCTTTCCTTTTCCACAATTGGAAAACACTTGTGCCTTTGAAAATTACTGATGCTTTAAGTTGCATGTAAGCAAATGAAATCAGAATCAGCAAGAGCCAGTCTAAAATCTGTGCAAGTGAACAGACCCCACTGGTGACTCTTCTGTGGGGGGTGAGACCCATTGCCTTAGCCAAAGATAGGCTTTTAATAATATGTAAAACATTCTATTTAATATTAACTTATTTGTATTCTGAACCAAATGCACATTTTCAAGCATTTTGGTATACATTTTTAAAAGTCTGCTACTTCTAAAAAATAGCACTAAATTTGTTCCGTAAAAGCTAACATTTTCCATCTCAACAGTTTATAAATAATTTTAAGTATTAAATAGAAGTTAACTGAAATTTTATAGAAATGTCAAGTCTGTTTTGGTTCTGTTAGACTCCCTGATATTGTAATATTTGGGTCTGAAAAATTGAACAAATTATCATCTGAAACATTCAACAATCTTTGGCTGATTTAAATATAGGCAACCCACAATATTTATCCAACCTTTCTTTGCAGCATAATTTTTTTTACTCTGTTACAGAATCTTATCTTAGTCAGTTGTTTGCTTTCCTGTCCCTCAATTATGCATTGTTTTTCTTGCTGCATTATTTTGCTTATACTCTTTAACTGAAACAGATATTTTCACCTTTGTTGATAAATTATACCTATCTTCTTAAGTAATTTATTCAAAATCAACTTCTCTTTCTCCTTCGAGATCTCCTAAGTCAGATGTTGGTTCTCCATTTCTGAACTCTAAAGACAGTTTATTTGTATATTTCTTGGCATGTTTATTACATTATTATATTACAATAATATGTGTACTTGATTTTTTCCTTAGTAATAAATTTTAATGTTAATAGAATCATAATATTTTATAGTTATTTAGCATCTACTAAATTTCATACAATGGATTATGGGCATTATTTGTTTTATGCTTTAATATAAACATAGAAGATGTAAAAATTTTTTTTCTATTTTCCTAATGAGAAAGCATGGGTAGAATGAAGTTGAATAGTTCTTCCAAAATTACACAATTAGCATAAGACCAGTATTTGAACATGTCTCACTGCAAAGTCAGCAATCTTAACCACAATGCCTTGTAGTGTCATAGATCTATTGCCTTTATGGGATCTTGCTCAGAAACTTTTCAATGGTAAACCCTAGGATATTTATTACATTGAATCTTATCATTTAACCTCTACCATCTGTTTGATCTTATCTAGGCTGCTTTTATATAATTACTAGAGGCCCAGTGTGTGAAATCATGCATGGTGGCCCACTGCTGCTTGCAGCCCCACCCACCCGCCCTTATGGTGACCAGTGATTTGGTAATCACAGTTGTTTTAGACACTGGCTTTTTATATAGAGAGATAAATGTGGGATTCTCAAGTCAACATTTTTTAATGTTTCTGTGTCCTCGTAATACTTCAGAATTTTAATTAGAATATGTCCCCAGCTAAAGAACAAGCCCCAATCAATCGTTTTTATGCCTCCTCACCCTTTTAGTGGACTCCAATTGTTTTGTAGACTTGAATTGACAGCCATTATATAAAGCAGCAAATGATGAGTAGCCTATAAAGCAGAATTTTATCAAATTAATTACCAGTGATACACACTGACTTTGATTCATGAATATGGCTTTTAGCAAGGCTCTTAATGTGAGATGTTAATCAGTCAACACTTGATTTTACAGTTTAATGGAAATGTAAAAGGAGAGTTTCAGGGAAAGCCCAGGCAAGAAGGACCCTGGTGTGCACTGAAAAAAAAAAACATAAAGTATAAAAGAAACATTCGCTTTAAAGTGTTTTGAAGCTACTTGATCATGAAATGAACACTCTTTTCACTGCTGGAGCTGCAATCAAATCAATCACCAGTGCTCTTCACCTACCCAGAGGTAAATTGAGAGATTGTCCTCGGCCTTTCAGGTACAAACTTTTCAAAGTAAATGGAATCGTGCGGCACCACAGGTAATTGCAAGTGGCAAGAGAAAGACGAAAATGTGCTCTTACCGAATATAAAATATTTAAAAGATACTATATAATGTTTGATCACATTGGAAACATTACACAATCTCTTCTTAATTCAATGTTGAAAATGTTCGTGGAAATAAAGACATTCACAACCTAAGTCCTTCATGCAGTTTGTTAAGCTTGTTCGCTTTCTTTGTCTCATCTGAAAAAAAAAATATCTTGGAAAAAAAAGACCTCTTTACCTGGACACATTTGAAAATGACAGCATGATGGGAAAATAAAAGCTTTGTGTTTTGCTGCCAACTTTTTGCACTAAATATATTTTTTTATTTCTGGGGGGAAAATCTGATTTTTATAGCACATGAGGAATTCAAGTTTTGACTATATATTCCAGCCTCTAGTTTTAGGCAATTTTTATGACCAAGAAAAAAATACCAGAAAAATAAATGGAACCTCATTTGGGTTTATAAGCTCTTTGTTAGCAGGCAACACTATACTTGAATATCTCTAAACTTTATCCATCAAACTATACAAATCAAGTATGACATGACTCACAAAATATCATAACCAAATGCATTTGCTTACAATAGTCATAAATATCCTCTCCAGGTCCACCTGTCTCCAATCACAGCCCAAATTCATACCCAGGAACCACATCTCTTTTATAGAGACTATGGCTTCTCATCTCTCTACAAGCTGATTGGAAAACTAAATTTCCCAGTAAAAATAATAAGGCAGTTGTAATTTGTGTATCAATTTAAATATCTATATACCAACTTTATGTGCAAGGGCAGAGAATGGAAAACATGCCTGCTTCATTTATTAATATATACACAAAATTTAATATTTTGATATTTAAGAGGACTATCAAAGAATGCTACTGGGTTAGGAGTTTGACATCAGTGAAATAAGTTGAAAGAAAAGGTTTTTATAGAATTCACTCCTGTCAGCAAATCATTAACACTTCAGGGCTCTTCTTTGTCTTTTTCCTCAATAGAAAAACTAATCAATTTCTGAACCAATGGTTATTTTGATCTTGTTTTCCATTAAAGACTATCACAATCAGTATTTTCTTATGCTCTTTTTATATTAGAGAAGAAAATAACTCAACCCTAAAATTCACTTTTCTCAGCACAACATGAGCCTGTTTTCCAAAACTATATGACATCTTCCAGGAGTATATCTTTGAAATTTGAGAATTTGTATAATGAATAAGTAAGACACATTTCATGCAATTTTATATACCACTATGATAGATCAAAATACTATGTCACCATTCTATCTTGAACTTGTGGAAAGACATTTTTCTCTTAAGATTATATATTATCATTTATCATTGGTCTTTTCATTATTTCCCACATCAAGTAATAATTATAAAATTAAATTGGATATTTTTCAAAGATAAACATAACATTACATAATAGCATCTTATCAGTTACAGTTACTGAATACATTAAGGAAAAATAATTGCCTACATTGAGCATGATAGGTTTAAAATTGTTTTAACCCTTCCACATCTTGGGGCAAATAAGTTAATGAACAATTTTCCTAGCTCTCCTCATTTGCAATTTAAATTTTTCTATTTTGTAGTATAAATATTTATTTTCAATCATGTGAATATTCTCAGAGCTCTTCCTGCACAGGAAACATAATGATTACCAAAACCAAATACCTACTTCCCAAGTGTATATCATTTACTGGAATATTACAAATCAATATATGTGTGTTATGAGCTTATTGCGTTCATTTATCAGAATTAATTACACAACTAAAATCACTACTAATCCCCTTAGAGATAACCACAGTTAAAATACCGGAGTATATAAATGGAGTAGGTGTGTTTATTTGGTTGAAGTATATGAAATCACTGTTTTTGTAAATTAGACATAGTCAATAGCAGCAACAGCATATAAGTCAATCTAATATATTTCATTGGATGTATAAACTACCATCTTCTATAGTTGGATATTTCTTCTCCCCTGAAGAAAAATCTCTCTAAGCAAAAGATCTCATTTAGAGAATATGTACTTTTTCTTCTTTTAAGGATTATTTTTAAATTGTACTGAGAATATTTTGCTCAATTGTTGCTTTACTTCCCATTTATGTTGTTCTGCAATTAAATGACTACTTCATCTATTTTCTTCTTTGTTTTCTATTATCTATTAAATCAATTTTATTCACTTGTATTTTATTACAAGAGAAATTTCACTTGACCTACATTTTTGCCTTTTGTTAACAGAATTGTCATAGATTTTCTTTATTCTTAGGGGGAAAACACTCCGAATATATCGTTATATCCCCTCCATCATTCCTCACATAATATAGTACCTTTCTCCCTTGTTTTCCTATAAGTCTTATCAAGGGGTTATCTGTTTATTGACTTGTTAAAGAAGAAATATTGGATTAATTAAACAATGCTTTTTTTTACCTCCTAATTTTTAAGGATCATCTTTTGGGTTAGGTGGTTTTTTTCTTCTTTATTTTTCTTAAATATATTTTTTACTCTTTCTAATTTTTGCTTAGTTGAATACTTAATTCACTTATTGTCAATATGTAAAATAATTTCTTCTGAGTATGGCTTAGGCCTGTTACATCATTTAATATGTATTTTTCTCTATTTTCTAAGTATGATATAATTGTGGAAGTGAATCTCTAATTTCCCAAAAGGTAATTAAGAGTCATTTATCTCTATTGTGGCTAACACTGTGGGTGTTTAAAATCTTACCAAATTCCCCTTTTCATCTGAACTCCTTTTCTATAGAAGTTAAACAGCTAAAATTCTTAATAAGTTTTTGCAATTTGGGGTGAATGTGTGGTCTAGTTCTAACCAATGATATATTTCAAAAGCTGCTGGGCAGTCCTACCAGAAAAACTCTCTAAGAGATCTCCTAGGGCTTATTGTACTGATTGGCTTGTTCCTTTGGTCCTCTGCTCCTGTGCCTGTTCCTGCCTGGAATGTGATCATATGCCCAAAGGTTTTACAACCATCTTGAACATGAGGATAAAACCCCATACTTAGGATACAAACGCAGGAGAAAGAGCAAAAATACTTAAGGGTAGCTTGAAGCTGATCCACAGGTCCAAATTGCCTGTCTCTGGACTTCTTTATTCAAGAAAAAAATAAAGCCTTTACTTTGTTTAAACCACTTTCATCATGCCTTCACTTTCTTGCAGTCAAAGTTAATCTTAGCTGAAAGGAAAGCTGTAATACACGTTGTCAGTTCCCTACGCAGATCACCTTTGTTGGTCAATGTGCATGATCCCCAACTGCTGTGAGCTTACAGCTATACTCTCCTCTGGAAAACTGTCCTGGACTGAGAAAAGCTGCCTCACTCTGGGCATGGCCCACAGCCTCTCTGGTGAGCAACACATGTTTCTCAGCCCAGAATAAAAAGAGACCTTTAGATTTGGGGTAGAAGAATAAATTAGATTTTTTAGAGAGGGCAACATTAAACATTTATCCAGACCATACTGCCAGCTGGGTGTGGCTCAGTGGCTGTGCATTGACCTAGGAACGAGGAGGTGATAGTTTTACTCCCAGTCAGGGCACATGCCTAGTTGTGGTCTTGATGTTGGGGGTGTGCAGGAGGCAGCCAATAGAGAATTCTCTCTCATTATTGATATTTCTATCTCTTTCTCCCTCTCCCTTTCTATCAGAAATCAATAAAACATAATAATAAAATAAGATTATACCAATGCTTCAAAGTTTGGCACGACTCTACAACCAGTTCAGTGTACTTTGTGAACATTCGGATTCCACTGTAGACTTTTAAATAAGAATTTCTGTAGGAAGAGATCTAGGAATATGGTTTCCAAGATAACTCTGATGCTTTGCCAGATTTAAGAACCACTGGTTTACCTGACTGGAAAATAGAGATGGCTTAAAAAGACTCAAAGAATCCTGTCACCAACAATGACCACTTTGCCTCACTATTATATTATTCCTCTGGTTGGGTCATTTTGTTTCAAAAGCTATTGATTTCTAGATCCTGGTTTCCCCTTCTCCCATCTGTGGATTTTCATTCTGAGATTCTCTTGTTAGCATATGAAATCTTGGGAGAGTTTTACATTTGTGGGAGGAGGATTATTTCTGCCTGTATAGTAGACACAGATTGGATAGTTTTGCTGTAAAACTCAAGTAAGGGATGAGAGGTAGACTTCAGTAATCAAAATCATTTAAACTAACTACATCAATAATAAAGCACAAACTTCAGAGGAGACCATGATAGTAGCTGTGCAATTTAGCCAGGCCAGGACTTCTGGCTCTAGTTTATGTTGTAAACAAAAGCAGGCCTGAATTCAATCAAATGTTACTTGTTAATGAAAACTACCAAAAAGCTGATGAAAATTAAAGTAGAAGAGAAGATGGTTTTAATAATCTCACTAGCATTTAGCTTAAAAATCTACCCACCATTTCTTTCTGTGAGGTATGTCCTTCCTGGACATACCTCACAAACTTGAGTTATTTTCACCTTCAGTTATATTCATCTTTAAATCAAGACAGTTATAGAATACTAGAGACCTGGTGCATGGATTCGTGTACTGGTGGGGTCCCTTGGCACAGCCTGCGGGGATTGGAACAAACGCCGTAGTCTTAACACTGTGTGCCACTCCTGCCTGCCTCTCCTGCTCATTCCAGCCCTGCTGCACCTGCTGCCACAGCTCTGTAGGCTCGCTGCCACTCCACTGTGGTTTCCGGGTTGCAGTGGCCAGCCGTGAGCCCTGCATCTGGCACCCATTGGTCATCTCCGCTGTGGGAACACAATGACCAGCAGGGGGCAACTCCTGCATTGAGCATCTGCACCCTGATGTTCAGTACATGTCATAGTGACCAGTGGACTGGCTGCTTGGTAGTTCGGATGCTTAGGCTTTTATATATATAGATAGTTTATAATTCTTTTTCATGAAGTAAAGGGCACACAAAGGCAGAAATGTGTAGGCCCCATGAAAGTCATAATGTGACCCACTAGCATCTCTTCCACTTCATTTTATATGAGTCTTTATAACACACAAAAATTCTGGATCACATTAGTAGTTCCTATATTCTCATATGACTTTGCTATAGCAGGAGTAGGACAAAGTTCCTAGTTGTAAATGCCATTCATTGTCCTATTTCTCCCCAGTTTTGATACCTTGTGAGATTCTCATAGGGTAAAGAGTGTCACCAAAAGCAATTTCATAAAAATCATATCAAATGTTTCATAATATAAAATACTTTGCAGTTCCAGGTCCTGTGCTTTCTGGAAAAATTAGAAAAACTAAATCTAGAAGTCTCATGTGAGTCAGCCAAGAAACTTCTAGTAATAAATGTGAAGGCCTAAAGAATTTGAAGATGGCTTCTTCACCAGATAATTAGGTTAGTTATTAGATATGAAGTCTTTAAAAATTGTGGAATGATTTATGTTAGCAAAGTGAAATCTAATATGCAATAAATAACTCTCTTAAATAGCTAAGAATTAGCATTTTCTGAGCACTTCCTATGTACCTGGCATCCTTCAATACATATATTGCCTAATGTAATTCTCTAACAACTCTACATGGTAAATGCTTTTATTATTAATATTTTACAGATAATAAACAAGGCCTAGAGATTTAAAGTAACTTACCTAAAATCATGGCTAGTAAGGGCAGAAGTGAAAGCCAACTAAATTCTATATGGTTCTTTAAACATGTTATACAGATATCTCCTCCAAACAGCTTTTTTTTAAAAAAACATACTTGCTAGAAATTTTATAAAAATTCTCGTGCATTATTTGTTTTTCCTTCAATGTACATACAAAAGATTTCTTATTGACTGGGGTTTTGCTTTACTTTATTAACAAACATATTCAAAGTTACTAAAGAGAAGTTATACTTCCTGAAAGCTTTTCTATCACTAAGCTTATTCTAAACTAATATTTTTCTTCTGTACACAAAATTAACATTATACACATTATTTATAAAACAAAGTTTTATCTATATATAGCATTTGTATACTATGTAGGGAGATAATGCTACATAATTAATTCTTAGCTATATATATATGCATGTGTATATCTGCCAATTGGCAGACTTTCAGTGACTATTTCTTGCCTGTCTGTTTGAGGGCGCATTTCCTATCACACGCCTCAATAAACTACTAGCTACTTGAAGGCAAGGACAACATCTAATAGACTACAGTCCCTTTCCCAAAGTCATAGGGCACAATATGTTTTGGATTAGATGGTTTTTCTAGATTTTAGAGTTTTGGAAGGATACATACATGTCTGGAGTAGCAACACCTAAACAAAGACATCAATATTTTTTCAGCAAAAATTCTGAATATTTCCACCAGACAGAATAAAGTATAAGTAGCCTCAAATCCTATCTAATAAAAGAGTAATATGCAAATTTCATCGTACTTTCACCACACCCACAAGCCATGCCCACAGCCACGCTCACAGCCAATCAGGAGCAGATTATGCAAATAAACCCCAACCAAGATGGCTGCCGACACTGAGAGCAGGAGGAAGGCTTGGGTTTCCCCGGCAACAGAGGAAGCCAAGCTTTCCAACTGTTGTTGCCTGCCTAGGCCTTCACTAAATGTTACAAAAGATACAGAAATGGCGGCAGCCACTGAGCTGGAGAGAACAGAGGCTTAGGTTTCCCTGGCAATAGAGGAAACCAAGCTTTCAGCCTGCCATTGCCAGTCTAGGCCTCCACTCTAGGCTACAAAGTTTCAAACAGAAATGGCTGCCATCCCGGAGGGAGCAGAAGGCTTGGCTCAGCTCCAGGCTACAAAGTTTCAATTGTAGACATAGATTAATCCCAGATACCAGGGCCTCCCCTTGGGTCGCTGGGGGGTGTGTCTAGCCTGCAAACCTCCACAGGTCCCTTGCCCAGGCTGCCCTTCACCCCAAGGGAAACCCTACCCTGATCTGGGACACCCTTCATGGCAAACCACCTGGCCCCCTCCCATGCACCAGGCCTCTATCCTATCTAATAAAAGAGTAATTTGCAGATTGACCAGCACTCCAACACACAAGAGGGCTGCCCCCATGTGGTCAAAGATCCTGCCCCCATGTGGACACAAGATGGCCACCACAAGATGGGCAGCAGAGGAGGCCCATTGGGAGGTTCCAGGCCCTGCAAGGGAGGGCAGTTGGGTGTGATCAAGCCTGCAGGGGAGGTCAGTTAGGGGTGACCAAGCCAGCAGAGGAGGGAAGTTGGGGTCAAACAGGCTGGCAGGGGAACAGTTAGACATCAATCAGGCTGGCAGAGTAGTGACCAGGTGGGTGATAATGCTGGCAGGCAGAAGCAGTTAGGGGCAATCAGGGAGGCAGACAGGTGAGCAGTTTGGAGCCAGTAGTCCTGGATTGTGAGAAGGATGCCCGATTGCCCAGTAGGATCAGGCCTAAACGGGCAGTCGGACATCCCTTGAGGAGTCCCAGATTGGAGAGGGTGCAGGCTGGGCTAAGGGACATCCACCCCCCCCGCAGCACTAATTTCGTGCACCAGGCCTCTAGTCAATTCATAATAGGTTTTCCCACTGAGTTCAGGTCACAATCAAATGTTGTAGCTAAGTAAGTCACAAAGACTGCTGTTTAGAGCTCTATTGATCTTCAGAATTACAAAAGATGAAATGTTGACCTATACTCTTTTGTACCCTGTGTAGCTCCACCATGAAGTGCTTGTTAGTTCATGGAGAAGTCTGTTTTCCCCTTAGCTCAGATTTATGCAATATGCCCCAATTCAGTAATAATCACCTTTTGGTAATAAATTACCAAAAATGAATTTATTACGTTATGATATTGAGTATCAAAGCAAAATTACCATTTGTTTTTGGTCATGAAAATATGATAATATTTTAAAGTTCTTGCATAAAATAATTTTAAAACCTAGTGAAAAAGGACCAACATAAAAAAGAAAATAGGAGTAGGCCCAGAATATTTTTAAAGTTATCACCTATGTTTCGTATTTTATTGACATGCTAGTATTTGGGGCAAGGAATGTGATAGAAAAGGTGAATAGCTGAACACTTGACACAGTTATGAATGAGGACTGAGAGCCTGCATCCTTCCCATAAGCATCATTGTCTGAAACAGGACTGATAAGTGAGGATATCTAGATTAACTGTGATGCTTAGGATTTGGAAAGAAGAGATAATCAACTAGTAATCTCTTTTCTCAAAAGGCAAAAATGTATTTTCTTTGCTTTATATTTTATAAAATCATAGCTGGATATTGATTTTAAAAATCCCATAATATTATTTTCAAAAAATGTTGAATTACAAAAAAACTATTTTAGTTACAGTTTATTTTTCAAAGGGATTTATAATATGATTCTATTATCTAACAATCATATTATTTACAATTCAAATAAAGTCTTGTTTTAAAAAACACAAAATAGTCACACAAATCAAATGCTATTTGGCTGTGTGTTCTAATTATTTGTATACTACTCTACTCTTATGTGTGTGTATACACACACACACACACACACACACACACAATTGAGATAGTAACTAGTATTTTGACTGAGATCTATCAATAGTATTTAGCAATAAAACGGTATACTCTGAAATAAATCTCTGAACATCTATGAAAAAACTAGAAGTTGTGACCAAATTATTGCTAGTAAACATGCTCTTCTAAACTTATCTTTTTGAGTCTGACTTACTTTATAAATAAATTTGAGCAGACTAATCTAAGAAGAAAGCCACATTGTTGAAGGTCAAAGTGTTAAGAACAGCAGAGTAGACTTTTTAACAATATTCTACTCTTTTAACTTTAGCATGGTACTGACATATGATAAATACTCAATAAATACTTGCTCTGTTGTCTAAGAGCTCCCAGAGTTATGCATTATGTACTTCCTCTTAAGCAAATAAGAATGATTTATTTTACTGTTCTTAAAATACAATAAGATAAGGCGAGTTCCACAATTTTACATGAAATATAGCAAAGATCTGGTCTTGATACCAAGTCGAATGCTCTTTTCCAAAAGCTACTGCTTCCTTTCTTTCATCTGCTATATTTAGTAAGTGCATTTTATATGCCAGATGATCAGGTTAAGAAGGACTGCTATTTAGAAGTTGTTTATACAATAGCTTAGAAATCACATAACAAATTCTAGAGCTAAAAGAATTTTATGGTGACTAAAGGATTAGGCCTATACATAAAGCATCCCTAAATATTGTCTTCTGAAAATATAGCTATCCTCAAATTTAAAATCAAAGTGACTATTACTTTATTTTTCAATTGAATTCACAAATAAATTACTGGTTTATTTAGAATGATCAAATATTATAAAGAATATGCATAAATATGCATTATTTCATCTGATGAATCAGCAACCTTGTATCTTAAGCACATTACTTCCAACAGAATAAATAGCACTTCTGTATTCAAGGAAAAAATAACTATAAAATTACTTTAATTGTCCAGTGTTTGAGAAGTCTTGAACTGTAATAACATGCAGGCAATCAGAGAATGATGATCTCAAATAGCCTATCTTAAAAGATTGAACACCTAATACCATCTTAGGTGAAGGTAAGTAATTTCAATGAGAATATCTAGACACAGTGGAAAACAGGCTTTGATGGAAAGAAATCCCAAATTTTTTATCAGATGGAAAGCCAGGGAATAGACCTGCACTAAACAGTTTATTCAAATAAAGATAATAGTAGAACCTGGGAAAACTGAAGAACAGGTGCAAAGTCTGTTAGATCTGATTTCAAATCCCAGCCTACTGTTTATGTCTCTAATTATAGAATCTCACTCGGCCTCAGTTCCTTCATCTGTATAGAGGGAATAGTAAACTCTGCCTCACAGTGCCACATGGGTCCTCTATTCAATTGCATGGCTCCACCATGTTGGGCTGCAGCCTTTGTGCTTATAAGGCTTTTGTTTTGCCCATTGGGCCCAAACTAAACTAATAAGCTAGACAAGTATGACTGAATCCACTAAAGCCAACTCAGTGTCGACAGGGAGCCTTCTGAATTGTTATTGTGTGTGTGTGTGTGTGTGTGTGTGTGTGTGTGTGTGTGTGTGTGTATCACAGAAGGCATTATAAAATGTTCATATTTCTCAGGAGTATCTTTAAAACGATTCAGCATGTTATTGGTTTCCATTGAGAATGCATTGCTTTAAAAAGAAATATCCATCATATAGGATAAAAGAAAAACAATATAAAGACCCAGTTCCAGAGGAAAACAAACAAATGCTGAGGTAAAATTAAAACTTAATCTATTGCACTTATAATAGTCAATTAAAAATTTAGAATCTTTCTTCTTGAAAGATAAAATATATAACCTATTAACAAAGAAATCCCATTTTACTTAGTAGCTTTAAAGCTGATCAAAGGATGAATAACGTACACCTAAATATAACAAACCTAATTTTACAAGAAATTATAGCACAATTACTTTACCAGAGGTTCCTGTTTTGCTTGAGAAACACTAAAAGGGATTACTACAATTTACTAAGTGCATCATGCTTAAATTAGTAGTTTTATCCAATGGTGCTTGAAATGTTAAAGTTTCCACTTAAATCAATGAAAGGAAGACAAAATCATATTTTATAGAGAGTAAAGAATAGAATTGACCTGTCACAGAAAAAAACGAAGTACATTTGTAGATGATTTTATATTTGCTGACATTGACACCCAGTTAATGAGCATCATAGATATTCTCTCATATTAAACATTAATTTAATTTATATAACTAGCCAAAGTTAAAATAAGAGCTTGCTATAGAACCTAAAGTAAGAAAGACTTAAGTTGAAAAGCGAGTGTATACAAAGAATGTAATAACCATATTATTTGGACAAATATTGTTCTAATCTCTTTATATGAAAAGTAGATCAATATCCATTTTAGATTAGTTTATTAAATTTACTATTATTATTTTAGTCTCATGAATATCCTTTATTGATTTTATTGTCCCTATAACTAAAGGAAGAGATCACGGTTTTCGACTACAATTACAAAATAATTGTTACCCAATTTTTAATCTACACCTTCTACCTCATTTCTATGCCATTTCACTGCAGAATAAGCATTAATTCCAGACATGTTTGGAAAATGGAGTGAGTATTCCTCTCTAGACATTTGTATTTGCTCATATCCAACAGCAAGGTACTATAAACATAGCTTTTACTCCCTATGTGAATTGAGTCTATATTTTTAAAAAATAGATACATTGCTCCTCATATGGTGCAGAGGTCTTTCAACATTTGCTAGAGCTGGTGTCTTATTCCAAGGTATTTAGATTTGAAGGGAAAAAAGAAGGAAGGAAGGAAGGAAGGAAGGAAGGAAGGAAGGAAGGAAGGAAGGAAGGAAGGAAGGAAGGAAGGAAGGGAACATACTACCCCTGCAAAGAAATGCAAAAGGATGGACTGCGGTCATTCTGACCTGGGTTCTCAAGGTCAGTCCCCTGTTTACTAAACAGCCTCTTCTTGTTAGATATTTTATTCCCTTATTCAAGTCTCTTTCCTTAGTTTGTAAGAAAAGGCTCTTGTTTTGTGTCTTTATGTGAGGTTTAGGGACAGTATTTACAAACTAATGTAATACCTGACATATGAAAACAACCTCAAGAAATGGTTGGTTTCCTGTCTATACTTCCCTTCTTAACCATCCTTCTCTATCCGTTTCCCTACATCACAGTCAAGACTGGACCCAAATAAACTAAATCTGAATGTCCGAAAGGCGAGGCCCAGGCATCAGTATTGCTAAAGTTATCCAGGTGGTTTTAACATCTAGCTAAGGTTTTGAAATATCTATCATCCTTCATTTTCAAAGTATTAAAGATGTCTGTGGAATTCAATCCTTAATTTTTTGAGTTATTTGTCATGGCTAATTACATCTACTAGCATATTCTTTAATTGCTCTCCTTAGAGGCTTGAAATCACTTGTTAATGAGAAAATATCAGGGGCTTCCCACTTGCTCTCCACAGACTTGACTGTAACAAAAATTTTAAAATCTACCAGCTTTATTTTCAAAACAAGGGGGAATGTCAATATTTTCTCTAACACAAGGTAATCAAATTAGGCCTTGGGAGGTTACTTGTGTCATTTTTGGTAGTAAGGAAAAATGTGTCAGTAAGGTTAAATCAAGGCAAAAATATCCTGTTAATACAGCACCATCCTACACAATAATTAAGCTGTTTCGTTCTTTTCTTCCATTAGCTATGTTTAGTTTTTTTTCTTCAACTATGTTTAGCTATTTTCTTCCAAGTTTATGTTTATCTATTTTCTTAGTTGTGTTTAGATCTTTTTAGTTATGTTTAGTTTTTGTAGTTATGTTTAATTCTTTTCTTCCATGAGTTATGTTTAGTTCTTCAGTTATGTTTAATTATTTTCTTCCATGAGTTAATACTCTTGGCATGATTATCATTTGCTGAAAGTGTTACCAGTTAACAAAGGGCTGGTACCAGAATTACTTAGGGCAATAATACCCACAGGGTGGTTCTCAAAGGCAGCATCAGCTGAGAGCTTGTCAAAATGAAAGTTGTGCCCAAACCGGTTTGGCTCAGTGGATAGAGTGTTGTCCTGCAGACTGAAGGGTCCTGGGTTCGATTCTGGTCAAGGGCATGTACCTTGGCTACGGGCACATCCCCAGTAGGGGGCGTGCAGGAGGCAGCTGATTGCTCTTTCTCTCTCATGGATGTTTCTGACTTTCTATCCCTCTCTCTTCCTCTCTGTGAAAAATCAATAAAAATATATTTAAAAAATAAAAAATGAAATGAAATGAAAGCTGTGCAGCCCTACTCCAGACGACTGAGTCAGGATCTTTGACAGCATCCATTCTAACAAGCTATTCCAGTTCTACTTAATGCATATTCATTCTTGAGAATCATAGGCTTACGGATTTCTCAAGCTAGTAAAATGTAGTGGGTAATACATGGTGTTATACAGCCTCATTTCATCCCTTTCTGCATCCATGTTTTCTATTTTCCACAAAAGTGCTTACAAAATAATTATTATGCAGAGGAAATGTCTTCGATTAGCTGCAGAGTAACCATGAGGACTCAATGAGCTTCTGATCTGAAAGGATCAATACTTATCTTTTTATAATAAATGAAACATTTGAAGTCCATTTTTATGTGAGTGAGTCACATACAGAACATAGAGTTGATTATCAAGGCTTACGGGCAGTATTTAGAAACTGTTTTTAGCAGGTCCTGAAGAAATCAGATTTCGCCAGGAGCTGGGTCCTATAAAATTCAAAAAGCAGCACAAGCTGCAGATTGTTAACATAAAACACTCACTTTTCACTAATGGAAGTAAAATCTTGATTTTTGGTCGCTTTAAAATGAAGGCCTATATGTTTGTTGATAAAAGAATTTATATATATATAAGATAGAGTTCTTGACAACTCTTATATCTTATATGGTAACCAGTTCAGAATGGAATAAGTGAAAGTCTGCAGGAAAGCTAATCAAAGTGTTATTTCTTAAAACGAATAATACATAAGATTGCCCAGCAGCATCTATTCTAAGACTGAGAGCACACCAATGATAAAAGATTAGCAATTAAAGAACTTATTTTATCTTTTCACTTTCTAATAAGATTGGATAATATAACTTCATTAATTATAAACATTTTAGTCATGTCTGGGATGGAGAAATGCAATACTATAATCTAGTAATATGTGATCCTTTGTAATATGTGATCCTTTGTGTAAGATTTTACAATTGCTACTCCCTAACCCATTAATTTCAGAAATAATCCATACTACAATTCCATGTTTGTAAGACTATTTCATTTTCTTATGAGTTACCCAAATTGCATGAATTTCCTGGGTTCATCAATTCTTTACATGAATATTTAGTTCTTAAAATTCTGAAAACATTAGTGTGTCTATTGGTGGAGAATTTTCAAATAGAAAAGATGTGTTTAATCAACTCTCATGCTTATAATTAAAGAAGACCTATTATATGGATAAGGAAAAAAACATAATTTTAAATCTCTTATATTATATTTTAACTATATATTTTTATTCCTATGTGGCCAAGCCTGAAATATTTTTAGTTAGTATCCCAATCCTAACAATAGAATGAGGCCATAATTAACCATTCCCATCTCTTACTTAGGTAGTCAAAGAGAAAGAGATCTTTGGAATTATCACAATCCCAATTGCTACCCAGGGAGGTCATGTGATCTCATTTTGATTCTCTTAGCAGTGAGAAATAGAGCAGAGGGTAATTTGAAAATACCAGGGGAATGGGGGAAGTTACAATTCTGCCACTTAATAATAGATTAAAACAAAACACTAAATGTGTAAAAGACATGTAACTTTACTTTCCAATGCTTCTCAGGATAACAAAGTATAGGGTTCTGAGTTGGTCATTTTATGTACCTTTTTCATTTACTTTATTATAAACATAGGAGAGATTCAAAGTATTCTGCCTGAATACAGACTTTCTTCTATGACTTCATAACAGTTTTTTTACACATAATAGGACCTTAAAAACATAGTCACAGCATGACTTCCCCATTTTTTAATGTACATATATAATGTCATTTCATAAATAGGAAAACCTACTTATAAAATGTGTCAAATAGTCAAGAGATTGTTAGTATAAAAAATAGAAATCATTCTAGTCTATTTTTTCACACACTTTATTTAGTGCTAGAGGCCCAGTGCACAAAATTCATGCATGAGGGGTATGTCCCTCAGCCCAGCCTGCACCCTCTCCAATCTGGGACCCCTTTAGGGATATCCAACTTCCCATTGGATCAGGTCTAAATGAGCAGTCGTACATCATCCTCACAATGCAGGACTGCTGGTTCCAACCTGCCTTTCTGATTGCCCCTATCTGTTTCTGCATACCAGCCTGATCACCCCCTAACCACTCCCCTGCCAGACTGATAGACACCTAGCTGCTTCCTTGCTGGCCCGATTGCCCTATCTTCCTCTGCTGGCCTGGTTACCCCTAAATGCCCTCTTCTGCTGGCCCAGTTGCCCCTAACTGCCCTCCCCTGCTGGCCTGGTTGCCCCTAACTGTGTCCTCTCCTGCTGTCCTGGTTACTCCCAAATGCCCTCCTCTGCAGCCCAGTCCCCCCAATTGCCCTCCCCTGCAGGGCTTTCCCCCGCCAACTGCCTTCCCCTTCTGTCCTGGTTTCCCCCCACTGCTCTTCCTTGCTGGCCTGGTTCCTCCCAACTGCTCTCCCCTGCCTGCCTGGTCCCCCCCCATTCCCCTCCCGTGATGGCCTGGTCTATCTCAACTGCCCTCCCCTGCAGGCCTGGGTCCCCTCCCCTGCAGGCCTGATCACCAACAACTCCCCTCCCATGCTGGCCATCTTGTGTCCACATGGGGGTGGCCATCTTTGATCACATGTAAGTGGCCATCTTGTGTGTTGGAGTGATGGTCAATTTGTCTATTACTATTTTATTAGATAGGATTGTATAAACAAGACTGATAAAGACTTTAATAAGTAAACTCATTGAGATTGCAGGTTTGCTTTTTTCTAACTTAAAGTTTATTTAAATGTCTGCTCAATAAATCAATCAATTCTTGAAATTACATCCATGAGTTATATGAATCTATGATTTGAGGGAGAGAAATATTTCTCTGGATGACATGTTACCATAATAATATTTTTGAGAGAGTAGCAGAGAAAAAGCAATGATATGCAGTTAAAAGTAAAAAGACAGTTTATTAAAAAGCTCTTCAATCAAATGTACTTGGAGTTGAAATGAACACAAAATATGTTGAATAGTTATTGTGGTCAAGAGAGAGCTTAAAAGTTGAATATGAAGATATTATATAATATAGAAGAATTACATTTCAGTAATATTTAACTTCCATAATTCCAACTAAATTGAAAATTCCTGTGGGGTAGATACTATTTGTATATAGTGTGGAAGCTTCCATATGATTAATATCAGTGCCGGGCAGATAATTTGCAATGAATCTTTATTTATCTGAATAGATGGAAAAAATACTATGAGGGTTTAAGAAATTTACCAACATCATTGGGAATAATCTGAGAATCTTTTATAAAAAGTCTTAAATTTTAAATTAAGTGCCTCAGAGAAAATTAGAATCTAGATAAATGTGGAGACAGGCACCATTAGAGTCGAGGCTGCGAGAGCTGGGGCTGGAAGCTGGCAGCTGGGGCAAGGAAGACCTACCCTTGCATGAATTTTATGCATCAGGCCTCTAGTATTTACATAAAAATTAGAGCAAGTGATTTTTGCTCCAAGTTTGTAAATAAATTATTCACTTTCTCAACCTCCATGAGAATTTGGTAGGCTTTAAAAATCTTACTTTAATATTCTTAGTAATCCAGAAACCATCCCTTCAAAGGTCACCCAGGGAACTGAAGATTCAAAAATAGTGTTTCCTCTTTACATTTCTTTCCCTCACTACTAATAAAACACCCTTTTTTGGCCCGGGGCGGGGGGGGTAGGGGGAACAAATTAGTAACCCATGTTAGTCCTCAAAAATATATATGGGCAAGCACAATCTAATTTAATCTATGGGAAGACCCAAAAATTAGATGATTTTATTCACTGAAATAGATTATAATTTAACATGGAAAAAAAGAGATGTCCTGATTGGCTAGTGATATCTATAAAAGTCATCTTTTTATAGTAAACAAAAAAATAGAAATGAAAGAAAAAGGGGAGACACACAGTGAACAGAATGATGAAAAGAAGTGATGGCTCTGGAATTGTGGTGATCCTTTAAGTATTTAAAAGTAATCCTTTGGGCTGGGTCTGAGTAGCTGTGTGTGTGTGTGTGTGTGTGTGTGTGTGCGTATGCGTGTGAGTCCACGAGCGCACGCACGCACATATGTTATTGGAAAATACGCATTAGCTCCATCTAGGTTAACTGAATTTTTTTTCTCAAATGTAGACTGAGCAACAAAAAGGATGCTGTTAGATTTGCAGATACCTGGATCATATTCAAGATTTGATTCATATTCAGATTCTGAAGAAGAATCTGTAATGATGAAGGTCAGAATACCTCATTTTGAACAATATCAGGTAATTCCTATGAGCTATGAAGTTACAGACCACTGCCATATAATAATACATCAGTTGTGCAAGAGTACTATGATTATAATTGTACCCAGCAATACAAATGGAAGAAATGTGTGTCTCTGCTAATAAGTTGATAGTTTCCTTCTGTTATCCTCAATATATGAAATATTATTTACTGAAAAAATATAGACAGTGTGGACTATCCATCCCTAAGTGAGAGAGTATTCTAGACACTAAATATTCATTAAAAATAGTAAGATATTTACAATCTGGTAAAGAAGTATGTATAATGAAGAGGCTATGCAGAAGTTTACAAAGGGCCCACTGGGGACATAAACAACAGGGAAAAGTCGGGCTTGGAGAAACTTCCTGAATGAGGTGGTAAAGCATAACCTTGAAAGAAGCTTGCCAGAAATACAATGCAGACACAAGTAAAACTTTCTATCTCACTAAAGCATCAAAGATTCTTATAAAAGTAGGTGTTACTTTTATTCAGAATTCTATCTAAAGTCCATTATTAATGAAATATTGAAGAAAACTATGATTTGGTATGAATGAAATAATTCTCCATTACTATCCATCATCCACAGCACTGGCCCATCTCA
This sequence comes from Antrozous pallidus, assembly GCA_027563665.1. Lineage (NCBI taxonomy): Eukaryota > Metazoa > Chordata > Mammalia > Chiroptera > Vespertilionidae > Antrozous > Antrozous pallidus. Next base: position 76,945,041 of record CM050513.1, read on the forward strand.
AAAATGAACGAGTTCAGGATAGATGAAGTGATAAGCATTAATAAGTTGAGCAGGAGGCCCATGGCAAAAATGAAATAGAAATAATGAAGGAAGATTCAAATGGTAGTATCAAGGCAAATGATATTACAAGCAATTGTGAAGGAAATTATTCTCTGGATGAAACAGAATTCTTTTGAGGAAAGACTGACTTAAATTTTAATTATCTAACAAGTCAAATAATAGATAATAATTAGCTTTGAAAAGTACAACTGTTTTCAGAGGTTTGAAAAATGAACAATATTGTCTATAAACCTCAGGGTGATACTTCCCTGAAGATTGGTGGCATTAAAAAGAGACAAGAAGTGAAGAAACAAACAACCAAAAAAATTATGCCACTCACTATGTATCAGTTATTTATTGTGACTTCTCAATATATAATTTCAGCATTAATAAGTTAGTGTTGCAAGTTTATAAAAGATCAACATATAAAAATTAATTATATTTCTAATTACTATCAACAGAGTTGGAAACTAGAATTTAGAAATTATAGTACTTACAATAGCATTAAAAAATCAAACATCTAGGAAAAAATCTAATAAAATATGTGCAAGATTTTCACACTGAAAACTATAACAATTTAGAAAAATTTAAAAGATCTAAATGAAGTGGTATATATATATATATATTAAAAAGCTCTTTTTTTACCATGTCAATTATTCTCAAATAGAATTATAGTTTCAAAGTCATCTTCATCAAATTCCAACAAGAATTTCATAAAAATTAACAAGTGGACTTTAAAATTTATACAGAAAGGCAAAGAGCCAATTTATACAGTTATTCAAGATGAACTCAAAGAATAGTGAAGCTAGAGGACTTACTCTAGTAAATATTAAGATCTATTTTAAATCTTCAATAATTAAACATGAGCTCAACAGTAGATAAATAAATCAGTGAAACAAAATAAAGCCCAAAAAGAGACCTGGCCATTCATGAACACTTGATTTTTGACAAAGGAAGCATTGCCAAACCAAGATAAAAGGAGAGTCTTTTCAATAAATGAGTCTAGATTAATTTTATATTCATATAAATAATATAATGTGACTCAAATCATACTCAAAAACAAGTTTCAGGAGAAATTTAAAACAACATAATTCCTAGGAAGCAATACAGAAAAAAAAATATGTCTATGTCTTGTAATAAATAAATGACTTGTCTTATCAAATAAAATACAAAAAATACTATGGACTGCTTAAAATTTATAACATTTTTTGATAAACCATAACATTAGGAGATTGCTAAGGCAAATCAAAGAGTGGTATATAATATTTGCAAATGTTCTATAAGGGCTCAAATTCAGAATATATAAAGAACTTCCCATCTTATATAATAAAAGGCTAATATATAAATTGTCCCCTTGACTGGGCATTCAACCAGAAGGTGGGCCAGCCAGACCGCACCCATGCACAAATTCATGCACCAGGCCTCTAGTGAATCAATTAGTAAAAGACAGATACCCTATTGGTAAAATGGACAAAACTTTTGAACAGACACTTCAAAACTACTATATATAATTTTAATATATAATTTCAGCAGTGTCAAAAACATAGGAATTTTTATTGCAAGTGTTTCTTATATATCTTTTTTAAAAGGTGTTCGACTTAATATTACTGAAGGAAATGCATATGGTTTTAGTAAAAGCCATACCTAAATATCTTTCTCCGCTCACTAGGATAGTTTAAGTGTAAAAGGCTATCAAGTGTTGGAAAGCTGTGGAGCAACTTGAGATTTCATACACCACAGGTTACAGTGGAAATTGGCTCAACCACTTTGAAAAAAATAGCAATTTCTACTAAGCAATGGTCTATAACTCAGCAATTTTAAACTTAGGTATATCTTAACAAAAAATGCATACACATACCTAAGGTACAAAAGAAATGTACAATAATAAAGTTCATAGGAGAACTATTAGTAATAACACACAACTGGAAACATCCCAGATGTCCAGCAAATAGAACAGATGTGTACATTTTGGAATAGGCATATAATGGAATTTTATAGAGCAATAAAAATGAGTTATTTTTCATATAGAAATCTGTTGTTATGTGGAAAAAAATACAAATACAGGGTGAGACAAAAGTAGGTTTACTGTTCCTTGTATATAAAATAATACAATAATCTATATATTAGAAAGCCCAGTGACCAAAATGGGGGAACAACCGGGATGACCGGTGGCTATGACATGCACTGCAGCAACCAACCAGCCTGATCTGGGCCCCAACCAGACCCCCAATCCCAGCTGGCCCTACCTGATTGGCTCCCAACACGCCAATCAGGGTAAGGGCTGGACAGATAACCACCTGCAGCCCCTATCCCAAGCCAGCCTGGCCCAATGGGCTCCTATTGGAGTGGGCCAGTCAATCCTACCTGTGCATGAATTCATGTACTGGGCCTCTAATTAATAAATAATAATACAAGAATAAACTGTTTCCTATACTCACAACTGTGAACTTACTTTTGACTCACTCTTTATATCTTACCAAAGAGGCTGAGCAAAAGAAACCTGATGCCAAAAGATACATACTGTATAGCCCTGCTTATATAAATTTCAAAACCAGGCAAAACTATTTTATAAAATCTTAGTCAGAAAAGTGGCTATCATTGGAGACCAGCAAGATAGTGGTGATTAGAAAGGGCTGAAAGAGATCTTAGGTGCTGATAAGGTTCTTTGTTATACTGTATTTTTGTTATTCTTTAACCAACATTTTTAAAAAATATATACAATGCTTCATTGAAAATAATTATTTTACTTTCATCACCATTCAATTGTGCATAAACCAGAATTTTAAAATTACTATTTTTTAAAAAGTGAATTAATTTTTAGTACTAACCTAGTTACCTCTCTAAAATAACATATTCAAACCAAAAGAAAAATATAGTATATCAATCCAGTAGATATTTTTTTAATTCAATAAAAATATATGGCATTAATGAATAAAATTATATGCAATAGAAAATTTCACTCCATATAAAATTCTGTTATATTAATACTAAGGGCCTGGTGCACGAAATTCGTGCACTAGGAGTGGGTGGTCCCTCAACCCAACCTTCCCCCTTTCACATACTGGGATGTCCAACTGATGGCTCACCCCCAGGCTGCCTAAAGCTGGGCGCTCACCACGGGGCTGGGCACTCACCACCAATTCTGCTCACAGTTCCCCGGGGCCAGGTGCTCCCTGCCACCTCCACCACCACTGCTGCTGCCGCTGCTTCCCCTCACAATGCCCAGGGGCTGGGTGCTCGCTGCCACTGCCATTTCATCTCCACCCCTGGGACCCGGTGCTTGTGCCACTTGGCTCCACCCCCACTCCTGATTGGCTGGTAGCATATCCAATCAGGAGCTAAGGTATGGTCAAATTTGCATGTTTCTCTTTTATTATATAGGATAGATCTCCAACTGTAATATATAAATGTTGTTAATGATATTTTTAGCAATCTTGCCTGATACATCTAGAAAATCTGTACTTACAGTTACCATAACAATTAAATATGCTCAGATTAGATGTCTTAGGACAGAATTACTGTTTATGGTTTGTGATGTTAGGAAGCAAAATCGGGGAAGAAAATCATAAAAACTTCAAATGCTTAGTTCAAAGTTAGAATAATCTATTTTCAAATGGTACATTGTAATTGCTTAGTTCATGTTTGGTAAACTGTCCCCTGTAAATCACTGTAGTGGAAGATCATTTTGTTTATGAAATATATGTAAATAAAACATAGATATATGATTTAATCTCGTGTTGATACTAAATATATTTGGAGCCTAGGGATAAATACTGATGACCTAAAACAGAGAAAATTTAAACTGTGACTCACAAAAGTACTAAAACTAGCCATCTTAGAGAGGAAGAATGACACAGTGATTAATAACTTAGTTTTAGGAGTTGTATAAACTAAATGTGAATTCTAGCTTCTCTAGTCATTAGTTTTCTAATTCCTTTAATTTTTCTTATTTTTAAAATGATAAAAATAATAAATAAAATCCAATTTACTGCACTTAGTTGTTATGGGATAACACGTGCAACACAGTTAAAGAGAAGAAATCATTTGCACAAGTCATCTAGAGAAATCAGTCTTATATTTCAGTATTTTTAATTTTCAAACTAGGCTACATCAGTATTCTAGATAAGTACCCAAAGATTTTTCATAATTTTTTCAACAGTTGCACTATTTTTGAAAAGTATATTTTATTCAGCCAGCAGTATTGCTAGGTTAGTGGTTAAGCATTAACATATGAACCAGGAAGTTAAATTCCTAGTCAGGGCACATGCATGGGTTGCAGGTTTGATTCCCAGTAAGGGACTGGAGGCAGGCAATCAATGATTCTGTATCATCCTTGATATTTGTATCTTTCTCTTCTTTCTTCTCTGAAATCAATAAAAAATATATTTTAAAAAATATATCCTTCAGGAGAGGAACCAAGATGGTGGCATAGGTAAACACCTATCTTGCTGTCCCACACAGCAATTTCAAAACTACAACTTAATGACAGAACAAACATCATCCAAAATCACCAGAAAGCTGGCTGAGTGAAAATTCCACAAACAAAAGTAAAGATAGGACCCTGTGACTCAGAGGAGCAGCAGAGGGCAGCGTTGAAGATACGCACCCAGAGTCAGAGGTTTGGAGCTGTGTGCATATGTGAGCAAGCGAAGAGGGCGGGCAGCTGCAAAGACAAATGTGTCCCACTGCACTGATTCCCCAGTTCCGAGGTCTGGGTGAAACTGAACAGTAGGGAAGCACACTGAAACTCGGGTGCTACAAAGGTCTGCGAGCTTGTAGAGGGCGTGAGGTTGGGGAGAGTGCGCTTAAACTTGGGAGCTGCAAAAGATGTGCTAGCATGCAGAGAGGACTCATGACTTGCTCTCTTGTTTGGGAAACCACCAGACTGCATAGTTTTACAACCCTGGGTGAGATTTTTGGGTGTGCAGTCTCATTTGGAGAGAGGCTAAATTGTCCAGCAGTGGGTAGAGTTCGGTGGCAGCTTTCTCTCAGAGGTGCTTGCAGCCATTACAACCCAGCACATAGACCCAGGTGTTGCATAGGGCAGAGCTGACGCTGGCTGCTCAGCCTGGAGAACCTGCCCATCCAACCTGAGCACAGGTGACCCTCACAGCCAATTGGCCTGGAGGTCAAATTCTCCTAGTGCTAACAACAATAAGCTAGGCTTAACAACAAGACTGTGCAACCCATAAAGGGCTGCAGCAAGAGTATCCACCTCAGGTAACTGGGGAGGCAGAGCCACTGTCCCTTAGAGGACATCTACCACACAAAGCTAATCGACCAACTCAGGAAAGCAGCCACCATGCAGAGACATGGAAAGAAATCAGATGTGAAAGAAATGGAGAAAAACAACAACAGGACAAAGAGTTCAAAACCATGGTTATAAGATTTTTCAAGAGGCTCCTAGAAAAGGCTGATGAACTTAATGAGACCTACAAGGAAATGAACAAGACCTATGAGGAAATGAATGAGACTTATGAGGATATGAAAAAGGACCAACTAGAAATTAAGCATACAGTGACTGATATAAAAAATATTATACAAAGACTTAAAAGCAATCTAGAGTACCACAAGAACCAAGTCAAAGATTTGAAATACAAAGAGGCAAAATCCACTCAGCTGGAAAAGCAAGAAGCCAAAAAATTGAAGAGTGTAAGAGGCTTCTGGGACAACCTCAAGCATACCAACATCCGAATTATAGGGGTGCCAGAAAAAGAGAGAGAGAAAGATAATGAAAACCTATTTGAAGAAATAGTGACCGAAAACTTCCCCGACCTGGTAAAAAAAATTGACTTAAAAATTCAAGAAGCACACCAAACCCCAAACTATAGAAATCTAAAGAGGACCACACCAAGACACATCATAATTAAAATGCCAAGAGCAAAAGACAAAGAGAGAATATTCTTTAAGAAGAGGAAGAAGATAAAGGTAAAAATAAAAATTATGAACAACAAATACACATCTATCAACAAATGAATATAAAAATCAAGTGAATTAATCTAATGGACAGGATAAACTGGTGAATATAACAGAGTCAGAGGGAATGGACTGACAATTCTTGGGGAGAAAAGGGGTATGGGAGGTGCAGCAAGAGACTGGACAAAAATCATGCAACTATGGGAGAGGACAGTGCGGGGGAGGTGAGAGCAGAGGGTGGGATGGGTACTGGGTGGAGGGGAGCTATAGGGGGAAAAAGGGGAACAATGTAATTAATAAACTGAACAATAAAGATTAAATTAAAAAAATAAATATAAAAAGTGATAGCTTAAAAATATATATATTCCTTCGCAGCATTCTTTAAGATTGTACAGAATATATGCTAAGCCAAACAGAAAAGTTAAATATTATCTAACTAAGAATATCTAGAACAAATATTTTAATAATTACAAATTAAAAAGACAGAAAAAGAATATCATCACCAAAATTAAAAATAAATACACTCTAAAGTAAAAAAAAATGTAGGAGTGTAATATGTGTGTGTGTAGTTTAAATAATCAACAATTAAAGATTTTAGCTGAAACCAATTTGGCTCAGTGGATAGAGTGTCAGCCTGGGGACTGGAAGATTCTGGGTTTGGTTCCCGTCAAGGGCATGTACCTTGGTTGTGGGCTGATCCCCAGTAGGGAATGTGCAAGAGGCAGCTGATCGATGTTTCTCTCTCATCGATGTTTCTGACTTTCTATCCCTCTATCCCTTTCCCTTCCTCTCTGTAAAAAATCAATAAAATGCATTTTAAAATAACAATAATAATAATAATAATTAAAGATTTTAAAATATGTTTAAACCAATAACAGCCATCAGTGTGTTTCTTCTCAGATTAATAACCAAAGTGAAAAATAGGTATAAAATACCTATAAATAGGTATTGATACAGTATATTTTTACTGGATTTCTCAGGACTCTGAATGGATTTTTAATATCAAGACCGATATCCTTTACCTGAAAAGAATGGTGGCAGATGGCTGTCTCTCTCAGTTTGATGTTTTGGCTAGGCATAATATACTAACTTGCAACTATTCTCTTCAAGCTATGCCACTCTTATATGATCTTAGTCAAATTACTTATTTATCTGAGCTTGTTTCTTAATATGTTATATGTAATAATCATATATTTCAACCTAACTTTTAGAATTGTGAAAGATCAAATGAGGATATGCATGTAATCATGCTTTACAAACTACTAGATATCACCACATGGAAGACTATTCATTAAATAGAGGAAAGGGATTAAATTTTGTCAATATTTAGCTCCAATCAGTTAAATTTATATATCTACATTATCTATGTAACTATACATTTCTTCTTTCTTCTAAAATGGATAATTATTTAAAGAGTTTCAAACTAATTTAACATTTGGGAATTATTCAGTATCCTAAGTGCAGCTTTTCATTATAAATTGCTTGTTATAGGACTCTCTTTTACCTATTTTAATGTAGAAATCAACAAAATGAAATTAATTCCTAAAAAACTGTGCAGACTAACATAGCTTCTATTTATTTATTTGTTTGTTTGTTTGTTTATTCACTTAATCATTCATTCCAGGGAATAGATATAAATGTTTAATTTTTCGAAATCTTTAAATGAGTTTAATTTTAACCTCCTTTTATTCATTTCCTCATAAAATATTTCAACTACATGTCAGGTCCTTCATTTCACACAAAGAAGAATAGGTATGACCACTATCCTCAAAGACTTAGTGAGTGGGGGTAATAGGAAGTAAACTATCAGTCACACTGTTTATAATAGGTGCTGTGGCTGAGGTATCCACAGGTTGTTATGGAAGCACTGAATACGAGCTCAAAACTCAGCCTGGAGTTTAGGGAAGTCTCCTAGAGAAAGTAGCAGTTGACCTGAGCCTGGAAGAGGTTAGCAGATCCATTACAGGGCAGACAAGGAAATCAGTCACTTCTAGCAGAGAATAAATTACAGAGGAGAGCCGAGTTTGGAAAAAGAGAGAAAAGACAGAATGCATTAAGGGAGGTGTGAACAGTTCAGTGTGATTGATATAGTGAGAGACTGAAGATGGGAGAGATTGGGGTTATGAGAAAACAGCTTTAAAGAAGTAAAGAAGTACTGTTTAATAAATGACTTTAGGTGCAACGCAAAGGACTTCACACATCTTTTCATAGAATAAAATCAAACGAGAGCCCTATCAAAAGATTTTCAGCAGACTAGGCACACCATGAGCTTGATCTTAGAAAAACAACTTTGATTATGGTGTGAAAAACATGTTAAAAAGACTATAAGACAGGGGGACTGAAGTAGAGTCTCTGAACTCTGAATATCCTTCTTTCCTAAACAGGAAGCAGAGACTTACAGACACTAAATAACTTGCTGCAAATCACACAGATTGTAACTGGCCAAGCAGAGTTTCATGCAAAGCTCTGTATGACTCCAGTATGCTTCTAGGGACGAGGGAAGCTGCCTCTCAAAAAAGAAACTATAATTCAAACAACTCTAAGCAGTTATGGAATAGTAACAAAAAAGGAAAAGGAAAGCAAAGGCATGGTCAGGTCTATATTATCAAAGTCAAATATAGGGGCGAGCAATTATCTAGTGAAGGAAGAACCATCTGGGTAATCCTGGCAAAAGCAGATTTAGTGTCTGACTCATTCAGATAATTGTGCATACAAATGTGCCTGCTCTGGCTGAATAACCTGGTCATTAATAACTTCCATAGTATGTTTTGCCCTGTGGCACTTTTGAAATGGACAGTGGTAACTCAGAAAGAATTAATGTACTATTCACTTCATGGGAGAGTCACATAAATAATAATGGGATCTTAATAGACTGGGAGTACATTTTATATGTCCCCATGAGCCATTTCATCACACAGGGATATATACAAGATATACATAAGCCAAATCCCATTTCAAAGAAGGAAAAAAGTTCAGCAATAATACCCTTGAATGTGTTTTTATATTCAATTTGTCAGGTAGCAGGAAGTTTTCTGAGCATTAAAGCAATGAGAGGTAGTATTACATAGATTTATAGGTTAGACTACAATAAAGTTATAAATTTATATATGTCCAAAATATAAAATACAGAAGGTAAAAAACAAGGTGATAAAAACTTTCACATTAAACAACAGATGTTTAATTAAACAAAGAGAAAGATGACGTATCTTGTGCATTTAGACTTTTTTTGTAATATAAATATTCTAGGTTTGTATTTTTGTGTATTTTAATCTAAAGCCCTCATTCCTGCACTATGTTCTCAGGTACATGAGCAATCTCAGGGGTAAATGAGCAGGAGCTCTGGGTCTGCACAGCAGGAGAATACTTTGTTTTATCATCAGGGAGAACACCTATTTGAGTGTATAGTCTATTGAACTACCTCATTTTTGCCAATTAGAGCTGGTTTTTCTGTCATAGTATCCTCTGGAAACCCCTCCACCTTCAATATTTTGTGAAAGACTAGAATTTAATAGGGTAGCCTCATTACTTGATCTCCTACTAGAAGATTGGAAATTGGTCTGAACAGGAATCGGTGGTTGGTGCAAAGGTTAGGAGAGGCTGGGCTAGGGGAAAGGCGCAGAGGGGAAGCCGAGATTAGATGCAGGATGTCTATATATGTGTAACCAAGGATTCCTGTCCCATATTTGCAATCCCAGAGGTTTGGTATTCACATTACATACCAGATCCATCCCTAACTGGATTGGGCTAGGACTACCAGGCACAACCAACAAGGTGTGTGTGTTGATAAAGAGAGCTTTTAAGAACACTACCTCTCTACCCATCTTGAGCTGCCAGAGGTGGATATATGAAGCAATGACTACATTTCTTAACCTGTAACAACTCTTTGCTTTTCCTCTTTGGCATCTAGAGCGACCATAAGCAACGGCTTCTTTGTGGTGCTCAAAGCCAGTGTCCTTCCCTGCCGCAGCAATGATTAGCGTCCTGGTAGCTAAAGGAGAAAAGCAGGTTTTGTTAACATGTTGTGAGATCACTGAAAACCTACCTCACTGTGTAGAAACGGGGCAAATGCAATAGAATGCATTCGGTGATGTGTGTCTGATCCTGGTTCTTGTCCCCCCAGTTGCTTTCCCTGCTAGTTATTGTGTTTGTCTGGGTTTTGTAGGACTTCACAGTAGCTGATTTGGTGATTTCTGGGTGGCCTACTCTGTGTAAATGTGTTGGTCTTTTTCTATGTTCTTTAGGGGTTTTATTGTTTACAACCTTCTTTTTTGTATTGAGAAAAATAGCCAAAGTATCTTTGACAAAATATTCTGCACCAGGCAAAAAGGATCTGAAACATATCCTTGGGAATACCTCTTCTTGAAGTGGTGGTCTTGAACCATCCTTTCTTTTGCTTTCTCTTCCCCTATTTCCTATTTTGGACGAGATCTCCTGTCCTTAAAATTTGACTCTGACCCTCTTCTATCCATACCTCAAAAAGCCCATTTTCCCACATGCATACACTTTTAATGTGTGGGGTGTCACCTCATCTTTTAAATGATTTGTGCAAAATCCTGAAGAAGTTAAGAATGCTTCATCCTTTCTTCTCAATATCCTGAGTGAAGACCATTCCTTGATATGTGATTCATGCTAAACATTTAGATTGCTATGTTTTAATTTCTAACCCTAGGGTAGAGAGCAACAATGAGGGGGCCTTTCATTTTGAAAATGGGGCTGAGAAACCAAGAAAGGGGAGGAGAATGTATATCCAGTCGCTCAGGAACTTCTATGCTGATGCAAAAAAACTTATGTCAAAGTAGCCACAAGATTGTTTAATAGGAGACGGACGAATATAACTCCATGTTTACTGCTAGAAATCAAAGCTTTGTGTAAAATCTTGAATTTATGAGGTGGTGGGGAGGGAGGGTAGGAAAGCATGTACCTGTCTATTCTTTCCCTGATTCCTTCTCATTTCTAAACTGCAGGGAACTGAGCCCCCTTGGACTTTGGTGACCTTCATCACTGGGGATTGTTTATTTGATGGTTGATTTTGCTGTGTAGGGTACTTCCACTGGCTATCATTTTGTAAAACACATGCTGACGTTTTCCCCTTCCCCTCTTTTCCCTGGGAAAATAAAATGAATGAATAAAGATTTATTCCTACTGAAAAAAAGAAAAAAAATAGTCAAATGAAATCCAAAAATTAAAAATCAAAGAGCTAATAAACCTGAACACATTTCTTGAACTCATACAAAATTATAGAAGCACAACTTTAAAGCACAACTAAATACACTTTTTACTATCAAAACAGTCACATTTTTCTAACCCATTACCCAATATTCTGTGAAAAGAATATTTCCACATTGGTTTATAGTGAGTATCGATTGGTCTATAAACTTTTTGCTGGGACAGTTTGGTGATAAGCGTTAGGTGTGTAGATATATGTATGTGTTTGACAAGGTAACATTTAAGAAGTTATTACCAGGAAATGGTGAGAAATACAAAATTAGTGTATATTCATGTTCATTTTCATAAGTGTGAAAAACCAGAAACAACCTAAAGGCTTTGTGTGAAAAAATATTTGGCATTTATATGGTTCATAAGAATATTAAATGAGATAAATATTTATGCTATGATGTTAAGTGGGGAAAAAGCTAAATGCAAAATAAAATTATTCTAATTTATATATTTTAAATATCTATGCATATTTATTCAAATAAACCTGAGAGCTTAAGAGTGGATCTCTTCGCACAGAATTTTCTTTTATTTCCAATGTTCCCTGAGTCATTATATATATCCTTATAATCATTAAAATGTTATTTTAAAAGTAATATTAAGTGGATATAATTTTGACGGCAATTTCACATAATAGTTCATTCATACAACCATAATGAAATGTCCATTTGCTGTATTTTCAAGGGAATTCAACTGCTAAGCCCTATTCTCAGAATTTGAACCCAAGTGCTCTTGCTACAAAGACAATGCTTTTTAAGATATTAACTAAAGCACAGTAGGAGTTTCAAAGCAGAGTAGAACTAATAAGATAAATTTAAAATACACCATACCAAAAATAATAAGCTGCCTCTTAGATTAAAGGCTGAGAGACACACATTTGATAAGTTGCCTACTGTACGAATCTAGGCATACAAAGACAGGTGAAGCTGGTACCAGAGAAAAACAGAGAAAGATACAAAGTATAGTTGAGAAAAAAATGAATAAATTAGTTACTGAATAGAGAGTGAGTACTTGGAGGTAGAGGAAACAAAGTCTTAAAAAATTAATCACAAACCTTTGCTAAAAGCCAATTTAAGGGTGATAACTACTGCTAGGAAAAAGCAAAAACTTGTTTTCACTATGTTTCATTATTGTAAACAAAATTTCTACTACTGACAGCTATAATTTTTGAGTAATTGCTTTTGGTCAAGCCCCATTTTAAATGTGTTACTTGCATTATCTCACTTAATATTCAAATAAATGCACACAAAAAAACCTGAGGTAAAAGCTATTATAATCCCCAACTGATTTACCAACATTCACTTATCTGCATAATGATACATAAATATTTACACATGTAGGTTTCCTTCCAAAGCCTTAGCCAGGCTTTGGAAGGTTAGTATTTTGGAATGGCTAATGAAGAAGAGATTAGAAATAGAAATGCAGAAAGAGAGTTTTGTTTGCAAAATAAATTGCCATCAATTTGCAGGATTCATTGGAAAGCTAGAAGCAAGAACATGAGATAGGAGGAACACAAAGAAAGGAGGGTTAGAAAAAGTAAGAGAAAAATTGTGACATCAGATCATAGTGGTATCAAGAAGTAAAAATTCAAGGAGATGAACAATATGGAAAATGGCAGACTAGAAGAGAAGAAAAACAAACAATCCTATATAATAAAAGCCTAATATGCAAATCAACTGAATGGCGCAACAACTAGTGGAACAACCAGTCACTGTGATGCACACTAACCATCAAGGGGCAGTTGCTCAATGCAGAAGCTGCTCCCTGCTGGCAGGCCCCATGCCAGCCAAGGCAGGTGCCAATGGGGGACCCCAATTGCTATGCCAGTCACCCCACAGATCAGCCCTGATCACCAGCCAGGCCTAGGGATACTACTCATGCATGAATTTTGTGCATTGGGCCTCTAATATACTATAAGAGAATACAAATATTTGACATGAAGAAGGAGAGCTTATGAGTGACTTAGAGAGGATAGGTTCTGTGATGTGAAGCAGACCATGGCCAACTTACATGTAGAAATGCAGGGGAATGGGAAATGGAAATTGAGATGAATGTTGTTTATTTTTTAAAGGCAATTAGAGAAATGTGATTTTTCTATCTCTTATCTTGATCTCTAGTTGGCCTCCAGGGGCACAAGATATGAGAGAATATATAGAATCACCTATACAAAGTCATAACCCCTCCTGGAAAATTGAATCATTTTGGATATAGAAACACTGATGTCATCCATTATTCCTCATTGAAATCATAAAGAAGCCAAAAGTAGTTCCCAAAACACAGCCTTCTATCAGCTAATAAATGATCCCAAAGTCATTGCTGAATCCATCTAGTAAACAGCTCCTTATGATGACAGTTACTCAATAAGAATCTTTGAGCCCTACCTGGTTTGGTTCAGTAGATAGAGCAGTGGCCTGCAGAAGGGTCCCTAGTTTGATTCCAATCAAGGGTACATGTCTGGATTGCAGGCTCAATCCCCAGAAGGGGACATGCATGAAGCAGCCAACTAATAATTCTCTCTCATAATTAATGTTTCTATCTCTCTCTCCCTCTCTCTTCCTCTCTGAAATCCTATATAATAAAAGACTAATATGCAAATCAACCAAACAGTAGAACAACTGATCACTATGATGCACCCTGACCACCAGGGGGCAAAAATTCAATGCAGGAGCTGTCCCCTAGTGGTCAGTGAGCTCCCACAGCGGGAGCTGCTGCTCAGCCAGTAGCAGGCTCATGGCCGGTGAACACAGCAGTGGTGGCAGGAGTCTCCACCACCTCCATGGCAGTGCTAAAGACCCCTTGGGGGTGCAGGACTGCAAGAAGGTGCAGGTTGGTTTGAGGGACCCCCTCTGCCCCCTGGAGTGCATGAATTTTGTGCACTGAGCCTCTAGTATATATATTTGTGCATGGGGGGTGGGGGTCCCCTCAGCCCAGCCTAAACCCTCTCCAATCTGAAACCCCTCAAGGGATGTCCAACTCACAATCCTGGACTGTGGGCTGGCTCCTAATTGCTCACCTGCCTGCCTACCTGGTCGACCATAACTGCCTGACCCTCACCCCCACCTCTGGCCTGAGCACCCCTCACTGCCTTCTGCATGCTGGCCTGATAGCTCCTAACTGCGCCCCCCGCTGATAACCTGGTTGCCCCCAACTGCCCCCCTGCCAGCTCAATCACTCCAACTGCCCCTCTTACAGCCTGGTTGCCCCCAACTGTCCCCTTCTGCCAGCCTGGTCTCCCCTAACTGCCCCTCCTGCTGGCCTGGTTGCCCCTCACGGCAACCCCACTGGCCTGATCACCCCACTCAGCCTGCTTGTTCAGTCATTTGGTTGTCCCTCACTAGCCCCCCTGCCAGCCTGGTCATAAGCAGCCATCTTGTGGGAGAATGATGGTCAATTTGCATATTACCTCTTTATTATATATATATAGTCAAGCTACAGGGGGAAGGCTGGGGTGGATGGGAGGTGGATGCTGCGGGAGATCAACCAAAGGACTTGTATGCCTGCATATGAGCATAACCAATGAATGAAAGACACTGGGGCGGGGAGGGGGGTGGGTGGGGACATGTGCTGGGGCGTAGGGGAGGCTGGGGGGAGGATAATGGGGAGAGGGAAAGGAAAACATGTACTACTATTAAATATAAGTTATACTGCAAAAAAAATCAATAAAAATATATTAAATTGAAAAAATATATATATATCCTCTTTACTCTCTCTCTCTCTCTCTCTCGAGAGAGAGAGAGAGAGAGAGAGAGAAGGGGTAATTGTCTTTTCCTGCAAAATACTTCCTGTCTAATTAAAAGACATCCAGACTACAATAAGGGTTAAGTAACAAAATACCAGTAAGACTTTCTGAATAACATTGGCCTATATTATTACTGATATCAATAGTGACCAAATTTTGTTACCAGGACCAACACCTGTAGAAAACTGAACTATTCTATTTGAGAGAAAAACACTATAAATTATAATTCACAGTATATTATTAGAACATTGGTAGCCCTATCACAAATCCGTGTTTCAGTAGCTCACTGCCACCCTCCAGTAGCTCTCCGCCCACTGCCCCCCCCTCCTGTAGCTCCTCCCATGCCCCTTCCTCAGTGTCCCCTCATGGCTTGCTGTCCTGCCCTATCCCATAGCTCTCCGCCCCATCCTCCTACTGATCCCTGACCCAGTCATTACCCTTTACGGTGTAACAACCATTTGCATATTACATCTTTATTTTATAGGATTAGCATTGAAATAATGGATTTTTAAAAGATTTTACCCAAATTACTTGTGTCCTTTAAATCTTAGTTTTCTCATCTAAGAAAATGGAAGTGTTATTATCAGAATTAAATAATTCCCGGCAATAGGAAAAATAAGTGCACATACATCTATAAAAGAAAGTCCATGAAGCAAAATAGATATGATATGAAACAGCAGCACAAATTTAAGTATCATGTCCACACATAAAATGTATACAAAGAAATATGTCAAAACTATTCCAAAGGTTCTGAGGGTCCCTTAGCTCTACATCCTGCAAAAGTGGGTGGATTCTTTTCCCCCAAATTCCCAAATGCTGCTAGCTATATTACCACCCAAATCAATTTACTATATATATACATATATATATATATATATATATATATATACACACACACCAAGGTACAGGCATAAGCAAGCCATTATTTCTAGTGAGTTTAATAAAATATCGCAGATGTATGTATTTACTACTTGACATGTATGTTACATTTCAAACTCGTAAGATTCGGAGGTACTCCGTGAAGCTGAAAAATGCAGGGCAATAGATGAATATCAAATAGCACTCTAATAATGTTTTCAAAATAATATTTGGAATTATTGGTCTTCATATGCATTACAGAAACATTATTTCATGCACGTTTCCTCGGTCTGAGGGCATCTTCTCTGGCTTTTCCCGCAACGAAGAATTTGATTCTCTTTTCCCCCTCCCACTCCATGCCTCCAGATTGCTTCCCAAGGCCGGAGCAGCCTGTTCAGCGCCAGGCACCCGGCTGGGTGTGCAGGAGCTATATATAGCTCCACCTTGGAGATGCGCTCACACAAGACACGGGTACAGATGCCCGTGCTGGGTTTGGCATCAATAAAAGATATAAGGATGCGGCTGTCCCCTCTCCCTCTTTCCCACCGGCCCGGTTTTTCAATAATTTTCAAAGCAGGGTGTCATCAGCCCCCAAAGTGATGCAGCAGCTTCGTTTCCCTGCAGTTCTTCAGCCTGCCGGTTCCAGCAATCTGACTCGGGCAGAAACCGGCGCGGAGCCAACACCTACTTCCCAGATGCGGTCACCCAGGCGGGCTGCCTCGCAGCCGGCGCCGCCAGCCCATCCGGGCACAATTACTGCACTCTCCGGGAATCCCGACGGATAAGCCCACCTTTTAGAAACTATGCGAGAAGGTGGTTCCCGGGGGACAGCGCCAGGCTCGGGGAAGCAAAGCCCTCGCTGCCCCGCCCCTGCCCAGTCTGCCGCAGAGATGGGAGACGGGCCCAGGCACTCGCTCTAGAGGCGTCATGCATCCAACAAACCCCTCCGGTGGCGGGGTTGCCCCCACCCCTGATCTCGAAGGGAGCCAGCTTTTAGCAGAGGGACCTGGGAGCAAGCAAGCCCCTTCTTCCCCTCGGCACAACCATTGCCGGTTTTTGTTTTTTGTTTTTTTTTTCTGGGATGTGCTAGAGTCTGGACGCCAGGTAGAAGAGGGAGGAGGAGACGTGCGACGGGCATGGGAAGGAAGAGAAGCTCTCCCCAGTCACGGAAAACGCACACGTCCCGGCGGCTGGCACGCCTGCTCTCCCCAGACCCTCCCCAGCCCAGCAGACATGGCACCCCTCGGGCGCATCACTGGCAGTGGAGAGGAAGCCTGAAAGTTAACCAGACACGGATGGGGGTTCGGTCCCCTCTTCTCGGGCACTGCCGCCTGCCCAGGCACCTGGATCCCAGCACCAGACCCCCTGCGCCCCAGTCCTTCACAACAAGATCTGCGGCGACCTCCAGAGATTTGGGGGTGACGAGGGAGGGGTAGGTCTGGGGGAAGGGGAGGAAGGCAACAGTAGCGTGAAAATGCGCGTTCTTTACCCTATGGGCAAAGAAGGACAAACCCTGCCTCCTACCTGTCCCCTGCTCCGGCTCGCCCCGGCGTGGCACAGCTGGACCATCACCTACAGGTTTCCCACTTCCGCTGCAAACACCTGGGAGCGCATCTCCCCGCGGGCGCCCCTCCTCACCTCGGTGGAGCCCACCCGAGCCACTTGACAGCAGAAGCCCAGCCTTTTAGAGTGGTTATTGGTGCCGCGGGGAAAGCGGGGCGGGCACCGAGGAGAAAATCTCGTCTCTGATTGGACAGGCGGGATGTCACTCTCAGCCCAGTACTCTCAGCCCTACTCTCAGCCGCGGAGTGGTGGCTGCTTAGGGTCTCTTCAGTGCTTATGGCCAAAACCTGCTGCTTGGGGATCAAGGACCCCTAAGAGGAGGAGGGGAACTGGTTTGATGACTTGTCATTTGATACCCTGAGAGGGAAGGAGAGGCCAGGCATAAGCAGACACCCAACACTTCCAGAGCTTCCCTGAAGGGACCATCTGCTCTGAGATTTGACAGGCAAAAATATGAGGCGCAATGCCTCCATAAAGAAACAAGAACCTCGGTGAAGAATTGAGAAAAATAGAAAAATACGTACACTTATGTAAAAAAAAAATCACTATAAAAAATAAAACAGGGGGAGGAGGGAGTGTGAGGGTTTTTTGTTTCAAGTTTCCATTTTTGCCTAAATGCAACGTGGTAGTTTTGTGTTCGTGTATAGAAAAGGTTGAGCTGCTTATCTGTAGTGCAGAGAGACTCCCAATATCCTCTGAAAGGAACAGTATAAGCCTGTAGAATAACCTCTAGAGAAAGACTAAAGGAAAGAAATTACTAGTAAGGCCAAACTGCATAAGGGGCTTGCCTTGGACAGGTCATTTGGTAGCAAAAGTCTTGAAATACCAGAAGACTGACTGATAGTCTGTTCTCTTTCTACCGATATTAGCCATTATTCCTTTTGTGTTTAAACCCTGAGGCTGCAGAGCATGGACAAGTCAACCCAAACCTAAGTGATCCCTAGCCCGCCCTTTAGGTTCAAGGCACAAGAGCAAAACAAGTTTGTGCCCATCTTCCAACTTTGCCATGGTCCAGGTGAAATCAGGAAGCAGTGGAATTTAAGAGACTTCTTAAAAGGGGAAAAATGATTTTAAAAATCACAAGTAAAGTTATGGGTAAAGAAGTGTCTAATTTTAGTGCCACGTGAAGAGACAATCTCCCTCAATGGCTGCATCATGTCAGCAAAATAGCCAAAATTTTTCACCCACCTAAATTAAGTAGCTATCTTAACTATCTTAACTAACTCTGAGCATAAGACAGACACAACTTCCATCCCTAAAGACCTTATGATAGACTTGAGTTACTAGACAGCTAGCTATTAGAGAAGATGACATTGTTATTAAATGCTAAATCATTGTAGGATCTTAGCTGAGTACTTATGGTTTTTATTGCTATTAGACTAGACTCTTCATAAAAATGCTATCTTTATAAAACTGAAGAAAACAAATTAATGTTTTGGGGAGTAAGAAAAGAACCCCAGAGATAATTTACAGTGGACAATAAACATGGTTCTTATGCCAGAAAGCCTCAAACATTGAGTGAGGATAACTAAAAAAATGCAATGATAAGTTTTACAATCTAATCAGTCATGTTTCTATGTAATATATCATTAGTCTTGCACCTCCACCCCAGTCACCCACACCAATTATTCCATTGAATTGTACAAATCATTCATTACTTAGTGCATTTACTGAGCACTTATTCTTTGCCACACCCTGTATTAGGTACTACAGAAATAAACAAGAATTATACATTGAACTTGTTTAGGAAGGACTGAGGAAGCAATTAAGAAAGCAAAATATTATAACAGAGAATGTGTGTTTTTAAGCACTAACAATTTTGTTTATTTCTAAGCATTTGAATCACAGTGAACTCCAACAGACCCTCCTCTAGATGTAAGCAGTGAAGAAAAGGCATAGTAGCAAGGAAATAAAATAAGTATCAAGGTCAGCACAGGAGTGGAAATTGGAAGTGAAAAGAATGTTAAAGAAATCTCTGCTATCCTAAATCTTTCATTCCTTAGTTCATTCATTCTTTCAAGAAATATCACTATTTCAGTATAGAGATGAATGCAATAGGCAAATTCTTATGAAGCTTATTTTTTGTTGTTCTTCAAACAATATAACTTTGTGTATTTACACACAACTTGGGAATAGTATTAGGAGAATTGCTACCTGGTCATCAGTCACTGCATATATTTTCAGATAAAACAGACCATCTCTGGGATATAAGTTATTGTTTTATAGAGAATACATGCATATCTGTTTTTGTTACATATATCCTTATGTATATGAATATATCAAAAGTATCTGCTGCAGAGCATTTTAAACTTTCCAAACCACTTTCATATACAATCCTACTCTTTCTTAGCCCATTTCACAATTGAGGAAGTTGAAATACCAAAGGAAATGTAAAGGTAATCCTATATAATAAAAGGCTAATATGCAAGTCAACTAAATAGTGAAATGACCGGTCGCTATGATGCATGCTGACCACCAGGGGGCAGGGTGGTCAGTGTGCTCCCACAGAGGGAGCACTGCCCAGCCAGAAGTCAGGCTCATGGCTGGTGAGCATGGTGGTGGAAGACTCTCCTGCTTCCACTGCAGCACTAAGGATATCCCCAAGGGCTCCCAGACTGCAAGAAGGCACAGGCTGGGCTGAGGGACCTCTCCCCTGAGAGCACAAATTTTGTGCACCAGTCCTCTAGTAAAAAATAATTCTGTACATAATGTTTGATATATAGAAGACATCCAGTACATTCTTATTGATAAATATATGGCTTATAAAATGTCAGAATTTGAAGAACTTTACAAATCATTGTGTAATACCCATTATAGTATGAAGCAGAGAATCATCTAATAAAAGAGTAATATGTAAATTGACCATACCTCCACTACACCCACAAGCCATGCCCATCAGCCAATCAGGAGCTAATATGCAAATTAACCCAACCAAGATGGCTGCAGCCATGGAGTGAGCAGGAGGCTTGGGTTTCCCTGATAATGGAGGAAGCCAAGCTTTCCACACAACCTGGCCAGCCTAGGCTTCCACACAAGGCTACAAAGTTTCAATTATAGAAGATAAATAAATCCCAGATACCAGAGCCTCTGGTTGCTGGGGTGAGTGGATGGCCTGCAAATCATCACAGGCCACTCACCCAGGTCACCCCATGCACCAAGGCAACCCTCACCCTGATCCAGGACACCCTTCAGGGCAAACCAACTGGACCCCAGCCATGTACCAGGCCTCTATCTTATCTAATAAAAAAGTAATATGCAAATTGACCATCACTCCAACACACAAGATCACTGCCCCCATGTGGTCAAATATGGCTGCCCCCATGTGGATACAATATGACCAGCAGGGGAGGGCAGTTGGGGGCTATTAAGCCTGCAGGGGAGGGCAGTTAGGGGCAAACAGGCTGGCAGGGACATAATTAGGCATCAATAAGGCAAGCAGAGGAGTGGTGAGGGGGTGATCAGGCTGGCAAGCAGAAGCAGTTAGGGGCAATCAGGAAGGCAGGCAGGCGAGTAATTGGGAGCCAGTAGTCCTGGATTATGAGAGGGATATCCTACTGGGATCAGGCCTAAATGGGCATTTGGACATCTCTCGAGAGGTCCCATATTGGAGAGGGTGCAGGCTAGGCTGAGGGACACACATCCCGTGCACGAATTTCATGCACCAAGCCTGTAGTATATTATAATTTTGCTCAACATCTTTGAACCTAGTTAAGGTTCTGAAACACAGGTCACAGGGCTATTTATTCATTGTTTTTTTTTTTTCCACCATAATGAACAATAACATTTTCTGGTATCTTCTTTAGAAGAGTTCTTGCTATTTTTTCCTCCCTGAACCACCCAGCCTTTGAAGTTTTCAGGCCTTACAATGGTGTACTCATCCTCCAGCATCTATGAAAACATTAAAGCATCCCACTTTAACTAGAAATTAAGCAGAGCATAAAAAGTAGCCAAGGCTCAATTCACTTGTAAGTTTGGTGTCTGCCCCCTGAGATTGGGATCAGAGTGATCAGGGCTGGTATGTCAAGGTATAAAGAAAGCTGATGGAAATGGGTGGTGAAGTAGGCAGATCACCTCAGGCACATATTGTCTCTAAAGTAAAGAGGAAAAGAACCACAGAAACATTATCTGGGTCCTCTTATCTGACAGCCTTGTATACAACCTATTTTGAATTCTTCAAAAGAAACAATAGGAAAAGTTTGCCTTGTTCCCTGGATGGCTCTGATTCCCTCACCACTCAACAAGTTCCATAGCACAATATATCAGGTATTACATTGCTAAGCTTCTCTTAGCCTTATTATTAAATTTTCTGCCACCCCCTCCTTCTTCCAGCATGCGTTGGCTTTCATTCTTGAAACACTGCAATTTCCTTCAACCAGTGATTAAATCTCAGTGAGGAGAGAGGAAACACAGCAACAGCACAGCTTTCCACAGCATGTATTTATTTTCTTTCTCCTCTGCCCCACCCACAATTTTCTCACTTCAAAGCTCCCCAGGAGAACAGTTGCTAACATAGCCTGATATAGTATAGAAGGGGGAGGATAAGGGAAAAGGGTGTTTTCCCATCAAAATTTCAAGCTACACTCAACACAGCAGAAAGACAAAGGAGGCTCTGCCCACTAGTTTGAAGAGAGTCATGTTAACCCAGACTGCAGCATCTCAGAGGAGATCACATCAGCCCACTGACCTAGCTTTTACAAAGCCAACTGGGAACACAGCAAAGGGATTCTCTCTCTCTCTCTCTCTCTCTCTCTCTCTCTCTCTCTCTCTCTCTCTCTCTCTCTCTTACACACACACACACACACACACACACACACACACACATACACAGACTGTCAGTACCACAGGGCTGGAAGAAGAGTATTAAATTCTGGAAATACAGTTACAGCAGCAGCTTGCTGTTCACTCGGGACCACTGCAACCTTCCCGGAGATTAGTAAGATTAGAATGCCTTTTGTTTTGTGAGTGGCTGCTGTGCACCAAAAGGACAGATCTGCTGAAAAGCCACATGCTAACATTGCAGGCCCATCTTCATTCAGCTTCCATTATTTCAGAATAGAGTCCCATTCTTTCTCTTTAATATTTGATATGAAGTATACCAGAACAGCATGTTAGTTCATACTTCAGAGCCAATATGCCCTCCAAATTTTTCAATTCAAGGAACTCATACAGAGGAGCCAATACTCAATTGCTAAAATGAAGCTTTAGCGTCCCTTACTCATGGAGAAGAGGCAACCTTCATTAAGATATAATTTTCTTCTTTCCTAACTGCCGTTGTAAGATACTAAAATTTTTATTTTATTTATGTCCTTGAAATGATAGATAATTCAGCATCTGGAGTGGACATAGGATGGGGCATTAGACCTTTGTTCTACTCTAGACTAGTGACTAGCTGACAATAGAGGAACCGGACTTTAAGCCTTAGTTTCTTGCGCTATAAAATGAGGGGCAGAGATATAATTCAAAACTATTTGCTAAGAATATGGTGTTAGCATCTTTATACAAGATCATCTACCCAAATATATGTCCTACCCTGAAATCAACTAAAAGAAGCAAAGGGGAGAGGAACAGAGGAAATAATTTGCCCATTTCATCCAAATGTATTGACCTAAAGTTATTCATACTTTCCCCATTTTATGTGTTTAATATCTAGTCAATCTCTATTTACAGCCCAATTTTCATTCCCAGTATTGATAAATTCTGTTTTCCCTTGTCAAGTTTCCACTATTTCGAAATTTTATTAATCATTTCAAATATCAATCTTGGCTTTATTATTTTTCTCTAATGTATGTTTGTCTTGTATTTTATTGATTTGTGCTCTTATGTCTATGGTTTCCTTCCTCTTAGTTTTCTTTTTTACTATTCTTGGAATGGATGTCATTAATTTTCCAGCCCCTTTTTTTTTTTTAATATATTTTATTGATTTTTTACAGAGCGGAAGGGAGAGAGATAGAAAGTCAGAAACATCGATGAGAGAGCGACATCGAACAGCTGCCTCTTGCACGCCCCCCACTGGGGATGTGCCCGCAGCCAAGGTATATGCCCTTGACCGGAATCGAACCCAGGACCCTTTAGTCCACAGTCCGACGCTCTATCCACTGAGCCAAACCGGTTTTGGCCAGCCTTTCTTTTTTTAATATTTGCCTCTGTGCTATAAAATTACTCTTCGTAGTCCCTTAGTGTATCTGACAAGTTTTAATGTCTTATCTTCATTGTTATTCAGTTTAAATATTTTCTAATGTCTGTTTGCTTGTTGTTGTTTTTTGTTTGTTTGTTTTTTTGGGGGGGGATCCAAAGATAATTTAAAAATGCATAGCTTATAGTCACTTTGGGTTTTTCTAATCTTTTTGTTTGAAAAAAATTAGTTTAATTTTATTGTTGTCATAAAAAATACTCTTTTATTGGGGCTTTGTTTATAATGTAAAATTTGCATTTTTGGTAAATGCCCCCTGTACTCAAAAAGGATATAGAAGTTCAGTTTCTGGTAATAAAGAAATGGGTACTATTGAACCACATACCCTTTACATAGATGTAAGCTATAAGCTCTGGCAAGAAGAAGCAAACTACTTGAGAGCACGAGGGAATAACCAAAGCAGGAAGAACATGCAGGCTTATCTATGTATGGAAAAGGGAAATGGCAGTGGGTCAGTTACCCATTGTATACAGCATCCAAACAGGATGGTATAAAGGACAGAGTTCTGGCTAATCACAGAGAAGAAGAAGAAAAAAAACAATGAGAAAGGAAATCTTGGGAAGTAGAGGGAGAGATACAAAAACGGAGAGTCCTCAATTCAGAATATAAACTCTACCCACATCTTAAATCAACTCTGGAACTACAAATACTTAGCACACACTCCAAGCAACCCAGTAAGGCTTAAAGAACTGTAATAGGCTGAGTCATAACTCCTTACCCCCTGGAACCTGTACATGTGACCTCAAATGGCAAAGTCTTTGCAGAAGTGCTTAGGGATCTTAATATGGGGAGACTATCCTGGATTGTCCAGCTGGATCCGAAGTACACTCACATGCATTCTTATATGAGGAAAGCAGAGGGAGATTTCACTATACACTGAGCAGAAGGTGATGTGAAAACAGAGCCGAGAGAGATTGGAGAATGATGGCCTTGAAAATTAAAGTAATGCAAGCATATGCCAATGCATCCCCATAGCCATCAGATTTGGAAGAAACAAGGAACATGAATTCTCCCTAAAGCCACTGGAGGTAGGGTGGCCATGCTGACAGATTTGGCATTCTGGAATCCAGAAGTGTAAAGGTACACATTTTTGTTGTTTTAAAACATTTTGTTGCTTTAAGTGAAAACACAATTTTGTTTTGTTTTGTTTTGTTTTGTTATGGGGATAATTTATGAGAGCAGCCATCAGAAACCAGTAACATAATTTAGCAGACATTTCAAGTGCTGCCTGACAAAGGTGAGACACATTTTGCAACTTAAGTGCAGCCAACTTAACTACCTTCAAACAAAACAAATAAAATACATTAATACTCCTCAAAAAAACACAACACAATCCAGAATCTCTGCAATGTATGATCAGATTGTCCAGCACTTAATTTAAAATCATTTGACATACTATGTTGCTACCCTCCTCAGAAACAAACAAACAAACAGAAACAAAAAAACCTAAGGAGAACACAGAAATATGCTATTCATGCTTAAAAGTAAAGGCAAATATTAGAATTAGCAGACAACATTTTTAATTTTCATTTATTTTTAATGTATTTTATTGATTGTTCAGAGAGAGGAAGGGAGAGGGATAGAAAGCCAGAAACATCGATTAGAAAGAAACATCAATCAGCTACCTCCTGCACACCCCGCACTGGGGATGTGCCTGCAACCAAGGTACATGCCCTTGATTGGAATCAAACCTGGGACTTTTCAGTCTGCAGGCCGAGGCTCTATCCACTGAGCCAAACTGGTTCCGGCAGACATTTTTTTAAACTGCTATTATAACTATGTTCAAAGGCAAAAAAGTTGGCTTATAATGATGTTTTCCCAATAAATTTTGTACACACTAATTTTTATTCTATAATCAATTTCCTGGGTAAGCCATCACTATATAATAAATCATGCATTCTCATTACAAAAAGTATGAAAAGCTATGAGACATAATAGTTGGAAAACATCTACCCAGAAATTGGCCAATTATTGTTTGATATCATTAGTTTAATAGACTTTCCCTAAATTTTCATGGATATTCCAATTGAAGAGTAACACTCAAAATATTGTCTTCCTTTCCAGCCTTTGCCTCATGTCATCTTTTCAGTAATTATGGCTTATATCTTATATTTTTCTATATCTGTATTTTTTTTAACTTTCAAGTGTCTCTCATGAAAATTACTCTGACCCTACATTTTCTTCTAATTATAGTAAAAAGCCCTGAGAATTGAAAATTTTCCACCATGGCACTCACATTTCTCTCCTGGCTTTCTCTAAGAACTCTAAAGCTCTTTCTCCAAGTTCCATTCCCTTCTTTTCCCTCTCCTTCTCTCTCTCTCTCTCTCTCTCTCTCTCTCTCTCTCTCTCTCTCTCTCTCTCTCTCTCCCCCCCCACACTAATTTTATAAAGAATTGGTTTTTGACTCACTCTCTTATCACTTAACCTTTTCTCTGGTTCTAACTTCCTCCTATAGATAATTTTTCTACATCTCTATTTCCAATCTTGGCTCTACTCTGCACTGTAGCCACATAAATCCATTTATCTAGTAAATTTTTCAAGTTAGATGAATCAAAATCATATCAAACTCAAAAGGACCAAGACTGAAATAATTACCTTGGTACAAGTTACAAAGAAACATTATTAAAACAGAATCTCTATGTCTGGGATAGGACAAGGAGATATGTTTATGTGAATTGCTAAAGGAAAAGTTGTCAATATTCAGAATTTAAGATAAAATTCCTAGCTGTAAAAAAAAAGTGTGAAAGATATATACTAGTAATATAAAATAGCAAGGCACAGTCAGGAATTGTGATAATTGGATTATAATTAAAGCATAACCATGAAGAAAATGAAAAACAGATTAGAAATGGCATT
The DNA here is from genome assembly GCA_027563665.1 of Antrozous pallidus. Classification (NCBI taxonomy): domain Eukaryota; kingdom Metazoa; phylum Chordata; class Mammalia; order Chiroptera; family Vespertilionidae; genus Antrozous; species Antrozous pallidus. The sequence continues at coordinate 76,971,416 of CM050513.1, forward strand.
GGCCTTCTCACTTTTCCTCAGATAAATGAGGCATACTCCAAATGTAGATCCTTTGCATATACATTTATCATAAGTGGGTATAATATTTTGTTGTAAGCATTTGCTGGTATATCTCTTTATTGCAAATAAAAGGCTCCATGAGGCAAGGGTGATGTTTGGTTGATTGGGAATCCTGGTACAAACTAAGAAACAAATTACTTCTTTCTACCATCTGTTACATGTTATCTATCTGAGAAAACTTCCGAAAAAGAGGGCATATAGATCTTTAAACACAAAGAGAAATTAACTAGATAAAGGGTAAGGAATAGCAGACATACAGTTTTATAACTAAGAAACATAATTTTCAGTTTGCTTATAGCTAAATGGAAAGTGTAGATTTTTAGGATCACATTAACACTTACTAGAGAAAGAACATCTCTATCACTTTTAATCTTAATGAGCTATTAACATAAAGGTTAATTGTGAGAAATACAGCAATTTGGTGATAAAAGCACAGTAAAGTATAAATCAACCTACACAACTAGGGAACATTTAAAATTTAAATTTGGGGACTCTGAGCTCTTGCTTGTTTCTGAAGAAAATGAGGTCATAAATATCATTAGTTCTTTTGCCCTTTTTTGAATATGCAGTAATAACGTGAGAAACACTTAGTACAAGTATCTCAGCACACAAGGACAATGCAAAGCATAGCTTAAGAGAATAGCATTACCTACTTCCAGTAAATGAGAACATTTAGCACCCATCCAATTATCTTTCTAGTCCTGCTTAAAAGAAAATTAACTTTAACTTTCATGTGAACATAATTATTTTTTCCCAAAGATCAGATTGGGCCTAAACCTGCAGTCAGACATCTCCCATAATCCTGGACCTCTAGTTCCTAATTGCTCACCTGCCTGCCTGCTTGCCAGGTTGCCCCTAACTGCCCTGTCCCCACTGGCCAGATCACTTCTCACAGCCTCTGCTTGCCAGCCTGATTGCCCCTAACTGCCAGCTAGGTTGCCCCCAACTGCCCCTCTCTGCTGGCCTGGTTGCCCCTCACTGCCAGCCTAATTGCCCCCAACTGCCCCCTTTGCCAGCCTGGTTGCCCCCAACTACACCCACCCTGACAGCCTGGTTGTCCCTAACTGCTCCCTACCCCCACCAGCCTGGCCGCCCCACTCAGACTGCTTGTTCAGTCATTTGGTTGTCCCTCACTAACCCCCCTGCCAGCCTGGTTGTAGGCAGCCATTTTGTGAGGGCATAAGAGTTAATTTGCATATTATCTCTTTATTATATAGGATTTTTAGATATATTGTTAATGGCAAATGGCACCAAACATTAGACCTTGGTCCTTGAGTTTTGGCTAAGAAAGAATTCAAAGCCAAGGCTCAAATACAAGCAAAATTTTATTTAGAAAGTCACTGAGGTAGGAGTGAGGCTGAAAGAAGTGAGCCAGTTAAGCTGCTTGGGCTCAGGGAACACGTTCCCAAGTCATAAGAAGGGCCCTTAGAGCTTAGGAGAAAGAAAGAAAAGTATGCCCTTTGAGGAAAGGAAGGGGGAGCAAGGGTGTGGGCATGCTAGAGAAAGAGAGAGACAGAGTCAGAACATGCTGGGGAAAGAAGGAGATGAGGAAAGGCATAGGTGTGGTGTGTGTGTGTGTGTGTGTGTGTGTGTGTGTGTGAGAGAGAGAGAGAGAGAGAGAGAGAGAGAGAGAGAGAGAGAGGGCTCCACTCGAGGCTTCAACTTGACAACTGGAGGTCTCTGGAGAGGATCTCAATAGAATATTCATCAGCCTTCCAGGTGTGTCTACTCAAGGTCTGGTCTCCACTGATAATTCAGTAAAAACATCGGATCTTTAGTCATGACACCTGGTCCTGATGTCAGCCATTGTATCAACCACATGGCCTTGCTGTTTTGCTGTGGCTGGAGCTGAAACAAAACTGAGGCCTAGTTGTCTCTAGGGCTTAACACTTAAAGGAGTCTTTCTTTGTACAAGGGCTTTTATGGGAATCCAAGAAGGCTTCTTTCCACCCCCCTGTTGCTCCTCTAAGGGGGTCTACCACACGACTAGTGACATGCCAGTGGAGGAAAGGCCAGGAGAGGGTTCAGACCACTTCACCAAGGATTTGCTAAAGGAGGAAAGGTCACTCTGGAGGTGAGGTCCTGGCTCAGTTTCACCTGTTGCTAGGTACCTAGGGTTTTCTACCCTGGTGACTTTCCATACCTGGCTTAGCATTGCCACTCTGCTCATGTCTGTCTGTCTACTATATAAATATGGCATATCCCTTAGGCATACAGTGCAACCCTGGTTCTCAAACTTAATTCATTCCAGAAGGCTGTTTAAGAAGCAATTTGTTAAAAAATCAAATCATTTTTTTCCCATTGGGAATACTGTAAACTGAATTAATCTGTTCCAGACAACTGATTCCCTGTTTTAATCTTTCTTAAATACAATCTGTCTAATGTACTATTTAAACCACAAATAAATACTTTAAAAACAAAAAGGACGAGAAGTGTAAATGAAATTTAACAAAAAGGAAATGAGATTCAGTTACCTGTGATTTTTGCTTCATGAGCACTTTCACACTCTTAGCAAACTCAGCATTCTTAATGGCCTCTTATGCTTTAAAATTGTGCTAATAGTTGACTTCACCATACCAGGATTCCATACACAGATCAGACATGCGTACACCTCTATCATACTTTGCATTTATTTATTTTGTAATCTGTATTGTTGTTCTCAACTTTCCTTTTCACTTTGCTGATATTACTAACCTTCTTAGGCCACATAGTGACTTACTGTGCCTATTTTAATAACTAGAGGCCTGATGCATGAAAATTCATGCAAGATTAGGCCTTCTTTCCCCCGGCTGCAGGCACCGGCTTCCATTTGGCACCCAGTATCCAGGCTGCCTCACTGGCTCCCCTTCGGCACCCAGCACCTGGCACCTGGGACCTGGGCTAGCTTTTCTCTAGTACCGACTTTGTCAGGAAGGACTTCCAGAATGACATCCAGTCTAATTAGCATATTACCCTTTTATTATTATAGGTAAGCATCTACAAAAGCAAAAATTCATGAAAACATTCATAGCACAGTTTCCTGAGATGTTGACATGAGGTTTAGCAGTAAGCTAACTCACACTAGCACATTCTCTCTTCTGTTTGTTGCCTGGCAGACATGTGGCTGATCATACAAGTATCAGCATGAGAAGGATGTCAGTTCAAGAACTGAAGTTTTGTTCAACAACTAATACATTTTTCCCATGAACAACTTGGTTGAGAACTGAATTTTTCCCAATGGGAGATATTTGAGAACCGAGGTTTGACTGGGCACATATGTGTCAATCATTTATGTATGATTGTGATAAGCTAAAAGCTGTTTACCTTGCCTCCCTGGTTTACATGAATGTCTGAACATTTTTCTATGTTGCTATTGCACTTTACAATTCTATTAGACACTCTAGGTTAAATAAGTAGTACTTACACTATCAATACTATCAAGAATCCCTTTGTTGCCCATCTGGTGTGGCTCAGTGGTTGAACATCGTTCTATGAATCTGTTTGATTCTCTGTCAAGGGAAATACCCAGTTTCAGGCTCGCTCCACAGTGTGGGAAATGTAGGAGGTAGCCAATCAATGATTCTCTCTCGTCATTGATGTTTTTATCTCTTGCTTCCTCTCTCTTCCTCCCTGAAATCAATAATCCTATCTAATAAAAGAGAAATATGCAAATTGATCATACCTCCCCTAACCCACCAGCTTCACTGACCAGCCACACCCACCATCCCATTAGGAGTGAGTATGCAAATTAACCCATACCAAGATGGCTGCAGCCACTGAGAGAGCAGGAGGAAGGTTTGGGTTTCCCTGGCAATGGAGGAAGCCAAGCTTCCCACAGCCCTGGCCTGCCTTAGCCTCTGCTTAAGGCTACAAAGTTTCAATTATAGCAGATAAATAAATCCCAATAGAAATGGCTGTAGCCACGGAGCGAGTAGGAGGGTTGGCTCTGCTCCAGGCTACAAAATTTCAATTGTAGAAGATAAATAAGTCTCATATACCAGGGTCTCTGCTTGGGTTGTCAGATGGCATGGTCAGCCTGTCACCAAGGCCTCCACATGCTCCAAGGGAACCCCAACCCTGATCCAGGACACTCTTCAGGGCAAACCAGCTGGTCCTCACCCATGCACCAGGCCTCTATCCTATCTAATAAAAGAGTAATTTGCAGATTGACCATCACTCCAACACACAAGAGGGCTGCCCCCATGTGGTCAAAGATCCTGCCCCCATGTAGATACAAGATGGTCATTGAGAGGAATCAGGCCTGCAAGTCAGGGCAGTTGTGGGTGATCAGGCCAGCAGAGGAGGACAATTGGGAGGGACCAGGCCTAAAGGGGAGAGCAGTTGGGGGTGATCAAACCTGCAGGGGAGTGCATTTAGGGTTGACCAGGCCAGCAGAGGAGGGAAATTGGGGACGACCGGGCCTGCAGGGAAGGGAAGTTGCAGGGGACATAGGCCTGTAGGGGAGGGCAATTAGGGGTGACTAGGCCGGCAGAAGAAGAAAGTTGGGGGCAAACAGGCTGGCAGGGTAGGAGTTAGGCATCAATCAGGCTGGCAGACAGAAGTAGTTAGGGGCAATCAGGAAGGCAGGCAGGTTCAGGTAAGCAGTTGGGAGCCAGCAGTCCTGGTTTGTGAGTGGGATGTCCAACTTCCCTTTTAGGCCTGATCCTGGTGCATGGGTGGGGACTGGCTGGTTTGCCCTGAAGGGTGTCTTGGATCAGGGTGGGGGTTCACTTGGGGTGTGGGGCGGCCTGGGCAAGGGCCTGTAGTGGTTTGCAGGCCAGCCATGCCCCCCAGTGACCCAAGCAGAGGCCCTGGGATCTGGGATTAATTTATGTTCTACAATTGAAACTTTGAGCCTAGAGCAAAGCCAAGCCTTCTGCTTGCTCCATGGCGACAACCATTTCTGTTTGAACCTTTGTAGCCTAGAGTGGAGGCCTAGGCTAGGGCGGCAGAAGTTTGGCTTCTTCCATCACCCCAGCAATCCCAGCCTCTTCTCTCTCCAGCTCCTTGACTGCTGCTATTTCTGTTGGGATTATGTGTCTTCTATAATTGAAACTTTGCAGCATTGAGTGGAGGCCTAGGCTGGCAATGGTAGGCAGACAGCTTGGCTTCCTTCATTGCCGGGAAACCCAAGCCTCCCTCCTGTTCTCAGTGGTGGCAGCCATCTTTGTTGAAGTTTATTTGCATAATTTGCTCTTGATTGTCTGATGGGCATGGCTATGGGCGTGGCTTGATCTGAGGTAAAGTCAATTTGCATATTACTCTTTTATTAGATAGGATTTTTTTTTTTTTAAGAATGCCTTTGTTGACTAACGGATGTCTAGTTTGAACTCAAAGAAACAGGGCATAGGAGGTCAGGTCAGTTAGAAAAGGGAAAAAAGACTGCAATGCTTCATTTGAATCGTAGACTTGAAAACTACATGAGAGATTCAAGTTTTCCATGTTTCACAGTTCTTTGTAAAGGTTGTTTGGTAGAGGTCAACAGAATTAGTGGGCAATGTGCAATTGTTAGAGCTAGAATTATTCCACCTGGATTTCCCCTCACTCTGAGCCCCCCCCCCCCCCACCTATTTAAGTCCTCTCTAGTTCTAAATACTCTAACACCTTGCATTACACTTTGAACATCAAACTCTTTTTTCCATTACAAGTAATCTGGCTCTTCCCTACCTCTGGGATTGTATCTCTACTCTCTTAGCTCTTTGCTTAATATGTACAGCCACACTCAGTTGGTATGGCTTTTTTTTTTTTTTTCTAAAAAATTCTTCTGCTGGTTCTTTATATGATTGGATTTCTAATAGTTTTTTCAAATCTAATCTTAAATCTCACCTCTCAGAGAAGACTTTGTGATGACAGGACTGGACAGAGGTGAACTGGCTGCCACATGTTGCAGCAAAAGCAGCTGCTCTTAGACCACCTGCTGAATCCCTGCTGACCCTAAGGACACCATAAAATTAAACTATAGGTTTGGACCAGGTGCAACAAAGAAATGGAAACTTCCGACCAGTCTTCTTTTTAGCTCTTGTTTATTCCTCCTTTCCATCTTGAAGATCACACTAAAGTATATCAGCAACAATTACTGAAACATTAAATGCCAATTAGATTGGATTATTTTCCAATGTTCAATTAGATGCTCAAGTCCAAAATCTAGAAGTCATCCTCCACTCTTTTCTTTTTCTCACCTACCTATCTATTCCATTAATAATTCCTATTAACCATTGCTCCAGAGATGATAATTATCACAGGGGCTATCACTCTGATCAAGGCTACTATTAACTTGTTGTGAGCCTCAGGCAATAGCCTGCTAATTGGTCTCCTTCCACTCCCAGCTATATGCGAAATCACCCAAAGTGATCATTTAGAAGCAGGAATCCATTTAGATCACTTGCCCATTAAATACAATCTAATGACCTTGCATTACAATTTGAAAGTCCAACTCTTTTCCATTACAAATGATCTGGCTACTCCCTACCTCTCTGACCTCATCTCAAACCACTCAGTTCTTTGCTGGCCTTGATTCTGTTCCTCAAATATGCCAAACTCAAACCCTGTTCCATTTTCCCTGACAGGCTCTTTCTTCTCCCAGTTCTTCAAATGATTGGCCCTCTATGAGTTCCCAAGTCTAATCTTCAGTGCCATCCCTCAGAGAAGACTTCTGTGACAACACACTTAAAATACATCCTCTAATTCAGACTCTCTGCTATAGCACACTGCGGTTTCCCTTCATAGCACTTTCCTGTAGGAAATGATATTAGGTATTTAAATGTTTACTTATATATTTTATTTCTCTCCCTGCCGAAGGTATGCTGCATAAGGACAAGGACCTTATCTTCACTGTCTCCCCAGTGCTAAACATGGTACCTGCTCAACAAATATTTCTGAATAAATACATAAATATGACACATGTCTACTTTTTAAAATATCCATGGCAGGCTATAAAAAAAAAATCAATGAACACTGTTGGTGAGCACTCACACTGTCACAGACTGACAGATCCCTCTGGATGTACTGTCCTGTAGAGTTGTCCATCTGCCCTTTTTAGAGCAGGCTGCTTGGTCTTGTTCCTTAGGCAGTTGGTGGGCTCAAGGCAGTTAACACTCAATTGATGCAGACAGTCCTTTTAAGGAAAGCTTTCTGATGCTTTTATATTAAACAACCTGGTGTTCTCTCCACCAGCAGTGGCAATTTACTAATTCCTTCAAATAACTAAAATAATCTCGTAATTTTTGCTTATGTACCCAAACATTTACTCCCCTCAAACACTAAATGACCCCAAATTCAAGCATAAGATTTAAATTGGAGAAGGGAAGAAGAAAGAGCTGAAGGGCTATTCAATTTAATCATAAAGTGACCAGATTAAGAAACAGGATCATAAGATTGAGTCCAAAGATACTAACTCTAATTTATTTCTGTTACATAATCATGAAAAATTTTCTTAAAACATACTAACTTATTCAGAGAAAGATAGTGTTCTAAGAAAAGGAAATAATATTGCTCTGATGCAAAGACATGAATATTTTCAGGAGAATATAAACAAGCAGACTGTGAGACTTGTCTTGCTAGGACTGCATAAGGAGGTTTGCCATGCATTTTCTAATACAGTTTCAATTTCTTTTTAAAAAAAAATTGTTCTGGTAAAATGGACATAACAAAATTTAACACCTTAACCATTTTTTAAATATCTTTATTGACTTTTCCCCATTTACCCCCTCTATCCTGCACATACACACACACACACACACCAGGCCTTCCCTACACCACCATCTGTGTCCATGGGATATGCATATATGCATGTACATTTTTTGGTTAATCTCTCTCCACCCACCCACTCCTGCCTTCTCACTGAGATTCATCAGTCTATTTTATGCCTCTATGTCTCTGGATCTATTTTGTTCATCAGCTTACCCTTTCCTTTCGATTTTACACATGAGTGACATCACATGATACTTGTCTTTCTCTGACTGGCTTATTTCACTTACCATAATACTTTCCAGGTCCCTCCATGCTGCCTCAAAGGGTAAGAGATTCATCATCTTTTTTTTACTGCTGCATAATATTCCATGGTATAAATATACCATTACTTTTTTTATCTACTCATATATTGATGGGCACTTATACTTAACCACTTTTTAAGTACACAGTTCAATGGTATTAAGTACTTCACATTATTGTGCAACCACCATGCTACTCTGCCTCTATGAGCTTGACTACTCTAGGTACCTCACAAAGTGGAATCATATGACACCTGGCATATTTCTCTGAGCATAATGACATCAAGTTTCATCCATATTATAGCATGAGAAAGAATTTCCCTCCTTTTTAAAAAATTTGTTTGTCAATTAGAGTTGACATGCAATATTATATTAGTTTCATGTGTACAGCATTGTGATTAAATATGTATATATGTTATGAGGTAATTACCATAATAAGTTTAGTATCCATCTGGTACCATACCTAGTTATTACAATAGTACTAATTCTCTATGCTGTACTTTACATCCCAATAACTACTTATATAACTGGCAATTTATACTTCTTAAATCCGTTCACCTTTTTTACCCATCCCCTCAACTCCCCTCTCATTTGTGGACCATCTCCAAGTAACTTATAAACAGAATATTTTATATATCCACAATCTAGTGGAAAAATACAAAGAAATCAAATCAAAATAAATGTTAAAGACGTTTGTAGTAGGTTTCATAACTGCATTGCAAGACAGAGCTACTAAAAACATTGGATAATATTGAAACTCAGAGAAAGCAAATAGCTTGCTCAAGGTCATAAGTCTAATGAGTGTCAGACTGTTGTTGAAATTCATATATTTTTACTCTGATTTCACCCTTTTCTCAATTACTTCATGTCATTTTCCTACTGCTTACTCGTTAAACATGAAACAGGGTATAGGATATTAAAAACTTCACATTTAACTAACTAACTAACCAAGAATTAAAGAACATACATGTAGGCTAATTTATTAATAGTTTCATATTTAAGCATGTCATAGCAGCAGTTCCAGGTTCCCTTTTCACCAGTCTTGAGCACAGAAATGTAGCACATGCTGACAGCTGGCCAGGCTTGTTAACATCCTGTCCCCATATATCAGCCATCAAACCCACAGAGAATAAAAAGCCAGACACAAACATGCATGAAAGAAAACATTAAAAACACCCAAGAGCTGGATTATGAAATCTCACTTTGCCAGTATTCCTTAGTTCCTCTCTTCGCATAACCCCCTATCAAAGCTCGTTGCTACCCTGAGAGATTAAGATGGGCTTTGGGACAAAATTCGCCCATCTTCTCAGGTGAGTGGCATTTGAATAAATCTCTTTCCTTCCATCAGCACCTGTGTGGTATGTTTGGCAATTTATACTTCTTAAACCCTTTTCTACTGCTTACTCTTTAAAAGAACCTGAAGGTCATTTGGGCTGGTTTCAAGGAGTGCTCAAGTTTAGCAAGTCAACAATTACTTTTTCTTGCCTCCTTTGTTGTGCTGACTTTCCTGCTCTCATATTATATGTAAAAAAATCAAATCAACATAATAATGTGCATATTGTGACTTATAAACAGGATATCCCTACTTATAAGATGGAATAGTACAAATCTGTATTCTATAAAGCCTCAGGCATCAGTCCCAATAAAAGTGAAAAGGAGGGCAATTCTAGTCGCTTCTACATTTCTCTTACATTGTAGGAGCAGTGAAATTTGCTGTTTAAACTAAAAACAAACAAACAAACAAACAAACAAAAAACACATTGTTTATTCAATCTAGTAAGTAAACATATACTCCCAAACTTTTATATATAATTATTTCCAAGTAATTTTTCATTTTATTCTAAAAATACCAAACTATGAGAAAACAAGACAGATATTCATTTCCCTCTAAAAGGGTGGGAAAGCCGAGACCGGTTTGGCTCAGTGGATAGAGCGTTGGACTGCGGACTGAAGGGCCCCGGGTTCGATTCCGGCAAGGGCATGTACCTTGGCTGCGGGTACATCCCCAGTGGGGGACGTGCAAGAGGCAGCTGATCGATGTCTCTCTCTCATCGATGTTTCTGACTTTCTATCCCTCTCCCTTCTGCTCTGTAAAAAAATCAATAAAATATAAATAAAAAAATAAAATAAAAGGGTGGGAAAAAAAACCTATTGAATAATCACTACATAGGAGTTTCTTTAGGTAAAGTCCAAGTTTCTAAGTAGTCCTTCATTATGGTAGGAAAGAAGAATAATGCTGCAGTAATAGACTTACCCATTCTCCCTGCCATCCATACAACTAACCATCCTAAATAGGTAAATGGACAAAAATAAGTGCTTAAGGAATTTCAGGAGAGCTTTCCTATTGAGAACATTAATTCCCAATTCTACTGAAAAATTTAGACCAAAAACATTATGCACCATAAACATATTATAATAGAGAATTCAAAACCCCCAAATTTCTTCAACTAAAAAAGAGGAAAGGTCCATTGATTCAATACCATGTAATTATATGTAATATTTAAGAAGACTAAAGGTAGTGACATTGTCCTGTTCTATTAATGCTTTTCCATTCACATGCTAAAGTGTTTACATTTTCAGAAAATGCATGTGCCCCCCAAATCAGACATCTATTTTACTCAACCGTAGTGCTAATATAGTTTTTTTTGTGTGTTTGTGAATGTAGTAGGAAAAATATAGAAAAAGATAACTACATAAACACATATAAAAACCATGTCTTTATAACTTTACCCACTTTTGTAACTTATTTAGTGTTAAAGGGTCATTTTTTTCTGTTTTCCTAAGGGGAAAAAGTCAAAGAGAAGCTAAACTGATGACTAACAACAGTTCTCAGCCATAGAGGGAAATCTTGATTAACTAGTACAATACCGTTTCCTTTTAAGTTTTTCTTTGTGTTAGTAATTACCAAATGAGAGAGGCCATAATATAATAACTTCAAAGACCAAATCTCAGCTTTTATGTAATGATAGATGTTCTCACACCAGTTAAATTCTTGATGAGAAATATATTTTAAAATACAGTCTATCCTAAATCCTAACATTTCTTACCCTCCCTAGTACTAGCTACCACTTTAAACCAAACTATAGTCAATTATGGCTTGATAACTACCCCTGGCTTCCTGCCATCTCTTGGCCCTCTGCCCTCATTTTGCCACTCAGCAGGAGAGAGAACAATACTTTCACACTGTAAATAGATCATGTCATCACTATGTGGAAAACTATCCTAATAACTTTCCAGTTCTCAGAAAAAAAAGAGGAAACTTTTTTCCCATGTCCTGAAAGATACCTAAACTACCTGGCCTCTGCCTAACTCGAAGAGAATTCAAGAAGAGATACACATGACCAGACATAGGGTGTAGGCAATAAAATGTTCCCAGGAAACAGACCTGTGGAAAAATGGTTGTCATTTTTATAGTAAATTTAAATCTCTGAGCCTAAAAAGAAAAAGGGATGGGCATATTATAATTCAAGGTCAAAATTATAATTTAAACAATGTAAAAAGAAAGGGAATGTTTCCAAGCAGAGAAAAAAGAAACTTTTATATATAAAAAGGAAGAAAGAAAAAAGAAATTAAGGCACGTTGTGTGTAATGTTTAAAGAAAATCTGGTCATTTTATTTCAAAATGACTTATTTTTTGCATAACTTCAATGTGAATATTCTTGGCCATGCCACACTGGAAGAAGAAAAAATTATTCACTTTGCTTTCATTTAAAGTTTAAAAGAGTTCTGGTGTCTCCTTTGCATTTATAAAAGTCCATAATGAATGAATGAATAAATAAATAAATAAATAAATAAATAAGTAGTCCACAGGACAATATGCCAAAATATGAAAATTAAAATAGTAGTTAAATAATTTTAGAAAATTTAAATACATTTGGATAGTCCACAAGAGTCCAATAGGTATCAGATTCAACTTCTGCATAGTATAAGAGTACTTTTATTTAACTTATTTGACACATTGTTTATCTAATTTCTAATTGAAAATTTCTAGTGATAAGAAATTTTTCAACTTAAGATTTTTTACATTACAATTAGAAAAAGTAAAAACGTCTTTAGATTGAGTCAAATATGTCCTAATAATTTTTACTGATTCTTGATTTGTATTCTTGACCAATATATAGTAAATTTAATTTCTTTTCTACCTATTGTTGTTCCATATATGTGAATACAGCTGATATTTCTCGTACACATTCTCTATTCAATAGTCTAACCATTCCAAGGCTCTTCCATCCTTCCTCACATTTGATGGTTACCATTTCTTTACCATGTCACTTTAATTTCTTTGGAGATGCTATTACTTGCAGATATTCTCTTAAAATATTACATCACATCTACACTAATAAAAGAGAAAGATGCAAATTGAACATACCTTCATGAAGCCCACAAGCCAATCAGGAGTGAGTATGTAAATCAACCCAATAAATTAACCCAAGCTGCTAGGGGTGGGGCAGGATGTTTGCATTGTTGCCATGGTGATGACACAGGCATTCCACATCTCCCAGCAGCTCTGGGCCTCTGGGCAGTGTGGGAAGGATGAAAGGTAGCTCCAGGACAGAGCAAAGGTAGTGCTGGCAGCCAGGGGAAGGAAGGCCCATTCTTGCATGAATCTTTGTGCATTGGGCTCTAATACCCCAGATGTATTATGACCTCTAAAATCATTTGTCTTTCTCAGTCTATACAATAGCTTCAATAGCCATGATATATTTACATTAATCTCTGGTCCATTAAAACTTCCTGACTTTTTTTCACCCAAAGTTCTCTGAAACACAGTACCTCTCACCTTATACTTTACTTTTCTTTTAAATAAGAGTTGCTTATTTTTATTCAAATGCAAAACTGTAATCTTCCTTAGATATAATTGTTAGTTGCAGTCTTTTGGAATGTTGAGCTCTCCAAAAGTATTCAGGAATCTTGAGTATGTTATCAATTATATGTATTGATAGTTTTATGTGATTAGCAAATTTGGCAAACAATCTTGCTTACTATGTTTTTTGATACAGTGTTAAAGAAGAAGATCCCTTAAAGCAGTGGTTCTCAAGCTTTCTATTGCAGTGACCCTTTAATACAGTTCCTCATGTTGTGGTGACCCCCAACCATAAAATTATTCTCATGGTACTCCATAACTGTAATTTTACTACTGTTAATGAATCATAATGTAAATATCTGTGTTTTCCAATGGTCTTAGGCGATCCTGCTAGCAGTTCTCAACCTGTGGGTCTCAACCAGGCTAGGCGACCCTCACATGAATTGTATTAAAGGGTCACGGCATTAGAAAGGTTGAGAACCAGTGCCTTAAGGTATATCTTACTAAATAATATTTGGAAACAATTGTTCATCTATTTTTAAAATTCTCTTATCTGCATTTTCATTCAATATACACTGATTTGGGGATAATTCTTAGCAATATCTTGAGACATTTAATTTAAAATTTTGATGAAAGTGATACACAATAATATGTATAATTCTCCTGATTTAGCACAATCTATGTCCCCCTAAACTCTTAAAAGAGCATAATTTAGGCTAATTTAAACTTAAGATCATCCATTTACTAAGAAAAGAACACTTTTTGTTCTAAGTTTTCACACACAAAAAAATTCTTGTTATAAATTTAATATTTCTATTCTGGATGTCTTAATCCAGCCGAATTCCATTCTTAGCTGAAGATAGTGTGTGTGTGTGTGTGTGTGTGTGTGTGTGTGTGTGTATGTGCCATGTGTAAGAGACAATTGTCTACATCGACTCCATTTTATGCTTCAATCCTGATAGCTTCAGTATACTTCCTGGTTTAAGAACTACTTCAAAATCAATAATCCTATATAATAAAGAGGTGATATGCAAATTGGCCATCACACCATCGCACAAGATGGACATTTCCATGTGTTCACATGATGGCCAGCAGGGAAGGGCAGTTGTGGGTGACCCAGGTCAGCAAGGGAGGGCAGTTGGGGGCTACCAGGCTGGCAGGGGATGGCAATTGGGGGCAATTGGGCTGGCAGGGAAGCAGTTAGGGGGTGATCGATAGTTAGGGAGAAAAGATAAAAAGCCACCAGAGTTTTTTGATGTACGTGCTCAGAATGATGAAGTACCCACTGAATGGTTCTGCAGACCCAGAAGTGCTATGGTAAATTTTTGACATCTTGCAGATCATTAAAAAGAGCCTTTGCTAAATGAAATCAACTTTAACAACTTTCACAGATATTTGTGTAAACTTTTTAGAAGTTTACAAAGTAAGGTTTTAGTTTTACATAGAAAAAATATAATTTAAACAATAATAAACATATTTTTAAACCAGAAGATTCTTCATTCTATTGACATCATCTAATCCCACATTTAGTGTAGAGTTTACACAAAAGAAAAGGAGGGAGGAGCTCTTTCCCAGAAAGTAGCAGTTCGGTAATGATAGATTAGTTCAGGATATTTAGAAAAACAAGTATCAAAAGTTTCTAAGTTATAATGGATCTAATAATTGCTTAGAATTCACTTTAAAAATTGAACTCAGCTGCATAGTACCCACCTTGCAACAGAAACTTACTGAAATGAGTCACTGCCACTTGTACAAAACAAATACCCTAAAGAGCCACCACTCTGCATGGGAAGAAGTTGACCTGGGAAAGTGGGGGTTGGCGCTGGGACAGGGAATGCAGAGGCAGCAGCTAGAAGAACAGAGAGCTGCACACAGGTGATAGCCGCTGGATTGGAGCCAGTCCCTCTGGCCATCATCTTACCCCTCCCTGAAGCCTTGTTAGCAGGCTCTGCAGATGGAGGTGAGAAGAGCCATCGCAGTACCACAAATTGAGAAGGCTATTATGTGACCCTGACTCCAGACTCTGAAGCCTAAACCAGACTCGGCAGAGTAAAGCTTCCACAAACAGAACTTTCTGTCTCCTTTCGATCCCTGCTGTGTTTCCATAGCTGACCTCAGGGCCTGGCACAGATGATGTGCTGATAAGTATTTATTAAATGTATCAGTTGAATATCTTCATGGTGCATTAACAAGTGAATAATCCTATTCCATATTTATAAACTTCCTTATCATTTTCTACAATAATATTATTAAATTAGGGAATGACATTTATTGAGTGCTATTTGCCAAATACTGTTCCAAACACTTCCCATGAGTTAACTTATTTGTTTAAGCACTTTAAGTACTGGTTCTTTGCTCTCCTCCCTTGCTTATTTCCCAATCTAAATTTCATTCTCAGATGTTGCTGTGCTGATCACAAAATGTCCTCCACACAGAATAATTCAGTTTTTCCAACTTCATTATCTAGGGCCTAACCCAGCTACCCCAAACCTGGTAGAGCAAAAGCTCTAGCTCTAGCTCTAGCAACTGTCTGCCTTTATTGTATCAGTACTGCATCATAATGATTCCCAAGAGGATCAAAAAGAAGTTCAACCAGAACTGATTTTGTTTGTAAGTGTGTTGTTTATGCATTTCAGCTTTTGAGTATGTGGAATGGCAATCCAAAAGAATCACCAAGTAGACTTGAGAATTTTAATGACTTGTGCAAGTCATCTCATGATCTGGTCTCTCTGCCTTCTAATCAGTGTCATTTGCCACTTCCCCCTCCTGAAAATACCATGCTATTTTGTGTTCCCATGTTCCTTTAGCCATTGCACTGCTAATTGCATTCTACATTGGAGTCCTCGATATTTCTCCCAGACCTTAGCATGGTAATGCGTGTTAGATACTCATAAACCTTCCTTAGAGTAACGAGGGAATGGATAAAGAAGACTCATGTCAGGCTGGTGTTGCTCAGTGTTGAGCACGTACCCATGAACCAAGAGGTACCTACCTGGGTCAATTCCTGACTCCGGGTCAGGGCACATGCAGCATTGCGGATTCAATCCCCAGTAGGAGATGTGCAGGAAGCAGCCAATGTTTCTATATCTCTAACCCTCACTTTTCTTCTCTCTCTAAAAAAAATCAATAAAAACATATTTTTTAAAAAGAAAGAAAATTCGTTGCAGGATAATTATGAAAGTTCTCTGTGACTCTTGTTAGCCAACACAGTGTAATAAAAAGAATCAAAGAACCCCCTTTAGCCCCAATATTGTTTTGTTTTTCCTAATTTTCCCAATGTAGCTTTCAATCCCATCTCCCTAACACTCAGCTCTCTAAAGGCTAGATCAGTTAAAATGTAGAAAAGGTTTAGAAAGAGAAGGAATAACAGCAACTATGTTCCCAAGAAACCTTTGCGAGCACCTTCTCCTCTTTCTGCCCCAGCCCAAGTGCACCCTGCTCTGGGCTTCAGGGGTAATCCTCCATATACTCTGCTCTGTACAGTTGTTAGTCATATATATGCCACAGCAAGAGTGGTAAAAGGAAGATTTCTCTGAAGCACTTGAAACATTCTTGTGATGTATTTGCAGGTACAAGAAATCTTGGGAAGAAACTTTAGTAAACATTATGAAATATCTGAAATATTTTTAGCTTAGTAACATACATAAGCCTGGATCAACATTAAATGTAGACTCTTAAAGGTCAAACTAGTCTTCCTCATGGGAAATACATGGATAACATCCTTTTGCAAATTTCAAGAACCAGATGTTAGTATGTCAAATTTTCTCAGACTCTTCCTTTTCTTCCTCTAGCCTACCTTTTCTTTCTCCACCCAAAAACAGATTGACTTTCACAGCACAGCTCTGACCATGTCACTCTCTGACATCAAAGCTTTCAATAGAACATTGTTATTATGAAATAATGTACAAGCATATTTTTGTGGTGCTCAAAGGTCTCCAAAGTTCAGGTCAACTTCTCTTCCCCATATATTCCACCATTCATTTACACGTACTTGATTTTTCTAGAAAATTATTCCCCTGGCTATCCTAATTTTGTCTTTATTCTTTGCCTAGAATGGCTCTTCTCTGAAATGTCTCATCATTCAGTAGTTTTCTTTAGTGTGTGTATTACACTAGCATATTTAAGAAACCTATGTGCATGCACAAATATGTGCATGTATGTAATGTTGATAAACTGTTAGCTTTTTGCAGGCATGGTTTCTTATTTATGGCCTCCACAATTCAGAACACTAGAACACTTCAAATAGTAAATAATAAATGCACACTGAATAAAGAGTAAATGACGACATGTCCCACTAGAACAACCACTCTGATTAGACATGAAGATTTTTCAGTCTCGCCGTTATTATCCAAACATCAGATGTATTTCCACCTGTTGCATGTTATCTACCAGTCTGATTGCAGAAACCTGCTGGACAAAAGGGTCCCTGCTCTCTGGAGAGTACTGCCCTCTTCTGACATTGCAATCTGCCTGTGCTGTTCTTTTACATGGATAGTCAAACCCTCAGAAAGGGAAACATTATTTTCACTTATTTTCATAATTATATCAATGTGAAACTATTATAAACCAAGCCAACAGTTTTAAAACACAGACTCTGGTAATTCACATTCTGGTCCAGAAACATCCAAATCACAGCAATTTCAGAAATGACCCATAGAATGGAGTAGAGATTCCACTGTGGCAGTCATTTACTCCCTAAAGTCATAGGGATACATTTGCATATTTGAAAGTCAGGCTTATTCTTAGAAACTAACAAAGGTGTATTCATGAAACCGAGGGAGTGCATTCCACTCTCTTGACTCCCCAGAGAGGCTTAGATTTTGTACTTTCACTTCTACAGCACAATTCATTACTTTAAAATACATTTACTGACTTCTCCTCTTAAATAGTGTTGGCAGGACAACCCTCCACTTTGTATGTGGCTTGTGAGATGGAAACAGAATGGATCTTTTCATGAAGATAGTGTGTGTGTCCTATATGTAAGTGTAATTGGGTTTGGGTTAGAAAACTCTTTAAAGGGGCCTTTTCGACAAGCAAATGCAAAGTCAATTCTGTTCCAGAAAGGAATGTTGTGTAATGAGGTAACAAATGCTCGGCATAATATCTCTTGAGTTTATATGAATAGGGAGGTCCAAATGGAAAGGAATGAATCCAAGAGGCAAGTCTAGGCCTTTGGACAGTGAAGGCAGATGCTGGGCGGAGGGGTACTGCATAGGGATTCCAGAAACTATTATGTCCACTCTCTGGTAAAGGGGGGATTTTCATGCATCTCTTCTTCAGTCTACATGGTAACCTTTCCTGTTCTCAGGCCTTTAAAAAAAAACTTTGTAAAGCAGTAAACTTTAAGGAATTATTGGATGGATGTGTTCTCACACTTAGGAGAGATCCAATATCCTGGAGGAATGATATTAACTGGGCAAATGGAGATCTATATAGAAGCCCAGAGAAGTAGCCTGAATTGAAGATGCCAGGTGATATATTTAGGGAACAAGAAAATGGTCCTGAAAGTCATCAAAAATATTTGGATAGGGAAACTTGGTAAAAGACACAATTTCCTGGAAATCAACCAAAGAAGGAAAATGTAAACTATTGATATTAGGGTGTGTGTGTGGGTGTGTGCGTGTGGGGGGGTGTGGTTGTGTGTGTGTGTGTGTGTTCTCTGAATTCAATTATTTAATTATTTGATTTTTTAGCTTGATGTTATTCAATTGTTGCTTTTTTACAACAATTGAAATATCAATATGTAATCTTGGGGAAAATAAATGTGACAATGTCACCCTGCCCATTCTTCACTGGTATCTTTACCAAATCTGACCCTCCATGGCACACACACACACAATTCTTCTTTTTATTTTTACATTGAGAAGACCTCCCTATGTCAAACACCTGACTATCTCTCTGAATTTGTATTGCCTGTGTAGTAGACATGTATTATGCCACTTTCCCTCCTTCTAATTATGTAATAGAATCCCTCTTTCATTTGGGGAACTCATTCTATGTGGGTGTGTGAGTCTTGTAAATCCCCAAGAAACACAGAGAAAAAAATATAACTTAGGCCTGGTCAAATTTCCCTCATGTTCTTGACTGTTGTGACTGGTTCAGGAATAAGTACAAGACTCAAGCCAGGCCAAGCAGAACCTTCCCTGGAATATTTCTTCCGGGCTCTCAGAAAAAGACCCATCATGTTGCAGATGATAGACTGATGGGATAAGAAGTGAGGCTGTGGTGAGCCATCTGACCTATCATGGAGCTTAAGCTTGCTCAGGAGATGAAAAACAAGACAAAGTACTAATATCCTCAGTTAAGTCCCTGGGCATAGCTGTGATTGGATGAGTGCTTTCAAACTTATTGGTACATGAATCAATATATCCCCTTTTGTGAGACAGCTACTTTGATTTGTGTTTCTGTCATTTACACTAGAAGGACTCCTAACTAATAAACTGATCTATGCCCCATCCATGGGCCAGGATACCCTACTATTTTATTTTAATATCCCCGTATCTTCAAGACTTGCTTATCTAGATTACCTACTTGTAGACTTTTGTCTTATGCTGTGTTGTCTTTGCGGGATGTACACTCCGTACCTGCTTGATTTCATAGGCTAGTCTGCTCCAGAGCCTGTCCCTGTCCCACAGTAGGTGATGGTAGATCATGAACCACTCCAGCCATGTCTGAAGAGACAACAATATTCCTCACAGAAAAAATGACAGAAGCAAAACTCACTGAATTTCTGTTGACTCCTAGATAAATCAAGAAAGCTTTATTTTGTCATAGTCTAAACAAGTTACCAGGACATCTTAAGTTTCAATTTTCTTTTGCCTAAGACTTTTAATATTCCTAATTTATTGTTTATTCTAAAAAAATACCTCATCATCAAACAAGTCAGATTAGTTAACCTTATGATGCCCATTTATTTATTCATTCAACAATATTTATTTAAAGTTAATCTAAGATAATTATTATTCTAGGCACATATCAAAGAGACATATCAAAGAACAGGGCAAGCTTTTTGCCCTCATGGAGTTTAGAGTGTAGGGAGAGGAGGTGGCTAACAGTAAAACAAACAAAAACATGTAAAGATAGAATGACAAAATGAAGAGTGGAGTAAGAGGGATAATTGTGAGGTGTGATGGTTCTTAAACAGGGTCAGTGAGGCTTTTCTGATGGAAGACACGTGAGTGTAGCAACCTGAAAAAAGGAGACAAAAGGACCCATCAGACTGTCAGGGAAAGAGCATTCCATTTGAAAGGAACTCTATGTGCAAAATTCCTGTAGCTTCTTTTTCTCTGAACAGCAACAAACCTGATGTGCTTGAAGCAGAATAAACAGTGAGGGGAAAGTAGAAAGAGGCAAGCTTAAAAGGCTGGGGAGAGGAGGGAGGCTTTGTAGCCACAACAAGGACATTGGTTGTTAACTGAGTGAGTTGGGAACTCATTGAATGGTATTGGTCAGAGACACAATGGAGCCTGAACTTACATTTTTTTTCCTAAGGTCATTCTAGCTGTGTAGGAAATAGACTGAATACTGAAACAAGTGCAAAAGTAAAAAGACTAGCTAATAGTTTAGTGCAAATAAAGTTATAATGCTTGGACAGTAGTGATCATGGCAGAGTTGATGAGAAGTAGGGAGATTCCAGATATATTTTGGACATAGATCAAATGGGATTAGTTAATACATTGAACATAGTGGAAGAGAAAGGGAATGGTGATGTTTTTCCCTGATCAATGGAATAATAAAATTGCCATTTACTAAGATAGGGTGGCCTGCAAGAGAAGCAAGTTGGGGCAGGAATATAGGAAATTACTATTTGGATTGGACCGATTACACTTAAGAGGTCTATTAGACATTCAAGTGGAATTGCCAAGTAGACAGTTGAGTCAATGAGTCTGGAGTTCAACAGAGACAACTAGGTTAGAGGTATAAATTTGAAACTTACAGCATGTTGAAAGCCAGGAATCTGACTGAGATCACCTAAGGAGGGATGAGCAATGTCTGAGTACTGAGTCATGGAGCCTTCCAATTTAGAGTTAGGAGAGAGGAGAAGGAACCAGCACAGGAGATTGTGAGAAAATAGCTAATAAGGAATAAGATTACTGAGAGGGTGTGGAGAGAGAAAGGTATGCCAGAAGCCAAGTAAAAAAAGTGAGAATGAGGACAGGTTCAACTCTTTTCAATAGTTGATGAGAACAGAGAACTGACCATTATACTTGGCAATGAACTGGTCACTGGAAACCTTAACAGAACCTGTTTCAATGAATTAAAAACCTGATTGGCAGAGGTTCAGAAAAAGGTTAGAAGAGAGGCATAGAGATAGCAAACAAAGACATTTTTTAAAAATGTCTTATTGAAAAGGAGATTGGGAAAAGGAAGAGCAGCAAGAGAGGCACAGCGTAGAGATATTATATCATATTGGTATGATGTAGAGAAAGATCAGGTAAAAGGTGGGAAATGATGATGCCATAAAGTGAAGACAATAGTTGAATTAATGTATCCAAACTGGCAAGGAAGTTTGGGATCCAGTGTTCTAAATGAAGCAATTAAATTTAGATAATATAGTTGATATGTCATTGGGAGTGATGGGGGAAAGGCGTATTTACGAGTGGGTATCTAGGGATAATGCTTGGAGCATGTGGAATTTCCTCACCTTGTTTCTTCTATTTTCTATGGAGGAAGAAAGACCAGCCATTGAGATCTGAAAGAAGAAGGAGGTGCTTGTGCTTGGAGGAGACAAATGAAGGTATAAAATAGCTATCTATGATAGTGGAAAAGTAAATGTATGCATTAAGGAAACATGTGGAGATGCTGGCGACATTGAAGGCCCATTTGAGAATTAACTCAGAATAATGGAAGGAAATGGTAACAGCTTACAAGGTAATAGTTAATTCACTATATTCTAGCACGGTCATGTTGCCCACACTGTTCCATCTTCAAAGGTCCCCGGAGTTTCAGAATGAATGCAGAGAGAAGGAATCACATAGGCTCCTTAACCTTGGTTTGAAAGTATTTGGGTTGGGGGCAGGCAGTATAGCCCCAACTAGAAAACACAATAAGGCATAAGGTAAAAATGGAGCAAGAGTTAAATCCAGATAAGTAGCCTAGAAGTAATGGATGATGGGAGGATGTAACAGACAGAACAGTGACCTTAGATAAGTGAAAATGAAAAAGAAAGTCTGGTTAAAAACTAGGAGTGGAGCTTGGAAGAAGTACAATTGGGCATAGGGAACCAAATCAGAGAGTAAGATAAGAGATGACGGAAATCCTGGGGTGCAAAGCTAGTTATATCTGTTCCAGGAATCCAGAGGTTAATTAGAAAGGAGTGCACTTCTCTGCAATGCAATCTTCCCTTTCAGAAGCTATACTATTCTATATCTTAAAGGAATATCATTATGCCTGACTCAGGATAGAGCAACTATCCCAAGTGATTTCTCCATTAGTACATTCTGTTTGATGGACATCAAAGACTCCTTAGATTGCCTCCTCTGATTCCCGAATCATAGATTCCAGTTAAAACACCATGTACACGGAATGGAGCCAAAACACCAAGTTCCCTTTGGAGACTTAGGCTTTGAATGGAAAATGCACATCTCTAGGGCTTAAATTCACTTCACTAAGCAATGATTGCTCATTTAAATGCAAGAATATTAAACTTTATGACATCCAAAGGATGAATTATGAGAGCATGGAAAATGAATGAGCTTAACAGTCAAAAGAAACTTGAATTTATTCTGGTTTCAGTTTACTTTAGTTAATTTTTCACAGGTCTTGGTTTCTTCATCTATATAAATAGGTAATAATGTTTATCTAGGAAACTATTTTAAAGATTAGATCAGGTGATATATGAAAGCAGCTGTTGCAATGCCTAAAATATAGTAAGTCCTCAAAAAAATTTTTTTTTAATCTTTGCTTTCTTCTTTCCTTTTCCTTTTGCTCATTCTGGTAGGAGCAGAAATAGAATATTGAGGACTAGCTATAATTATAAGAGATATTAATCATGCTCTATTAACCATGATTGCTTTGTTCTTTTTATAGAAAGTACACTTTAATCTGGCTGAGGTTGTACACCTTGGGACATAGAAGCTAACATCGAATGCAGTCCATCCTCCTTTTCTGAGAATTGCCTAGATCAGTGGTCAACAAACCCATTAGTCAACAGAGCTAAATATTAACAGTACAATGATTGAAATTTCTTTTGAGATCCAAAAATTTTAAACTTAAACTTCTATCACTACTTCAAAATAGACTCACCCAGGCCATGGTATTTTGTAGAAGAGCCACACTCAAGGGGCCAAAGAGCCACATGTGGCTTGCGAGCCGCAGTTTGCCGACCACTGACCTAGATTAACAACCTTGTTGTTACAACAATCTAATTCCAGAGGTGTCCAGAGGTACCATGAGGCACCCACCCTCTATGACCAATCCCTAGCTCATATTGCCTATAATCTGTAACCATTATACCTTACCTGCTTCCCCAGTCCTGTAATCTTACTTTTCCATGTAATCTTTGTCCTTCTATCCAATATAAGCAGCTGGTTTATGGGTAGGGTGGAGCAGATTTTTGTGGATGACTTGCTGCTCTCTCATACTGCTGGCATTATTGGAATAAATGCTTATATCTGATTCAACTCCATCTCTGCTTATTTGGCTCAAGTAGTGACAGGCAGTCCAGACCCATAGGTTGTCCTGTTACAACTCGTCAAAACGTCCCTTCCCCATTCCCCCTTTTCATCCTTTTCTTTTTCAGGCACTAAATCTCATTGCTAAGAGGTGTTTACTGGGAACATTTTATTTAAATATATTAATAGTTCCTGTCTTCCCATCAGTCAGTACACAGCATCTATATTCATGTACTTACACAAAACATAAGTCTATTATTTGTTACAGAATCTCATGTTTTAATTCTGCTTTTAATTTTTTAATTACATTGATTTTATCATGTCTTTATCCCTGAAATTTAGCATGACCTCCCAGAAATTTCCCCATTGACTCTCTTTTTATGAATATTATTTGAGTTGCATAAAGTAAGAATGCATTTTCTAAAATCAGGCCCTTTCTTTTAAAGTAACATAAGCATTTAGGTAGGAATGATTATTTTACTTTTGAACATTGCTTTATAAATATTAGATCTTAGGTATCTCAAATATCTGATGTCTGGAAAAACTAGCTGCCTTTAGCCAACTACCATAACAGTATATTGTCTCTTCTTCCTGTCTACATGATACGTGTTATTTTTGCTTGGGAAAAAAAATATTGAACTCTTAACAGCCACATCAGCTTTCTCCTGACCTCCCATCATCTCAAAAACATCACAACGTTGTGAAATTATCTCTTGCAGCAGGGTGATTAATGGCCATTGTTGATTCTGGTCTAAAACGTCAAATTCTCTTTGTTGAAAGTCTTCCAATAGTTTGTACTTAGCTTGATTCAAATAACTATATTCAAGATTATGAACTACCTCAGGTTTAATGAAATATTTTATAATGTCCTTATCTATGATGTAGGAAGTTTAGTTCTCTTCATTGCAAAACGTGAAACAAAATGTTCTAGGTGACTGTACCTTCTTTCAACAAGGAAGACACAAAGTTTGCACTTTCATAGGCACTCCTAAAAATTGGTGCATTGCTATTGTACAGAAGAATAAAAAGTAAATTATATGTAAAATATAAAATTTCATTTAAATGACATATTATTAAGGCAATCATTTTAAAACATTTTTCTACCAAGAGTTGGTTTCTGCAGCCATATTGCCAAGGCATGGTAATACTGAGGATATAAGAAAATAGATATGAGGGTACAGGAGAGAGATGGCAGTTGTTGCTCAATGGATATTTTTCAGTTACGCAAGATGAAAAATTTTAGAAACCTGTCTGCTGTGAAAAACTGTGGCTATAGTTAACAATATGGTGTTGTGCATTTTAAAATATGTTGAGGATAAATCTCATGTTAATTGTTCTTGCCACAAAACACACACATACAAACACAACAACAACAACAAGAAAATTTTTGAAGGTAATAGTTATGTTTGGTGGTGTTAGCACAGGTGTATGCAAAACTCCAAACCCATAAAATTACATTGATTCAAAATGTGTAAATTTTTGTATTCTAATATTTTAAAAAGAAAACAGACATTAAACAGTAAAAGATCTGTTTTATGAGAAATCATAAATTATCCAAATACATTAGTAAGTAACACAGAGGAAATAAAATACAACATCATGTAATGATAAATGAACTTGTATGATATAGTATAAATAAGTGTAGTAATATAAATTATTATGGAGGAAAAGAAATTAAACTTTTATTTAGGGAATATTCTTTTAAGACCAAATTAGTGTTAGCATAGGAGAATGATGTCCAACTACATATTTTCCAAAATAAGAGGTCTGAATAGACAATCACTGTAATCTTCCTAGAGATCTCCATTCAAGGGACTTCTTTGTTGAAGGGAAGAAAAAGAAGGTGATTGAAAAAAGCATGAAACAAAATACCAGAAGAAAATTTCTCCTACTTGCTTTTGTGACAAAGATGAGAATGGTTTGTAAGCTAGTAGTGGTGTGTCATTCCAAGAGCACAGACCCACTCATTCAGACAAACTACTCTCCTATAGAAGAAGCCATATATCTGGCTTTAGATTTTGATTGTGCACAAGAAACATTACTTTGTCTACAATGTAGTCTTCAATGCCAGTCTTTTAGAAACTCATCCTTATTTCCCTGTCCTGAAGTTTAAATTAGTCAGTCACTTTTAGAATGATTAAAATATGTTAAAATATATTTTCCACAAAAATGGTTTCTCCATTGGAAAATGACCAAATAAAAAAAAAAATTCCTCCTCTAAATTTTATCTTACCTACTAAGAAACATCACCATTATGTCCCAGAAACACAGTAAGATCCTATATGCCACGTTGCTTCTAATTTAAATCAACATTAAAATATGTCAGTTCATGCTATTTTTTCCATCTTCAAGCATATTGTTCAAAATAACTTTGAGCAAAAAAGAATAGCTGTAAGATTTTATGAAATATTTGACATTCAATTCCCTGAGAAGGCAAACTTTCCCCAAAAGCCAAAGTTATTAAATTTGTTGGAAACACATAAAATATTCATTTTTGATGCCAACATGGTATGAATTTGTTTATCCAGCCAGTCCATCAGGGAATTAAAATGGATAAGAAGCCTGGTGGGGGTGAGGGACTCACATCAGAAAGCCTGTCAGAGTTAATTCCCTGGAAGTCAGTGGAGGGAGCTTGGCAAGAGGATGCCTTCCGTCCATGTGTTCTATAGTGCCCAGTCTCCTCGACTCTGCAACACTGCTCTCAGACACGAAAGAGAGCTGACCATCACATTTTATGGTCCATTTACTTTGGAAAAATCAGTGATTTATTCAGATCTTGGTATGTGACCTTTAAATATCTGTGGATCATAATAACACTTGGCCTTTTGGTGTGTTCTCTGAAACCCAGGATGTAAAACTTAATTCTTTTTGGGATCTTTCCCAAACATACTCTTATTAAAAAGTTCAGTGATTAGTTATGATTACGTATTTGGGATAATCTTAATTTTTTCAGCAAAACTTTGAAAATCAATGCATTTTCAGCAGGTATCATAGAGTCTGCAATTGCTTGGGCATTTAGCCATTTTTGTACAATATTTTTTGTCTTTAAATATATTCTGAGACTTTAAAGTTCTTTATTGCTTGTAAATTGCCTTTTATATTTATAGTAGTGTTTGGTCAGATAGTTTGAGTTATATTCTGCCATTATAAAATCCAACCACCTAATGAAGTGCACATGATTCTTCTCAGACAATAAGAAATCATAGATTTTTGTCCTGGCTGGATATCTCATTTGGTTAGAGTGTCCCAATATGCCAAGGTGCCAGGTTTGATCCCTGATCAGGGCACATACAAGAATTAACCAATGAATGCACAGATAAATGGAACAACAGATTGATGTTTCTCTCTTACTCTCTCTTACTCTCTCTCTATATTTATTTCCAGTATGCAGATGCAAGATTTTTTTAAAGGAAAGAAATGGGGGCGATAGATTGATACAGAGGCAAAGAAGCATTCAAGTATGTTAAACTACAGTGGAAAGACAGGGGAGGGTGACGGATGGGGGCTATAAGAGATCAGCCAAAGAACTTGTATGCATGCATATAAGCATAACCAATGGGTACAAGACACTGGGGCGGGGATGGGGGCAGGTGAGGGCATGTTCCGGGGGGTGGAGGAGGCTGCGGGGAGGTCAATGGGAGGAAAGAAAAGGAAATATATGTAGTACTATTTGTAATACTTTAAAGAATAAAAAATTAAAAAACACACAAGTGATATTGGTAGTATCAATGGACTGATTAAAATATTAAGTTAAAATAATAAATAAAATAAAATAAAATCAATAAAGACAAATAAATAAAAAACAGTTTTTGCTCTTTGTCCCTAGTACATCATTATTACTTTTCATATTATTCTTAAACATATTTGACTAAGTATTGCCAATTTTTTATAATTTAAGAGACAAAAAACTCATGCTTCAAAATGCAATGCCTGGCATAAATATATTTGTTATTAGTACTGGTTATTTGTAATCTTAAATATTTTATTTGATAGTCAGGCTTGTGTAAGTGCAAATGTAAAAGGATATTTTTAACCAGGTGCTCACTAGTAAAGGCAACAGCATATATATACACCACACACACACACACACACACACACACACACACACACACACACACATTCTCTCTCTCTCTCTCTCTCTGACACACCTTCTTACATACAGCCAGGTATCAGTTAGTCTCTATCATTTTCTTTATGTCTATGAGGGGTAAGGACAAGGTTTATTCTGACGGGAAAAAATGTTTGGTATAGAGATTAGAACATGAAAATTATCAGGGGGGTAGAGAAGACATTTTCCTTCCCCTGGTATATGAGACTCATTTTCAGTTCATAAATAGTTAAGACCAAAACTGAAGCTTAAAGGGAAGTTGTGAGATTCTGAGCATAAAGAGCAGCCTTGGGGTATAGGTAGAAAAGTGAGGCTTGGGGTGGCATTAGGGCACCCCTCTCCATGATGAGCTTGTATCTCTGCAGAGAGCACTGCACCATTCAGATACCTGGATTTTGACAGCTGAGGCAGCATGCAGCAATCAGCATTTTTGACATAGATTTTGGTGACATTATGAAGGATAGTTCTGACATGCTAGGCTTTTACACATGATTTTGAACTGTCAGTATTCTGGAGCAGAAGTTGGGCAGCTTTTCCTGTTAGACTAGATTGTACTTTTGTTTTTCATGTCACATGCTATTTTTGTCACATTGTCTCTTCTCCTTATTACCATCCTCCTCTTCCTCTTCCTTCTCCTTTTCTTTTTTCTTTTTTAAGTAAACCCTTTAAAAATGTAAACAGATTTTTAGATTGAAGACTGTAAAAATGCAGGTTATCATTAGATTTGGCCAACATTCTATAGTTTCCCACTTTCTGTCCTAAAGGGTAAGCAGCACAATGATATGGAATGAGGACACTAATTTGTCGAAATACTCTTGCTCTTGTTACAAACAATTCCCAAATCCCATAACTTAACAAATAATAAATTCATTTGGCTCTCATGAAGGTCCAATGTGAAAGTTGACTGTTGTAGAGCCGGGGGCAGGGGATTACACTGCCCCACATAGTTCT
Source organism: Antrozous pallidus (assembly GCA_027563665.1). Taxonomy (NCBI): domain Eukaryota; kingdom Metazoa; phylum Chordata; class Mammalia; order Chiroptera; family Vespertilionidae; genus Antrozous; species Antrozous pallidus. The sequence continues at coordinate 76,999,919 of CM050513.1, forward strand.
TCAGGCACGCTTTAATCAAGTGGCTATCACCTAGGCCCTCCAATCTTCCAATGAATGCTATGCATCTGGCTAACAGAGAAATGAAGTGCAAGAGAGGGGGACCTCAAAGGAGATCTTCAAGGCTAGGTTTGTAAGTGTTGCACATTGTTGAATCCAGTCTCATTGCCACACCTGCAAACAGGGCTAGAAAATGTAATATAGCAGGGTCAGTGGGAAGCAGAGGCAAACATGGGTATTGGAAGCTATTAACAATCTGAGAAGCAGTGACAAGTAGACAGACAGCAGCAGTATGCAATCCTCTGAAGGTCTGGGAGGTGGAAGTGAGGAGGGAAGGGGAAGGAGAAGAGGGTGCAGAAAGATGTGAGGGTAAATTACTTACCTAACAGCCATCTTAGTATCTGGCTCTGTTTATTTGCCATGTGCAAGGATATGAGTGTTACTGTGGAATTTGGAATGACAGAGAGGTAGATAGATGGTCAATTGATAGTCAAATTAGATGTACACAGAAGTCAAAAGTTAGAAAGCATCATTTTCCAACTTTACAGTTTCCATCAGCAATCTTTTCAATACAGAATGAGAGTTGGGGTCAAGATGAGATAAACAATCTCTAATATTATTTATATCAGTCAGGGCATTAATGAAAGTTTAACTATTTTTACTCATCCTCTTCAGTGGCTAGGATATTTGTTTACAAACTTTGTGTTATTTACACAAGAATATTTTAATTTCATCTCATTTTCACAGTCAAGAAGAAATGACTTTTGTTTGACATTGTTTATTCTGTGGGAAAAGATCCTATATAATAAAACCCTAATATGCAAATAGACCGAACAGCAGAACAAATGGTGGAACAACGCACTGACCACCAGGGGGAAGCTCCTGCATTGAGTGTCTGCCCCTGGAGAGGGAGGCGACAGGCAGCAGCAATCCGGGGGCAGGGCCAGCCAGCAGGTACCAGCCAAGATGGGTGTCAGCGGGGGCCCCACCTGATTGCCCCATCCACTGGTCACCTCACAGATGGCCCTGATTGCCAGCCAGGCCCAGGGATCCTACTCTATATATTGGGGACAGTCTCTTAGATTTAGAAATTAAAACCTGGCAAGGCCACTCTAACACTGAAATAAACAGAATGATGCAATGATGACATACATAGAATCTGGCTTGCACATTTTGTGGTCATCCCTGATTCTGACACTTATACCTGTATGACAAAGCCAATTACTTAACTTCTCTCCATTTCAGTTTTCCACCCATAAGATGGAGAAAATGGTACTACTGCTTCAGAAGGATCATGTTATATACTATTTATAATCAGGGCAAAAAATGTAGCTGCCCATACAATAGCAAGATGCCTTTCACCTGCATGAAAAGTATGGTCACTGGTGCATGCAGTGTCCTGGATTGAGAGAGGGATGTCCAACTGCCAGTTTAGGCCCAATATCCCCCAAGGGGTCTCAGATTGTGAGAGGGTGCAGGCTGAGCTGAGGGACAACCCCCCACTATGCATGAATTTTGTGCACCAGACCTCTAGTACTTAAACAACTTTCATTAATATCACTGTGGGAAGTGCAACAACTATAGCAGAAATTTACACGTATAAAAGCAAGAAGATTTATGTAACTATTAGCTACTAGTAGCAGCCCATAAATCAGTATAATTATCTAGAATACTACTAGTCCCAGGTTCTTTTGAACAATATATACGTTTTCATTGCATTATTTAGTATGTTTATCAGGCAACATTTACACTGCATTATCTATCTATAATAATAAAAGTGTAATATGCTAATTAGATCAGACATCCTTCCAGATGATCTTCCAGATTAAGCCATGGTGAGGCAGAGATGGCAGAGACCCCCAGCTACCAGAGCAGGCAGAGTATAGGGCAGAGGAGGCAAAGGTGGCAGAGGCCTCCAACCACTGTGGCAGGCAGGGAGGAGGGTGGGCAAGGCAGCTGTGGCAGCAGCGTGTGCTGAGCCACTTGCACGAATTTCATGTATTGGGCCTCTAGTTTATTATAATTATCTAGAATACTACAAATCTCAGATTATTTTAAAAATAATATATATATATATATATATCCACTGCACTATCTATTATGTTTATCAGGCAACATTTTCATTGCATTACCTATTATGTTTATTCCATACAATAGAACTTACTGTTTTTTATTTCTAAGTATCCCAGATATCCTTCTAAGCTAACAAACAAGTTCTTAGTAACTTCAAAAGATACTGTAAGGTTAATCCTTATTTTCTGTAAGCAACTGTAACCATTTCAATTGCAGATCTAAAAGAATCACCATTGTTTTATTTGTGCTGGGGTCAATAACATAAAGTTTCAAAAAATTGATTCCTAGATCAATTAAATTATCAGTAGGTTTGTGTAGATTCTTCTTTAGCTCAGAAAAATGTTCTATGAAGTAATTGATAATTATTTCATTTCCTTTGGAATGCATACATATCTTAGGTTGGATTTCTATTTTTCTCTTCTTCCTAGATGCCATTCTTCCCTTGATTTTCCGCTATGTCTGTTTCCTCTGTGTGATGAAGAAATACTCAAGTTCTTCCTCCATATTACTGATTTGATATTGGCAAGTTTAAATTATGTTCTCTTTTACTTCAGTATTTATTTTCTTTTGTCATTGTTTGTGGTATTTCTATAAATATTATTTTTACTTCTGCCGTTTCCTTTTGTGTCATTGCCGTCACTTCTCCTCACCTCTAAGGTTCTACTGTTTTACATCTACATTGACTGATGTCTTCTAACAATTCCTGTTCCATTTATAATGAAAAGGAATTTTTACAACCATGTGGACCTCTTAGTCATAAGCATGTGTAATATTTCTATGAATTATTTTGTCTTTACTAATTTGGAATCAGCAACCACCAACCAGGCCTAGCATTTGATAAAAGACAAGTAGACTATCTCTTGTACCATTTACTGTCCACTTGTTTGCTGGTAGGTTTTCTGTCCACATGGAAAGAAAGCTTAATGGGCTCAATCTGTGATACCTAACCATAAACCAGTATGGTTTTTATTAAATCTAAGGTCACATCTTGTACTTTTTTGCCAAGATTTTAGATTGAATATCAACCTGCACTGTTCACTGTGTTATTCCTGATTTTATTTAAAAAAAAAACCAACAACAACACTTATTTAGGCAACCAAAAATCTCAGAATGCATTGAACCTTAGCTGCTCTTTCCTGGCAGGGAGACTATGGAGAATATGGAATACTATATAGAGATAAGCTTCGAACAAATAGCTTTCAGTTACAGGAAACAGAACCCAATCTAGATATATTTTAAGAAGATATTGTTTTAAAATCTAAGAAATTGGGTGCTTACAAAAATCACTAAAGTTGTGGAAAAACATGCTTTACCCTGGATTTTCAGGATGACTTTCAGATCATTGAACTGACTCAGCAGGGAGCTACAATCTCTACTGCAGTTAGGAAGATGGACAAACAAGGAGGCCATCTCTGAAGCTGTGATCCAAAGAACAGCCATGATTGAATTAGCAAGAAGCCAGCACCTCCACAACTATCTCCTGACAGCCCAAGAGGTTAGCGACTAGAGAATAACGTGTTAAATTGGACACCAGGGCTCCTTGCATCTGCCTTTCTAAACCATGCTCTACAAAAGAGCTTGACAACCTCTGTTCCTCAGGCCAAATCCAGCCATCAAACATATACAGACTCCTCTGTTCACATTTTGTCTGTGACTGCTTTCATTACATCAGCAGAGTTTAGAGGTTTTGCTAGAGCTTGTGTGACAACCTGTGCCACAAAATAATATAGGTATTATCTGGCCTTTCAAAGAAAAATTAATGTCAACCTCTACTCTGGAAGGCTGTGGTTGGAAGGTTGTTCTAGAAAAGAGTCAATAGGTATACAGTGGTACTGGCCAGAAACAATACCCAACCAAGCAAGGAGACTTCTGCCTGCTATATCATGGTCAGTTTCATCAAACAGAACCCAATTATTACCCTCAACCTCAACTTCAAAAGAGTTTTAAAAATAGAGTTTGTGCTTTCCAACATCTGCAGTATAGGAAGCCACATTAGAGCAGAGTGCCATTTCATTATTTCCACCAAATCCAATCTTTTTAAAAATACATTTTATTGATTTCAGAGAGAAAAGGAGAGGAGGAGATAGAAACATCAATGATGAGAGAGAATCATTGATGGAGTGCCTCCTGCACATCCCCTACTGGGAATGGAGCCTGCAACTGGGATATGTACCCTTACAAGAATCAAAACCTGACCTCCTGGTTCACAGTTAGACACTTAATCACTGAGCAACACCAGCTTGGCTAAGTCCAATTTTTTTTATAAGCAACACACACTTGCTCCTATATTTAAATTTATAACAATGGCAAACTAAAATACCCACTGACATACAGATATGAATGCATTCACCCTCTCCCACAGAGGAAAGAATCAGTCTCACCAACCACTATATTCATCTGTATAGACAAAATGCCATCTAAAACATGCTATCCTCCTTTTTTTCCTCTTCTATTTGCTCCAAACTGAAAAAAAATGTATGCAGACTTGAGCTATTTGAGTCATGATAGGCAGTGACCGCATTCTAAGAATGGGGGAGGAGACAATGAAAGAAGCTCTCACTCCTGACATTAGCTCAAACTACTATCCAATCACAGACCACAACAAAGGCTAATATATGAAGAAATCAATTTATATCTTAAGTCACTCTATTTTTAACTCACTTACTATAGCAGCTTAGATTGTTCTCATATGTATAAACCTATAAATTCATATATAGGGTTATAATTGAACATCAATGATACATCCTATCAAAAAGAGTAAAAGAACTCAAAAGCTTACCTATTAATAGCCTTCTATTGACATGAAACCTTACCAATAACATCAACAGTAGATCAACACATAGTTTCTATGCTATATGAATGATTTATTGTATTCTTACAATAAAGCTGGAAAAAAGTAAAAGGTGAGGAGAAAAAATTAATCAGTTGATAGATATATACATAACATAGTCTTTATTTGAGGTGTCTGGCTTGTTCATGGTCTTGCGGAATATCATTTGGTCAATATAATCTTCTAATAACTTTTACCAGTAGGAGCCAACTGGGACATCACTTGACTTTAGATATATTACCCTTTGTTCCCATGTGAAGCACTAGCCTATTTCCCTGTAGTAATTAGATAAATCACTGGAAAACATAATTATTCTATCCCACCCCATTTGATGTTATTGTATTCTTTGTTTTGTTTTGCTTGTTACAAGAAAAGCCTGACCACAATCATCACTATTTTCCTTGTGGAAGCATTTCTTCCTTCAATGACTGGGAAAAAATTTTTGCCCCAGACAGGAACCCGGTCTGGTATATATTTCACAACCTCCTTCTCAGAAAAACAACTAGCATTTCTAATACACTTGCTTAGGCAACACTGTATACTTACCTGATGAACATTAATGCGCTAAGCAGGAGTAACTGGAAAACTAGTTGGGTCATGATAGGCAGTGACCGCATTCTAAGAATGGGGGAGGAGACAATGAAAGAAGCCTCGCCCCAACATTTATCTGTCAGCTGAAAGTCAGAAGTTTAGCAATAACTAATCAGAAAGCCTTTTCTTGATTATTTAACACTCTTGTTTTTGTAGTAAATGTCACTAGCAAGAGATAAACCTTTCAGTTGATCTACTTAGGTTCTTTCCTTTGAACAACCCTGAAATAAAATTTTGATAAGTCCACATAATTAAGTTGAAATCATGGTGGTTTTTTTTAAATGGTAAAGATATTTGGAAGGTGACATGGGTACTGCAGGTTGAAGCATCACTTTCATTTCCATTCCCTGGTTCCAACTTTTAGAACTATAAAAAAGTAACATTTGCCATACTTCTCCTACCTTTAAGTCTTTTGTGAGTTTGTTTTTATGTCTCTGACATTGGCCTGCTACTTACAATGATGACAAGTCATAGTTCACTTGATAGTAGTTTTTCCTTTCCTTAATAGTACTTAAAGTAACGGTGCTCCTTACAATCAAGGTGCATTAGAGCACGAATCACTGCTTAAAACCAGAGAATGCATCCCCAGGAGAACCTCTTAACCTCACAAGGTGCTATCTTCCAGAAAGTGCTGTAACCAAGTCTGCTATGTGGTTTGATTCTTCTCTAAGGATGTTTTCCTCAGGGTAACAGGAGACTTAGTAGAACCAGGAAATTCCTCAGGCTTCAGCACATTTTTCCCGTTGAAAACCAGTCTGTTGATGAGAAACAACATTATGAGACATTCTGAAATTGTGAATGAGATGTTCAGTAAGTCTTTGGAGAGGTGTCTATTCCAAGGAGAACAAGCTGCAATGAAGTGGTTCAAAGTAATCCACCAACCCCCAGATGTGTTCTGGTGTCTCTGGCTTATGGCCACATAATATATGCAGCATTATTCTTTGTTTTGGCAAGCAGGTCATTTATTGGTCCTCTTAGCCCGCAGCCTTGGTGAAGGGAAGCCTGCACGTACATACATGCCCCTGGCCATCACAGCTGTGTTTTTCCAGAGCTCTTTTGAGTACGCACTGGACCGGTTGGGGAGAAAGGCTGACATGGACATGCATGAATCTTACTGGTGTGATTTTTTAAAGTTCTCACATTTGTGCTTTTATTAAACCTGCTGCTTTATAGAACATTACCTATGTCACAGTTATAACAAGACAAATTAACCGATCTGCAGTTAGCTGGTGCAGTTGCTGAGCATTTTTATAAAGGAAGAGAAATGCAAAATCCCTGAGTGTGGGAGACAAAGGAGATGCTGTTCCTCAGGTGTTAGAAGCAGGCTAATGAAACGGGGAAAAAAGAACTCCACCGGCTGAAGAACTGCTTCCGTAGGCGTATCCTAGTAAATATAAACTATAGCTTATACTATAGTGAAGCTCTTGGACCTTTTGAACAAGTTGTCATACTCTGTTCTTGGGCTTTAACGTTGGAGAGTTTGGGTCTTTTCTTTGTAAATCTCAGACACGTGGACTTTTCAGCATCAATATCTTCACTCTGAAATTAACGGTCTACTTTCACAATTTCTTTTTTAAAAATTCAACCACAGTTCTTTAAGCCAATCATATTTAATCCTAAACACACACTACACATCCTATTGCAAACTGTTTTGTTTTTTTTTTTCTCAGCAAGTTATAAAATGGTTCAGGAGGTATGGGTGAGGCTCTATCTCTGAGTGGTACTGATAAGTGCTACACAACTTGTGGATGCATAAGATCTTGCTTCCAATTTGGTGATCCTGCTACTCTGTAATAATCAGTAATTATGACATTATTAGGATTTCTTTTATTGTGATTTAGTGAAAACTTCTTTTATTAATTTTAATTCTGTCAGCAGATCCAAGTTTCTTTCATTGCATCAACAACTAATTATAAAGTGTTAAAAACCAACACTTTTTTGTAGCATTTGGGGTAACGGAAAGGAAAAGAAGCATGCAAGACGCTAAAGGAATTATAGCCAATAGGAAACAAAAACAAGGAAATAAGATGTCACAAAAGCTAGTTTATATTTCTCATTATATGATCCTGGTCTCAGATGACTCTTCATGGAAGCCTTTTATACACTTCGCAGAACCATTTATTTCTCTCTTTTGAATATGGTTTACTTCTATTGTTTCTGTTTTTGCTGCATATTACTCCCAATAGATCTTTTATCTTTATTAGGTTATCACTACTCAATGAAATGCATGCATTAAGTAAATGCTATCAAAAAAGAAAATCAGCAAAAGAAGTGATTTTTTTATACTCTAACTGAATCACTTAGTAATGTTCCAAACTTTACAATCGATTATATGCATTTTGTTAATAACACAAAGAGTTTATTTCCTATTTCAAAGTTTACAGGAGTTTTTTCTTCTTCTATTTTTGTTGTTGTTGTTGTTTAATCTTCACTGGAGGATATTTTATCCATTGATTTTTATAAAGAGAGGTTGGGAGGGAGAGGGACAGAGAAAAACATCAATGTGAAAGAGACATATGGGGGGATAAAGACACATATGTAACACCTTAATCAATAAAGAATATTTTTTTAAAAAAGAAAGAAAGAGACATATGGATTGGTTGCCTCTGTGCAGGGGATCTGAGCCTGCAACCGAGGTATATGCTCTTGATCAGAATCAAACCCAGACCCTTTAGTACACAAGCCAATGCTCCAACCACTGAGCAAACTGGCCAGGGCAGGAATTTCTTTTTCTTAATAATACGTGTATTGATATATAATTCACATAGCATACAATTCACTCTTTTAAAGTATAAGTTCATGATTTCAGTATACACACTGTCTATTAATGTAGCCAATTTATCCACCAAGCCTTGCCTTCGGCAAGACACTTCATCCCAGACCAAAACTGATAATTTCAGGAACTACATACCATATGTTACTGGTGTCCCACTTTCCAATGGTAACTAGTTTCTTCCCACCTTTAAACCAAAACTTGATCAGATATCCAACCCCGGATCTCCATCTGTGATAATTCATTGACTATAATCACTTCCTCCACACAGTGCTGCATGTGCTATTATTCAGAATTCAGTTTCAGGAAACAAGAATCTCTACACCCTAGGTATCTTAAGCATAAAGGAATAAAAGAGCTAAAGGGAATTAGGTACTTATACAAAGCACTTAATCTCTTTTACTAGGGTCAGAAGAAAGTGAAGAGAAGGGGAGTCAGAATTTTTACCTTCAATTTTGCCTTCAATGAGTACTCTTATTACAATTATATTGATTTTTGCTGTAAAGAAATATCTTAATTCTTTGATTGGTTTTCTGCTCTCCATCCTCTATATCATCTCCTAGACTTTTTTTTTTTATTTAACTCCTTGCTCTTCCTTTTGTTCCAGTGTGTGCTATTCAAGTTGGTCCCCAATATTTTCTTGAGGGTCATTTTGGTACCTCAGCTCCCTGCAAAGTACAGGGTGTCCCCCACCCCCCCCCCCAAAAAAAAAGAATGCACCTGCGGGAAGCCAGACATTGCCTCACCAATAGAGATGTAAATAGAACAAACAGGAAACCTGGTCAAAGCTTAATGGATCTGTTTACCCATTGTTTAGGTGAGACTTTAGTTGCCCCTCCTTTAGTCTTATGTTAAGTATGATCTGTTTACCCATTGTTTAGGTGAGACTTTAGTTCCCCCTCCTCTAGTCTTATGTTAAGTATGAACTGTTTACCCATTGTTTAGGTGAGACTTTAGTTGCCCCTCCTTTAGTCTTATGTTAAGTATGAACTATTCACATATTGTTTAGGTGACACACTGGTAATTGTAAAAGCTTCCACATCTTTTGTCTTATGTTAATTCTTGCTGGTTGATTTCATTGTTGGAATTTCCTGACCTAAACGACATGGATGTATCACTTGTCCCTAATAAAAGGGAATAGGAAAACCAGAGTGGTGGCGTCCTCCTAGAGGTGGACCCCGCATGGCCCCCATGATTCCCAAAAATGGATACTTTTCGAGTCTCTCTTCATTTGTGTGCGGCCTTCTCCAGACGCTGAACCCTGACATGGGTACCCTGGACACGCAGGACGTGAAAAGGATTCCACATGCACCTTTAACAGCAGATAGCTCAATTAATATTTCTGTTTACTTTTATAAATTTAACCCACTGGAATTAATAATTATTCAAAGTACGTAAACATTTTGGGGGTACATCCTGTATATTTTAATTCATTGATGAAATTTTATTTTTGTTGTTTTTCATTTTTTTATACTTTAGTTCATTTCTAGAGATCAACTTATTTAATTGTGGCCATGTTCCTTTATGGTGTCAGAATGTCAAAATGTTGTCCTACTAATTCATTTTCCAGAGTCTGTTTTTTCTTTACTCTTCAGGGTAATGCTTGTTTTCCTACTGCTGCAGCATTTTTCAGAAATCCTTATTGAGGATCTTTTTTCTACTACACTTTTCAACAATAATTGAGGCCAAAGATATAGAGAATCATTGGGTGTCAGAAACAGAATACATGGATCATTTTTGGTTAAAAACATTATCCCCTGGAATATCATAACACCTTCTTAGAAATTAAGTTACATCCCAATATTATGTGTCTATTACATTTAGGGAATTTTCAGAATCTTAAAAGTCAGATGTGTAAAATTGAACTTTCTCTTGATTTCTCAATAACTGAATTAAACTTAGCTTCTAAGCCTCCATTTTGTTTTTATTGGATACAGAAATCTTAATCTTGATAGTTCTCGTTAAACTCAGTCTGTATTGCATTTAAATAGAATTGTGATTCTGTTAATTCAGGAATATTTGCTCCCTCTTTATCTTCCCTTCTTCTCAGGAGAGGAAGTACTTAACATATGATTAAGGTTGTAAAGAAAAGCTGATATATATTCATGGCCATTTTCTTCCCTAGTTGGCCTTCATCAAGATATATATATATAATCTATATTGGTCTTTAATGATTCCCTCTGTCATCTGCTGCTGGTATCCATGGTGCTGCCTTGTTCCCAGATTGCCAGGACAATATATTCTTCATCCCAACTGCAAGGCATATTCAATGTTGCCTGCACCTTATCAGCCTTCCTCTGTATCATTTCCAAGGACATGGAAGTAACTCAGATGCTCATCCACATTGGCTTGGGGCTCATGAAGAAGAGTAGAAAATGGTAATAGTTTCTCTCTTCCTAGCACTGCCCTGCATCCATTCTCATTCTCTTATGACTAGGATGCTCTGCATGAACATTTCTCTCCTAAAAATCCAGATAAGAGATAGGGCACAGGATATCCCTGCTATCCAAATATCAAACCTACTTAAAGGTTTATATCAAGCCCAACCCAGACTTTGGCCTTGAGATGGGCAAATGCAAGATATTTTTCTGATTCCCAAGGAACAAGTTTGCTCTCCTTCCTCAAATTTCAATCTCTTCCCAAAGAACAGAAAGGGCTTTTATTTTCTCTATCTTCTATAGATAAAAGGAAAAGATGTGTATAGTGGAGAGAATCAGGAAATGACTCCTTAACTGCTCATTTTCTAATCCAACAATACATTTTCTTCCTTCAAGTTTTGTCTCAAGATGGTCAAAGCTTCTATCTTTATTATTATGTAGTCACTTTAGATTATCAAATCATTTTTCTTTTTATATTTTGAGACCATTCTTTCCGGTATGTTGTTTCTTAAGAATTCTTTCAAAAATTATATTTTCCCTTGAATTTTTAGTGCCCTTCTTTTTCAGAGGCAATTGAAAGACATTTAAGACAATAAAAAACAAACAAACAGTTGTTTCAATGGCTAAGTGGCTAAATGAATAAATACAATACAATGTTAGTGTAAAAAATTAGGAGAAATAGCTCCAAATTTTATACAAATACCTGAATACTCCTCTCAAAGGCTTTTTTATAAGGTGGAATATTCTTCTATAGCCTGCCTGCTATTCTAATATGAATTCATGTAATATATGCAATTAAAATCTCCTCCTGGATTCCTTAAGACTCCTGTCTACTCCAGTATAAGCTGTACCACTGTACTTGATGGTGGGTAGAAAAGGTTGAAAAATCAGCCTTCTGACCACTTCAAAATCAAGATGAGTGTAGCAAAAGAATGATTTTCTTTTGTTTCTACTTAATTAAGAACTTGAGTCATTAATGGAAAGATAGACAGTGTGTGTGGAGGGTGAAAGATCATGCAACTTTTGTTCAGATGGGTGGGTTTATTTCCTTTCCTTTAAGAAAATGGCAACCACTATATTTTCTCACTCCAAATCACATCAAACAAAAAATTAACAGATATTTCTAAAGTTCCTGGAAATAGATGGATGATCTGTTAGGCAGTTGTAGATTGCATGATGGTGTTAATCTGAGTCTTCTCAGGATTCTAAGTAGGAAGTGTGGGTCTGAGGAGGCTGCATTAGACATTGCTTACCATTTTTAACACTAGAAAAATTTTAATAGCAATCTTATTAAGATTAATTTGTTTCTTGATAAAATTAATATTCTGGTATCAAAATAATAATGCATAATGCAGCCAGTCTGAAATAACCCTGCTGAAGTAAACTTGTTTGGGGCGGGACTGGTTAGGGGGGAAGGTTGACTCCAATGGTTCCCTTTGTGCTCTCTAAATGTTAATCATCTCACCCTGTCTCTGCACCTGGAAGTAAAAGAATTCGGCATTTTGTGAGGGAGAATCCTTGCCATGACCCAGTTCTCATCTCCCACTGCATCACTTTCTCTCCTCTGAAAGCACCGATTGAGTTCAAAAAGAACGCTGCAGAGAGATCCTCTGCAATGTGAAGAGAATTAGAATTGGACCCAGAGGTACAAGTGTAACTGGTGCTAAAAATAGCTCACACTTTAAAAAGTTGATTAACACAAAGAAAAAAAAAATTAAAATGTTCTATTAGGATCTCTGCAGCTTGAAGATTCTATTTTAATTGATAAGGTATTATGTATGCAAAATGCAGAAGGCCGTAAACCTTACTAGGAACAGGAAAATATAAAGGGGGAGCCACAAATGATTCTTTTCAGAAGCAGCCATAGAAAGAGTTTAAGAGGAACAGGAAGTATTATTACTGCATATGTCCCAGTCCATTATTATCACCTACTCATTATCATAAAAAAAAAAGGCCCAGTCAGCATGGCTCAGTGATTGAGCTTTGACCTATGAAGCAGTTGGTCACAGTTCAAGTCCCAGTCAGGGCACATGCCTGGGTTACAGGTTCCATCCCCAATGTAGGTTATGTAGAAGGAGTCAATCAATGATTCTCTCTCATCATTGATGTTTTTCTCTCTCCCTATCTCTGAAATATCTATATATATAAAAGCCAAGGTACTGGAACGCTGGAAAAGCTGGTCACTATGATGCACACTGGCTGGTCCAGCCCCATAGCAGCTCTCCTGCCCCCCACTAACCCAGCCCAATGGGCCTCCATTGAGGCGGGCTGGCTGGACTCCACCTGTGCACAAATTTGTGCATAGGGCCTCTAATAGAAATACACATACATACACACACATACACACACACACATACACACACACACATACACACACACAAAAAGGTATAATATGCTAATTAAACCAGATGCCTTCTGGACATTCTTTTTGACAAAGCCAGGGCAGGGCAAACTCACCTGTGGTCCCGGGTGCCTACAGCCAGCCAGAGGGAGGGAAGCCCGGTTCCGGGTGCGAGGCTTAGGCAAAGGCAGTTAGGGGCAATCAGGCCTGCAGGCATATTGGTTAGGGGTGATCAGGCAGGCAGACAAGCAATTAGAAGTTAGGGGTTCTGGATTGTGAGAGGGTGCAGACCAGGCTGAGGGATGCCCCCATGCACCTGTACATGAATTTCATGCTCCAGGCATCTAATATATATATATTGTATTTCTTTGGAATCCCAGAAATCCTTTTGGATATGAACTTTTAAAACTCCATATGTTAGATTATAAGGATCATTATATGAGCTCTAGATTATATTAAAACAGACTATCAATACAATTCTAAGTGTCAGTTGGTAATAAAATCTATTCACCTCTAGAATAGTACAACCATCTATCCAGCTACACAATATAGTAACTTTAAAGCTCCCTTGACGCCTTGTTATCTATCACTCCTGGCAGTCAGTCACTAAGTCCTGTCCATGCTGCCTCTTAAGTCACACTCAAATCACTCCACTTGCCTCCTTCCCCATAGATACAGCTAGTTCAGACCATTAAAATCTCTTGCCTAGACTATCACAATAACCTCACTATGCTTTCCCAAAACTGGTGTGTTCTTGTCCATCTGCTCTCCACATTGTAGTTAGAATCATATCAGAAACACATCTGATCATTTTATTCCTCTTCTTAAAAGCTTTTGGTGATTTTTTCCCCCTATGGTCTAAAGTTCAGTGTCCTCAACAGGCTTCAAGGGACCTTAACAAACCACACCCTTCTTAACTATTCACCTTATCTGATGGCTGTTTTCCCTTTTATCCTCTCTGCTCTAGCAAGCTGGATTTAAAGTGTTCTTAAACAAACTAGAGGCCCGACGCACAAAATTCATGCAAGAGTAGGCCTTCCTTCCCCCGACTGCTGCACTGGCTTTCCTTGGCACCTGGGACCCGAGCTTCCTTCTTCCACTGTCAGGCACATGGGTCCCAGGTTCCTTCGCAGTCTCAGCTTCATCCGGAAAGACATCTAATCTAATAATCATATTATACTTTTATTATTATTGAATTACTATAGACTATAGGCCCAGTTCATGAAATTAGTGTCAGGGGCTTGGCCCTTGAAGCTCTGGCTGCCTCCACCAGCCCTCACAGCCTGGACTGGCCCTCGCAGCCCCAGCTTCATCCAGAAGGTTGTCCAGAAGGATGTCCAGATGGTCATTCTGCTGTTCAGTGTAATTAGCATATTTGCTCTTTATTATATAGGATTATAAAGGATATACAGAACCTTCTAACAAAGCGGTTTTGCATATGCTCTTTCCTCTGCCTGGAATGCTTGTCTCTTTGTCTAGCTAACGTCTACTAATTTTTAGATTCATTTCCTAAGAAAGCCTCTACTAATATGTAAAAAGACATGTTTTCCCCAATGTCTTCATAGCCTTTTTCATACTATTACTTGTTTGCGTAATGTCTCCTTACTCTGATAGAATCTATGACAGTGGTGACATGATCACTCTATTTTTGGTACTCAGTACAGTGCATGTCTAATAGAATAATAATTATTTACTAGACAAGGGTCTTTTTGCCTGAAGGAGTGTGAAAGGAAGAAAAGGTTTACAAAGGAGTTATAGTTGAGATAGATCTTGAAAGATAAGTAGGACTTGTCAGATAAAAAGAGTTGGTGGATTTTATTCCCAGAACTGAGACTAGCATGAACAAAAGCAGTGACATGAATAAAGCATTTGGGGAATGGTGAGTTCATGTGAATAGAATAGATGATGGAGAGGAAAATGTTCACAGATACTGTTGGTAAAGCTAATTCAGGTTCAGGATGATAAAAGGCTTTTATGGCACCCTACATAGTTCAATTCTAACAGGGAAGCAAAATGATCACAATTATTAATAAAAACAAAACAAAACACAGATGTGTTAGTCCATTACTATTGAGAGTACCTGATACAACACATACCTTTTCTTTTCATTTTTTTGGTAAAATTGATGTTCTGATTCTATAAATTGGCAGTGTTTGAAATATACAGATATAAATACCAAATGGAAAAATTTATGAATACTTTAAATATATCTTGAAAACACTAGTATTTTTATATCCTTCAATGGGACAGTTAATAGGTAGCCATGCAAGAAGAAACAACTCTTTGCTGCCATCTGATGGCTGGCCATTGTGCCACCAGCTCATCTTTTCTGGCCCTACTTCCAAGCCCCTGTGAAGACAGCAGGCCACCTCAACCAATAAACAGTCTTTTGAGGACCCAAGAGAAATTGTTCAATCTGGCATGAGGTTTCACTGACCTTCATTGTTCTTTCTTGAAGTGATCAGTGCTTTAACTTCCCTTTTTAATAACTAGCAGGTAATCACAGTAAGATTAATTAATGTAAGAGATGCAGCAGACTCCTTTGAGGCAAGGCAAACCAACAAGGAATCCTAAGAGACTTCTATTGCTGAATGCTGTCATTGCAGAACTTCTTGGAAATTGCCCCTAACCAGAGAAACCTCTTGTGATCCATCTTCTCCAAATGGTTCCCATGTATGAACAAACCAGTCTCTTTGATCAATTCATTTACTTATTAAGTGCTTGAGATACTTTACAAGAAGGAAGTCATTGAGCTTACATTATAGGGAGGGGAATAGAAAATAAAAAGAAAACAGACAATTTAGCAACTGCAAAATTTAATAATAGTTTTGAAGGAAAAGGGGGTTTTCTTCAGATAAGCACCTTCACTGGGAAAGGTGCTCAGGGAACAGCTCATGAGGATATAGCACTGAAGTTGAGACCTGAAGAGAATGTAGGAATTTGGGATAAGTGCATTCTAAACATAGAAAATAGGATGTGCAAAAGCAGAAGATAAGATGTATCTTGGAACATTGAACACATAGGGGATGTTAGCTATGTGGTGTAGTGAGGAGAATAGTGGGAGATAAAGCTAGGCCTATATAGGATGTCTAGGCCACTGAAAGAATTATGGATTCCATTTTGAATTCAATTAAAAAAAAACATTAGGAAGCTGTAAGCAAGAAAGTAAGATCATGCAATTTATATTTACACTGCTGGATAACAATGTATTTATTATAAGAGAACAGGCATGAAAGTGAGAAAACAAGGAGGTAAATACTATAATGTAGAGAATAAGTGAAAGCATCCAGTGCTTTGTGTTTGCAATGGGCTTTCTGGGAAATGAGTATATTCAAGAAATCATTTGGTAGTAAAATCAATTGGACTTACCCAGGTGAACAAAGAAAAAGGAAGATGTTTTGACATTAGCAATTGGTAGGAGAGTGATGTTGCCGTGGACCAAAATGAAGATGAGTAGAGGAGAAAAAGGAGTTGGGGGAAAAGGCAAGATTTCTGTTTTGGAAAGGATAACTTTTTGACATCCTAGTGAAGATACCATGTAGACAGTTTATGAGATTTCTGCTCAGAAGGAAGGTCAGGACTTGAAATATAAATTCAGAAGTGACAACTATAAAGATGCTATATTAATCCATGATAATTGAAAATGCCATCCAGGAAATATAGACAGCAAATGAAGATAAGACAAAACAGGTCTATAGAAGTCATATCCTGACAGATGGCTTTAACACTTGGTTTTTCTCTCAGCCCACTAATTGTGACCATTCAGTGTCATATTCATTTTCTATCTGAAATCCACAGCTTTATACCAAACTATAATCTCTGTTACACCTTCCAGGTTTGACCTCTAGCTTGCTTCTAAGAATCTATCAGTAGCCAATTTAGGTGAATCGGATTGCCCGTCAGCAGGGCCCGGCTTCTGATTGTTTTTGTAGCCAGAGTCTTTAGTCTGAGCAACTTCCACTATGGCCTCTGACAGAGATCAGTAGGACTTAAATCTGCTCGAGTAGATTGATTGGGTGGCCTAAGCACTTCTATAAAGAAAAGATATCATGAAAAGTGAAAAATTTCAGGTTCCATTCTTAGAAGTCTATTCATTTTGAGAAGCAAGAACTAGCTAGTAAGAAGAAAATAAGTAGATGAAATTATAGATTTCTGGCCTTTATTTGTATTGCTAAAGATCATGCCATTTTACTATGTTGGTATATATCTATATACATTATCTGAAAATTAATGTTTTAATTTCTCTGAAAGCAAATGCAGTTTCTACATCTTAAAACTAGAATGACTTGAAATTGAATAAAAATAAAGCTTTTTGTTCTAAAGTCCATGAAGAAAACAATATTTTGTGTGTAAAAACAGCATACCACAGAAAACGACTTCTCAAATTAATATCCTAAGAGTTCTAAAACATTCATTTGGCATTTTCAACTAGATAATTGATACTGGAAATTGTGAATAAATGATCTTGCTCTAGTCCTCCAAGAAGGTCTAAACTGGATAATTGATACTGGAAATTGTGAATAAATGTTCTTACTCTAGTCCTCTCATCAGCAACAGAGATGAGAGAGTCAAGTTTAAAGTACATTGAGTTTGCTGTTTATAAAATATTATATTGTTATTTCAAACAAAAGAGCAGTTCTTTTCTGGAATCCTTTATTCCTTAGGTGGGTCAGAGGCCCATCTGGCTTTAGCCTTTTTTTTTTTCAGATTTAGTTTTACCCTTTGAAATGATTAAGCAATTTCAACTAGATAATACTTTTTTCCTTTTAAATCACATTTATATGTTACATAAGTTCCCGAAATGAATACAGATAAGTTGGCTTAAAACATTTTGTTTTTAAATAAGTAAACAAATCTTTGTAATGGGAAACAGTTGAAAGTTAAATGACTAATATGTACTAAATAAAAAACAACTCATGGAAATCTTTCAAGAATTTTCTTTCTGGCTTTGGGACATATTAGAGTTCAAAAACTACTTTTTTGCTTTGATTAAATTCAAAACTTGTTTATTATTTCTAGGGGGGACTTAAAAACAATAAATAAAAATTGTAAAATGCCCTACTAACTTCCTTTTACTACAATATCAGTGAATGACACCGAATAGGAAGCCTGTTACAGAAAGGTGATGCTAGGTCATGGAAAGCAGGAAGTAATGTTTCCAATGCAGATTTGGATGCAAGATACACTTCTGCTTGGCTGCACATCTGTGGGCAGCTCAATCTCTCTAATTCTAGGAATGCATCTGTTAAGTGGGGAAGTAAAACTTACATGCAGTTCCTGTGAGTATTAAAGATAATGGATATAAAACATCTGGCATATAATAGATGTTTTGTAAATGATAATAGACTGATGATTTCCTGATCAGCATATGTGAGTAAAATGAGCTGAAGATTACTCCAGAGATGTGTTTTTCTATCTTTCAAAGGCAGTCTTTTCATGATTGTTTTTTTATGCTACAACATAAGAAAGATTTACTACCAATTCACTTTGAACCAGTAAGATATGACCCAATTTCCTAAAGCCAGATGGCAAAGCCACTTCCGGTGGGGCAGATGGCCTATTGACTTTCATTCTCATGAAAACATCAAGCTTAGAAGATACCCTGGGACTCAGCTAAGGAACTAAAAAAATAGAGAAATGTCTTAGATATTGGCCTGAGTATCAGGGAGGCAAAAAAAAAAAAAACAACAAAAAAAAACCTATCAGAAAGTCAAGTGTAGTTTTAGACACTCACACAGTATTTGAGGCATAAAATAGAGTATTCAAAGGAAGCCAAGTTGCTTTCATTGGCAGTTTGGATATTCAAGAAGCATCATCAACTAACCCTCTTTGTGTGAGATTGCAACAGCACTTCTGAGGACCAGATGTGCTTACCCTGAAAGGAAATGGGAAAACTAGACACGTTCATATTCACTAGTTAGGTTATATCAAAGTTAATTTATAAAGGCAGCTACATGCTGGAGCCACACTGGTAACAAACACTAAAGAGAAATTTTACAGCAATGGAAAAAAATATCAGGAAATATTCTGCCTTTAAAACAAACATAAATTATATTGAAACAATAACAAATCCAAATTCTACACTATGAATAGAAAATATGTATTTAGCATACAGTGCATTTAAATGCCAAGAAATGTTTTATCTTTGTAAGAGTGTTGGCTATAAAAATAAGGCAGATTCTAGTAAGTAAAGGAAAACACTTTCCAATAGTCAGATGTTTCTAGAAATAGAGTTAATTCTATTGAGTTCCTCTGAAACTCATATATGCCTAACACAATGTGGAGAGAATTAGAATCTGCTCCCTATAAATGCTAAACCATATGACCTTATGTATAGGTCCAACCCTAAATTTGTCTTCCTTTACATAGGTCCCACTTCATAGCCTTATTCTTTTTGAGCATCAACAAATTAAAAAACCATAGGTATTATTTTCAGAATAGCAAATGAGATGTTATAAAG
The DNA here is from genome assembly GCA_027563665.1 of Antrozous pallidus. NCBI lineage: Eukaryota > Metazoa > Chordata > Mammalia > Chiroptera > Vespertilionidae > Antrozous > Antrozous pallidus. Next base: position 77,019,362 of record CM050513.1, read on the forward strand.
ATGGGATTAGAACCCAGGGCTCATTCCAACCATCATAACTATTCTCATTTGTCACAAACTAACCTATAATCATTAGATATATATATACCTATTTATAAATCAGTCTTGTTGGCAAATGACAGCTGAAACATCATTAAATGCAAAGTTCAGAATATGTTGCATCTGTAGCAGACATGTCATTTGCCTACCAAATATACATTTTGCCTCAGCATCTTACTTACTATCCAAAACTCCAGTTTTATTTAAGGCATAATTGGCTCCTTGTGTTCTTTGGCAATTAGGAGTGACCAGGCAACCCATTCAGGCCAAGGTCCTATAAGAGAAAGTGCATTTTATTAGACTTTGGGGAAAGCTACATTTTTCCTTTTAAAGTACATTTATTTTATATTTCCATTGTGAAAATACATACTAGCTATAGAAAAAAGAGATATGAAAAACCTAAATACATCTACAGTTCAATTTATACAGATAACCAACCACTTGACATATAATCTATGTTTAGTGCAAACATGTATACATGCTTCTAAAATAATTTTATAAAAATAAAAGTGAAAAATGTATATAATTCATAGCTATTGCAATTTTCACTTATTATAATTGCTATAAGCTGAATGTATTTCCTAAAATTCATATGCTGAAAACAAACCTTGAAAGTGACATTATTAAAAAGTGGGGTCTTTGGGAAGTACTTTTATCACTTCCATTTTATTCTATTTTAGGAATTTCTGGCTATTCCATCTAAATTTTAGGATCAGCTTATAAATTTTAACAAAAAGAGTCCCTTGGCATTTTGATAGGCATTACACATGTTTATAGATCAATGTGGGGAGAATTGCTATCTTCATAGTGTTGTTTTTAATGCATAAATATTAACTACTATCTTATCTAATAAAAGAGTAATATGCAAATTAACCATTATTCTGCTACACCCACAAGCCATACCCACTGGCTAATCAGGAGCAAATATGCAAATTAACCCCAACCAAGATGGCTGTGGCGATGCAGAAAGCAGGAGGGAGGCTTGAGTTTCCTCAGCAATGGAGGAAGCCAAGCTTTCAGCACACCCTGGCCAGCCCAGGCCTCTGCTTAAGGCTACAAAGTTTCAATTATAGAAGGTAAATAAACCCCAACAGAAATGGCTCTCGCCACAGAGGGAACAGGAGGCTTGGCTCCATTCCAGGTTACAAAGTTTCAACTGTAGAAGATAAATAAATCTCAGATACCAGGGCCTCCACTTGGGTTGCCAGGGGGAATGGCTGGCCTGCAAACCACAGAGGCCTCTCTCCCAGACTGCCCCACACCCCAAGAGAACCCCTATCCTGATCCAGGACACTCTTCAGGGCAAACCAGCTGGCCCCCACCCATGTACCAGGCTTGTATCCTATCTAATAAAAGAGTAATATGCAGACTGACCATCACTCCAACACACAAGATGGCTGCTCCCATGTGGTCAAAGATCCTGCCCCATGTGGACACAAGATGGCCACCATAAGATGGCCAGCAGGGGAGGCCTGTTGGGAGGGACCAGGCCTGCAAAGGTGGGCAGTTATGGGTAGCCAGGCCAGCAGGGGAGGGCAGCTAGGGGTGACCAGGCTGTCAAAGGAGGGAAGTTGGAAACAAACAGGCTGGCAGGGGAGCAGTAAGACATCAATCAGGCTGACAGGGGAGTGGTTAAGGGGTGATCAGGCTGGCAGGCAGAAGTGGTTAGGTGCAATCAGGAAGGCAGGCAGGTGAGCAGTTGGGAGCCAGGAGTCCCAGATCCTGGTGGGATCAGGCCTAAATGGGCAGTCGGACATTTCTCGAGGGATCCCAGATTGGGGAGAGTGCAGGCTGAGCTGAGGACACCCCCTCCCCATGCACAAATTTCATGCACCAGGCCTCTAGTGTTTTAATATCTTTCAATACTGTTTTCTAGCTTCTTTCAGCACAGCAATCTTTTGAAGTTCAAATATGTTGTTTTTCTAAAAGCAGTATCAAATCCTCCAGGAAATTTAATTAAATTAGTAAGTGAGGCTGCCTGTTTAAGGGAATTTACCCTGTTCAATTTAAGTTAATCAAACACTAGTCCAGGAAAAATTGAAAGGAAATATTCCCATTTTATTTCTAGATTTATAAATACCACAATGGGATTTGTAAGTATAACTTGAAGAATATTAGGCATTTTTATTTTTGGCTTTAATATATTGAAAATTGATTTCAATCCTGATAACAGTAAATACTCGTTTCTATGAACAAAGCCTCTGCTTGGATTTTTAATTTTAATCACATTGATCCTCTTAATAAAAACATGTACTTTTTATACTTGTCTTTTGATAGTTTAACAACTTTTCATGTGTAATACCATCTGTTGGTATAAAAAGGGAATTTAGGCATATATGTCCCCATAGAAATATTAAGATGGAGTCAATTTGGACAAGAGGAAGTGTAAGACTAAGCAACACAAAAAAATCCCACCCTGCAAGGCTCGGTGATTTCCCCTCATCACTACAGCTCTACCGTCTTCACTGGTTTTCCTCATATTCTCCATTCTATCATACTTCCTAGTCATGTCTTGATGTTAAGCAAATTCTTCTCAGGATACCCCTCTTATCTCTCAGAAATGACCTTTTTGAGCCCTCGTATCTTATTACAACTAACACATGTGTCTAAAAATAGAGAAAAGCATTAACCATACTGAGGCTCAGTGACATGCCTAAGGCTGTTCAAGAAAACCAGTGGCAGCCCTCTCTGTGAGTGCTATTCCTTTCGTATATTTAATATGTGTGAAAATGATATGTTATGCTAAGGTATGCTTAGGATAAGGCAGGTGATTGCCCTGTGCTCAAAGGGAAGCACTTACATTAAATACAATGTGGGATGATAGGAAAATTTAAACTATTATTATTTGAAACTAGAGGCCTGGTGCACAGATTCATGCACATTGAAAGTAAATTAATTAGGAGGCTGGCAGGGTGGGACTGGGCAAGAGAAGGGACATGCTCTGGAGACAACCTCCCACAGTCCCTCCTCAGTTGGCTGCACCTTGGGTGATGCCAGGGCTCGAAGGGTGTCTGTAGAGTGAGCAGGGTCCCTCTGGCAGGTGGGATCCCTTAGCCTGGCCTGTGGGGTCAGACTGAAACTGATGATCTGACATCCCCCGAGGAGTCTCAGAGTGAGAGAGGGCACTCTGCAAAGTTGCTGTCACTCCACAGCTCCTGAGCATCTGCCCCCTGGTTGTCAATGTGCATCACAGTTACTGGTTGGAGCATCTGCTCCCTGATGGTCATCTCATATCATAGCTACCAGTAGGATAGGTATTTATATAGATATGCAGATAAAAAAATCTTGAGTATCAGAATATACAGGGAAATATAATGTACATCAAATGCTTATACTATTTAAGGCACCTGGTCAAGTTTGTGTTCTTTTTGTTGATTGAATCCGTATCTGGATCAGACCAGTTCTCACTGCTGCCACACTTCCTCCAGAAATCCTGGAAGTGAATTCCAGTGATGATCTTCTCCATTTCCCCATTTTCCTGCTGACCTTCCCCAGCTCTGAAATCCATAAGCATTTCCAAAACCCCAAAATAAATCATTTTAGATGAATTATTGGATATTCTCATTTTTTGGCATTTCTTTTTCTGGATGGTACGCACATCTATAATTCAATGAAAACAAACTGTAAACTGCAGGAGAAATATGGTTATGTTTGGCATTATTAGCTTAGGACACAAAACTCAGATATGAATACTCAATAGTTAGAATGAAAGGTATAGAATATCTCACAACTTAATAAATTTATTAACTTTAATAAACATACTCATTTATATTCATCTGTATTTTTATGTTATATATAAGCTTAATGAATAATATTTCTAGAAAGATAACATTTGACAAATTGTACAAAGCACCTTGCTAACTACAACCATAACTTCTCCAGATTTTCATATGGAAGTATAATTTTGAGTGTAATTTCCAAGCAAAATTTCATTATTTTAACAACAGTACATTGGTCTTCCTGACTTGGAAATGAGGAGGCAGTGGTAAGGGGCAGGGCAGTATTAGAAAAGGGAGTGCAGACTTTACCCTCAGAAATAATCTTTTAATAAAATATTATTTTACTTCTTTTCCCTCCTTGATAATCAGTGCTAGTACACTATTCATCCTCCTGCCACACAGCAAGAAATTGGCACACAGTATCCTCTCAATAACTGCAGAATAAAAATAAAATGAAATTCTAGTACTTTCTCCATTGTGAGAGAATTGTGTGTTTTGGGGTAAATCATGTAATCTGTTTTTACCTGTAAATTACCAGAAAATATGACAAGATTGTTCCCCAAGGTTCCTTTCAGCCTAAGAATTCTATAAATAGGAGTTTATATATTCAACTTCCATGCCCTGCCACAGATATTGTCATGATGTTATTACTATTTCACAAGGATTTTAACTTTTTATCATATTATGCCATAGATAACAGATTAGATCAGCAGTCTTCCTCTGAAACTAATTTGTTCTGTAATATCAGCAAGACCATTACATGTCTCTGCCTCAGGAGTGATTGTCTGTATGATATGGTTAGTGATGCCTGCCACTTGCTTTAATGTAATAACATTTTGTTGAAAAGCTCTTTGTAGATGAGCAAAGAACACTATCATGGGCAGTTGAAAATCAGTAGTATAAAAGATCTCCTTAGGGACATCTCTACAATACCCATGGTTGAATAATCAAAATGGTTTTGCCATAAAAACAGTACATAACAAAGACATAAACACACACTTTATTTGATGTTTTTAAATGAGTTAGTTTAATGAAATTGTTGTTACGAATATACTATTGGTATATACAGGAAAAATCATAATACATAATTTCATAAAACTATTATTAATTTATATTAAAAACTCCATTATTGAATTTTAATGTTAAAAATGCTGAATTAAGTCAGATGTTACCACAAGTAAGAAATATTCCCAAATTTATAGAAATTTAGTCTACCCCAATTGCCCCTAATCTGGTACTTACCCCCTCCTTAATTCTCCCATTTTTTACCTTAAACATGTCTTTAAATGCAAGTCCTTCATTAATGTTCACAGAGACCTGAATGTCATCACAACTCAGCATTGGTCAAATCAGTAATGTGTTATACTTTAAACACATCCACTGATGAATACAGGCGAGTCCTGGTTGTTGGAAGAGTGCTATGTTTAAGAATCTCTAGAGCAAATGACCAGGTATTAAGCAAGAACTAGAGATGACCTTGCTTACTTTTATGTACTGTACACTTTTTAAAAAGTTAACAAAAAACAAAGAAATAAATAATCTATGTAGCATGCTGGTTAAGAGAATGACACTGAAATCAAGCATTTTAAATCCAATTCTGTCACTTCCCAGCTAAATAACTTCAAGTAAACTACTCAGTTATCATCTTTCTCAGTTTTCCATCAGTGAAATGGAATACCTGTGTCTGCCTCAGGGAGTTTTGAGGAGGATTATGTGAGCTGGTGCGTATAGCCTCAGAAAAGTGCTTGGTTCAGAGTAAGTGTTCAACAAATGAAAGTTAGTGCTATCAGCATTATTATTGGTTAAAAAGAGACAGCTATGAACTGAATGTTTTCGTCCCCCACAGAGTCATATATTAAAGCCCTAACCCCCAATGTGATAATATATGGAAGTGGAGCCTTAGGAAAGTAATTAGTTTAGATGAAGCCCTGAGGGTGGAGCCCCATGGTGGGATTAGTGTCCACGAGAAGAGGAAGGCACTAGAGGACTCTCTCTTTCCAACAGGAGAAGATATAGCAAATTGGTGTCTGTCTGCAAATCAGGAAGTGTCCTTCCTGGACACCAAATCTGCTGGCACCTTGATATTGAATTTCTTAGCCTCCAGAACTGTGAGAAATAAATGTCTGTGGTTTAAGCCAGCCAGTCTGATATTTTGTTATAGATTAGCCTAACTGAATAAGACAGAGAACAATGAAACTAGGAATAGAAAATAAGATGAGATTTTAAAATTAATAAGGATGAAAAATGAATTGAATGTGACTCCAAACATTATATAAAGGATAAATATTTCTGCTTTGGAGACATAAGTGTAAGCCAGATTTTGGATCTATAGTAATACTTCTTTTAACAAAGCAGATTAATTCTATTGATCTTCTAATGTCTGACATTTTGTTTTCCAAAAGAATAATAATATAGTGGCAGTGAGTTCAAACTAAGATAACAGAAATTAGAGTGAGAGTTACCGTTTCCAGAAGAAAACGTCTGTTTCTTTTTGTCATGCAATTTTAAAAAAACTTTATCACATCCATAATGCTAACCTAAAGATTCTTCTAGAGAAGCATAAGCTCATAATGGAAAAATATATGTTCACATAGCTGTGGTGATTTTTAAACTATCTATAATAATAAAAGCATAATATTTTAATTAGACTGGACGTTCTCTGGACAACCTTCCGGAGGAAGCTGAGGCTGCGAGGGAAGCCCAGAGCCCAGGTGTCAGAGGGAAGCTAGTGCCGGCAGCTGGAAGGAAGGCCTACTCTTGCATGTGTTTCATGCATCGCCTTCTAGTTTGTTCAATAAAGTAAGAGTTTTCCAACTCTTTATCTGTCAAATTATATAAATAATTACTATACCTGGAGCCCAGCAACTTAGTTGGAGGTTACAAGACTAAAAACCAAACTATGTATATAGATGTATGACTTCCCTATAGATTTTGGAGATTAGGCCCTTATCTCCAAACATTGGCAAATATGTTCTCCCACGAAGTGGGCTTTCCTGTTTTTTTTTTTTTTTTTTGATGTTTTCTTTTGCTGTGTAGAAGCTTTTTATTTTGATGTGGTCCCATTTGTTTATTTTCTCCTTAGTCTCCATTGTCCCAGGAACTGTATCAGCAAAGATATTGCTACATGTGTCTGATATTTTAAACAATCCAATAAAAAAAATGGGCTAAGGACCTAAATAGACACTTCGAAAGAGGACATACAGAAGGCCAGAAGAAAGATGAAAACATTTTCAAAGTCACTAATCATCCGAGAGATGCAAATTAAAAAAAAAAAATGACAATGACCATCTCACACCTGTCAGAATAGCTATCATCAACAAATCAACCCTCATGCACTGCCGGTGGGAATGCAGATTGGTGTAGCCACTGTGGAGAACAGTATGGCATTTCCTCAAAAAACTAAAAATGGAACTCCTATTAGGCCCAGTAACTCCACTTCTAGGAATATATCCCAAGAAATCAGAAACACCAGTCGGAAAGGACATATGCACTCCTCTATTCTTAGCAGCACAATTTACAATAGCTAAGATTTAGAAACAGACTAAGTGCTCATCAGCAGCTGAATGGATTAGAAAACAGTGGTACATCTACACAATGGAATAATACACTGCTATAAAAAAGAAAGAACTCTTGCCATTTGCAACAGCATGGATGAACATGGAAAGCATTATACTAAACAAAATAAGCCAGTTGGAGAAAGATAAATATCACATGATCTGACTCATTTGTGGAATTTAATGAACAACATAAACTGACGAACAAAAATAGAGCCAGAGACAGAAGCATCAAACAAACCGTCAAACTTCAGAGTTCCCTGAAGGAGGAGGGGCCAGGGGGATGGGAAGGGTGGGTGGGGCGGGGATGAGAGATCAACCAAAGGACTTGTATGCATGCATATAAGCATAACCAATGGACAAAGACACTAGGGGGTTGAGGGCATGTGCTGGGGGTGGGCTGGCTGGGGAGAGGTCAATGGGAAAAAATGGAAGACATATGTAATACTTTAAATAATAAAGAATTAAAAAATAAAAATTTAAAAAACAGAGAAGAGTTGAGCTTTTATATGTAGAAGAGATCTGCTTGACAATTTTAAAGAAGATGAATGGAAATCTAGAGTCCATAAATCATTAAAATGTTTTCCAGTTTGAGAGATTATGACACATGGCAACAATGTGTCTGGTAATGAGAAATATTACACATATTTTTCTAGGATTTGACTGTTTAGGTCACACTTTCTATAGTAATGCTTTTAATGTGGAATTACTAATCACTGAGCATAAAGTTTCAGTTAAGCAAAATAAATATGCTCTAGCCGAGACCGGTTTGGCTCAGTGGATAGAGCGTCGGACTGCGGACTGAAGGGTCCTGGGTTCGATTCCGGCAAGGGCATGTACCTTGGCTGCGGGCACATCCCTAGTAGGGGGCGTGCAAGAGGCAGCTGATCGATGTTTCTCTCTCATCAATGTTTCTGACTTTCTATCCCTCTCCCTTCTGCTCTGTAAAAAATCAATAAAATATATATTTTTAAAATAAATATGCTCTAAAGATCTGCTATATAACATGGTATGTGGGGTCAACAGTAATGTACACTAAAATGTTTATTAAGAGAATAGATCTCACATTGTGCTCTTACTACAAAAAAATAAAATAAAGAAGAAGAAAAAGTATCTATGTAAAATCATCTACACAGAACAGACAAAACCTAGCTCTGCTTTACAACTCCTTGAATGACTTGGAAGTAGAATTTGGGGATCCTAATTTGACATCATATCATCAGCAAGCCATTTTCTAGACAGCATATTCCATCAGCAAGAAGTAAAGGGCCATTACCAACATACTATCATACCGAAAGCTATGCTAGGACGTATTACAATTTTTAATTTTCAGTAACTCGTTGCTATAAAAAATAATTAAAGAGGAGGATGAAGGTGTTAAAAATTTATTCATATGTAATATTCTTACAACCTTATGTTCTTGTATTTCTCTGGGGATACTTTCCTCAGATTGGGTGATTTTTAATAAAGCAAATGACATATTGTCAGTAAAAGTAATATTTTTATTAATATTTTATATAATTTCCTGTGGAATCCTTTGTTCATTTTAAGAAATTTAATGGCCCTAATGACTAATTCATTCCTTTCTCAGAAAGTTCTTTCTATTAAAAAAAATCAGTTTTTTTCTAATGGACTGAATTAAAGTTATTTTTTAAACCCTTCAAGGGAATTTGACAAAATTATACATTTTTAAAAAATTAACTTAAATGTTAGTATATATTTAATCTTTAAAAATTTCTTTAAGCTTTTGCTGTATTTCAAGTGTTTGCTTCTAATAATAGTTCTTTAAACCAAATCTGTTAACTCTATTGGAAATTTCAGAGACTGAACAAAGGTTGTGTGCACCAGCACAGCCAAGGGTTGGTGAGCCTGAGGGAGGGCCCAAGAAGGATGAAGAAAAGACAAAGAGAATAAGCTGCGTCTAGGTGGATCTGCTGTGTGTGACTGAGTCCACAGGACAGATCCAGACTGCAAGCTGATGGTTTATTTTATAGTCAGAGGTAAACAAGAGAATTTACAATGTTCTTGTAAGTTGCACTTGTTTTGGCAGCACTTGCTGCACCTACCACAGCCCATTAGCTACCCAGGAATGATCTAGAGAGAGTCATAAGATCAAACTTAATTATGCTAAAAGGGCTGTGCCCTCTAAGCTGGGACTTCCTTGTGGTTTTGCCAGCAGGCAGTCCCAGGCTTAACTCTATAACTGCTCCCTTCAAAAGGTAAAGGAATTTTAAAGATCCATCAAAAAGTCAAATAAAATTGAGATTATCCACAACTGAGCCATGCATTTTTTGAATAATCTGAGTCAGTTTTAGACTTTCTCACCATTCTGTCCAAGTTGCTCCTAGATTAACACAGTATGCAGTCTTCACACAATACCACGCACAGATGTATGTATGCTAATTGGTTGAAAGTTTATCCATGAGTGAATTCCCGATCATAAATCTTATTTGGAATATATATAATTTGTTATGTTTAATCTAAATTAAGTGAGAGCTATGCATATTGAATATGTAAAACATTTTTTGGGTGGGTTTTGTTGTCTGTCTTTTGCAATTTAGATTCAGATTTTAGGAGAAAGTGTATATCTGAAAAAGTCATATCCATTAGATATTTTAAGTTATTCCATAAAGATGGAGATAGACAGATTGATATCTCAAAGATTTTTTCATTAACAATATTATATTAATAACTATTGGCATAAATATTCATTCTTAATGTAGTGGTATTAAGAGAAACCATAATCAAGTCTCATTCCAGCTATTAGATTAGTAGAGACATTTAGGGTGTATGGTAAAAAGACACATGGTAGAGATTCAGGGTTTCCTCCTCCTTCAAAAGTTACTTCATCATCTTTCTCAGTTTGTTGGAGTCCTCCAAGGATCCAACCTCAATGCTTCTCAAGCTAAACTCAATCACTAGGTGATCTTCCCAGTACCACAGATTATCTATAGCAGATGTATGACTTCCTAATGTGCATTTCAAGTAGAAATTACCCCCTGAACTTCAGGCTCAGATACCCACTCTTTCTATGACATTTCCACTTGGTTGCTAAAAGACATCTTAAAGTTAACATATGTAAAACTCTTCCTCTCCCAATATTCTCCCATCTTAGAAACTAGGCATCATCCAAATATTCAGGCTCAAAGTTTTATTATGATTTCTCTGTCCCATCCTTGCCACTTCTTACCTTCTCACTGTCACAGCCCCAGCTCTCAGTCCCAGAGAACATCATATTTTACCTGGTTCACTAAAAAATTAAAATTATCAGCCACCTTACTATCACTTTAGTAGTCATCACAATATAATCCACACTATAAGGATTAGCAATAAACCTTTTAAAATTTAAACCTGGTCTTATCAATCTTCTCTCATCCCTCCTTTAGTTTTTCATAACACTTAGGAAAGCAAATCCATTGTCCTTCCCAGGTCCTCCCAGAGTCCTGATCTGATAAGTTGCCATTTTCCTCTCACTCACTCCTCTTGGAAACATCAACCATATTCTCAACTCATTGCCTTTGAATTCAGGATTTCATTGCCTGTTGATTTGTCCCCTGGATAATAAAATAAATGGAGAGATATTTCAGGTACACAGATAGAAACACTCATCTTGTCAAGATATCAGTTATTTCCCACTGGATCTATAGACTCAACACAATACAATATCCTATAAACTTATTTTATGGATATCAAAAAACTTATTCTAAAGTCTGTATGAAGAAGTAAAAGACTCAGAAGGGCCAACATAATATTGAAGGAGAAAAAAAAGTTGGAGGACTAATACCACCAGATTTCAAGTATTACTATAAAGCTACAGTAACCAAGATTGTGTGATATCAGTGAAAGAATAGATAGTTAGATTAATGGAATAAAATGGAGAACCTAGAAATAGATCCACACAAAAAATATAGTCAACTGATCTTTGACAAAGGAGCAAGGCAATGTAATGAAGAAAAAAGAGTCTTTTCAACAAATGGTGCTGGAATAACAGGACACCAACATGTAATAAATGACACAGATCTTATACCCTTTACAAAAATTCAATCAAAACAGATTACAGACAAAAATGTATAATGTTAACTATTAAATTCCTAGAAGATAATATAGAAGAAAATTTAGGTTACTTTGGTTATGGTGATGATTTTTTAAATGTAAATTCAAAGGCACAGTCTAAAGGGGGATTGATAAAGTGGACTTCACTATGAGTAAAATCTTATGTTATATGAAATACAGTGTCTAGAAAAGAAAAAAATAAGCTACACACTGGGAGAACATTTTTACAAAAGTCACATCTAATGAAGTATTTTTACCTGAAGCATATAAAGAACTATATAGCCACAACAAGAAAACAAACAACCCAATTTTTTAAATGAGCAAAAGAACTGAATGGACACCTCATCAAGAACACACAGAGATGGGCCCCACCCTAGTGACCAGAAGGCGAACTTCTCTTCCACTCTGGGAAGCTCCGAGATATCCACCACCATCGCTGCTGACTCAGCCTTCCATCCTCTGTCCTAACCGCCAAACCCAGCATTCCCCAATGCCCAGAAGATGTCACCTTAGTCAGCCCCTCTGCCAGCATGAAGCCCCACTCAGGAAAAAGCTTTGGCCTTGGTGCCTGCTGCACCTGCGCCACCAGCCATAATGACTCCGCAACCCTAGCAAGTGAGCCAGAGCTACCAGTACTACTGCGAGGCCACCATCAACAAGTGGAGCAACCCGAGCTCTAGCCTCCTATGTGTACCTGTCCATGGCTTTCTGTTCGGCTGCGATGATGTGCCTTGAAGCACTTGTTCCATTTCTTCTTGGGGCAGTCTAGCAAGGAGAGAGTGCACGCTGATGAAAGGCTGATGTGTCTGCAGAACCAGCACAGAGGTCTCATGTGCCTGTGTGAGATCAGCAGGCTTGACCTCAACTATTGGGAAAACAGCTTAAGGGCTATGGAGTGAGCCTTGCAGCTGGAGATGAGCGTGAACCAGAGCCTGCTTGATCTGTACCAGCTGGCCAACTAAAAAAAGGATGCCCACCTGTGTCCTTCCTGCATGAGCAGGTGAAGTTCATCAAAGAGTTGAGGACCATATCACCAACTTGAGCAAGAAAGATGAGCTTGGACTGCCTTCTCCATAGACACGTTGCCCTGCTGAGCATGCATGTCGCAATATTGCCTTTGCAACATATTCACTCAATATTTTTCAAGTTTTGCCATTTCTTTTTATTTTATTTTATTAAGGAATTACAAATAGTAGTACATATTTCTCCTTTTTTCCCTCCATTGACCTCCCCGTGACCTCCCCTAACCCCTGACACTTGCCCTCACCCCTCCCATCCCCCAGTGTATTGTATCTGTTGGTTGTGCTTATATGTACGCGAACAAGTCCTTTGGTTAATCTCTTATCTCCACCACCCCCCCCCCCCCCGCAACTTCCCGTTGAAGTTTGCCATTTCTTCCAATGAAGTTGTTGGTTCCTAAATTTAAATACATATATATATATATATATATATATATATATATATACACATATATATATGTATATGTATATAAAATGATCTCACTCATATGTGGAATCTAATGAACAGAATAAACTAATGAACAAAATAGTCAGATTGACAGATCTCAGAGGGGAGGATTGGGGGGATGGGAAGAGATTAACAAAGAATTTATATGCATATGCATGGACACAGTGCCATGAAGGGGGGAGGGGAGAGAGGGGGGCAAAGGGGGTGACATCTGCAATACAGTCAATAATAAAAATAAATTTTAAAAAAAGTTATACAGATAACAAATAAGCATATGAAAGGATCCTGTATATCATATGTCATCAGGAAAAGGCAAATTAAAACAACAGAGATATTGTTACACTTCTACTGGCTAATATCAGAACACAGGCAACATCAAATGCTGATGAGGATATGAAGCAATAGAAATTCTCATTCATTGTTGGTAGAAATGCAAAATGATATAGCTGCCAGGGCTGACCAGCAGCCCCTGAGGGATGGATGAACAGGTTACCAATATTCTGACACATGTTTCTGTGAAAGAGAGGGCTAAGGCACTACTTGGCTATCACCACCAAGTACCTCTGTTCTCCTTTGGCTTTTATTGTTCTAACAGCTTGAACTAAAATTAACCTCTAGGTAGAATCAGCAGGGTAAGCATCCTTGCGAAAGTACATGCTTATACAAAGTCAGGTCTTTAAAGACTAAACATAGAGATTTTAGCAAAACACCGGGGGAATTAAACTTGTTTGGAAAAGTCAAGGTAGGGGCTGCTGCCTTCCTTTGTCAAGATCCTCCAGAGGACCCTGACCTTTCAGAGAATTCTCCTTACAGGCCTTCCAACCAAGTCCCACGCTTCCCCACATGTAGCCATTTTGGAAGACAGTTCAGCAGTATCTTACAAAACTAAGCACCCCCTTCCCATAAAATCCAGCAATCATTCTGCTTGGTATTCATCCAAAAAAGTTGAAAACTGATGTCCACAAAAACCTCACACACTGATGTTTATAGCTGCTTTATTCATAACTAGAGGCCTGCCCAGTGTACAGATTTATGCCTGGATGGGGACTGGTCAGCACAGAGGTTGGCCGGCCAGCCCTGCCCTCTGGTCAAACTCCTGGTTGGTCAAACGTCCACCCGAGGAGACAATTTTCACATTAGCCTTTTATTATATAAGATTACCAAAACTTGGAAGCAACCAAGACACACTTTAGTAGGTGATACATCTGGAGAGTGAATATTATCCAATGTTCAAAAGAAATAAGTTATAAAGTCATAAAAACACATAGAAGGAGCTTAAATGCACATTACCAAGTAAAAGAAACCATAATGATGAGGCTACATAGTATATGATTCCAACTATATGATGTCTGGAAAAGGCAGAACTATGGAGACAATAAAAAGATTAGTGGTTGCCAGGGGATAGTGGGGAGAGAGGGATTTTGAGGGCAGTGAAACTCTTCTATAGATACTAAAATGAAGGATACGTGTCATTATACGTGTGTCCAAACCTATAAAATGTACAACACCAAGAGTTGTCCCACTGAGATAATTCAAGATAATCTTTCCCTCTCAAAGGCAACTGATTAGCATCCTTAATCCTTAATTCTCCTTTGCCTTGTTACCTAACATTTTCACAGGTTCTGGCAATTAGGATGTAAATATGTTTGGTGGGTTGGGATTTATTTTGCCTACCACAATTAATAAAGCTATAATAAACCCACATGTGTTGTCAGATTTCATTTCATAAGAATAAAAGTTTTAAAATTTTTTTAAAAGTACATAAAGCCAAATATTCAATTCTTAGGACCAGATGTATTTTGGAATTCAGAATTTGGGGTATTTAACTGGAAATTATCAAGATTACAGCCTTTGTGACATTATCCCATATTTAAACATGTTGATCTTTCTGTGGACAATGTATGAATATTCTTCCCAAGAGGAATAGAGACTATAAATAGCTTCATGTGGATTGAGGTCAAGTTTTGTCACTAAGTGAGTTCAGTTGAGGTCAGAATTTTGTTGTCAATTAGCTATGAAAAAATTGATCTTTAAGCTTTTGGAATTGCAAAAGTACAGATAAATTGCATGTGCATAAAATATGATAATAAGTGCGAAAAATATTAATAGTTTATTTCGGCTTCCTTAATATTTTCTGTTAATTTTCAATTTTCTACAGAGATTTTTTTCCTTTCTCTAATATGTGTTCTATTTAAATAAAATGTACAAAAATGTGAACTATATAGAAAAAATTAATAACATAATTAACTTTCATAGAATGAGCACATTGGATAACCAGTATCCAGATCAAGAGACAAAACATTCCTGGAAGTCCCGAAGCTCCCCTCTGCCTTGTTCCAGTCATTCCTCTAACACTACTAGGGTAACTACTCTCTGTTTTCACAAGAAATAAGTTTTGCTTATTTTTGAACTTTTAACAAATTGAATTTTAAAGTATATACTCTTTTGTGTCTGGCTTATTTGTCTGAATACTTTTTTTATAAAACTTGTCTGTGTGGCTCAGTAGTTTGAGTATCATCCCATGCACTGAAAAGTCCCGGGTTGAATTCCCCATCAGGCTCAATCCCAGGTTGGAGTGGATGCAGGAGGCAGCCATCAATGTTTCTCTTTCACCTCTCTCTCTCTCTCTCTCTCTCTCTCTCTCTCTCTCTCTCTCTCTCTCTCTCCTTCATTGTCTCCCTTTCTCTTTCTCTAAAATCAATTAAAAAACATATGTTTTTAAAACCACAAAATTAACTGCATTATTGTACGCAGTATGCATAATTGCCTTATGTAGGATTCCTTATGTAGGATTACATTTTTTATCCATTTTAATTTTGACAGACATTTGAGTTTTTCCATTCTGGATCTATTAAAATTAGTGCTACTATGAACATTCTTGGTAAATATATGTGCACATTTCTGTTGGATGTATTCCTAGGAGTGAAATTTTGGGCCATAGGGTTGCAGATATTCAGCTTTAGTGGATACTGCCAAACAGTTTTTCAAACTTATCATATTCATATATTATTGGTATAATCAGGAAAATAATATTATGAAATATTTTTAAATCTATTTGTTCCTTGAAAAGAGCACTTGATTGTACCATTGGTGACTTATGTTTTAGGACTGGCCCTGCCACCAACTAACAATGACTTTGGGCAACCCACCTATTCTCTCAGGCTGAGTTTCCTTATCTTTAAACTAGAAGTTTGGAGTGGATAACTGCATAAGACTTATCCAAACTCTGAGTCTATGAGAAACAGTGGTACCACTCCAGCTTCCACATCACCATACCCCCTCCCTTTCCAGGACCTGAGACTAAAACATGCTATGGCTTGAGCTACTTTGTTTTATTGTGGTGTCTTTCTTTTTTTCCAATTCCCTTCGCTTTGTTGGGCCAGTATTTAGGCTGTGAGTAATATCCACTTAAAATTTAAGAAGAAAAGCCAAAGAACAAGACTAAGGGATATTTAGAAAGTGAGGATAAGAGTGAAAACAGAGCAACCTCCATGCTACTGGAATGAGGAGAGGCATACTTGGATAGAGGTAACAGAGGCAGTTGATGAAAAGTAGCACTAGAGAGGATTTGTGGGTCATAGCCATTTGAAGTTCTTTTCTCTTGGGAAAAGTATATTTTCTATGATACAAGCATTCTGAAGTCCTAGTATCTGAAAACATGAGTCCCCAGGCATGCTTAAAAATGCAAATGTGCAGCCCCTACTGCAGTCCCACCAAATCTAAATTTTTGTCAGTCTGATTATTAGGCAACCAAGCAAGAACCTATTTATAGGCTAAAATTTGGAAAACCCTGGTACAGTCTAGGACTTCAAGAAGGAACAAAAAAGAATAAGAAAAAAATAATGTTAAGGCAATATACAGTTGGAATTTTTATTTTATTATATTTACTCATTTTATTATATTTACCAGGGGCCTGGTGCACAAAATTTGTGCACTGGGGGTGAGTGATCCCTCAGCCCAACCTGCTTCCTCACACATATTGGGAGCCCTCAGGGGATGTCCTACTGACCCCTCACCCCTGGCCAAAGCTTTAGGCCTTGGGCACCTAGCCATCTCCCTGCAATAGGGCTGATGGCTAGCTCTGCCCAGGCCACCTTGGCCCCACCCACCCATTCTGGCCTTAGCCCCAGTGGTGACTAAGGGGCTAGTCACACACTTGGCAGCTCATGCCACGCGCCACGCACCACGCCACACACCGCGGCCCCACCCTTCTCCTCTCACCGCTTGGCCCTGGCCCCCGCTACTGATTGGCTAGTAGCATAGTGAAGGTAGAGTCAAATTTGCATATTACTCTTTTATTAGATAGGATTGTATTCAATATTTTGTTTTTTAATAAAATAAAAATCCATTCTTTAACTTATTTATTACATGAATATTTACCAAACTCCTAATTATGCACTTGATATAGTATTAGGTGTCAGGGATACAATCTCAAAAAATAATAATAATAACCCAATTCTTTTTTAAAATATATTTTATTGTTTTTTACAAAAAGGAAGGAAGAGGGAGAGAGAGTTAGAAACATTGATGAGAGAGAAACATCGATCTCCTCCTGTACACCTCCTACTGGGGATGTGCCTACAGTCAAGGTACATGCCCTTCACCAGAATCGAACCTGGGACCTTTCAGTTTGCAGACTGACACTCTATCCATTGAGCCAAACTGGTTAAAGCATAATCCACTTCTTAAGAAGCTTACCATCTAACATGGGGGAGACAGGTAGCAGTGCATCCAGCAAAGGTTAGTGGGGTGTGAAAGAAGCCCGTACAGGACATCTGAGGCATCTGAGCACAGAATGACCTTCTGCCAGAGGAAAGAATAAGAGAGGTGATCTGGAAGAGACATGCCTGTGGAGTGAGGAGGGTAGAATTGAGTTAATATAGAAAGATGGTGTGTTAATCAAAACCAATCAATGGCATACAGTTTCAGTTAAGCAAGTTGAATAAGTCCTGGAGTTCCATTGAACATTGTGTCTATAGTCAACAATGCTGTATTGTACACTTAAAAATTTCTTAAGTGGGTAGATCTCATGTAGAGTGTTCTTACTACAATAAATAAATAAATAAATAAATGAATTGAAATGAAATGAAATGAAATGAAATGAAATGAAATGAAATAAAAACAACCTTTGGGTAAGAAGTACAGAAACTTGTCCAAGTAGCTCAAGTTAAAAAGGAAGTCAGTAAAAAATATGGAAGAAAATCAGTCTTTCTTCCTCTCTCTGCACAACAAAACAAAACAAAACAAATACGCCAGCTTGTCTTCTTAAGAATGGCACATTTGCTTACTTGTTCTCACTCTGGCTTTCTCTAGAACAATATGTTTCTCAATTTTGCTTTTTTGCAGTCTTCTTGATACTGTACTCAGGTTCAACTCTGCTACTCCAGAGCCAGTAGCAGAGAGACAGAGGCTGGTGGGAGGAAAATCAATTTATTCAAGAGCCGGAAGTCTGAGAAAATGAGGCACTATCATCACAAAGGCCATCTTAACATTTGGACATGGGCAAAGGTTTTTGTAGAGAGGGAGGAGGGAGGAGACAAGGGGGAGTTGAGAGTCCTTCATTGAGAGCTCTACATGAAAGCCAAAATAGCGGGTTCAGATACTAGGTATAGGTCAGCAAATCTCCCAGAGTCAAACGTCTGAAGAATGGAGTCTGCTTCTTTTGAAGTTAGTTCCTCAAATTCTTAAGCAAACAAGTTAGCTGCAGTTAAACATTAGCTAACAGGTCATCATTCTAGAAACAATGTTAAAAGAATGATAAATAGGTTATATTCTCACTTTATTTCTGTTTTTCAAGATTCTTAGTTTCTGCTTTACCATTATTTCCCTTTTCATGTGATTGTCTTGCTGGTACAAATTATATTCACTTTTTAAAAATATTTTTTTATTGATTTCAGAGAGGAAGAGAGAGGGTGAGAGAGAAACAATAAGAGAGAATCATGATCAGCTGCCTGCTGCATGTCCCCTACTGGGGATTGAGCTTGAGACCCAGGCATGTGCCCTTGACCAAGATCAAACATAGGACCCTTCAGTCTACAGGGCGACATTCTAGCCACTGAGCCAAACCACCAGGGCAATTTTCATTCCTATGACCACCACAAGTTTTTCCCCTCTAAGTATGTTTCGCGCAGTCTACAGCTGATTTGTACAATCTCGCAGTAAACCACATTCAAATTCCTAGGAAAGAGAATCCAATCAATGCTAGTTGCATTCATCACCAATCCTAATACAGTCATCTATGTCCAGATGGAGCAGGGTCTTTAGATATATAGAATTTTCTTTTCCAGGACTTACGCACTCTCATCAGAAGGGATTGTGATTCAGCAGGCAATGGTAGGCAAGTTAGTATTCCTCACATGGACAAAATAAGAAAGAAAAAAATAAATGATGTTGGCAGAGAGATGACATAGAAGGGCATGTTGAAGAAAATGTAAGTGCTTCATATGATTATTCAGAGTAACTAGAAAATAGGTAGGAAAAGACTAAAGAAGAAAGTATTGGTCTAATCCTTCACACATTGTGACTAGAGAAATGTACCTAGCATAAAAGTAACTCTTCTGGAAATGGCATGCACTTCCTCCAAAAATAAAGATAAAAATAGTTTAATAAATTTGCATTTAAAAGAATAAAAGATGTTAGAAAAGATAACATTGAGAGGAAAATCATTAACATAGTTTACACTAATTCTTCAACTATTTGCATGTGATTATGAGAACTGTCTACTAATTCTGCGCTTAACATGAGAAATGGACTTTTTTTCTATGCTACTATTGTGGCTAAATTTGACCCTGAATTCTAAATCACCACTAGTGCTTGTTAATTTGCTATTAGTGTCTACATTCTTTTAGGTTTTAATAACAAAATAAGTTGCTGGTAATGAGAGAAAAAAACCTCTGCAGAAATACACATCAAATGATTCAGAGAATATTGAAAAAGTTCTGAAGGTGTAAACCACAGGGGAAGTCCACTTTGCCCTGCTATCTCAATAGACAAAGCTCTCAGTAATATTGCATACATTACTTGCTTGGTCACTGTGAAATAAATTAACCTACCACACTCTCACTCTAGAGAATTTTTTAGCTTGTCAAGGCAATAGATGAAATAGTTTTAAAGTCCTTTAAATGTACATTTGCTGGTCTTTTGTCCTTTTATAAAGCTGAATGTCATAAAGAAAGGACTTGTTTATGAAAAATTAGTTCTTTTAAATGTCTCTATTTGAATATTAAAATATATAAGTTTAAGTAAAAACACTGGGAAGTAATAACTGTTGTATTACCCTGATAAAGAATGAATGCCTCTTGTCCTGTTTTTATTGTCCACATCAATGAGTTTGATTACTAATCAAAGTTGAGATTTGGGATGGATCCTGCTTTATACAAGAGTCTGTTATTAATATATAGGCCCGGTGCATCAAAATTCATGCATTGAAGGGAGAGGGTTCTGTGAGAACCCGTTTCATGTCCCACATGATTCAGGGTCCCCGGTTCAGGGTTCGGGTTTCTGGAGAAGGCCACACACAAATAAATAAAAAGACATAGAAAGATATTAATTTGGAAAATGGGAGCCATGCAGTAGTCCAACTCTAGTGGAAGAATTACTACTCGCTCTGGCTTTACCATTCCTTTTATTAAGATTAAAATCATAAGATACACCTGTCTCCCCCAGCCAGGAAACACCAGTGAAAACCAATAAATGAATCTTCCTAGGACTAACAGATGAGGACTGCTTCAACCACCAATATCCCAGTAACCAGCTCCGACCCCTCAGAGCAATCAAGGTTGACCAGCCCTCCAAACTCCCTGTCCACAGCTCTCTACCATCGAAACAATGATTGGCTTCTGGCAGGGGTTCCTTAGCCAACCTGCCCTCTCTCACAGTCTGGGAGCCCTCAGGAGTGAAAGCCAACCTGGTAATCAGGGTAAAGTGATGCCCCCATCGCATCTCTGTGCTGCCACTGCTGCCAGTGTAAGCTTTGGCCGGCCATGGTTACCTGAGCTTCAGGGAGCCCTGAGTGGCTGGGCAGCTGCCATCCAAGGCTTGCCTGTGCCTCAGGCAGGCCCTGGGAAGCTGGGGGACTGAGAGGACTGGTCACCACCATCTGGTGGCTGTGAGAGTCACCATCTTTGAGGCTGTGACAGTCAATTATCATATTCCCTTCTTATTGGCTGTAGGCACCACCATCTTTGTGAGTATGTGATGATCAATTAGCATATTCCCTCTTTATTAGATAGGAAGGATGTTCACTTAGCCCTTCAAATCCAGCCTCCTTATCAAAATTCTTCTGAGTGTTATATCAATCCTTTTTGTTACGCAAATATTTTCTCCTTTCTAAATCATTCAAACTTAGAAAATGAATTCTTAGTCCAATTTTCAGCATAAGATATGAAACAATCTTGTCAGTAAGTTGTATCATAATTGGTTCAGGTCAGACAATAAAATAACTCAGAAATAGAACTGGGGACATCTAAAGGGTTTTGTTTTTAGTTCTAGACATCGTATAATAACTTTCCTTGGGGAGAGGATGTCAGGATTTATACACACTGCCTTATTCCATATTTCTCCACAATAACTAGTCCATACAGATTGAGTCTCATTGAATTATGACCTAGTCATCAGTTGCATTGCTGATTTAAAGATGAATACATGCAAATTGGGAGTTTAGAGAAGACATAAAGATACTTGAATATTTTGGAATTTACATATTTATCTGCAAGCAACCATAATTCAGTTGCAATCTGAATTCAGGAACACTTTATTGAGTAACAATTTGAAAAACACATGTCTGTAAACCAAAGACTATATCTGCCATGATTTCCTTCCCTATGAATGCATAATATATAAATACTAGGTTTAGCATTTAAATGTCTCTTCTCTTGCCCTTTTTTCCAATTCTCAGCTTGACTATTGAAACAAATTCTCCACATAGCAGCCAAGTTCAAATAATAAATAAATAAATAAATAGATAGATAGATAGATAGATAAATAAATAAATAAATTAAACTAGAATTAGAATAAACTACGGAAGCCATATTTTGACCTATAAGACCTGATACATTTGGGACTTGCCTGCGCTCTGGCCTCATTCCAGGACACACTGTCTCAGTAAATTAAGCAACACAACTTATTTTTAGTTTTTGAACATAACAAGCTTCTCTTATGTTGCTTCTTCTGCCTATAATGCTCTTCGTGCTATTTGTACAGCCAGGAGTTTCTCATCTTTCAAGTCTCATCTCCCCATAGAGGCTTCCATGGTGCTGTATGTGTGTATGTATTTATGTATTTTCAATCAGCACCTAAGAACATGTTTAGAGAGAGGAAGAGAGGGAGGGAGAGAAAAACATTGATGTGAGAGAGAAGTAGAGAAACATTGACCAATTGCCTTCCACAGGTGCCCTGACTAGAGATCAAACCCAAGACCCAGATATGTTCCCTGACCAGAATCAAACAGGCAACCTTTTGGTGCACTGGATGCTGCTTCACCAGTTGAGCCACTCCTGCAGGGCTGTGGTGCCTTATTTCATGTTCCGTTTTATTCCCTTTGTGATTACATTTTGTAACCATTCTTCAGTGCAAGGATATTTTTATGGCATATTTACAGAGCAGGGCACATAGTAGATGCTCAGATAAAGTGTATTGAATAAATGAATGAAATAAGAAGTAATTATAATGAGACATAAAAAAAGTGAGCATTCTTTTTCTTTCTTGAGATGCACTTATTCCCATTAAACATCAGAATAATTTATATAAACAAGTACAGCATTTGTTCATAATTTCCTTCATAATATTTACATTCTCCTCACCTATTTATTTAATCCTATCTAATAAAAGAGTGATATGCAAATTGACCATCACTCCAACACACAAGATGGATGCCCCCAGGTGGACACAAGATAGCCACCACAAGATGGTCTGCAGAGGAGGGCAGTTGTGGGCGATCAGGCCAGCAGGGGAGGGCATTTAGGGGTGACTGGGCCAGCAGAGTAGGGCAGTTGTGGGGATCAAGTCTGCAGAGGAAGGCAGTTGTGGAAATCCAGGGCAGCAGGGGAGGGCAGTTTGGAGGGACCAGGCCTGCAGGGGAGAGCAGTTAGGGGTGACCAGGCCTCCTGAGGAGGGCAGTTGGGAGAACCAGGCCTATAAGGTAGGACAGTTAAGAGCGACAAGGCCTGCAGGGGCAGCAGGGGAGTAGTTAGGTGTCGATCAGGCTGGCAGGGGAGTGGTTAGGGGTGATCAGGCTGGCAGGCAGAAGTGATTAGGGCCAATCAGGCAGGCAGGTGAGCAGCCAGCAGTCTGGATTGTGATAAGGATATCCCTTGATGGGTCCCAGATTGGAGAGGGTGCAGGCTGTGCCAAGGGACACACACACCCACTTCTGTGCACGAATTTTGTGCACTGGGTCTCTAGTGTTCTTGTAATTGGTAGTTAGATTTAGATGCCAGATTTGATTCAAATTTAATACTGTTAAAATTAAATATAAAATGGAGACCTCACTTGAAAATCCTCTGAGCAAACAAAACAATTTAAGTCACATAAGCAAAACTAATTCTAGCTTATTGTATGAACATAAGTAAAATTTAACTTTCATTATTTCTTTTAAATGCTTATGATAATTATAAAAGAAACTTAAGTCATCTTCTTAAAAATTGCATGAAATAATCACTTTTACCCAATTCTTTGCCATCTGAAAACCTCCATTATAATAGCCAATACTTGCAAAGGTTACACAACTTCTTAATTTACGCAATAAGTCATCCTATAACATCATGCCCTGAGCTTCATATCAGTTTTAAATTTGAAAGCTCTCAGTTCAAAACTGTTCTTAAATGCATAATAAACTCTTACTAAATATTATTTGTTGAGTTGGTGGTTTACTTTTGCTAATTCTAGATTTCTTACAATATAGCAAAAATAGTTTGTAATCAATACTATTTATGGCTATAAATCACCAAAGATAAAGCTTGTTTTTTCACTGTTAGTAACATTAATATTGCAAAAAAAATGGACCAAGAGGTTTCAGCCTTTATAAAATCATCCTCAGTTTTCTATATAATGGTTTAAGTAAGCATTGGTTATCATTGCCTATTATTTAATTAGTAATTAAAAATGGCTATTTTTGAATTTTATTATTTCTCCTATATGTATTAGTTTCTATAAAGAAGAAATTTTATCAGCTATTTGGTTATCTTGTATGTGACTGGATAAATGCTCAATTCTTTCCCTTTTTAAATTTCTAGAAAAAAATGATACCTAACTACTATCCTAAAGTACCTAACTGAGCCAAAATGTGTTTGGAAATCAAGGCAGACAATAAATAGAAAATGAGAAATTTGTTATCAAATAGCAGAACAAGAGAGAGAGAGAGAGAGAGAGAGAGAGAGAGAGAGAGAGAGAGAGAGAGAGAGAGAGGTTACTTTTCTCCTGGAACTTTTAAAATTCTCTCCTTTTAATTTTTGACACTTCAATAGTGTCTGAATAGGGATCTCTTTGCAATCCTCTTATTTGGAAATCTCAAGGATTCCCAGATCTGGATATCTGTATTTTGTCCCCTAACATGGAGGACGTTTGCAGCCATTATTTCATTGAATACATTTTCTGCCTCTTCCCCTCTCTCTTCTTTTTCCAGCATGCCTATAATGTATAGATCAATCCTCTTGAAATTGTTACATAAATCCTTTTTCATTCTTTTTTCTTTCACTTCTCTGATTGGATATATTCCACTCTCTTCTCTTCAAGTTGTATCAATGTCTGTCATTCAGAGAAGAGGTTGGGACTGGACATATAGATTGGAAATCCTCAGTGTATAAACACATCTACCTGTGTTGATTAAATCATCTAAGGTGCCTGAGTAAAATGAAAAGAGGAATAAGATGCAACTTTGGAGACCTGAGAGTTAAAGAACTGGCAAAAGTGAAAGTGTTATCTGTGGGGTGTCCTATCTATTGCAATGGAAGTGGGCTCCTTGGGGTCCCAAGGGAATAAGAATTTCCTGAGGCCCCATGGGAGGCTGAGGTATTGTAGAAAACTTTATTATTGTGGAATGAAATCACTGGGTTTCCAAGATCCCATCTCCCTCCATCTTCCCTTAAAAAGTCCCATATTGTCTTTAGCCAAGCAGAGATCAAAACCGCTGCCCAGAGCTTCCACTCCATATTTGCACAATCTAGTCCAGCATCTGGCTTGTTCCCAGCTGAAGCCCACTGCATGAGGGGTTTGCATGGCCATGGACCATGTGGCTTCTAGGGCCACATGATGGGATAGCATAGGTCACAAACAAGTGATTATAGGAAGCGGGTTCAAAGCAAGAGGAACAAGAGAGAGAATTATTTGTCTCAGGGATTTTACCCTTTCAAGACTTTGCATGCCTGCAGTGCCTTCACCCACTACCTAATAATCTTAGTTCCCAGGTTTGACTAACAGGCAAGTATCTTTCCTATGCCATCCTGAGTTCACTGTGCATGCACACATTTCTCTCTCTGTCTGGCCCCTTCCCTAGTGATCTGCAATGAATGGACCCAGGGTTCCGTGTAGGGAGTGTGAAACTTGAAGCTTCCTGGTGAAGTTTTCACATGACCATGCTTATAATGTGTGGCCTCCCCTTTGCTCTCCTCCTATATTAATAACTAGCCATTTACAATGGTACAAAGGTGTCCACAAAATGTAGAGTGTTAGTTAAAAATGATGTAACAGAAATAATAAAAAGGATTCAAGCCCTAGCTGGTTTGGCTCAGTGGATAGAGCGTCAACCTGCAAACTAAAGGGTCCTGGTTTCAAGTCTGGTCAAGGGCACATGCTCAGGTTGAGGGTTCGAGCCCCAGTAGGAGGTAGATAATTAATGATTCTCATCATTCCTCTCTGAAATCAATAAAATATATTTATTTAAAAAAAAAGAAAGAAAAGGGACTCAAAGAAGAGTAGAAATGATATCAGCCCCTATAGAAAGAATTATAAGGAAGCCACTGGTGTCTGAAGCAGAGTTGTAGCAGAATGAAAGAAATGATATAACTGGCATAAAGTGAGGAAAGAGAACAAATACTACATTTTCAGTACATTTAACTGAAGGGAAAGAACAAAACAGGATAATGGCCTCACCAAATGAAGAGTAGAACATGAGCATACTGACGAGCCATGATCTGACTCAGTTTCTCCTTAGAATTCCTATTGCTAGAGCCACCTTTTTACAGGTAGGCATTGCAATTAAAGAA
The DNA here is from genome assembly GCA_027563665.1 of Antrozous pallidus. Taxonomy (NCBI): domain Eukaryota; kingdom Metazoa; phylum Chordata; class Mammalia; order Chiroptera; family Vespertilionidae; genus Antrozous; species Antrozous pallidus. The sequence continues at coordinate 77,045,393 of CM050513.1, forward strand.
CACCAAATAACTTGGTTATCTTGAGTTATAAAGCATATTAAAAGAAAAAAAATAATTCTTATTTCTATAAAATAAATACATTTACTCATGAATTGCTTGCAAAATTGTATTTATTTTTCACAGATCCAGGCAACAAAAAATAAAGTGTCTCATAATGACAATTCACTTTTGGATGGAGATACAAAGGTTTCATTATTCTCTCAAGCGAGTCCTGATTTTTTGTACACTTGTAAAATAACCATCCGTCTGTTACAATTGGGAAGGTAATGTTAACATTACTTTCTCTTGCTCATTGAGGACGCAGATTGATGGCACTTGTTGGAGCAAGAACACTCAGTGATGTGCCTGTATTTGTAAGACAAGGTGCTGCCATCGGGACAGTCAAGAAGGATGTCTCTGAACTCGTAGTTTTCTTCTTGGCAGCAAAGGCAGGAATTTTCCAACTGAAAGATGTCGTAATTGTACCTAAAAATAAAATATCCAGTAGTTAATATTTTTGGGATGTCTTTGAAAATAGATTGACATCAATACTCAACTTCTAATTGTCTAAGTGATTTACCAAGCCTCCCAATCAATTTATTTTTTTCCCCTGCACCTTATATTGCTATATATTTCTGATGTAGATCAGTGAAAAGTGGTAGTAAGATTAAAAAAAGGAAAAAAATTTCAAAATGAATATTTATAATCTCATAATTAGAGAATTAGGACAAAAAAATAAAACTGATTTTAAAATATGCAGTTTAACACCAAATTATTATTTTCCGTAAATTAATTTATATGTGAAAGTATACATAAAGGAAAAATGTAAAATGTTATATCTAAAATGCATGTGACAGTTTAAAAATATACTTTTAGCAAGAATAATACTTAAGTACTCTCTGTAATCACTGTGCGAAAATAAATACAGTTGTCATAAATGTATTATGTTTGATATATAGAGAAAGCTACTTCAAAATGCTTCATCACTTATTAGGATTCTCATATCCTAATATTTTAAATATTTAACATTTAAAATATTTAAAATATTAGCTAGAATATGAAAGTTTTCCATTGCCCAGGCTAGTGTGGCTCAGGTGGTTGGGTGTCATTCCATGCACCAAACGGTTGCCAGTTCAATTCCTGGTCAGGGCACATGCCCCCAGGTTGTGGGCTCGGTTCCAGGTAGGGGGCATGCAGGAGGCAACCAATCAATGTTTCTATCTCTCCCTCTCCTTTCCTCTATCTTAACAACCAATAAAAAATCTTAATTTTCCCCATATATTGTTTTAAAAGTTTCATGCCTTAATAATGTTACAAAATTAACACATAGTACATGTTCAAAGAAAAACTCACCTGATGGTCTGTTTGCATTCCCCTACGCATCTTGCCATCTCAATTCTTTTCTTGCAGCTGTTGTACTTAACAGTCACATTGACGAGTGAAGATCTGCAACTAGTATTGCCTTAAAAAATGGATCCGGGAGTCAGAAAGGTTTAACATTAACAATCGCTAAGTTTCCATTTTTCTTAATCATAATTAGAGAAGAATAATAAATATGTCACAATTTCATTGATGATATTAACTATGTCAGCACTCAGCACAGTTAACTGTTTAATACTCAATAAATGTTATCTTATTGTTATTGCTATTATTCTTACCATAGGAGAAGGAAAAAAGGAAAGAAGGAAGAGGAGGAAGGGGAGAAGGAAGGAGTAAAGGAAAGAGGGATGGAAAAGAAGGTGGAGGGGCATGGTTATTTTTGGTATCTATTTTTTGATTGCTGATCATCCTTATGATTTAATATATCAATTTACAACTAAACCTGTTGATGTTAGGAGAGCAAGCTAAATTTATTTCCATGAAAATTAATTGTTTTCCTTGTAAACATAACTAGTTTTTACTAGCAGGGATGTTACAACCAACACGAATAAGTAACTATAGTATATTATGTGCAAATATCCATTATCAGTTTATGCATATAGATTAGAATACCTATTGTGTTAAAAACACATGATACTTTCCCTTAATGATCTGCTATTTTGTTTAAAGAAGCTTTTTTTTTTCAACAGTTTATGTTTTCTCTCCATGTGGAGCTTAATTTTACTTACATGTATAGCAACATTTTTTTGAATCATACACTCGGTCTGCCTATATGGGTTAGAGAAAAAGAAAAAAGACTGAAATTTTTCTGTATTTTTCTATAAATAATATAACATTTTTTAACTTGTTGAAATATTATTTTAAGGGGAGTAAATAGAACAGATGAACATGCCAGGCTCAGATTCAGACAGCATGGATGGGAGAGAGTAGTAATAAAAACGAGACTGAGTATTTACATTAATTTTTGCAACAGTGTATTGAAAGGGAAAAATAATACTTAGATTAAAATTTCTTTAAAATAAAATGCAAAGGAATAAAAAATCACCCCTTAGTAATTATAATTAAAAATACTTTAACAGTGATATTATTACCAGATACTAAGTTTCTCACAGGCAGGAATTTTTACCTCACACATTATTATACTCTTTAGCCTATCAATGTCTCAGAATAAAAATGCAATAAATGTTGAAGTCAATATTGGAGTCCTAAAATAAAGCTTTGAACTATATTATCAATTATACTGTGTCATCAGAAAGAAAAATAAGTTAAGCTTAAACCTTTCTTAATAACTTACATTTAAGTATTTATTAATTCAAAATCCTCACCACATTTGAGCTCCACAAAAATAAAAACTCTGAACAGTACACATATATGGGGTTACATGAAATTTTTGTATTTTTATAGAAAGTTATTAACCTGACTCTATAAACCTTGAAAACAAACTATGTTTTTTAGTTTGCTTAAAAATAATAATATGCTTTCCACAGTGACTAACTTCTAGAATAGCACTAGTTTAAATTTTAGAGAGCCTGCAAATATATCTTTGATATGAAAAATACACATGACAATTAAAGGTGGATGAGAAATCTGGAATGAAATCTATAAGAGGTCTATTGCCAGACATAAACTTTTCCAAATGAGAAAAAAAGACAGTCTGTGTTTGTATCGAACATGAAAAGTAAACCTTGTTGTTTTACTACTTGACAAGAAGACTTACTTCTGCACACCAGGTCTGCTTGGGGCAGTCTTGGACCACTGCACGGAAACCAGTTTGGTCGCAGGAGTAGGAGACACACGGGTTGTCTGGGTCATCAAACCAAGTACCAATCTGGGGGGTGGGAATGGGGAAAGAACAAAGTAATTATTCACCTTGATTTCTTTTTGATAATAAAACCTGTGTAAAAACTTTGAAATTTGTGATGGGTAGTGAATTTCCAGAGGCATGTTCAACCATTAGGTTAATATTTAAGAAAAGGTGGATTGAAAGCCTTCTACTTTCATGAGTCAAAGATTATCACTGAGAGCACAGAATGTGTCAATGTTCTCAAGTTAAGGTCTGCATACAGTTACTCTGTTGTAGTTTTTAAGTGTTTTCAAGAAAGATTATTTTATTTGTAACAGTCAATTGACTAGTTTTTATGCCCTAAGTTTAAGGGGAGACAAATAGGAAATCCAAATGAGGGGAAATGGCATAAAATAGGTTTATCACAAATGACAAGTAACATCTATCTTTGCTTGTGTTTCTATGCTATTTTCTTTTTATTGAATTTATTGGGTTGACACTGGTTAACAAATGTAAACAGGTTCAGATCATATACTTTTAAAGCTCTCATTCTTTATAATGAATTTATGCTCAAAATTCAAACACCAGTTTGGGAAATTGCATTTCTTTCAGGGCCTAAAATCACAAAATAAACTTTCTGGGAAACTAGAATTATTTCAATTATTTTGCATATAAATGCATAGAGGTAAAATGTTTCCTTTGTTCTTTAAACACCATCATGTTTTATGTTTAAACACTATCATAGATTCTCAAGTCAGGTCACCCTTGGAAACTAAAAATTAAGAAACTAAAAATTGAGTGTGATAAATAAGTTACCAAAATAAAACTCTCATGGGCTTTGTCTCTATGTATATCCTAACATACCACATATACTTTATTGCAGGTTTTTTAATATTTATTATCACCAGTTAAAATGCACTAAAGTCATTTTGAGAATCATCTGGTTTTTATGTCTTCCTGGTACTTTTTCCAAGAAGTTAAATTACTTTCCAAAATGCCAAATCAGTTGTCAAAACCCACCCCTGTATTGCTATATTCACATAATGGGGTTCCAGTCTTTGGGGTCTTCTTATTTGATCTGTGACAGTTTGGCCATCTGATCTTCCTGATTATAATTACAGTTTAACTCTGTTCATTGATTTGAATGTCACAAAGTGTGTCTTCTCCATCTGGCAAGCCCCAGGGGAAATATTATTCAGAAGCTCCAGTGCTAGTTAGTTAATGATCAAGTATATTCCCTCCCTATGAAGGGAGCCACGCTGAGTGTTACATTTGACATTCCTTTTGAAAACTGAATATAGGGGGAAAATTCTGCCCCACAATTGACTATGAAATTTTCATGTCATATGCTGAAAGAGGCTCCATTTATTCATAATTACATTGATAAAAATAGGGCAAAGCAGAAAATGATCTTACCTCATAGTTGGTATTGTGAAATAAACATGTTCTTGGTTCTGAAAAACAAACACATCATTTTATCCTCAAGTAAGCATTACAATTATTTTTATTTATAAAACAGAAATTGTAAATGGGATGGTATTTCTCAGCCAATCATAATATTCTTCCCATAACATCATCATACCTCTTTAATCTGCTGCTTATATTCATAGCTGTTACTTCTGAGCTTCCCCCATTACGAAGATAGTACATTTTTAAGAGGACAACTACCGATTCTGTTTTATTTATCACACCTATCCTGAATAGTGTTTGACACATTAGTAGCTCAATAAACACCTCTTGGATATGGAAGTAAACAACTATTCAATTCAATCCAAAGAAGGTGTTAGGAATACACACCACAGTATCCAATTTCACAGCAGGTATCATTATCTTTGAACTTCACAAGCCTCTCTCCAGTTTTGCATGTGGGGGGAGAAAGACACTCCTTGGGTTTACAGTCCACCGCATTAGCATCAGTACAGGTGCATCTGTGGCAATTAGCAGTCCATGTATCTCCAGGCTACAGAAAAGATCCAAGTTAGACTCTTACTTCAAGACAGGAATGACAGCAAATTTAGATTAAAGTAGAGAAGAACTATGTACTCACTGATTTCTCTTCTCCCAGTGGACCATGGCAAACTGTTAACATGAAATGATTAACACTAATTATTAAATTGGGCAAAATATAACCATCTGTTACTTGTAGATGACCATCAGATGGCCAATACTGAAATTAGCACTATGATTTCAGAGACAGAATTATGGAGGATTATGGTGCCTTTAAGTGGAAAAATCATATCCACCTACTTTGAGCAAATTATCCCTAACAAGCATATATTTCATATGTTTAGAAGAACCAGGAAATGAGAACTCTAAATTTCCGTTGGCAGTGGTCAATAAACTTTATGGCTACTGTTCTGCTTCCTGTTTTAGTTTGACTTCTGCCTCCATAATTCTAGAAGTCACTAAGACTTTATAATTACCAGTTTCAAGGGTCTTCTCAGATCTGATAGCTAACATTTGTAATTCCCATCTTGAAAATTTCTTCTTTCAGATTAAACACTCTGAAATTACTCTGTCAGCTCTTTCTCTAGTCTTTCCCCTGGTGCCCTCCTCTCTCTCCATAGTGGCCACGATAACATTAAGTAGATGACTCTCAAGTTTCTAGCTCCAGCCCAGACATCATGTGTGAGATGGACCCAGATCTAATTCCATCTAATAAATAGCATGCTGGCCCATCTTTAAGAATGTTAAACTCAATGTGCACAAAACAGATTGTATTATTTTGCCCCTAAAACCAGTTTCTCATCTAAACTGGCTTCCTGCTATTAATAGCCAAATTATTCTTCCAAACATTTACGCTTAAAACTTAGGAGTCATTTTGATTCCTTCCTGTCACTTGATATCCAACCTACTGCAAAATCTTATATCCTATATCTTCATCTGCATTTGAATCCCTTCTGTTCCTCGTTCTACTTGCCATATAATACTCTGGGATCTTATTATCACTGATATAGCACACTCCGGCTTTTTCAGGGGTTACTCTGATTCAGGTATCTTTCTGATCCAATTAATTTTCTATACAGTAGTTAGGATAATTTTCATCTCATCATTTCTTTTGGTTAAAAAATTTTGACATCTCCATATAATCTTCCAAAATATTATTAATTTTAGCATTCTAGCTTCTGATGTTTGTTCCAATTTAATTTCTCAACCTTGTCTTATTCTTTCATTCATATACCCTGGACTAGTGTGTGTATGTGTGTGTATATATATATATTTTTTTTCAAAATTACAATTCTGTTACATATTTCACATTTTTTACTATAAAATTTGTTCTCAGACATATATAAAAAGTATCTATGTTTCTTTAAAAAACCTCCCATTTCCCATTATATTCTAAGGTCAGAGAATGATGAATTTTTTTTTTTTTTTGTAACTGTTGCCATTCTACAAAGCACACCACTTTGGCTTGAGAATAATAGGAACTCAAAGCCCTCCGAAATTATTGAACTCTGTTTAACATTAATTTTTCTCACTATAATTCAGCCCTCAAAAGAGCTGGAATTATCGAGTTTATAAGAAACTACCAAGTGACATATGTTAATCAAGATATATTATTACATGATATGCTTTATATTGTAGGTAAACTCTATTTTGATTGATAACATTTATTTGGTTTTTGTTTCATTAGCTTGTGTGTGGGGAAAACAAACCACAATTCATTATTATTTACTTATTTGGTGAATAAAAGCTAAATTCATCCACTTTAAGTTCTTATTTTATAACATCTTCAAAGCTGGTGGTCTTTTATTGCCATGACCTCTGAAATTTGATTTATAAAAAATATTAATGCAGAAAGATTGTTTTTCAGGTGCAGTGTTCTTACCTGGAGGTGGTGGGAGTGGTGCTGGACAGCCTGTGTAAAAGCAGACAGCTCAGTTAGTCCCTCAAGTCCTCAGAATAGTTTCAAAGTAAATAGTTATCTCATTACTAAAAGTAATTGTCTACATTGCTAGCTGTACAAACAGACACATTCTTATTTATTTTCTCTTTCTACTCCTCGAGGCATTTGAAATTCCACCATTAGAGAGTATTTCCTTTAGATCTCAAATTTTAATGGCAGGGCATATGAGAATCTAAAAGAGAAATGATAAGTCATCAAGGTAAACTTCTCTTCAAAATTTTCTTAGAAGACAATTCTGATGAACACAACAATAGCATACATAATCAAAAAAGATAAAGAACAATTCATATTTTTAGTTACCAATTTATTTAATCCTTTAAGAACTTGTATCTTCTTTTTGTCTTCTTGAACTAATTCAATCTTGCTCTATCTTTACCTTAACCAAATACTTTAAACTGGTCATATGTTTTTTTTCTGAGGCTTTGCACATCACATATTTTAGTCAATCCAACAGTTTACTGATAAATTAAAATTCTATTTTATTTTAAAAATATATTTTATTGATTTTTTACAGAGCAGAGGGAGAGGGATAGAGAGTTAGAAACATCAATGAGAAACATTGATCAGCTGCCTCCTGCACACTCCCTACTGGATATGTGCTCGCAACCAAGATACATGCCCTTGAACAGAATCAAACCTGGAACCCTTTAGTCTGCAGGCCGACACTCTATCCACTAAGCCAAATCAGGGCTAAAATTCTATTTCAAAAAATTAATAATCAGATTAATACTTTTATTCTATCTACCAGGTAAAAAGTCTGGCCTAGACTAGCAAGAGAATATTTGAGAGGAACTTAATATTTCTTCATGTGTAGGTAGAAAGATTCCAATAAATAATAAGTACAGAAAAACAAAAAAGAAATTAAATATGTGGAAGTTTGGGGGATCAAATGTCCCTCTTTATTGAGGGAGGCTAGACTAATCCCAAACTAAAAAAGTTTGGCAGGTTATCAGAAACCACAGCAGCAGGAGAAAGTAATGACCTATTGGGCATAAATGCAGCAGAAAAATCTTCCCTGAACTAGAATTCCAAGAGTTCCTTGAAGATATTCATAAGAAAAAACATAAAGAACAATCTCTTAATCTTCACCTTGTTATCAGAGTAATTTCTCTAAAACACCTATCTGATTATATTATTATCTTAATAAAAGTCTAATAGATATCCCATTTAGTGCAAGGAGAAAAGTCTTATTGAAGTTTGGAAATAAGGTCCTTCATGAACTTTCCCCTACTTACCTTTTTAATACCATTTCTTCCCTGAACTTCACACAGTCATCACCAATATCTAGTTGACTCCTGAATTCACTCATGCTATTTCTCGTCTCTGTCTTCTCAAAGGGCTATTTGGTAGAATTCCCTTCTCACTCTAGCCAGTATTAAACTCAATCATATTCTTTGTGATACTTTCACTCAATAGCACCAACTAATAGATGTGTATTAACACTCTCCACTCACTGTACCCCTGAGACCATAATTGTACATGTTTATGGATTAGCATTAACCACACTGTAAAGATAGTTTTGGTGCCCATAATAACCTCCCCCCTATTCACTCATCCCCCCTTACACACACACAAAGTAATGAAATGGCAAGGGCTATATTTTATTTATATTCTTGCCATTAGTGTTTGCTAAAGATTCTAACACATATAAGGTATTAAAGAAATGTTAATTGAATTAATAATAAGGAAATTAGAATTTTTCCCATACTGACCTGTTTTATTTTCAATTTCTTGATCTCCTGATGTTACTGCAGTGGTTTCTAAGGGGAAATATGAGGATGGCACTGTCATTTTATTTATCAGAATAGCATGTATGCACACCAAGCCTCTGTGTATATGAGTGTACAAATGATCACACAAATTCAGGCTCAAGGAAAACTTTGTGTAGAATAAACAGTTTATTCCAGTACATTTGGGTCATTTCATTTAATCTGGCTAGGACACTTTGGGGTTTGTTATTATCCCATTCGACAGCAATAGCACATTTCATAATCTCGTACTCAGAGATTTCAAACTAAGAGCTTTATAACTATGTCTTCAGGAGTTCTGGAAGAAATCTAACCAAAATATTTTCTAGAAAAACAAACAAACAAAAAACATCTAGTAGAGCTTCAAAGTTATATTCCAAAAGGAAATTTAGCATAACTTCCTGACCTCTCTCTCCTTTTTCTTTTCCACCACTCCTCTCTCCCCAAACTCAAGTCCTTATATGTAATCACAGGCACACTGGTCATGGATCAGTACATATCGCCAGCGATCATATGGAGGAGACAGAGTTTAACTTCTAGTAACTTATCCTGTCTTCTGAGATGCCACAAAGCAAAGTTTATTTATTACTATTTGGCTTACCCATGGTAGTGAAGAGGATTACATCAGCACTTCCCTGCCTTAAGTGATACATCACTGTTGTTTCTATTATGCCATTTTATTGCAAATATACAAAGAAAAGGGCAACTTACATGGGATAAAGTACTAACATACTGACAATTTTTACTTGCAGAGAGATTTAAGGAGAGTAGTATTTCCACTAAGTTTATTACAGCCAAGGTAATTTACTTTAAGATAAAGAGAAACATAATTATCTGATTTCCAGTGCTTACCTATTTTCTTTTCACCCTCAGTGGTTCCACCACTTTCTGAAGAAGTTGTGGCCCCTAAGTGAAAGAAAGAAAGGAGAAGAATTAGTCCCATAATGGAGAAAAGTTTGGTGGTATCTCCAGGGTATGGAAGGGAATATGCATATTTGGGTGGAGGAATTGATGGGACGGGGATGGGAAAGTTATCTGCTCACTGAAGCTCCTCATAGTCTCTATATAATTATTAAATTACCTGTGTTAGAACTTCCAGGTGCAACTGTTGTGCCAGAGACCACACCAGTGGTTCCTAAAGTAGAAGAAAGGAAAAGCAAATGGTGATATATTGACCATCCTGAGAAGAGCATAACCAACAACAAAACTGCAACTCAAAAGTAGAAGACCTTTCTTCGGGTTTTCCTGCTAAAATGAGGTGAATTCTCCATTTTTTTAAATTCAGGGCTACAATAAATGCATAGGCCTATAGTTCAGTCTTGATAAATTGTTTCCCTAGGATTAACTATCAAAGGTTCCTGGGCCTTTCTCATGTTTACCTGTTTTACTTCCAGGACTTGTCCTCTCAGATGTGCCAGTGGTGGCTCCTAAGAAGGAGAAATAGAAACAATATTTGTGTAAATGTATTTAATTGTACTCAATGAATAAATTCATACTATCTGAAATCTAAAATTCGATATACCTAAACTTCCAGAGTTACTTCCATAATCTCTGTTTCTCTAAACAGAACCATATGGACATATAGGGCCTCCATCTGACACCAGGGTAATAGCTTGAATGTCACAAGCGGAAACCTTTCCAGACATCTCTGTTAAGAGTTATACTATAAGGTTTGTCCAAAAGAAATAATATGGTTTTTATAAGTAAAAGCTGCCTCTAGCAAATGTCCCCACGAAGAGGCAAAGGCAGACTATGAATTAGCAGGAACTCAAGAGTTGCCAATTCTACTTTCATTGATTAGGCTTCCTTCTATGGAAACTGTAGTTTCTGACAGTAAAAGGAAGTAGGGCTGGTGGAAACCTATAATAAAATTTTATCATGTGCGGTTGCTCCAGAGCTAGCCCAAGAAAGAAATTATAGTACATGTTTCCTCATTGACTCACCTGTGTTGGAACTTCCGGGTGAGACAGAACTGCCAGGGGCCACTCCAGTAGAACCTAAAAGCAAAATTGAATGGCAACATTGTGTGATTTCATTCCATAAGATTATATCCTAAAATAGGATTAAGAAACTACACAATTACTTATTATATAAAAAGACCATTTTCAGGAATAGCTTGTTCTAGAGTGATTTATGCATTTTCTAATGTTTCATTCTGAATGTAAATTTGTTGGAGAGAGAGTACAATGTGGGGTCATAGTGGAGAGTCTCAAAGATAACTTTCCTTTCTCTGGGATCAATGTTAAGTAGACAAAGGTGTTTTCTTTTACTTACCTGTTTGAATGTCAGTGACAAGGCTATTAGATTCTCATAGAAAAAGAAGTGAAGCAGGATTGATGGCCTGTTGAATTTTTATTTGGATAATGTATTGATTCTGTAGAAATTTTAATTTTAAAAAGTTTAGACATATAATAAGAAAATCTAGTGATATTGCATAAGGGTGTATAGTATCATGGTTAAGAGGATGATGACCTTTGGAGCCAAATTGCCTGAGTTGAAATCTGCTGTTTATTTGCTGTGTGACCTTGGGAAAGTTGGTTAATATCTCTGAGATACAAAAGTCCTAATCTGTAAAAAGAATAGTACTTACTTCATCGTTTGGAGTGAGGGATAAAATAAATAATAATGAGAAGTGTATATGTTGAATAGTTAGTGCTTGAAAGTATTAGCTATGATGTCATTGAAAAGTGGAGAGGTTAGGATGCCTATGACTCACCAGTATTGCTTCCTGTGGTCCCACTGCCTCTAGGGAGTGTTGTGGCTTCTAAGAAAGAGAAAAGGTAGACAAACATGAGCTAAAGAGCATTTAGCATTCTGATGAAAGATAAGAGTGTGCTTTTCTCAATGACAGTACAGTGGGCAATTCTCTCTAGCTGCTGGGTCACCTGTGTTTAAACTCCCAGGTTCAAGTGTACTGCCGGAAGCTACCCTAGTGGTATCTGCAACAAGAAAAGATGGCACAGTCTGGCAACTTGGAATACTGGGAAGAGATATTGCAATAGTATTTTATTATAGCAGCCCTAAAAAAGAGATTAAATAAGGGGTATTTCCTTCCTGTGTTAAAACCTCCAGATGTAACAGTTGTTCCAGGAAACTCTTCAGTGGTACCTAAAATGCAAAATGGAAATGGAACAAGAGTATTTCCTCCACAGTTCATCTTGGCAGCACCAGTGTAGCCCTAAAACACTGGAAGCCCTTTCCTGAAGATACTCTTCTCTGAAGAAAATAAAAAAATGAGCAACTTTACAGTATTTTATTTCTCAGGTTTCCCGTTCACTATGTGGTAATTAAATGTCACAGCAGGTCTTTAAATGTCCTTTGTCTATTTCATTCTAGGGACAGATGCACTTGGTGTACCAGAGGTGTCTAAGGGAGAAAATAAAGCACGATTTTAATCTTTATAAATAATAATTTTTATATAACTTAGAGCATTTTGGTAAGCAAGTTGCCTTCATAAAGCTCTCTAGTATGGAGAGATAAAAAAAAAATAAGCAATAAGTATTATGCCTAAGTAAATGAGAGAGAGGATAGAAATTGGCAACCTACTGGGGTAAGGAGGATTGGGAGTACTGAGGGGGGTGAGAAATAGGCAATATACATTTATACCATTTTTTTTCCAAGGGGGAGGGAGGAAAAGAAGATCTCTGTAAGCCAGAATACTGAGGACGGACTGGCTGAAACATCTGAGATTTTGGAGTTCCCAAGCAAAATAATTATTACATTGATATCACACAATATGGCTCAGAGAAAATGCAGGTCCCTCCTTCACACGCCTTCTGATTCATTTGTTCACTGCAGCAAGCCAAATGGACAAAGGATGATAGACAGCCCTAGGCTTTGGACTAAGAAGCTTACCTCCTGGCAATCTTCCTTGTGGAGTCCCACTGCCTCCTGTGAAAGTTGTAGCTTCTAAGAGAAGGAAAAAAAACAAAACAAAAAAACCCTCTTGTTATTCCACCATCTTCTGCAGAAGTCCTGACCCCCAATATAGAGGAAAATAGGACAGAGATTATTGAAAATTATTTGAGAACCACAGAAAGATAGGGTAGTTCTGCTACACAGGATAACAATGGAAGAGGAATCTCCTCAAGACAGACCCATGAAAGATTCCCTGCCACCTTGTTGACTCACCTGTGTTGGAACTGCCAGGTGCAACAGTTGTGCCAACAGCTAGCCCAGTAGTGCCTGAAACACAAAAGGTTTGATATCTTTAACAGTGCCTGTTGGTGACTCCTATATAGCGCCTAAATACCTCCCTCTAGAAGGAATCAAAGTCTATCTTGGTTACATCAAAGGGCCCTTCCAGTACTTCCTTATTAAGTGACAATCATATACCTTTCCTATAATCCATATAATTAAGAAAGTAGTAAAAATTTCAACGTTTCCAATGTAAGGCACCCTCTATAGACATTCCATTCACTTAAAATGAAGAAGAAAGCTGGTTTTCTCCCAGGCTCACCTGTTACACTCCCAGTTGGTTGGCCTTGTGGTACAGCAGTGGTGCCTAATGTGAAACCAGAAAACTATTTGGATGTGCCAAAAAAATACTGACTATCATTACTGCACTTTTGAGCAAGAGGACCTATATATAGCATAGGCTTATGAGTTCACATTGCTTTCTCTTCCACCCATATATAGATATTTTTTAGCTCTTCTATCATCTTAGTGATGTATATGCCATCAAAGAAAAAAACCTCTTACAAGGATTTCACCAATAGCCATTTGTAAGGAAGTTACAGCTGTGAGGCATGAGCAGGCATTGAAAGTTTATTGATAACTAGAGGCCTAGTGCAAAAAATTTATACACTGTGGGGGGACCTCAGCCCAGCTTGCATCCTCTCCAATCTGGGACCCCTTGGAGGATGTCCGACTGCCGGTTTAGGCCTGACTGGCAGTTGGACATCCCTCTCACAATTCTGGACTCATGGTTCCTAATCGGTCACCTGCCTGCCTGCCGGTCTGGTTACTCCTAACTGACTCTCCCGCTGGCCTGGTCACCCCTTACTGCCCCCTCTGCTAGCCTGGTCACCCCCAACTTCATAACCCTTGCCATCCCAGTTGCCCTCAACTGTCCCCTCCCTTCTGTCCTGGTCACTCTTAACTGCCCCCCTGCTGGTCTGCTCTCCCCAACTGCCCCCCCCACCAGCCTGGTTGCCCCCAAATGTAACCCCCTCACTAGCCTGGTTACCCCTCACAGTCCCCCACCCATCCTGCTGGCCTGGTTGCCCCATGCAGCTTCTGTTCAGTCATTTGGTCATCCCTCACTAACCCCCCTGCCAGACCGGTTGTAGGCAGCCATCTTGTGAGGGTGTGTGGGTTAATTTGCATATTAGATCTTTATTATATAGGAGGATATGTCAAATCAAAGAAATTACTGAGTAAATACAAACAACTCTGCAGAAAAGGACACATCCAAAATAGGAGCTTATGGAGAGTCCCAATTAATGGTAAACCCGAACTGTGATGTACTCATTCTCACCAGGTCTAGATCCTGTTCCAGGAGTGCTGCTGCCTCCTGCTAGTGTTGTGGCAGCTGAAAGAAGAAATGATGAATGGTGAGGTCAGAGGATTTGGGATTTTAGGAAAAAATTTATCAACATATTGGATCAGAACAAGAATACTAACTAGAGTATGGGGTTAAATATGAAGATTTCTTCTTGTTATCCTACCTGTGTTGGAACTCCCAGATATAATAGTTGGCCTAGAGAATTTCCCTCAATATGCCTGTGTAAGAGTTTACATTGTTTTGGCTCTTTCCTGAATACATATTTCTCAGCTCCTCTTAACATCTTAGTGATGAGTATACATCATAGCATAAACTTCTCATATTGATTCTAACACCAGCCCCTCTTTAGAACGTTACAACTAGAAAGGCTAGAAGCCAGTGTTGAGAGCTTTTCCAAAATCTGTTTACATCTAAGAACTGGAAGCATGTGTGAACCACTCTGCATGAAAGCACACCTCCCAGCGGGTCAGGCTAAGAATAGTCATAATTAATATTAAACTCCCAATTGCAGGAGCTCTTCCTCACTGGCTCTTAATCCAGTTGCAGAAGTGCCACTGCCTTCTGTTAATGTTGTAGCCTCTGATGGAAGAAAACAGTGCAGATTGAGGTCAGAGGAATTGGGATATTAGGAAAAGAGTAATTTTGATATTTTTATCAGAGCAAATCTAATATCTATATAATGGTTTTAAATATGAGATTGCTTCTTGCTAACCTACCTGTGTGGGAACTCCCAGGTATAATGGTTGTCTTAGGGAACTTCTGTGTACCTAAAGATGAGAAAGATAAAGGCATCAACACAGCATTAGCTCCCTCTTCAGTACTGAAACAGCTATGTGTCCATGAATGACCAGATCTTTCCTTAGGACCTCTGTTTCAGAGGGAACTTAACTGTCCATAACTTTCCACAATGTCCTTCCCTGCCCCACCTATTGATCATTGTTGCTACTGGAGTTTCCTTTTTTATTGATCCCAGTGAAAGAGAAAGGAGATCTTATGTCACTCTCACCTGTTTCACTTCCAGTTCCTGGACTGCCTGGTGTGACAGAGGTACCTAAAAGGGGAAAAAGAGCACATGATGTTTCATCTTTGTAAAAGTTAGTCATAAATTACCCAAGGGTTTTTGACATTGCAAAGTTTAAAGCAGAAATTTGTGACTCTAATACTCTCTTGTGGTCAATTTACTTAGTGATCCTACATGGCTGCTGATGCCAGGTGAAAGTGTTGTGGTACATATTAAAGCAAGTAGTGTGAGCTTCAAAATAAATATACATTTCATTATTCCACATATATTTATTAAGCTTCTTTTCTATGTTTTAGGCATTTGGATATATCAGTGGGCAGAATAATCAAAGATCCCTCCCCTAATGTGGCTTACATTCTAGCAGCTGGAGACCAACAGTGATCAACAAACTTGATAAGTCAAAATGACAGGTGTTAGTAAAAACTATAAGAAAATGTCAAACCATATGTAAAGGTTGAGGTCTTGATAGGCAGGAGCATTGCCACAGAGTGGCCTCATACCTGCCAATCAAAGAACTTGCTCTGTAGGCCTGGGCCTTGCAAATATAGATGGGGAAATATGAGAATACTAGTGGCCCAGTGCACGAAATTCATGCACATTAAAGGGGTATTAATTAGAGGGAATAATTTAATATTGCTATTTGATCTTTCTCTATAATATAAGTATCAGAGACTAAAGAAAATTAATAAAATGTATATGAAAACCTTCCTCCCGTCAGAGTCTGGGGCATACCACGGGGCCCAGAGTCAAGTCCCCACTCACATGTGCCTCAAAATCACGTGAGACCTAGACCCTGCCCCCCCCCCCCCCCCCCGCATTAGAGTAGATCCAGATCCCTCCAGTCCCACTCTTGCCAAGCCACTCAGGGCAGGGTGTGTCTCCTGGCCCAGCACCAGGATGGGGGGTGTGGCCTGAAGTCCCCCATCAAGTCCCACCAGGTGGGATACACGACCTGAGATCCCCTGTCAAGCCCTGCTGGGTAGCGGGCATGGCCTGAGGTCCCCCGTCAAGCCCCACCAGGCAGAGGAGCACAGCCTCAAGTCCCCCAGCCCAGCACCGGGAGGGAGGCTCAGCCTCAGGTCCCCTGTCAATCCTCACTGGCACAGGAGCACAGGCTCAGGTCCCCTGGCCTGGTGCTGGGGCAGAGGGTATGATCTGAGGTCCCCCAGCCTGGTGCTGGGGTAGGGGTGCAGCTTGAGGTCCCCTGTCAAGCCCTGTTAGGTGGGGGCACAGCCTGAGGTTCCCTGACAAGCCCTGGTGGGTGGAGAGAACAGTCTGAGGTCCCCTAACCCAGCAACAGGATGGGAAGCCCACCTTGAGGTCCCCTGACAAGCCTTGCCGGGTCAGGAATATGGCCTGTAAACCCCTGTCAAGCCGCACCAGGTGGGAGGCATAGCCTGAGGTCCCCCAGCCTGGAGCTGGGGTTGGGGGAGCAGCCTGAGGTACCTTAGCCCAGCACCAGGGTGGGAAGCACACTTTGAGGTTCCCTGTCAAGCCCAGCAGGGTGGGGGTATGGCCTGTGGTCCCCTGTCAAGCCCCTCTGGATTGGGGGAGGGTGTAGGTCTCCCTTCCCTCATGCTGCGGCCACACTCCCTGCCAGCCTTTCATCCAGCTGCCACAACCACCTCACACTCTTCGTGAGCAGGTATGCATAGGGAAGACTGGGCCAGGATAATTGGGAGGCAGCATCCTGGGTGAGCTGGGCCTCACAGCCTCTCTGCTTCTGCTCCCAGCACTCCAGACCTAAGGAGTAGCGCTTTCACAGGGGCCTGGCAGGCACTGGATATGGCGATGCCTTAAAAACAGAAGAAGCCCCTTTAACTCTGGCTGGAAGTGTGTTGGGAACTTATGGTCGGGGGAAGCAGCCCAACATCAGGGCTGAAATAAGACCTTGGGTAGCCTCCGGAGGGGGCAAACCAACAGTAAAAGGCATCTTTGAAATAAAGACGTTTGAATGTACAGTGGATATTAGCTGACATGAAGGAATTACTTTAACTTTTCAAAGTGTCACAATGGCTGAATATTTACTTCTTTTTTAAAGATACTCATTAGAGGATATTTAAGTGTGAAACAACTTTCTTTGAAAGTATGGTGGTGTTCTGGCCCAGCCCTCCCTGCACCATGGATGCCTCAAGGACCGAACCTCTCCTGCTGGCTCAAAAACACCCTGTGCAGAGGCGCGGTCCCTGCTTTGTACCCCGCCCCCGCAGTGTGAAGCGCAGCATTCCCAGCTGGCGCTGGCGTGAAGAGCTTGGTTCCCAGCCTGTGCCTGTGTGAAGCGAAGTGTTCCCACACTTGAGGTGCCAGCATAAAGCAAAGCATTGGTGAAGGGAAGTTCACTGGCGTCCAGGGAAGCCTTGGCCATGCCCCCAGTCACACCCCTGCTCCTGATTGGCTGCTAGCATAGCCAATCAGGAGCCAAGGTACGGTCACATTTGCATGTTACTCTTTTATTAGATAGGATAGTTTTCAGGAGAATTTAAGTCTGTGACTCTGGCATGCTGTGTTCTCAGAGGAAATACAAGCCCATTTCCTTTACCTACCTTCCCACTCATGTGTTTAATCTACCACACAAACAGGGATTTGATTAAAAACCAGAGATTCAGTTTTTAAAAACTCACCTCCTTCAAGTCCAGCTTGGGTAGTCCCACTTCCTTCAGTGGAAGTAGTGGCCTCTGATAGAGAAAAAAAGGGAAGGAGTAAGAGTAGGTGGTAGGAAAGTACACACTTGGCTATTGTCAGAATAGATAATACAAGCTGTCAACGTCAACTTTTTACTGTATTTTCAGATATGCCTGTGACATATCTTCTAGGTTCCAGAGATTTTTTCAGAGACTTTACCAGAAGTACTTACAAGGAGAAAATTGTGGTGGTCCTCGCCCAATTGTTTTTTCACCATGGATTTAAATAAAAATCTACATCTTCATGTAATAGTAAACTATAACGCTGTGACTTTTAGTGACAATAAGTCATCCATATGTGTCCTGCCTAATATTGTTTTCTATAACCATTTTATTGAATTCTAAACTATCATTCTCTTTTTATGGAGGGAAGATTGAAATATTTCTCTATATACTACCTATTTATTTGTCATTGGTTATACCCATGGTTGTCTACCGAAGGCCCTTGTAAGCTCAGGCAATAAGGAGGCAATGTAATGTCTAGCTTATTTTTTAAAAATCTGAACTTTCTCAAAATAACATATATAAAGCGTAGAAAAAATTTGGAAGACTGCTTTAAGAAGGTTATTATAAAATGTAGGTGTTAGCTTAGCAGCACTCCCCTGTGTCTATTCCAATTCTAGTTGTGCCACTTTGAATGCTGTAGCCACTGGGGTTAATAGGGTAGAAAAGAAGTAATTAAAGAATATTTCAGGATCATTGAAAATATATGGTGGTAGTCCTTCAATTAATAATATCAGTGCAGATGACTAATCTGTGAGAGAGCATGAGAAAATTCTATGGCAACCTGTTGCCTTCCCTATGTTGGAAGTGCCAGGAGCAACAGTTGTGCTAAGATCTAGTCCAGTGGTGCCAAAAATACAAAAGATTTGAGATCTTTAGCATGTCCTGTGAAGTCTTCCCTCCAGAAGGCTCTAGCAAATAGTACTGTCTCTGTTTCCTGATGAGGTGAAAATCTGTTTTTCCTATGACAAATATCAGTAAGAAAGCAATAAAAACAGCAATGTTCTCAGCATGAGAAACTGTCCCAGAAACTCCATTCATTCATGTGCTAGAGGCCTGTGATTGGGGCCAATCAGGGCTAACTTGCTGAGTTAGCTGATTGGGGCTGGCCAGCTGTGGGGAAGGACCATGGGAGGTTGGCCAGTCATAGGAGAATGGCTGTGAGAGAACACTGATCACCAGCAGGCAGCTCCTGCATTAAGTGTCTGCCCCCTGGTGGTCAGTGTGCATCATAGCAATCAGTCAACCAGTCGTTCGGTTGACTGGTCATAATGATCACTTAGGTTTTATATATGGAGAGAAATAGATGGTTAAAGAGGGGCCTTTCTCCTAATTGCATGTCTCATCCTCACAGTGGTGCCTATCATGCAAAGATAACCAGAAAAATATTTTCAGTGTCCCAGAAAAATATTGATATTACTAGAGGCACAGCACATGAAAATTCATGCACTGGAGGGAGGGTGTTCCTCAGCCCAGCATGTCCCCTCTCACCATCCGGGAGCCCTCAGGGGTGGGAAGTGATCCAGTGACAAGGGGAAGGTGACGGCCCATCACACCTCTGCTGCTGCCACTGCCAGCAGCACAAGCCTCAGCCTGCCTGGTTATTTGAGACTTTAGTGGCCCTGGGTGGCTGGGCAGCCAACATCTGAGGCTTGCCTGCGCCTTGGGCCAGCCCTGGGCAGGTGGGGGCTCAAGGGCCTGAGGGACTTCAGAGGCAGATGCATGGCAAGGGGACTGGGTGTTGCCATCTTGTGGCTGTGGGGGCCACCATCTTTAAGGGTGTGGCAGTTAATTAGCAATTCCCTCCTTACTGGCTGTGAGTGCTGCCATATTTGAGATGGTGTGAGGGTCAATTAGCATATTCACTCTTTATTAGAAAGGATTGTTGGCATTTGAGCAACAATCCCTTTGCATAGCATATGACTGTTTAAGAGTTCACATTACATTTCCCTCTCCTTGGATATATAATATTTCTCATCTCACACTGACATCCTAGTGATGTATATGCTATCACAAGTTAAATATCTCATATTGATTTCACCATCAGCCTTTATTTACAAGGACTAGAAGCCAATATTGAGAGTTTACCAAAATATGTTAAATCTAAGAAGCACTGGAAGTAAATGAGAACCACTCTGCAGGAAAGCACCCCTCCCAGCAGGCCAGGCTAAGAAGAGCCATCATTAACTGTAAACCACCAATTGCAGAAACTTTCTCACCATTTCTGAATCCAGTTCCAGTTGTGCCACTGCCTTTTGTTGACGTTGTAGCCTCTGATGGAAGAAAATTGTGAAGGGTGAGGAATGAGGATTTGAGATATGAGAAAAGAATTATGTTGAAACTTTATCAGTGGAGATATAATGATATAATGATATTGGGTTTAAATATGGAGATTTCTTCTTGTTAACCTATCTGTGTGAGAAACCCCAGATATAATGATTGTCCTAGTGAATTCCTGTGTAGCACCTAAAAATGAGAAAGATAAAGCCATCAATGCATCATTAGGTCTCTCTTCAGTACTAAAGCAGCTATGTGTCCTTGAATGATCAGATGACTTTTACTTAGGATCTTTGTTTCAGAAGGAAATGTTCTGTCAATGACTTTCCACAATTTCATCTACTGACCCCCTGTATAACATTGTTGCTATTGGAATTCTCTTTTTCATCGGTCCTCGTAAAGTGAAAGGAATCCTTATGTCACCCTCACCTGTTTCAGTTCCAGTCCCAGGACTCCCTGGTGCGACAGAGGTACCTAAAAGGGGAAAAAGGGCACATGGTGTTTCATCTTTGTAAAGGGCAGTCATCAAGTAACTGAGAGTTTTTGACACTGCAAGGTTTAAAGTAGAATTTTGTGACTCTAATACTCTCCTATGATGAAATTACTTAGTGACCCTACCTGGCTTGGTTTTCTGTGAACTGCTGCTGGCTCCAGGTAAAAGTGTTGTGGTACCTATTAATTAACACAAGTAGAGTGAAGCTTCAACCTAAGTATAAGTTTCATGTTCCATTGATATTTATTAAGTCTTCTGTGCAATATTGTGTAAGTCATTTGAATGTAACCGTGAGCACAATAATCAAAGATCCCTCCCCGAATGTGCTTTATATTCTAGCAAGTGAAGGATGGCAGTAAACAATAAGCACAATGAATATGTCAATGAGGCAGATGTTATGTAAGTGCTATGGGAAAATGGCAATCCGTATATGAGAACAGGGGCTTTTGTAGACAGGAACTGGTCTACCAGTGGGCCTTGTCCCTACCATCCGACAATTAGATTTGCAAGTTTGGGCCTTTGAAGATCCAGATGGATATATGTGAGGCCATGGAATTCCTAAGTCAACTATGATTTTTGAATCTGGCATATTGTGTTCCAAAACAAATGAAGGCAGATTTCCTCAATGTACCTTTCCCTCACGTGTTTATTCTGGCCTCCACAAAGATTAATTAGCAATTCACCTTCAAACAGTCCTGTTTGGGTGGCTCCACTTCCTCCCATGGAAGTTGTGGCCTCTGATAAAAAAAAAAAAAGAAAGGAGTAAAGATTAGCTGGTGGAAAAGTGCACACTGTGCTATTCAAAATATATCATTCAAGGAGCTAAATGCCCAGTTTTCACAATTATTTCCAGACTAACCTGTGGTGTAAGTTCCAGGTGCCAGAGTTTTTCCAGAGACTATACCAGTAGTACCTGAAACAAGAAAGAATATAATGCTTATCCTAGCGAATTCCCATAAGGCATCTAAAAATTAGAAAGATAAAGACTTTAACACAGTATTCGATACCGCTCATCCTGAAGCACTTATGCAGCCTTGACCTTCTAGAAGACCTTACCTGAAACTTCTATTTTTGAAAGAAATGAGCCATCAATGACTTTACATAACTTCTATTTTGACCAATTTTCTAATTATTGTTCCTCCTGGAGTACCCTTTTCCTCAGTTACCACTGAATGTGGAAGGAAATATTATGATATCTCACCTGTTTCACTTCCAGTCCCTGAACTCTTAGGTGTGACAGTGGTGCCTAAAGGAGAGAAAAGATTAATGATGGGGTTATGTTTGAAAATGTTATTTATCAATTATTTCAGGTATTGTGATATTCTGATGTTTAAATTGGAATTCGTTGGTCCTAAAACTCTCACATGGTGAATTTATTTGGTCTATCCTTACCTGGCTTGGTTTTCTGCGAACTGCTGCTGGCTCCAGGTGAAAATGTGGTGGTACCTATCAACACAAGTAGAGTGAAGCTTCAATATAAGCATATGTTTCATCATTCCACTGAAATTTTTTTAAGCAAGTCTTTTGTCCAATATAGTTTTGGCCTTTGGATATACAGTAAGGAGAATATTCAAAGATCCCTTAATGGCTACATCCATGCTCTGGAGAGTAGCAGTGAACCATAAACATGATCAATAAGCTAATGTGCTATGAAAAAAAATGGCAAAACATATTGGACCTTGGCAGCAGAGGCTGTCAAAGGCAGGGGAGAAATGCAGAAGTGGCAGGGTGTGCACCACTGCCTTCCAACAACTAGCTCTGCAAGGCTGGGCCTCTGAAAATCCAGGTGGAAATATGTGAGGTCAAGGAATACCTAGAGAAACCCAGGTTTGTGACTGTGACTTTTGTATTCCCAGAGGAAATACAGGCCATTTTCTTCCACTCACATTCCCACTCCTGTATTCACTGCAGTCACACAAACATTGATAAATACCCTCAAATACTCAGATTTAAAAACTCACCTCCTACAACTCCTGCTTGGGTGGTCCCGCTTCCTCCTGTGGAAGTTGTGGCCTCTAATAGAGAAAAGAAGAGAAGGAGTAAGACTTGATTGGGAAAAGTACACATTGTTCTAATGTCAGAATGTAATATAACATAGATCTGCAGAGTAAAGATATTTCAGAGAACTCTTTTAAAAGTTATTATGAAGTTCAGGTATTAGCTTTGCAGTGCTCACCTGTGTTTTTTCCAACTCTAGTTGTTTTACTTTGACCTAGCAGAGTAGTGGCTTCTGAGGAAGAGAAGGAAAAAAGAGGTTATTGGGGAATATTTAAGGATCCTGGAAAAGATACAGTGATTTCCCTACAAAATATGATATCAGAGAAGATAACTAATTTGTGGATAACAGGTTGAAGATTCTAGGTCAACATGTTAAGATACCTGGGTTGGAACTTCCAGGGACAATGGTTGTGCCAGGGGCTATGCCAGTGGTACCTGAAACACAAAGGGTCTGAGATCTTCCCTGTGACTTACATTTGTGTACTGGGAACCTGACCCTAGAAGCACAGTAGGTATATATTTGTTTTATCAAAAGACCCATTTATGCCTGGCCAGGGTGACTCAGTGGTTGAGTGTTCAACCAGTTCGACTCCAATCATTTCACATTGCTGGGTTTTAGGCTCCATCCATTAAAGGGCATGCAGGAGGCAGCTGATAGATGATGTTTCTCTTCATGAATGTTTCTATCTCTCTATCCCTCTCTATATCCCTTTTTAAAAATCAATAAAACATGTTCATTAAAAAGACCAATTAAATACTTCCTGATGAGGTGAGCATCTATGACTTTCTTATAACTAAAATCACAACAAAGTCATAAAAATAGTAATTTTCCCAGGATGAGTTACCCTTCCCAGGCACTCCATTCATTCAAAGTGAGGGGAAAAGGTGGCCTTTACAAAGATTACCTGTCATACTCCCAGTTGCTTGGCCTCCTGGTCCTTCAGTGGTGCCTATCATGAGAGGAAGAACAGAAAAATATGTGAAGAGCCAAGAAAAATATTGAAAATAATTATTGCTTTTTTGAGCTAATTTTTTTTCCATTCTAGTGAAGCACCCCAACTTCTCTTTCAGGTAATTGTTAGCAACACAACAGTAAATAACAACACAACACAGCTTATTATTGTAGATCACTCAGGGAAAACAAAGGGCAAAATATTTAACTGCAGTAGTGTTTGACTATATTCTGTGCAGTGAGAAAATCTGAAGTCATTTTCACACTCCACCATTTCTTACTTCTTTTCAGTCGGATCAAGTTTCTAATTTTTCTAAATCTCCATTTTCTGGCTAATGTAAAGAAAATAGTCTCCTATCTGCTTCTCCAGGACTTCTGTGAGGATCAAATGAGATGAGGCACAGGAAAATGTCTCACACACATTTGGATACAGTGTGAAATGTTTTCACATGGCTATAAAGCAAGTTGTGTTCCTTGGCTGAAGAAACTACAAGGAGGCTAGTTGCTAGGGAGAGAAAGCCAGGCATTGCTACGTGATGTCATTACCCAGTGCCCACAGCAACCATTTCCAGGCTGTGCTGGGCTGTGGGCAGCATTTTGTGCCATGGGATCTTGCTAGCATTGGCTGCAATTTGGTGGGTTGTCACTCTGTATTGGTGGTGGGGCTTGTGTCCCACTTGAGTAAAGCCAAGTGTTGCTTTGTGGGCACCAGGTGTGCATGCCAGTGGGTATCACAGCAGCTCCTGTGATGAGTTCTGCCTCCAGGTAGTCAGTGTACATCATAACACCTGGTCAGATGGTTGGACATTTAGCATATTAGCCTTTTACATATATATACTAGAAACCTAATGCACAAAATTTGTGCATCGGGGGTGGGTGTCCCTCTGCCCAGTCTGCACCCTCTGCAATCTGGGATCCCTCTTATAATCCAGAACTGCTGGCTCCCAACTGCTCACCTGTCTGCCTTCCTGATCACCCCCTAACCACTCCCCTGCCAGCCTGATTGATGTCTAACTGCTCCCCTGCCAGCCTGTTTACTCCCAACTTCCTACCTCTGCCAGCCTGCTCACCCCTAACTGCCCTCGCTTTCAGGCCTGGACCCTTCCTACTGCCCTCCCCTAAAGTCCTCATTGCCCCCCAACAGCCCTCCCCTGCAGGCCTGGTCATCCCTAATTGCCCTTCCCTGCAGGCCTGGTTCCCCCCAACTGTCCTCCCCTACAGGCCTGGGTCCCTCTCAACTGCCCTGATAACCTCCAACTTCCCTCCTCTGCTGGACTGGACCCTCCCAACTGCCCTCTCCTGATGGCCATCTTGTGGTGGCCATCTTGTGTCCACATGGGGGCAGGATATTTGACCACATGGGGACAGCCATCTTGTGTGTTAGAGTGATGGTCAATCTGCATATTACTCTTTTATTAGATAGCATAGAGGCCTGGTGCATGGGTGAGGGCCAGCTGGTTTGCTCTGAACAGTGTCCCAGTTCACGGTGGGGGTTCTCTTGGGTGTGAGGTTGTCTGGGGAGGAGCCTACGATGGTTGCAGGCTGACCACAGACCTCAGTGACACAAGTGGAAACCACGGTATCTGGGATTTATTTATCTTCTACAATTGAAACTTTGTAGTCTGGAGTGGAGGCCTAGGCCCCCAGAGCTGCAGAAGCTTGGCTTGCTCCATTGCTGGGGGCAATCCTAGCCTTTGCTCTCTCCAGCTCTATGGAGACCGCCATTTCTGTTGGGATTTATGTATCTTCTATAATTGAAACTTTGGAACTTTGAGTGGAGGCCTACGCCAGCTAGGGCAGGCAGAAATCTAGGCATGCTCCATTGCCAAGCCTCCCTCCTTCTCTCAGTGGCCACAGACACCTTGGTTGGGGTTTATTTGCATATTTTCTCCTGATTGGCTGGTGGGCATGGTTTGTGGGTATAGCAGCAGTATGATCAATGTGCATATTACTCTTTTATTAGATAGAATATATATATATATATATATAGTGTGTGTGTGTCTTGAATAGTTCACATTGCTTTCTCTTCCTCCAATAAGGGTAATACTTCTAATGTCCCTCTGACAGCTTAGTGATCTGAATGTCCTAACAGAATAAGCCTCTTATACTGATTTTATCAATAGCTTATTTAGGAATAAGAACTGTGAGGCAAAAATCCAGAACTGAGAGCTTTTTTATATCTTAAATTAAAAAAGAATTGTACCAAATGGAAGCACACTGTAGAAAAATACATTTCCCAACAGGTGAACTTATGAGAAGATATAACTTATGATAAAGCCCAAAACGGTGGTACTCAACTCACCAGGTCTGGACCCAGTTCCGGGAGTGCCACTGCCTTTTGTTGAGGTTGTGGCTTCTGAAGGAAGAAATTGATGAATTGAGGTCTGAGAATTTGTGATATTAGGGCAATAATTACCTCGATATTTTACCAGAGTAGGCCTATTAACTATTTAAATATGGAGGGTTTTTTTTCTTTTTAAATTACCTGTGAAGGATCTTCCTGGTATTTTGGTTATAAAAATGAAAAATATAAAGGCATCAACACAGCATAAGCTCTGCCTTCAAACTGAACTAGCTAAGCTAGATTGAATGACAAAGACCTTGCCTGAGAATCTCTACTCCTAAAGGCAGTGAACTGTCAATAACTTTGAACAACTTCCTTTCTTGACCACTTGTTGGTCATTTTTGCTATAGGAGCCCCCTTTCTATAGATCCCGGTGCATATGAAGGAAACCTTGTGCTGCCCTCACTTGTTTAACTTCCAGTCCCTGGGCTCCCTGTTGTGACAGAGGTGCTTAAAGAAGGAAAAGGGCAGATGGTGGAGTCATTTTCTAAGTGTTACCAGCAAGTTATATGAATTATTTTGATATTCCATTGTTTAAATTAGAAGTCTGTGACCAATCCTCTCAATGGGTGAATTTAATTAGCATATCTTACCTGTCTTAGTTTTCTGTGAGCTGCTGCTGGCTCCAGGTACTATTATGGTGGTACCTATTAATGGAAATAGAGTGAATCTTCAAAACAAATACATGTTTAATCTACAACTGATATTGATTAAGCAAATTTTCTGAGCAATTTTGTTTTAGGATTTTGATT
The DNA here is from genome assembly GCA_027563665.1 of Antrozous pallidus. Classification (NCBI taxonomy): domain Eukaryota; kingdom Metazoa; phylum Chordata; class Mammalia; order Chiroptera; family Vespertilionidae; genus Antrozous; species Antrozous pallidus. The sequence continues at coordinate 77,072,217 of CM050513.1, forward strand.
GAAACCGTGGTGGTACCTATTAGAACAAGTAGAGTGAAACTTCAACCTAAGTACAGATTTCATCATTCCAGTAACACTTATTCTAAAACTCTTCTGTGAAATATTACTTAAGGCCTTTGGATGTACATTGAGCAGAATGTTCAAAGATTCCACCCTTAATGTGGCTTACACTTGAGCAACTAGAAACCAGCAGTGAACAATAAACATGATAACTAACTCAAAGTAATTGATGTTAGTAGGGGCCATGGAAAAGCAAACACTACATAGTAATTGGTGCGTTGGCTGCATGAGATGGACCACATGTTGGCCTAATCCCTGCCATACAACAATTAGCTATCAAGATGGAGATATGTGAAGCCATGAAGTTCCTGTGTGCAATGCACACCTATCTCGTCTGCCCAATTTCCATTCTTTTCACTGTAGCCCACAAACAAGGACTTCATAAAAACCTCCAAGCCTCACATTCAAAAAGCTCATCTAGCCAGGTGACTAAGTTGGCTGGAGCATTAACCCATACACCAAAAGGCTGTGGGTTTGAATTCAGGTTGTGGCATGTGAGAGGCAACCAATCAATGTTTTTCTCTCTCTCAACTCTTCTTCTTTCTCTAAATTCAATAAAAATATGTTTTGGAATAAGGTTTAAGAAAACTTTTAAAAGAAGAAAATTCAATTCATGAAAATTCTGCTTGGGGGTTGGGGGTACCTGCTTCCTCATATGGAAGTGTGGCCTCTGATAAAGATAAGGGAAGGAGTAAGAATAGGTTGGAGACAAGCCCACACTGTGCCATTGTCGGACTATGTCATCCAAAGTGCCCATGTCCTAGTTTTCCATATATTGTCAGACTTACCTGTAATGAATCTTCCAGGTTCTGGGGTTTCTCCAGGAACTCTACCAGTAGAACCTACAACAAGAAAGGGGCAGTGACCAGTATCAGCAAACTATAACCATGAGTTTCCCTGCCAAGAAGTGGTCATGTACATTTCTTTGTATAATAACTTTGCAATCTTCTCAACTATCATGAATTTTCCTTTTAGACAAGATATGAAATTTCTCTTCATATTACTATTTATCTGTCTTTTGTTTGATTTTAAAATTATCTAAGGATCTTGAAAATGTAGACAATATGGAGGAAAGATAATGTCACCCGTCTTTTTTTAATCTGAACTTTTGCATACAATATAAAAATAATATAGAATATTTTCAGAAAATATTTTAAAAAATCATTTTGAAGTATAGATATTAGCCCCACTCCCCTGTTTCTTTTCAAGCTCGGATTGTGCCACTTTCTCCTAGGAATGTTGTGGTCTCTGATGGAGGGAAGGCTACCAGAGTGATGCCCTGAAGACAAAGGTCTGAGACCTTTACAGCAACATGTATTTATCTCACAAATGGCTGCCTCTAAAAGGACCCTGGGTCTATCTGTGTTATAAAACTTCAAAGCGAAGCGAAAATGTAGGCCTTTCTCTGACCCTCATCTCTAAGAAAGCAAATTAATAGTAATGTTCCCAACTTGAGGCACCCTGACAAGATATTCTATTCAATCTAAGATTTTTTTAAAAATGTGGCTTTCTCCCAGGTTCAACTGTCACACATTCAATTTGCTTGTTTCCTGGCACTTTAGTGGTGCCCGCTGTGGGAGGAAAACCAGAAATATATTTGAATTTACCAAGGAAAATGTTAAATATTATTATTGTTCTTTTGAGCGAGAAACTCTTTGCATAAGTTATGGCTGTTTAGGAGTACATATAGCTGTTTCCTCTTCTCAGATGTATATTTCTGATCTCACCCTGCCATCTTAGTGATGTGTATGCCATCACAAGTTAAACCTCTCATACTGATTTTTTCCAGAAACCCCTCTTTACAAAGTTATACATGGGAGACTGGAAGCAGTATTAAGGTATCTGCAAACCACTCTGCAGAAAAGCACCCCCACCAGCAGGCCAGACTAAGAGTCACCATTAAAAGTAAACCCCAACTGCCAGAACTCTTTCTCACCAGCTGTGAATCCAGTTCCAGCAGTGCCCCTGCTTCCTGTTAACGTTGTGGCCTCTGAAAGAGGAAAAGCGTAAAGGATGTAAGATATGAGAGGAGAATTATATTGATTTTTTTATCAGATCACATCAAGTAACTACTTTATGAGTTTAAATATGGAGACTTCTTGCTAACCTACCTGTGTTGGAACCTGCAGGTATACTGGTTGTCGTAGTGAGTCCCTGTGTTGCACCTAAAATGAGAAATATAGAGGCATCAACACAGCTTTAGCTCTTGCCTTAGAACTAAACTAACTCCATAGCTGTGAATTCCTAGACAGCCATGCCTGAGACTTCCATTTCAGAAACAAGCCATCATTGACTTACCACAACTTTCTATCCTGAACAATATAATAATCACTGTTTCTACTGAGTTTCCTTTTCCACACATCCCAGTGAAAGTGAAAGGAGACCTATGTCACCCTCACCTGTTTCACTTCCAGTTCCTGGTCTCCCTGGTGTGGCAGAGGTGCCTAAAGGAGAAAGAGGCAGTTGATGGAGTCATCATTATAAATGCTATTCACCAATTATATGAGATATTTTGATATTCTGTTGTTCAAATTAGAACTCTGTGAATTGAATTAATGTATCCTACCTGGCTTGGTTTTCTGTGAGCTGCTGCTGGCTCCAGGTACAATTGTGGTGGTACCTATTAATGCAAATAAAGTGAAGCTTCAAATTAACTATTTGTTTAACCTCCAACTGATATTTTTTAAGCAAATCTTCTGAGCAATTTTGTTTTAGGATTTTGATTTTATCAGTGAGCAGCACATTCAAAGATTCTTCCCTATGTGGCTTATATTCTAACAGCCGGAGGCTAGCAGTGAACAGCAAACATGATAAATGAGTTCATCTGATGCATGTGTTAGAAACAGCTGTTTTAAGAGAATTCTTAGCTCTCTGCATGACACACTGAGTGATACATGTCCAATGATTCCCACTCAACAAAGGCAGAATCCAGTGGATCAGATGAACTAGTGTAGAAACCAAACACCTCATTACATAAGGACCAAAAAGGGTTTCATATCAGTGAAAAAAATACCAGTCTTTATGTATTTGAAAGCAATTGCTAAAGAACTGCAGAAGTGGGAAATTTTTAGAAAAGTGAAATGTTACATAGGACAACCTTTTTTTACTTATCTTTTAAAACTTAAATTTTAAAAGAGACATCAGGAAGCCATAAAAGCTAAAAATTTTCATGAAAATAGTAGATGTCAATGCTAATATACTGAGAAGTATGGTACTATCTTTTTAAATGAGGAGAATATTTCTAGAATTATCTTTATTTACTTGATTTTGTATGTTTACACACAACCAATGTAAAATTTAACTATTATGTAAGAAATTCAATACACCTTTGTTATGATTTCAGAAGGTATAGGAATAGGAAAAGCAAAAGCTCTATGCTACCAAAATTTAATTTGAAGTTTATGTTTTATTAATCTGATAAATTATGACTTATGCTATCTTATTTCCTATTCTAGTTACCGCAACACAATTTCTTAAGTGTATATTTATAATCTTACCTGTTACGTTAGTCTGTCCCGGAGGCACTAAAAATTAAAAACACACACATATATATAAATGTACATTGTTATTTATCTCAACTCAAAGATTAATTTATATTAAATTATAGTTTAGGAAGAATATCACAGACCCTCAGTTACTTTTCAGTGCTCAAATGGAAAAGGCAGAAATATTTCAAACTACATTGTACAGAAATAGTCTTTTTTTATTTTAATTTCAACTTACCTACAATGAGTTCTGGTAGAACTTTGTTTGCTGAGAAAAAAAAAGATTAAATTCATGTTTCAATTAAAAAAGTATCTTCAGTGCTTCAATGGCCATTACATATAATTTTTCATTAAAAAACAGGAGTGTTATTTCCATAGGGTTTACCTAAAATTTCAAGTCAGGATGAGGGATCTCTTGGGGGAAAAAAACTGTAAAGTGTTCTTATAAAAAATCAAGTTATCAAACTGAAGCTGAAACCGGTTTGGCTCAGTGGATAGGATGTCAGCGTGCTGGCTGAAAGGTCCTAGGTTCGATTCCAGTCAAGGGCATGTACCTTGGTTGGGGGCACATCCCCAGTAGGGGGTGTGCAGGAGGCAGCTGGTTGATGTTTCTCTCTCATCGATGTTTCTAACTTTCTATCCCTCTCCCTTCCTCTCTGTAAAAAAATCAATAAAATATACATTAAAAAAAAAAACAAATTATCAAACTGAAAATAGAACCACTTTCTTTTCCCCAAATAAAATATTTACAAATATCTTGTCTGGTTCCATTTAATTTAAGAGTAAAGTCTTGAACTTGGAAAGTGTAAAAAAAATAGTAATAAAAGAATAAAATACATACTGTGCCCCAATAGTTACATATCCTAGTAGCCATGGTACCAATTTATAATATATACTTGGTGCTCAATAAATAATATAAAGCATGTGAATTCATTTACATTTATATAACCATTGAATGAGTAAAGAATAATTATGAATTTAGTCTGAATTAAATTTTTAAGTAAATTATTTCCATGTGGCTAGCTTGTAAAATAAATTTACACCAGTGGAGTTTTTAATAGTAGTTAGAATAGATGTAGCATAAATATTTACCAGAAAAAAAATTATTAGCAATCTATTCTTTAAATAATGGACAATTTAGTCACTAAATCTTAGGTTCTATTAGATAACCTACAAAGTGAGGCATGTCTTTCTTAAGTACTATGATACATTACTAGTCCAAAAACTTAAATAATAATGTACTCTAGCCTTGAATAAATAATTTAGTCCATGTATTGTTATGAAAAATTGTCCTATAAGTATTTGTAAATTTTATGTCAAGTTGGAATAACCAAAAAAAAACAGTGATGAACTTTTCATTTATAAAACAATAGAATTATAGTTTTGTCAAGTAAAATGCGTTAAATCTTGCTTTTTTGGAACAAATGCCACAATTTTTCTTGTATAAAATATTTTAAAATCTTTTTAATACCTGTTTCTGTAGTTATTATAGTTAGAAAGGGGGAAATTTAAGTTTTGAATATATAAAAAGCAAACTTTTCTTAATGGATCATTAAAGATCATTGTATATTTGTCTTAGAGAATGACAGGTGCATGTGGTGAAGATCAGTCTCTGGAGTCAGGAAGCAATGGGTAAAAACACAGGCCCCCTCACCCCCTCTGATTGACTGAGGAACCTGGACCAACCTAGGTAATGGCATTTTTTAAGTTCCTCATGAGAAAAATGAGATAACCATCCTTATTCAAATAGTTAAACAAAGTAAAATATTTAAAGAGATTTTAATTATGTAACTGGAATTTTTATTGATTATTTTATCATTTAAAACTAGCCAATGAATATGAAAGCAAATAAAAAACATACATGCAGCATGCCCTGTTTACTTACCTCCCGTGGTACTTCCTGATGGAATTGTTGAGCCAAGGGTGCTTCTTATGGAACCTGAGACTAAAAATGGAAAGTTGTAGGCAGTGTTTTTATTTGGGGGGATAGAACCTGGGCATTGTCACTGTAACTACTTTGAGCCCAAGTGTTGTAGTTCTAATACTGGTGAGAAAGTACCTATCCTATATAATAAAAGGGTAGGTAATATGCAAATATACCAAACAGTAGAACAACTGAACAACAAAATCAAAGCATAATATAGTAATGACATGCTAAAGCTGTTCAACTGCTCACTCTGATGTGCACTGACCACCAGCGGGCAGACAGTCAACTGGTCAAGCAGTTGCTATAACATGCGCTGACCAGGAGGCAGACAGTCAGCCACTCATTATGCTCCAACCAGTAGGTTAGCTTGCTGCTGAAGTCCAACCAATCAGGACTGAGAGAGATGGGCTGGATATGCCCTAGAGCCCTCCCATGGTCCCTCCCAGCCCAACTGTGCACCACTGGGGTACCTCAGCCTGGCCTGTGCCCTCTAGCAATCTAGGACCCCTTTGGGGATGTTGGAGAGCTGGTTTCAACTCAATCATGCAGGCCACTCTCCTTTGGAGGTCACCATATGCAAGGCTCATAGCTGGTTAGTGCTGCTGCAGCAGCTACAGCCTCTCCTAATAGGGACTGATTGAGTGTAAGCTTGTGGCAGGCACAGTGGGGCCAGGAGGAGTGGGAATAGAAGGTAGAAGCTGCAGGTGATGTTGGACTGTTGGTTTTGGCTCAATCCTGCAGGCCATCCAGAGAAATCCCACCCATGCACAAATTTATGCACCAGGCCTCCAGTTAAAATATAAGGCCCTAAATCAGTGGTTCTCAACCTTTCTAATGCCGCGACCCTTTAATACAGTTTCTCATGTTGTGGTGAAACCAAACCGTAAAATTATTTTCATTGCTACTTCATAACTGTAATTTTGCTACTGTTATAAATTGTAATGTAAAGATCTGTATTTTCCAATAGTCTTAGGTGACCCTGCTAGCGGTTCTCAACCTGTGGGTTGCGACCCTACTGACACTTTGAATGCACCTGTCAATAAAAAGTAGCAGGGATGGAAACATGAAATTATTAAGAAGTGTGAAATATCAATTGAAAGCAATAATGTTCTATAAACTTCCTATATCATTAAAAAATTCAAGTAATAAATAGTCTAATCCTTACAAATTTATATGTATAGTTCCAAATTATTGGGCCAAACTCTTAGATCTATTTTTGACTAAATTGACTTACCTCCAGATGTAGTAATATCACTTCTCACTTCAGTTGATGATCCAGTAGTCAATGTTTCTCCAGATGACAGTCCAGTAGTCCCAAAACTTTCTGCTGATGTCGTTTTTCTATCTGATGCTCCAGTTGATGATCCAGAACTTCCTTGAGTAGATTTAGTGGTATCAGCTGCTAAACCAGATGTCTCTGATCCTACAGTAGATGGTCTGGTTGTTGTATTTTTTTCAGATGATGTAGTTGTACCTGAACCTTTAGCAGATGGTCCAGTTGTTCCAGATTCTGGTCTGACAGTTGTCCCTGAACCTCCCGGTATTACACGAGTGGTCCCTGACAATCCACCTGATGGGCCAGTGGTTCCTATCCCTGCCTCAGGTGGCCTGTTTGTTGCAGGTCCTTCAGATGATGATTCAGGTGTTTGAGGCCCTTTAGCAGATGTTTTAGTTGTTTCAGATTCTGATGTTCCTGTTGTCCCTAAACCTGTAGGGAATACAGCAGTGGTTCCTGACAGTCCACTTGTTGGGCCAGTTGTCGTTCCTGAACCGTTAGCTGATGATCCAGTAGTCCCAGATTCGGACTTTCCAGGTGTTCCTAATCCACCAGGTGTTAAACCAGTGGATCCTGAAATTCCACCTGTTGGGCCAGTGGTTCCTGTACCTCCCTGAGATGGCCTGTTTGTTGAAGGTCCTTCAGATGACGATTTAGGTGTTTGAGACTCTTTAGTAGATGATGCAGTTGTCCCAGATCCTCCAGGTGTTATACCAGTGGACCCTGGCATTTCAGCTATTGGACCAGTTGTTCCTTTTCCTTCTGCTGGGGCTCTGGTTGTCACAGTTCCTTGAGATGGTGATTCAGTTGTTCCCAAACCCTTACCAGGTGATCCAGTTGTGCCTGGTTGCCCAGTTGCCACAACAGTGGTTCCAGACATTCCACCTGTTGGGCCAGTGGTTCCTGTCCCTCCATCAGATGGCCTGTTTGTTGAAGGTCCTTCAGACGATGATTTCGGTGTTTGAGACCCTTTAGCAGATGTTTTACCTGTTTCAGATTCTGATGTTCCAGTTGTCCCTAAACTCCCAGGTAATATAGCTGTGGTTCCTGACAATCCAGCTGTTGGACCAGTTGTTCCCTTTCCTTCTGCTGGGGCTCTGGTTGTCCCAGTTCCTTGAGATGGTGATTCAGTTGTTCCCAAACCCTTACCAGGTAATCCAGTTGTGCCTGGTTGTCCAGTTGCCACAACAGTGGTTCCAGACATTCCACCTGTTGGGCCAGTGGTTCCTGTACCTCCATCAGATGGCCTGTTTGTTGAAGGTCCTTCAGACGATGATTTCGGTGTTTGAGACCCCTTAGCAGATGTTTTACCTGTTTCAGATTCTGATGTTCCAGTTGTCCCTAAAGTCCCAGGTAATATAGCTGTGGTTTCTGACAATCCAGCTGTTGGACCAGTTGTTCCCTTTCCTTCTGCTGGGGCTCTGGTTGTCCCAGTTCCTTGAGATGGTGATTCAGTTGTTCCCAAACCCTTACCAGGTGATCCAGTTGTGCCTGGTTGCCCAGTTGCCACAACAGTGGTTCCAGACATTCCACCTGTTGGGCCAGTGGTTCCTGTCCCTGCCTCAGATGGCCTGTTTGTTGAAGGTCCTTCAGATGATGATTTCGGTGTTTGAGACTCTTTAGTAGATGTTTTAGTTGTTTCAGATTCTGATGTTCCTGTTGTCCCTAAACCTGTAGGGAATACAGCAGTGGTTCCTGACAGTCCACTTGTTGGGCCAGTTGTCGTTCCTGAACCGTTAGCTGATGATCCAGTAGTCCCAGATTCGGACTTTCCAGGTGTTCCTAATCCACCAGGTGTTAAACCAGTGGATCCTGAAATTCCACCTGTTGGGCCAGTGGTTCCTGTACCTCCCTGAGATGGCCTGTTTGTTGAAGGTCCTTCAGATGACGATTTAGGTGTTTGAGACTCTTTAGCAGATGATGCAGTTGTCCCAGATCCTCCAGGTGTTATACCAGTGGACCCTGGCATTTCACCTATTGGACCAGTTGTTCCTTTTCCTTCTGCTGGGGCTCTGGTTGTCACAGTTCCTTGAGATGGTGATTCAGTTGTTCCCAAACCCTTACCAGGTGATCCAGTTGTGCCTGGTTGCCCAGTTGCCACAACAGTGGTTCCAGACATTCCACCTGTTGGGCCAGTGGTTCCTGTCCCTCCATCAGATGGCCTGTTTGTTGAAGGTCCTTCAGATGATGATTTCGGTGTTTGAGACCCCTTAGCAGATGTTTTACCTGTTTCAGATTCTGATGTTCCAGTTGTCCCTAAACTCCCAGGTAATATAGCTGTGGTACCTGACAATCCAGCTGTTGGACCAGTTGTTCCCTTTCCTTCTGCTGGGGCTCTGGTTGTCCCAGTTCCTTGAGATGGTGATTCAGTTGTTCCCAAACCCTTACCAGGTGATCCAGTTGTGCCTGGTTGCCCAGTTGCCACAACAGTGGTTCCAGACATTCCACCTGTTGGGCCAGTGGTTCCTGTCCCTCCCTCAGATGGCCTGTTTGTTGAAGGTCCTTCAGTTGATGATTTCGGTGTTTGAGACTCTTTAGTAGATGTTTTAGTTGTTTCAGATTCTGATGTTCCTGTTGTCCCTAAACCTGTAGGGAATACAGCTGTGGTTCCTGACAGTCCAGCTGTTGGGCCAGTTGTTCCTTTCCTTCTGCTGGGGCTCTGTTGTCCCAGTTCCTTGAGATGGTGATCCAGTAGTCCCAGATTCGGACTTTCCAGGTGTTCCTAATCCACCAGGTGTTAAACCAGTGGATCCTGAAATTCCACCTGTTGGGCCAGTGGTTCCTGTACCTCCCTGAGATGGCCTGTTTGTTGAAGGTCCTTCAGATGACGATTTAGGTGTTTGAGACTCTTTAGCAGATGATGCAGTTGTCCCAGATGCTCCAGGTGTTATACCAGTGGACCCTGGCATTTCAGCTATTGGACCAGTTGTTCCTTTTCCTTCTGCTGGGGCTCTGGTTGTCACAGTTCCTTGAGATGGTGATTCAGTTGTTCCCAAACCCTTACCAGGTGATCCAGTTGTGCCTGGTTGCCCAGTTGCCACAACAGTGGTTCCAGACATTCCACCTGTTGGGCCAGTGGTTCCTGTCCCTCCATCAGATGGCCTGTTTGTTGAAGGTCCTTCAGATGATGATTTCGGTGTTTGAGACCCCTTAGCAGATGTTTTACCTGTTTCAGATTCTGATGTTCCAGTTGTCCCTAAAGTCCCAGGTAATATAGCTGTGGTTTCTGACAATCCAGCTGTTGGACCAGTTGTTCCCTTTCCTTCTGCTGGGTCTCTGGTTGTCCCAGTTCCTTGAGATGGTGATTCAGTTGTTCCCAAACCCTTACCAGGTGATCCAGTTGTGCCTGGTTGTCCAGTTGCCACAACAGTGGTTCCAGACATTCCACCTGTTGGGCCAGTGGTTCCTGTCCCTGCTCAGATGGCCTGTTTGCTGAAGGTCCTTCAGATGATGATTTCGGTGTTTGAGACTCTTTAGTAGATGTTTTAGTTGTTTCAGATTCTGATGTTCCTGTTGTCCCTAAACCTGTAGGGAATACAGCAGTGGTTCCTGACAGTCCACTTGTTGGGCCAGTTGTCGTTCCTGAACCGTTAGCTGATGATCCAGTAGTCCCAGATTCGGACTTTCCAGGTGTTCCTAATCCACCAGGTGTTAAACCAGTGGATCCTGAAATTCCACCTGTTGGGCCAGTGGTTCCTGTACCTCCCTGAGATGGCCTGTTTGTTGAAGGTCCTTCAGATGACGATTTAGGTGTTTGAGACTCTTTAGCAGATGATGCAGTTGTCCCAGATCCTCCAGGTGTTATACCAGTGGACCCTGGCATTTCAGCTATTGGACCAGTTGTTCCTTTTCCTTCTGCTGGGGCTCTGGTTGTCACAGTTCCTTGAGATGGTGATTCAGTTGTTCCCAAACCCTTACCAGGTGATCCAGTTGTGCCTGGTTGCCCAGTTGCCACAACAGTGGTTCCAGACATTCCACCTGTTGGGCCAGTGGTTCCTGTCGCTCCATCAGATGGCCTGTTTGTTGAAGGTCCTTCAGACGATGATTTCGGTGTTTGAGACCCCTTAGCAGATGTTTTACCTGTTTCAGATTCTGATGTTCCAGTTGTCCCTAAACTCCCAGGTAATATAGCTGTGGTTCCTGACAATCCAGCTGTTGGACCAGTTGTTCCCTTTCCTTCTGCTGGGGCTCTGGTTGTCCCAGTTCCTTGAGATGGTGATTCAGTTGTTCCCAAACCCTTACCAGGTGATCCAGTTGTGCCTGGTTGCCCAGTTGCCACAACAGTGGTTCCAGACATTCCACCTGTTGGGCCAGTGGTTCCTGTCCCTGCCTCAGATGGCCTGTTTGTTGAAGGTCCTTCAGATGATGATTTCGGTGTTTGAGACTCTTTAGTAGATGTTTTAGTTGTTTCAGATTCTGATGTTCCTGTTGTCCCTAAACCTGTAGGGAATACAGCAGTGGTTCCTGACAATCCAGCTGTTGGACCAGTTGTTCCCTTTCCTTCTGCTGGAGCTCTGGTTGTCCCAGTTCCTTGAGATGGTGATTCAGTTGTTCCAAGACCTATAGAAGATGTTACAGTTGTTCCTATTTTTCCAGTTGATATTTCTGTGGTTCCTGATCCTCCAACTTCTGATCCAGTTGTTTGTAATTCTCCAGTTGGTGTTTTGGAGGATGACCCAGCTGTCCCTTGGGTTCCAGTTGCTGGTTCCATAGTCTTAGATCCTTCAGATGAAGGCCCTGTTGTCTGTGAACCTACATCATATGATCTAGTTGTTTCTGTATTTCTAGAGTTGCCTGATTCTCCAGCTGATGTGATAGTTTTTCCTGTCACTCCAGATAATGGTACTACTGTGGTTCCTGATCCTTCAGCTGTTTGTCCAGTTGTTCCTATCAAAACATTTAATAAAAACACATTCTTTAAAAGTTGTTCTGGTCCTTGACTAACCTTCGGGCTTATGCTGCCTTCTTTCTAAACTATAGCTTTGTGCGTCTTCATTACTATTGCCACCATCATATTTTATATCTTTCATTTTTCTATAGTGTACCTTCTTCCTAACTCTTTACTATTTAACATTACTTTATATTTTACATGTCACATATGTTTTCAGAAATTTGTATCACCGCATTTTAGCATCAGAACAATCCTATGTTATGTGTAGTATTACTTTCCATTTTTATAGAGGAAAATATTAAAATAGTTTAAATCATTTCTCTAAAATTTACCTCGGAAGCAGATTGTTCTCTAATCCCATAGATAATCCTATGAGATGTGAGAGACGTAGAAATAAAAGTGAAATTACTATCCAACCAACCAAAGAAATTTACAAACAAAGCCTCAAAGCACTAACATAAAGAGAGGCAATTCTGAGCAGCTGGGATTTCATTTTGGACAGCCTGGCTAGCAAAGTCTCTCTGAAAAGATGCCATTTATTTTGACATCTGACAAGAAGCAGACAATCATGGGAAACATCATAGGCAGTGGAAACAGCCACTGCAAAGGCAATAAAGATGAACTGAATTACATGTGCTAGAGAAGCAGAACTACATGGTGAATTTATAGGTATCATCGGAGGTTAGGAGGAGAACATTAAAAGGTGAAGACTTATATGTTGGATTTGGGTAAATTATTTGAAATGAAAGAAAAGTTGCACATTTTTCTAAATGGAATATAGTTTTATGCAAGGGAGAATATATATATATATATATATATATATATATATATATATATATATATACACACACACACACACACATATATAATTCCTCTTTCCACTCTATAGAGAATATATGGTAAATGGTGCATTATAGAAGTAGAAAAACTAGTAAGAGGTGATTTCAGGCTCGAACTGTGTGCTCAGTGGTTTTTTTTATCAACTTATGAACCAGGAAGTCATGATTCAATTTCCAGTCAAGGCACATGCCTGGGTTGCAGGCTTTATCCCCATTGGTGAGCATGCAGGAGACAGCTGGTAAATGATTATGTCTCATCGTTGATCTCTCTCTCTCTCCCACTCCCTCTCTGAAATGGAAATATATTTAAAAAAATAAAATAATAGGAAGTATAATAAATTTTAAAAAGAAGTGATTTCAGGAACCCAAATGATTTATGAATATCTTGGCCTAGAGTAGTAATAAAGAAGATTGAGAAAAGTGAATGGGTTCAGGATATGTTTTTGAAATAGCATTAAGAAGCCTTGTTTGTATGTAGAAAGTACAACATAAAAAGATGAGAGACACTAAAGCTAATTCTATTTTTTTCCTAAGTCAACTTAGTCAGAGTGGTACAATTTATTAATATTGAGAAGATTGGGAGAACAATTATGGGTATGAAAGTGAACCAAGAATCCTGTGTAATCAATAAAGGAAAAAATATAAACATCTAATCCATAATAAAAAATAAATAAAATTTAAATTTTAAAAAAAGAATGTATATTTGCTTTAGCTTGTATTTGTATTAGAAAATACTGACAGCATACTAATAAAAGGGGTTACTGATGAGAAAAGGGGTAGGATGGCAGAAAGACTTCTGGATTTACCTTTATAAACTTTTGATTTTTAACTGTACAAATATATTTCTTATTTTAAAAATTACATTAAGAATATTATTAAATTATGATGTTTCTGCATGATAGTCTACCAGATAATAAATAAAAATCGATGCTCTCAGTGTTTTAAAAGGTAAAAATGTTCAAAATATATAACAAGTAAAAAAGCAGATTATAAGAAAATAATGTATGAAACTATAATTTGTGGAATGTTATTTGTTAAATTTTCTTCAGGAATTGAAATAGCTTTTTACCACGATTCTAAATCACTTTTTTGTTCAATTAAAAACTTATAAAAATATGTTAATATCTTATACCATGACATTTTCGTATACTAAGGAACCACAAAAATTGTCTAAATACTAAGATAGTAGTTTTTGTAAAAAGGAAATTTCTAACTTGAAATTTGAAATCCTTGTTGATAAACTTTTAGTAACTAGCAGTCTATTACTCAAGAAACAAAATAATTTATTGAACTCTTAAATATTTCTAGTATTGAAAAATTATATTGTCAATCAGTGAAATGCAAAAATGGCTAACATCCTATCTAATAAAAGAGTAATTTGCAGATTGACCATCACTCCAACACAAGAGGGCTGCCCCCATGTGGTCAAAAGTCCTGCCCCCATGTGGACACAAAATGGCCACCACAAGATGGCCAGCAGGGGAGGGCTGTTGGGAGGTTCTAGGCTCTGCAAGGGAGGGCAGTTGTGGGTGATCAAGCCAGCAGGGGAGGGAGCAGGCCTGCAAGGGAGGGCAGTTGGGAGCGATCAAGCCTGCAGGAGAGGGCAGTTAGGGGCGACCAGGCTGGCAGGGGAGGGAAGTTGGAGGCAAATAGGCTGGCAGGGGAGCAGTTAGACATAAATTAGGCTGGTAGGGTAGTGGTTAGCAGGTGATCAGGCTGGCAGGCAGAAGCAGTTAGGGTTAATCAGGGAGGCAGGCAGGTGAGAAGTTTGGAGCCAGCAGTCCTGGATTGTGAGAAGGTTATCCAACTGCCCGTTTAGGCCCGATCCTACTGGGATCATTTTCTGCCCCCACGTGCATGAATTTCGTGCACCGGGCCTCTAATATCTTATAATTATTTAGTACTTTTAACCATTATGCATTTTTGCTTGTTGCCTCAGTGGGTTTTTTGTAGAACAATGCAGACCTCAGATAAAGAAATGTAACTAAGTGGATGAGCAAAGTATGTAACTCAAAAGAAGTGCCTAACTCCAAAACTTTATTTAAGGATCAAACATAAGATGAAATGTTAGATTGTCCCTATTACTTTTTGCTTAACTCCACTATGATTATATCAAAAAATATTCAAGCGATTTCTAAATTAGAATATCAACTATAAAATGCTGTATTAAGCTTGTTTAGTAATGGAGAATATCTGAACTGTCACATCAATGTCATTATATGTGACATCATTGGTCACACTGTCATCCCAATAGCACATAAATACTGACTAGCAGACAATGTAATTACAATCTTCCCAATTGATTCACATATTTGAATTTCAGAGTTCTGATATTTGAGCAGGAGAGACTTTGAACAAATAAATATTTTGCTGAAGAGCCTCTTACAAACGAGTGTCTACACCACTAAGACTTTGTGAATTTTTATTGAATTTAGTTGTCTCACCTAGTTTATTTGATGAGCTTGTAGTCCCACTGCTGGGTGACTCAGGTGTACTTTTACCTCCACCAGTTGTGCCACCTGGTGTCTCAAGTGTACCTGTTGTAAAGGAAAAAAATGGAAAGAGTTCATTCATAGAATTTCATAAATGGTGAGATAGCCAATTCTGGTTTACATTAACTTCCCAAATAAAGATTACAGAAATGTCCATTTTCTATGTCAACAATAATTATTACTCCAGACATTTTTCAAAAAAAAATGTGCTTTGACATACATTTATTCATTATTTCATTTTTTCACTTCACTTAATAGATTACAATGCCCACATCTGCATAAAAGAAAACTGAGGTTACAGTATAATATTGATTCTAGGAGCAATTTTTACCTACAGGCACTAATTTAGCAGATGTCTTATTTTGAAGTGTTTTTTCCTCATCAGAAATGGCAATAGAATGCTTATCAAGTGCTTTTTTAGCCTTTATATAATTAATTATTTTTATTCTTATATATATGTTAGAACTAGAGGCCCAGTGGGAGGGGGTGTCCCTCAGCCCAGCCTTCACCGTCTCCAATATGGGACCCCTCAAGGGATGTCTGACTGCTCATTTAGGCCTAATCCCAGTTGGATCGGGCCTAAATGGGCATTGGAACATCCCTCTCACAATCCTGCTGGCTCCCAATAGCTCACCTGCCTGCCTTCTTGATTGTCCCTTACTGCTCCTGCCTATCAGCCTGATCACCCCCTAACCACTCCCCTGCCAGCCTTGTTGATACCTAACTGCTCCCCTGCAAGCCTGTTTGCCCCTAACTGGCCTCTCCTGCAGGCCTGGGTCCACCACAACTACCCTTCCCTGCAGACCCGGTCACCCCCAACTTCCCTCCTCTGCTGGATTGATCACCCCTAACAGCCCTCCCTTGCAGGCTTGATTGCTACCAACTGCCCACCCTCACAAGCCTGGTCCCTCCCAACTGTCCTCCCCTGCTGGCCATCTTGTGGTGGCCTTCTTGTGTCCACATGGGGTCAGTCATCTTTGACCATATGAGGACAGCAATCTTGTGTGTTAGAGTGATGGTCAATTTGCACATTATTCTTTTATTATATAGGAGGATTAGGTAGGATAGAGTCTTCATGCATGGGTGGGGGCCAGCTGGTTTGCCCTGAAGGGTGTTCTGGAACAGGGTGGGAGTTCCCTTGGGGTGCGGGTGGCCTGGATGAGGGGCCTGTGGTGGGTTGCAGGCTGGCCACACCCCCTGGTAACCCAAGTGGAGGCCCTGGCATCTGGGATTTATTTATCTTCTATAATTGAAACTTTGTAGCCTTAGACAGAGGCCAAGGCAGGCTAGGGCTGGCAGAAAGCTTGGCTTCCATTGCCAGAAAAACCGAAGCATCTTGATTCGCCCGTGGCTGCAGCCATCTTGGTTGGGTTAATTTGCATACCTGCTCCTGATTGGCTGGTGGGCATGGCTTGTGGGTGTGGTGGAGGTTTGGTTAATTTGCATATTACTCTTTTATTAGATAGGATGATGAACTATATTAATGGATTTCCTGATTTTGAAAAAATTTCACTAAGAAAACAAATTATTATTAAAATTATTTTAATGAGATTTTGGATTGTAAATTCAAACATATGTTTTTTGCTATGCAAAATCTTAAATTGATTTTTTTTTCTTTTTGTTTTCTTTCTCTTTTGATAGTTGGGAACACCTAAAAAGTCAGGTCCAGATTTGTCTAACCTCCCAGGACTTTAGGTCCATGTTGAGAGCCAATTCCAGCATGTCATAATTACAAGAGTTTTATCAAAAGGTTGATGAAACTTGGGGGCTCAAAAAGGGCTGAGTCACATATGTTGGAGTGGCTACAGGGAACTTCCCTAAAACCTGAATAGGATGATTGTTTACTGCCAGACAGCTCAAGGCATATTAATCTACATGTTATCAACACCTGAATAGCTATAGGCTATTCCCCAATCTGACAACACTTCAGTACCCTACCCTTTGAGGTATATTACCTCCACTTTTCCTTAGGACAAATTGTATTAATAAAAAGCAAGGGTTCCTGAGACTCTTTAGCTTCTTTAGCTGAAGCTCCTCTGACCCCAATGCCTTTCAAAACTATCTTTCATCTTTAGACTCCTACTTAATCTACACACAGCCTTTCTCCACATTGCTGAACCCTTCTTAATGCTGGGACAAGAACCCCAACAGGTCCAGTGCCTGGTTCCCCAGGATACTGCCACATCCAGCTGCAGGAGTTGCACCAGGGGGTAGTGTAGCACAGCTCCTGATTGGCTGGTGGGCAGAAACAGAACGTTAGCTTATTAAAACATGAAATCGATCATTTTCTGAGGGTGGCATGTGTAAGGAAAAATAACTTAAAATGAGAGTGAAGCTTAATTCTCTCAAAAATAAGGGACTTTGCCTCTCCTTTTTTTAGAACATTTATTTTAGAAAATTTGTATTTTAAGTTCTTTCTCTGTGTCTTGGAAATTTATTGAAATCTTTAAAAAAATAACTTATAGACCTCTTGTCATTATAATATCCAAGGAGTGACTTTCTCAAGAACTTGGGCACTGTCTCTTTGAGATGTAAACATTAGGGAGATGTTTCCCCTATTTACCTCTGGCTACAAAACTTCCTCCTGTCATCAGATAGGACATTTATTTTCCTTTGGTCAGAAATCAATGAACTAACCACATGGCTTCCTAATTACCAGATGAGTTTAGGATGAACTATGTGTAATAAAATAGTGTTGTCAAGTTGTGTTGCTTGAAGACCAATAAAATTTTTCTTGAAAACTTGTAGGTAAAGGGTTGTGTCTGCTAGGTGACAGGTTTGTCTTTAGCAAGTTGCCTGTAATTTGTATCACTTTCTAATTTAATCCATATTACATAACAAAAATGTTTTCTTTGTGGGCAAGGTTTCTGGGTTGGGATTATTTGTTTTTATTTCTAGTTCCCCAATACTAGAAATATGACTGCTCTTTATTTCCCTGGAATTGAATAATCTATACACTTTTGCTCAACATACTTGTTTTGAGTTTTGCTCAAGTTAAAGAATGTCGATACAGTCAAACCGCCTGGAGCATAATATCATATTCTTTTCAACAAAAGAATAAACCCCGCCTAATCCTTTCTCTTGCTGGAATTTCCTCTTGAGTTCCCACTCCTACACTTTTCATTGAACATTTCCTTACCTTTGATTACCTTGTACCTTGCATGGCATTGGCCTTTGCATTGATATCAATACTCATTTATCTTGTTCAAAAATTAAGCTCTAAGAGAACAAGTACCTGATTCTACTTTGTCCCTATGTTCTCTAGAGTATGATGCGACACATAATAAATTGCTATTAATTTATCTCTGATCTTCTTCAGTTTTGACATTACACAAACAATAAGAATGAAATTCTCCCAGGAAACCTTACCTCTGACAAAATTTTGAATAAAGACATCACATTTCTATTGTCTAGATTTATTCTGATTATGTTCTTTCAGTACCTGATGCTCCAGAAGTCTTTTCACCAGCAGCTCCAGTGGTGGCTACATTTCTCCCTCCAGTGGTTCCTGTTTAAAAAGAACAGTGGTGATCAGTACACACTGGGATCACGAGAGTTAGCAAAGAAAAATATAGGACACCTAGTTAAATTTGAATTCAAGATAAGCAACCAAAAACTATGTCCCATTGCATAGAAGATATTTATACTAAAAAATCATTTCTTACTTATGAGTAATTTAAAATGTAAATGGCATTCTGTGTTTTGTATTTGGCAATTCTAGTCTTCATAGATGTTTGTGCTGAAAATGCTACTACTACCTATATTTATTTGTCCTAAAATGATAGCCATAGCCATTACTAAATTCACTTACAGTCCTCATAAGAATTTAGGGTCTAGGCTAAACTCATGATGGAGTACCATCAAAGTGAGACTGCACCTTGCCTGCCGAGTTTCATGTTGGGCTGGAAGCAGTGGTCTAGCTGGGCTGCTACTGCCATTTCCAAGAGTAATTCCCAGACTCGGCTGTTACCCCTGACAAACACAGTATGGGGAGAGCATGTGCATTATTGGGACAATCCAATACTGTGCTACTTTTGAAGGGAGGATTTGGAGAAGTCAGAAAAGTGAAAAAATCTTGAAAATGTTAATCATTTTGCCCTAACTGGTTTTGCTTAGTGGATAGAGGGTCAGCTTGCCAATTGAAAGGTCCTGGGTTCGATTCCAGTCAAGGGCACATGACCAGGTTGCCAGCTTCATCCCCAGTGGGAGGCATGTAGGAGCCGGTGGATCAATGATTCTCTCTCATCATTGATGTTTCTAACTCTCCCTCTCTCTTCCTCTCTGAAATCAATAAAAATATATGTTTAAAAAAATAAAATGTTAATCATTTTTATACCCTTTATTTTTTTTTCTGGATGATAGATGATGAATTTGAGTGAAATCAGCAAGTTCTGACTTAATTTGGTCCTATTTGACAAAACCTCGGCCTCTGAATGACACCCTCTGCTCACCTGATTTGCCTTCCTCAGAGGCTGTCCCTTCACCGCTTGGCGCTCTAGTCATTTCCCCATCAAATGACCCAGTAGTCCCTTTTAAAATAGTCCCTTTGGTTAAGCAGGACAGATTTTGCTGCTCTCTTCTTTCAAATACTTTGCATATATTTGTTCTCCCTTAAAACATTTAAAGTGCACTGTTTCTAAAAAATAATTATAAGAATCATCTGGGTTGCTTACTACACATACAGATAGAGTCTCAACCCATTGAAACCAACTATAAGGATTTAAAAAAAATTGTGTCTGGGCTCTCCTCCGGAGTTCTGATTTGTAGGGAGCAGTGACAGGATTAAGCCTTGGATTGACCTGCTCGCAAAGGCAAAAACAAGTCCCAGTTTAGAGGGAACAGCCCTCTTAACATAATTAAAGCTTGATCTTGTGACTCTCCCTAGATCTTTCCTGCGTAGCCAATGGGCTATGGGAGGTGCAGCAAGTGCTGCCAAAACAAGTGCAACTTACAAGAACATTGTAAATTCCCTTGTTTACCTCTGACTATAAAATAAAGCATCAGCTTGCAGTCTGGATCTGTTCTGTGGTCTCAGTCCCGTGCAGGAGATTCATCTAGACCTGGTTTATTATCTTTCTTTTCTTCATCCTTTGCTGGCCCTCCCTCAGGCTCGCCAAACCCTTGGCTGGGCTGGCACGATACACTGATTCAATTAGTCTGTAAAAGACCCTTCAGTCTGTATTTTCAAAAAAATTTTTCTAGTCAATTCTAAATGTAGCCACAATTGCAAACCATGACCTGAGCCACACCCAGACTCAGAGACTCATAAGTTCAAAGGCAGAAGCCTGCAATATAATACTCTGCTCTAAGTCGTCTGTGAGCTAATGTTAGGGAAACACAGCTATTAATCCCATAGATGCAGGAATGGTGACGGGATGAACATGCATATTTACTAATAGCTAAGAACCTAGTAGAAGCTGCTGTTGGCTTCCCTATGGTCAGTAAAAAAATGCTTCAGAGCCCCATTTCCATACCCGCTCTCTCTCCTGAGGTTGTACCTGGGGCAGTTGTGTCTCCTCCGCTGGTGCTTCTGCTCCCAGGTGCGGTGGTGAAGTCCTCTGATCCTTCTGAGGTCCCTGGCATGACAGCAAGGAAGGGGCATTACTTCTAGAGCTGTAGGATTCTACAGATCTCTCTAATGTGACAGATTGGAGGATTCCAATGCAAAAGACATTTTAAACGACACCTAGGATTTCTGCAGCAAGATGATCTAATGTCACAAACAGCTTCATCTTTAGTTTGACCTATAATATGTTCAGGACCATTTCACAGGCGTTCAAGTGCACATCCTGACTTGCCTGGTTTTCCTGTGCTTGTTGCTCCTGTGCTTGGTCTCCCGGGTGTGCTCTCTTCCATTTCTACTGGTGGTGCAGTAGGGGCCTCTTTTCCAGCTGGGGGGAAACAGCAGTTTAAAAAATACCCTCGACACAAATCCATTCATTCACTCTTATAAACATTCTCTGAGGCAGGTAATGTTATTCCCATTTAACAGAAGTGGGTAAGTGACTTTCTCCAGGTCACTAGGTCGGCTGGCAGTAGATCCAGAGGCCAAACCCAGGCAGTCTAGCCCCAAAGTTTACACTCTAATCTTTGCTTCTCAAACAATCTGTGGTAAAAGAGCAATGCTGTAAAAATGTTAATCTGCCCTGGTGTTTTGGGAAATGTCGTGAAAATAGAGAAATATTTTTAAATAAAATCATTTCAAACATAAACTTGTATTTAGGAGATATTAAAGGTACTGTGTGAAACTGCTGTTTCTATTTTTTAAATATATTTTTATTGATTTCAAAGAGGAAGGGAAGGGAGAGAGAAATAGAAACATCAATGATGAGATAGAATCATTGATCAGCTGCCTCCTGCACATCCCCTACTAGGGAACTAGCCTGCAACCTCAGCCTGTGGCCTGACCAAGAATTGAATTGAACCATGACCTCCTGGTTTTAGATCCCTCAACTACCGAGTGACACTGGCCAGATGAAACTGCTGTTTCTAAATGCCTGTTCTCTGTTTCAGTTCTTACCACATCATGACCAGTAATCAACAGCTCTAATGGTATTCGTTGTGGACTGAACTTTCAGCATCCCTGATTAAAACTACTATCAGATAACCAAAAACAATTCACCGATTGACTTGTCACTATTAGCCAAATCATTCTGGTCCAAATTTTAAGGACTATAGACTAAACTGTCATCACCCTAAAATTTCAGTCAGTTCACTGATCTAATTGAAAATAACCAGTTTTTTAATTTCTGCTGCTGTAGATTCTATCATTTAACACATTATTTTTATGTAAACTATATCTTATTCCAAAAAGTGACATAAATTTTAAAGCAAGAAATTTGCTAAAGGAGGGGTTCCGCTCTCCGGCTGAGCGGCGGCGGTGGGACGTCCGCACAGGTTCCTTTACAGACTTTTTTTTTAAAGTGCCCCCGTTGCCCTCCTGAATTGAGTCTGGTGCTCAGAAACCTGCAGCGAGCTATCCCCCTCCGGAGAAGGTCGCTCCGCCAGAGGCTGGAGATAGTCAGGAGTATTTTAGGAGTCCAGAAATTCGACCTGGGCATCATCTGTGTTGACAACAAGAGTATTTAGCACATCAACAGAATCTACAGAGAGAAAAATATCCCAATTGATGTGCTTTCTTTTCCATTTCATGAGAATCTGAAAGCAGGTGAAATTCCCCGGCCTGATTTTCCAGATGACTATAATCTAGGGGACATTTGCCTAGGAGTGGAGTATATCTTCCAGCAATGCAAAGAAAATGAAGATTACTATGACGTCCTCACTGTGACTGCCACTCACGGGCTCTGTCATCTACTGGGCTTCACACATAACACAGAGGCCACGTGGCAGGAGATGTACCAGAAGGAGAAGCAGGTTCTGGAGGAGCTGAGCCGGTGCACTGGGGCCAGGCTCCAGCCCCTCAGCAGGGACCTCTTCTGATGAGCACAGCCCGTGATGCAGCCACCCAGGAGGATGAAACAAGCAGGGGGGGGGGGCAGCCAGCCCGCCAGCGGGGCCTCCATCCCCTGCACCTGTCAGGTCAGGATCCTGACCACAATGCAGGGAGTTCCAAGAGGTCCCGGCAGTAACACAGCCTCTCGGATCCTTTTTGGCCCTGACAACCAGGGATGCTGCCATTCCGAGAATTTGGTTTCCCCTATGAGTCTATGTTAGAAACATGAAAACCGGGGTGTTAGAAACACACTTCCCACTGGATTTGTGTCCTGTCTCAGTCTGCACTTCCCCCAGCTCTCGGGGATCAGGGCTTGAGCCTGTGATATTCCTGAGTCACTGTTGGCTGCGCATGGCCTGCTTGTAATCACAGAACTCTTGGCTCTAAAATCCTTTTTAAGAGACTTACGGGGTCCTGAGACCTGCTGGTCTGGTCCCTCCATCTGCCCTCATGAGCACCAGGTACCCCCAAGAGGCTTTCCACGTGACTCCCATGTGACCTCCATGCGATTCCCCCTGCTCAGGAGGAGTACTGAACTGAGTTTTTCCAGTTTACCAGATTACCCAAAGACAGTGGACTTGTCAGATGTCCTCCCTCTGTTAATAACGTGGAGGAATAAAACCAAAGCCATGTTAGAAAAAATTAATGTGAAAATAGGAAATATGGTCAGACCTTTAATTGGTGCATTTAACAAGAGACTGGGCTGTGGGACGGTTCGGCCCTGACGTCAGCCCAGAGGGGACCTGCGTGCAGCGAAGCGGGCATCGTGCCTCAGACATCCTCCTGGAGAACCCGAGGGTGCAAAGACAGTGTTCCTGCTTCGGAGGAACTTAGGGAACCAGCTGAGCTGCCCCAAAAGGGGCCCTGAAAGCGTGCTACTACTCAAAAGTGACATTTACACGGACACAATATTAAAAAGCAGGAGAACATTATCCCACCGAAGGGAAAGAAAGTAACAGCCCAGCGGTGTGGGCCAGTGCTTGAGCATCAGCCGATGAACCCAGGGGTCACCAGTTTGATTCCTCGTCAGGGCACAAGCCTAGGTACAGGCTGTGCAGGAGGTAGCCAAGCGATGTTTCTGTCTCTCTATCCCACTCCCTTTCTCTCTAAAATCAATAAAAACATTAAAAAAAAAGAAATTTGCTAAAGGAAAATAAATGTAGAAAAACAAAAGGAGGCCATAGATTAACTCTTAAAATCAGAACATGAATTAGAACGGCATAAAGAAGTCCCAGGTATATTCTAAAGGCATGGATTTTAGTGATATGTAAAGGAGCTTTTATTTATCCTAAAGCAACCAGAACAATGGAAGGATTTTACATAGTGGAGTGACATGATCACAGTTGCATTTTAGGAAGGCCATTCTAGCCAGTGGTACTGACTAAAGCATAAATTGGAAGGAAATGGAGAAAAATATTCTCAATGTGGACAAGCACTGATTGCCAAAGGGCTTGTTTATTAATACACTGTGCTAACACCTGAGCAGAGGCAAATATGATGCAAAGGAGAAAATGTAAGAGGTACTTATATTAACTGATGAATATTATCTATGTTTAAAGAATATCAATAATGTCTTATTAATGAAGCTAGTAAAAGTTGGAATTTAGTCAGTGATGCAGAAGGGCAAGCATGTCCTCATCTGGCTTTTTTTTTAATGTATGGCCTATGCACTTATCAGGAAATGGTGGAGCTATTGCAGAGTAGGCCAAGGGTTCTGGGTTCTATTCCTGATTCGGTCAACCTTGAGACCTTTTATTATTTTCTTCCTAATGGCAATAAAGAGATTTAACTACCATGGTGTTAATGTGGATTAAGTTATGTTACATATTTGAGCATAATTTAGAAATTTTAGTGTACTTTAGAAATATATCACTAATGCTTTATTTAATATAGAAAGACTAATTTTTGAGTATTTTCCCAAAGTCATCCAGGTGACTTAGTGCTGTCGCTGGACTCCCATTTCCTAATGCTGTTCTCAGGGTACCATTGTCCCTGACAGGAAACAGCTGTGAAAAAAAGCTATGGACGAAATAGCATTTGACTCATTTCTTTATCTCACCTTCTCTGAGGCCTGAGTCTATTGAACTTGGTGTTTTAGCTCCTGTGGTTGCACTTGCTGATGATCCAGTGGTCCCTGAGAAAGGTAAAAAACAAACACACGCCAGAAAGAGTTCATGGGCACTGTCAACACTTCAGGTAACAGGTGTGTGTAACTGTCACAATGTGATGTACTTTAAGGAATCAACCTGTGAAAAAACCCAAAAACTCTACACTTTAATTACATATAAAGAACACCTATGTCATCCTGGGGGTTGGGAGTGGCCGGGCAGGAGTCCATGGGAGAAAAAGGAAACATATGTAATACTTTAAATAATAAAAAAGAAATTAATAAAAAAATATAAAAAGCGGGGCAGACATATGTAATACTTTCAACAATAAATAATTATTTCAAAAAATAATTTTTAAAAAGAACACCGACATCTGATATTAGATCTAAGCCAGCTACTTTTATGTTGTAAAATATTGTACTGAGCAGCATTGCCCGTGTACTCTGTTCTGGACTTAATGTACCTGATACGTGCCAAGGACTGGTGAAGGGGGGACCCACTACTCCAGGGGTGTCTGCACTGCCAGCTGTGAAGGTGATAGGGAACGGAGTACCCATAAGTCCTGAGAAAAACAGGAAATGACCTTAGCTCAAGTAAACTTGGGTTTTGTTGCCAATTTAACTGTCTAATCAATTCCTAGCATAGAAAACAGAATCAAGAACCCAGTGATTTTCCACCAAAAGATCCCTAAAATATTTTTCTAGTATTATTTTTGAAACTAGAGTGTTAACACCCTCAAAAATATCTTCAATACAAAATAGGTTTGTAAGATAGTTTAACAGCCAAAAGAAGGAAGCCACATAGCACCTATTAACCATTAGAGAATTGGCTCAGCCCAGGATCTGCTAGGCGGCATACAGCAAATGGACCTCATGATGTACAGCTTTCACCCCTGCACACCAAGGTAAACTACTGACACACATTTTTAAGATGGTTTTCAGCCCACAAGGTGGAATGACCACCCCACCACAGTTGTCTCTCTGAAACCAGACTAGAGGACGCAAGGAGGGAGTAGACAAGTGGAAGATGAAAATTAACTGCTTACATAATCAGGGACCCATCAGCGAGCCCCGTAGCCCTAAGCCCCTTACTCATGATTACCCATAATTTTTGTTCCATTAGAACCTCTTGTCTGTCAGTCATTGGCAAGTTGGGATTTTGAGCACCAGCTCTCCCTTCTCCTCCTGGGTGGTGCCATCCCAATAAAATTACTTCTATTTTCTTCGCTGAAAATCCTGGTGTCAGTTCTCATTGGCTTCCTGTGCACAGGTGGGCAGGAACTCCCTCCCAGCTAATTAAATTACACTTTTCCTCTAAGATTTTGGTTTAGTCCTTGCTATTTTTTTCTTTAAAAAAAAAAACAGTCATGTTCTCTGCATCTGTAATGTGGTCACACTAAGTTTCCATACTTTTGTCTCAACAAGGTTGCTCTCAAAGAAATGGAACCTAATCACACTGTCATTCAGGGATCTAATAACAAAGATGAAGTAACATCAAGTAGCTAATTTCTACTTTTACAATTAAAACACCTAAAAGAACACAATATGTTTTTAGATATATGTTTTCTTTTATCTTATATTCTTTTAAAAAAATTCAATGATATTATTTAGTACTGTTGTAGATATATTAATAGTTAATACTAAGGAAGAAAATAAAATTATCATATTATAGTTAATCAATATAAATTGGTCAAACACAAGTTAAATTCATTTTTAAAAAGTTAAAAACCATGCCGAAACTGGTTTGGTTCAGTGGATAGAGCATTGGCCTGTGGATTGAAGGGTCCCAGGTTCAATTCTGATCAAGGGCATGTACCTTGGCTGCGGGCACATCCCAGTAGGAGGTATGCAAGAGGCAGCTGATTAATGTTTCTCTCTCATCAATGTTTCTGACTTTCTATTCCTCTCCTTTCCTCTCTGGAAAAAATCAATAAAATATAAATATATATTTTTTAAAGTTAAAAACTGATGGGAAAAGTCCAGTATTAACTATTTGTTGGTAACATTTTTTAAAAGTCAAATTCTTATATAAATTTTTTCTTTGAAATCCAAAGTTACCAGTAATTTATACTATTAGCTATTTTCAACATATAAAAGTCAGGAATTAATATACTAACCTGTAGTAAGGGCTTCAGTGGATAGACTTAGAGTTGTTCCTGATAAGAGAAAGAGATATGTTGTGAATTTTTCTGATCTCAAGGGAAAATACAGAAAGATTGGTCCTTGGTTAATTTTTAATAGATAGTAGTTTGCAATGTATTTAGTGTTGAGAATAATATTTTATTTTGTTTTTAAATAGTGACATTATAACATATGTTCCAATTTATGTACATAAAATACACATAGACATATGTTGAATTCTACTAAATACAGAATAAATGGTATATATATGCAGGAGTGAGCAACAGTAGGTTTATAGTTGTGAGTATGTAAAAGAGTTTATTCTTGTATTATTATTTATTTCCTTTGCCCACTCCTGTATTCATGATAACAAGTTAATTCTCTGTTAAGCAGAGGCTGATTTTACTGTTTGTTTCTTTCAGTTCTCTCTTTTTCTGATTATCTGTGCCTCTAATAATTTTCTACAAAACAGCATTTAGTCCATAAGGGTTTGAGGGGTAAGAGGAAGGAGAAATACTTTTGAGGAATTTTTTAATGATTTGATAAAGCAGGTTTGTGGAAATAAATTTGAAATGACCAATATGCTTCCAAAGAAAAAGACCATGTTTTTATCTTTGCATTTCCAATATCTGTCCTATTGGCAAGAAGATGGTAGGAGTTTATAAAATGTTTGTTGAGAGGGATCTGTGGAGTTAAAAATAATTTATTAATTTCTGGCTTTCATCAATAATTACGAGTTGGCTACTTTCTGTATTTCAGTCTTAATTTCTATTGAAAATCTCTGAAAAGCTATTTTTATATGGTTATATCCCTTTACAATTTTATAGTGTTTTGTAACTTAAAAAAGAAGAAAAATAATGAATTTCTCAGACAGTCTCTCCATTTAATCCTCACTCTGTCCAGCACACTGGCCTTCCTTCAGTCTTTTATACCTGCTATTTGTACTTCTCTATACTTGGAACACAGTTTCTCTCCTTTGTCAGTTCTCAAATCAGCTATCTTTACTTCAGCCTTTTCTGACCATCTGGACTTAATCAAACCCCTGCTCTACCCTCTTCACCCATATTCTAAGCATTTCACAGCTCTTGATGCAAGTTTTCATGTGTTTTTGTAATTACTTGATTGATATCCTGACTAGACTATAGGTTTTATGATTGCAGGAAGCATGTCTATTTTAACTCATTTTTATATCTTTAATAATATTAGAGTACTTAGAACATAATAGATGTTTGGTAAGTATTTGTCAACAGAATGAATGAATAAACCCATGAATGAATGAATGAATGAATGGGTGGATGGATGGATGGATGAATGAATAGAATAAAAGTATTGTCACTATTCTATATATGAACAATTGGACTCAGCCCTAACTGGTTTGGCTCAGTGGATAGAGCTTCGGCCTGAGGACTGAAAGGTCCCAGGTTCAATTCTGGCCAAGAGCATGTACCTTGGTTGTGGGCACATCCCTAGTAGGAGGTGTGTAGGAGGCAGCTGATCAATGTTTTTCTCTCTCATCAATGTTTCTAATGCTCTCTCCTTCTCCTTTCCTCTCTGTAAAAAATCAATAAAATATATATTTTTAAAAAGAATTGGACTCAGAAAAATTAAGAAATTTATTCAAGACCATTGCTAGTCAGAGACAAAACTGAGAATAAAATCAAAGTCACCTAGTACCTAGGACTGTGACACTAGTCCATTTTGAAATTGGAATCTGTAATTTTATGCTACTTCAAGAATGGATTTAAATTAAACTTTATTCTCTTTCTTAAACATCAAAACACAGAAGCATTAGGAGTGGAATCTAGAAAAGATGTCTTGAATTTTAGTCCTCTCTCTGCTCCTTATTAGCAAGGAACTCAATATATAACTTTACCTCTTTGTGCTTCCATTTTCTCATTTGTAAATTTGGAAAAATGATGGGACCCCCTTCATAGAGTTTTCCATACCAAATGTGATAATATGTGTCACATACTTAGAACAGTGCTCAGTAAATGTTAGCTCTGTGTCAAGATCTATCAATTTAAACAGGGGAAAAAATAGAGCTGCATATATTTCTTTTAAAAATAGCATACTTAATAAGAATGGTTGGATAGGCATCTTTCATGATATTTTAACCCTTTGAAGCATTTACTCTATGAAAAAGCAAATGGATATATAAAACGTGGAAAAAGCTTAAGCTTTATACATTGCTTCCTTTTTGCTTTTAAAGATTTCTATAATGTTTTTCTAATTTCATCAAAAGTGCACTTTAATCCTGTGCTGTGTACCTCAGCGATAGGATCAACAATAAAATCATACCTCAACTTCTATCCAAGATGCTCGAGTATAAAGTCAAATGAGCCATCAGTCCTCTCTTGAGGAACTAGTCATTTCTCCTTCTATTTGACAGTAATGCCTTTGATCATCTGAACAAGGTAATTTTTTATTTGCTTGTTTGTTTATTTGACTGGGAAGACAGGATTTATTTAGAATCACTATTCCAGAGTTTCATTAGTATCTTTTGTAAAAAATTTAAGTATAGTTGGTATACAATATTATATTAGTTATATTAATATGAGGTGAAAATATAGTGATTCAACATTTTTATACCTTACAATGTGATCACTTCACTAATTACAGTGATCATTTGTCACCGTGCAATCTTATCACAATATTACTGATCATATCGCCCTTCACTCTTTTCACCCACCTCCTTATCCTCTTCCCTTTGGTAGCCATCCCTTCGGTCTCTGTTTCTGAATTTATCTTTATTTTGTTTGTTTTGTTTTAGATTCCACATATAAGTGAAACCATATGATACTTGTCTTTCTCTGTCTGAGTTCACTTAGCATAATGCCGACCAGGTCCTCCATGTTGTCACAAATGCCAAGACTTCATTCTTTTTTAATATTCCGTTATATATGTAGAGCACATCTTCTCTATCCACTCATCTATGGATGAACACCTAGATTGCCTCCATATCTTGACTATTGTAAATAGTGGTGCATGAACATAGAGGTGCATATATCTTTTTGAATTAATGTGTTTTTTCCCTTTGGAGAAGATATCTAGTAGCATAATCAATGGGTCATACAGATCTATTTTTAGTCTTCTGAATAATTTCTACACTGCTATATTTAGGGAAAGAGACTTTAAAATATTTTATTTGATCAAAAGTACTTCACCCAGGGAACAAGATAATAGCAAAGAGCTGCATTCCCTCCAGATCTCAAACAACCCTGATAACTCTCTACTTTGTAGCAGAAAAAAAATTTCTTTTTCTTCTTATCTTTATTAACCTGAAAAAATATTGAAAGTTAACTATTATATATATTAGGGTTGGGTGCAATTGAGAATGCAGAAATGGCAAACCATGGTCTCCGCTGTCAAGGACATTCACTGGATTTACAGTGGCAATCATTTCTCAATATATACAAATATTGAATTATTATGAATATATCTGAAACTAATATAACATTATATGTCAATTACACCTCCATAAAAATACCATAGATTTAAGTATATATATTAGAGGAAAGAAAGAAATAATAAGAGGAAGAGAAATAGTGTGACGTTGGAGGAAGAAAATGTCCTAAATATTGGATACTAGGTATGTTAATTCTAATAAGTAAATTAAGATAAAACAATTTTAATACTTGCAAAAAAACTTTGTCATTTTGTAGGCTTTCTAATTCACCTACCTATTGTCTCACTGCTTGATGTTGTAATCCCTGGAATGAACGTTGCTGAGTTAAAGAAAAAAATGAAAAAAAATTAATTTGTGTAGAGGGAAAATTATGTTTCTGAGAACATCTATGGTCATATGTAAAATGGGTCAAAATGAATGTTTCGGATAAACTTGACCATATAAGTGAATTGATGTTAAAATGTGAAATTAAAGTTTTAAAATCTATAGTACACATGTGAAAGGTCAAAAAAACTTATTTTGTATAACATTTTTTGAACTCTTCCTCTAAGACATTTAAAAAATAATAAAATAAACACAAATTCCCCATAAATACTACAGAAAAGGGAAGTTTTGAATTTTTTAATGCCCTCTTGATTAAGGTGTGGTTCCATATGATGGCTTACCTGTGCCTGAACTACTAGTTGTCAATGGAATTGCTATACAAAGGAGGAAACAAATGTTTAAAAATATATGTTAAAAAGGTGTTGAAAAACATGTTGTATTTCTAGAATGCAAATAAATAACTAAATGTAATAGTTCAACTTATTAGATATTCATTCATTTTAATATATTTTTGTATTCAACTGATTACTGCTTTAAAGTTATTGATGCTAGTTAAAAAAATTGTAAATTATTTT
The DNA here is from genome assembly GCA_027563665.1 of Antrozous pallidus. Taxonomy (NCBI): domain Eukaryota; kingdom Metazoa; phylum Chordata; class Mammalia; order Chiroptera; family Vespertilionidae; genus Antrozous; species Antrozous pallidus. Next base: position 77,103,173 of record CM050513.1, read on the forward strand.
CAAAGAAGTTAGCAGAGTTTTCTTTAGTAACCACTTTTTCCAAATTAGTAGCATGTAGAATGTTCTTTTTAGGACACATAAGCTCCAAAAAGAGATGTTTCTTTACTCATATTACAATTTAGATGTAGAACCTACTATTTGGCATTTATGAAATAAATAAATAAATAAATAAATAAATAAATAAATAATACATACACACATACATGCATATTTGAAAATAGGGTCAAAATGCCTAAATGGCAAATTCAGGTTGTTGCTAATTTAGAAGGTAAGAAACAAATAAGCATTTATTTTTTACCTGTTGTGCTGCTTAATATGGAAGTAGCTGTTGTAGTAGAAACTGTTTAGGGAAGACAATATTTATAAAAATTATTACTTGAATAATTTTTGCTGGGAAATTTAGTTGAATAAACAAGTTGCCATAAAATTAATAATAAATTTCTGAAACTATGTGTAAAGATTAAGTGAAAAAACAATCTTTCATTTAAATCAAAAGATCACTATATATTTATTGCATGTCTACCAAAATAACTAATTACTTTTGGTTAGTACCACTTAACTAAAATCTCATAGGAATCTTATAAGGAATGTATATGGGCCAAAAATAAAGTTTAGAACCTTGATATATAATAACCTTAGTGTTAAGTACGTAACCATTATTAACTAAAATTTAAATAGCATTTTACCAATGGTCACATAACTTTGAAAATATTATCAAAGCCTAAGGTTTCTAATTTACTGTGCTATCTCCAAATATCGATCGACAGGAAATAAAAGCCCTCCTAGAATCACACAAGAAGGACTAGGGAAGTATACTTTAGCAACTTAAATACTTAGATTGCCAATAAATTAAAAGTCCCCAAGCTACAGTGAAATTGCATTTTTCCCAGCCCTTCCTTGAATGGACATAACTGAAATGCTCTTATAGCTTACAGCAAATATGTAAGTTAAGGAAAAGAAAACTTTTTGTTTCTATGTTTTCAAATGATCGCCCAGTGTCATCATGATTTTAAAATACTGTATTTACTTCATGGAATACTACATTTACTTCTTTTTCATTCCATTTATTCCAATTATTATCTTAAAATGTCAAACTTTAGATTATGTGTTTAGCTAATAAGCAAACAATGCCTATTGCATGTCCTAATCATATTTCTAAATTAATTCATAGGAGTATAATGAAATAATATTTTGACATATTTTCTAGTAACTTAATTTTAATTTGAAATTTTTATATCAGCAGATATATCAGCCTATCTTTTTCCTGTACAGATTCATGTAAAACTATAAAAAGTTACCCACAAAACTAATCAGAAATACATATTTAAAATGATTATTTTACCTGTAACTGTTGAATTTTCATTTTCAGAACCAATTCCTGAAATAATCATAAATTATTATTATTAATGCAAAATCATGAATAAATTATCTCAAGTTGCCTATGGATTATGTCTTTTGTATATTACTCTTTACATTTTCTAGTACACAAAAGAGTAAGTAGTTCATGTATTCTTTAGAAATTCATTGGGTTTATTTTTAAGATGTGTCTCTCATGAGCGATCTTTCTATTATTTAATTCTATCTGTATCAACCCTCACTTGCCACTCCACAGTTCATTCAACTATTTTGGCTAATGTCTCACTCCTTTAATTCCCAGAACCCACAAAGAGGCAGGGACACACATGCAACAGAAGAACTGCCTACATGCCGGTGTTCACGTGACTTGGCAGCATTGAATTTAAACTTACCCAACATAACAAATACACTGCAATGGAATGAATGGCCTCAATTCACTGAGGGGCAGTGGGAAGCATCAAGTACCTATTCTTCTGTTGTTGATGAACTGAAAAGACCCCAGACCCTTTATCTAGTCTTTCCTAAATCAATTACAGTAAAATGCAATGACTCACCACTGCACGCCAACTCTCCTGCGATGCAATAGCTGAAAGTTAATGTTTAAAAGATAATGAGATTAAAATTTTAACTCCTAGAGACATGCATCTCCAAAATGTAAAACAACAAATTGTCTACCAGTGAAAATCAAAACAGGAGCAAATAAGAGAATAGTCAATCATGGTTTTCCCAAGAGCGTGCTATTGATTCAAATTCCTTGCTTGTTTTTTGTTTGTTTGTTTGTTTGTTTTTCAGATACTGTTATTTCTAATCATTTCCCTAAGGAGTTCTTGGGACCTAAAAGAATGCTTTGCACTCAAGCTGTAGAGTTAATTCTCCCACTTTCAGTTTCAAACACGATGTGGCTGCTCTGACATGGATGCCACTTTTTTGCTTCCATGTCACTGTCTGAAAGGCTGTCGACATGATCTTACATTTATAGAATCAAAACTTTTGTTTTACCTAAAACTACACAGTGCCATTTTTCTCGTATCTTCTGAATTATTTGGTATAAGGTTTAACAAACAATTTGCTGATATGTGGGTTTACTGAAAATACAAAATAACTAACTTAACTAATGTAAAACTAAAGCTGGCCTTTTTATTTAGAAATGAGTTAAAAATTATATACATATATTTTTTTCTTGGTTTCTTTTATAAATTAAATTCAAGAAACAGAATTGTTCATTAGAAAGTTAGGAGAGAATGTACCAGGTTCTTCCACAGTTGTCTTGGATCACTCCACCTGCTGGTATGACATCATTGTAGAAGCAGCTGCACTCAGATAACCTGACGCATTTCATGGTGTTTTCATCCAGGTAAGGAGCGCTCTCTGGGCACTTAGCATAACAACCTGTGAGTGAAAATGACCCACTGTTGATCTCTATGTACTGAAACTGATCACACCGCATGACAGAGTTGTAAAGCTACTTAAATGGTAAGAATTACTTCAGGATATTTATTTCAAAATACTCTATAAATGTCTGCTGGATATCATATACATTTCATTGTCTAATTATTTACTTTTTTACTTATTTGCTATCATGATCTAAAGTAGAGAACAGCAAAATGGCAACACATTCTTATGAATGACAATGGGCAATGGGATTGTAGCACTGGATCTCCTCTCTCTCTGTCTCCCTCCCTCTTTTTCTCTCTCTCATTAAACAGATAATTTACAGCCAGAGAAAATATTTTCAATGTGGAAATATTAATGTTGTAATAAAGATAACTAATCATTAAATTACAAAATGTAGGACAGTAAATCATCAGGAGCTAACAACAATTTCAGGTTTTGGGTTTTTTTAAATATATTTTTATTGAATTCAGAGAAGAAGGGGAGGAGGAGAGACTAGAAATATCAACAATTAGAGAGAATCATTGATCGACTGACTCTTGCACGCTCCTTATTGGTGATGGAGCCTGCAACCTGGGCATGTGCCCTGACCAGGAATCGAACCGTGATCTCCTGGTTCCTAGGTCAACACTCAACCCCTGAGCCACGCCAGCCAGGCATCTAATTTTAAAATATCAACATTATTTACACTACTTCATAGATATTATTAAAATTCAACTTACCTTCTAAAAGTGCAGAAAATTTCTGGCCAATAACTCGATCTTTGCATGTTTTTGCAGTCACCGTCCCGCAAGGCTCATAATGCCAGCTGCATTCTCCAGGGGCATTATAATAATCACAGTAGACAGCTGTAACCGAGTTATAGCCGATTACTTCCTCTTGGTAGGTAACAACTTTCACTTTCATTTCCCCAAATATTTTTTAAAAGGAATTTGAGTGATATTACAATAAGCAGAACGAAAGAATGCCGTTCTGTCTCATCAACTTCCTTTGTATTTATCCAAATTGTTATATAAGCCCAAATAGCTCACACACATAAAAAAGCATATAGAATCAAAACAGCACTTTTCTTTGATATCTAGCATTCATGTTGGTTTGAGGTGGAAAAGTAACATTAATTTTCTCATTTTGAGATAATTTAGGTCATAGTCTAGATTCACGGTTTTAATGTTCAAAATTTAAATTAGAAAAATAAATCTCTGCAAAAATTTGGCTTTTCAAAATATGTAAATAGCAATTTCCAAATGAGGTAACTAAAGATTTCAATATAATAAAATGCTGAGCATAATAAACTGAATCAAATGAGAATTTAATTTTAACATTGCTCATTTGTCATATTTTCCCACAATACCTTCCAACAGTTGACTGATTCCTATTAAAGTTATCACTTTCCATATATATCAAGGTTCAGTTTACATTTATCTTACTTTATCTTGACTAGGGCTCTATAAAAGTTTTTATGATAATGAGTGAGGACTCTAACCAATAGTGATACATGATGCACGTTCTTAAGGATTTGTGACTATAACAGGTTATGTAAACAGTTTATTGTCCCTCTAAGTTTTAATGAGATATTTTCCACCAGTATTCAACTCCCACCCCCCACCCCTGTAAAACCAAGAACTTCTGCAAGTAAAATTGAATTTAATGTGGTATGCTAGGTGCTGTGTGTTTTTTTCTTAATAGGTATATTTTTTCCATTATGACTTATTAATATGTTTTTAAACCTTTCAACTACAAGATTTTATAAAGATAGATATACATAATATAGAGTTTATATATAACCTGTAGTATATACAGAGAAATTGTGAGAGGATTGATTACCTAACAAAACAAATCTACCTAAACACGTTGCTAAAGAACAATTTACGGGCTTCACTTACGACAGAGGTCGGGCTTTCTCCACGCAATACAGACTCCAACGGCGCTGCACGCCTCCGCATACATGGCCACAGCCGTGCAGAATCCCAGGTACTTGCCCTCCATGTCGCACGCGCAGGCTTCTTGGATGCACGCATCGTAGTAAGTGCTGGGGTCCACCTGCGACAGAGGACAGAGCGGGAGTGTCTGGGAGCCCCGCGGGCAGGCCCCGCTGGCTCTCGGAGCCCTGCTACCTTGCTGTGGCACTCTCGGAAGGTGCTGTCTCGGATGATCTCGCATTTCCGCACAGCCCAGGCTTTGCAGTAGGGGTTGGAGTCGCAGGGGAAAGTCTGAGTCACGGTGTCTGAGCATTCTTGAGACGTCTTCCAGCTGTTTCCAAACTCCAGTGCTCCTGTAGCTACTGAGGAGTGTCGTGTCGTGAAATCGTCCTTGAGATCGCCGTTGCTGTTTCCGCAAAGACCACACACTTTGCCCTATATTCGTCAGAAAGGAAAGTCCATAGTAAATTGTTAGGGACATAGACATACAGGTGTGTCAATGTTTAGGGAGATGAGATCAGAAAGGGAACTTGAAAGTGAGTTGTACTAGGGACGTACATAGAGCTAGCTATATGGGTAATGACATACATATATATTATAATCATTAATCTATTTTAAATTTTGAAAGGAACCAGAGTTTGTGGATAAGAATCTGCTTCGTTTAACCCAAGAAATCCTATATTGCAAAATGGTCTAGTATCAAAGAAGATAAGTGCCTTAAGAATTAAAACATTATTATATTCACTAGCTTCTAAATGTGTATGAAAATCCCCTTAGGTTCTTAGAATATTTGCTCTCAGGAATACATCTAATTCTATATATACACAAACTACCTCAAAATTGAATCACACAATAATATCAAATAACCAAATGTGGTTAAACTAGAGTGCCTCGGGATTATTGCATTTATTTTTCACCGGATTCAATCATCTTTGATTATAGTTAATATTGCATGCAGACTGTATATATACATGGAGGGCTTGTGCTATAACAGAGACTACCCTCCTCCTCCTACTTTCTATCTACAAATATGTGTATAATTCTCAGTAACAAATGATTTTGCTTCCCAATTAATTACTTATTAGTGATATACATACATTCCAGTATGGCTCCAATATAACAGTCATTCTTGTGTTTTTGTCCCAAATCACGGTTATTCCAGAGACAAATTTCAGAATCAAGTATAGGCCAACGGTATGTACAGTGTACGCATTTCCATTAAGTTCACACTCCTTACTTTCTGCCGATTTGATGGCTGTTACCTTGCCATCTTGCAAGATAACATTCTGATCCTGCAAATAAGAACGTATACTTACAATTAAATCCATTTTATTTGGCCAATCATAATCTGAGAGGAAATGTAAATAAAGAGAAATAGCACTGTACCGACCTGAAAAGCAACTATGACTTTTCTTGAGCATGTGAGGCCATCTTCACAGCAAGGGACACTTTCAGTTAAAATTCGGAATGTGCCATTTTCACCACCACAATAATCCTTTAAAAATTAAGTTATAGTAAGTTTATGAATATCAGGAATGTGGAACTCAGTTGCAATATTTGTATCAGACAAATAGCTCACTCAGTGAGATCTTAAATTCAATAAATTACCATAAGTTGGTAATTTATCCTGGGATGTTACAGAATTCCCAAAAGACAATGGTTGCCTTGCTGAGTGCAAACTAGTTACCTCGCTTTGACTCAACCTTTTCTTATTTCTTCTATTCAGGTTTAGAATTATATCATAAATATGTAGGTATTTAAATTATGTAAGTTTGTAATCATAAGTTTATTTCTGGGTGCTGTAAATAGCCCAAGGTATGTGTTTTTTCCCCCTCAGGAATTTATATGAAACTAAATGTTCAATAAAAACTAATCAGTACCAATAATTAAGTTTTGCCCATTAGATGTTATTGAAGAAGGAGCCTGATTGCATGTAACAAACTCTGGAATGAATCAGATCAGGTTTGAATATGGCATTGTCTACTTAGTAATTTACATTGCTTATCTTTTCTAACCTTCATTTCTTCAACTGAATCATAGGAATACTATCAGCCTCTTAGTGTTGTAATTATTAAATGAATAAAATACATGTTTGCTTGGCAAAGAAGCATTCATGAAAGGCTGTTTAACACATAGTACTGTTCTTGAAAAAAAAATAATAATATAAGCAGTTAGTATGTGCTCCAATATTTTTTAATTTCTTTTCAAGTAAGGACTATTTCTATCCCCGTGTTATTGATAAAAGGATCTGAGACCCAGAAAGGTTAAGGGATGTGCCCAAAGTCACACGTGTGAGAAATGTTAGAGTCAGAATTAAAATCCAGGAGGACTGCCTTCAGAGTCAGCATTACTTTGTTACATTTTATTGCCTTTGAGAAACATATAAGGGGCATTTAAAATATTTTTTCACATTTTCAGAACGAAATAATCCAGAGCTTATATACAAAAAATAATAAGATATATAGAAAAACTGTGGCAAGACACTTGCAGTTACCTCAACAAATGAATACTGGCAGAGACCATCGAAGCTGTAACTTTTTCTGTCGAAAGTTTGAACATGACCTTCCCCATAGATGTGACAGGTACTCTGACATTCATTTTGTGTACAGTTCCAAGATCCTTTTATGCAAGTACTAAAAGAAAGCAATGATAGAGTGTACACTAATTATATTATTCCAAGATGTATATGTATATACTGTTTTTTATGGATTTAAGTTTTGTAATTGTCTTCATTATATTTTATGATGTTCATCATATATGATGTTATATAAAGTTCCATTTAAAGATATAGCATTTTTCTAAATACATTTGAGCATTATTTTGGAAATATCCGAAGTATAACTTTATCTCTCCCATAAAAATAAGGGCAGACAGTACACTTCCTAATATAAAAAAAAAACACAATTGTTAGGCACCATTTGTTGCAGCCAACTGAGGTGACACTTCCTTGGCTATATTCTCGTCCACCAAAAGAGCAAGGGCAGTCATCAGGAAAGACACAGTTCCCTTTAGAATCTCGAACCATTCCTATTGGACAGTAGCATCCACGTTTGCAAGGCAAATTCTCCTACAGGAATAAATACAAAATATACATCAGAAGGCACTGCTCTAAGTACATCACATTATCAGCATTAATTTACAATAATATACCAGGCTTGCATGTAGTGTCAACATTGGACAAGTCAAAATAACAATCAATAAATAATATGACCTTCTAATTATTTTTTATCTGCACTTTAGTTCCTTCTGTCCTGAAACAATGAGAAGTTTTTAAAGAGCTAAACTCTGATGTCATGTTACTTACCTCAAAATTAGGTATGTTGCGAGTGCTACATGTACTGTCAACTCTTCTCTGTGCCTTGGGATCACTGCAGTCAACATATTCAGCCCCTCCAGAGCAATTCTCTGCAGGATAAAAGAAGGTATTAATAAGGGTCTCTTGATTTGTGTATTTTAACCAAAAGAGGTAGGGTAAGCCTTCATAGTCTCAATACTTACGAGGGATTAAATCAACGGGAGTCTGACAAAGAAGAATTCCCTCCCGACAGACACTGGAAAGAAAAGAAAATGATGCATTTAAACATCGAATTTCAATAACAAAATCATACTACACTGTTACAATAACTTTAACCCCTCATCCATGAACCAGCTGTTTTAGCACAAGTAGTAGTATGAATGAGGCACAGTCCTCAGAAAATGCAAATGAATGAAAACATAAGATATAGCCTTAGGTGTATGATAGGACTGTACAAACAATGTTGTATGGATATCAAAGAAATCTTGATTCTCCCAAGCGTCAGTACCCTGCTTGCTGTGTGAGTCCAAGACAATGTTCATTCATCTTTGCAATTGCTGCAGTGAGCACAAGGCCAGGCACACAGTAAATATATATTTGTTTGTTGAATGATGAATGCTGAGAGACAACTAGAAAGTATTGCCTGAATAGGAAATCATTTTTGCATAGTATGCAGGTTGGAGCTGCTAAAATAATCTTCTACTGGTATTTAAAACCAAACAACAATAGGCTAGGTTAGTTACAGCCATGGTGATGCAATGGACACGCCTGGTAAAGGATGTCAATAACCAACCTCACTCAGAAATAGAAAGGAAAAGATGTGCCAGGTCTAAAGAAGACATCATTCTAGCAAAAGACTATTTCTCTGAAAAAGACAATCCCAGGATTTCAAAGCTGTAACAAATATATATTTGTGATCTCCATACCATTTATTGTCATCAATCTCAATGAGTTTGCCTGGTTTTATGACCTCATTATTCATATAGCAGTCACAGTGAGACTTTGAAACACAATTTCCTTTGTTATCCTGGTACATCCCATCAGGGCAAGTGCATCCATCTACCGGAACATCTTCTACATCACAGCTCCTATCTCTCTCTGACAGGGACCGGCAAGAACTGTTGCAGGCTTTTACATTGTACTTGAAAACTAGGCCACTTGGACAAGAGTGATCTGTGGGTATAGAGTGAACATGTGTTTATTCAGAAAAATTAGCAACTTGACTTCAACTTGATGTTTATAGATATTATAGTAAATTGTTCATAATTTATTTTTAAGTATATTTTTATTGACTTCAGAGAGGAAGGGAGAAAGAAAGAGACATAGAAACATCAATGATGAGGGAGAATCATTGATCAGTTTCCTCTTGCATGCTCTCCACTGGGGATCAAGCCTGCAACCCAGCATTTGCGAGCTGATGCCCTCCTCATTCATAGGTCCACGTTCAACCCCTGAGCCATACTAGCTGGGCCATAATTGAGATTATTTTTTAAAAATCAAGAAAAAGTACTCATTCATTGTTTATTCTCCCCCCTCCCCATTAATATTGAATCCCTACTATATGCATGCATATTTTGCAGAGGATAAAGCCCATAAACAAGATTGGTAAACACTACTCTCAAGTGGATTGTGCTGTTGGGGGAAAGACACAAAAGTGATGAAGATTTTTATAGTTCCTGTGTGCAGTCGGGAACCTGCTCTTGGTGAAGAGGAAGGACAGCATGAAGCCAGCCCAGAGAAAGGTAATTCTATGGCTGGGCAACAGCCTCAGCTAGAAGAGGAGAAAATTCTTGTAAGGAGCACGTGAAAGAATAAAAGCTTTACGCCCAGACCCCAAGTTGGCAGTTAGAAGCCGCAGGGCTCTCAGGCAGTTTGGTGTTTTTAGAGCCATGACCAGCTTCTGCCTTGTGTTAGACTGGGTGCCACACAATTGGGTTTGCTTTAGTGGTTTTCTTTAAAGATGACACTGAATTTTGTGTAGAAAATGGATTAAAGGAAACCAGAGGGAAAGTGAAGGAAGCTATTGCAGTCACTCAAGAGAAAAAATCATGGTCTCTCAGACTAAGTTGATGGCAATAAAGATGAAGCGATATGAATGGATTTTAGAGAAATTTTGGAAGTGAACTGTGCAGAATTTATTGATTGACTGGATATGGACCATGAGGTTTTAAGTATGATCTATAAGAGATGGCTTTGTAAAAACCTCATTTTTGTAAATTGAGTACTTTCTAAAGTTGCATTCAAATAGTGCAGTATTTTAAAACAAAGCAAGGTTTTATAGATGATAGTTGAGACTTTAATTTACTGATTTAATTTTATTTGGTTTCTAATAAATAAGTTTTTAAACATTTGACTCTGACTTAGAAATGCAGTAGAAGTCAGAACGTTATTTAAATTTTGGCAGCTAATAATTGAACAGAAATGTGTATTTTTACATAAATACATACATATTCTATTCTGATTAAATATGAACATTAAATCAAGATAAAAGAAATAGATCATGGAGTAAAATGCAAGGATTGCTCAAAGATCAAATATTTCATGTATACATATGTATACATATAGACAAAAAGATATACATATACATACACATGCACACTACACACACACACACACAGGCACTTAGTGACCATATTTAAATCACATGCTAATCCCTTGTCCTTCAACAGGTTGGGTTGCTTTGATTGGTAGTTCTAATTAGATTTATTCCTATAAAGATGGGACAGATTCCCAAAGAAATATCAAAATTTTATTACATAAAAGGGGGGACATGGATCTTGAGTAATCAATACAATTGAGGAACAGAAATGTGCACTATTATATTTTTAAATTGTTATTGTTTTTCTTGGTGTAATTTCCCAAAAGTGTAAGTGCAGTATAGGGATGATGGTGATTTTTATAGTTCCTACTGCCTAATGGCACACTGATTTCCAAAATGCCACATTAGTGCCTGAAATTCATCATCTCCTGCCCAGGACCAGGGGGTACATTGTTTTAAACCACACTTCTAAAACCACACTTCTGGCAACTGACCATGTGTTCTGTAGCAGAAACAGAAAATTCTCTTTGAAAGGACCTAGTACAAATTTGTAAACACATGGGACTACACTCTCTCTCTCTTAAAATCGAGAAGGAAGAATTATCTGAAGCCTTCATCCTTCTTACCACATCGTCCAGTTCTCCATTCCACTATGTAGGTTTCTTTCTCAGCACATGCTTTCACATAGTTGCCTAAAATGGTACACAGGCATTCTTGACCATCTTCACAAGTGCAAGTATATTTTTTGCATTCCTTTAAAATAAAAAAATGATATTACATTATGAATATATTTAGAAGAACAGATAAACTGAGTATGATGCTTCTGTTCATAACCACTCTGTTCCCTGAATAAAAATTGTTGTGAAACTTAAACATTTGCAAGACAGCATATCAATCATTAATTGAGTTTTCAAAGAACTTAGAAAAGACAGAAAGAGAACATCATTCAAGGTTTTTCTCATTTTTTGTACCACATTTTAAATTAAAATTTATATATCTAACAATTGAATAAATTAGTGGAATTCAATGTTAAATTTAAGCATATATCTTCATCTGTTGTCAAAGGTTGCTTTTAATTTTTTTAAATATCTACATGATTATTTTGATGTTATCAAAGTATTTCCTAAAACGTTGTTAATGTTAGACCCTCACATACCTCATGATATGGGGTAGGGTTCACAATTGGATGGCAGGAAGCAAAAGGCCCACTTGAATCAAGAAGAATTCCACAGTGCCTTTCAGCAAACTTTTCTGGAAGAAAATTAAGGCACCCCAAAATTATATTAATAACTTTATAATTTCTAATTACAAGACAAAGTACAAATGTTTAACAAAGTTTCATTTTTATTTAAGTAATTATGTTTTTAAAGTGGTTTTTCTAAAATAAATTGAATGTGTTATCACTATATAAACAAATAGTATGATATAATTAGAGACACTTTAAGCCAAAGAGCAAAAATCTTTATTAGTTTTGGACTTTTATATAAAATCAGCTAACCTTTATTCTGAAATGTAGTTTATATACATAAATGGTAAAAATAGAACCAGATTATTTATTTAGGCATCTTTTTTAAATTCTTTAAAAATTTTTTTTATTGTTTTAAGTATTACAAATAGTAGGACATATGTTTCCTTCCCCCCACCACCACTTACCTCCCCCTGCCTCCCTTACCCTGCAGCATATGCCCTCTCCTGCTTCCCCCTCCCAGTTTCTTGTATCCATTGGTTATGCTTATATGCATGCATACAAGTCCTTCAGTTGATCTCTTACAGCCCCTGCCCCCCACCCTCCCCTGCCTTCCCATTGTAGTTTGACAGTCTCTTCAATGCTTCTTTGCCTCTGTATCTATTTCCCCCCGTTTCTTTTCTTTAAAAAAGTCTTGCATCTGCATACTAGAAATAAATATGTAAGCACAAAAAAAAGTTTGAGTCTCAGTTTCAATGTCCAACAGTTCTGAGTCCCAGTTTCAGTGTCAAATAGTTCCTTATGTGTATATGTCAGCAATGATATCTGGTAATTTAAAATATAAATGTATGTCTGTGTTGACAAGTTGGGTAAATGAAGCACCACAACACCACTCATTTTACCCACGTTGCCCAGTGTAATTTCCTTAATAAGATGTAAGGTTTGGTATAAATAATATACTGGTATCTGATAGCAGTGGCTGGGAGACCTGGATCTGGCTACAACTCTATTGTTAAGTGGCTCACTCTTAACAATTTCAAGCGATGATCACTTCCATAAGCCTTGTTTAATAAACCAAATAATCTATAAAGTCTCTTCTACCCTTATTATTCTGTAACCATGGAGAAAACTGTATAAGAAAGGGGGAAAATTTATATAGAAAATTACAACTGAGAGGACCCGCCCATTCCCTGTAAAAGATGTATTTGCTAGGAATGCCCTCAGACAGTTTCTCTAATGTTTTCTCTAATCATGGGACAGTACACCCAACACCAGTTAAAACCAGATTTATCAGATAGAGTCATGTCATTACCAGAATAAGTATATAATTCCTAGCACCTGATATTAAATTAAGTGCCAGAGTTTGGCATTTAATTAGCATTACCTGTTTCTATGCTGACACATGAAGTTGGGTTTCCTTTAGGACAGGATGTCATTCCCCAAGAATCAGCAAAAGCCTGAGATGACTTCTCCAATATATTGTGACTTGACATGAAATCATCCTCTGCTTTGTTGTTGTAGGAGCCACAAAGTCCTGGGTAAGAGCACAGGACAAAGTTTAACATCCCCTTCCCTACTCAACTTTTGGACTCATATCCTCAGTTCATATTCAGTTTTTTACTTAAGTCAAAACTGTAGAAGCTATCTACAGTTTTGATTAGTCTTTATACAGTAAGTGACCATGGAATTTTTGTTTGTTTTGTTTGACGTCATTGACAGTAGGTAAGAGCTGAATTCTATAATAGAAAGAACCTCAGTGGAAGTTGTGAACATGTGATCAGAAAAACAAGTTATACTGTAGTTTGAAATATGATTTTCAGAATATTGATATCCATAATATCTTAGTTTATTCTTTTACAGACCAAAAACTTCTAAAAATGCATATTAACCAAAGGACGTTTAACATATTATAAAATATCACTATATTTGGAAAATAAAAGCCTTAATTTAAAAGCCTAAAATGTTGAGAACCATTTAGGAATAGGTTTTGTAATAAACAAGATTGCCATTACTATAAAAAGCAAGTTGAAATTTTACTGAAATATAAAAAAGAAGATTAGGTAAAAATGACTTATGGTTTAATAACATTAAGAGATGGTTGAAAATTACAATAGATGATTCTCATATTAGGGCCTTGGAAATAAAAACATAGGCAGAGGACTTACCTACAGTGTCTGTGAATTGGTTAGGTGGCATGGAAACATATAATTGCATCACGGGATCAGTTTGTATTTGCATTTTTACATGAGAGTATGTTTCTACTTGGAAGTATGAGAGAGATACCTTGAAAATCTGTATTTTGTCTGTTAAAAGAATTATTGACATTATTAGCAATAATTAACATATTAAACAGTTTTTAACTTATTAAAGTGTTTTTATTATTTAATACATGTTAAAAAATAGAATGCCTCTTACATTTATTTTTAAGTGGTATTATTAAACTTACCTGAATAGTAATAATGTTGATTTTCAATCTTGTCATTTGTGACTGTTCCATTTCTGTTAAATACATATTTGTCAACTGAACCAGACTAAAATTGAAAGTACATTGTTAGTTCATATCAATTTACAAAATTATTTCAGTTTAATACAATGTAATACATAATAGATGCCATAAAAATGGGTTTAATTTTATTGAGTTAATTCTAAAATATCCTATCTAATAAAAGAGTAATATGCAAATTTGACCATACCTTTGCTACACCCACAAGCCATGCCCACAGCCACGCCCACCAGCCAAACAGGAGCAGATTATGCAAATAAATCCCGACCAAAATGGCTGGCACCACTGAGAGCAGGAGGGAGGCTGGGGTTTCCCTAGCAATAGAAGCAGCCAAGCTGTCCACCTGCCGTTACCAGCCTAGGGCTCCACTCAATGTTGCAAAGTTTCAATTATAAAAGATACAGAAATGGTGGCAGCCACTGAGCTGGAGAGAACAGAGGCTTGGGTTTCCCAGGCAATGGAGGAAGCCAAGCTTTCAGTCTGCTATTGCTTCCCTAGGCTTCCACTATAGGCTACAAAGTTTCAAACAGAAATGGCTGTCGCCAAGGAAGTGAGCAGAAGGCTTGGCTCCGCTCCAGACTACAAAGTTTCAATTGTAGACATAAATTAAATCCAGATCCCAGGGCCTCCGCTTGGATCACTAGGGAGTGTGGCTGGCTTGCAAACCTCCACGGCCCCCTTTCCCAGGGCACCCCTCACCCCAAGGGAACCCCCACCCTCATCCAAGACACTCTTCAGGGCAAATCAGCCAGTCCTCACCCATGCACCAGGCCTCTATCCTATTTAATAAAAGAGTAATACACAGATTGACCATTACTCCAACACATAAGAGGGCTGCCCCCATGTGGTCAAAGATCCTGCCCCCATGTGGACACAAGATGGCCACCACAAGATGGCCAGCACGGGAGGACATTTGGGAGATTCCAGACCTGCAAGGCAGGGCAGTTGTGGGCCATCAGGCCAGCAGGGGAGGGTAGTTGGGAGGGACCTGGCCTGCAAGGGAGGGCAGTTGGGGGTGATCAAGCCTGCAGGGAAGAGCAGTTCGGGGTGACCAGGCTGGCAGAGGAGGGAAGTTGGGGGCAAACAGGCAGTCAGGGGAGCAGTTAGACATCAATTAGGCTGGCAGGGTAGTGGTTAGTGGATGATTAGGCTGGCAGGCAAAAGCAGTTAGGGGCAATCAGGGAGGCAGGCAGGTGAACAGTTTGGAGTCAGCAGTCCTGGATTGTGAGAAGGATGTCTGACTACCCTCAAGGGGTCCCAGATTGGAAAGGGTGCAGGCTGGGCTAAGGGACATCCCCTGACCCCCCATGCATGAATTTCATGCACTAGGCCTCTTGTCTATAATAACCATTTTTTAAAAGCTTTTTCCATTCATATTTTGCTTAATTGTTTCTCAGACCAAATCTTTGAAGAAGTTTGTAAAGGACTTTTCCTCCCAGATTATAGATGAGGAAACTAAGACCCTTGAAGGTAACTTGGATTTCCAAAGGTTAAAAAGCTTGTAAGTGCAGGCTGGCTGCTCTTCCTTCTCATCTAGGTCATTTTCCACTTAAAATGTTAGTTCCTCATACATGAAATTCTAATCAAATATAATTGCCCTCTTAAATTAATCACAGTATTTAATAATTTTGTAAGCATGTTAGTTGTGTATCATGGTATATTTTTATTATTTAAAGATCCTTGGAACTATCCAGCTCTTCCAGAGACTCTACCAATTGTCTGCATAATCTTACTTGTGCTTTTAATTTACATACTAAAGCCTCTTTTCTGCAACCTCTGAAATTCTGAATTTGTGACATAATTGATTTGGTTGTGATCTGAGTAAACTCTAGGAAGCTGATGACTCACCGAATTTAAGCCAAGTGTAACACTGTTTAAGCATGTTCCTGACATGCCACTTGGACATGGACGAAGCTCAACATTAACAAACCAATCTTCATCCTGTTAAAAATGCATTTCATTTAAAGGCTAATTAAAATGTAATTGATTACATGTTATCACTATTTTATTTATTCACAATGCATGTTTGCATTTCTTACATTTACTGGGGTAATATTAATTAATAACATTATATACATCTCATGCATACAACATCTCTGGATTCCATTGTGTGTTCACCATCCAAAATCTAGTCTCCTTCTGCCACCACAATGCCTCTATACAATTAGTCTGCTCTGAAAATAGAATCCAACCTCAATCCATGGTATAGATTAAAATCGGTCAAGAGCTTTACTCATCAGCTCTATCTGTGTGGTCTCTGATTGATGATTTTTCATAGCCATTGTTTTTTCTTAATATTTACTTTCTGTCTTCTCCTCCAAGGGAGTTATGCTGTATTGTGGAGACTAAGGTGAATTAGAGGCAACCTAGCTTGGCTAGTCTCTAGACAATCCACATTGTCTATTTAGATCTGATGTGAGAGACAATTAATAAAACCTCAATATAATTCATGTCAAATACTGATTTCCAGTTCTCATTTTAAGATCTAGGAATCCCTAAAGTATAAGAAGCAAATATTCCATACATTCTGGCATATTTCCTTCTAGCTTTACCCATCCCCCATCCTCATGGATTACATGAGGTGTATAAAGAGAAGGAACGAAAATTTGGAAGACTGACTTTTAGCAGCATCAGGTACATTTCTCAGAGTACTAAAAATTGGCCTGCATCTCTCACCTCTGAAATCACAAATTCTGTTCATCTTTGTTTCTACCAGGAAGACTAAATATTATTACTTATCCTCATGCTAGCCAAAGATACTAGCTATGAAATGGGATTCCCCCTTTTATTAAAATAGAAACTACTTAAAATTTTAATACTGAAAAGAATTTAAACATAAGGACAACTTCTATCATTCTGATAATATTGTCATAAAAACTAAAAATAAATGCAAAGAATAATGATGAAAGAGACAGATGCTTCATCTATAATAATAAAAGCACAATATGTTAATTAGACCATACATTCTTCCAGACAACCTTCCAGATGAAACCGGGACTGTGAGGGAAGACTGGGTCTCGGGTGCCTGCTGGCAGCCAGAGGAAAGCCCATGTCCTGGGTTCCAGAGGGAAGCCTGCACCAGCAGCCAGGGGAACGAAGGCCTACTCATGCATGAGTTTTGTGCGTTGGGCCTCTCATAGACTATAAAGGACAGTTTCATTTCAGACACTAGTGAATACATGCAAAGAAAAGCAGTACACATAATTTTCCAGTGTATTTAGAAAATTATTAGTGATGAAAGGACTTTGTTTGTTTTTAAGCAGGAATTTCTAAAGAGCACAGATAATACCGGTTGCCAATGTCAATGTGATAGTTAACATACTGAAATATATAACCAATACTTGAAAGGCTGTTTGTTACTTGTTTTTTTTTTTTTTTTAATAATTGAAGGTGGAAATTGGGTTTCAAAATAATTTAAAAATAACTTGGAACTTGTAGTAGTTTTCTGAAATGTTTGAGGTTCTTACGTACGTAGATGGCCAAAAAGTGACAGTTTCCAGGATGATTATATTTTTCACCGTCAAAGGTGGTAATTGAACTTCCTTCCACCTTACACCTTCCAGGACACATTGCTTCAGTGCAAGACCACTTTGCTTCTTGACATGTGCTGTTAAAATAAAATGGTTATGTTAAAGACCCCCAATCATGTCTTTAGAAAATCACAACTTACACTGACATTTAGTTAAGCTTTATTAGGCTATGTATTTCCCCCTCCCAACATCTCAGTTCTGACATAATGCCGCATTGTCACTGGTATCCTGGTATTTTTAACAGCCGTGAATTCCAACGGATAAAATGATAACATCTGCCTGCATTAAACAAATAAAAACTTGTAAGCTGGATCTCAGGTGCTTAAATGGAACATATTTCACTGTGAGTATTAAAACATCTGCTATTTGCCACATTGTAGACCTGTACTTTCCAATGCAGTACAGAGTCATACACTAGTAGCTATCCGTTATTTGAAATGTGGCTAGTCCAGATTGAGACCTAGTTTAACTGAAAAATATACAGAATATGAAGACAACATGAAAATAATTGTAAAACCTCATGTTAACATTTTATACTAGTTTTATGTTGAAATAATAGTTAAAAGTGTTAGTTATCTATGTGGGTTACATTCATAACTCACATTAACTTCTCTTGAACAGAATTTTTGTATATATTTAATAAATCATACTACTCTTTAAATAATATAAAAATAAAAATAAAAATAAAAATAAATATAAATATAAATATATATAGAAAGATAGGTAAAGAGCCAGGGCCTGTAACGTTCAAAATGACCAAATGGATGAGTGAACATCAAAGTTAGTCCTGCAGTCAAGACAGTGCTGGGTCACTGCTGCCACCACTGCAGGCACAACAACCCAGCACTGACTGCTGAGGGGGCTGCATATCAGTCCCAGAGAGAGGGCTAGAGAGAGAAGCAGAGTCTGATCTGCAGCTTCCATGGCAGCTGTTGATCAGCCCTTGCTCTCTTTTTCTCCAAGTCTTACCAGCAGCTGTGGAGGGGGCTGCTGATCAGCACCGCCTCTCTATCAGGCCCAGAGATAGGCCCAGAGATGCTGACTGGAAAAAAAACTGCACAATCAGAACCAAATCTGGGTGAACTGCAAGGAGTCAATGGCTGCCTAGGAGGCGGAGCTTTTGATGCTGACTGGCATAGAAACCAACCAATCAGAACCTGATTTGGGTGAACTGCGAAGGCAGAACCTAAAGTGGGGGCTGAGGAGGGGTTTTAAGGGTGACAGCTATTTGGTGTAAGGTGTAAGAAAGCAGTTCAGTTTTTTAATGACTGGTTTGGCAGTAGAGAGCATATGGCTGGCTATCAGGTATATAGGGATTATATATTTTTGTCTGCCAAGAGCATCTCCTCCTGATGAAAAAGCCCCCCGCCCCCCAATTTAAGCAATCCTACTCTATATAATCTATTTATACTAATAAAAGGGTAATATGCTAATTAGACCAGGTTGATCAGCTATCTTCCAGACAACCAACTTCATTCTGGACAAAGCCATGGGTGTGGGGTCCAAGGCAGAGGCAGTTAGGGGTAATCAGGCCAGCAGGGGAGGGCAGTTGGGGGCAAACAGGCTGTCAGGAGAAGGCCATTGGGGGTGAGATCAGGGTGGCAGGGGAGGGCAGTTGGTGGCAATGAGGCCAGCAGGGGAGGGCAATTAAGGGAGGTCAGGCAGACAGAGGCAGTTAGGGGCAATTAGGCAGGCAGGCAGAGGGGTTAGAGGCCATCAGGAAGGCAGGCAGAGCCAGTTAGCTGCAATCAGGAAGGTAGGCAGGTGAGCAATTAGAAGTCAGTGGTCCCAGATTGTGAAAGGGATGTCTGATTACTAGTGGGATCAGGCCTAAACTGGCAATCAGACATCCCCCAACGAGTCCCTGATTGGAGAGCGTGCAGGCTGGGCTGAGAGACACCCCCCATGCACCAATTTCATGCACTAGGCCATGAGTTATTAATAAATTATAACCAATTTTTCTATTTATATAAAATTATTATAGTATAAATAATAGATAATTTTTCATTCAGTTAAATTATTTTCCCAAAAGAACATCATATATTTCTAGAAAAGTCCTTGGGAATCCTGTAGAAATTTGAAGTTTCAGAGAAAAGTAATAATGAGGAATGGGGAAATCTCTCTCATCAGCAAATTCTAACTGCATTCAAAAGGAAGAATCAAGCTAATTATTCAAAGAAGAATAATCTACACTAGACTGGCACATTTAAATCTATTTTGGATTAAATTATATCCACCGATGTAGCCTTATATAAAATTATTTTTAAAGGGTTGGGCTGTTTCTGATTATACATTTTATTAAATATTATTGGCAATAAGAATGATTGCTATTTCATTATTATAACCATAATCTTGTATTATTCTTTGTTCCATATTTGTAACCACCAACTGGATCACTATTCAAAATACTATTTCAATTATTGAAAAAACATTATCTTTTAAAGATACATAGAAAGTTCACGTTTTATGTAAATAAATCAAACTAAACATTCCTCAACCAAAAAGATAAAATATTAACAGAGAAAATCCCATGAGCCTGCTAAATTTGTCTTAAGGGTGAATTTAGGGATTATTTTAAATTAGACTAAAATATTAATATTTTTTTCACTACCAACAAAATGAGGATGAAAAGCACACACATACCACTGAGACCCACAAGGACCTTCTCGAACTTCTCCTGACAGGTAGACTTTTCCATTAGACTCACAGGGACAGTCAGCCTTTAATACACATCTTCCTTTCTCTCCAATGTCATCCAATAGGTAACCTAGAATACATTATGTAAGATGAATCTCAGAACATATGCACATCAGTAAATTATCAAGCAGTGTATTGTGAAATTACTGTTGAGCTAATTCTACTAAGTGCAGACTTGCACTTAACATAGTAATTTATATTTAAGCAGTTACTTCTTTGAGAACTTGCAAGCATATAATTTTCTGAACCACAAAGCAGTGCGACGGAGTCAAATACAGAATCAGAGGATAATCTGTGAGTATTACAGTCCTCAGATGTTGCAGAGATAGAAATGCACATTAACTTCAAAGGTCTCTCTACTCCTCATCTGCAGTTTGCTAGAAGGCAGACTATGAATATAAGTGAATTCGTTAAATATCTTGTTAGAGATAAGACTCCACTAGAGTGAGTCACTTCTTTATCAGGTCTTTTGGTGTAAATATTATTACCTTCTGGGCAGGTGCAGCCACTCACACATTCACTGTCTTGAAAAGGAGCCACATTAGAACAAGTTGCAGGATTTGAGAGGCCACATTCTTTGTAGATATGTTTTTCTGGGCATTGAGGTTTTTCTGGAGAAAAATAGAAATATTTATACATGAAAGTGAGAGAAAAAATAATATGATAAATATATGACATTCTAATGTTAATCTTTCCAAATTAGAATTCTTTGAGTCTAATTTTTAAGATATATGTTTTTAAAGATACTCAGTACCACTATATTATGCCAATTGACCGTGCATTATTTTATAATACAAAATTTAATAAGGAGGAAATGTATGCTGTATATATCATTTCATCTTACTTTGGTCTTACTTGTATTCTAACTTATAAGGATTGAGCTAAACATACGTGGAAAGTATATTTATATTTGTTTTTTGAAAGAAAATCATAGCACTAATCATTATGTTTTTCATAATATTTCCAGTACTTTTACAGTTTTTATACAATTTTACTCATTCCTCCCAGTGAATTTTAATTATTATAAGTTTTATTTATTATTAAGTTTCTCATTAAGATCTTAACACAAAGCAACTTGTGGCGAGTCACTTCACCAAAGGGCCTCAGTATCCTCGCAAGGACATGTGAGGACAAGACTATCATCTCTGAGATGCTTCCGATCTGAGAAGATCGCTATGAAACATAGCTCAACTTTAAAGTCCCTATAAGGTTGGTCCAAAGTAGGGTTATAGTCATTTATATGGAAAATAATGCAATAATTAATAAATAATAATACAACAAGCTCTATGTTTTGTGTACTCACACCTGTAAACCTACTTTTGTCCACCCACCCCTATATAAACTTACTGTTTGAAAATCTACAATAAAATGAAAAACCTACCACAAACCACATCAGAATCATCTCTCCAGAATTCGTAGATGCCAGGACCATCTGAGGCACAAAGGCGGGACAGTTCTGAAAAAGTGTCACATGTCGACTTTTTGTCTCTATTTTTGCAATACTCATCACTGCAGACCTTTTTGTAGTCATTGGTCAAGGCAGAGACCTTTGCACATTCCTCAAAGTATGTTCCAATAATTTTGTTACAGTACTGCAAAATAAAATATGAAATTTTAATAAAACATTAAAATGGGCAAATGAATATGTAAGAAGAGATCAATTCAGAAGTACTTTTTTGCATAATATCCCTTAGCTTTGACTGGGAGGATTATTGGATGCTGGTTGAAATGAAGAATTTTTAAGGATTATAGTAGATACAGTCACTCCTAAAACAGTACTTTACTTGTGGCATTTGAGTTGCTATAAAACAACTTCAAGAATTGTACCTGAATCCATCCCAAATTTCTCTAAAGATGACATGAGGTTTAGAACTTGAGAAAGTAGAAGAGGTGAAAAAAGGAGAGATCAGTTGATATCAGAAATTGAATGGTAAATGATTGGTAATATAATAGACAGAAAGGATGTTGGCCCTTTAACTGGTAGTCTGCTTATATTTGGTGAGCAATCAGAGGACAGTAAAATACAGTGAGTCTGTTTTCTTGGTATGGGCTATGTGAGTTTGCTCTGGAAACAATATATTTGTTCTCATGTTGGTTAAGAAAGTAAAAATACATTAATATATTCAAAAAGTTCAAATTTCAATAATTTTTAACTACCACATAACTGTCTTCTATTTTAACCATTTTTGTTTGCTTTCTTTCAGGAAATGTGAAAGTTATTGCCAAACAAATGCACGATTTGCAGTAATTAAGGTCTGAGACAACTTGTAATATTCTCCAAGTGAGGATATATGCACCCCTATGTTCATAGCAGCACAATTTACCATAGCTAAGATTTGGAAACAGCCTAAGTGCCCATCTGCAGATGACTGGATTAAAAAGCTGTGGTACATCTACACAATGGAATACTACACTGCACTAAAAAAGGAGGAATTCCTACCATATGCAACAACATGGATGGAACTGGAGAGCATTATGCTAAGTGAAATAAGCCAGAGAAAGATAAATATCATATGATCTCACTCATTTATGGAATATAATGAAAAACAGAAACTTATTAACAAAAACAGTTAAAGAGAAAGAGAAACATCCATCAGACCGTCAAACCTCAAAGGGAAGGTAGGGGAAGGTGGGAGAAAGGGGAAGAGATTAACCAAAGGACTTGTATGCATACATATAAGCCTAACCAATGGACACAGACAACAGGGGGTAAGGCATGAGTGGGGGGGAGGGGCTGAGGGGGTAATGGGGGAATAAGGACACACATGTAACACTTTAAATCAATAAAGAAATTTAAAAAAATAAATAAAACAAAATAAGCAAACAAAAATAAATAAATAAATAAATAAATAAATAAATAAAGTGAAAAAAACATCTTCAAAGATTGTTTTTTCATCTATTGTTCTTTGTTATCTTTCTCACTAGATTATAGGTCTCTTTAGGGCAAGAAATATAACACTGAATATAATATAACATAGATTAATACCAGGTCTTAGATATAGTAGGTCTTTATCCAGTATTTATTGGCTTTAACATAAATTTATGTAAACATTCAACTAACATTTTTAAGCAACAGGACTAACTTCTCACACAAGGTGCAACTACCACAACAAACGAGACATGATCACACAACTCATGCATAATCTTATAAATAACATATGAGAAAAATATGGGAAATCATTATAGATGGTGCCTTATCATAAGGACCAATAAGTGACATAGAGAATGAAGGAAAGAAAAAGCATTCTAAGTGCAAAGATCAAGGAAGGTTTCACAAGGAAGATAGTAGATGATCTTGTATAACATCATGATTTAATTTGATTTACTAGAAGATGACAAAATGGTTATAAATGCATTGTCAATAAAACAAAAATCTCTTCTATATTTTGATCTTGAGAATTTTGTTCTAGATTGAAACACCAATATGTGAACGTTCATTCAGTCATCAAATGAACCTATCAATTTCAACATAACACAAGGTTGAAAAATTCACATAGTAAATAATGACTATTTTCAATTGTTGTAGTCAAAAATATTACCTGTAACTTTCAAAAAGAAGGTAAAGGATATAAAGGATGACAATTCAGACTGGTTCTCTGGCGCAAAAGTAAGAAAGCAAGTATAGAAACTAGTTCTTAGGGACATAGTACATGGATTTCTAAACTGTAAGAGCTAAGTTAGTACCCATAAAAAGATAATAATACAGAGGTGAAACATGTCAATTTACAGACAAATTAAAACACTACAGGAAATTAGAACTGTAACCCTAATACATAGTTAATATCATAGTGTGTTAGGGAGAAAGTTATTTTGTCACCTGTGGTTAAACTAAAGTTCAGTCTACAGGAACATTGGAGGGGAAGCAGTCGCAGAATTCTAAAATGCGAGTGCTGAGAAAGGAGGCTGGCTATTTACATTGAAATTCAGGGGAATATTTCAGAAATTTGCTACTAGATGAAATACTAATTTCTTACCTCTTCTCCATCTTCACAAGTTTGATAAGTTTTACTAGTAGCTTGAGGACAATCACCAGGAATTTCACTTTTGGCAATGTGCTCATTGATATCTGCTCCTTAAAAAGAAAACGATGCTTGATTCACAACATGCATCACAACTACACATTATCTTCAAACTAAACATAGACTTGACAACATAAATATAGACATATGGTTATTTTAACATTTTTTCATTCTTTAGACAAATGCCAAGTGTTGTTACAGTTATCTAAACATGAGAATTTACTTTGTAATTTTCTTTTGGGAAGCAATATTCTTGTACATAATACATTGAAATCTTACCTGGAGTGGTGTTGAAATTGCCACAAAGACCGCAAGTTGGATATTGCTTGTGAAGAGTGAGCTTTAAAAGAAATGTAAATGTATATATTTATAAAATATTGAAAATATCTTAAGACAAGCTTTACCCAAACCAAAGAACACATGGCTCTTTGTATTTTATTCTATCTAAGCTGGTTACTTAGGGATGTATTACAGGGTGTGTGATTTTTAAGAACCTGGCTCTAGAATTTGGACTAAATCCTGACTTTATCACTTACTATGATTTGAGCAGTTTTTTTTTAACTTTTTCATTAGAATGAATCTCCTGAATTCCATCATCTTTAAAATAAGATTAATAATAGTATGTACTAATATTTAATGTTTTAAATATTACGATAATGGTTAGTACAATGACAAATACATAGAGATTGCTCAATAAACTTTAGCACTGGTTTTATAATGTATTGTTTTTATAACTAAAAGCAATAAAAAATAGCACAGGATTATAAGATAAACTTACTGAGAGTTTGTTATTTTCATCCCACATTAAAGACAAGATCCCTCTACGGCTGTTCAGGACATTATGTTCTCCATATTTTTTAATGTGGATCAACTTGTTGTTATATGGTATCTGTACACTGGGAAGTATAAAACACAAGTATATATAAATGTAAAAAGTATTCTTATAACACCTTTGTCTGGTAATTCATTTTTCTTTAGTTAGAAAAGCTACTTAGTAATTATTAAAGTTTTCTTTTTTATATCATTTCAGAAGAGATACAATGGCTCTTTTCCTAATATTGGAAAAACTTTTAAGGAACAATAAATAAATCTTTGTGACTTTGGAGTAATTAACAACAACAACAACAAAACACAGTGGATCAGTATAAGAAAATCATGATGAAATAATTATAAATGTTCACAAATAGAATAATATGCCACATTTTATTATCCTGGTATATATTCAAATATGCTATCTCTTTCAAATGTAAGTTACTATGTCTGGAAATCATGGTCTAAGAGCTTTAATCTATTATAAAACCTCAAGTTTATATTTAGTGTTAAACATACAAATGAAAATTGAAACATGCTTTTAACAGTTTTGTTGAATACACATGTAGTCAAAAATTGAGATACTCAAAATAGTCAAACAATAAACTTCTTTTTTCCCTACCTTGTTATAGAAATAAAGATATCTTATAATCCCACATATATCTCTGTTAGAGAGTTACCAAATTCCTTTCCACTAATGTATTAAAAATATCAACATGAATCAAAATAAGAAAAGAGTATATCTCTTCCCCATTCAACTTTTTTGTTTGTTTTGCCTAGGTTACTTCAAATAATTCTACAGCATTTATCCAAACTATCGCATTTACCTTTCTCCATTAACTAAAATGGTATCACCAGATATAGAGATGTCATTATTGTCAAGTAAAACCATTATTTTTTCAATCTCACTGTCACTGTTTCGTTTGATCTCAATATTGAAATCTCCAGATTCAATGCAGTGGCGGCAGAAAGTGAATGTGCATGATGACTCGAAGGAAAAGATACGGCCGTTGAAAGCTTTGTATGCTCCTTTGTCCCAAGTAGAAGCTTCACCTGTAAGATATTTAGAATAAAATATTCATAATTATTCAGACAATGTACTATCTAGTTCTGATTTATGAAAGTGTTATTTCACCAAGATAAAAAAAATCACTGAAAGATTCAATTCTCATAGCCATTAGCTTTATTCATTAGTTTTCTTTCTCACATACTGCAAAAACGCACTAAATGTAGCACCTAAATCCTTGAGAATATCCAAAGTGGGCTATCTACAAAAGAAAACATGAATAAAAGATCTTGTTTCCATTGGAAAAGGAAAAATGAGTTTATTATGGAGGGGAATCTATGGAGGGAAGTGGTGGTCTGCTTAATTATTTTGCTCTTTATACAGGCAGTCTTTTTAATGTTGTTTGAGTTGGTTAACATTTTTATCAAATGAGTGCAAAGAATTCTATTATTTCTTTCTATACATATATACAGTATGTACATGTGTACAGGTGTGTACATGTGCATATATACAATATTTATATGTATATAGTGTCTTTGTATGTATCTTTGAGGAAAAATAATAGTAACTGATGTAATGTTATTCACCATACAATGAACAAATAGATAATGGCAAATTGGTTACTTTATAACCTCACTAAGAAGCCCAGTGCATGCATTTGTATACCAGTGGGGTCTCTCAGCCTAGTCTGTGGGATCAGGCCAAAACTGGCTCTCTGACATTCCCTGAGGGGGTCCCGAAATGCGAGAGGGCGCGAGCTAGACCAAGGTGCAATGATCGGGGTTAGGGAGGGATGTGGGAGGTTGGCCAGCCAGAGAGGGACCATGGGAGGGCTCATTATAGTGAGTGGTTGACTGGCCTTAGCATATCATTAGCATATTATGTTTTAATTGGTTAAATGGCTGACCAGACAACCAGACACTTAGCATATTAGGTTTTTATTATATAGGATTAGATACTGACTAGGTATTTAAATAGGAATAAGAATCACAATGATTTTTACTTACCAATAATTGTACTTGTTTCTGAGTATGTGGGAGTTGCTTCTGGAATATGAGATCCTTTTTCTATTCAATACAATGCATAGGTTAGTTAAATTTCAGGACATATATTGATTTTAAATATACAGTTCATGTGGGCATCCATATAGAAATTAAGAAGTTGGTACTAAAATCTATCAATGGGGTTTGTTTTAGCCTGAATATATAATTTTATTTTGTTAGAGCTGTGATTTGCCAAGGTCATATACATGATTATCTCTGAAGTTCATATTTTTCTTGGGACAATCAGCCACAGTAAGCTCAGAAATTAAATGCTTATTCATTCTGGGCATCTACAACTACAAATATATATTGCATCCCTAACAGAACTATTTTTTTCAACTATAAATTTTTATTGGTCATTGTCCAAACAGGCCCAAGATAGACTGTATTAAACCAGTCTACTATATAATACTGACAATTCAATGATCTATATGTAAAGAAAAATTAATTTTCCTGATCAAAGGGAAAAATCAGTATACCTTGAAATGTTTCCCATGACTGTTTATTTCTAATTCACTGGCCCTTTTATGTTACCAAGTAAATTTATAAGAAATCTTGGAGCAATATCTAAATTCAAGCATAATAAAACAACAACAATAACAAAAGTAAAGATTTTTATATAAATTTTAAAACTTTTTCACAATGCCACTTATTGTGTATCTTGAAGCCACTTCTCTTCACAAAGGGCTGTCTTTACTAGGAGTGAGTGGAAATAGATTTAACTCTTTAATTCAAAACTAAATTTTAAAATAATATACCTAAAATGATATATTGAGGTTGACTTAAAATGATTTACTCTCGCTTATCCATGAAATTGTTTTAAATAATCACTTGGTCATCTAAACTTTAAAGAGAAGAGCACTTAGAAACTCAATTCAAAATGAGAAACACATAATAGGATATTATCAATTTACTAGTATTATTACTTAAATTTTATATAGATATATACTTTTTTCAAAACTGAAGTCATAAATTAAACTACCTGGAGTACTGGAAGGTCCTGTAGTACTGTAGTCAGATGAGCTTGTCACATCTATTTAATACAAAATAATTAGGTTGTTTATGTGCATCTTTTAGTTGGTAAAAAATGAAAAAAGGTTTTAAAATCTGATGGAAAAACTATGGATCCAATTTCATCAATGCTAATGCTAACACACTTAAAACCACATGAAGCTGCATAAGAAATATATCTATATATCTATATATCTATATATCTATATATCTCTATCTATCCCTATATAGATAGATAGAGATAGAGGAGATAGAGATAGAGATAGAGATAGAGATAGAGATAGAGATAGAGATAGAGATAGATAGATATAGATAGATATAGATATAGATACAGATACAGATACAGATACAGATATAGATATAGATATAGATATAGATATAGATTTAGATTTAGATATAGATATAGATACAGATATAGATAGAATTATACACTGAACAACCTGCTGGAGTAACAAAATAAAATGCTTTGCCACTAAATGGACTGACAAAATCACTCTATTCCAGATCAATGTCCTCACAACTTATTCAGGAAAAGAGGTCAGGATTGTAGAAAAAATGTTCCAGATTTCCTATCTCAGTTTCAGTCAAACTTATTCCCACTTTAAATTATTTTACATTTGGGGGATCTAGCTGACATTTCAAAATGTCAATTGAGCAAAGGATTCTGCATTCCTAATAGCTGGAAGTATGAAAACCACTAATCTAGGTGAACAGAGATATCCCTCTCAAGATGTGAAATGTCAAGGGAACCACAACCTGCCATTTCAAAGCCACTAGGTTTACTGCAATTAAACACACTACCAGAAAGAGCACTAATCAATAAAAGTCTGTCTGACTGAGAAAAATGAAAGCAGTTGAAAGGTGACTTCCAATAAGTAGAAAAATCTTAAATTAGTAATCACTCCACAATAGAAAGATAAGAGGCAATTACTTCTTAGTACATTTCTCAGGAGCAAAACCTAAATTTGTATACCTGAGCTAATGGTAGCAGATCTGAGGGTCAGAAATTCTGCATTCCTTGAACCATTTGTACCAACTGTGCATAAAGGAAGTCAGTGGCAATAAATAATGGGCAGTTTTAAATTTCTCAGTTCTGTTTAAGTGTTGGCCTCTAAATTGATGTCTAAAACTTAAGAACAAATTCAAATAATTATTGTTTTTATATGACCAAGATTTTTTTGAACAGATTGATTAATGACCAATTCTGACTGAGATTAACCATTACTACACTACACTATGTCTATTAACTAATTAGACTTCACTAAATTTCCAGAGGCCCAATTACTAAATCCAGCCCAACATGTTATACTGATGCTATCTGCTAATTTTTAAAAAGATTGTCACCAGGAAATATTTACATACATCTTATGACTCTTCACTTTTTATGCTCAAAACCTGAAGAGTAATCCCTAGAACCTGATTTTCTAGTGTTCCCTATTTATTGTAACCAAAGCCTTTTTGTTTAAGACCACTGATACCAACTCCACATGACAGAATTACCAAGACCGAATAAACCTTTCTTTTACCACCAAGTCCAAAATTAAAGGAAAATGAAACTGTTATCTGGATCAATCAGCAAAGGATGTAAATTATTTATTTTTTTGTTTTCCTTAATAGAGCCTGGATCAGAATTTCTGAGCCACTGACATGGGAGCCAAAGCCCATGGATTTATGGACAAACTTTTCCTGCTCTTCCCATTTCCACCAACCTCCACATCTTCTAAGATAAATGGCTCTGACACACAAAAATATCTCTAGACTTACTGTACTTTATTGATCCATCTTTCTTTCATTTGCTTCAATTTTTAATATAAATTTCTATTTATCCACACTTTAATAAATCTACTTTTTCCTGACATTTATTTTTCAAGAAAACTAGTTTGAATATGAGTAATAGAATTTGTAAAGTTCTTCTGTAATATACATTGTAAACATCATAGAAACATAAAACTTAAATGTTTCTGTTCTTATGTCAAACCTGTGAACAAGAGAAATTTTTTAACAAGAGAATTTTTAAAATATTATTTTATTGATATTTAGAGAAAGAAAGAGAGAGAGAGAGAAAAGAAGAGGGAGAAGGGAGAGAAATAGCAATTCGCTGCCTCTTACATGCCCCTACTGGGGGTCAAGCCCAAAATCTCAGGCATGTGCCCTGACTTAGGATGGGGGGCAGGAAGAATCAGTGAGCACTTGAAGCATAGGATGATGTGCAACTAACTGAGCCGCACTGGTGGCGCAGGAACAAGAAATTTTATGTGGCTTTCCCCAAGTCCATAGAAGGTTATTGAGAAATCCTGAGGACAGAAACTGAATATCTTCCTTTCAGGTCCAAGCCCTTTTATTAAAACATTCTACCTATTTGCCTCTTTATTAAAATGTTTAAATTACTATTGAAGATAACACAGATCCTTTAAGAATCAAACATAGTTTAAAAATCTTTCCTATGTGTTCCTCTAACAATAAGTTTGTATTTGTCAAAAAACACAACCAATCCCGGCTTTTGCTCATTGATGATTTTTCTACCAAAGGAAGAAACTAAGAATAACTTAGAATACTGGCAGTGCAATGAGAGCCAGCTCCATTTTTTTGCATTCTCATCAAATCCACTTGGGCCAGAAGGATCCTTACCAGCTTGATTTGAACCACTTGCATTCGCATTACCAGAGTCACTGTTGTCAGAATCACTTTCCTCATATGTTTCCTCTGCAAAAATACAATAATTATCAGAGAAAAGTTACATTCGTTGACTATTCAAGAAATTGTACAATAGATATGGCTTGAACTAGGCCTGCATTTCAAATATAATGTATATTTTCCCTCCTCTCCATGTATCTTTCCAGATACTTCCAAACTGTGTAATCATGGTGTGTGCATGGCAATCAGTTTGCCAAGAGATTTGATAGAATTCCATAAGAGTTTCATTGAGTTCTGTATGATATGAGCAAACAACTAAACATCTCACTGTTGTAAACAAGTATGAATGATTATTAGACATACCAAGTTTTTCAATTCCAAAACAGATGAATGGACAGACAGGAAATGGTGTCCTTCCTGAAAATATCCCAACTGCACCCCTACACCCAAGGCTATTTCTCCCTTTTCAGATACCATGAAATAAACTCATATTAAATTTTAATATGAAGTATTGAAGTTATTTTCCTCACTGAATCTCCATTTATGTAGAGCTATGAAATATAGGTGTTCCTGGGACAAGGAAGGTAAAGTAAAAGGCTAAATTGGCCAAAAAGGAGTAGTTTATGGAACCAGAGAAGATATGCCTCACCTAGAGAAATTTAATCCCTCCCCTCCAAAAATTGTGAGGCTACAAATTGTTTAGAAACCCTGCTTTATGCTATCACTCAGCAAATTGACTATGAAAGTTAAAGAGAAAATACTGATATAGAAAATGAATTGTGGTTGCAGACAGAACCATGAGTAGAGAGATTAAATTTGGGTCCGGAAAGCATTTTAAATTAGTAACTTATACATTATAAAATGACTGATCATCATAATAATGGTACTAAGTAGAAATATAACAGGAGAAAATAAAAAGTATTGGGGAAAAGTTTGGTTTAATGAAAACAGCTTTGCTAAAGTTCTCTAAAGACTGAATTCGTCACTTTCAATGGCACTGGTATTAGTGACTTTAGATTATTCCTACTCCACTGTTGATATTAAGGCCAAGAACCTCAAATAAAACAAAGATTATCAAGTTCTCCCAAATAAAAAAGAAGCCCCTGTTTCCTAGGTAAGCATTTGTCTCTAGCAGTACCTGCTGGGGTGTCCTCCAGCTCTAAACTATCAGTGTCTCTCCGCTTTCGCCGCCTTTCCTCAACCTTTCCTGGAGAACCATCTTCTGTGTTGAAGAATGAAGCAGTAACAGATTTCCTTCCGTCTGGGTCATCAAAGGGTGCACCTCCAACCAGCAAATCACGTACTGTGAAAACAGGAGATTTCACTTGAAAACAGCATTGCTGGCACAACAAGGTGACTTGATGGCCACACTATGAAAAGCCGTATTTTCTTTTGTATCAGCCTAGTTTTTCTGGTAGTGCTTGAAACAACACATGCTACTGATGGACTTAATTGCCATAGTCACATCTTTTTGTCTTAGTTTCAAGACTTCAAGATAGATGAATACAACGGTGATGGAAGGAGACTTGATTTGGGTTGCTGAGCACACAATATAATTATACAAATGATGTATTCTAGAATTGTACCCCAGAAACCTATATAATTTTGTTAACCAATGTCACCCCAAATAAACTGAATTTAAAAAGAAGCTGAATAGATCTGGAAAGATCCATGAGATGTGTCCTAGAAATTCTTCTTTTGGAAGGGCAGGGACTTCCCTCTCTGTTTTCTCCTCCATTGCTAAGCTCTAAGTTTCAGTGTCCAACATTCTCCCATCAAAATATTAGTGTGGAAAGTTGAATCCACAATATGCTTGGCTTATTAATAACTGATAATTTTAAGATAACATACCTGGTAATCTTTTGCTTTTACCTGCAAAGAAAAAAAAGATTAAAACATCTACTCATCATTTAATGGGAGCATTCACCTCTTCAAATCTTAACTGAAAAGGTAGCTCAATGAAGCATACTCTGAGGATTTAAAATTGCAACCCCATCCCATTCTAACACTCCCAACTACTCTTATTCAGTCCAGGATTTTATCATCTTGTCATATACCGTGTTACTACTTACAATGTTTATTGTTTATTGACTGTTCATTCTACATTTTAAGCTCCATAAACTCAAGGTGTGTTTTTTTTCTTGTGTGTGTTGTTGTTTTGTTTTGGTTTTGGTTTTAGGTGTGTATGTGTGTGTGTGTTTGTTTTTGCCTGTTTTATTCTTAAGACATCTCAAGTGTCTAGAACAGTGTCTGAAACACTAAAGACACTCAAATAATATTTACTTAGCAAATGCATTCATCAACAAAACACTCTTGTTAAGGTAATATACTCTATGTTACATGAAGTAGTTTATGCTTTCTGTCATGCCACTTATATTTTTTTTAAATCTCGCCAGTAAAATTAAAATACTTTAGAAGTGATAATGTCTTAATGAATACACTATTCCAATAAAGTTGTGGCAAACATACATTTTGGTCACTGACAAGACAAGAAAATGAAATTCATGATTTATGTGTAAAATTTGAAAACTATGTAAAAATAAAAAAGATATAATTCTCCCTAATGAAAATAAAGGAAAAGAGACTCCCCACTTCTTTTGTAGATAGATCCTTTACTTTAGAAAACTTGTGAGTCCTTTATCTACCTCTCTGACCTAAAAATGCCTTACAAGACAAATATAAAAGTAACCTTGGGCTATTTTGATTGTTGCATATATTAGGCTGGAATGATAGTAAATTTATATTGACATTAACAAAAATATTGTTGTTACATTTAAGAAAAATTCTATGAAAGCAGTCCCAATTTGCTGTGGCTTTTTATTTTGATGGCTAGGGAAACAAAATAATGAATAATATTCCATGATGTTCAATTACCCAAAGGAATCATTAGTAAAACTGTTAGGACTAGATTGGGTTTAATTAAAATAGGCCATTAAGGAATTAATCCCAGAGTACAAAATAAGGGCATGTTTGTTCAATAAAAATATAGGAAAGTAAAACTTTAAATCCACATCCACATTTCTCATCTAGGTACGTGATTTTAGAAAAGCTAATAATCAAAGCAATTTTCCATGTTAAATGTCACCACCTGATAAACAACTGGCTAACTATTAAAATGTCTGACCCAAAATACACAAAAATACACAGGAATATGTTTATTTGTAACAATAAAGAAGATTTTATGCAATGTTTCAGCAATTTTCCCAGTAAGATATGCCTTCTTTTCAAAGAAAAGCACTGCCACTGTGTTGTTACTTGGTATAAAGAGTATAAGAAAAGAAAACCAAATAATTTCCTAAACTGCTTTCAGCTACTTCATCATCTACAGGGGGAAAAAAATTCTGTCATTACTAGCATATTTGACAGATTTGCCAATAGAAAGTGAATCCTGATTACATTCATTTCTTGTCCTTGGGAGATGTTCCCACAGAGATAGGCTCATTGAGTTCAATACTCAGTCATGGATATGGAAGTTATCCATTAACCATGGTATGTTTATACCTCTTTAGAACAACCTTGTAAAATGAATACATGTGCCAATCCCCCAGCCAGTTTAGAGGACAGCCTAGATGCATAAATTAGAATGCAGCAAAATAGTTCAAAGATGATTGCAAAGGTGCTCTGCAGCATTAATTATTACTCATTTGGTGAAACACAAATGTTTTAGTGAACAGATTTTTTTCATGTAGCAAAAATACTGTGTGAACAAAATTTATTTAATTTGAATCAAATTACCTAAATTTCTATTTTATAACTGGATCCCATTAAATTAATGTACATATAGTTTACAAATGATTTAAGGGTTATTATGGCAAACCAAAGTGACTTTTCTTCATATTTAAGTAAATAGCATATAAGTTTGCAAACTTGTCAAGCTCTAGTAAGTATAACTGAGTCAATGACTCACAATAAGAGTATATACAACAAATGGCAAAATTTACATATAAAGATATTTTTATTAAAAACATCCAAATCAGCCGAAGTCGGTTTGGCTCAGTGGATAGAGCATCGGCCTGCGGACTGAAGGGTCCCAGGTTCGATTCCGGTCAAGGGCATGTACCTTGGTTGCAGGCACATGCCCAGTAGGGGGTGTGCAAGAGGCAGCTGATCAATGTTTTTCTCTCATCGATGTTTCTAACTCTCTATCCCTCTCCCTTCCTCTCTGTAAAAAATCAATAAATATATTTAAAAAAAAATAAAAAATAAAAACATCAAAATCATTGTTATCCAAAAGAATTTTCTTTTTTAAAAATATATTTTATTGATTTTTTTTACAGAGAGGAAGGGAGAGGGATAGAGAGCTAGAAACATCGATGAGAGGGGAACATGGATCAGCTGCCTCCTGCATACCCCACACTGGGAATGCACCTGCAATCAAGGTACATGCCCTTGACCCGAATTGAACCTGGGACCTTTCAGTCCACAGACTGATGCTCAATCCACTGAGCCAAACCAGTTTCGGCCAAAAGAATTTTCTTAATAATTATGTGAAATTAAAAACAACAGAATGGCAAAAGAATTTTACATAAAGTTTCCAATATATTTGAGAAACTTCAAAAAACATTTTGGATAACATTTTTATTTGGGGACTTAATGTATTGCAGGTTGTTGGTTATTTTTCAATGCTTCTCCATACTTTATAATTTTTACAAATTTTCTAAACCCAAACTGATCACATGAATCAAGTAAAAGTCAAAGCATATGATCGTACACTAAGATAAACTTCTAAAAATTGAAACTGTCTCAGAAAATCAAGGATTTGTGGTCAGCAAACCTATCTCAGACCTATGGGTATAAATTAAGATGAACAGCAAACACAGCCAGTTAAAAGATTAAGGGTTTCCTATGTGTGCTGATAAATTATTACCAAAACCAAATTGTGTGTACTTAGACAAATACATGCATACATATTTAGCTGAAGGCTAAGGCGAACTGGTTTACAGATGTGGTTTGAAGAGAATATAAATGTTTCTAAACATGTATAATAACATAGCCTCCATATAGGTTAAATACCTGGAAGACTCTCTCTAAAATACAAGTTGCAGTCAAAAGTCATTCCTAAATCCTCTTGCAACAAATAATTATCATAAAACCCATGCATGAATTTTATCTATTCAGAAAAACCCCACAGTGTCTCAGAGTGCACCCTATTACTACAAATACTAAGCTAATGAGCTTGATTGAATTGATGGTGTTCTTGCCCCAGTTGATGAAAGAAGTAAATAAGATTTGGAACTGTATACAAAAATACACACAGATATAATGATCCTATCAGAATATAGAGCTTATGTTCAATATAAGTAGAAGCGATAGAAAGGCAAATCAAAAGCAGATGCAGTAACTCAGAAATCATCTCTGGAGTAGGGACCAACTCTTTTTACACATCAGCGATCCAAGGGTTGCATTGCTTAATATGTATTGAGATAACTAATATGCATTTTGATGTCCTCAAAGAAAGGTGAAACTATGGTTAGCCCTAGCTGGTTTGGCTCAGTGAGTAGAGCCTTGGCCTGTGAACGGAAGGGTCTTGGGTTCAATTCTGTCAATGGCACATGCTCAGGCTGCAAGCTTGATCTCCAGCAGGGAGTGTGAAGGAGGCAGCTGATCAATGATTCGCTCCCATCATTGATGTTTCCCTCTCTCCCACTCCTTTCCTCTCAGAAAGAAGTAAAAATATTTTTTAAAAAATAATAATAGTTTAAACTATGTTTAGAAGCCCCCTATCTTCTTGGGTAAGACAAAATATCCACGGTTCATTTCAGAAAGTATATCTTGTAGAGGATTTGGTTACTTTAAAAAAGAAAAAAAATTAGGCATAAAAAAATTATATTAAGGTTCTAAATTAGTTTATCAATTCAAAACAAATATACACTGAGTGCTCATCCTGCTTTAGCTGCTATTCTCAGCATTGTGAATACAGACTGAACACTGATCAAAATTCTATCTCTGAGGAGTTTACAATTCTGTGGGATACATGAGAAAGGAGTCCTGGCAGTTCACTCACAAAATCAAGTGTGTATGAAACATCAATTTTCTGTATCCCATGTGGCTGGGAATATAAATTAGTGCAGCTATTATGGAAAACAGTTTGGAGGCTTGTCAATAAATGAAAAACAGAACTATCATATGACCCAGAAATTCCACTTCTGGGTATTTATCTAAAGAAAATGAAATCACTATCTCAAAGAGATATCAGCATCCACATATTCTTTGCACATTTTTTACAAGAGACAAGACCTGTAAACAAACTAAGTATCCATTGACAGATGATGGCTAAAGACATGGGATAGTATTCAGCCATAAAAAAAGGAAACCCTGCCTTTTGTGACAACATGGATGGACATTGAAGTAAATTATGTTAAATGAAATAAGACAGACAGAGAAAGACAAGTATTATATGATCTCCCTTATATGAAACCTGAAAAACTCTAGCTCATGGAAACTAAAAATAGAATGGCGGTTGCCAAGAGTTTTGGGGCAGGTGATGTGGGGAGATATTGACCAAAAGTACAAACTTTCAGTTATCAAATGAATAAGTCTGAGGGACCTAATGTACAGCATTGTGACTATAGGTAACAATATTGTATTATATAATAAAAAGTCACCAAGCGTGTAGATTTTAAATGTTCTTACCAGAAAAAAATAGTTATTATGTATGGTGGTGGAGGTGTGACCTGACCTTAGTCTAATAACCATTTCTCAATGTATATGTAATCATCCAATTACACTGTATAATTTTAGCTTACACAATATGTCAATTAAATCTTGATATGGCTGAAAAAAATATTTCTGTGTTTCAAAAGCAGGCTCAGAATACACATTGATATCTCTAAGATCAATTTCTGAAAGGTACTGACCTGTCCGTAGGCCAAAAAATAGGGCTCCACCATCTGTAAAAAATAAAAAAGTAAAAATATCATTTTAAAATTATAGCATATTTTAAGACAATGAAATTAATCTTCTTGTTCTCATTCTTTTTATAAATCCAAATATACTAGCAACTTTTTATATCTAATAATTGTTATATTTCAATATTAATTCATTATTTTGGAGTTTTTTATTAAATAACATCTATCTAGATCTAACTAATACATTTACCTGTCAACATACTTAAAGTTTTCAATGTCAACTCATTCTTGGAAATATATGGCCAAACAAATTAAACCCATAAATTAATTAGTACTTCATATCCTTATAACACTATTAAAATATTTTACAGGTTTCAATCTGATCTAAATTTCTCCTGATTTTATTTCCTCTAAACATTTTCTGGTTAATGTGTTTACAAGTAGTGAATTAGATAAATAAAAAAGAAAGAAAGAAGAAGGAAGGAAGGAAGGAAGGAAGGAAGGAAGGAAGGAAGGAAGAAAGAAAGAAAGAAAGAAAGAAAGAAAGAAAGAAAGAAAGAAAGAAAGAAGAAAGGAAGGAAGGAAGGAAGGAAGGAAGGAAGGAAGGAAGGAAGGAAGAAAGAAAGAAAGAAAGAAAGAAAGAAAGAAAGAAAGAAAGAAAAAGAAAGAAAGAAAATCAACTGTATAGATTTTACTCTACTGAGAGGATGGACTATCCTTTATCCTTATAGGAAATAAGAATGAAATATACATATCTATTTCATGCCAAATCTACATCTTCTATCACTGGAGTTTTTCCACTTAACTAGGGAAGTGTGTTTTCTTTTTCTTTCCTTCTATACATTTATGGTTGGTTATAAAATACAATTTTTTTCTGGTCAATTATATGTATACCTCTTAAATATCTGCCTTCTTTACTTTCTAGCTCTCAAGCTTTACCATCCTGTGATCTACTGAAAATCAAGGGAGTCTGGTTTGAAACAGAGATCTCACTGACAAATAGGAATAAAAAGACACTTGAAGATTCTGCAAAAAGCTGTTTTACAGGTTTTCCTATTTCCTACCATAAACTTATAAATAAATACATAAAACTCTGAATTTTGTCACTAAATCACTAATCTTTGAAATTTCTATTGAAATCATTTCTCAGAAATATTATGCATATCTAGAAATTTATTTTAGAAACATATTCCAGTTCTGTGGTGAATTTAATAGACTTAAATACTTTTAAACACATTTTTAGTCATATCACTTAATAATTTATTTGAAAATAATATGATTTAACTCTGTTCCTTAAGAAATAAGAAATACATTTATGCAAAATAAAGGCAAAAATGTTTATATGTATGCAAAGGAAAATAAAAAAATATAACAAAGCGCTAATACGATTATGAAAATCACTATTACTTAAAGCAAATATTTTCTAAAAGTCCATCAGGTGATTTCCCAGGTGGTATAGTTAAGGGATAGAAACATTTTCTCTTAATCTTAGCAAATAATTGCAGTCCCCTCTATCCTGGTTTCTCATAAAAAAAGTAAATTATACCATACTCCTAAGTTTAGAAAGTACATTTTAAGTGTAGATACAGAACGAGTCTTCTCCCTTTTGCAGACCTTTTTTCTTTAGATGTTAATATTTTTCTGCCCTTTTCAAAAACAGAACTAATTGACAAGAAATGCATTTGTTTCTAATCGTTTTCTATATTTTTCAAATTTTTTAATTAACAAAATTATTCAATGATGTCCTACCTTTTAATTAATTTCATAAATCAATTAATTGATCATCTAAACTATCTGGGGAAGATCTTAGTTTAAGAAATTTTCTCTACAAAATATTATTTAGGTGATAAGCTAGTCTTTTAATTCGTGATATTTTCATGATCTGTGAAAACAGCAATTACTAACAGTGCAGGTATTTAGTCTTAATGTGGCTATAACTTCAAGATAGTCATTAAAGGACAAACTGTGATGAAAATTAGTAACAAATACTACATACATCTTGAGTAACTTATTCATGGATAGATCTAAGCAGATTTACCCTGAAGACAGGCTTGTTAGAGCTGAAATAATACCTGACAGGTTGAAAATCCAGGTGTGTTTTTTTTAATTTAATATATTACTCTAAGATATTAAAAAAAACTTTGCCAGGAAAAAAATGTTTGAAGTAGAAAACACCAAACGTTGAAGCAAGCATATACCTGGATCTATCACATTTGGAAGGATCTTTCAGTTAGTCCCTTACCTTTGCAGAAGACACAAAGTGTCACAACCAAATACAAAAAGATCAACTTCATGGTAGTAATTTGGGACCTAGAAATAGAGACAAGTCATCCTGGAGAATCAGATCCACAGTGGACCCTCAAGCTAGAGCTTTTATACCCACTCATGCCACCGTCTCTCGTCATGGGCTAGGCGTGGTAAACTTAGTGATGACAGAACAAAGGTAAATATCACAGCATGCCAAAGACGAAGTCCATTTCAAGTCAAGTTTGTGTCTTCTTTATGTGACATCTTCTGTCTCAGACCCACTCCAGTTCATGCCAAACCCAGCCCTGTGCAAACAGTGAAGGCAGGAACCAAAAGTCTCAGGATTAAATACCAAACAGGCTGATGATATGCATTTATCTGTACCTATTCATTATTGCACAAGCCTTAATACCTCAAGAAACTCAAATATTGTAATTAAATATTTCAATTGCCTCTACCTTCACACAAAAAAACTTATTTTAAACATTAGGTTTCCTTGAAACAAAGAACACTTTATTTATTAATATATCAATAGATATTTCAAGAAATGTATAACCTAACAGAGATATAGGTATAGATACTGACATACTAAGGTATATAAATGCACCATGGTTATAGAAATAGCATTATTTTTCATAGGATACATAATGCTCCAGCAAGATACATTTTTATCATGAACTCCTTAATCC
Source organism: Antrozous pallidus (assembly GCA_027563665.1). Classification (NCBI taxonomy): domain Eukaryota; kingdom Metazoa; phylum Chordata; class Mammalia; order Chiroptera; family Vespertilionidae; genus Antrozous; species Antrozous pallidus. The sequence continues at coordinate 77,143,897 of CM050513.1, forward strand.
TATACGTCTTATATAATAAAGAGGTGATATGAAAATTGACCCTCACACCCTCACACAGATAGCCACTTCAAGATGGCCAGCAGGGAAGACCAGTTGTGGGCAATTGGGCCAGCAGGGAAGGGCAGTTGGGGGCGACCAGGTCAGCAGGGGAGGGCTATAGGGGGCAACCGGGCCAGCAGGGGAGGGCAGTTGGAAGTAGTCAGGCCAGAAGGTGAGGGCAGTTGGGGGCACTTAGGCCATCAGGGGAGCAGTTAGGTGATCAGGCTGGCAGGCAGAAGTGGTTAGGGGCATTTAGGCAGGCAGGCAGGTAAGTGGTTGGGAGCCAGCAGTCCTGTATTGTGACTTAAATCTCAGGTTAAATCCCATGGGCCTAAACTGATAGTCAGACATCCCCCAAGGGGTCCCAGATTGGAGAGGATGCAAGCTGGGCTGAGTGTCAACCCCTCCTCCAATAGATGAATTTCATGCACCAGGCCTCAAATGAATATATAAATAAGTAGAAGAAATTAAAATAAGAATATCAGAAAAAATGTTTTAATATACAGTAATAAAAATAAATAGAAAGTACACAGCATGGATTTTATATGTAAGTATTCCAGAGTAAAGGGAGGAAGTTCAAGTTAGGGTCGAAGAGGAGAATGTCTGGTCTGTGCTATGCAAGGCAGAGAGGAGTAACAATCCAGGAATCCTGGTACCAACCAGGTGGGCCTGAAAAATAGAAGGGCAAATTCCTTCACTTTGATGAGAATCTGCTTTATTTCTGCTACGATCACTACCAAGAAAAGACTTCAGAAGCTAAAGGGAAAACAATCATCTGTGTATTTTCTCCAGAAAATCAGAAGCAGCCCAGAAAAGGGGGGAAATATATATGGACCCTTTCCTTCCCCTTTATCCACTTATTTCCTGAGTAACCTAAAGGAAATAAACAGGTGGACAGTGAATGCTTTTACTAATGTGCTCCTTGCTCTAGGAAAGGGGTATTTTTTTTCTTTTTCTGTTTTTACTAAAAATAATGGATTTTTATTTGCAGATTTCAGTTGTACTGTGAACATTGCAGAAAACAAAAACAACCAACCAAAATGAAATGTCACAAAACAACTAAACAAAAACTGAGGCTCTAAAATTGCATTCTCAGGATCCAATTATTATTATTGTTAGACTTAAAGGAACATTATTTTTGGAGATGAAAGGAACAAGCATATCCTAAAGTATCCTCTAAAGGACAAATGAGAGTGAGCATCAGAGTGAGGTGCCAAGGGGTAGTGGAAGTCTGTAAACTGGACACTGAGTACACTCCTGTCTTTATTTGTTCATGAACTTTTTGGTTTGCTCAGCTTGGTCCATAAATGCCCCATTTAGCAGCATCCTGAACTCTGATTTATAGCTATCCAGCACTGGGCTGCTCTTTGAAAAATATTTTCTTTGTTCTTACCAATTTTTTTCTCTTTTTTTATCCAATTTGTTGGGCTGACAATGGTTAATAAAATTATATAGCTTTCAGATGTACAATTCTATAATACATCATCTGTATATTGTATTGTGTGTTCATCAATCCAAAATTAAGTCTCTTTCCATGCCCATTTATCTCTCCTATACTCTCTCCTACCTTCCCCATTCCCCTCCTGCGGGAACCCACCATTTGCTGATACTGTCACAAGAGTGCACAGAGGTCGATGGACCTTGAGCATTAGCAGAGCTGATGCTAAGCACCACATCTATTGAGATAGTGGTGGCTCAAGGCAATTCCCTAACCTGATAATCCTTTTACTGGTTACTAAAGTTTACCTTGGATATGCCTGTATGCATTGCTAAAGGGCAAATGTGTATTCAAGTAAATAAAAAATGGACTGGCCAGAAGTCAGTGTGCTCATCATGAGACACTCTCTGGCCCCCAATGCCTTCTAAATTCATATTTCTTGCATAGCATTTTCATTTGTCCCTCAGCCCCTTCTTCAGATCCTGAACCCCGCCATGCAGGTCACAACACACTCCCCATCTAGCAATCACTATACTATTGTCTATGTCTATGAGTTTTGTGTGGGTTTTTTGTTTAATCCCTTCACTTTTTTAATCAAGTCTTGAAACCACACTTCCCTCTGACAGCTGTCAATCTATTCTTTATCTCTAAGTCTGTTTCTATTTTGTTAGTTTATTTTATTCATTAGATTCCGCATATGAGTGAGTTAGTTTATTTTATTCATTTTTGTTAGTTTATTTTATTCATTGGATTCCGCATATATGGTTCATGTCTTTCTCTGAATGGCTTATTTCACTTAGGATAATGCTCTCCAAGTCCATTCATGCTATTGCAAAGGGTAAGATTTCCTCCTTTTTTATAACTGAGCAGTATTACACTGCGTAAATGTACCACAGCTTTTTTATCCACTCTTCTACTGATGAACACTTGGGCTATTTTGCAATCTTGGCTATTTTCACAATGCTGCAATGAACATATGGGATGCATATATTCTTTCAAATTAGTGTTTTGGGTTTCTTCAGATATATTCTCAGAAGTGGAATCACTGGATCATAAGGCAGTTCTATTTTAATTTATTTTTCTGATGTAACTCCATACTGTTTTCCCCAATGGCTGCACCAATCTGCATTCTCACCAACAGTTCACAAGGGTTCCCTTTTCTTCACGTCCCTGCCACCACTTGCTGTTGGTTGATTTATTCATGGTAGGCATTCTGGTAGATGTGAAGGGATATCTCATTATGGTTTTAATTTGCATTTCTTTGATGGGTAGTTACATTGAACATCTCTTCATATGTCTATTGGCTGTCTGTATGTCATCTTTGGAGAAATGTCTATTCTGATAATGTGGGATTCCTTTAATCTTGGGAGAGACACGAAAAATATCATGGAGAATATATTTTTAAGGGCTGAAGCAAGAAAAATAAATGGAACTTGGACATGCAGAATCAGGGAAGGTTTCTAGATGGAAAATGCATTTTGAACAATGTCAAATGCAATTTCAAACATTCTGAAGTTTCAACTCCAATTTCTCTCTTTCCAGATCACTCATTCTAGTAGTCTAATTCCAACAATCTCTGGCTTCACTCCTCTCAACAATTCAGGTACCCTCTTACATGGTTTGAATTCTATCATTTATCATTATTTCCATGCATAAATTTTTAACTTCCTTGGCCCTATCTATACTTGCTTGGAAAAACCCCAACCATGGCTTAAATGGCTTAAATGCAATTTCTCTCCTCTCTACTGCATGTAGATTAATATGACAGGATAAAAACACACAGTCATGCTAACTTATTTTTCTTAAATCTGTTACCAAGTGTGCCCTTAAAATAGCCAGGTAATTATATTTTCTACTCCATTTGCTTTCACATGCTTCTACTTTATATTTTCTCTAATATCTAATACCTCCTTCCTGTCCTCCCACTTAGTTAATGACCTCACTTCCAAGTTTACTGAGTAAAATAAAGCCATCTAAAGAGAAACACAAGCTTCCTTTCCCAGAGATTCCTAATTACTGCCATTTACCATGTACTCTACCTTCTTAATACAGATGAACCCTCTGCGCTGCTATCTAAGGCTCCTTCTCATTTGTGTACTGGATTCCACCCAACTATATTATGCCAGTAATTTATTCACCTCTATGCTCATCATCAGTGCTTCCCTCCCCTTTTACATTATTCCCAACAGTATAAACATTTCCATTATTTGCCCTTCTTTAAAAAAATATAATATAACAAACCAAAGCACTCTATGGTATCTGAATTAAATCTTAATATAACATTTATTTTAGTTTATAATATGTTTTTATTGACTCTTTTTAGAGAGAGAGGGATAGAAAAATAGAAACATTGATGAGAGAGAAACACCAGTTGGCTGCCTCCTGCACATAACCCACTGGGGATTGAACCCACCATCCAGACATGTGCCCTGACCAGGTATCGAACAGTGACCTCTTGGTTCATGGGTTGATGCTCAACCTCTGAGCCATATCTGCTGGGAAATAATGCTTTTATTTTTAAAAACCATTGAACTCACTTCCCTTTCAGCTCTTTTCCCATTTCTCTGCTCCCCTTAATGAGGAAACTTTACAAAGTGACTTGGGCTCATTGCCTCCATTTCCTGACTTCTCATTATCTCATGACTAATTCAACTCCCATTAAGTTTACACTCCATCATTGCATTGCCCAAAATGTGCTCTTGTCAAGAACAATGGAATCCAACAGTCAGTTTTCAGTCCTGGTTTCATTGACCTCTTAACATTTAATACACAGTTGATTAATCCTTCCTTCTTGTTACACTCTGACTTCTGCAATTTCCAGGGTTGTTGTGTTTTTTTCCTACCTCATTTGCAGTTTCCTCTTATTATTCTCTTGCTGATTTTTTTCTGACTTCCATAACTTATTTTCTTAAATAATTATTACTTTTAGTTATAGTTAATGTATAATGTTCTATTTGTTACAGGTGTACAACCCACTGATTAACATTCATATAATTTACAAAGTTTGCCCCAAAGTTTCCCCGATATAGACACAATTGTAGGAGTACAGTGTTTCTTTCCTCCTCAAACCACTCCAAGGATTTCACTGTAGGTTATTATTTTCACCTTCTAAGATTTCAAGGTCTCCATCATTGATAGCATCATAAGAGGAAAGTATTTTACAAGCAATTAAAACTATAAGCTTAGCAAATGTTAAATATTAATCCTAAAAGGAAAATTTTTTATAGGAGGCAGAATGTACTATTTTCTGGAACTTTCCATTGGGTAACTTGTTTTTACAAGTAAATTAAGCACTTTAACGCTTTGGCAATAGTGTATCAACTTGATAAAATCATCTGCTAATACCAAAAAATGTACTTCATATCTGATGTACATAAATTAAAAGCATATCCATCAACAGAACAATCGTTGAATGTTTCCTTCTTGATTTAAAAGGATGTGGCTTAAATGTCTGTACACCTAATGATACACTGTCAGAGGAAAGATCAACAGTCAAATGAACAATGGCACAAGTATGAGTAAGATAGTTTGTTCTTTTAATAGCATTTGTACCAGAAGGAAATACAGAAAATGTTTAACAGTATCTATTTGGATTGTGGAACAAGAAGTTCCCTATTTTCTTATATATTATGATCTGAAATTGCACTGGAAAATTGAGCTTCTGAAAATGAGAAAATATTTGTTATAAGGGAAGTCTCATACCCAGGAAAATAAGAACATAATTACATTTTTGAATAAATGTTATTTAAATGGATATAATTATTTACATATAAATAAGACTTAACATTAGATATATATGCATAAATAATTTTCTATGGTAAATAATGATCTCCAATTTAACTTGTCAATTTTTTTAAAGTAGTTTATTTAATAGGCAGAAGAAACTGGTAATGTTGAAATAGACTTACAAGATAATTTTATGAAAGTAAACAAGAAATGTCAAGATTTTGAGCACATTAGAGTGACACTGGTAGTTACAGCTTAGTATACATTTCCCTAAGTAAAATATTAAGAATTTGAATACTGGCTTTCTTCTGTTAAAGAAATCTGTGGTGAGCCATATTCCTGACAATAATAGCTTTACGTCTGTGCCTTCTGTCTCTATTTGTATCATTGAAATGGTTTGTGCTCCATCTAAAGCCATAATTTTAAAGATCATCTATCAGTGGTCCTACATAATTACCCCCACGTTATTATATCAATTGTTTCTTTCCAAGTTTATTCTTCTACTTCCAAACATTCATTGCTATCTTTCCATTTTCATTGCACCTTTGTATTGGACATACTCCTCTACCCACTTCAGTCAGCCTTCCATTCTATAAACTATTCTCTAAATGGTCACCATATATGGTTGTATGACCACATTCTTTTGCTTTATTCAATCCACATAGATCCTTCTTGAATGGTCTGTCTCTTGATTCCACTGATTACCTCTTTCTTTAAATTACCTTCTCAACCTGTCCCTTCTTCTATCTCTTATTAGTATGGGTATTTTCCAGACCCTTCTTTTTCCAGTATATCTTCTGCATTAGCCATCCCATACTCTCCCGTTTTAAAAGTAATAGTGTTATGGGATGAATTGTGTCTCCCAAAGATTCATATGTTGAAGTCCTAATCCCCAGTGCCTAAAAATGTAACCATATTTAGAGATAGGATTTTTAAAAGGGTAATTAAATTAAAAGGAGGTCATTAAGCTAAACCCTCATTGGACTTAACTTGTATTCTTGTAAGAAGAGAAATTTGAATACAGCCATGTACACAGGGAAGACAATGTAGAGACACAGATAGAGATGGTCTCTGAAGAGAGGCTGGGAGCAACTCCTTCCCTCACAGCCCTCAGAAGGATCCAGCTCTGTGACAACTTGATCCTACTTAGACTTCTAACCTCCAGTTCTGAGAGCAAATAGATCCAGGTGCCAGCAGTTTGCGATAGCAACCCATAACAAACTGATACAGATGACCTCTCAACAGATGGCTTACAAATAGACCTATGTCTCCACAATGTCCTCTGGGTCTTGGATCGGCATCCACCACTTCCTACTGGGCATTTCCATCTATGTTTTACAAGAAGTTTAAATAAACATGATAAAATCAAATTAAAATGATCATCTGACCAAACCTACTATTCTTCTCTACTTCTTAGTATGTTTCAATACAAAATAATCTCATCTTAAATTTTCAGAATTATTTTGCTTGCATGGCCTTAATTGTAATGTTAAAATGGAATGAAGCATTATGTAGTGATGTTAACTAGAAACAAATGATTCATTTCCATTACCTCTAAGCTATTATGCCATTATACCATACTAGTTGCCCGGTGCATGAAATTTGTGCATGGGGGGGGGAGGGGGTTAGTCCCTCAGCCTGACCTGCCCCCTCTCACATACTGGGAGCCCTTAAGGGATGTCCAACTGATGGCTCACCCCCAGCCTGCCCAGCTTTAGGCCTTGGGCAATCAGCCATCTCCCTGCTCAGCTAAGCTCCAGCTGCCTGTGACCACCCAGCCCCAGGAGCTGGACGCTCACCTCCGCTCCCGTGCCCCAGCCGCTTGCCCCGCGGCCCCCCCCCCCCCCAGCTGCCTCCAAGCTCTGGTGGCCTGGGCGCCTCACTTTAGTGCTCCTGTGCTCGCCGCGCCCTAACCCCCCCCCCCCCCCGGCTGCCTCCAAGCTTGGGTGGCCAGGGCACTGCGGCACTCACCTCCGCTACTACTTCATCTCCACCCCCGGGGCACAGCCCTCGGCCAATCAGGAGCCAAGGTACGGTCACATTTGCATGTTACTCTTTTATTAGATAGGATTAGTTAATAATGCCCTATTAACACTTGACAGGGTAGGGAGAAATCAAAACTAAAACTGAAGAAATAAGAACTACAGAAATTTAAATTGTCCTGTTCTCAGACAATTTTACTTCATTTAGTGGAAGTATATTAGTGTGTTTTATTTTTAATAGAGAGATAACATGCATTAATACACACATTAAACATAACTACATCCTTTAAGGAACTATTATATAACAAAATCCCATTTCACCACCAAGTAGGTCAAGAGATAGAATATTTCTCAGCATCTCTACTCCCCACCTGCTGACTTCTCAACAGAATTCTTTCCCTTCTTGTAGAGATAGTCACTCTCTTGACATTCGTAATCATTATTTCTTGGCTTGCTTTATAGGTTTACCACTTATACATGCATCCATGAACATTAGGGTTTTTAATTTATATGAATGGAGATATTCTGTGTTCGTTCTTTCTGTTTTGATTCTCTCACCTAGTACTACGTTTATGAGACTCGTCCAAGGCTTTTTATTTGATGTTTTGTATTTTCAGTTTGATTTCCCTGTGAAGATGGCTTTTAATTTATTCTAATTTAGGTTCTCCAGGCTTCCTGTGTATACATAGGTTGGGTTTTTTTTATCAGCTATAGCTCTTTCTTAGCCACTCTCTCTTCAAATATACCTTTCTTACATTCTTTCTTCTGACACTTCAAGCAGCCATACATGAGACATTCTTATCATATCGTACAAGACCCTTGAGCCCTCAGTTTATATTTTCAATCTATTTTTCTATCTTTGGTGCAAAAGTTATTTGACTTACTTTGAGTTTATTCACTTTTTTTTAAATCCATACCTATAATGCTATCAAACCCACCCATGGCACTTCTAACTATAATTACTAGTATTGTATTTTTTTCTTTTTAGAAGTTTCACTTGGTTGGTTTTCACATCCCTTTGGCTATATTTGTAGTTTTCTGTGCCCTGAAGAAATTTTCAAGTTTGTTTTTAATCTCAGAATTCTGGGCTGCACAATTGCAGCGTTTGGACTCTCAGTTGGTCTCCTTTTGCTCTGAGTTGATTCTGAAGCTTCTCTCTCATGTTGTCCTCTTTTCTTGTGGACTATGTTTATGTAGGCTCTTCACAGTTTATTGCCTTTAGATTCATTTATATTATTTGTGAGATAGGATAAATGTGCATTTCTACATAGAAGATGTATGTGTGTGTTTTTTTCAGGCACCTAAACACTACCAGTAGAGCTGCTTTCAATAATTAATCTCCTGATTTTTTAAAAAACACGAGGTATAAATCTAGTCTGAAAATCTCTCATGACTTCAGTTACAGTGCCTCAGATTCTTTTATCACCGCCTTCCTATGCTCAGCAACAAGACAATTTGATTGAGGAACTGCAAACGTATGAGTGAGTTGGTTCTATTTTGCCTTTATTCTGAGAGCATACCTCTTTTGGGTTATAGCTGTCCACATTGGGTGGATCCTTATTTATGTCTCTGTCTCATGTATGCCACAAGTCCTTCAAAATGTCATCCCTGTTTCATCAGAATCAACAAATGGGTTCAAAGCAATTGGTTATTTATACATGCATTTATTACTTTAGGGACATATTGGGATTTTAGTTATCTGTCACAGATGCTGTTCAATGCCACCAAGAACTGAAGGACACATCCCCTCAGTTGCTGGGAAGATTGTCAACTTAGCTTCCAGATTTCTCCTAGAGATATCTCTGCCGAAAGTGTTGTTCTGCCCAAGGTCATTCTGCCTTCTTCAGGCATCACACTTCTGATGACTGGTTTGTGTAGGGACAAAGGCCTGGCCCTCTCATCCCAACTTGAGTTCAACCTTGAGGCCTATCTCAGCTTCAAAGTTTTCCATGAGATTAACAGAAGCCTTGTTATGTCTGTCACACTACCCATTCTGGTAAGAGAATACACTTGTATGATTTCAGCACTTTATAAATTCCCCGACTCTACCTTTCTTTACTGGTAGTTCTATGGCTGGACTAGTAATAAAATAATAAAGTTGAAAAAACATTAGATCAACAAGAGAAAAACCAATTTGACATGATAATCACCACAATACGACACTCAGATAATGAGGCTCAAAGACATGGTTAAACCAGGCACCCGGTATACTTTTTAGACAAAGAAAGAATAAACTTGTGAAGAATTGACAGGACGAAAAATAAAAAAGTTAGTGCTCACTAAAAAGGAATCTAAGGAAGGTTTGTGTATTCATTACAAAGAATTTAAACAAAATAGTAAATTAGAAAAGAGGCAGTAAGATTTAATTAAACAGCCTTCTAAGCCTCTATTAAGAGGGTGCTTTCCGGTGCAGGGAGGACACCTATCACATGGGAGATTTATTTGCTGAATTCCAGGACACAGGGGACGGTAAGGTTCCCTTTTGGCACCAGCCCATTGTCAAGTAACTTTAATTCAAAGTAATCAATATGCCATAGCAGGATATTTCAGGGTGCCCTGCCTACGGCCTCAAAAAAGTGATCCTACATATTTTTGGTAATGTTTTTGTATGATTCTTATCTCATATGGCTGCCTTGGCTTCATTTTAGTTGTTACTTGTGCATATGTGTGTATGATTGTGTATTTCTATTAGTTACTTTCCAATATTCATGTATTCTTAAAATTTAGATATATCTTATAGTGTACAGATGCACTTTTTATTTTTTTATAATCTGAAAATTGTCTTAATTATTTCATTTATTTTATTTACATCTAATGTAATCACTAATATATTAATTATATACCTATATTTTTATGTCCACTTTTCCATGTTTTGATTTCACTAATTTTTTTGTTTTTATTTGGATGAAAAACATGCTGAGTTCTTTTTTTCTCATCAACTAGTTTGGACTGTATACATTCCACTTATAAGTGGATTTTATTTTCAATAAATACAGTCAGCCCTTTGTATTCAGGCTTTGCCTCCATGGATGTGAAAGGCCTACTTTTGAGTCAAAAGCTACACTCAAATTTTGGACTGGACAGTAGTTACACCCCTAACCCCCAGGTTGTGCAAGAGTTAGCTGTACTCTGTTCATATTCTTTTAGCAGTTAATCTAGAGATGCCAATACATATATATTTATCAGAATCTAGATTTTTTTTTAGTATGGGAGGTGATTTTTCTTCTTTTTTAAATTTACCTTTATTGTTAAAAGTATTTCAGATGTCCCCTTTTTATATCATTGTCCTCTTCCTAGCTAATTCTTCTTTGCACGTGACTTGCCTGGAATTAATTACATGATTTCATGGGCATGATCTTATTTACCCTCATCCCACTAGAAAAGCTGGCTACACCACTCTTGTCATTTTATAGATGAGGAAACTGGTTCTCTGGCCATTTGGTGATTTAGTCTGGTTCAACAACCTAGTAAATGCTGAATCTGAAATTTAGACCAAAGTCTTAATATCTCTAAATGTGGAATTCTTCCCACTAGTTCCTTTCAGGGCATTTTTTAAAATTCTTTTTTTAAAGTGAGTATTTAGGTAAGTTTTAATAATTGAGTAATAATGGCAGCATTAATTAAATGAACACAGAGCCTCCAAATGAAATTTTATTAAAGAATAGTCTTCATTTGAATGTACAAGTTCCTCTTCTATTTCTTTTTAGGCATATTTTGTTTAACCTGAGTTGTAGTCTGTCATCAAAGAAGTCCACAGCCAGAAGGATATTAAGAAAATTATCTCTTCTCCAGGTCCATCCATGCTGTCACAAAGGGTAAATGTTTCTTCCTTTTTAAAGAAGAATAGTATTCCATTGTGTAAATGTACCACAGCTTTTCTTATCCACTCACCTATTGATGGACACTTGAGCTGCTTTCAAATCTTGACTACAGTAAATAACACTGCAATGAACACAGGAGTACACATATTCTTTTGAATTAGTGTTTTGGGTTGCTTTGGATAAATTCCCAGAAGTGGAATTTTAGTGAAATAAGCCAGTCAAAGAAAGACAAGTATCATATGATTTCACTCATAAGTGGAATTTAATGAACAAACTTAACTACCAAGCAAAATATAAACAGTCTCATAAAGAACAGGCAGACTGCTTGGGGTGGGGGTGGGGAGAATTGAGCAAAAAGTGGGGGGGGACCCATGAATATGAACAATGTGTGGTGATTGTGGCACGGAATGGGAGTGGATGAAGGTATAAGAGGGCATGGGGATATAGTGATGGGCAAAAAAAAAAATAATAAAGAAAAGGGGAGGGAGGGAGGGAGGGAGGGAGGGAAGAAGAAGGAGAAAAGAAAACTTATCTATTTCTAAAAACAGTTACTTAAGTCAAAATAACAATGTTCCTATTTATCTGTCTGTAGCAAAGATTTTCTGGTTCAATCCTTTGACAAAGATGTATGTATCTGGTGATTGGCAGCAGAAATCCAGCTATATCTTATCACCAGAAAACCCTATTTTGCCTTTAAATATCTTCTATCTGTAGTTACCTAATTACTCTGACATATGCCCCATCTGCAGTAAACTGTGTATAACAGGAAAGCAAAATACTGTCAGTGTGAGACAATCAATTTGCAAAACATTTCCTCCATGGGGCTTCCACTATGGTAAAGTACCTTTCCGCTGTCTACACCAGATGTGCATTCTCTGGGAGTGGGATAAAACAAGCTCATCTTCCCAAGATAATTGCACATGTGATTCCTCTGCCTCCAATGCTCAATTCCACTCCGAATGGCTCTACTGAAATATTAACTCAGGGTGTGTGTGTGTGTGTGTGTGTGTGTGTGTGTGTGTGTGAGAGAGAGAGAGAGAGAGAGAGAGAGAGAGAGAGAGAGAGAGAGAGAGAGAGAGAGAGAGAGAGAGATCCTTCTGGATTTTGTATTTTCTGGCCAAGTAGACACATTCTCTACTCTCCTGTAGTACTTCTAACACAAGATTTATCACCCTGGTTTGTATTTTCATAAAGAAAAGGGGATAGCAGCCTCCTCCTCTGGGTGGTCAAATGAGCAAATGTGGGGAAGCTCAGGGCAGTGGCACACAGATGGTTCTCCATGTTCGTTTCCAAGTCCCTGATGGCCACAGAGCAGCAGATTCTCGAGGAGGCCAAGCAGTGGCCCCCAGGACCCAGGTGCTGAGACTCCTTCTCTTTCCCTGTTCTTGGTCCTGGGCTGAGATTCCCCCAAACAGCAACTCCCAAGGAAGCACACAGGCGAAGGAGGGTGCAGAAGGAGAAGCAGGCTTCTGCTCACCACTCACACTTGCTCAGGCTACAGGCCTTTGGGTCTTCCCTGCTTCTTGCCTGGGAGCCAAGGTACTAGGACCATCTGAACGCTGTAGGCGGTGGTTCTCAACCTTTCTAATGACCCACAGGTCTCGACCCACAGGTTGAGAACTGCTAGTAGTGTCACCCAAGACCATCGGAAAACACAGATATTTACATTAGGATTCATTAACAGTAGCAAAATTAGTTATGAAGTAGCAACGGAAAGAATTTTATGGGGGGGAGGGCGTTACCGCGACAACGTCACCACAACATGAGGAATTGTATTAAAGGGTTGCAGCATTAGAAAGGTTGAGAACCACTGCTAAGGAATCGGGAAAAATCAACTGTCTGTGTACTATCAGCAGCCAGATTCTGAATTACTATTGGAAGCCATGGCACTCAGAGTGGGAAACTAGCTAGAATGGAGCATGAGGAATTCCATTTCTCCTGAGTGATTTATGGTTTAAGGTTTTACTGTATTGCTGATGGCTCCCCGTGAAAAATGCTTCATTTCCCAGGCTGTGTTACACTTTCTGCAGTGATGTATTCTATCGAGATGAAAAGTCCCAAGGGTTTTGGGTTTATCTCTTCTCCATATCTGAACATTTGTATGCTCACCATCTTCTTTGGTACTTCTGCTGTGTTTCATCAATATCTGTCTTTCTCACTTGATAAAAAGTTGCATTGTAGTTAACATGGTTCACGCATTATCAATAGCACTTACCAGAGTTAGATGAAGGGCTCCATTTTTTTTTAAACACAAAACTTCCCTGAAAGAATCTTTTCTGTTAAGATAAATGCTTATGTTTTGATAATGATGAGCAGATTATTTTAAGACTCTGATTAGGAAAATGTTTAAATCTCTGTGCCTGCTTGTTTCTCTCTCTCTCTCTCTCTCTCTCTCTGTGTGTGTGTGTGTGTGTGTGTGTGTGTGTGTGTGTTTGTTTTGTTTTGTTTTTAACTCAGTTGCTATAAAATTGTATTCTTTGTTTCAGTATTTAAGAGTAAACAGTTCTTTTAAGAAATATATATATTTTAAATATATATTTTATTGATTTTTTACAGAGCGGAAGGGAGAGGGAAAGTCAGAAACATCGATAGGAGAGAGACATCGATCAGCTGCCTCTTGCACGCCCCCTACTGGGGATATGCCCGCAGCCAAGGTACATGCCCTTGCCGGAATCCAACCGGGACCCTTCAGTCCGCAGTCCCACGCTATCCACTGGGCCAAACCAGTCTCAGAAATATTTTGTGAGTCTCTTCAGAGGCAGATGCAAGAAGGAGACAGGAATATTCCCAGAGCTCAACCACCGCCACCATGAGCCTCCTCCACAAATCCTAGGACGGGGACCCTGAGGAGCTGCAGCAGTGCGAAGAGGAGAAAATGAACACGGCCCCCTCTTCAGTGGGTCAGGAACAACACCCAGCTGCCCATCAACAACAAGAAGCTGGTGGGAAGGCTTTTGACAGGCACTGCAACATGTGCTAGGACATGGGAAGGAGGTCCCCCAGAGTGGCAAAAAGTCCAAACCATTCAACGGACCGCTGCACCTCCAAGATTACCTGCGCCAGGACTCAGCACTGGCAAGCAGGGCTTCCTCCCTGCTGTGAAAACTCACTCCCTCATCCTGCAAAGACCGGCCTTTTGACAGGAGAACAATAAAATCCTGTATTTTTTCTAGTGGAAAAAATTTTGTGAGAACTTAAAAACAGAACATATCAGCCCTGACTGGTTTGGCTCAGAGGCTAGAGCATCGGCCTGCAGACTCAAGGGTGCTGCGTTCGGTTCCCATCAGGGGCATGTACCTTGATTGTGGGCACATCCCCAGTAGGGGGTGTGTAGGAGGCAGCTAATTGATGTTTCTTTCTCATCTATGTTTCTAACTCTCTCTCCCTCTCCCATCTTCTCTGTAAAAAATTAACAAAATATATACATAAAAATTAGAACATATCACATTTTATCCTGGATTCCTGAAAACTAGTTGTATTATAGAAAATTGAATAAATCCTCAAAAGAAAACTTTAGTTAACACTTCCTATAGTGGATTGTCCCATACACAGATTAATACAAAGTTTCATATTAGATGGATTCCAGATCTATATGTGGAAACAATGAAACATTATTAAAAAAATTTAAATTCACAGGCTTTAAAAAATATTTATTATTCCACTTAAATACAATGTTCATTTATATATTTTTCCATATTGTCTTTTGTAAAAAAATGCATATTAATACAAAGTTACAATGAGAAATTTCATAGGAACAAACAGCTCCATCATTTCTGACTTTTAAAAACTACATAACAAATTAAAACATAGGTCCCTTTGAAAAGTATAGTCTTTCAAGGTTAAGAATTTGATTACCCTTCATTTCGTAAAATAGATGAAGAGATGAATTGGCAATTACAAAATAGTCACAGGAAAGTCAATAAAACATAGGGAATATAATAAATCATATTGAGATCACTATATACGGTCCCAATTGGGATACTGGAAATATTGAAGGCAACACTATGTAAAGTATGATTGTCTAACCACTAAGTTGTATACCTAAAACCAATACAAAATTTTACAAAAGAATTTGATAACCCTTAATATAAACAAATGTAAAGTCTCCACATAATAAAATGCCAATCAGTGCTGAAAATACTAAATAGATGAATAACCCAATCATAGGGAATTGTCTAAAATGATTCACCATGTCTTTCTAGTTAAAGCAGAAATGACAAATTGTTACCTATATATCTGGCCCCAATACTCCTATTTCAGGATGATATTTTAAAAATGTATATATAATTTAGAAAACTACATTAGGAAGTACCCACCATAGCTAAAGCTCCTTTCTTCTTCAGCAAACTAAAAAGTATTGTATATTAGGCCCCATGGTCTGGGTGGAAATTGTAGGGTTCTACAGTTCTGAAAACAGGGTTTCTATCTGAAAAATGTAGGATTTGCAGAGCCAAAAATTTAGAAATGAGATGAGTAGAAATAGTAGCAAGTGGGGAGTGGTCTGGCTTAGCACTAAGAATCACAATAAAAGCATGAAGCTATCCATGGAAGGACTGAACATTGCATTTATATGTTATAAAATTCAGGGTATCCACATTCTAAGATAGGGTACTAAAATAGGAAAAGATAGAGGGCTGGGTATGAGGGCTTTGGCAATCTGTGACATTTTCCATCAGTATATTTTGTGGTTTCATGCCACATTTTTTCAGATGGAGTAAAGTTGTAAAATGCATTATTTGCATCAGCAACCAGTTGGCTTTCCTTACAATATAGGATTTTATTAGTGCAAATGCATTGACTATTAACAAGCACATATGATAACTGTATTTAAAAGCAATCTGAAAGAATGTATTATATGAGAAACTGTCCTAATATTTTTAATCTACTTTGCAGGAAATCTGGAAAGTAATCAAACAATAGTCTTATTTTAAGCACAGAATGTAAAATTAAGTTACCTTCATTATGGATAACAAAACAAAAAGTTTTACACGTTGTAAATTTTAGTATAAGTGTTGCAATTAAGTATTTTTATATATTTTCTTTCATTTCTTAATTCATAAAATTAATTAGGATACATAGGAATTATAATTTTACACTTTAAATAGATATTTTTCAATGGTAACTATTTTTACAATATTTACCTTTAATATAAAACATATAAACATTCTTTCATATACACATGAGCTACTTCAAAAAGTGGGAATACCCTTTTCATATGTAAACATTTTTTAAAGAAGTATTTACAAGAGAATAACTTTCCCATCTAAAGGTAAAAATGTATGTGATATCCCTCTTATTCAACATTTACTCTTCTTATTTTTTCAGCTAGTTCTTTTCTCACTTCAATATGTTTTTCTAAATTTTGCACTTCATGTGGAAGATTGATGTCCCAAATAGACAAGCAGGATTGTAATTCTAGAAAATGAAAAAAAATGAAATAATGTCTCAAAGATGTGACATAATACATTTTTATTTTAACTTCATTAATTTATATGGTTACTTTGGACAAATGCGTATGTACAGATATAACTATATGTAATGTACTAAGTTATTGCTGTTTATATATAAAGATTCCATTTGGGAAATGTTTTTCAAAAATTGTTAAACTAACAACTAAATCTTTAAAAAGAATATGGACCTTTAATAACCTAATATCTAATTTTCTGAAATAGAGCTTTTTAAATACTGTTCAAAATCAAGATCAAATGGATAGGTAAGATGCAAGGAAAAATGCCCACATTTAGTTTAAATTTGGGGTAGTTCTAATTTTATAATAGCTACATTATAAAATTGTACATATACTAATAGTGAAAATTATAACAAATCTACTTTGTTTTAAAATAAATATTTAACACCCCTAAAACACTGAAAATTAATTTTGAAAATTGTGTTCAAATTATTTGCACTATAAAGAAGCTATCAATTAAAAATGCTTAATGTCTTATAGTATATGTATTGCTTACTATAAATGTATAAAGCACATGTTATAATCATCCATATCATCACACTATGTTTGGAAAACAATATCCTATTAAACATTACCTTTTTGGTGTTGCATATCTTCAGTACCTTTCCAGTTATATCCCAAAACCAAAATGGCATTTTTAAGGCTTCCTTTACAAAAAAAAAAAAAAAAAGAGTAAAGTTCCACTGAAAATTTACAGTTCACATTTTAAGACACTTAATTTTCATTTTACTTTTTCAGAGACACCTAATTATATTTAATAAAAAGCTCTACAAGAAGACCAGAAACTCTTTATAGTTAGAAAATTTGTGATCTGCCTCTTTCTACAATATTTATTAATTGTGTGGAACTGAGAAAATAGCTTAACCTTTCTCCAAAATGGGTTTAATATTTATACATTACCCCTCCACCAAAAGTTATATCACATAAGATTGTGTGTGTGAAAGTATTTTGTTAAGGCATTGGCCAAATGGAAAGCATCTATATGGAGAGTGGCATGGATGGGTACACGAATAACTCTGTCACAAAATCATTCTCCTCAAGTCATTCATTAACTTATTCATCAAATAGTCACCAAAAGTCCCCCATGTCTGAGGCTTAGGCCAGACCCTGGGAATAAAGGGGTGAACAAACACATGCAAATCCAACCCATAGGAGTTTATGTTCTAATGAGATTAGTTACTAATTAGTAACTAAATTAACTCATCAGAAAATGCAAAACCTTCAGGCAGTATGAAGCATGGTATTTAAAATGGACTAAACATTATTCTAGACCAGAAGAGCTAGGAGGAATGTGGCAAATGATGTTGGCTAAAGAGGTGGGTGAAGTCACATCATGCTCTATCTTGTATGTTACATTTAAATTTGTCTTTATTTTAAAAATCAATTAAACCCATTGAAATACCATTAAAATGTCAGTAGGGAACAACCTTGATTGGTCCCAAAGTATACACAAATTGAATTAGAGGATGTAACCACCTTGGAGGAGTAAGATTAGAGAGCAACTCACTATAGACCACCTGCTCTGTTTGTTGACTTGTATCCTGACAGTTACCAATCATCATTGGTAGCAGCACCTCATTCTAACTCCAGGGCAACTCTGATATCCATGCATGGAAAATGGGGGATGGGGAGGAGAAACATTTGTCTATCCTTTATATATTCCTGTAAAACAATTTACTATTTTCTTCACCCTATCAAATAGTTTATTACTTATTTGCCAAAGCGACACAAATTCTACTTTCATAGAACTTAATCTCATCATGTTATTTTTGTGATCAAGTTTGTACATATACTAATAGTATTATTCTAAACCAAATAATTAGTTAAAAGTAGACTATTAAATGTGTTTATTTAGGTAGAAAATATTTTTCACGCACTATCATTTCATCATATTTAAATGAGCAAGGAAAGATAAAGTCTTGAGTAAAACATCATGATTTGTCAATATTTGCATATTGAGGAAGGAGTTCAGCATATCTTGTTACAATAATATAAATTTATTTATAGAATGAAAAGCCAAACAGAATTCTTTAACAAGGATGGGAAGCTTAAACTATAGTAAAAATAAATATTTGCTTTCATTTCTTTGGTCAAAAGTAAAAAAATACTCAACGTTGTCCATTTCCCATTTTACCTTAGGTATAAAGAAAAAGAGGAAGTAAAAACCAGACTTTGCTTTTGGAATAATCTGCTTCCCTTATGGGGTGGAGAGCATCCACTGTCTCCATTTCTTTAATGATAATATTCAAAATGTGTCCCAATCCTATGCTTCGCTATGTGAACCTCTGAGACACTTCAAGTGACACTGGAAAGTGAAGGGAAAACTTAAAGATCAACATATTTTATAGTCTTAGAGAACATGAGAAAAATCCATAGGAAATACACGTGCCTAACTGCGCTGTCATCATGACGCGGACAGAGTCACAGAAGTTGTGAATTATGCGGATAAGTCTGAGAGTCGAAAGGTCAAGGAGTAGCATGTGTCCTCCGCCGGTTCCAATCCAGAGAGCCGTGTTCTTCTGCAGGCAGAGAGTTTTCACTCTCCCTGAGTAAAACATATTTTGTTTGGACTCCTTATTCACTTTCACCATTTCTTCCCTAAAACCATAAAGAAAGTATGCATGAATGCTTTTTCAATGATTAAGTGATACAACAGATGTGTCTATAGACATATACACAAATATATAATGTTTTAATCATGAATACATAACAGTAGACATTATAGTTCATTAACATTATACAAAATTAGTTTTTCTTTACACTGAATGACACTAGGCCATATTTTTCTACTTGAAGGACAAATTATCAAACAGAACACAATTGCCTCTTAACTTTAAGAAATTTTGAACTCAATAAGATAAATACAATATTTATAAATAAAAATCCAGTACAAAAAGAATACATTTTTCCCAATGAGAAGGAAAAACATTATTTTCAAAAGCTTTCCAAGAAGTATAAAAGCCTCAAAGAAAAATAAAATTATAATCATTTATATGTAAAAGATATCAATACAAACCACTAATTTCCCCTCTGAGCTAACAAATAAGTCATCACAAAAATGAGGTATTAGAAATAAAAGGATCCTAATAATTTTGGAACTTCAGGTGTCAGGAGACCCTTTACCAGGCAGAACTATCAGCATTTCTGCACAAAAATCTCCTCCCCAGGCAGGGGAAAAGCTATAAGATAAGAAGATCCTAGGAAAGAAAACTTTGAAGTCCCCTTTCATGGACATAGGGTCTAATCTAAATGTTCTTCAGAGTATAAAATGTATTCAGTAAGAACAAAACAAAAGTAGAACATGGCTACCAAGTCAGGCTGGTGATGGTCTATTTCTTTGCAGTAGCAACAAAGGATGTGCTTGATGTCAAGTCTGAGGTTATCTGGACACGCTGGCTCTCAGGCTCAAGGTTGGTCCTCCCTCTGTAGTCAGTGTATTGGTCAGTCCGGTGCACCCTTCTCCCCCATATTTTTGTATTATTTTGTGACCTTATACTTAAGGACACAATATTTTGGGACCCACATCTAATTATTAGTAATATTAATACTATAATTAATATTAACACTATAATTCTACTAGATGTACAGCCAGCAATGAATACAGTATGGTCATTTTTAATAATGTACTATTTTTTCATTAGAGAGTATTGTCTATAATACTTTGAAGAAACCATTAATATTATGCTATTTATTTTTTTCCAAAATGAAATTTGCTGGATTCCAAGACATGGTGCTGAAAAGCATGAACAATTTTGTTTTGAGGTGTTTTGTTTTTTTTTTCTTTTAACTTTCTATTTAGAGATAGAAAAGAAGAAAAGTAAGTCATACTTGCCCCGTCTGTAAAATTTGAAGTATAAAGACAAGACAGCTCTTACCGGCATAAAATAAAGAACCAATGACATTGGACCTATAGTCACCAATAATATATTATACACTTAAAATTTTGTTAAGAGATGGATCTTGTGTAACTCCTGCAACAAAATAAAATTTAGGAAAAAAAATCCCAATTAATTTACTTTAGAAAGTGCGCACAGTCTATTAGTTCACAGAGTTTTTCCGTTTTCTTATCCCACACTTCCACAAATGGGCTGTTTTTCTTAGCAATGTAGAGAGCCCTGTCCACCACCACTGCTATGATGTTGGAGTCACTGACAGCTGCATAAGAAAACCTAGGGGGAGAAAAAGAAGGTCACTACTATTCATTTTTCTTCTATTTTAACATGTAACATGACCTTGAATGAGTTCTTAATGCACGTAAAATATTAACAGCATTTTCAAAAAGAAACAGGCTAGTGTATTGGCAGTGTTTTTTTTTCTTTCGCTTTTCTAATATGAACTAAATATATATCTTACTACGGTACTTACTTTTGGTCACTTTGTACTTTTCACTTGATAATAACATAAAAGATCATAATTAATGTTTATTTCTGGCTTTAATTTTACTTTTTCTCTCTTTAATATTTTTTATTGATTTCAGAGAAAGTTAAAAGGAAGAGGGAGAGACAGATAGAAACATCAATGATGAGAGAATCATTGACCATCTGCCTCTTGCAAACCCCATACTGGGGACTGAGCCCACAACCCAGGTATATACCATGAAGAATATTTGAACTATGACCTTCTGGTTCATAGGCTGATGGTCCACCACTGAGCCACACCAGCCAGAGCTTATCTTATTCTTTATAGAATTTTATACTTCCCAAATATCCAAAACATCACAGCTTCTAAAAGAAATATCATCATAATATTAGTGACTTTATGATGTGGTAAGAAAATTCCATTGTCAAAAATTGTTAGCCAAGGAGAAACCAAGATGGCAGCATAGGTAAACACCTAGGCTGCTGCCCTGCATAACAATTTCAAGAATACAACTAAAAGACAAAACAGACATCATCCAGAACTACAGGAAAGCTGGCTGACTAGAAATTCTAAAACTAGAAGGAAACAGAAATACACATGGATAATCAGAGCCGCTGCAAACCTAAGGTACGGAGACTCGCATGCACGTGGAGAGGACGGGGTGTCTGAACCCCTGGCAGAGGTGCTCTAGAGGAAAGAAGACAAAAGCTCCAGGCTGCGCTGAACCCAATTCATATTGCACTGAACCCCATTTCTGGGTGAAACCCAGGGGATCCAGGGCCTTACCGGGGTAATCTGGATTGTGAGACAGAATATCAGGGGAACAGCCAAAGGCAGAGCTCGGCATGCACACAAGTGCACCCAGAGAAGGCAGACTGTTTACTCTGCTGCTGGCATTATCTGGCGGGAAAAGAGAAAGGAGCCCCAGAAGTCGCTGAAACCCAGTTCCAACTGCACTGATCCCCAGTTCTGGGCAAGACCCAGGGGACCCAGGCCCTTACAGGCAGAATCTCAATGGAACAGCCAAAGGCAGGGCTCTGGAGGAACACACATGAGTGCATGCAGAGAGGGCGGACTGTTGACTGTGCCGCTGGCGTGGTATGGCGGAAGGGAGAAAGGAACCTCAGACAGCAATGAAACCCAGTTCCCACGGCATGGAACCCCAGTGCCAGGCAAAAATCAGGGAATCTGGATTCATTGGGGTATAGACTGGACAGTTTGGCGGCAGGTGAAACTCAAGGGCACCTTTCTTGCAGAGGTGCATGCAGCGATTGCCTGTGGACACTAAGACACAGTGACCTCATGGGGCAGGGCTGACTGGAAGCCAAGGCTGTCAGCTCCACCCTGAAACTCCACCCTGCCCAGAAACTCCACTCTATCCAAGCTGAGCACAAAGACTTTAGCAAATTAGCAAGTCTTGTCCCATAAGGCTGTCTCCCAGCATAGACACAGCTGATCCTCACAGCCAGTTGGCCTGGAGGTCAATTCCTCCCAGTGATAACAACAACAATAAAGACTTATCTGCAACAACACTGTACACATAGTCCACAAAGAGGTGCACCAAGACTGTCCAATTCAGGTAACAGGGGAGGCCAAGATACCTAGCACACAAAGCTACCCTACCAACTCAGGGAAGCAGTGAAAATGCAGAGAGAAAGAAACAGATTACAAACAAAATAAATGAAGGAAAACAAATGACTAGATATAGAGTTCAAAATCAGTTATAAGGTTTTTCAAGATGTTCCTAGAAAAGACCAATAAGTTTAGCGAGACCCTTGAGAATATGAGCAAGACACTTGAGGATATGAAAAAGGTCCAACTAGAAATTAAACATACTGACTGAACTAAAAAAATATTTTATAGAAAGCCAACAGCAGACTAGAGGAATGCAAGAATCAAAAGTCAAAGATCTGAAATACCAAGAGGCCAAAAACACTCAACCGGAAAAGCAAAAAGAAAAAAGAATCCACAAATTTGAGGATAGTGTAAGAAGCCTCTGAGACAACTTTAAGCACACCAACATCAGAATTATGGGGGTGCCACAATAAGAGAGAGAGCAAGATACTGAAAACATATTTGAAGAAATTATGACAGAAAACTTCCCCCACCTGCTGAAAGAAATAGACTTACAAGTCCAGCAACAGAAACTATGCAGGGCAGATGGGAGTGGCAAGAAATTTTCAAAGTGATGAATAGCAAGAACCTACAACCAAGATTACTCTACCCAGCGAAGCTATCATTCAGAACTGAAGGTCAGATAAAGAGCTTCACAGATAAGAAGAAGCTAAAGGAGTTCATCAACACCAAACCAGTATTATATGAAATGCTGAAAGGTATTCTTTAAGAAGAGGCAGAATAAGAAAAAGGAGGAAAAGGTGGCTGCTTCAAACTAGAGCATGAATGGAACTAGAGAGCATTATGCTAAGTGAAATAAGCCAGTCAAAGAAAGATAAGTATCACCTGATCTCACTCATTTATGGAATATAATGGACAACACAGACTGATGAACAAAATCAGATCCAGAGACAGAGAAGCATTGACTGTCAAACCTCAGAGGGAAAGTAGGGGAGGGTGGGGGTAAGGGCAAGAGATCAACCAAAGGAATTGTATGCATGTATATAAGCCTAATCAATGGACACAGACACTGGGGGAGGGGGGAATGGGTGATGAGGACACATATGTAATACCTTCATCAATAAAGAAAATTTTTTAAAATTTTAAAAAATTTTTAGCCATCCATACCTATAGTTATAAAACATAAGATGTTAAAATAAATTATAATAGCAATATCTGCAAATATTAAAGCAAAATGTATCTTTGTATCAACAAAAGCCATTCAAGTTATAAGGGAGAAAAATCCACATCTTTCCCCTTTGAAAATAAAGAAAAATGACAAGCATTTTTAAAATATCAATTTTTCAACCTAGGACATTTGGCATTTTACATATTGTGCAAACAGACTGGCTAACATAGGTCCCATCTGTATTGGCAAACTTCTAGTTAGCCTTTGGGACTTAACTGAAATGTCAGTTCCTGTGAAATTCTTCCCTGACCTATAAAAATAAATTAATCATTCTTTATTTCACACTAGTATAGCCATAATATTATATATCTTATCTATATACTAGAGGCCCAGTGCACAAAATTTTTGCACAGGGGAGGGGGCGGGGATGTCACTCAGCCTGGCCTGCACCCTCTCCAATCCAGGATTCCTTGGGGGATGTCTGATTGCCTATTTAGACATCCCTTTTGCAAGCCAGGACCACTGGCTTCTAACTACTCACCTGCCTGCCTACCTGCCTAATATCCCCAACTGCCCTCCCCTGCTGACATGGTCACCTCCAATGGCTCTCCCTTGCCAGCCTCATCTCACCCCCAACGGCCCTCCTCTGATGGCCTGGTCGCCTCCAACAGCTCTACCCTACCAGCCTGATCTCACCCCCAACAGTCTTTCCCTGCTGGCCTGATCTCACCTCCAATGGCCCTCCTTTGCTGGCCTGATCTTGCTCACAATGGCCCTCCCCTGTTGGTCTGGTTGCCCCAAAGACCCTCCCCTGCTAGCCTTATCTCACCCCCAATGACCCTCCCCTACTGGCATGATCTTGCCCCCAACTGCACTTCCCTACATGCCAGTTTGCCCCTAACCATCTGCCAGCCTGGTCACCCTCAAGTGCCCTCCCCTGCTTGCCTGATTACCCCTAACTACCTCTGGCCCGCCCCCCGCCCCCACATGGCTCTGTCCAGAAGGAATTCGAATGTCCAGAAGATGGCCAGTCGACCCAGTCTACATATCATATTACCTTTTTATTAGTATAGATATAAAAGCCTAAGCAACCAGCTGACCAGCCAGCAGCTAAAATCCACAATGACCACCAGGGGGCAGATGCACCAACCAGTAGTTATGACACGCACTAAATACCAGGGGGCAGATGCTCAAAGCAGGAGCTGCTGAGCTGTGGTGACTTGGCAGTTGTGATTCTCTGTTAACACCCCTGGAACCAGAGAGTAGGCAGCCCGATTCTGAGGTGCTTCACCCGAGAACCACCCTCTCACAATCTGGGACCCCTTTGGTGAAGTTGGAGAGCTGGTTTGGGCCTGATCTCGCAGGCCAGGCTGAGGGACCCCACCAGTGTATGAATCCATGCACCGGGCCTCTAGTTAAATATAAAATTATATTTATTAGTGTGGCCCTGACACTAAATTGTATATGTAAATGCTTAAGGGAAAGGACCAAGTTCTTTCTGTAATTTTCTTGTTTAGTCCTCCAAACATGCCTGTGCAATAATGTATATTACAGTCCTCAGGTAAGAGGGGAATGGAGATTTGAGAAGTTCCTGTCCAACTTCACATAACCGATACATGGCAAAGCCAATATCTGAACTATGATTGAAACTCTTATCTTCTGCTCTACACTGCTTCTCATTGAGAAATGTAATTAACAAGAACCAACTTCAATGATTCAGTTAAAACACAACTTAGAAATTGAAACAAGATTTATATTTAATTTTATTCTTGCTTGAAATTAGTATAACTCACTCTACTGTAGAAGGGACTATCAAACTAACAGAGGATTTAATACCTGAGTGCCTATGTTTCCTACAATCAATACTTAATGGACATTATCCAAAACACATGTAAAATCTATAGATAAAAATATTTCCTTGCAAATTCTTTTCCTGATTTGATACAGAGATAACAAAATTGTTAAACACTTAGATTGATAAATACTCCTAAGATTACCATAGGTTTCCATATTTACTCCAATTTTGATTAGGCTGGGTGATTTTTTAATGCCCTGCTGCTTTCTGGGATTTTCTATTTTCTATAATAAAAGTTTAATCTTATAATATAAGATTATACATACATAAGATTATAATATAAATTATGTATTTTAAAAGATTTTCATTTGGAATTATCAACAGCATTTTTTTTACTTTATTATAAAGAATAACACAAATACAATGACAAATTAATTGCATACGCAGGAGTAACTTACAGCTGATTTGTCCTGGTCTCAATTAGTTTCTGAATGGTGAAATCATCAGAAAACGAGAAAAGTTTGGTGCCACATCCTCCCCACACAATGTTTTTTTCAGTTGAATTCACGGATTCACTCAAACACATGAGCGGAGTCCTGACATTTCCTATATTGAGTATCTTCAAAGGAGCAGCTCCTTTACACTTTGCCACAAAGAGAAAACACATTCAGTTTATTGGGTATGTGCAGAATAAAACACTGTACAACTGAAGCTTTCTAAAAACTACTTTCTCACCTTATATGGTTACAGACATTAAAATAAAAATTCAGGATACATTTTAAAGGATTTATAAAAACAGGGTTCAATTCAACCAGTATTCAAAATATTATCCTATAACCAAGTTCTTTACTTCTCCATGCAAAGATTGTACTGTAAATAAATTACATATTTTACTCTACTTCTCTGTCTTTCATTAGATGATAAGCTTTTTGATAACAAGGAGTATGAAGGGGTAGAATTCTAAATGAGTAGTTGGAACCACAGATAAATAAGTGCTTTATTGGTACATGAGAATCTAGAGAACAGAAAGTTAAATGATATCTTCAAAGCTAAAGAAAAACTTGAAGGCAAACCTAATTTAAAACTTGTTTCCTTTGTTTTTTCCACAATATATTTATAAGTAATTACCAACTTTGCTTACATAAAAATAGGATCATTCATATTTCTATATTATACATCAGATCTCATTTTTATCCTTAGTTTCTTTCATATAAAGCATACAATCAATCGGCAAGTATTTATAGAGGATCTACAGTGTACAAGACTTTATGAAGCCATAAAAAGACAAAAAGTGGAATTTATGGTCCTTGCTCTCAGGGAGTTTATAATCACTCTAGAAGGAGTTGGGGATGAGCATACATAAAACAAAGCACTTAAAATAAATTTGATGTAAATTGCATTCAACATTTACCTTAACACTTTTATCTTCAAAAATTGCTAAGTTTCCATCAGCAGTTCCCACCAAAAGAAAATTTTTTTGCCTGCTAAAAGAAAAAATGTCAAGATTGTTACAAAAAGAATACTTACCTTCACCAAGGTGGCCTTAACCTTTTCCCTAGCTTGATTAAATCTTTAGACAGGCTTCTTCCTGACTATAGGTCCTTAATCCCTTTTCTTACATTATTTAGTTAAAAAAAAAAAAACACACCTTACAACTGTAAATTCTTCCTCAGCCCAGTTGAGATATAAATCTTCTTCTAGCCTCTTGCCAGTTTTATAGGCCTTTCTCAAGAATCCTGGATCCCTCCCTTACAAATATATTCAAGAAAGAGTGGCCCATCTCCCACAGTCTCTAGGCTGGATCCCAGCCTAACTTCAATAAGGACCAATTTGCCAAGACAGATGGCTCAGTCTCACTGGCAACTTCTCTTCACCCCAAAGTCTTCCAGTACTTTCCCACTACTCATTCGAGTGGTTAAGAACGGGGTCCTAATATGAGATGACAGGAAAAGGTTTGACTGTGGGTGGTGGGCACATGGTCCTACATACAGAGTTTGTAAGTTAGTAATCAACACATGTAACCAATATGCTCATATAGACTAATGTCACCCCAATAAAATTTAAAATAATTTTTAAAAAAACTCCCCTGACTTTTATTTCAGCAGAATCCAGTCTCTCTCCTCTATTGCAATAGTTTTCAATGAAGTCTTCTTTGCTTATTTAACTACATCTGATGAAATTTTTCTTTGACAATATTTAAACAATTGCAACTTTAAAATTTCAAACATGGTTTACTTGAAATGTTCAGCTGCCAAACACTTGGGCTTCACATTTTTCTAATATTTATTTTCTAATATTTATGGACTTAACAAAGAGGAGTTTTGGGGTGCAATAATCTTAATGGCTTCTGAAAATCATCCTGCCAGATTGATTACAGCAACTAAGCTGTTACACCTGAACTTATGCCATTTATATAATTTCCTTTGAGATAAGATCCTGACAACTGATAATGGTTAAGCATTTTCACCTATTAACAACTTATGAATTAATTTATTGACCTTTTTTTTCAATTTGATAGTTAACCCATATGTTTTAGACTTACACATAACAAGCTATTGATATATACATATTCAAAGAAAGAATGAATAAGAAGTCATCTTTGAAGAGTCCTGCAAAGGTAAGATGATGTGAAGAATGATAAATAAAAATGGAATGCCCTGACCAGTTTGGCTCAGTGGATAGAGAGTCGTCCTGCAGACTGAAGAGTCCCAGGTTTGATTCTGGTCAAGGATATGTACCTTGGTTATGGGCACATCCCTAGTCGGGGCGGGGGGAGGGGGAGTGCAAGAGGCAGCTGATTGATATTTCTCTCTCATCATGTTTCTAAATCTCTATCTCTCTCTCTCTGTAAAAAATAAATAAATAAAATATATTTTTAAAAAAACACAAAAAAACAAATGGGATAAAACCAGGAACAAGGCTGGTGGCCTAAAGAAATAATTGGTCTTTTTTATAAATACCTCAGTTTGATCTGCATCCAGAAAAATAAATACCTTTGTGGCTTCCCACAATTCTCTTTAACAATAGGAAAATGTTACAACTGAGCAATCTTTGCTGATGCTATAATAATTTGCACACATTTAAGTCATGTAAAAGATATGTAAATTTACCCCAATGGTCAAATTTACTAGTGTACCTTTGTTTAGAAGTGGAATTGCAATGCAAGCAAGTAACAGAATCAGTCATCTTTTCAAGGGTATGCATCTTTTTCCCATCTTCAGTATTAATGACGAGGAGCTCGCCAGACTGTGTCCCAGACACAACCCAGCTTTCCTTTTCCACAGGTAGGTGCACCAAGGTGAGGCACAGTATTCTGCTATTGGTAACTTCCTATTATGAAGAGAAAAAACACTCTAAAGAAACTGATTCTAGCTTAACTGACCAAAACTTATAGAAAATAAAAATATTCTGCCATCCACATATTGAACTCTTTTAATTTCTTCCTTTTGTTATTAAAAACAATACCAATTTTATTTAATCTTCAAAAATAGATGAGTTAACTGGCAAACAAGCTTTGCCTATATAGAATGCATCTGAAACTAAAACTGAAAATTGAAAGTTACTTCTCACCATTGCACACTTCATCAAAGTAACAGGAGATTTTTCATTCTTAAAAGTAATGTTTAGGCACAACATGTATTTCAAGACAACAGTGAAAAATTAGGTTATTTATAAAATCTAGGAATTTATTTTCTATCTGCCAATACAACTTATTGCAGAAGTTGTGCCCAGAGCCCCTCTCTCAGTTAGGTGCAACTGCCCTGAGCTGCTCTGGGTGTTGGCTACGAACAGCTCAGAGTTGCACCCTTCACAACAGACCTGCCCTCAGCTACTGAAAGCTGAGGAGTTGTACCCCCTCCCAGAAATGGCTGGGAAGTTATACCACCGCTCTCCGTAGAAAGATTGTAGCCAATGACTGGTTGATATGTGGGAATAAAGACTGGCCCCCATGCCTCTTGGGGGGGATAAATCTGTGCTTTTTTTCATACTCCAGAATTTCTTATAGATAAAGTCTAAGGCTATACTTCCTCAGGAAATACATTTTGTTAAGATTTCCCCTTGCTCTTTCTGGCTTCCTATACTCCTTAAAAGTTTCTCTCTCTTCACCTGGCCAGTGTGACACAGTGGTTGAGCATCGACCTATAAACTAGGAGATCACAGATCAATTCCTGATCAGGGGACAGCCTGGCTGGCAAGATCTATCCCCAGTAGGGGACATGCAGGAGGCAGCCAATCGATGATTCTCATCATTGACGTTTCTATCTCTCACTTTCCCTCTGTCTTCCTCTCTCTGAAATCAATAAAAACATACATTTTTAAAAATTTCTCCTTACATCGCTTATACAAGATTTTTCTCCCTCAGTCTCCATTTTAGAGACTCTGGCCTATGACACACATATACTGCAATTTTCAAACCAAACACATACTGTTTAATTTCATATGCATACTCTTATCCTAACAGAAAGCCAATTTAATAATACTCCTAAACTTGCTTTTCCTTCATTTCTTCCTAAGTAACGTTTTAACTAGTACATGATTTAAGGTTATCTAACCACTATGTAGTACATCTGAAATTAATAAAAACTAATATTGAATATACTGTTACTGGTATAGTCATCATGGGTTCATTCTTATAGTAACTGAAAAAAAAAAATTATAATCTGCAAAAATAAGTGTTCTATAGCATATCTAATTTAAAGAGGATTTGGATTTACCTGCGAAGTAAGTCTTTCAGTGGTTAAGTCAAGAAAGGAGAGCTGGCCTCTGTCCCTGGCCCCGCAGCCCAGCCAGACGCTGGCATTCTTGGAGCCCTGATTTGCAGCAACCATGCACTCCACAGCGAAGTTTTTGGGTATGGATATGCGTCTCATCAGACAGATTAACTCTGCTGAGTTCAAAATGTCAAAGACCTGAGCAAGTTTAAAAATAACAAAACAACACACATCAACATCAAGTTAACACAGGCCCTTCTGAGAGACCATCTTCTTCCACATAATGTAGACCTACATGGTACAGCTCTATCAAGAAAAACCTCAGCCAGCTAGCTAACCTGTGACCCACTCAGAGCAACAAGACTAATAGTCCAAACCCACAGACAAAATTACATTAATATAAGACATCTTTTTAAACTGGGCATGATATATACTCTTTCTGCATATGTGGTATGTTTCGTAACTTGAAAAGAAAATCTGAAAAGTGGCGATGACGGAAATTGAGCAGGGTCACTCAATTTCACACGGCAGAGCCACACCATGTTCAAAAGTTACTTAGGAAGATAAATAGTTGAACCAACTGAAGAGAAAATGAATTTTGATTTGTGGCAACAAAACTCACAAATCACCTCTTGATTCTGTTTTTATGTTTTTCCTTCGAGCACTAAAGAACTAGACAGACATTGTAGAGCTCTGTAAGGAAACAGAACCAGGAGTCACAAATTAGAATCAGAGCCACTTGCTGCTCCTCATAAGACCCTGAGAAAGCTCCTTATTATCTCAGTACCTCATCTGACAAGAGTGATGAGTTTATCCATCTTGTTTAGTATGCATTGCTATTAAAAATTACATATGTCAAAGTTTTTTAATTATGTCATGTACTGAAAAAATTCAGCATAAAATACAGATAAAGTATCATTGAAAATAGACGAAAGAAAAAGTGAAACAACAATTAAGCTATGAAAACTTCACTGTGATAATGTCTGTGTGATTAAGACCAGTGGTAACTACAATTAGAAAACCAGTAGTGTTAACAGCCAAGATGATTATAAAAAGTTTGATAAAGTCAGGTAAATGTGTTCAGCTATTTTTTAAGTAGAAAATTTAAGTTGAACAAAAAATAACTTTCAACAAATTGTTATACAAAATCAAAGTCCACAATATAAAGACAGCTCTTATTTTGACCTATTAAATTCTGTTTCAGTTTAAAACATGTAAGAGTTCTGTTTCCAATATGTTAAAAGAGGTTATTTGAAAACCTTCCAGCTAAAAATGACTTAAAATGCTTAAAAAGTTATTTTTTAATCTCTTAAAATCATTAAAGAACTGACAACACTATTAAGAAATCATCAGGCGAAAATCATAGAAAGACAGAAGAGAGATCAGATAAACACTAAAGTGAAATTTTCCCTGAAGGCATTTGTCTACTGAAGGCAAACTTGGTGTAGTTTTGGATACTCATGGCACCAGTAGAAAAGAAGTTTAAATCTAGGGCCTACCCACTATAGACAGTCCAGTAAAAGCCCTGGTTCCCATAAAGCTGGGACCCACAAGACTGTATATTCAATCCAAGCCCAAAATAAAGTCACAAATATATTTCCACTTTCACTGGCACAAGTAAAGTTGCCTTAAGACTTTACAGACAAAGAGGAAGAGGACAAAAGAACCTTAAGAAATTGTTAGTCACAAGCATGCTGTCAAGATTTATAAACTTGAGTCTCATCACATGGGTGGTTAAAAAAAAATCTCAAGCTTGGAATTGAGTTTAAAGCAATTTTCAGCAAGGAAATCCAGAAAAAATATGTCCATGACCTACATGAAGAATTATAAAACTTTATTGAAAGCCACTTAAAAAGACTTAAGATCTAGAGAGATAACTCACATTCAAGAAGGGGAAGATTTAATATCAAAAGGATATAATCCTCCCCAAATTGTCTACAGACTCAATGAAAGTCTAATCTCAAGCACAACAGTTTTCCATAAAAGGTAACAAAGTTATTTTTAAAATTTATATGAAAAAATTAAACACAAGAATCACTAACACATTTCTCAAAGAGAAAATTAAGTGGGGAAAGGAGGCTATTGTAAAGCTACTAGAGGTCCAGTGCACAAAAATTGTGCACTGGGGGGCAGGTCCCTCAGCCCATCCTGCATGCTTTTGAAATCTGGGAGTCCTCAGGGGATGTCCAACTGCTGTGGAGGCGGGAGAGACTCCCGCCACTGCCACTTTGCTTGCCAGCCGTAAGCCCGGCTCCTGGCTGAGCAGTGCTTCTCCAAGGTAGTGCACTGACCACCAGTGGGAAGCTCCTACATTGAGCATCTGCCCTCTGGTAGTCAGTGCATGCCATATCGACCGTTCAGTCAATTTGCATAGGATTTATTATATAGGATAGAAATTAAAGCAGGACAGTACTGGAAGAAGAATAGATAAGTTGGCCAATGGAAGAAAATGTGTATGTCAATATGTGCATGCATCTTTGACAAATTACAGGGTGAACATAGAAAAATAATTCAATGGGAAAAATGAACAAACTATTTAATAAATGAAGCTTGAAAACTGATTATCTATCCATAAGGAAAAAAGGAAAATTGAATCTAGTAAAAAGAAAAAGTCAATTCTAATGGACTCAGAACTTATACATTAAAATCAAATTTTTGAAACTTTTCAAAAAAACGTTAGGCAAATATTTTGTTATTCTGGAAGAGACAAGTACTTCTTAAAATAAGATCCCAAAAGTAATAACCATAAAAAGAAGTGTTAAATTTATGTATATTAAAATTAAGAAATTCTTCTCATCAAAAGGTACCCTGCAGGAAACTAAAAGACAAATCAAATTGGGGGGAAAATTGCAACATATAAAATGAACAAAGAATTAGTATACACTATATAAGGAATCTTTTTTTTCTTATTTCATTTATATGAAAATATCCCACCGAAAAAATATGGGCAAAAGAACAGGCATTTCCCAGAAGAGGAAACAAATATGACCAATGAAGATATAAAGAGATGATCATATTTATTAGTAATTAGAAAAATGTAACTCAATATACAAGACTGAACTTATTTGAAAAAATTAAGAAGTCAGATAATACCAAAACTTTATAGGGAAATATCTACCCTAATATAGGTGAGGAAAGTGTTAAGATGTTAAACTTCAGAAAACAATTTGGATATTCACATATTCCATGATTTTGCAATTAAACTCCTCCACCAGAAAGCAAATATCATACAATCTGCACTGTTTATAATAGGAAAAAAAAACTAAGAACAATACCAATATCCACGGACATGATCATGAATAAATACATTGTTGTGCATTCAAACAGTGTAGTGGAATAGCAGTGAAGATAATTAAGAGTTATGTTCAACAACCTGAAGGAAGCCAAACAACTTAAAAACCTCAAAATATTGCATAGTTATGATTACATTTTTGTTGTTGTTGTTTATCCTCACATGATGATATTTTTCCACTGATTTTTAGAGAGAGTGGATGGGTGGAAAAAAGGAAGAGAGAGAGAGAGAGAGCAACATCTATGTGAGTGAGACACATTGATTGGTTGCCTCCTCACATGCCCTGACCAGGGCCAGGAATGAAGACTGCAACTGAGGTGCATGCCTTTGACCAGAATTGAACCCAAGACCCTTCTATCAATGATTTAACCATTGAGTAACCGGCTAGGGCATGATTACGTTTTAAATAATCAGTAAATACAAAAAAACTAAACTGAATGGCAATATTGTAAAGAAAATAAAAGCAAGAATTGCACAAAAGCCAGCAACGTGCAAGGATTAAGGGAAAGGAGAGTGATGCAATCAAGAGGAAGAGGCATGAGGGGGCTTCTGAGGCGATAATGCTCTTTGTGTGTCTGGGTGGCAGAGAACACACAAGTTTGCTTTATAACTTTTCTGAAATGTGTGTATGTGTATATATTTATATGTTTGAGTATATGTATGTAAATATTTTATAGCATGTATGTATTTGATGTTCTGTTCAAATATTGATAAATTCTGACCACAATAATACCTGGGCAGATGTAGGCCTTTCTTGAGGATTTTCTTTTAAACACCTTTTAAATAACTTCTCAACCATAGGCCACGGGGCAACACCATATTCTTTAACTGGATCTAAAATATTCAAAAACATGCTAGGACATTAGACAAACCAGAACATTTATTTTATTTCCACTCAGTGTACATAAAAGACCCAGATATTGCAAAACAATGATTTCTATAATCCTATATTAATTATGAATCTACTTATCCCAAAAGCTAATTTTGTTAGCATTATCTCTACTTAAGACATTAAAAAAGATTTATGGATTTTTTATGGTAAAAAAAAGATACTAATACCAAATGAATAAAATGCTATATTTTCATTCCCCAGCTATATTTCAAATAGACTGGAAACATTTTGTTCATATCATAATTAGACTCTTACGAAAGTACTTTTATTTGAATATTAATCCTCATGTCCCCACAGTCTGTTTGTACACATTTGCTTTTTGTAAGAGAGATGCCACTCTTCACGTTGAAGTAAAACAGAAACCTGGAAACTTTGACTGGAAGGCTAACTAATAAATAAGGGATTGTGTCAAAAGTTTATCCAAATAAGAATAAATTTCTTTTTGCTGGGAATCTTTAAAGACCTCAAAAGTAGAAAGCTAAAAATATATCCCTGTATGTGGCATATGGCATACTCTCAAAAATATTTCTTAAATGACAGAAAAAGCAGAAAATAGGGAAAAGAACTAAATATATTTAAAAGAGTATTTTGTCCTGGGAGCTGAAGTAATACTCAAAGAATGAATAAAAAAGTTCTAGAATTTCTTACAAGCATGAACAATCATTCAAAATAAGACTTGAACTCATTAAATACCCATTTACTAATTTTTATAAATATTTGCTACTAAAAATTATTATTATAAATAATTCACACTTCCATTCCTGTATATACATTAAATGAACACATGGTAACTTTTTATGGGAAAAGAAGTCACAACACCTGAAGTTTTAATAGAGTGATCCTGTCCTGAGTATTCTTCTAGATATACATCAAATAAAGCAATATTAATTTGGGATTTATAAAAAAGCCTAGCTCATCCAGTGTTTCTCAGAACCAGAAGGTCGTGGTTCTATTCCTGGTCAGGACATGTGCCAGAGTTGCGAGTTCAATCCCAGGTAGGGGACATGCAGGAGGTAGCCAGAACAGTGATTCTCTCTCATCATTGATGATTCTATCCCTCCCTCGCCTTTCCTCTCTCTATAATTAATAAAAATATTTTAAAAATAAATTAAAAAGCCTAAAACTGCTACCATACTCATGTGATTTTTATTTGTGCCACAGATTTAGGAATATTCATGTGCTAAACAATTATCATCTGTGAAATAAATTAGGTACACAACCACAATTAAATAGCTTTTTTAAATGATATTTTTAAACCCATTGAAGATAAATAAAACTTACCTGGTAATTTGCCTTGTATTGCCAATTCATCAAACTCATTTGGAAACTTCAAACCCTCTGCTATTCTACCTCCAGTTGTCAAAATGTCATATAGTAGTAAACCAAATGAATAAACATCAGCCTGTTGGTTATAAATTACATTTCCTCTAGCAACTTCAGGTGCACGAAAGCCTGAAAATAAACAGATATATTAATAAATATGCCCAAACCAAGGCTCATACACCGGAGGAGACATATAATTAGGCATCTATGCTAATGGAGAGTCTGAGTTCTAAACTAGGCCATGTCAACTCTATAAGAAAACTCCTTGATCAAACAATTAACAGTCCTGTCCCAGGACATTTCACCCCAAGGTCGATCCTGAAGAATAATAATGGTAAGCATTCAGTAAGGAATTATTAAGTAATGTTCCAAAGTTAAAGAAATAAAACTTAATAGAAAAAAATCTCTATTATTTTTCTCATTCCTAATAACTATTCTCAGGGAAGTGTTTCAAACAGAGAGAGGGGCAGGAAGGAGATTTCTAGACTTCAAATCATATTAAGTTGGCTAAAATTATAATGCCTTCATTATTTTGAGAATGTGTTACTCTGTTCCCTTTACCCAATAGAAAAATAAAAATGAAACTATGTCTAAAACAAAGTCCCTCTCAGAAACTTCTAACATGTGGCCAGCTTGAGAACCCCTGCTCCACACCTACTGAAATAGCACTATGAAGGATACCACCCATCGAATACATTTTCTAAAGCTCTACATGTTATCTAATATAGAGCTGAAATTGAAAAACACTTAACTAAATAACCCTTCATCTTCCATCTATCACTTAACCCATACCAAATTTTCTGAAGGAATCTGAACAAGATAAGTCATCTTATTCCTTTGTACTTTTTGCCTGTAATGTCTCCTCTGACCCTTTTTTGTTTGCCTTCTTCTTCTTCCTTTTATCCAAGCTTTCAAGCTTATTTGTGAGATATAAACCCAGAATCACCTTCCCTAGAAGGAAGTCCTGACAACTTACAGCTCAGGGAACCACTGGCTCCTGGGGCTATCACCAGACCTTGAACTGGATTTCCTACCCACATTGACACAATGATTTATGATTATTTGCTTCCAGCCTTATTTCTCCTGGTGGAATATAGGCTTCTGGATGGCAAATTTTACTTATTCATGCACATGATGAAATTCATCACTAGAGTAATTGCTAACATACTTGGGACAACCGCAATATGCCAAACCTTGTTCTATTATATGCATTACTAGAGGCCCGGTGCACGAAATTCGTGCACAGGGAGAGGAGTGCGGGGGGGGGGGGGGGAGGTGTCCCTCAGCCCAGCCTACACCCTCTCCAACCTGGGATCCCTCGAGGGATGTCTAACTGCCCATTTAGGCCGATCCCAGTAGGATCGGGCCTAAACTGGCAGTTAGACATCCTTCTCACAATCCAGGAATGCTGGCTCCAAACTGCTCACCTGCCTGCCTCCCTGATTGCCCTTAACTGCTTCTGCCTGCCAGCCTGATCACCTCCTAACCACTACCCTGCCAGCCTAATTGATGTCTAACTTCTCCCAGCCAACCTGTTTGCCCCAACTTCCCATCTCTGCTGGCCTGGTCACCCCTAACTGCCCTCCCCCTGCAGGCTTGATCACCCCCAACTGCCCTCCCTTGCAGGCCTGGTCCTTTCCAACTGCCCTCCCTTGCTGGCCATCTTGTGGTGGCCATCTTGTGTCCACATGGGGGCAGGATCTTTGACCACATGAGGGCAGCCTTCTTGTGTGTTGGAGTGATGGTCAATCTGCAAATTACTCTTTTATTATTAGATAGGATAGAGGCCTGGTGCATGGGTGGGGACTGGCTGGTTTGCCCTGAAGGGTGTCCCAGATCAGGGTAGAAGTTTCCTTGGGGTGTGGGGCGGCCTGGGCGAGGGGCCTGTGGAGGTTTGCAGGTCAGCCATGCCCCCCTGCGACCCAAGTGGAGGCCCTGGGATCTGGGATTAATTTATGTCTACAATTGAAACTTTGTAGCCTGGAGTGGAGGCGTAGGCCGGCAATGGCAAGTGGAAAGCTTGGCTTCCTCCATTGCCAGGGAAACCCAAGCCTCAGTTCTCTCCAGTTCAGTGGCTGCCACCATTTCTGTATCTTTTATAATTGAAACTTTATAGCATTGAGTGGAGGCCTAGGCTGGCAAGGGCATACAGAAAGCTTGGCTTCCTCTGTTGCCAGGGAAACCCAAGCCTTCCTCCTACTCTCAGTGGTGACAGCCATCTTGGTCGGAGTTTATTTGCATAATCTGCTCCTAATTGGCTGGTGGGCATGGCTTGTGGGTGTAGCGAAGGTACTGTCAAATTTGCATATTAGACAGGATTTCCTTTTTACCCTCAATGAGCCCATGAGATAGGCAAGATTTCCCTCATCACAATTACAGCAATGAAAACTGAGCACCAGAGAGTGAATCTTGATGAACCCCAAACAGCTATTAAGTAATAGCATCAGTTTGATATTTCATAAACTGTCAATAAATTATTGCCAAGTACATGAATAAATAAATAACTAATAAATAAGGATAATTTTCCTTGGAGAATTGTCATAATAATTATGTTGAAATAATTGGTAAAATATGATTCATTGTCTGAAAACTACTTTTTAAAGAAATATTTTTTCAGATAAGCTAGATTTAACAAATGTAGAATACATAAAGAAAACAGACATAGATCAAAATTATGAGCTATTTATAAGCTATGTTTTATATCACAAAGTGCACAGAAACATACATTTTCTTTCTTTTTCACTTTCAGTGAAGTATGATAAGAACATGTTACATAATCTTTAGCAGATGATAGTGAATAGCCAGAGACTAACATTTTTATTTCACCAAAGACTGTTGTATTTCTATGGATGAGTTGAAGCCATCAGTCAGCAATGATCTCAGTCAACAGTGCAACTATCACAGGACTCAGAACTGTCACCCCCAACAGGACATAATATATCCATTTGTCTGAGTTAAGGTTAAAGGTCTCCAAGTTAGTTTAAGTTGAACGAACTCATCTCATATTTAGCTTTAAAAATGTGGACACACTGCACTGTGGTCCTGCCAGTACCTGAACTGTTTCAGAGTTATGAAAAGGGGTTTTTGAACCTGAACTTGGCTTGCCTCATTTTTACGTAGAGGTCAACAGTATCCAGGTTACAACTTTGCTGTTCCTTTTTACAAATATCTCTGGAGTATTTAAATGTTGTAAAAGGCCAACTTTTAAAATAGAACTTGACAAAAAATATTCTCTCTTTTTGTTTTGTTTTCTTTCCCTTGGAAAGTTACATCCGTTAATTTTTTGCCCTACAGAATACAACTATCAAAATTACAATATATTGGTCACAGCTCTTCACACAGTAAGCCTACTAACTGCACTCAATGAAATAGGCTTCAGGGTTTTCTTCATGCTCCTGACCTCACAACTGAAGACACTGTTTCCATCTTGAGGGAACTGTCAAGGAAACGGTATTCCCTACCTGGTGTGCCCTCTGATGTTTTGATCCCCATTCTGCAGCAGTACTGAGCAATCCCATAGTCAGCAATCTTTGCGATGGTGGCAGCATTGGGATACAGGGTGAAGAGCAGCACATTGTGGGGCTTCAAATCCCGGTATATAATCATGGCTGAGTGAAGGTATCTGCCAGAGAAAGGCACAGGTCATCTTATTAAAAAGGGATTGCATTATTATAAATTCAGGATTCCCTTAAGTATGTACGTCCATTATGCAAAACATTAAAAATTTTGTGTTAAGTTTGACCCTCAAAGTTAAAAGATATTGTAGAAGGAAGTCCAATACTATAAAACAAACTTATTCCTTAAAAATAAAACACACACACAATAACATCAAACCAGGTCAATCCTTATTAGTGATTTATAGTTAAGGCACAACCACTTGAAACAAATTACCAGTTTCATATAATTTAATAATTGCTTAAAAGAAATGCTCAATTCCTTCAATGATCACACTGAGTATTTTTTAGTTTAAAATGTAAATGTTTAATAAGAGTTGATGGGATAGTGTTGTAACCCCCATTTACTTAATAGTTTTGCTTTTATTAAAACAATATAGAAGTTTATCTCAGATTTCTACATTCTCTTTCTCTTCTGATATTTATTTTTACTGAGTAAAATGCTTCCTAATTTTTGGAAAGTATTTTCTGCTTTTCAATAGTAACAATCAAAATAAAAACACTTTTCTAGCTTTTAATATTGTACCCTTTTGACCTAACTTACTTTAAACCCAATTTCATTATAAATTAAGGTTGACAAATAACATTTTGGGTAGGACTTGGAATACGTAAAACATTTTCCTGGGAAAAGTAATACTGGGTGATGTTCAAATCTTTCCTTTTAGACTGATCCATAAGCAACTAGACCTGGATACTGATGATAAAGTTAATAAAACCAGTTAATATTAAAAATAAAATAAAAGGTTTCTTGTTGTTTGTATTTTATTTTATTTTTTTCATCACTGCAGTCACTATAAAAAACATTATGGATTTAGCTCAAAAAATTAAAAATGGAACTGCCTTTTGGCCCAGCAATTCCATTTCTGGGAATTTACCTGAAGAAACCAAAAACACTAATTTGAAAGAATATACATTGAGTGGCCAGATTATTATGATCTCTGAACACATAATAATCTGGCCACTCATTATATATATATAATTTGTGTGTGTGTGTGTGTGTGTGTGTGTGTGTGTGTGTGTGTTAGAGGCCCAGTGCATGAATTTGTGCATGAGTGGGGTTTAGCCAGCCAGGCCAAAGTGAGGGGACATGGGCAATTGGCCAGCCTGCTGCTGGTCAAACTCCTGGTCAAGAGGACAATTTGTATATTGGCCTTTTATTATATAGGATATACACTGAGTGGCTAGATTATTATGCATTCAGAGATCATAACAATCTAGCCACTCAGATAAAGTGCTTTGAAGATAAGAAAAAGCTAAAGTAAAGGAGTTCATCAACACCAAACCAGTATTATATGAAATGCTGAAAGATATTCTTTAAGAAGAGGAAGAAGAAGAAAAAGGTAAAGATAAAAATTATGAACAATAAATACACATCTATCAACAAATGAATCTAAAAATCTGATGAACAGAATAAACTGGTGAATATAATAGAATCAGGGGCATAAAAAGGGAGTGGACTAACAATTCTCGGGGAAAAAGGGGTGTGGGGGTGTGGGAAGAGACTGAACAAAAAGCGTATAGCTATGGATGAGGACAGTTGCGGGGAGGTAAGGGCAGAGAATGGGATGGGTACTGGGGGGAGGGGAGCTATGGGGGGGTAATCTGAACAATAAAGATTTATTAAATTAAAAAAAATAAAGCTTTAATCTCAACCTGGTCTTGTCTATTTTGGAAACAAGGTCTGGGGGCTACTACTGTGCTCCAGCTATGACAGTAAGTCAATTATTGTCCCTCCTTATATATGTCCCTCCTTTACAAAATTCACACTTTCTCCAACTCTGTCTTCTCTCTCCTGTGCTGTCAAATACGCTATAAATCACCAAGTAATCTTCCAAGTTTATCATGACCTACATTGCAAGAACAATTTTTCACAGTTCTTAATAGAGAGAGATAAATATAAACCCTTTGTTTTTTCTGTGGTTTTTGAGTTGGCATCACATTATATCAGCAAATATTTATTCCATTATCTAGTACCAATCACTGGCAGAGGGACCAGGAGGAGGAGAGAGGAACCAATATCCTGAAACTTCCATTGCATGATGGCCCAGGTGTACGCATCATTTAATTACATCAACTAAGGCAGTAGCAGATTCCCTTCCTGGATATAGTTAGGACAGTTGACATTAGGCCTATTCATTGTGGTATATGAATTTTTTGGCTGAAAAATAAGATAAATGTACTAATGAAATTGACCTTAACAATAAGGAATGGGCATGAAAGAAACATTTACTAAGGGTTTACTAAAAGGCCATGAGTCACTCTTGCACTGCTGAAGAGAAAGCTGGGAGATTAAGAAGAAAAAAGTTAAAGCCAAGTAATGCATAATTGAGGAACAGCCAAATCCTTCATAATGCATGCCTCTTACAGAATATTTATAGACTACAGACCCTCAGAATTCTTCACAGAGGTTAAAAAAATAGTTAACCTTAATTTTGAATAATGTCAGTGGGAGGGAAAGATTATCTGAGTTAGTTAAAATGTTCAATTATAAAATTTAATCTTTTAAAAGTACAGTTTTAATCACTTTTAATAGACTAGCAAAATAACTTTTGAAATCTAACAAGTGCAGATCTTGCTTTCCTAAATATATTTCAGCCATAATTTATGCATTGTGACAATAAGCATTAATAATTTTTTTATTTTAAAAACTAGTCGAAACACAGTCCTTCCTTAATCATGACTAGCGCCAGTGTATCCTGAAGGGTCACGATCTAGAAGGAAAAATGAGGGCTCTAACAAGGTTGCAGAAATGTGAGGAGTGCAATGCTAGGGAAGCGAGAGGGACAGAAGCACAGAGACAAGATAGCAAAGCAGACTCTCCCATTACACTGTCAGTTTTTCAATTGATAAGAGCAATATCATTTCTACTTTTCCCTCTTCGGCACCCAACACCAGGTCTTGTGTGGAGTGGACTCCAGAAACACGTTACAGAGGCCAACCATTCACAGTGCTGTTGAGCTTCATTGTGGAGATGGTATGGGTGTGCGAATTCTAGAGGAAAATGAGTTCTCTGGGCAGACAGCTTTGTGGGAAGAGAGGAATAGCAAATGCAAAGATCGACATGGATGTCACTGAAATGTCAAGACCTTCAGCATGGCTAGAATGCAGAGTCAGGCCAGCAGAGTGGCAGAAGGCCAGGGAGGCAGGCACAGGGCATACAGAAAGAGTTCTGATGCTACACCACAGAATTTGGATGTTCTTTGTAGGTAGCCTGGAACAACCAGAAACTTTTAAGCATGATTAAATTTATCTTTTAGAAGAAATATTCTGATAATTTGCTGGAAGCACTAAACCAAGGCAGCAGCAGTAGTATAAAAATAAATGAATGCGATAAAAAGATAATGTCAAATAGTATAAAACCTAGTGGACAAATGGATACTTACTTTTTGAGGATAAGGTTGGTCTGGATATTACCACAAGGATTTTTGTTGGCAAGTAGGAGATACAAGAGAAAAAGCAGATTGATAGGAAGCAGAGGTAATAGAGAAAGTAAACGCAAATTTGAATGCACTGAAACATGGGCATTTATGGGAAGTATAGGTGACTACGACTTCATTGGTAGTTGAGAATTATGATGAAGACCTAAAGGAGCAGACTGGATTAAAGATGTAAGTTAATAGTTGAAGGCAAAACTGTGGAACAAAAAATATGTAATGTGAAGAAGTTCTTGTATGGCCCTCAAAACAGCCCCACCATTTAAGGACTCCAAAGGTGTGTGGTTTCATTGCCTCTTTCTACCTCTGTAGTTAAGCTCTATACTAAAATATACAAGATGTCCCAAAAAATATATGCACACTTTAACAGCTGATGGCTGTGATATAAAAATGAAATGTCTTAATAAACACTCTTTATAAATATATGCATTTTTAGGGATACTCTGTATTTGGGAAGACAAACTTTAATGCTGAGTTTTACTTAGTGTGGTGGGAGATTGATAACTACTGAAATCTACTACACTCTTGAGCACAAGATCCAGAATGCTGTCTTGACGTTATGCTGAGAACAAATTAGGCAAACCAGAGGGAAATAGGCGAAAATTTCACTTACTTCATCAGAAATTACTGGATTTGTTTTCTAAAGGAAGGTCTCAGAGACCACGAATAAGTTATTTTAGAAAGGAGGTATTTCAAACAGTGGTGAATAATAAAAATAACAGTTCTCCATGTTATAAAACAGCACTTTGGGGAGTACATGGAAGAATTAGGGTAAAACTAGGATGTGGAGTTAGTTAAATCAGCAACATGACAGAGGCAGCTCTAAAACACATGCACTTTATCTGGATTAATCTAACACAAGGGTCCCCCTGGTGTTCAAAAGGTTTATCAACCCCAACCTAAATCTGCATTCCTGTTTCATTTACTGATTCCATGTTTGACAGTGGTTTCTGGACTCTTTCAGAAAGAGAAATCTACTTGT
This sequence comes from Antrozous pallidus, assembly GCA_027563665.1. NCBI lineage: Eukaryota > Metazoa > Chordata > Mammalia > Chiroptera > Vespertilionidae > Antrozous > Antrozous pallidus. Next base: position 77,187,576 of record CM050513.1, read on the forward strand.
TTTATGCACTTATTATATTGTCCATATGCTACTAAGAGTTACATCCTCTTGGCTAGTTTGGTTTGGCTTGGTTTCTTTGTGAGCAGTGTTTATTTGTTTTCCTGTGTCCATCCCATTCACATTCTGGGTACTGCCCTAAAGGAATAAACACACTCTTTCAGAAGGGAAGGAAATTAGTATCCACTACGTGGCAACTATGACCAGGCATTTTTTTTGTCCCTCCCTTCCTCCTTTCTCTCTCTCCCGCAAAGGACAACACATATTACTGAGGCTCCACTGCTCTAGAGCTGGGGACGCAAGAGTGAATACTTTGCAAAGTTCCTGCTATTGTAACACTTAGACTCTAGTGGCAAAGACAGACAATAAACAATTTAAAAAATAAAATAAAAACAAAGAATACCAGTCTGAAATGAGTGGTATAGGTTACTAGAGAGACATGGGGTGCAGGGAATCCTGGCTAAGAATAGAACAGAGTGAAATGAGAAGTGAGCCAACAGGATATCTGGAGTCAGAGATTGCTGGTGGAGAAATGGGCTGGTCTAAAACCTCTGGAATATTCAAGACAAAACCTCTGGAATATTCAAGACACCTAAGGAAGGTGAGGGTTGAGCACAGTGACCAGAAAGTGAGGTGGGAGAGGGTTGAGAACAATAATCAAAAAATATGTTAAAAATAAAATAAAACAGATACAAAGTGTGTGGAGCAGTGATTTATCCCAGTCCCTCTTTTTCCCCTTATGTTTTTTTTTTATTGATTTCAGAGAGAGGAAAGGAAGAGGGGAAAGAAAGAAACATCAATGATGAGAGAAAATCATTGACTGGCTGCCTCCTGCACACCCCACACCGGGGTTCGAGCCTGCAACCCAGGCATGTGCTTCGAAGGGGAATCGAACTGTGACCTTCTGGTTCATGGACTGACGCTCACCACGAAGCCATACTCACCAGGCTATCCCACTTCTTTTAACTCCAAAGACCCCAGCCTCTCCACTCTGCTGAGCTGCCTCCCACCGGTGTCTGCCTCTGACTGTGGGGTCAGGTGTGCCCGGAGACACATTCTGATCCAGAGCAACCCGGGTCACTCAGTCCCTTTCAGAAATATGGGCGCATCTTTGCATATTGCAATCATCCATGATAACTGACACTTTCCTAGATACTTGGAATGTTCGCTTTTCTTTTCTTTTCTTTTTTCTTTCTTTCTTTTTTTTTTTTAGAGAAAGCAGGTCAGTACAAGATCATGGTCTCTGGAGCAGGACTTCTGGGTTCAAACTCTCTACCACTAGCTAGGAGGCTCCCCATGGTCTTTGTACTCTTGTTTTACGAGATTTTAAAATTCAATCAGGAAATGGTTGTTTTTCACCCCTCCCCCGCCATGTTTTTTTGTTTTGTTGTTTGTTTTTTGGGGTTTTTTTTTTTTTTTTTTTAATGTTACTAGGACACATTGTTAGTGGGAAGTGCTATTCTCAGAGCCTTGGGAGTAAGTGTGGGCTAACACACATCCTACAGTGAAGAGAAAACCACATGAGTAATTAAATACCTCAAGCCATCAGCCACATGGAGTGCGATCCTGTGCTGCAGAGTCCTCGTGAGGCTGGCTTTGTCCTGCTGCAGCAGGCGGTCCAGGGAGCCCTTGGGGGCCAGCTCCATCACCAGCATCCGGGGACGAATCCCAGCCGCCAGCAAAGATACTAAGCTGGGGTGGTGGTGGTGGCAAAGCACCACCAGCTCCTGCAAAAGCCAATCATTTCAGAGGAACAGGACATCAGCTCTGACCCAAGTGTCCCCTGCCTTAAGTGTGTCAATACCCTGAGCATGGTTTTCGCTGGGTGACTAAATGACTGGAAACTCTGTTTCTTCTGTGAGCTTTTTTACATTTCCCACATTTTGGAAATGAACAGCTGGTTTTGAAACTATGGTATGAAGTAACATTTTAAGTTCTAGTTTTCTTTCTTTTCTGCATTCATCAGAACATTTAATTCAGGGACAGTACACACCTGTGGTCATGCTAAGAGGTCATGTTAACCTTCTCATTGCCGGATTCCGAGTAGCCACTACTAATCCACTGTAACTGCCATGTAAGGTACAACCTAACCTGCCTGTCAATCTCTGATTTGATGAGGAAAGTTTAATGTCGAAGGCCACAGAAATCTATGCTATGACCTTCTCCTCAAAACTCCACCAATGTAGATGGCATCACTCTCTTCTGCACAATCTCTGATGACTTCCCGTACTCTTAGATTAAAATTCTGTACTGCCTGGCATGCATGGCTTAGAGGTTGAGCATCAACCCAGGAACCAAAAAGTCATGGGTTCTATTCTGTCAGAGCCGCATGACCAAGTTGTGGGCTTGATCCCCAGGAGGGGTGTGCAGGAGGCAGCCCATCAGTGATGTTTCTCTCTCAGTGACGGTTCTTTCTCTTTTTCCCTCTCCCTTCCTCTCTCTCTAAGAAGCAATATAAATGTCTTTTAAAAATGTAATGTATTACCATATTTATTCATGGGCATTTAAAAAAATCCTATGTACTTATACAACCTTCATGGCCTGGCTCGATCTCAGCCTGGCTCACCTCTCAGACCCCATCTCCCTTCTCTCTTCTTTTCACTCACCATTCCTCTGCCATGCTGGCGTTCATTCAGCCCCTGATACCCACCCAGCTCCTTCCTTACAGCCATAGGTTCTGTGCCTTTGCTGATCTTTCTTCCTAGAAATCCCTTCCCTCTCCACAGAGCTGAAGGCTTCTTGCCATTCAGATCTTTGCTCAAACACTCTCCGTTCCTCAGTGATCTGTCTCAGATCGCTCTTACTAAAGCAGTCCCCACCTGCAACAACCTTTTCCAATCCGAGATGCCATTTTAGCTCGAACAGAGAGGTCTCCATTCTGATACCATGTTTTTCCTACAACACATCGTGTGAAACTTTATAATCTCCTTTATGATATTGCTGCTTTTTTAATCCCACATGCTTCATTCTGCCTCTTTCATTTTACTCAGAAACTGTCATTTTGATGAAATTTATAGCTTAGCTGATTTTAAATGGATTCATGTTTTCAGCTGTGATTTCTGCAGAAGCTCTGCTTGTTAACAACCAGCTTTTAGATGGGAAGTGTCAGTGCCCACAGCATCTATCAGGAAACAGAAGTGTGCAGAAATCTGCCAGCTGAACGGGAAAGGCTGGATGCCCTGAGAGGGGCTTTTTCAAGGACAAGGCTCCAGACAAAAGCCTTAAAGATAAAAATCTTTTTTCTCCTTTGTCTGATTACCTGAGTTGGTGAAAACTGATGAGAACAAGTCAAATTAGCAATACAAGAGTTCCAGGAGATTAGCAGTATATGGTTGAATTTGGTAATGTTAAGAGTTTCTTACTTGTCTTAAAAGTCTAAGTGATGTATGTTTATTAAATATCTTTACAGCCACTTCGTCTCCTTTATAGGTTGCTCGATAAACTGATCCAAAACTGCCGTCACCTTTTGAAAAGAAAGTACAAAGCACATAAGTTAATCTGTCCAAGCAGAAAAATTGAACTGTGTCTGGTGTAATTATACCTGTTGTATACTTGAAGATAAATCCAACCCGCTTGTTTCATTGAATCAAGTCTCCTTTAATGATTCCTCTTCCTTCTTCTGTTCCATAAAGTAAGATGGGCCTAAAGGTCTTAGCCTAGTCTTCCTGTCTTCCATCTACACACTCCCAACTCAAAGACTCCATCCATTCCCTAATTAATCTATCCCTACAGACAGAGGATTTTCACAGGTTCACAAGCTACCCCCTAAACTCTGTTTATAAATTTGTGTTGGAGATTTCCACTGACATGCTCCTCCAAGTCTCACATTCCACCAAAAGGCACATTCATTATCTTTTCTCCAAACTAGTTTTTATTCCACCTTCCATAACTGATAAAAACACAACTCTTTCTTTTTGTGGTTAATCTGGAGTCAAAATTCAAAAATGATCATAGCTCTTTGCCCCATGCCTAGCATCAAAGCTAACTGGTAATCCACTTTGTCTTTTTTGAAACTAAAAAATGGCTGTGTCAGTCATTCAAAAACTTCATCTGCCTTCGAAATCCTGGAAATTAAAGAAAGTGCAAGGACATATTTTATAAATATATGTGTTCCCGTGCTATGTGTTCTCATCCTCATCTCAAACCTAATCTACAAGACTGTGTGCAAAGCAAATTCTAGACCCAAAACATAGTACTTTAAAATATACCATTCCAAAGGGAAAAAAACTATAATGATAAATATATGAAAACACCAAAAACCATGATAATTATATTTGAAAATTTTATAGATTATTAGGAAAAATGCACCTTAAATTTTATTCTCAAACTAACAAAAATAGTTACCTAAGAGAAATCCTGGAGCTTGTTCAAATTTCAACTCATCACTGTTCAACATAATATTTCTAGGCAGGTCAGCCAAAATCAAGTCAGGGGCAATCTGGGATATTGGAAGGGTGAGCCTTGGTTGATCTGGATTTACTAGGAGGTCTCCTAAGAAGTATATAAAAGATTGCATATAAATTTGTGATTATGACTCACAAATTTTCTATTATTTCTAATAAATCCTTTAGGTTTTCTTACCACTACTATTTTTTCTCTAGAAAATTTGATAAAGTTTTAAAGGTTAAATTAATATCTATCTATTGGAGTTTTAAAACTCATTCCTAAGTTCACTCATTAGAAAGTAGAATTCAGAACTGCATTAGAATATTCAACATCTTACTAGGACATTATATATCTTTTGCCACATTCGTGGAGCACTTATTATATGGCTGACATGTTGCTAAATTATTTCCATGCACAATACATTTTAATTTTTATTATAATTTTATTAAGTAGTTTTGGTTAGTATTCCCATTTCAGAGATGAAGTTATGTTGCTCAAGGTGGCAATATTCATCTTCTAAAACCAACATTCCTCACAATTTAGAACACATGCTCTTACGGGTAACATTTTCTTGAATTTTCACTATAATTGAATGTAGTGTACTCTTACTCAATTCCCATGGATAAGAATAATCTCTACACTTATTACAAAACTCACTTTACAAATATTGAAAGATTCCCAGAAGCCAATTCCAGCATGTCATAATTGCAAGAATTTCATCAAAAGGTTGATGGAACTTGGGGACTCAATAAGAGCTGAATCACATATGTTATTGCCTGCTGGAATGGTTAAAGGCATTTTCTCAAACCTGAGAAGGATGATTACTTGCTGCCAGACAGATCAGGGCATCTTAATCTACATGTCATTGCCTCCTGTTGGCCAAACACCTGAACAGCCACAGGCAATACCACATTCTGACAATAGATTCTGTAACTAACCCTATCCTTTGATGTGTATATTTCCACCTTTCGTTAGGACAAACTGTGTTAATGAAAAGCAAGGGGTCCTGAAACAAGGAGAACTTGTTTTCTTTAGCCAGGCTCCTCTCACTATCCCCCCCATGCCTTTCAAAATTACGTTTTTTCTCTAGACTCTTAAATTATTCACAGCCCTTTCTCCAGATTTCCTGAACCCTTCTAGATGCCAAATCAAGACCACCAGCATTAGAAGATAACTTAAAAACATCTGTAAGTTGCATCAACACATACCTTCTTCTGCTTTCTTCATCAAGTCATCAAGTAAGATTTTTTTATGTTCTTCACCGTCATTGAAACTATATAATGCCCATTTCTTCAACAAAGTTTCTCCTTCACCACAAATATCAATCTCCAATAACCCAGGAAACCATTCTTCCATGAGAGAATCAATGTGGTCTACAACTTGTCCCAAAAGAACACAGCCTACATAATCCAAAGAAGAGCTCATCACCATCCTATTAGAACTTTATTCTGTGGCAAAACTAACAAAGAGAAACTATAAATTTTGTTTTTAAGTTTAGATTTCTTCAACATTTGAATTAATTTACTTACCTTTTCTACAAGAAGGAACTGTAATTTTTAGGAAACTCTCTGGATGATTATCTAAGACTTCAGATCCTACCAGGCAATAAGCTTCAGGAGACCAATTCAAATAGATGCCTTGTCGCCAATATATTCTGTTTGGGCGAAGTGCTCTTTCTGAAAGAAGTTTAAATGGACCAGTTATATCCATTAATTATTAACTACCCCTAATTATTAACTGCATCTCCTCCAAATGACAGTAATAGAGATATATTTGCTTTAAAAAGGTATTGGAATAAATATTAATAGTCCCCATCTTAGATACAATATGATGCTAAATATTTTATCCTTAATTTTGCAACAACAACAACACAAAAATGTCCTGTAGTTAACCTAAGATAGATTTCAAGTTTATGGTGCTAAGTAGTTTAATATGTGTAACAGAAGAAGAAAGAGAATAAATAATAAGTTCTCATAACTTTAAAAAGAAGTTGGTGGTCATGCTCAAATCAAAACTTCCTGAATGTTTTAATACAACATAACTACCTATATACTGATTTATTGCAAGCAAGATATGATTTATTTCAGAATATAGTAACAGTGGCATCATAAATACACGTTTATTCTTAAAAAAAAAAAAAAACCTCAAGGATTATGCAGCAGAATGGAACTACTACAGTCTCTATGCGGAATGGTCTGAATGGTCAGGATCTTACACTTCATTAAGTAAAACTCTGACTTTGCAATGTTCATTGCTAGTTTTTCTTTGTTCCCGTGTGTGTGTGTGTGTGTGTGTGTGTGTGTGTGTGTGTGTGTGTGTGTTATGTATATTTAAACCAGTGACTCTTGGTAAACCATCTTTTATTTATTTCTTTATTTTTAATTTTTTTTTCATTAAAATGGTTTTTTATCTTTATTGTTCAGTTTATTAATTACATTGTTCTCCTTTTTTTCCCCCTATGGTTCCCCACCAACCGGTACCCATCCCACTCTCCACGCTCACCTCTCCCCCCGACTGTCCTCTTCCATAGGTGCATGATTTTTGTCCAGTCTCTTGCTGCACCTCCCACACTCCTTTTCTCCCAAGAATTGTCAGCCCATTCCCTCTCTATGCCCATGATTCTGTTATATTCACCAGTTTATCCTGTTCATCAGATTTTTAATTCACTTGATTTTTAGATTCATTTGTTGATAGATGTGTATTTGTTGTTCATAATTTTTATTTTTACCTTTTTCTTCTTCCTCTTCTTAAAGAATACCTTTCAGCATTTCATATAATATTGGTTTGGCGGTGATGAACTCCTTTAGCTTTTTCTTATCTGCGAAGCATTTTATCTGACCTTCAATTCTGAATGATAACTTTTCTGGGTGGAGTAATCCTGGTTGTAGATTCTTGCTATTCATCACTTTGAATGTGTCTTGCCAGTCCCATCTGGCCTGCATAGTTTCTTTGGAGAAATCCGCAGACAATCATATAGGTGCTCCCTTATAGGTAACTAACTGTTTTTCTCTTGCTGCTTTTAATATTCTCTCTTTGTCTTTTGCTCTTGGAATTTTAATTATGATGTGCCTTGGTGTGGTCCTCTTTGGATTCCTATATTTTGGGGTTCAGTGGGCTTCTTAGACTACTAAGTCAATTTCTTTCACCAGGTGTGGGAAGTTTTTGGTCACTATTTCTTCAAATAGGTTTTCATTGTCTTGCTCTCTTTCTTTTTCTGGCACCCCTATAATTCAGATGTTGGTATGCTTGAGGCTGTCCCAGAGGCCCCTTACACTATGTTCAATTTTTTGGATTCTTTTGGATTCTTGCTTTTCCAGCTGAGTGGATTTTGCCTCTTTGTATTTCAAGTCTTTGACTTGGTTCTTGCAGTCCTCTAGATTGCTTTTAGGTCTTTGTATAATATTTTTTATTTCAGTCAGTGTATGCTTAATTTCTAGTTGGTCCTTTTTCATATCCTCGTAGGTTTCATTCATTTCCTGGTAGGTCTTGTTCATTTCCTTGTAGGTCTCATTAAGTTCATCGGCCTTTTCTAGGAGCCTCTTGAAAAACCTTATAACCGTGATTTTGAACTCTATGTCCAGTCGTTTTTTTCCCTCCATTTTTTTCACATCTGATTTCTTTCCATGTCTCTGCATGGTAGCTCCTTTCCTGAGTTGGTCGATTAGCTTTGTGTGGTAGATGTCCTCTAAGAGACAGTGGCTCAGCCTCTCCAGTTACCTGAGGTGGATACGGGTTGCACAGTCTTGTTGAAGTTAAGCCTAGCTTATTTTTGTTAGCACTAAGAGGGTTTGACCTCCAGGCCAATTGGCTGTGAGGGTCAGCTGTGCTCAGGTTGGATGGGCAGAGTCTCCAGGCTGAGCAGGCAGTGTCAGCTCCACCCTATGCGGCCCCTGGGTCTCTGTGCCAGGTGGTAATGGCTGCAAGCACCTCTGAGAGAAAGTTGCTGCCGAGCTCCACCTGCTGCCCTACAATTCAGACTCTCCCCAAATGAGTCTGCACACCCTATGTCTTACCAAGGGTTGTAAAACAATGCAGTCTGGTGGTTTCCAGAACGAGAGAGTAAGTCACAAGTCCTCTCTGCGTGGTCATGCAGCTCTGCTATTCCCAAGTTTAAGTGCCCCCTCCACAAGCTCGCAGACCCTTGCAGTGCATGAGTTTCAGCATGCTTCCCTACTGTCCAGTTTTACCCCATATGATTATGGGTTCCCCGGACTTCACCTGCAACTGGGGAATCAGTGCAGTGGAACATTTTTGTCTCCCCCCTTCGGGAAAACCGGCCAGGTTTGCAGGCGCCCACCCTCTCCGCTAGCCCGTGTGCACGGCTCCAAACCTTTGACTATGAGCATATCTTCAACACTGTCCTCCACCACTCCTCTGAGTCACAGTGTCCTATCTTTATTTTTATTTGTAGAATTGTCACTCAGCCAGCTTTCCGGTGATTCTGGATGCTGTTTGGTAATCCACCTTTTAAAAATATTGCTTCTAATCTGCTTTGGCATAGAAAGCAAGATAATCATACATATTTTAAATGTGTCTGAAATATGATCAAGTAGGATTCAAGTGAGGACCTGAGAAATTTTCTTCTTGACAAACTGCTATACTTATTTGACCACATGTCTTTATATTGGCCAATCTGAAGATGTATAAGATTATTTTCTGATTTTCAGGTGCCTTACAAATAAGTAAGCTCTGTGAAAATAGCATGCTGTTTTTAATGTGTTTCCCCCCTAACTTCTCTACATATTGTCTTCATTAAATACGTACCTCTTCCTGAAAGCATGTAAGGTGAAATTTCAAGTAATCGGTTGATTAATCTTGACCAAAATCCCATTGGAAAATAAGGCATTTCATATAGTCGAATGATAATTTCAGAGTTCTCACAATGGGGGAGCTCTATCACAGGCCTGTGGTCAGACAGACTAAACAGAAAAGGACATCATCATTACATATCTTTATGAAAGACACAACCATGTTGGGCAAAGTGCTTTATGACTTGAAATTGATGAATTGAAAATAAATATTCAAAGCAACTGCACTTTTTTCTCTTGCTACATATTCTTTTTTGAAAAATCCAATGGCCCAGTGGTGTGCTCAGTGGCTGAGCACTGACGGTCACAGTTCGATTCCTGGTCAGGCAGGGCACATGCCTGAGTTGTGGGCTTGATCCCCAGTGTAGGGCGTCAGGAGGCAGCAGATCAATAATTCTCATCACTGATGTTCCTATCTCTCTCTCCCTCTCCCTTACTCTCTGAAATCAATAAAAATATATATTTTTTAAATTCCAATGGTTATTTAATAAATTCAAATGCATGCTCAGATACAGTGGGTACATGATTTTTTCAGTATTCTTATTAATACTAATAAATAAACTGTTATAATTGGTCATACACAAACAAGTATCAAGCGAGGGATTATATAAAACTTAAAAAGATCGCATGTCCAAAAAAAAGTATACATCTATTTTTAGAATTGGTCACCATCCATCCATCAATGCAATTTGCACTTTTCAATGTCATATTACTTTCTAACATTCCCTATGTGCCTCTAAAGCAACAAGAAAATTTTCTATAATACAGGCCAGAAATTAGGCCTCCATTGTTTCCCCTCTCCTCTCAAATTCACTGCCACAAATTCTTTTTAAATTCTGATAAACTCTATCTCCTCAGAATTTATCTAATATAACTCTCTCATTACTCTGTAAGAACACACACACATACACACACACACATATATCTCCACTATTTACCTTTATTAAATAAACAGTTGTAAACCAAATAGTAATTATGGACATAATATAAGTCACTCTATCTTTAAAATGTCAAATGTAGTGTTTTCATTAAAAGTGTTATACTTCAGAAGAAAGTTTACAGAATAAGCAAACATAATACTTAGTACATTAAGCATAGATCAAAGTTATTGTGACAATTAAAACAATGTAATAGATGGTGAGTTTCTATAGGGTAGTTGAATGTTTAAGTTTTTGATTTACCTGCTTGGAACCAGCAAATATTCTTCTCCTATTGGCAAGGCAATCTGAAATTTTTCTAGGAGTCTGAAGTACTGTTGCGTGTAGTTTTTTGGAAATCTCTTTTTCTTTGAAAGAAATTTTTCCACACTTCTACGTGAAATAATGCCTTCAGGATGTTTTGGACAGCCTTCTACTTTCTCTGTAAAAATCTGAAAGACTTACACTTATAATCACTGGAATTTACTTTCCGAAGTTTTGAATTTAAAGCATTTTCTGTCAGGTTGCTCAGTGAAAATAATCAGAAGAATTGTAACACTGTCAAATATAACACAGGATCTAACTTCCCTAACTAGCAGCCATGTTACCTAGAAGCCTTCTCCCCTCAAAAAAAAATCCCCTCACAAAATTATTAAATTAAGGAATTTAGATCTGAAATTATGTGAAGATCTTCTAAAGCCAATGAAGTTCAAAGCCTTCCCCAGTTCCAATCAACTGATCAATCAAATACCTTGCATTCTTATTACAGTTTCATTAATAATATATTTCTAGGGAAATTATCTTCCAGACTATTTTATCACCAATGGTTTCTAACAAAACTTTCACTATATATTTATGTAATAAAGGTGTTTCTCTTCAATGAGACAAGAGGCATTGTAGTACAATTTACTAATTTTCAAACAAAGGCATTGCTGCATTTTGCTGGACTCCACTCAGAGTCGATATCCGTAGATCTAAGAAGAGCCTTGGGAAACTGCTTTTTTTTTTTTAACAAGAAACCCATGTGATTCTAATGTGGATACTATACTTAAAGCTTTAATCATCATCACAGCAGTTAAAAATGTAAGTCAGAAGAACCCAAGTTCAACACAGGCTCAATTTCTAGTTGTGTGACCTTGGAAAAGGGTACTTAATGTCTTCAAGCCACAGTTTCCTTTTCTGTAAAATCTATAATAATAAAAGTGCAATATGCTAATTAGACCAGACAGCTGAACACCTTCCAGAAGTCCTTCCGGACAACCCTCCGGATGAAGCCGGGACTGCGAGGGCCAAGTCCCTTGCATGAATTTCATGCATTGGACCTCTAGTGAAATAATAAAAGTAACTGCCTTTAGATTGCATGGAGATTTTTGGCATAAAATTCCTCATGGGTTAGCCATTACTATCTACATATTCCTATTCATTTTACTTAGCCAAGTTCATTTTTAAAAGAGGGTTGTACTTAATTTCTTTACTAGATCTATGTTTAAGGGATACTTAAAAAGGAGCAAACATTATTTACACTATGTAGTTGGCTGAAATGTTGGATTGTAAAATCTTTGGGCCCAGAACTTGTCTTACTCATCTCTGTACTAGTATTTCTGTTTTGTACACATAATGTTTATTGAATCAAGAAATGCAGAGTTGAATTCATTTATTAAGTCTAATAATTTCCTTATGTCTAATAATTATTAGACTCAATAAATGAATTCAGCAATGTAGCAGGATACAAAATTAATGCCAAGAAATCTATGGCATTTTTATACACTAATAGTGTATAAAATCTCACTTACAGAAAGAGAGATTAAAAAAAAAAACACCATTTACCATTGCACCAAAAAGATTAAGATACCTAGGAATAAACTTTACTAAGGGAGTAAAAGACCTGTACTCGGAAAACTACAGGACACTGAAAAAAGAGATAGAGGAAGACATAAATAGATAGAAGAATATACCTTATTCATGGATTGGTCAAATCAACATCATTAAAATATCCATTGTACTCAAAGCAATCTATAGATTCAATGCATTCCTCATTAAAATACCAACAGCATATTTCATGGACCTAGAACAAACTTTCCAAAAATTCATCTGGAATAAAAAACACCCTGAATAGTGGCAGCAATCCAGAGAAAAAATACAAAATAGGAGGGGTCTCAATACTAGATTTCAAGTTGTATTACAAAGCCACTGTTCTCAAAACTGCCTGATACTGGGCACAAGAACAAAGATGTAAACCAGTGGAATAGAACAGAGAATCCAGAAATCAATTCAAACCACTATGCTCAATTAATACTTGACAATGGAGTCAAGACAGTCTCTTCAATAAATGGTGTTGGGAAAATTGGACAGATGCATGCAAAAAAATAAAACTAGACCACCAACTTACATCATACACAAAAATAAACTCAAAATGGGTAAAAGACTTAAAAATAAGATGGGAAATCATAAGAATATTAGAGGAATCCACAGGCAGCAACTCTCAGACATATGCCGAAGCAATAGCTTCACTGACACAGCTCCTAGGGCAATGGAAACTAAAAAGAAAATAAACAAACGGGATTGCATCAAAATAAGAAGCTTCTGTACAACAAAAGAAACCATCAACAAAACAACAAGAAAGCCCACTGCATGGGAAACCATATTTGCCAATGTTATCACCGATAAGGGTTTAATCTCCAACATTTACAGGGAACTCATACAACTTAACAAAAAGAATATAAACAACCTAATTTTTAAAAAATGAGCAATATTCCTAAATAGATTCTTTTTAAAAGAAGACATAGATGGGAAGGCCATGAAAACATGGTCAAAGTCACTAATTATCCAGGAGATGCAAATCAAAATGACAATGCAGTACCATCTCACACCTGACAGAATGTCTATCATCAACAAATCAACAAATGATAAGTCCTGGCAAGGATACGGAGAAAAAGGAACCCACCTGCACTGCCTGTGGTAATGCAGACTGGTGCAGCCACTGTGGAGAACAGTATGGAGTTTCCCCAAAAAACTAAAATTGGAACTCCCATTTGACCCAGTGATCCCACTTCTAGGAATATCCCAAGAAACTAGAAACACCAATTAGAAAGGATATATGCACCCCTATATATGTTCATAGGAGCAAAATTTACAATAGCCAAGATTTGGAAACAGCCTAAGTACCCATCAGGAGATGAGTGAATTAAAAAACTGTGGTACATCTACACAATGGAATGCTATGCTGTGGTAAAAAAGAAAAAGACCTACTAACATTCCTTCAGCCTAGAAACTTTAAGGCTTTCATAAGCCCTTATGCAAGTAATGAGGATTTTTCACATTCCCTCACACACTTTACCAAGACTTAATTGCCATGCAAAATTTTTAATGTTCCAACCGATTAATTTAATAAGCCCCTTTCATATCTTGTACCATATAGTTAAATGTGTTTTGCAAACTTCTCTGTGCGCTGATGGAACCTTCTTCAGTAAGTGTATTGACCTTACAGCTCAGGGCAGATAGAGGAAGGGTGGGCTCATTAGCACTTCTGCTCCATGAAATTATTCCTGTCCTTGTTTGCTGATTCATGGAGGCAAATATTCCTATTAATTTTTCATGATGATAGGTGTGAGAAGTCATTCTTGTTTTCACTTGGTTATTTATAGCTTTCATTCTTTATAAACCTCAGTGAAAATGCATTACAATTCATTCTATCAGTGTAAATAGAATTGTGCTATTTATTTTTTAAGTTAATAAGAAATTTAAGTTATTTTATCGAACTTTTCGCCCTCTCTTTCAAAATAATTTTGAGCTATTCAAATTCTTGAATTGGTTTTCACTTAAATTAACATGTTTACAGTATAACAATTCTAATGAGAAGAACTTCCATGGAGTTTCAACTTAATTAATCCATAGAATTAATTAAGTTGAATTTATTTATCAGACAGTGTATTGTGGTCATGGTGGAAATCTGCTTTTGCTAAAGGATTGTGATTTGGATACAAACCACTTCCTTAATCCTCTGACTCTAATAGTGTCCACATGTGTGCAGCTTTCAATGTTTCTATTTACATAGAAAAACATCACTTCTGTGTGCAACTTTCAGCCTTTTCTTGACTATATAGAGCATCATAGCATGCCACCTAGGATAACAAAATCTTCAGGGTTAAATATTTCAAACTCCTTTTGCTGTTGAGAATGCATCTACTGCACAGATATGCGGCTGTTGTTTAACTCCATACCGACATACTTTCCAAAACTGCTTAAATACACCTGCACAATTTTGAAGATTTTTTTTCATTTCCTAAAATAATAAGTTTTAATCACCAAATGTATAAAATATGAAATTATTTAATATTTATTGCTTGCTTACACTGAACTAGGGAGGCAACATAGAAGTTAAAATTGTTACTATCCTTATTTTGCAAGTAAAAAAAAAACAGGCTTAAAACATTAAGAAATGTCACAAAGTTTCATAGGAGATCTGAGTACAGGTCACAATGGCTCAGGGCTGGTGCTCCTGACCGGTCACTTTACTGGCTCCATTATCATGGAGCAGATGAGGATAATCACACTTTCCATGTGCAGAAGGATAAAAAGCTACCTAATAATAGCTACCAAAATAGTCATTGCTACCACATTACAATGGATTGCCAATTAAAATAATGTTTCGATATGCTCTCGAGTTCCATGTTATAGGATTTAGATCCACATAAGTTTCTTTAGATGAAGTTTAGGAACTATCATTCAAGATTAACTGAGGGAATTTAATTACCATTATAGTTTAATTAGAAAAGAGACTCCTAATCTAAGAAGATATAATTATTTAAGGGATTCAGGGAGCCACATGCAAAACTATAAATTATATGCATACACCAAATAAATGCCAGTGAATGCAGATGTCAGAGACACCCTCCGAGCTCACCTCTGTTTATGAGAGTGATTTTGCATCCCGAGCAATATGTGGTAATGTATGAACACATTGCTGGTCATAACTAGGAAGATGCTACCAGTATTTACAGGGTAAGGCCAAAGATGCTGCTATTATTCTGTAACGCACAATAAAGTATTATCTGGTCCTAAGAGTTGATGTTGAAAAAAACTGAGTTTAGCGTGTTCTCCCTGAGTGATATTCTATAGCAAACCTATATTGATTAATTATTATAACTAATTAATGTAAACTCAATGGTAATTATCAATGGAAGAAAAAATAATTTTCCATATGAAATATAAATGGAGAAAAGATAGCTATTACTACTGCCAACCAAAGTCTTCAAAAATTGTAAGCATTTAGAACTCAGACCATTTCTCTCAAGAGGCAGAATTCCCCTGCGTGTTATCTAGAGGTTTCACAGGCTCTATGACTCAATTTTCTTACATATATTTACTCCAAGAATTTTCACAAAGTTTTCATAAAATTGACTAAATCAACCAAACCAAAGATATTATCAGGATCTAGGAATGCACCATGGAACACAGTGATAAAAATGTCCATCATTAAAGACATTAAAGGCATTAAAGTAAATTCTTAGGTACCTTTCCTTCTATCACAAAGCTCTTCTTTAAGCAGTTTACTACATGAAGTGCCCTAGAGTTTTCTATATTTACTGTAGGTTCTATCTTAACTGAACAGCAACTCTACAATGTTCAATGCTCTGGGTGCGATTTATTCTCCTTTTCAATCATTACCCCCATGTCACAAAAATATAAGACACCAACCTGTGCCATGACTTTACAAAGCCACTTGGGTTCCACAAAATATAAGTTACTTAACTGCAGTGCTGGGTCTTGAAAATGAAGAAGGACCCCTGGAATAAAAAAATCAAACAATGAAACATGAAATCTAGAATATACAAATATCAAAGAGCAAGAGAATCTGGTCCAACCTCCTCATTTACATGTGAGACAATGCCCACATAGTTAGTGGCAGAGCTGGGACTACAACTGGGCATCTTAGCTCTCCAGCCCTATCCAATATTATAAAGAAGTATTTTTTAATGATATACAATGATCAGATATAAGCATATCTGAGACAATGCCATGTATTGTAGAGAATATATTTCCAAGCAAACAGAAATTCATAATTTTCTTTTTGGCTTTCTAAATATGCAATACAAAGACACATCTCATTTTTCAAATAGAGCTAAGAGACACAGACTATCCTAGAAAGCTACTAGTTTAAGGATGATGGGAAGAAGGAACAGATTATGACCCACATTATTTTTTTTCATATAACAGAATCTAGGAATCAAAAGCAGCTGCCAATCACTTACCCTGGTCCTACAAATCAACTCACACATTGCTAGTGAGGCTATATTGATCAAGTACATAATAGAGAGTTGTTATCTAAGAGGTCATGCTGACAATGTGTGATGTCACAGAGTGAGATCTGCACTCATAGCTGCATCTCAGACAACCACTGATTCTCAAAGTGCCCCATTAGACCATTCCAATAATAATTCTCTTCTCCAGTAGGCAAGCCACTTCCACACACACTAAATCCATTTGATACTTTGAAAGGAATGCCTTATGTGCAGGGTTCCATCGCTCCTGACTAGTAAGTTAAGAGCTGGAACCCACACATTTTAACTCTTGTTCTCTCCCCTGTTGCCCTTAGATGGTTTCCAATGTTTTTCTTATGACATGCCATATAATTTAACATCAATGCACATGACATCAGTGGCCTATGAAAGGACTCTGGAGCTATTCTGTTAAATAGCGACTGTAAATTCTAGCCCGGTTTAGATCCATTTTTATAAATTGCCATAGCCACGCTTTGAAAAAATGTAAAACAAATAAACAGCCAAACCTGATTCATTTAGGAAGTGCACTGCATGAGGAAGCTCATTTTCATCTAACTGCAGTTGATTTTCTTTCACGAGTTGTAATAATCGTTTCCGGTCAATTACAGGAAATTCAATTGGCGCATTTTTACGCTCTGATAAAATGATTTTCTCAAGTTCTACATAGCAGTCTGGAATCAGCTGCCCAACAACAGGCTGATCTCGGATCTATGAGATTAAACATGACAAGCTGTAAAAAAATCCATTGTATTCATATATTTGTCAGGTGGTGGGTAAATTAGTGCTAATAGGTTTAAAGAAAGGTATATCATTCAGAAATGTGTTTTCAACTAAAATCAAAATGTGATTTAAATCATTTAAATTTTGAGGGATAAACAAAATGGTAATAACATAAAAATATGAACACAAAAACCAATTTGAAAAGAACTATCAATTAAACTATATGGAACTATTTACCCAGCTATCCAGAAAATACACAATAAAACCCTAACTGTAAATAAAGGATTTTCTATTTTCTAAGACATTAAACACATATGCAATAGATAAACTAACATAAGCAATCAGTACTACAAGACCTTTTGAACCTTGTTTATTAGATGAAAATATCCACACCCTGAGGTAAAACATTCAATTCTGTGCTTGTTATTTGCAAATGTTATATTAATGTACAGACATGATCCCTTCTCACCTATGCTAGGCTTTTTTATAAAACCTTGAACTTGAGAAAATAAAAAGTCATCCAAACACACTGACAAGAGGATGATTTCTGTTCTGTAACACACTGAATTTAATAACTGCATACTAATTGAAAAATATAAAAAATAGAAAAATTTTAAATTGCCTTATGATGATAATGACAGTCTTTTCCATACATTTTTCCCAGGAAAATCTAATTTTAAAAAGAAATAGAGCTCTAACAATAGTAACTAAAATGCCTTTGAGGACCACCAGGTGGCAAACTCTCCCCATTTCTGAACCCATGAATATATTCTTGTACGTTGTTTACCCGACATCAAAATTCTTCCTAAATTATTAAAGTTATTACAAATAGAAATTGGGTTTATGAACACACATAAAATGTAACTTGCTCTTTTTCTACTTGTAACTAGAACCCTAAGGACCTTCATTTACAACTGCCATAACCATTACTCACATCTTCTCCTCCAAACGTAATTTGATGTGTTCATCTATTCCTTGCCCCAGAAAATTAACTATTAACTCTACTAATCTCCACTTTTCACAATCCCTTTCTGAATTATTTATAAATTAAACAAAACTGCAGGGTGAAGTTTATGTTTTAACTCAAGGAGGAAAACCTACATTTAGAAATAAAGAAGGGTTTTCACAGAAAGCAAATCATATAGGAAAAAAAGGATGAATTTTATAGGTCTGGGCTCCAGGGCCAGCAAAAAACACCTGCTAATGGGTTGGACAGATTGAAAGGGATGTTGTTCTGTTTTGTCCTATTTCTTTTAATTTGTGTCAGGTCACCAACAGCCACACACACAAACAACACAACATTTTTATTCTAGAGTTTTGCACAGATACATGTTAATAAAGGTGAGACAGGAAAAGATTAGAGAAGAGCCAAGATAAAAGAAAGAAGAAAAAATGAAAGGGCAAACAAATGCTCTCTACTAGATTAAAAGCAGCTATTTGAACACGGGTTGAAGCACTGCAGGGAGAGAAGAATATTAAAGCTCTAGCAGGCTCATTGGTTCTGGGTCATCAAGAAGTCACTATTCTGCAAAGCAATCAAATGAATTTCCAAACAAAAATGCCAGAATGATGTAGACATTAGCAATATCTACCTTTCTTCAAATAGCATTTCTATTTTCTAAGCATTTCTTTTACATACTTGCATGGTGTTGCCTTCAGATTTCATTTATGAATCCAGGAAGAAATATGCTTTTATTGATTGATAGTGACAACATGTTATTAGACAAAAGCAGGACTAGTCCAGCTTGATGAACCAACCACTTTATCCACAGTTTGTTTAGACAAAATTCAGTCTTTTTCACAAAACAAAGTTAACCCCCAAGAAGTCTTTTTTTCAAAATTATAATGTATAGTCTAGCAGTAATGATAAAAAATAGAAGCTATTAAAATAGTATAAATAACAACAGGTATAGTCTCAGAAGAAAACCACATGGATGAAGATAATATTTAACTGGATGAATTACTTATGTATATTTGTTTCTTGAGAGTCATGTTAATCCCTTGAGAGAGTAGGAAACTGAGCAAATAAAATAATATACCATTCTTCTTACATAAAATGCTATGAGTGCTCCACCACTGGCAAAACCTTCCAGCGACTGAGATAAATGTGCTGAAAGATACAAACATGCAAATTGTCTCCTGGGGCACCACAAAGACCAGCACATTTACAAAAGGCTCATTAGGCTTTGGATAGGAGCATAATCAGTGGAAATGGGACAGAACTAAGCTAACTAGCAGGCATGCTATAACCAGGGCAACCATAACATTTATCATCCAAACCGGAATGCTTGATTGAGGACATTCTGGGACACTATTTATAATTATGCTGGGACTGTCCAGGCAAAACAACCCTTAGTTACAAGCCATGCCTTCATCATTAGTGCTAATGAGCTAAGCCAACAGGAAGTAATAATGAAGGTCACCACTGTGCTTCTCATATTAAAATGTCAGGGCCTATTCCACACAGTTTACACCATGCTGTCTATAGGACCCCCGGAAAATTTCTCTCTCCTATAAGTATTAAAAGTAAGTGTTCTGCCTGGCCAGTAGTTGAGCATCAACCTATGAACCAGGAGGTCATGGTTCGATTCCCAGTTGGTTTATATGCCCAGATTATAGGCTCAGTCCCCACTGTGGGATGTACAGGAGGCAGGGAATCAATGATTCTCTCTCATCACGGATATTTCTACCTCTCTCTCTCTCTCTCTCTCTTTTCCTCTCTGAAATCAATAAAAACATATTTTAAGTATTCTGCCTGGTAATTAATTTATCTGTGTTTTATAAACACAGTGAATTGCATTTGATTTATTAGAAAGGCACTTTAGAAATCAAAGACATCATTCCTAAAATGAAAAACCCTGTTTGTATGTAATAAAAAATTGCTTGGACATTGATGAAAACCAAATTAGTGATCTTGGCAACCGAGTAAAAAGCCATCTCACAATGTTGAGGGGAAAGCTTCTATAATGAGAATCACAGGAACAAGACATATAGAGGAGCAGCCTGGAATAGCAAGATGAGAATACAAAAGGAAATCCCAAAGAAAGAAGCGGGAAAAGAAAAAACAGTAAAAAACTAATAGAAGAAAGATAATCCCAAGACCCCAGTATTCCCATTTATCCTGTCAATTACATCACCACTGGAGGAAGCTGGGAGAGAAAGGCTTCAGAAACATTTGCTCAGAAATATACTCTCCATCTCTCAGACCCTCTCTTAGACCCTCTCAGGCCCTCTAATTGTTTTCATTCCCATTTCTATGACCCTGAAATGAAGTGTGGCATGACTAATTTTAAAACAGAAAATACTTACATGATGCTAAGAGATATAAAAAATACCTCAAGTCTTCTGCCTTTTCTAAGTAGTTGCACAGCATAAGAATTAACAAATTATACTTATTTACTAGACCCCAGTAGGTAGTAACTATGTTACCTTGAAATTGAGGCTCTCATTGATGATGGTTTTCCGAAGTTTTGCCAAAGCATCGGATTCCTCGGTGGCATTCACAAAGTGGTAATCCCGTATTGTGGGAAACCCTCGCTTGTTCAAGAGCTCCTTGTTGATTTTACTTATGCAGGCTTTGCGCTGCTTCTCATCAGAGACATCCAAATGTGTGCCCACAAGAATGACAGGGGAAGAGGAAGCTCGAGCCTTCAGGGGAAGATGCAGAATACTGATTACCAGTACATTTCCATTGAAATTCACTTGAATGGAAGTGAAAAATTAAAAGACACCATGAAGAAAACAACTGCCTTTCTTTCCTTAACTCTAAGAAAAATTATGTAACATTTAGAAATTTTATTAAGTCGTTTTTATGTGTCTTCTTAATTCAATTATTAACACTTTTCAGGTGAGTAACTTTTTAAGTGTGCTTTGGACTTCAAAATAAGCATTTAATAAGCCCACAAATTATTTCAGTGTCATAATATGGTTTAGATTTTCTCTTCCTTCTCTGCAAATTCAATCTCTTGAATTCATTTCTAAGTCATTCTATTTGAAGTCTGCAGTGGGGGAAAAACACTAAAGTATTACTGCCATTGTAATATTTGCTCACTTTGGCCAACTATAATAAAGTATAAAACAACAAAAAAACTTTTCAAAAGTTACCAAAATTACAACACTAGCTTGTAAGGAAAAGCTGACAGCATGACAGCAAAGGACAAAGTAGAAACTAACAAAGAGAGATTCCCAATATAAGAGCATATTGTTAATCACACTTCAGTTTATAAAAATAAACAAACAAACAAATAAATAAATAAATAAAGGAGCACATTAATATGGTACCATATAAAAGTGTAAGATCTGAAAGACTCCATACTATATTGCCACTGTGCATCTTCAAAGATGCACAGATTGGTTTTCTTTAGCATAACTTATTTTAAGTTAGAAAACCTCATGTACCATTTTAAACTACGATAAACATAGTGTAGCACGTGTAGTTCCCATTTATAGCTTAAAAGGCTTCCAAGTATCTATAACACTCACCAATACAGAACACCTTATTTTCATGCCACAGCTTAATTTCTCTGAAAATTTCCGAACTCAAAATTTCAGGGCTGCTAAATTTATTTTTAAAATAAACAAACAAACCAACAGAAAACACTACAAAACTCTGAAACCAACTCTTTGCCTAAAGTACCTTACATATAAAAAAATAAAAATTATTTTATATTTTCCAATGATTATAATAGATCACCTTTATATTGAATAGCCAAGGCTTCATAGCATCGATTTCAGCCTGCCCTTTGCTGAGGTCATAGACAGCAAGGTACAGTGATCGTGGGGTCATGAAGTGTGGATGCGTGCTGTAGAATTCCTCCCGACCTACAGAGATTGGAGACTCTTTTTTAGCCTTCCTTTTTTCAAAACAAATTTTTAGATGATACTATACATATTTAGCATACAAAAAAAAGAACAATCAATGATGTTTTTATTGGAGATTGAGAACTTCTGGCTGAAGTGTTAGCTATGAACCCTGAACTCAGCTTCAGCTGCCACCTACAGTTTCTAACATTCCCTTCCATACACTTCTCCCTTCTGGTGACAAGGGTAATACTGGGAGAAGTAAAGAGCTTTAGAATAATTCCATAGGATTCACTGGTCTCTTTGCAGTATTGGAACAGAAAACTCAGTTTTTAAATCCAAATTCTAAGTAAAAGATGAATATGATTTTAAAATTCTAGCAAAATAAATACCTGCAAAATCCCACACATTTAGAATCAGGTCTTTCTTCCTTTTGCCTCGTATTTGGATAGGCCAGTCATTCACATCTATGCCAACTGTGGCACTTTGCATCCCAAGATCTGATTTCTTGCTTTTCATTAATTGCTGCAATAAGGTGGTTTTACCACTCCCAGTGTTTCCCACAATCATAAGTTTCATTCGGTTATAGGGCACAGCCTTTTTTAACCGCTGTTGAAGAAACCTGGTATTAGGAAAACAAAAATAAAATAATAAACTGCTTAAAATATAGGTAAATTCTTATGCATTGAACTCTTTTAAATATCAGATTTTTAAAATATAGTATGCAAAATATGCACAACTTTTATAAGTAAAGTGCACTTGTCTTTTGGTACACTATTTATTATTAATATTAGTATAGTTGACAATGATTGGTAGAATTATCAAACACAATGACATGTTATACTATCACCATAAACAATCAAAATGTGAAAATGTTTGCAATGACCATTAGAATTTTATACACACACAGACATTTAATACAAAACCCTAAAAATTATAAAGGATAAAATTTTAAAAAGCCCATGTGACAGAGAGGCAAGTTAGAGTATTCATGCATACTATTATCCTCAACCTTGATAGTGAGGTTATATTTGGTACATTATATATGTGTGTGTACATATATATTCATGAATGACATATATCATGTATATATTCACATATATCATATATACATATGAATAACGTACATGGGAAGGTAATATTGGTTACATTATAAATTACTATATATAAACTATTATAGTATCAGATAGATTGCTATTCCTAATTATCTTAAGGTAAAAATAATAGAAATGCCATAGTTAGCTAACAAGGCCACCTTTAAATCAATAGATTTTAAATATTCTCTAAGATATAATGGATATATAAAGGTACACTTTAAGTATATTAAAATGTTGCCACAGTTTAAAATTGGAGAAGCAAACTAAATCATAACTGAATTTTAGTCCTCATAACTAAAGGACTCTGACCAACAGTCCTGATCTGACCAAAAGGCCGAATAACTCTTCTTGGTTTCTTTAACACCTGATAAAATAAGATCTACAAATCATATCTCTACCTGTTATTACTGAAATCAGTCATTTTCTCACATGCAACTAAAGTTCTGTTTTCATCACCAATAAATAAGAAAAGCAATGGTCCAGTGACCATTAACTATTCAGAATTCGCCACTCTTTGAAAACACTCATTCTTTGAAAAAGCAAAACATGTCTACAATTTCTAAACTATTCCAGGCCTTTGTCTTTTCTAAAATGTAAAACAAGTTTATAAAGGTTTACTTACATAATGGCTTGATATGAAATAATACACTGAAAACTAGTTCCACTAAATGTTTCATAATAATTAAATCAATTGTCATATGAACATCTTTTCCAGTTTCAGGAGGGAAAAATTATGAGACATAATTATTTAAAATCAGGGGTCATCATGTTTAGCATAGCAGGCAAAAACTCTTTCCTTTCAAATTGCACCAAGCTCAGGAGGACAGAAATTATTCTTCATAAAAAGTTAAATATAAATTGAAGAAAATTTAGGCAGCAGATAATTAGATAAATACAGTTCACTGGTAATCCAAACACTATAAATTGTACACCAGGCTTTATGCCAACTATCAAACAGTGAGTAAATACAGCCATCATCCCAGCCTTAATGGCTATTATAGCCAGGAATACAGTGAAAGATGATAAATGAGCTGAAACCTGTAAGATAAATATAGATCTAAGTAATTTTGTGAAATTGGGAATAAATGTATGTGTAGGTAACAATAAGACTAATATGCTTAAAATGTAAGAAGGAGTGAGATAAAGTCCATTATCAAAAATATTTGATATTTGTAAAGTATAAGTACCAGAAACTACCCAGGTGATACCTGGGTAGTTTTAGTGGTTTTAAATATGATCAAAGTCAGTAAGCAAAAGCAAAGTTAGTAATTTTTTATTATTTAAGAAACTAAATAATAAATGCTTTAAGATAAAATACATATAACTATATGCTATCTGAAATGAAGCTTAAGAAGTTATTATAGCCCAGCCAGTGTGGTTCAGTGGTCACTGGTTCAATTCCCAGCGAGGGCACATGCCCAGAGTTATGGGTTTGATTCCCCAGCAGGGATGTGCAGGAGGCAGCTGATCAATGATATTTCTCTGGCATTGATGTTTGTTTCTATCCTTCTATCCTCTCTCTAAAAATCAATAAAAATTTAAAAAAAGTTATTATACTCCACGGTATTTCCTTAGATTGTGTACTTGGTAACAAGAGACTAATGAGTAGTACTTTCCTTCTAGAGTCTGTTTCTAGAAAGAAACATGATAAGGAGGAAAAGAATTCTCTTACCTATAAACCTATCTATACTAATAATAGAGGAATATGCAAATTGTCCAGGACACTGTCACAGTAATAATAGAACAGCAAACTGCGTGGAGTGACATGGCCGGGAGGGGGTTAGTGAGAAACAACCAAACAACTGAACAACAGGTTGCGTGACGTGACCAGATCAGCAGGGGGGTTAGTGAGGGACAACCAAATGACTGAACAGCAGGCTGTGTGGGGCAACCAGGCCGGCAAGGGGACAATTGGAGGCAACCAGGCCAGTGTGGGGGAGGGGCAGTGAGAGGTGACCAGGCCGGCAGGGGGGAGCAGTTAGGGGCAATCAGGGAGGCAGGCAGGTGAGTAGTTATGAGCCAGCAGTCCCAGATTGTGAGAGGGATGTCCCGGGGATTGGGCTTATACTGGCAGTCAGACATCTCCTAAGGGGTCCCAGATTGGAGAGGATGCATGCTGGGCTGACCGGACCTGTCCCATGCACAAATTTTGTGCACTGGGCCTCTAGTCTATATATATAAAAGCCTAAGCAACCGTTAGACCACCAGGGAGCAGATGCTCAATGCACAGGTATGGAAACATGGAACAGACTGATGAATCTCAGAGGAAGAGGGAAGAAGGATGGCAGGAAGAAATTAATCAAAGATCTTATATGCCTACTAGAGGCCTGGTGCACAGTTTTGTGCACTGGTGGTATCCCTGGGCCTGACCTGCAGAGATTAGGCCAAAACAGGCAGTCTGACATCCCCTGAGAGGTATTAGATTGTAAGAGGACGCAGACCAGGCCAAGGGATCCCACTGGTGGATGAATCCATGCACCAGGCCTCTAGTTCATTATATAAAAGGCAAATGACACATAGCAACTTAATGTTAAATAGTACTATACATTTTTTTCTTATTTTATAATTCTATATCCCTCAAAGTCACAGAGAAATCTGAAACACACTTAACAAAAACAAATGGAAATAAAATGATCTAACCTTATGATGTCTTTGGCTTTACATCCTATATGCTTAAAATCAAAATTAAGACGCAGCTCATCCAAAGGAAGATCCCATATTTTGCTCAATTTCCCCATTTCATTGGGAAAGG
The DNA here is from genome assembly GCA_027563665.1 of Antrozous pallidus. Lineage (NCBI taxonomy): Eukaryota > Metazoa > Chordata > Mammalia > Chiroptera > Vespertilionidae > Antrozous > Antrozous pallidus. Next base: position 77,213,334 of record CM050513.1, read on the forward strand.
ATCTCAGTTCCAAGTTATAACTAACATCAAGAGATGTCAGGTTTTCAAGACAGCCAATCTCAGGAGGAATCTTAATGAAATAAAAAAGGGCAAAGTCTGTTGGTGGGAAGGAAGACGTGTTCTGCCAAGGAACAAGACACTGATAGGGAACCAGAGGGGACCAGAGATCCCTTCAGCGACATGCACAACCTTTCAACAGAATTCAACAACCTTCCAAATGCTTATCACAGCTCTCACTATAAATGTTTAAAGAGATAAATATAAGGAATTCACCCAAAACTATGTCACGTATTTATAATCTTTGAAAACCCATGCTCCCTTGGTAACATATGTCATCTCTTCACAGCACTAAAAGCAAATTTCTTTCCAAATCCAGTCATCTCTTCCCTCACATTGTTTGTTCTTCAATAAACCTATAAAGATCTGGCCATCACTAGCTTATATACAACTTAATGCTATTAAAATACAACTAAATGTTTATGCTTTAGGTGGCATGTTAACTAGAGTTTGTTTTTTCCATTCCAAATTTTTTAATAGTACTCATTATTTTTTTATTTTTTAAATATTTTTATTGATATCAGAGAGCAAGAGAGAGATAGAAACATCAATAATGAGATAGAATCACTGATCGGCTGCCTTCTACATGTCCCTACCCGCCACTTGGGAATCAAGCCTTCAACCCTGACATGTGCTCATGACCGGAATCGAACCTGGGACCCTTCAGTCCACAGGCCAATGCTCTATCCACTGAGCCAAACCGGCTAGGGCTCATTACTTTTAAGATAAAAAAAATTAATTTTCTGGCAAAAATCAGGTACCAAAAAAATTCAGTTATTCTGAACATCACCATTTCAGACAATCCTTTCTGCCTTTTGAATTTGGCCCAAAGAAAAAGTTTCGTGGTTTTTTTTTTCTGAGATGGATGGATAATCAATTTCAGATTTGTAACAGAGGCAGTGGAGTAAAGCAAAGGACATTGCCCACTCAGATGAGGGGTAGTCTGGTAAAGGAATGCAGGAATTGAAGAATGTTGGAAAGAAAATTGGGGGAAATACAGCTATATTTAGCCCAGTGTCAAAGTTAGAAGTGCAGAGTATCTAAGAGTCTGGTAACAGATCAGTGATTTCGTGATTAAATGACACACATAAAGCATTACATACATCCCATTCATTGTTAAATAGATATTTCTGTAATCAAAAAATAAAGCACAAAGAGTGGTCTTTTATGAAAATTAAGCATTCTTAATATACCAATTTATCTCAGAGTAGGTTTAGATCTTATTCAAAAAGTGGAAAATACAAAATGACAGATTTTAAAATGATAATTTTTGATGATGCAAATTATTCAAGCCTATTTTCAAATGGCAGTAACTTTAAGCAAATAAAGATGACCTCTTACCTCTTTTAGTTTATTATGAGAAAGATGTAGTTTCTCTACTCTAGACCATGCATGTGCTTTTTTGCTCAAATCCAAGATGCTGATCTGATTATGACTAAACAAGAGTTCCCTTAAGTTCAAAGATTTCCAGTGTGCAGGACTTGGTAAGTATTTAATTTCATTGCTGCTCATGTCTAACGATCGCAAGCTAAAACAATACAGTGTCAAGATAAAAACCAAAGTGAGTGTTTCCAAAATACATAAAATTATATCACCAGTAATTTTCACTAGAGAATAAGAACTTTAAAACTAATAATATTTATATATAAGGATGCATGTGTGGTGCTTTGGGGTACAATTGGTACAGATGGACTAGATAGGAGGCCTTATCACTAGAAACATTTACATGAATAAGAACCACTAAAAGCAAAATTGAGGCCTAATTTCCCTGCTCCAGAAACATAAAAATGTCAATATCAGAATGAGTATTTTACAAATATTTATGACACATGAGAAATCATAATTAACAAGTGCAAAAATGGTCATTAAAATTCCTGCTTCTATTCAAATAGAAGAGTTATAAATATATAGTCCCCCTATTTCTTTTCAATTTCACTCATTAATAGGAGGATTCTTCAGAGGTTGGGTCCTAGAGCTCATTAATATTATGCAGGAGCAAACTCTTCCACCAGCTTGTCTCAGGGTAATACATAGTGTTCCCCAACACTGAGCATGATGCTTTGCATAGTTAGAGTGACATCTCATTTGATTATAATAATGCAAACTATACAGTAAATAATCTTCAATTGCTACTACACAATAGCACACCAAATTAATATAAAAATTTAAAAGTCCAAGTAACAACTTTTGTCTAGTGAATGTCAAACATTGATAGATTTAAACAGTAAGCTAAGTAGGTTTAGAAATCATTTTCATTTTGTATGCCTAAATCAAAACCTTGCTTCTGAAGGTTCTATTCTAGCTCATGTGGCTTTAAAATTAAAATGATAAACTTACTGTGGAAGATTTAAAATTGCTTCTGGAACACATGTAAATCTGTTTTGAGATAATTTGATGTTTGTCATAGAAGATGGTAAAAAAGGCATAGCAGCTAAAAGAAAATAAAAATGAGATAATGGGCATTTAAATCATTTTAACTAGATTTCTACTGGATTCTACAAGAACAGCTAATATGACCTGTCATTTAATTTAATTTCTATTTCTATGCTGATAATTTTTTAAAATCTACTTTTAAAAATATGTTGACATCCTTAATACTACCACTAAACATTAAAATAATACACCATACATATACAAATATTTTAATATAAAAGCTAAACAATTATCTAAATATAATTAATCTATTTAACATCTAAGAGCATGAAAATAATTAGAATATTCATTTCAAATTATGTAATATTTTGTAAAATACATTATAGATTAATTCAAATTACTTTTAAATAACTAACAAAATACTTTAGAACACTATATACAATATAAAGATAAAGATAAAAATTCTTAATAGTACCATCTCATAAAGAGTGTTCTATGGAATAAGAATGGATGTTACTTAATAAAGGTATGCTTTGATCATCTGATGTTAATAGACTGGGGAAATATTAGGTAAAATAAAGTGAAATATCTCAGAGTTCTCAATATCCTGGTATATGTTATGAATTCCCAAGAAAGAAATATAGTATGAGGACCTCCAAGGAATGAAATTGGAAACTGAGCAAATCAAACAGCTGTTTTGTCATCTGCCAAATCATATAGCTAGACCAGATGATATCTGAGATTCTTCAGAAATATAAAAACTTATGGTTCAATTAAAGTAACTTCAGAAATTATTTCTTAGCATTTTCAAGATTAAAAATATGGGTTATGCTTTATCCAAAATAATCTTTAAGGGTAAAAAAGTTCAGGACATTGCTAGACGCTGTCTTCCTGAAAGGTACATGCTATGCTACACCTCACCTGTTTCCCAAAAGTAGTAGAAATTATTCTCCACTTAAGAATTAAAGAGACTTGAGGTTCAGATGCTGTATGGATAACACTCTTACAAAACCAAAGAACTGAATGAAACTTCATTTCACATGGGGTTATTTTCAATGTTTCTTGGTCCCACTCAGGTATGATCTAACTAAGGCATCCTCCCAAAGATAAGACGACTTCTAAAATACTGAAGTTGTGTAGTGAAAAGCAAGTAGATTTTTGAACTAGGTGTATTCATAGCTAATTAATTTTATGCCCCTGACATGTCATACAAAAATCTGTGCTTCAATTTCCTCAATTGGTCATGCTGAGATCATACCTGTCCTACTCTATAGGTTTTTTTGTGTGTGAAATTCAGCGGAGATGACACATTGACCATAACCAAGCTTCAGGGTCCTTGAAAGTGCTCTTTTTTTCTGACCCAACTTAAACATCACACTGCCCTGCCTCCACGGTCTGAATCAGATCTGCCTGAGGTACCTGCATAGCATCTGGGACATTTTCCTCACAGCACTTAGCATAATATACAATTACATTGAGTGGGCCATAATTAGTCAATAGCTGTCTTTGGAACTTGACAGAGACTATCCCCAGTTTCAGGCTCCTAGTAGGAACATGATCAATATTAGAAGAGGGTGAAAAGGAGAAAAAAGAAAATACTATGCAAATTAGCATGGGTTTTTTTTCATTATTTGTTTCTGATAGTTCTGACAAATTAATATATTTGAAAACAAGTGAGAAAACTGTATTCTGCTATTAAAAGTTATTAAAAATTATTTTACTAAAAAATAATTTTACTGAGTCAGATATAGAACAGGCATGTTGGTGTGGCAATGTGCATATGGCCTCTATTAGAAAAGATAAAATATGAGGAGTTTCTGTTTCTGCTTATAAAAGTACTTTCCCTTAATATAATTCTCAGATAGGCTGCAAATGAACATAAGTCCCTGTTATCTCACAGGCTTAGGGTATTCCACAAAGATTATTCCATGACTTGCAATAAAAGTAGTGGTCATATTATGTATTATTGTAATATCCTGCACAAAACAAGAACTTAATAAATGTACATTAACTTTACTAATTTGCAAACTATTGAATGATTAATTTTATTTTATAAAAGAAACAATAGTACTAATGATACTTATACTCCAAAAATTTCTGGAGAAGCTTGGTAGGAACTCAGGATTCCTGCTTCACCCAGCTCAGGCAGCTGCAGGAGTTTTTAGTTTAGTAGACTGAAAGGAACCATGATATAGTGACTATTTATAGCCCAAGATATTGTCATTTTGATCTATGCCAATAATAACCTGCTAAAATTATTTTTAATTCATAAAATTTTAACATTAAGATTTTAAACTTTCTTTTTAATTTAAAAAGTAGACTTTTAAAGCCGCTTTATATTTACAGAAAATTTGAGTGGAAAGTACCAAATTTTCCATGGATCCTTTCTCTCCTCACCACCACCACCCATAAAGACACTTTTTTTTCTTTCTATTATGAATAACTTGCATAATTTGGTATATGTTATAATTGATGTCACTATTAATGCCTTGTCATTAAAATCAACAGTTTTCAACAGAGTTCACTCTTTCATTATATATTCTATGCATCCTGACAAATGTATTATGACCTGTGTCCAGGTAAGAGTAGCACACAAAGTAGCTCCACTGTTCCAAATCCTCCTTTCCCCCAACCATTCATTCTTCTCTTCCTTACTCCAACCCTCTGGAACCCACTAATTGTTTTAGTGCCTTTTCCAGTGTCTTTTAGTTGGAATTATACCTTATGTAGCCTTTTCAGCTTGACTTCTTTCACTTAGCAACATGCATTTAAGTTTCCTTCCTGTGTCCTAGGCTTGACTCATTTCAATACAATTGGCAATACAATTCATTTTTATCATTAATCTGCTAGTTTTATAATTGAAGATCCACCATCGTATTTAAACCAAAACAATACCATTAAATACCCACCAAAAATGTCCATATACGACTCATCCTGTAATACTCAAAAGTACTGGTAAAGAGAAGGTTCATACAGAACACTTACCAAGAGAGTTCATTCTGGCACTGAAATTCTCCACTTTAGGACAAGCCTCAAAAAAGTCCTCTGACAGGGATGAAATATGGTTTTTACTAAGATTTAAAATCTTCAGTTCCTTCAGGCTCAGGGGAGGACACATCCCTGATATTTTATTTCTAGTCATAAGAGATAAAATGAGAATGAAATTGCATGAACTCCTATGCTTCAAAGAAAAAAAAAAACACAATGTCTTCAAAGAATAGCATCAATCAGATTTATCAACTTTAAATTAGTTGTGAAAATTAAGTCAATTGATGCAAGCTGCAATATTAGTTGCCTCCATCTTTTAACATGTTACAGTTTAAAATGTATTGCTGTAGAAATAATGTCAGCATATTTTGTCAACCTTACACAACTTCCATGCAAGGCAACACTTTTGTCTCTAATGAGGCCCTCTTACCCTTCTAAAGTCAGCTGCTCCAGTTTCTCTGCCACATTGCCAAGGTTCTCGGGAACAGAAGACAGCTGGTTATATGACAGGTTAAACTGTTTCAAGGTCGGACACTTCACTGTAGGATCCAAAACTACTGAGGGCCCAATGTCATTTCGAGAGACATCAAGGTTGGCAATGCAGTTCATTTTCAACAAGTAGGAGGGAAACGCTGTGAACTTATTACTGTGCAAGTCCAAGTGCATCAAAGACTTCAGCACCTGGAAATACAGTATTTTAAAATCCCAAAATAAACCACCTGATAAACTTAAGTTTAGCTAATATTTCTTGCCTCCTGTAATTCTGATAACTAGACTCACTAAGAATTTTCTAAAACTTGAAAACACAACTCACAAGAGAGCTTTAGTACACTGACTGGCCCAACTTTCTCTGCTCTAAAATGGGTAAAACTAGGGGAAATGTGGCAAGTAGGTTTTCAAAAAAAAGTTCACAAAAATGAAGTTTAGTATTTAACACAGCTTTATCCCTTCAACAAGTAAAAATGGAAGCACAATAGGCCTCAAAAATATTTAATGATTTCATGAATGAGCAGTACAATGCAATCCTGGGAATACATTTTCTTAAATGCTAGCTTTCGAAAATTGTTATACATTTCAATGTAAATAAGATTTAACCATGAAATTAGTTACTACATAATACATATTTTATTTAGAACTACTTCTTTTTAGGGAACTTTTTGTTTCAAATCTCTATTTTTATTTTTAAGCAATTTCTAATCCTACTATAATAGCAAACCTTCCATTTACATATTATGTCAATTTTTTAAATATTTGGTATGAATTATTGTCAAAGGGCTAAAACACCAAAAAAAAATCACTTCTCTGTGCTCTTCTTACATAGCAATATATTTATCTTTACTTGGAATTCTAAAGAGTTTGACATGATTATAAAGGCTTATTAATGGATCTTTGCCCCAGAAGTTGTTTAAAAATATCTGCCATTGTTTTAGATCCAACCAGATTACTCAGAAGAAAAGATTTTAAAATTATTTATTCCCAAGGTTTTATTAGGAAATATTTTTATAATAAAATTGCCATGTAGGGGTGTCAATTTGAAATTTCCTTCAGAGAAGGTTCTGAGCTGGTCCTTATTTTCAAATGTCTTAATATAGTTCATTAAGAGAACCTTGCCATGTACTCTTCAAATTCCCTCTTTTTTAAGTAGGCTGAATGCTAGTTTTCTTTTCCTTATTCTTTAACAAATAATTATTTTTAAGTTACATATAATTTTTAAACAATGAATGCTCTCATAGTAGTTTAGTCCAGTCTCCGTATTTGGCAAATGAGGACATTAAAGGCTTAGAGCAGTCAGAATATCACATTCTTATTATGTCACAGCTGGTAGCTGAGTCAGGGCCAGTGCCACCCAAAACAGGTCTAAATCTAGTCTACCAGACTGAAGCAGTTTGAACTGCCTTACAATGATTAAATAATCGAAGGCATAACCAACATCTAGCCTACAGAGAGTTGAACGTGTACCATGAATCTTTAGGACAGGACCCTGAATTCCTTTTTAAGCACTTCTCCATTTCCAATTCCCGCCCTCAAAGATGTTTCTGAACACCACACAGACTAAGACACTTGTGTGAAACTCAGAAGAATGGGGGAATTACTGTCCAATGACAAAAAAAGTAGGACCTTCTTTTTAAAGATTTAACCATGCACATTAAATGTAAATGCAAAAGCTCTTAAAATATGCTGAGAGTCAGTAGGACAGATTAAATTTACTTCACATAGCCGCCGTGGGAAGCCTGTGAGTGCATTCTGGTGAAGTTCCAGCCTTTCCAGGTGCTCCAGATGGCCACTGATGCAGCACTTCTGGCTTAGGGCATCAATATCTCTGAGTTCGTTAGCTGAAAGATCTAGTGATGTAATATATTCTCTCTCAGAAGCCAGGGAAGAAGTGCTGTCTGAATGCTTCATATGGGATGGAAGTTTTGATGACCCTTTTGTCAAAAACAGATAAACAATGGAAATATAAGTGGATAATTTAGCTGAGCAAATGTTTATTGATCACCTAATAGTGTAAGTTCTCTTCAAGGCACTGGAGATTCAGCAAAAAACCAACTATGGAAACCAAACCAGTGCCAGATGGAGAGTAAATAATAAATATTTAATGAAGTGGTCTTATCAGTGTAAAAAGCCAGCAGACCTGGAGAGAGGGGTGAAAGGAGGGCATTATTGGTGTTGTCAGTATTTACATTTCAGAAAGACAGTAGGAAAAAATAAGTGTCTTATATATACTGTATAAATGGTAAATTTTTAAATCTATTATAACTTGAAGGTTATATAAGATTAAATGGACACTAAGAAATTTTGAAAAAAATAAGAAATTTAACAAATATTATATTCTGCTCAAAATAACAACTTAGTTATGATTACTTTCAAATACTTACTGAGTGAATCATCTGAAGACAATATTTTTCTTTTTCGCTTTAGTAAGTCTTCTTGACCAAAAATGGGTCCCTATTAAACAAATAGACATTTACAGTACCATCAGTCATTTTATTTTTCTCTGTAATTTTTTAAGAGCAAAGAGAACATTTCCTATCTGGTTCCCTTAGGAATCACTATAAGATTTCTATCTAATGTATTCATGGGACCAGCAACACCGTAAGACAGAGACCTAACATAGGCACATAGACATGGAGCTCTGAAAAGAGAAAAAGAATAAAATCATAATGAAGTATACTTAGTACACAAAGGATGGGGCCAAAGCAGGTTTACATTGTAAGTATGTGAAAACAGAATTCATTCTTGTATTATTATTTATTCACTAGAGGCCCAATGCACAAAAATTCATGCAAGAGTAGGCCTTCTTTCCCCTGGCTGCCAGCACTGGCTTCCCTGCGGCACCTGGGACCTGGGCTGCCAGGACCCGGCTGCTTCCGTCTTCTGGCCGTCCATGGGCACCTGGGACCCGGATGGGCTTCCCTTGGGCTTCCTGTGGGCACCTGGGACCTGTGCTGGCTTCCCTCCCACACTGTCAAGAAGGACAACTGAAATGACGTCCAGAAGATATCTGGTCTAATTAGCATATTACCCTTATATTATTATTGTATAATTTTCCATATGAACAACTGTAACCTACTTTTTTTGCCCCATCCTGTATATGTCCCAAATATGCTAAAAAAAAAACTATAAGTGTAAACTTAAAATTATATAGATATAAATGTATATATATTTATATTCTAATATAAAGTTTTCATACATCAAAAAATTTCTGCACCAATAACTCCTAGCTTTTTTTAAATCAATAGCTCAATTATCAAGAGAATTTCAGTAACAAAACACACAACTTAATCACAATTTAACTTACCAATGAATTGGAATCCCTTTGCAAAGTTGGTGAGCAATGTCGCAAGGCAGGATCTCGGTAAAATTCTCCTACGGCGCTAATAGAACTTGACTTGTTTCTCAGAAGAAGTGAACCTTCACTTCCTATTTTTTAAATGATAAAGGCAGATAGAAAATGTTTACTCAATCATAAGATATTAATACCACATTCAATCATATGAAATTAAACATATTTTCAGTAATAGAAATTGCCTAATTTTTGTCATAACATCTTTAAAACAGAAATAATAAACTATGTTGGTTTTTTCATTTTCAAAATTCAGTTTCAATTTTCTTCACCCATAAATATTTAGTGAATGGCTGTCATACACTAGTCACTGAGTAAGTGTTGGATAGAGATAAACTGGAAAAATAATCCAGGCCTCCCGAGCTCTTAGTACAGTAGAAAAGAGCCAAGTAAAAAAATGTAGTTATATACACAATAAGTATGTGCATGTAACAGCACCGGCTTCCCTCCGGCACCTGGGAGTACAGCAAGCAGAGAAAGTTTATGTAAAAATCTGATCAAAATTAGTCTTTTCTGTTTCTCTAAATTTTTATGGATAGCCAATGATGGAATGTAGAATCCAATTGCAGTCACCAACTAAAGGCAGTATCAAAACATTGTTAAGTACAGAGGTGAACTTTTTGACAGCCATTGCCTGAATTGGAGTTAGTAAGCACTATTTCCAATAATACACACATTTTCCTCAAGTTTTTCCAAATAAATTAAATCAAGATTTTGTGTCAATTCCCATTTTTCACTGTCAGTGTGTAAGGGTTTTAAAACATACAGGAAAGTATTTTTATATTTTTTAATAATAAATACCTTCACTATCTAGCTCATCACTTTGGCCAAATACACTGTCCACATAAGACTCAGGAATGAAGGTCCATTGATCAAATTTATCAAGCACTTGCTCAGAAAAATCCCCATCACTGCCTGAGGCTGCTCCCTCTGCCACAGCACTTTTCATCTGGAATCTGAGAACCATTCTTGCTAGGATGGATCCTATATCTAAAAGTAAAAAAGATACAGCAATAACCTAGACATCAACAATTAAACAAACCTAAACATATATCATGCCAAAGTTCCTTATATATTCTCATATTTCTAGAAAATTGTTTATTCCTACTTCCAAAGTCATTTTACAATTATGATATTACAGAAAGTCAATATTTTCAAAACAAACTATAGAAATGTATGCAAAGCTTTGGTATAGATGACAGAACTGAATATTTATGAAACTCACTTAACCTCAGAAAGGGCCTGGGCTGTGAAGCCAGATAAGCCTGTGTCCAAATCATAGTAATGCCACCTGTGAATTGTATGACTCCCTACATGCCAGTGTCTTCAGTGTGGAAGTGAAGTCGACAATATATACAACATAGGCTTACTGAAAACATGAAATGATGCATACAAAATGTTTAACAAAATGACTAGGACACAGAATATGCTCAATAAATGATATTCTTATTTTTACAAACTATTTGCTAAGCATTTCATTCTATTGGGGAAATATGTAGAATTTCAAAGTTAACAACCTTATTCGTTGGCAGAGTCCTCGGTGTCTACAGAAAGCCTGGAAATTTTCATCCAATATTATAACACATGGATGTGACTCAGTTCAAGAGTACATGAAAAAATGTTTTAAAGCTATAAATCCAAAATGTTCTTTACTCAGAGAAGCTGCCAATGAAATCATGCTATATCCTCAAATCAATCAAGTAATATTATTATATATTTTTAAATCAGGTAAGACTTGTCATGGTAAAAAAATAAAATATTTAAAAAAAACTTCATATAGAACACACGGAATAAAGTAATGGTGAATCTGCCTCTCTTTTTCTCCAGTGAGCCCACAGTTCCTCTCTATCAAACACCAAAGAACCAAAGATTAAAGTGAGCAGGTTGTTGCCATGAAACTGATTGAACTGATGAAATTAGGAATCTAATCATGACTTACTCATCTCCAAAGTCTTCAGATGCAACTGAGGAGCCCATTTCTGTAGTATTTTTCTTGATATGTTCTTTTTCATATTCAAACATAATGAGTACAATATCACAATTGTGTGTTCACTTATAGTATACTGAAAACACTGTTCTGTGCCTCTTTTTTTTTTACCTAACAATACCTCCTATTTACAAGCATTTGAACTTGCTAGATTTATTTTTCCCAATGATGGCAAAGCACTCCACTGAATGGATGTACCATGATAATTTGAATAGTTCCTTGGGAGAAATACTTACAATTTTCCCCTAAATTTTTGCATCTTTATACTGCATTTTTATGTACATTGAGGATTTCTGTATTATAGATTCCTATTAGTATATTGTTGGGTAAAAATTCTAATGGATATTAGAGTTATCCTCAAATTGTCCTCAAATTAAGGTGCAGGGGAAAGGGGGTCAGGTAGGAGGACCATCCACCCAGACTTCACGGGGTCAGGAATGTTTTCTATAAAAAGTGACATGGTGCTGAGGCAGGAAGAATGAAGAGTTGGCCAGGTGAGAGAGACGGAAAGGAAGTTAGGCAGAGAGAATAACACTGGGGAAAGCCTGGAAGAGTATATGAAGCATTTAAGAAGCTGAGGGAAATTCAGCCAGATGGGGTCTTCTAGGTCCCACCAGGAAGTTGGAGACCTTGACTATGCAGAAGCACCAAAATGCATGGATGGATACTTCAGCAGGATCCTTCCTATCTCTGGGAAGGAGAGGAAAAATCAGACTGTTGGACTGATGAGAATGGGGTTTTGTAAGATGAGTGTGTCAGAAAAATGACAGTAGGGAGAACATGTTATGAACAAGAAAGTCCTTAAAGTGAAGAGTTAGAGAGTCCCACCAGTGCAGGGAGGGGAGTGGGCATGGGGGTAAGGTCACAGAGGAAAAGGTGGGAGCTCAAGCTTTAAAATACTGTGATACTTTAAACATAAAGATAATTTTTTAAAGAAAAATACTGAAAAAATACACTTAGTGTGAGTAAATGAGAGACAGATAAAAAGATAGAAATATTAAAGAGGTTCATGGTAACTTGTCATCATTATACTTAATATATACAAAATATATATTAACTTGAAAATATGGATAGACTATATATCCTTAATTAAAACACAACATAAATGTTGGAGGAGGTCATCAAAAGGACATCACTGCTGGTGGATGCATGAACTGGATGAGGCAATTGGAAGCCCCTTCCTTCTCACCATCCTTGGATTTCACATCTTGTCTATCCTGCCCTCAGTGGGAGCTGCCCATAGATGTAGCCTTTGAGAGGGTAGGTGTTATTGAGACCACCTGGACTGCCTATGTGACTGACACCGGTTCACACCTGTACATAACTTTAAAATTCTGGCAGGTGGGTGTGGAGATTTACTAATCTTGCAGTTGCCCAAGACAAGCCTCGTATGTTATGTTGCCTTGCTTATGAAACCTGCCAGGGATCAATCTTGGTGGTCTGCCTCTTTCCTCAGTCCCTCCTTGCCCTCCATGTATGGGCCCAGTGTCAGATTTCACCTGGGATCATCCCAAGGCCGTACCATAACACTCGGAAGAGCAGAGATGCATTTTCTTGGCTGTCATTACCTAGAATTAGAAGCCTTGACTAGTTCCACTAATGAACACAATATTGGAACACAATATTAACTTGAAAAGGAAATTATATATTTTACTATATATACATTTAAATGCATATGTATATGTAAATAAATAAAAAGTATAGGGAAAAATCTACATTTATTACCTATAAGGGAAAAGTTATTATTTTCTTCCTTATGATTGTTTCCCTATTTTTAAAATGAGTATGAATTACTTTTATAATAAAAATTAAGTATCTATAAAAAAAATGTCCTGGCTTGTGGGTCTCAGTTGGTTGAAGCGTCGTCTGGTATACAGAAGGATCTCACATTCAATTCCCAATCAGGGTACACACCGAGATTGGGGTTCCATCCTTGGTCAGGGCGAGTATGGGAGGCAACGGATCAATGTTTCTTTCTCACATTAACGTTTTGCCTCTCTCTCTCCCTTCTTCTCTCTCTGAAATCACTTAATTTTTTTTAAATGAAAGTAAATAAATAAAATATATTAAAAACAAAAGTAACCCCTCAGAAAGATCCCACAGTCTTACACTATCTTTATAAAATATGCATTTGCTGGGTCATAAGGAACTTAAATATAACATCACTTTCAACCATTTCATGGCAAGAAAAAGATACCCAAACCCTTATAATATTTTTGGCTTAAGTTGCACCAATTTAAAAGAAAAACTAAAAGATTAGTGACAAAACACAACTAAAAATAAGACATACAAAGTGTTCCTTTAAATACCTACTTATTTCTTTTCTTGAATTGCATGTCTTATCTGGAAATAAAGGACCAAGCCAAGAAGGTTCAATTTTCCCAATACAGAATCCTCCAAGGCATATGCTATTATTGGCCAGATCCAGGGCCAGCCTCTTTAAGAGCAAACTGATGATCTGGCTGTCGCCTTTCTCAATGCTTATTGCCAGCGCTTTCCGTACGTCTTGTTCACGGGACCCACTGTTCAGTAACAGTTCCACCAGTTTAGGACTGCTTGCTTTTTCACACACCTATTAAGGAAAAAAAAATATATATAAGCTACTAAAAGCCTGTATCTCTTCCCTTTGGGACACTGGTACATTGAAGCTGGTGTAATTTTTCCCTACACTCTTAAATTTAGAAAGAAACAAAACAAAATAAGGCAAAAATCATTCTTGGAATAGACTAGGAAAATAAATTTATTAGTATAACCCATATCAGAATAGCATAAATCGAATAATCTGCCACATGGAAGTCAGTAATCATGAGAGAAGCAATATGATATGGAAGCTCATAAACTTGGAAGTCACACAAGTGTAAGTGAGGCTTACACTTTTTAGGCATCTGTTCATTGGAAGACATCTGGCAAACTAGTACCCTAACACAGTAAATGCTTACTGCCCCATCTTCGTTTGTAACAAAATATAAATATTATAATGTCTGTTAATCCCATGTGCAAAGGACAGACATCACTCATTTCTGGTTTTCCTGAACACCTATGGACAATAATCTCAATTATCACAAAAGGATATATCTTGTCTCTCAGCTTTCTACCTTCCTTTGAATGTTGTATCTTCAGAGCTGTGTTCAGGTAGGTGAGTTTACTAGTGCTACAAAAACTAATGTCCACTGTAAGCAGAGAGAAGCCTACACTGCTTGAAGCACAGCATGCTGGCCCTACTCAGGAACAGCTTCTCTAAGGCATAGAATGGAGTGTTTTACAAAACGAAGTTCAAAGTCACAGATAGTGGAAATATTATATGTCAGATACTATGCTGAATTCTGTCCAGATAGGATCTATAATCCTTTCAATAACACATATGTAATACCTGAATCAATAAAGAAAAAATAAAAATAAAATAAAACTCTATGCCACAGAAATGATTACCATTTTATCCTATCTACTAAAAGAGTAATATGCAAATTTGACCATACCTTCACTACACTCTATCTAATAAAAGACTAATATGCAAACTTGTCCATACCTTTGCTATGCCCACCAGCCATGCCCACCAGCCAAACAGGAGCAGATTATGCAAATAACTCCCAACCAAGATGGCTGCCACCACTGAGAGTAGGAGGAAGGCTTGGGTTTCCTCGGCAACAGAGGAAGCTAAGCTTTCCACCTGCCATTGCTGGCCTAGTCCTCCACTCAATGCTACAAAGTTTCAATTATAAAAGATACAGAAATGGCAGCAGCCACTGAGCTGGAGAGAACAGAGGCTTGGGTTTCCCAGGCAACAGAGGAAGCCAAGCTTTCCACCTGCAATTGCTGGCCTAGGCCTCCATTCTAGGCAACAAAGTTTCAAACAGAAATGGCTTCCACATGGAGCAAGCAGAAGGCTTGGCTCTGCTCCAGACTACAAAGTTTCAATTGTAGACATAAATTAATCCCAGATCCCAGGGCCTCCACCTGGGTTGCTGGGGGGTGTGACCAGCCTGCAAACCTCCACAGGCCCCTTGCCCAGGCCACCCCTTACGCCAAGGGAACCCCCACTTTGGTTTGGGACACCCTTCAGGGCAAACCAGCCAGTCACCACCCATGCACCAGGCCTCTATCCTATCTAATAAAAGAGTGATTTTCAGATTGACCATCACTCCAACACACAAGAGGGCTGCCCTCAGGTGGTCAAAGATCCTGTGCCATGTGGACACAAGATGGATACCACAAGATGGCCATCAGGGGAGGACTGATGGAAGGTTCTAAGCCTTGCAAGGGAGGGCAATTGTGGGCGATCAAGCCAGCAGGGGAGGGCAATTGGGAGGGACCAGGCCTGCAAGGGAGGGCAGTTGGGGGTAATCAAGCCTGCAGGGGAGGGCAGTTAGGGGTGACCAGGCTGGCAGAGGAGGGAAGTTGGGGGCAAACAGGCTGGTAGGGGAGCAGTTAGATATCAATTAGGCTGGCAGGGTATTGGTTAGGGGGTGATCAGACTGGCAGGCAGAAGCTGTTAGGGGCAATCAGGGAGGCAGGCAGGTGAGCAGTTTGGAGCCAGCAGTCCTGGATTGTGAGAAGGATGTCTGACTGCCCATTTAGGCCCGATCCTAGTAGGACATCCATCAAGGGGTCCCAGATTGGAAAGGATGCAGACTGGGCTAACGGACATCCCGCACCCCCATGCACGAATTTTGTGCACCAGGCCTCTAATAGATTAATATTTAGAAAACATGTGTGATTTTTCCAAACCCTTAGAGATAGTTGATTAGAGACTGGAAGCTAAAGTCAAATCTTTTGGCTCCAAAGCCTGTGTTCTTTTCACTACCCAAAATTAAGGACAGAAAGAAAAGAAGAGAAGAGTAGAGGAGAGGAGAGGACAGGAGAGGAGAGGAGAGGAGAGGGAAAATAAAAAAAGAAAAGAAAGAAAAAAAAAGAAAAGAGAAAAGAAGAAAAGAAAAAGAAAGAAAGAAAGAAAGAAAGAAAGAAAGAAAGAAAGAAAGAAAGAAAGAAAGAAGACCCTCAGATCCAAGGTACCAGGTCAGCAGTCTCCAGCATCACCCACCTTCAACATATTCTCCCTACAGCAACTAACGTACCTTTCTACTGTAGATATGACCAAGTACAGTCCAATTTAAAAGTCTTGTACAACCCCTCTTCTCCAAGATATTCCCCCAAATACAACTTGCAATTTTTCAAATCTCATTACTTCCATTTATGCTATTTCTATTGCCCTAAGTGTCTCAACTAAGCTCTTCACCAACAAAATGAACAAAAAGAGGTTCATTCTTCAAGGAAAGTCTCTTGCACAGTGAGTCCTTTCTGTCAACCTCCCAGTCACACACACTCTTCCTCCTCCAGGCATCCCTCTCACTTTGACTCACAAAGTACTTAGTGCACTGAACCAGACATGCCCATCTGTTTTATAACTAGAATGAATGGCATGAATGTTATTGTAATTCAATTCATGCCTCCGAGGCCTAGTGCAATGCCTAATAATATATGTAATTTAACTAGAAAAATTACTAAAATCCTCTTTAGGGGTCCAAAGGGAATTTGGGAAAAGGGAGTGAGGGAGGGAGAGAAGGGCCAAAAAATTCAATTACAAATGCCTTCTCTCGCAGCCGAGCCAACTTTTATCTCTACATTATGGCATTTACTGCTTACTTTGTATTAAGACAATTTATGTTTTATCCTCTCTCCTCTCACAAAATCCACTTGGAAAAAAAATAAACATCTTGATACAGGTAACCCCTTTTATATTTTTTACTAATTATCTAGCACTATGCTTTCTACATAGAAGCTGCTCAATACACTGTTGTAGGGATGTTGTCCTTGGGGGACCCAAACAATCCTCACTGACTTTAGGCACGTGGTGCCATGAAGAGAGAGCTATATAAGAAAGTGTGTTAGACAAAAGGAAATTATAAAAGCAGTTTCAACTTCATGAGAGGAAAAAGGTACTGCTCATCAATACAGTTTTATATTCAAATAATAATTAAGATAATTTATAATATAATCAGTTTATCAAAAGTATAACTTATTATCCTTTGAAATCTTCTCTTTCATCTTCTAATTTATAATTAATGCAGCCAGCAATCCAAACCAAATATTTGAAATTAAGCATTTGAGAATGAATGAACAACCCAGCAACATGAATCTGCTGTGCAGACAAGAGATTAAAGCAGCAGATAGATGTATTTGAGGCCTTGGATGCACTTGCCTCACCAGCTCACAACACAATAAGCTCAGAAACACAGAGTGATTACAACATAGAGAAAAAAAAAGATGGCACTTCAAAGTGAGTTGGATTATCATGGAAAAGTCTACAATGTTGTACAGCAAGTTTAAGAACACGTTTTTGGCTGGTGAAGCAGATTTTGCAATCACACAAGTGCTAAATAAATCTATTGCTGAACAAAGACAGTACAAGGGGAAAAAATAAAACCAAAGATCAAGGGGGGGAAAGGGGGCCAAACAACATCTTGAAAAGGAGCGAACAGGTCCAAAGACTCTACATGGAGAATCCGATGCTCGAGATAGAAATCAACCACAACATAATGGAGACAGCAATGAAGAAGGCAAAGCTGAGGCAGCAATAAGAAAAGGCCATCCCGAGCAGAGAGAGACTGAAATATCTCCACAAGACACCTGGAACATAAAGAACATCTGAGAAGTATGTAATAGTTTTCATTTTTGAAATATTGACTGTTGAAAATTTTAAATTTTTATAAGCATCGCTTTTGATGTTTAATACTCGTTTGAGGGATAAAATCCCTTTGTCTTTGTTTCAAAGGAAACACTGCTTACTTGTACTTGTGCAGTAGTAACAGCTAATTATACAGTAAATGTGAGGGACAATCCATTTAGGAAATGCTGAACTGCTTCTGAGACATTGGTTGTAGAATATTCTCAATTAGTGTGTGTATGCTCATGTGTAATTGATAATAGAAAAAAAGTTACATTTTTAAAACAACTACTTATATAAACCTTTCCTCTTTTCCCAACTATCATGAGCTTTGTGCATAGTTTTTACAAATCTGGAATTTATCAGACTGTCTTTCCACTGTTGGTGGGTTTTGTAGAAGTTTTGCATTTTTACGATAGATAAATGTTACTTCAATATAATTCCTCCCTTCTTCTCCATAAAGTTAATCTCACCATGGTCTACATTGTGCTACATCATCTTGCTGCTTTGTAACAATATGTGGTCTCTGCCTTTTTGTATGATATCCAAACTGTTCTACAAAGCACAAAATCCCTGTTAACTTTACAGGGTAATCTAATTTCGTGGCTAGGAATTCAGTGAAGCCACATGACTTTCCTGCAGAGAGTGGAGTGGGTGTATATAGGAATGAACCTGGCCCTAGGGTTCAGGCAGTAGTACCTGAAACTGAAAGCTAAATGATAAAAGTTCATTTCTGGTGCATGGAACAACCCTTCGCCAACTAAGCCGCATCTGCTAGGGTAAAAGTTAAGTTTTTGAAATATTTCTGAGTTTTTAAAAAATATACTTATTGTTGAAAATATTATGTATGTCCCCCTTTTTATCCCATTGATCCCCTTAAAGCCCATCCTCACCCCCAACCCCAGGCCTCCATCACCCTATTGTCCCTATTGTCCATGGGTTATGCATATATTCATACAAGTTCTTTGGTTGATCTCTTCCTGCCCACCCATACCAGCCTCCATCATTAATAAAGTCGCAAAGTGGTATCTTTTTAATTGGAGAACAATCCATGATACTTATGCAATAAATAAAAGTAAATATCATATAACAAAACTAACCTATGTGAAAACATGGCTATATCAAAGGGGATTTTTATTTCTACGTGGTTCACTTGACAGGATTGCAAAGAGTCGGAACATTAGTTGCTCTGAGGCATGAAGACAAAGGAGTGGTTTTGATAGTCTGCATATTCACGTATATGGACTAAATCAGGGTGAACCAAGGTTTCCACACAGAACATAAGGGTCACTTAACAGATGGCATTTCTAAGATAATTTGACAGGTCAGTTGGTAGATCTTTGGGAAAGGGGCTTTTAATACTTCAGTTTTCGCATGTACTGTGTATTGTATGTTTTGACTTCTCAGATAATTGTTCTCATCTATAGATACTTTGTTATCATCAATTATTAACTTATTTCAGTAATTGGAGTTTCACTGTTGTGAAGAAACTCTTGCTATTACACCTGTTTGGTATTCAGTACAATCAAAATTTGTATAGATTATTCTAGTTAAGCTGTAAGTGTTAACATGTAAACTTGTTTTGATTAAACAATTCTACTGTCAAACTCTAAAAAAAAAAAAATTTAAACCAAACACTCAGGAGGCACTACTTACCAGGAGAAGTGTTCTCAGGCAATTCACCTAACCTCTCTGTGCCTCCATTCCTGACCTATATAATGGAGATAACTGGGACCCATTACTAAGGATGTGATGTGGGTTAAATTGTGTAAAGAACACAGAGTAGTGCCCACGTGATTATGAATACCACAAAAGTGTGTATATATTTATTCAGACTTTCATTATATTTGTTCTTCCCATCATAATTTGAGAAGTTTTGTCTTCAGGTCTCTATTCATGCATTTTCATAACCAGAATTAATCTTCCACATTCTTCTCCATCAAGCATGCCCATCCCATCTAATAAAAGAGTAATAAGCAAATTGACCGTATCTCCGATACACCCACAAGCCACACCTACCAGCTATGTCCATCAGCCAATCAGGAGCAAATATGCCAATAAACCCAACCAAGATAGCTGCCAGCCACAGAGAGCAGGAGGGACACTTGGGTTTTCCCAGCAATGGAGGAAGCCACGCTTTTCACCTGCTCTTGCCAGCTCAGGGCCTCCACTCAATGCTACAAAGTTTCAATTATAGAAGATAATGACAGTAGCCACAGAGCTGGAGAGTGCAGGAGGCTTGAGTTGCACTCAGAGATGGAGGAAGCCAAGCTTTCCACCTGCCCTGGCCAGCCCAGGCCTCCGATTAAGGCTGCAAAGTTTCAATTATAGAAGGTAAATAAATTCCTACAGAATGGCTGCCTCATGGAACAAGCAGAAGCCTTGGCTCCATTCCAGGCTACAAAGTTTCAATTGTAGAAGAAAAATAAATCCCAGATACCAGGGCCTCTGCTTGGATTGCCAGGGGGCATGGCCAGCCTGCAAATCACCATAAGCCCCTCACCTAGGCCGCCCCATGCCCCAAGGGAATGCCCACCCTAATCCGGGACACCCTTTAGGGCAAACCAGCTGGTCCCCACCCATGCACCAGGCCTCTATACTATCTAATAAAAGAGTAATATGCATATTGACCATCACTCCAGCAAACAAGATGACTGCCTCCATGTGGACACAAGATGGCCACCACAAGATGGCAGCAGGTGAGGGCAGTTGGGAGGGACCAGGCCTGCAAGGGAGGGCAGTTGGGGGCAATCAAACCTGCAGGGGAAGGCAGTTAGAGGTGACCAGGCCAGCAGAAGAGGAAGTTGGGGGTGACCGTGCCTGCAGGGAAGGGCAGTTGGGGGGTGGGACCCAGGCCTGCAGGAGGGGGCAGTTAGGGGCAAACAAGCTGGCAGGGGAGCAATTAGGCATCAATCAGGCTGGCAGGCAGAAGCAGTTAGGGGCAATCAGCAAGGCAGGCAGGCAAGCAGTTGGGAGCCAGCAGTCCTGGGTTGTGAGAGGGATGTCAAACTTGGCCTAAACAGGCAGTCGGTCATCCCTCAAAGGGTCCCAGATTGGAGAGGGTGCAGGCTGGGCCGAGGGACACTCCATCCACCATGCACAAATTTTGTGCACTGGGCCTCTAGTCCTATATAATAAAAGGCTAATATGCAAATCGATTGAACTACAGAATAACCAGTCACTATGACATGCCCTGATTACCAAGGGGCAGATGCTCAATGAAGAAACTGCCTCCTGGTGGTCAGTGTGCTCCCACAAGGGGAGCGCCACTCAGCCACAAGCTGGGCTCAGGGTTGACTAGTGCAGTGGTGATGGCAGGAGCCTCTCCTGCCTCCTCAGCACCACTAAGGGCCCTTTAGGAATCCCAGACTGTGAGAGGGCACAGGCTGGACTGAGGGAACCCCCGCACCCACTACACCAATGTTGTGTACTTAGCCTTTAGTTACAACATAAAATATCCTCAGAAATCCTAATAAGAATCATTCACCCTTCTCTGACTAGTCCTTAAATATGCAGCATTGCCACATAAATAAATACCCCTGATTATCTTATTTTACACTAGTAAACAATAAGATATGTTCAATCAATCTAGACACATATTTAATCACAATTTATTATTTTATAGACTAAAAATTTGACAACTAGGATAAATTCTTTAAAATTAATGCACTCATCCACTTAAAGATCTGATTTAAATATATATATATATATATATATATATATATATATATATGATTAAGTTTAAAAGAACATGAGAAGAAAAATAAAAAGCTTTTTATACAGAAAGAGTTGTATAAATTCAGAGACAGGTACAAAGCACTTCTGATGGAAAATGTAGAGTACCTGCTCTCAGATGCTTTTAGGTATGTTGTATCCCAATGTTTCCCAATGGAATACCCAAAAATATTAATGCAATGATCTGCACATATCAGAAAAGATACACAATAAAAACATTAAGTTATTGAGGGGGATGATTTAATTACTTTTAAAATAGAGAAGCAACTTTTTTTAGTGTTGCTAGCTTTAAAATTTTTTACTTAATTTGATCATTTGGTTTTAAAGCATAAATTAATTGTGCATTAAAATGAGTAACAAGTTTTGTTTTCTTTTATGCACATTGCTAATTAGTACTAAATTAATCTCACAGTTGAAAAAAATGATTTGAATCCATAAGCAAGTGAGAAATTAAATAAAGACTTCAATGATAAATTATTAGAAAACAGTACTCTGCTGGTTATCTAATAATATATATTAAATCATTACATAATTGCTTTGGTAGAATTTTTTATTAAATTTTTAGAAAATATACATAATGCTACCTGAATGCTATCAGAGACTCAAAAATATATACAACACACACAGACTTTAAAACACATGCAATGCACTTTACTAAATACTTATTGGATCATACTGAGAACTGGACATGGCACATTTCTGCTTTCAGACAACTCACAAGAGATACAAGAGGTGAACATAAATTATCATGGACTTCCAAAACAAGTAAATCTTTATTTTGTATGGAGTTTGGGGAGTGTAAAGAAGGCTTTATCCAAGAAAGAGAATTTGGGTTAGAAATTGAAGATAAGTAGATAATAAGTTAGTAATTAGATAAATGTATCTGCTCAGTGCAGGAGGGAAGGGAGAGAAGGCAGGCAGGACCACAGTGCTACACAACTGTATGTGTGTGTGGGGGGGCGGGTAATTGCAGGGGCCCCTGAGGTATTCGGTACCAGCCTACATGGTCACATGCAATAACCTTGAGGGGAGAACTTTCTAGGGAAAGAAATATAAAATGAAGACAAAATGGTTGAAAAATGATCAATACCAAATAAAGACATGGGTTGAGAGAGTGTGGCTGCTGAACAATGTGTACAGAGATGCACAGGAGACTCATCTGAAAAGTTAATTGTCAACCTATCAAAGCAGGTAGAGAAGTAAAATGAAGGATTAGACAATGCCTAAGGACCCTATTACCTCTGAAATTCCAGGAACTAATCTCCTATTACAAAGCACAAGGAATTGCACAATAAACATGCAAATTCTGTAAAAAGGAATAATGGGATGTAAATAAGAGCTATACAAGGACAGTCAACAGAATAAAACAATTGTCATCTTGAAAGTTTACCTGACAGATTAAAGACGTTCCCTCCTTTGCTCGATTGGCATCTGCTCCCAAGAGAAGCAAGCATTCAACCATGATGCTGTTATTCTGATCACATGCTCTCTCCAGCATCACACCTTTTAGCTCATCATCCATGGCTAATTTTGCAAAGCACTTGCAACAAAGGTTTAGAAACTAAAAAGAATAGAAATAAGGATTAGAGTTGGCTAAATACATAACAGTTAGCACACATGTGAGAAACATGGTACCTGTTGATCCTTCTGTTCCATGAGACTGGAGGACATCTGATGGAATATTACTGAGTCAAAGGAATAATGTACCAACAGCTTGGAAAAAGACTCTGACAGTTCCAGCACTGTCATGACTGTCTGAAATCCCTGAAAGTGTGATAAAAAATAATAATAAGAGACATAAGCAATTATGATCAAAAAAGGAACAAATAAATAATATAAAAAGCGTATATCTGATACTAAAAGCCTGAGTTGTTTGCTTAATTAACTAAGTAGATATATTTTTCAGGTTTGTACTTGCAATCTATAAACCTTGAAACAATCCTATAAATACATCTTGCTCTCTCGTTACTAAGAAATATAGCAGGTACACAGTAAAATAGAATGCTAACAAACGATTGTCTAGGAAAGCAGGAAAAACTCCTAATTCACTAATACTTAGTTTTGAAAGGTCCCTGACTGAAGCTATCCCTAC
This sequence comes from Antrozous pallidus, assembly GCA_027563665.1. Classification (NCBI taxonomy): domain Eukaryota; kingdom Metazoa; phylum Chordata; class Mammalia; order Chiroptera; family Vespertilionidae; genus Antrozous; species Antrozous pallidus. The sequence continues at coordinate 77,237,071 of CM050513.1, forward strand.
AAGATGCAAGCCAGGTATGAATCAGGATAGAAACATCACAGGCTGCAGAGAGTTGCAGAACCAAATAGGCCAGTAAAATTATGTTTTTATTATGAGGTTGTAATTAGGTTTTATAGATGACTCAGCATTTCCCCCAACATTTTGTGCTTTCTTCTGAAATTTTAACCTTAGAGACAAAGATCAACCTTTGGATTTCATTCATATTCAGTGTATTTGAGAGAAGTTCTCAAGGCAATCTGAAGCTTACATCCTTAAAGTAAATCTATAATAATAAAAGCATAATATGCTAATTAGACAGAGCCATGGAGGGTGGGAGGCAATGACTGAAGCAGAGGCAGCCACAGAGTGGTGGAAGGGGTAGGGGGGGGAGTCCCTTGCAAAAAATTTTGTGCTTCAGAACTCTAGTTATTTATAAAGAACTGATCAGTCACACCATTACTTTTTATAACAACCTTAGCAACTCTATTTCCAAGAGTTCTGGGCTCTCTGCCCAGGTGAGATTTGAAAGGAAGAATGAACTTTTTTGGCTTTACTATTACTTAGTGAGAGTAAACTCACCAAAAATCAGCTTAACTTTTTAGTTGTTTAACATCTTTTAATTTCATATATTAATGTGATCATCAAAATATTAAAATAATTATTTTGAGCACTTAAGATACTGAGTTCCTATAAATAATTCCTAATATTTGATAAGAGGCATAATCTCAATTTATGCAGGTCTAAGAGACATATGGTCTACCCACCGCTATAGCAGAGGTCCCTACAAACTGAAATGCATCGGCCAAGCAGGTAACGTGAATGTGTAGAAGGCATCTAATTCAAATTAAAAGGGCATAAACACAGAACGCACCAAATAACATGTTGGCAGGTCGAATGCGCTAGGTCAGCAGTTTTCAACCTCTATTCTAGAGATCCTAGAATTTATGCTAATTAATACTGAGTAACTGAGAGTTCCATACCTGCACAAAATCATATACTTCCCCTGAGATTGCTTTTAACCAGTTCTGCCTTGGCTTTAAGCAGTCTCGATAGAGGAAAATTATAAAGAGCAGATTTATAAAGCACAGTGTTGATTTTAATCTAAGAATATTGTGTGCTCAACAGCACTTTACAATTGAAAACTTTATATCCTTTATTTCATTTACTAATAATGTCTCTGCAAAGGTTAGAGCCGAGACATGTTTATTCCTGGTCAATGCTTCCATTTGTGAATCTATTTGCTGAGCATGGTTTAGGAAAGTTGCAAACTCCATTACTGAAAACCACAACCAAGGCAGAAATCTTAAAGAAACTATTTGTTTTCTGAACATTCAAAGGAAGAAAAAAAAACTTGAAACAATGTATTTCTTAAATCTTGCCTTAATTAACCTTAATTCAGTATCTTGGGTTCCTCATAAAAACAGTGATTATATCACATTTTAAATGTTGCTTGATGAAAATTTTTTTAAATATTGTTTCACTGCAAGAAAAAAATTAAGGGGCAAAAATACTATAGGTAAGCAGCCCACAACAAAATGCAGAGAATGACAACCTCAGAATAATTATAACTTCTTTTTTTAATAATTTTATTTATTTATTACAGAAAGGAAGGGAGAGGGATAGAAAGTCAGAAACATCAATAAGAGAGAAACATCATCAGCTGCCTCCTGCACACCCCCTACTGGGGATGTGACCGCAACCAAGGTACATGCCCTTGAACGGGATCAAACCCGGGACCTTTCAGTCCACAGGCTGACGCTCTGTCCACTGAGTCAAACCGGTTTCAGCTATAACTTCTTTTTATATAAACTCTAAGCAAATGAAGCTCGGCTACCTGGCATCTCTTCAACACACTCTCTGCCTTTTCGTGGAAAAGACAAATGGCAAGTAAACAAGCTGATCTTGGAGATTTAATGAAGAAACATAGGATCTTTACAGACTCAATCCAATTCTCTTCCCCTTCTATAATTAAAATATTACAAAATGACAGATAGTTTTCAATTAACTAGAATATTTCCATTAATGTAAAGTGGGAATTATAGCAACTGCTCTGAAAGAGAAATGTGCACAAGATCAAATTCCCTTCAGGATAATACACATACTTCAGTTTGTAATTCAGTAATATCCTTAAATCGTTGTAAACTGGAAGCCAGAATTTTTGCCAGCAGATGCCCAGTTCCTAGGAATAAATTCTTCTTTGTAATCAAGCATCCTAGAAGATTTAAACCCAGACGCTGAATTTCTGGAAGAATAAGGGGGAAAATAAATAATATTAATTGTTTTAAATCTCAAAACTAAAGAAAAAACTTTAAAGACTCCCCACCAGCAGCTAAGGGCCTATAAAAATCTAAACACTGTGTTCCAATTGTACCAACCTTGGTCGTCCGGATACATATGCAGTGTTTGAAGCACTGATTCAATAGCACCTTCCAGAGATAAGACCTCTACGGCATCAGGAAAAAGTGCTATAGAAGAAATTACTTTTAATCCACACTTCTGAATTCCAGGATTTCCAATGAACTAAAATCAAAAGGACAATTCAAAATACTTGCTTTAAAAAATGAGTTTTTAGTATTTATTTTAGTTAATGCCAATTATAGACTGATCAAACAAAATAAGATTTAAATAAAGATTAATATCCTTGATTCTGCCTCATGCTAATAATTACTATTATTCATTATCAAGGTTATAAAGCTAATACTTTAATACATACTTAGTACCTGCTCTTTGTCAGGTACTGTGCTAAATACTTTACATGCATTTTTATAATCATAGTAAATATCATACTCTACTGACTTCATTAATGAGTTCACAAATGGCTAAAGGGCTTGAATAACTATTAGTACAGTCACACAGATTATAAATTGCTAAGACCATATCAGGAATGTTTGAGCCTGCATGTATAACCAGGAAAATGCAAGGCTGCTTGTCACTATAGAAAACACTAATTGAGAATTTACTCTTTAAGTACTTTACATGCCTTATCTGTTCATTTTCCCTCCACCACCTCATGGAATAGATTCACCAGACTTTAAAGACATGGGAACAAGAGCTGAAATCATACAACTAATAAGTGTCACGCCTGAGACTTGAATATAGATGTGTCTGCCTTAAAATCCCAGGATCTTAATCCACTTCCAACCTTTCATCTCAATTCGCCCAGGTGATTTGTCATTATTTACTGATATTCTTTAATAGAGGCCACTTCTTTTTCCAAGCCATCCTACTAACTGAGAAGAACACAGTCAACACACCACTTTCCAACCACATGACAATCACAGCCATACCTCCCCGCTTTTAACATCGATGACTTACAGCTAACTCTTAGACTGATCCTCTCTTCTTTCCCATGATGCTCTCCTAATATCTACCATGATGCACATGTCCACCAAGTAAATAGCTTTCCTTTCAAAAAAATGTCAACGTTATCCTTCTCAGGACGTTTCCTTTCATGGGAGCCGGTTTCATGGTATCTCCACTCCAAATCTCTGGTTGATGTCAGCACAGGTCACTATAGAGCTGAAGTAGCTTTAAGCCAGGCATTACGCCCTGGTGTAGCCTCTCAACCAACACCTTCTACCCTGTCACCTTTCTCCTGCCCATACTGTCAAAGAACAGACGTTCATTACTTTACCAATCTAGTCCCTCACTGCCTAGCAACTGTGTTCATTCAGCATCTTTTTGTGAATAGGGTGTGGCTATGCATCATTTTCTCACCCTGTGCCCTTCTTTACATGTCTGGTATCTCCCAACCTAAGCGTGTTTGCTGTAAATGCTGCAAACATTTTCAAGAAAAAACTAATTGGGTGTAAGGCAATTTCTCCATAAAAGATAAAATAACAAAAAATAAGAGATACTAAAAAGGACAAAATAAAACATGAAAAATTAATAACAAAATTTTAAAAACTTAATTGTGAAAAATGAACATATATTGTTTTGGAAGTCTTTTATATTGCACTTTTTCTTTTTAGGTTGTGGGTTCATTTACTTGTGTAGCATCACACTTTTTCACTTTTGGCACTAATTTTCCCTTTCTTAAGAGAGATATCAATTTCAAAGAAGCAAAAATTAATGCTCTTGAAACTGTTGAGAATTAGTAGTCACATCTTTCCTATTTTCCATAGCGTGGTAAACTTTTGGTGTTGATGGTGGAAGGGGTGACTGTGCACACCAAAGGATTTGTAAACTATATTACCATTTTCCAACATAGTATAAAATCTGGCTTTACACATGGTTTTGCAATCTGGCCTCATAATGTTTGTCATTATGTCTACTCCTTACTGTAGAGATCATTAAGAGGGCTAAGCTTGATATAATACTAGGCCCAGTGCACAAATTTGGGCACCAATTGGATCCCTCAGACTGGCCTGTGGGGTTGGGCCAAAACTGGCTCTCCGATATTCCCTGAGGAGTCCCAGATTGCAAGAGGCTACAGGCCAGGCTGAGGGACCCCACCAGTGCACAATCAGGGCTGGAGAAAAGTGGTAGGTTGGCCAGCTGGGGAGGAACTGTGAGAGGGATCCAAGGCATGTCTAGCCTGTCTTGCTCAGTCCCAATCAGCCTGGTCAATCAGTCAACTGTCTTCCCCCTGGTGTTCAGTACACATCATAGTGAGTAGTTGAGCAGCCTTAGCATTCATTAGCATATTATACTTTGGTTGAATGGACAACCAGATGATTGGACACTTAGCATATTAGGCTTTTGTTATATAGGATAACAATGGAGATACTGCAAGAATTTAATTAATAGGGAACTGAAACCAAACCTACAACTAGCTAAATTACATTAAGTCTGACAAATGTAAACCAAACCATCAACTGGTTATTTTATCTTTGAGAAATTGCCTTCGAGCCAATTTGTCACTCAGCAAAAATGCTTGTAGCCAAGATGTTTGTGTCAAAAAAAAATGCTTGTAATGAAAATACTTAGATCCTCTCTTCCTTTGCCTCACTCACTGCTCAGTGGGACATCATTTCATCTAGCATTTAACAAGATCCTTCTAACCTTGCCTCCCTTTTTCCTGTCATTGTTTCCATCTTAACAAATCTCTGGGTAGTAAGGCAGCTTTAGAGCCAATTAAATTTGAGTTTAAGTCCTGTCTCATCACTTAACAGTTCCATGAATTTGAGGACCATTAAAATGAATTAAATAATATTTTCTCACAAGTGGTCTTTACTCAGAAAGTGTTATTCAAAAAATATTTAAAAATTTAAAAGTGGGCCAAGCTGAAGCTAGAGGGATGGCTCAGTATCTATGTTGGCTTCCTCGCCTCTAAAATGATCCTAATGCCAGGTGGTACTTGAAATATCTGGGGAATCACTTTGTACATTATGATTGTCTAACCACTACCCTGTATATCTAAAACTAATATAAAATAATATTAAATGTCAACTGTCATTGGAAAATAAAATACAATAATTGAATGATCCTAATAATGCTGGGTTCTTTTGATGAAATGAAATTACTCATTGTATAATAAACATTGAGTGATGTCCACAGTTCAGGCATGGGGCTGACATTCGCCTCAGATAGAAAGTACTTCTAAGTGGGAGACGGAGTACACTTAAATCAGTCTTCCATTCCATCAAGCAACCACTTCCCTTCATTTCTAAACTTATTAAGAGAAAATTCTATACCCACTAACTCCACATTCTCCCCACCCCTTAGTTTCCTATAATCAGACTTCTGTCCTGACCACTCTGAATTCAAACCATTCAAAGAAAAGAAATCCTTTAATAACTGAATTGCTGCTTTTCTCTCTCTTGATTTCCATGATAGATTATGCCCCTAATTATTCCATGACACAATATGCCCCTAAAGCCACTATTTTGCCAATCTCCTTTATAATCTCTTCTTTCAACATCAAATTTTGTCCAAAGTTCTTTTCTTATAACTCTTCTATTCATGGAGGGGATTCCACCATGACACAACCTCAAGCCACCATAACAACAATAGCAACAATCACAAGGATAATGCCAAAACCCAAGGAGCATTTGCTTTGTGCCAGACATTCACATATATTAACTCAATTGATCTTCACAACAATCCTATAATATAGACAGACCATTATTAGCCCTACTTTATAAATGGGGAAAAATTGAGATAGAAACTTTTGAGCAGATAACTCAAGGTACAAGTATAAACCTTTTTAAGCTCTCAACACACATTTCTCTTTGCTTGACATCAGAAGCTTAAACTCAGATGTTCAAAGCCAAAAATTTATTATCTTTAAAAAAAAACACAAAACAGCTTGTTACTCTGAGCTTTGTTTGATTCGTGGTACCATCACTCCTGCTTCCTCGCAGAGCCAGTTTCACAGTGTGCACCTGTGCAGGCACTCAGGGCGCTGTGCTTAGGAACCCACCCCCCCCACACACACACACACACACACACTGTCCAATACTCTGCTGCCACTGTCCTGAAATTTTTAATATCTTTTAAACAAGGCTCCTGTGTTTTCATTTTGCACTGGGCCTCACAAAGTCAATCCTGCTCTACATTCAAAATTCATTACAAGCTTATTTTTATGCTAAAAATGAAATCAAACTGATATTTATAAAGTACCTATTCCTGTCCTTAATACCATCCCCTCTAACAAGTTTCTACTACATTAATGGTTCTGCTACTTTGAGGTCCCTTAATTTCTAACTAGTTCAGATGTGATTCAATGATGACTAATGACTTGCAACAGGAAATCTGATGTGTCTTTGCCAAAGAATAATTCAGGGTATGACCTTATTACATGTGATGGAGCTCAAATAAATTATCTGATAATTTAAAATAGCGCTATTAATTTTTGACAGTTTTGTAAATTTGAAAAACTATACACAAGCCTACAATAAACCTTTTTCACTTAATATAATGCTATGTCTTGAAGATAGTGATTTATTGCATTACGGCTCAAATGGGGATTAAAATGTATTACTAGTTTATACTTAGCAAGGATTGACCAAATGAAATCTTTGTAAGTTCTAAAGGAAGGACACCTACAAATATTAATTAGAAACATCCTAGCATGTATGCTCTACAATTTTCCAAGTTTTTTCAGAGAATCCTATATAATAAAAGAGAAACATGCAAATTTGACCATACCTTCGCTCTTGATTGGCTATGCTACCAGCCAATCAGGAGCAGGGATGGGGCCAAGTGGCATGAGCACCCGGGCCCAGGGGTGGAGATGAAATGGCAGTGGCAGCGAGCGCCCAGCCCTTGGGTGCTGTGAGGGGAAGCGGTGGCAGCAACAGCAGGGGTGGCGGCCTCACGGAGCACCTGGTCCCCGGGCACTGTGAGCCAAAGTGGCTGTGAGCGCCCAGCCCCTGGGGCCGGGTGGTTGCAGGCAGCCAGCGCTGAGCTGAGCAGGGCAATGGCTGGATGCCCAAGCCTCTGGTGAGGCTTTAGGCCTTGAGCAGGCTGGGGGTGAGCCATCGGTTGGACATCCCCTGAGGGCTCCCAGTATGTGAGAGGGAGCAGGTTGGGTTGAGGGACCACCCACCCCCAGTGCACGAATTTTGTGCACCAGGCCCTAATTCTATGTAATAAAAGAGTAATATGCAAATTGGCCGTACCTCTGCTATGCCAGCCAGCCACACCCATCAGCCAATCAGGAGTGATATGCAAATTAACCCCCAACCAAGATGGCCTTGGGCCAGCTGGGCTGGGCTGGGGTGAAGCCAGCCATCAGCCCCATCACAGGGCGATCGCTTGGGCAGGCCAGGGGTGAGCCACAGTAGGACATCTCCTGAGAGCTCCCAGTATGTGAGAGAGGGCAGGTTGGGCTGACGTACCACCCACCCCCAGTGCACGAATTTCATGTACTAGGCCCTAGTACAGAAATAATTAAAATGGCTTCTCTAATGAAAGGGCTAGCCTCTTACCTAACTTCCAACTAAATCAACCACAATTCAGAAGAGACTTTCCGGGGGCTGGGGGGAGATTGAATGTATAGCTAAAAAAGAAGACACCATAGCCTTGAACTAAGCTTCAGATATATCCTAGTAAAGTGGATTTCATGAAAAGTATTCCTTTGAGCAGACAAGTAAAAACATCAGCATTTAAAAAATAAAAAATAAAAACATGTCTCAGAATTATCCACTAAAACAGTCAGTACTAGAAGACAGTGAAATGCCTACAGAGTGTTCAAAGAAAGAAAATAAAACCCCGATATTTTACAACAAACTAAAATGTTTTTTCAACAGTCCAAATATAAAACAATACCACCACCAAATACAACAGTCTAATGTTCAGACAATAAATCTTTTTTAAAGAATCTCACAAAACTGGAAGATGAATGGAAAATCTGTAACAAAAGGACAGTCAGTGAACATTGAATCCAAGTAACTACTAGGAATAGGGTGAAAACTAATTTAGGAAGAATGGTTATAGAGCTGAATGTAAATGTTATAAACCTTGTTGATGCGGAATTTGCAATGAGATTATCATTTTCATCTCAAACCATAGAAACTACAGCCTAAAAGTTAATACAATATCACAACTAAACAGTAGGAAAATGCTTAAAATATTCGCCTCATATTTTAATATTTCCTGTTAAATATATTTATAGAAACAAGTTGACAATTTAGTGTGAACAAAATAAAACATCCATCTATCATAACTGATAAAACATTTGCCACTATAAATCTGGCATTAGCATTGTAATTAATTTAAAAAAAAACAGGGGCAACTGTAGGTCAGTGAAAAAAAAGTCGGTAGGAAAACAGATAACATTAACTAACATTTACTGAGTATATACTATGTTCCAAGCATTGTATCAAGTGCTTTACATTAGTTATCTCATAAAAATCTTCATAATAACCCTAATGGAAAAAAACATTTATTATCTCTGTTTTATGGGTAATGAAACTGAGACTTTAAGGAACATATACAGGGTACATTAGTCTGTATGTAGGTGGCAGAGCCAGCTTCAAACCCAAATAACCTTATTCCATAGCCCAGAAACTTAACTATGAGAAAACTGGGTGCAATCAAAGCTATAAAGGCAAATACTGCATAATTGAGTGATACAGGGGAGGGGGGAGAACATATACTAATTTCATCAAAAAGTGCAAATAGTGTTTATATGCATGAAAGAAAGAAAATGAGTTACCTGGGAGATATGTTAATATTCATGGGAAATTGGAGATTTTTCCACAAGAACACCAGAGGAGTTTTAACTAATTGTTTTTAGTCTCTATATAGAATTACATAATTTGGAAGCAATATAATTTATTTAATTAGGATCTGTTGATAGGCAGTGTATTGCCAGGGAAGATGAGATTGAGCTATAATAACAATCCCAAAGTTTCATATGCTGAAAATAGAAAGAGTTCACTTCTCACTCATGTTTCATGTGTGTGACTGCTCACTGCTATCACACAGGGGCCTCTGCTATATGGAGCAACTACCATCATGCACATTACAGGTCAGAATGCCTGAGAAGGGGGCTCTGAGAGCTCTCACCAGTAATTAAATGTTTGGAGTAGAAATGACAAATATTTTCCACTTAATTACTCCTTGGCCAAAACTAGTTACATAATCCAACCTAACCAAAAGAGGGCTGATAAACACCGGCGTCCCCGAAAGCTGGAGAACCGAAAACATTTGGCAAATGGCATTAATGATTACTGCATAAGGATTCAGTTTGTTACCATGTTTTTCTTTTTACAAATAATTCCACAATGAAGATTCTTGGGTAAAAAAAAAAAATATGTTGCAAGTATATCATTATTATAAATCCTTAGCATGGAGTTCTGGTTAGAAAACCTGTCTTTTTAAACAGGATGAGTAGAGCAAATATGAAGCTTTCTTTGTTCCCCCAACATAGTTTCTGAGTTATTCCAACAAAGTTACCGAGTTTGCTACTTCCCCTGCCACCCCCCACAATTTGGGGGGACATTATATATAAACAGCACATTTTTATTTGAGGCTGTTTTCTAAATCACCATTATGAGGCATTGATCTATGACCTCCACCATTTTGATTACTAAAATTTTATAATACACTAAAAGCCCAGTGCACAAAATTCGTGCACGGGGGGAGGGAGTCCTCCCAGCCCATCCTGCACCCTCTCCAATCTGGGACCCTCGGGGGATGTCTGACTCCTCTAAGTTCCTGGAATACTGCTCATAAAGCTAGGAGAGCTCACCAATGCTCATGTAAAACTTGTTCCATGCAGGCCTCTATTACCCCACCTGGATTATGGGATCTATGACAGAGGGTACTAAAATGTATTCGGTTTTGTCTTCCTCATGCCTAACACAGGTCCTTTCAAATCCTTACTTTGATCAAATATTCCTGGAATTAAATTCAACCTATTATATTGCTATATTCAAGAAACATATTAAGGTTTAAGTACAAATGCTTTAAATATATCATAGACAATTACATGATAAAGTTCAGGTGAAACTGAATTTCTAAAAGAGATCTCTCTGCAGGCTATATTCTAATTAATTCATGACATTTTTCAAACTATATTAAATCACATGAAATCATTTCCACTAATGACCTTTTCTGCTCTCTTCCTTTTGCAAAAGCATTAACCCTAATCATTCTTTACTCTTACATCTTTTATAAAGAACCAATTTATATTATATTAAGCTTCCCAACCACCTTAATTCCATCAATAACTTTGCCTTGCATAATACAAACATAATTTAGCTCTTTTCCTCTTTTCACACTTAGTATGATTATTGATTGTATTAATTATAATATATTATCATAAATGCACATACATATGTAACTACCTAAAAATGGGAAGGAACAATGCATACGGAACCACTTCAGAGGTTATCTCTGAGGAGAGATACAAAAGCAAGCAAAGACAATAGAAGAAGACATTCATGCTGTGTGTGCCACATGTGTTTTCATGGGCCGAACTTTTTGAAATGGGGCCAGAAAAGAAAGACAAGCAGCTGGGAGGAGAAGACAGCAGCCACAGCTCCTGACATGGCTCCTGAAGTTCAGCTGAATATCTGGTCCTTTGGTTCTCTTTCTGGTTGGGCAAATGTGACTGGCTTTATGTTACTAGCAATCAAAAGAACCTGCCCAAGCCAAGGGTTGATAGCACACTCACATTTGATCATTGTAGTTAAAAGTATACTTATCTTCGTGGGAATGGCACATCTCTCCACTTCCATATCCCTGCTGTCATCTTACTGCTAGATCCTCCCTGCCCCCAACTGGTGGGCGGAGTATGATGTAACCCACAGCCTGGAAATACCTGAATACCTAACCAAGCACCTTGTATGGACATAAGCATTGACTAACCAACCAGCACCTGCCAAATATCCTCAGCCCTTGTCCCTAAGTACCTGAGTGACTATGTACCTTATATGGACCATACATTAAGCCACCAATCAGCACACACCTAGTATTCTAAGCCCTCATTCCTTCCCATTCCTCCCCTCAAAAGGTGTGTTCGCCTCTGCACGGGTTGCTGTTCTTCCCTTGCGAGACAACCCCACAGGTCTTTTTCCCCTAAGAAAGCCTATAAACCTGGTTTTCGGCTCCCAATTTGTTTTCTACTTACCACATAACTTCTCTAACCACATAACTTCCTACTATCAGAGTAAACAGAACATAGAAAACTTTCACTAAAAATGCGTCCCATTTCCCCAAACTTCATATCCTGATTAACAGTATTAAGGCAGAAAATCTATATTGTACCTACCCTGTTTAAAGATCCCAGGACCAGTTTGTGAATATCATTCTTGAAACACTGATTTGTAACCATTTTTAGCTGGTGTTGGTATTCTGTGAATTCTTCTGGCATGCCTAAAGGCAACAAATACAGACATAGATACATACATATATACATACTTTTCTCATATGATTTAAACTGAACAGATCATCACTTGCTAGGAATGATCATAATTAACAATATTCATGTATTTTTTCCTAATACATATTTTTTACCAACGGGGAGGGGAATTTTATAAATTCCTAGCCTCACTTAGGAATTTATAAAAGTAGTTCATCCTTGAATATAAAATAAATACAGTGCTTACTGAATTTAAAGGAGCAAGAAGTTATTTTGGTGGAGGAATTTTCTGTGAAAACAATTTCATTTTTGTGTGAGTAGGGTGTACTCATACAAGGAGCTAGAAGAATTTTGTGTAACAATGGACAACTTGAGAAAAGTTCAAATTCATTTGGACTACAAAAAAATGTAAAATGTAGGCAAAAAGAGCAGTTGAAATAATCGTTAAAAAAATAAAGATTTGCATTTTAGTTCTATGCTGGAAAAGAACATAGAGTTTTCTGAAAAACTCCCAAGGCTATATATTGTTATTTAAAGGAAACATATGCCTTATTAAGCTATGTTGTAGCTAAACTATCCAAAACTGTTAGAAGAAATCGGGAAGCTACAAAATTGATTATGCAACAGAATATTAAGTAAAATTATTATGAACGAATAAGGTTTCCAAAACCTGAGACTATAAAAATAATTATTAATAACCAATTATTTATCTTTCACTTTAAAAATTGTATTAATACAAATTATAAATTGGCTCTACATAGCTTTTCATTTTCTAGCAAAAATATGAATGTCCACTATCAGTAACTATAGTACCATGTAATTTTCCACAGTGGATAAGCCAGGCTAGATTCTCAGACTCCTGGAATTTGCAGCCCCCCCCCCCTTTTTTTGCTATTGTTTTACTAATTGCATATTGCCAAGCAAATACACTTTTACTTAATTCATTTTATTTGTTTTAACATCCATCTACAATATTTGTCCTTCTAGCATCATAGTTCTTTTAGCTATTTGAATACAGCTTTTCTCTCTTTTTTTCTCCTTAAATACCATATGCTCTTATTTATATGTGGAATCTAATGAAAAAAATAAACTGACAAAATAGGACCAGAGGCATGGGTACATGGAACAGATTGGAAGATTTCAGAGGCTGGGGGCTAGGGGAGAACTGGAAGTGAGTAACCAAAGAACATATGTGCACACATGCATAGTCCATGAATACAGACAATATGCTGAAGGCCAGGGAGGGGGAGGGGGAAAGTAGACTGGGTACAGGGGAGTAAAGGGGAGTGAAAATGGGAGAAATCTGTAATAGTGTCAATAACAAAATCAGTCCTTATTTTAAAATGTATTCAAACAGGTGCTGACATTCACTATAGCTGTAGAATCTTGGGGAAGTCACTTAAACTCTGTGTCTCACTTTCAGGGACCAAGACCACATTAACCTCTGAGGCTGTCCATTACATCACTAGCAGATAAGAAAAAGCAGGCCTATTGAGCAGTAAAAACTCCATGCCACATGTAACAAGTCTTATTGGACATCTCTTTTTTATTAAGACCAAATGGACATTTCCATAAATTTCATCTCTGAACTTTGTTACATCACTGAGGTTCTACTATCCAGAATGTATCTAATTTCCTTTCCACATACTAGCCCTTTAAACTGTATAGACAGCAAAGTTAATGAGGGAGGGCAGAATTCATAATTTAATTATCTCCAGACCCCAAGGGTGCCAAGCAAAGAGCTTTAGATATAACTGCTGTTCGATACACTTTAGTTGTACAAATGGGTATTTAAAAGTGCCTACTCAAGAGTTAGGCTGCAGTTGAATATCTAGCTCCATGATATATGCTGTAACCTTAAATATCTGCATCTTTGACTTAGTTTCATCATCTGTAAAATGGCAACAGCAACACAAAGTAGCAACTGCTTGATGGGTTTCTGCAAGAATTTAAAAAGTTTATATGCATAAAGCACTTCCAATAATACCTGACACATTGTTAGGTATAAATGAGGGGACTTTACTATAGTTTTTTGTATCCTCCTGAATCATCTCTTCTCTAAATTAAACAGATTCAGCCCCTCTTACTGTCTTATGGATGTGGTTTTATACTACTAATTACTTCCTTCTATGCACTTTTCAATTTGCCTATGCCCCTTCTTAAATAATTTTATGTTATTTCCACTAGAACTGACATGAGTCAAGAAAGAATAAGCCAAATGATATTTCATTAAAATAGCTAGGTCTTTATTATTTTTTAAAGCAAATGGCTCAATCATTTCATAAGTTAATGATATTTTTAAAAGGGAGGAATTGGACAATACCAGATTGAAGGAAATTTAAAAGCCATAACACCAGAGGATATAGGTGACCTTTAATTGGATGCTGAATTATACAAACTTGCTGAATGAACATCTTTGTTTCAATTAAAGAAGTATTAATATGGTCTATTAATTTAAAAAGTGCATATACGTGCAGATATCTTAAAAGCACCTCAACTTAACTATAGAATTATATCACAAATCAGAACTATATTTAACCTCAAAACTACTGGGGTATTGATGCCACAGTTACTAACTGTTATACAGTATAGACTGGTATGATAGATTATAGTATTGTACAGTAAGGTATTGTGTAGCATGGTGTGGTAGAGTGTCAATATGATATGGTAATATAGAATAAAGTTGATGATTAAGCCTTTACCTAATAGAGAAATATATTCATACATTGACATACTTAGAAAATGTGGCAATTAATATAGTTTCTATACATAAAGTATAATCCTAAAGTTATAAAATTACTTTGAGGGGCACCTGTTTAATACATCTAAACATCATTGTAAAAAAATCATTCAATTTATCACATAAATGTACCATTTAATACATCTAAATTATTATTGACTATTAATGTTGCTTCAGGGTCAATTTAAGAACAGCAAAAGAAATAAAAAATTATATTTGAAACTTGTTTTTGACCTAAAGAGTATTATTTTATTAACTAATAGATTAATATATTTGGTTCTAGATATCTTTTAATTATCTTTAAAACTCAAATTAACCTTCCAAAAATAAGGCTGAAACCTTTAGGATAATCAAAAGGGTTTTGTTTTTTGTTTTTTTGTTTTGTTTTTGCAATCTCCAAGAAAATTCAAAGAAAAACACGGTAATATTTTTAAGCAAAATTATCTCAAAAGTTGACTGACAACTATGAATGAGACGTCACAATTCAATTCAAACATACAGCATCTCCCCCAAAATGTATACACACTTAACAACTAATAGCTCAGTTGGTGTTTCTTTCTTTTCAGGTTGAACCCATTAGAATTATTAATTATTCAAAGTATATATGCATTTTTGGGATACCCTATACTTATTGAATAGCTATTTTTTGGTCAAGGTACCAGGGGATTAAAAATAAATGATAGAATAAAACCCTGTCCTAGAAAATGCTTATACCTGATTATTAAGTATACCCTTCTACTCAAAATATAAAATACCTATATGATGACAGGTGATGGCAGGGTTAGGAGGATTTCATTTTAAAAGAAAAAAAACTGGGCTTCCAAAAAATTGGAAATTTTATAGAACCCAAAAAAGTAATATCTCTCATATCAATGATCAGAAAGCCATGCCAAATGTTTCTCCTATGCTTCCATCCTCTCCCCCACCATGTCTTACCTAATATCACCTCCTACCATACATCCCTGTAACCAGGCTCTCCCCATGGCCCTCGCCCTATATACCACTGTGCTACTGTTATAAACTGCAGATCTGGTCATGACACAAGATTAAACACCTTTAATAAGGTAGAACTGACTTGCATGAATAAAGCACAAGTTTCTCACTGTTGCTTTCAAGGCCCTGCACTTCCTGGCCTGCGCCTGTCCTTCCACATTCACCCTCAGGCACTGCTCTCCTCTACTGCAGACCACATGGTGCACCTTCTCCTTCTGCTTGAAATGTCCTTCCTGACCTTTCTCCCAGGTCAGCTCTGCTCACCCTTCCACCTCGATAGCACAGTCTCTGACCTACTCCTTTGAATACATTGTTTATGCCTCCATCAAGTATAATTGAAGCCTTTATACAAAGATCTGTAACAGCTCCTCTCCCACTGTCTGAAAAATTCATTATTTACATGTCCATCTACCTCTGAGTTCCTAAAATAGTACAATCACGCTTGCTTTTCCCCCTCACTTACCTTTCATAGCCTGTAGCTATCACAATGTTTAGAACATGAGGCACTTAATAAATATGTGTTGAATGAATGGAGGAGCAGATGTTTTGAATGGACTCTGAAGGACAAACAGGTCATAATAGATGTAAGTAGGAGGTAAAAGGGGAGGAGATGGGAGCTATTCGGGTTAATGAATAAAAATCACATGGTTATGTTTGAGAAAGATTAATTCAGCAGCAGAGTAAAAGGTCTAAAAAGAGCCAGGAGAAGAAGCGTGAAAATTAGTTAGCTATTTTTACAGTTCAGACAAAAACAAAACAAAAATAACATTGACTCAGTGATGCCAACAGAAATAGAAAAGACTTATTAGAGATGGATACTCTCCTTGGAAATACTTACCCTGTAATGATTTATTGTGTATATAAATTACTGAATTTTCTTATTAAATTTCCTTCTACATTAATCTGTTCCACATCATTTTCCTTTATTTGGGATTAGTGGAAAGAATTGCATTTGGTAGGCAGAAAATGGCCCTTTCATTTTTGCCTAGAAAGTTCATACTTGCAAAAAGACAAAAATCCATTTAAATTGCTATCTCTTCCCACAGTCAAGTATGTAACTTACCTGGAAGCATAAAATGTAAAATGGCTCGAAGTGCCTCCAGCTGCACTGACAATGATGTCCCATGACTCTTCATAACTGTTATTATTTTGGGAGCCACTGCTGTCATTACATCCAGGGGAATGTTACTAGAGATACAAGATTGCAATGCTTATTAAAAATACAAACCAATTTCATTGTACAAGCACGAATTTGAAACAAGAGCATGGGAACAAAACCAATACATTCTATCAGAAAAGGCTATATGAAAATGCATTTGAATTCAGTAATATGAGCATACATAATTTTAATTATTCTCTAATTAAACTTTAACCTCAAGAAGTTGAATTCAAGTAATATGGGCATTCTTTCATCTTCTTTCAAATACTAACAACTCCCATATGAGCTCCACATGGTTTACTGGCAACAACCCTGAAAAGGAGATGTTATTATCCTCATTTTCCAGATGAAGAACTTAAGCTGATGGAGGGTAAATATCAAGGTTCTATCACTATAAGGTGACAGAGCCAGAGCTGAAAGGTAAACTCACCTGATCCCCAAGGTAAGGGCTCTTCACATCATACTGCATGCCTCTTCTAGAGTAACATCACCAGACTTCTTACATAGTTTTCTCATTAGTTTTATTTGCATTAAAGTTTTTATTTCTTTAAGGTATTTTAACTATTCTTTCTTAATTTTATTTTTTATCAGAGGCCTGATGCACGAAAATTATTGCAAGAGTGGGCCTTCCTTCCCCCCAGCTGCCAGCAACGGCTTCTCTCTGGCACCCAGGACCCGGGCTGCTTCCCTCTACCCCTAGCTTCATCAGAAAGGACATCTGGAATGACATCCAGAAGATATCCAGTCTAATTAGCATATTACCCTTTTATTATTATAGGTTTTCAATTACAGTTTCCATTCAATATTATTTTATATTAATTATCATAAACTTTACAAATAAAGTGGTCCCCTTGATATTTCAAATACCCACCTGGCCCCAAACATCCTATCTAATAAAAGAGTAATATGCAAATTGACCTTGCCTTCGCTATATCCACAAGCCATGCCCACCAGCCAATCAGGAGGAGGAGGCAGGGCCAAGGTGGCCCAGGCCATGGGGGGGTGGGGCTGAGGCAGCCAGGGCCATTGGGGAGTTGGGCTGAGGCAGCCAGGGCAGTGGGGGGCGAGGCCGAGGTGGCCAGAGCTGTGGGGGGGGAGAAGGGCCGAGGTGGCCAGGGGTGGGCGGGCAGGGCCAAGGCACCAGAGCCAGAGGGGTGGGGCCGAGGCGGCCAGAGCCATTGGGGCCGGGGCCGAGGTGGCCAGCACTCACTCGCCAGGGAGAAGGCATGGGCTGGTGGGGTAGGGCCAAGGCTCATGCTATCCAGGCTCAAGCTGGCTGAAGCAAAGGCCTGGGCCAGGGGTGCATGACTGGGATGGAGCCAGCCATTGGCCCCATTGCAGGGGGATGGCTGGGTGCTCATGAGAGGCTTTAGGCCTTGGGCAGGCTGGGTTAGTGGTTAGTAGGACATCCCCTGAGTGCTCCCAGTATGTATGAGGGGGCAGGTTGGTCTGAGGGATCACCCACCCCCAGTACACAAATTTCATGCACTGGGCCCCTAGTCGTTATTATATTACTAAAGGCCTGGTGCACAAAATTCATGCATGGGGGAGTGTCCCTCAGCCCAGCCTGCATGCTCTCCAATCTGGGATACCTCGAGGGATGTCCAACTGCCCATTTAGGCCCAATCCTACAGGTACTGGGCCTAAACGGGCAGTCAAACATATATCTCATAATCCAGGAGATATAACTGGCTCCCAACTGTTCATCTGCTTGCCTTCCTGATTGCCCCTAACCGCTTCTGCCTGCCAGCCTGATCACACCCTAACCACTCCCCTGCCAGCCTGATTGATGTCTAACTGCTCCCCTGCCACTCTGTTTTCCCCCAACTTCCCTCCTCTGCCGGCCTAGTCACCCCTAACTGCCCTCCCCTAAAGGCTTGATCACCCCCAACTGCCCTCTCCTGCTGGCCTGGTCCCTCCCACCTTGTGGTGGCCATCTTGTGTCCACATGGGGGCAGGTTCTTTGACCACATGGGGGCAGCCCTCTTGTGTGTTGGGGTAATGGTCAATCTGCATATTACTCTTTTATTAGATAGGATTGACTATATTCCCTAAGCTTTACCTTAAATACCATGACTAGTTTATAACTACCAATTTGTATTTTTTCATCACTTAATCTTTATGCCCCAGTCCCCCAACGCTCCTCCCTCTGGCAGCCATCAGTCTGTTTGTGTTTTGTTTGTTTGTTTTGTTCTTTAGATTATACATATAAGTGAAATCATATGGTATCTTTCTTGGTCTGTCTTATTTCACTTAGCATAATACCCTCTAGGTTCATCCATGATGGTGCAGATGGTAAAATTTCAATCGTTTTTATGGCCAAGTAGGGTTCAATAAGAACCATGTCCTCACTTTGCATGGTTCCAAGATAATTGCAATATAGTCCCTCTTTTCCACCTTAAAGTTCCCATCTAAACACAACCCCTCTTTGTATCCCCCTCATTTGGCAATCCCAGCTGGATTCTTACTACTATGCCTCTTACACATCACTGCCATTGCATTATCACACAATATGTAATTATCTGTTGACATATCAGTCTCCCCAACTACACAATGAGTTTTAAGCACAGGTGTGTTGTTAGTTAACTCTGAATCTCCAGG
The DNA here is from genome assembly GCA_027563665.1 of Antrozous pallidus. Lineage (NCBI taxonomy): Eukaryota > Metazoa > Chordata > Mammalia > Chiroptera > Vespertilionidae > Antrozous > Antrozous pallidus. Next base: position 77,256,298 of record CM050513.1, read on the forward strand.
AGTGGAACTGTATGCATGAAATATGTGAGAAAATAGCCAGAAACATGAATTGCCCAGAATCTACAAAATCTTAAACTATAGGTTAACTCCACTGTGTTTTCACCTCATTTATAAAGATCCACACACTTCCAGGACAATAAAAATCACTATCTATGATAAACTTCATTTAAATATTCAAAAGAAACTTTTAAATAAGAGAAATTCAACTCAAAGATATGACATATATAAACACAAATAGAATAGCTGGGCTGATGAAAACAATGTAACCCTATTCCTTTTACATCTATAGATGTGCTATATACAATTCCTTATTCTGTATGCATTCCATTTATTCATATTTAATAACAGTATTAATAATAATAACTATGACTTATTGAGTGCTTATCATCCTAATAAAGGGAATTATCCTAATCCTTTCTTTAAATTAATTCATTTAATTCTTACACTCTAAACATACAACTGATGAGGTTATTATTATATCTCTTTACTAATGAAGGACCTGAAAATTTAGAGATGAAACAGTTGGCTCAGATTAGTAGGAAAACCAGGACATGAAGTCAGTTTTTACTATAACATCTGTGCCATGAAGTTTTCATTTTATGCATGGCAGCGTTCTATACAGCCTATTTTTGTTTGAAATGTATTCAGACTGTGACCAAGTTACCTCACATTCTTTGGCATAAATGTAAAAAGGCCCTGAGCATATCCTGTAGCCCCCATCACCCACCCCCATATCTGGTCTCTGCTGTGCCTCCAACCAGCCAGATAGTATTGACATCTCTGGACTTGGACTAGCTGTGAATAAAAGTTTCCCAGCTAAGGAATAAACAGGAAGAGAAGACAAAGTTAACTTAAATGAAGGGACTACCATAAAAGTTAGTTGTAAAAAATCAACAAGTAGAAGTCATATCCTGATCTGAACTTTTATACCTTTCATACACAATACTTTGAAAAACTATTTAAGGTTATGTGCTGTACAATTGCCACTTTGAAAAACGTACCCAACATCAAGCATGAAGAATAGGTGCAAACCTTCAATACATTTCTACAATCTCTACCATCCCTTTCAATATTCAGATAAATCTATGATATCTTGATATGATATTATATTACACCATGTTTCAATTATCAAATGCCTTATTTTTCTTTTCATTCTTAGAAATATGCTTGAAATATTTATATTTTACCATCTTCTGCATAAGTTTATGAATCTATATTACCTTCCTTCAAAAAGATGATTCAGCATTTTGCAGCCACTTTCAGCCACTTCAGGGGAGTGTAGATGCTTCTGCATCAACTCGAGCACGTTCAGGTAGATTCCTTTTGACAACAGGATTTTTCTGAAATTAACTACAAGATTTTTTAAATGTTACTTGTAGAAATGAATATACATGGAATATTAAAGAGTCCAAAACCATAGGAAAGTATATTTACAAGTCTATATGTAAATTATTTCATGGACAACTTTACCATCATTAATGTTTCACTATAATATACTAGAGGCCCAGTGCACAAAATTTGTGCACAGCAGGGTGGGGGGTCCCTCAGCCTGATCTGCACCCTCTCTAATCTGGGAGTCCATGGGGGATGTCCAACTGGCAGAGAGCTGGTCTAAACTGGCAGTTGGACATCCCTCTCGCAATCCGGGTCCTGTTGATCCTAACCGCTCACCTGCCTGTCTGTCTTAACCACTCTTCCTGCCAACCTTATGTTCCTAACTGCCCTACCCTGCTGGCCTGATCCTGGTAACTCCCCTCCCCTGCTGGCCTGGTTACCCCCAACTGCCCCCTGCTGCCAGCCTGCTCACCCCCAAATGCCCCCCATGCTGGCCTGCTCGCCCCCACCTCCCCTACCCACTGGCCAGCTCACCCCCACTGCATCCCTGCTGGCTTGCTCACTCCAAACTGCCCCTGCACTGTCCTGATCACTCCAACTGACCCCCACTCATGGCCTGCTCACCCCCAGGTGGCCCCCCTGCTGGCCTTCTTACCCTCAACAGCCCCACCCCCCAATAGCCTGATCACCCACAACTGCCATCCCATCCTGACCTGATCACCCCTTGGTGACCCAAGCTCCCAGCTCCTCCTTTTTTACTTTTTTTTTTTCAGTGCTTCCTTGAGTGGAGGCCAGGACCAGCTGGAAGCAAGTATCTGGGACTTATTTATCTTCTATAATTGAAACTTTGTAGCCTTGAATGGAGGCTAGGGCCAGCCAGGGCAGGTGGGAAGCTTGGCTTCCTCCAATGCCGGGGCAACTCCAGCCTCCTGCTCGCTCCAGTTTTGTGGCTGCTGCCATCTAGGTTGGGTTAATTTGCATACTCACTCCTGATTGGCTGGTGGGCATGGCTTGTGGGAATATCAAAGGTATGGTCAATTTGCATGTTTCTCTTTTATTAGTGTAGACAGATAATATTTCCAATAGTTTTTCATTTGTGAACCATTTATGGAGGTTTTAATTTTAAAAGTAGATAGTTACCAGTGCAATCACCATACCCTCAGCCATTGAAAAGAATGTTTTTGCAGAATGTTTTAAAATATAGCCCTCCAAAGTAAGATTGAAAGTTAAGTTTCATTTGAATATTTAAAATAACTACATGAAAAATTGTATTTATATAGAGCTAAGACTCACTAAGTATACTAGGCACTAGTGATGGGGGGAAAAGTTACAGGTGTGTGGAGATATTGACCATCCTCTCTCAGCCTTAGAGGGACTGTAAAGTGGGGCCAGGCACTGGAACCAGACCTGCTTGCCTGCAGCCTTGAGCTACCTTCTCCATTTGCCCTAGTGGACTGTACAAACATTTTCATTTCTATGTGTGCCTTCATGGGTGAAGTAATGGAAAGCCCTGACATAGACCATAATGACTACATATTTTCACAAGACTTAAGAAACACATAGATATGTTTTACAGCTAATTTTACATTACATAGAAATAACCATATCCCAACAATAATGATTAGAGGATAATTTTTCTCTTCCAATAAACTTTCTTCAAAAATACAAATCCAATGTCTTAAAGTCTCCATATAAGTATCAACTGTTTTGAAAGCTCTCTAAAAATATATCAATTTCATCATTATATAGTATAATTCAATACTTTGAAAGCAGTAGAAAATGAAACTTACAACATTTTAACTTATGTGCTTTTTTTGAAAATGAGTTATCAATCTCAAATTGGGGAAGGAAAAAAAGAGGACAAAACTCAGAAATAAGTGGAAATGATATACACATTCTAAATTACTGCCAAAGTCTGAAAAACTCATACCTTTCAAAGGCATCTAAAATAGCACACATTAAAATGTGATAAGAACTTGGTTCTTCTGGTTACATCAGAAGTTTTAATAACCCTTCCTAAAGTGGTTAAAGTCTAACCAAGGAGATACTTTAAAATACAGAAGTTATTCTAGACAAGAAGTTCGCACATGTTAAGTATGCCTCTGAAGCACCTGTGAGGTTGTTAAAACATAGATTGACTGGGTCCCAACTCCAGAATTCACGATTCCGTAGGCCCATATAGGGGTCTAGAATTTATATTTTTTAACAAGTTCTGAGGCAATGCTGCTGGTCTGGAGACCACACTTTAAGAACCACTATCCTGGACATTAACTCAATTTGGGACTTGAAAATTGAGAACAGAAATTTCATAAAACACTAGACCTAGAGAAGAAATTTCATCATAGAGTCACTTTACAGTTTACAGAATACTTTATGCATTTTATTTCATTTACCAACTATCTACATAATACTCTTGACTTCATTCCATTTTATTGATAAATTATCTGCTTTAAAAGGCCAGTAACAAGATGCAACTCCCTGCAGGGCTTTACTTTGATAGGCAGCTTCTTTCATGGCTGCCTAGTCTCAGTTTCATCTCCTCTGACCCCTAACACATTTCCTGCAAAAAAAAATGTTTTATTTTTTTCTTAGCTACTGGGCATATCAGATATTTTTATTTAGTCTTATTATCTCTCTTCCCCAGTACAGTTTAAGCTCCATGAGCCTGAGATTTCTAATAAATTGTTTTATCCTGAGTGACTAAGGCATGGTGTGGTACACAGCAAGACCTCAATAAATAATTAATTAATTAAAAATGAAAAAAAAATATGTCACAATGTTTGATTCTTTGCCTTAAGACCACAATGGCAGAGTCTAATAGACTGGCTGCCAATCCAGTCATTTTTCTGAAAAAAACCACAGCCATCCCTGAACACTCAATGTTCTCAAGTGTATTTCAAGAAGAGGTTGCCCATGAAGGCTGATGAGTAGCTGCTCAATGCCTCTATGCTCTCCTAAGGCAGAACTCCAAGGATGATACAAAAGGATCTAAGGACTGTTTACCTGGCAGGTGGCCAAGAGCAAAGAAGTAAGGAACCAGAAAGAGCCAAAACCTGGTTCTGGGGAAAAAAATGACTTCAAATGTAAATGATCTTCTGACACCCTAATAAGAAGCAGCCCAGATCTCACAAATCATGGTTGTTTTGTTGACATATCAATGACAGCAATTTCTAGGTAAAGAATTACAGCACCGACACAATGTTGTTCGTGCATGGTACCCCACACAGTGACAGTCCACCATGGCCCTCACTTTCAGGAGCAAGATCCCTATCCAGGCTCTGTGCAGTACAAGCTGGGATTTGAGAAGAGCAATGCCTTTTCTGCTCTGTCATTATCCCCATGGATACCCCCTGTCTGCCTGCAAGTGCTCCTGCCATCCCAAGTCTTTCTCTTTTTTTATTGATTTTTTATAGAGAGGAAGGGAGAGAGATGGAGTTAGAAACATCGATAAGCTGCCCTTGGCACGTGTCCTTGACCGGAATTGAACCTGGGACCCCTCAGTCTGCAGGCCGATGCTCTATCCACTGAGCCAAACCGGTTTCGGCCATTCCAAGTCTCTTATTCAAGTACTATCAGAGAGATGGAGTGAGAAAGGAAGAAAAGGAAGAAGAAATGCTTTTTCCTCTGGATTTCACATCCATAACAGCATAAGAAAATATGCAAGAGGTAGTTTCTTGATTCCTTTCACTCAATCCAGGTTCTCTACTACACTGGTCCCTATCTCAGATTTTCAGTATTTTTCTCTCATTTTCTTTCTCCAAAAATATCCTGCAGGAGCTGTCAACTCCCAATGCCTTTATAATAAGTTCTCTTCCAAGATTTTCTGGCAATATTTCCTGTTCATGAGAGCTGAAACCTAAATGGGCTGAACCTGAAGAGTCTTTCCAAAGCTATAGCAGCCATTTTTTTCTCTTCTTAATAATATAAGCTGTAATATTTAATATGAGGAAGACTATTTTTCAAAAAAAATTATAATGAACAATTTTACCAAATTTTAAAATGATGAATATCTCTTTACCCATTGCATTTCTAAAAAGATTTACTAAGAAAATAACAGGAACAGTGTATAAAGCAAAATGAAAAAGACTGACAATTCAGTGTTTATTATAGGTCCCCACAAAAAATCCCACTGGGCACAAGCTGAAAATCCATCAACAAGAAACTGTACTTTCCACCTCCCACAACCACATTCAAATTACAACTAAAAATCAGAACCACCAGAAAGCTGGCTGAATGGAAGTCCTACAAGAAAAGTAAAGAAGAAAGCACACTGAGACAGGTGAAGGTACGGAGGCACAAACAGGCTGGTCCAGCACCCACATGTGCCACTTTTTTAATGAGGAGGGAGATAGTCTCTGCGGAGACCACACAGAGGAGCAAGGATTCTCAGCTCCATACCAAATGCCAAGCCCAGGGTCCCAGAACTGGGAAAAGAAGTCCCCATAACTACCAGTGTGGATTGGAGCCCAGTGACACAGAGGCTACTGGAGACTCAGCTGCTCCTCTTAAAAGACCAGCACCACAACCTAAACTTACAAGGTCCTGCTTCCTCTGAGCTCCAGTGCTAGACAAGGCTGGGGGACTCAGACACATACAACAAGAAATTGGTCTTTTTAGCAGCAGAGCAGGAACTCGGGGGCAGCTTTCTCCCAGACAAAGGTGTTCATATAAGTCATTGTTCCTATGCTGGGACCTTCAAGTCACAGTGCTGACTGGCAGCCATTCCTCTTTGTCTGCTCTGATGATTTCCTAAGACCTTGCCTCATTCAATTTACAATCCCACCCAGGCCTTGTTCAGCTGCCTTTGCATATGAATGGCCTGTCCTTGCTCAGGCAAAAATCTCTCAACAAGCTGCAGCTGGATCACCAAACGTATCAATAAAAGGCCCAAGACCTGGCACCAGCACCAGCGCCAGCCTGCCTTGCTTCACGGTTGGGCCTCATCTGGGCACCTTCAAACTCGATGCAAAGAGGAGGAAACTGAAAATTTCTCAGAAGCTCCTGCTGGTTGTCCACAAGCAGTGGCTGACTTTACACCTCTCTGGAGACCCAAGAGCCAGTGTACCCAATTGTCAGTGTGAGACCATACCAGATTACAACTCTTCACATCCATAATCAACACACTCAAAGGGCAGACTCTGTGAACACCAAAGTCTCATTGAAGCATGCCCTGCTTCATACAGGTGTCTCCTGCACAGCAGCTCTTCCACTGTAGTCACAGATGGTCCCCACAGCCAATTGGCCTGGATGTCAATTCATCCCAGTGACACCAACACAATTAAGGCTCAACTACAACAAGACTGTGCACACAGCCCACAAAGGGGCGTGCCTAGGCAAGCATGTCAAACTCATGACAGGCAGGCTACATGTTTGACATGCTTGACTTAGAGTGTCCACCTCAGGTGATTGGGGAGGCTGAGCCACTAGGCCCTATAGGATACCTTCTACACAAGGCCACTCTATTAACTTAAGGAGACTTAGCAGTTCTACCCAATAGATAGAAACAAACATCAGAAAGCAGCCAAAATGCAGAGACAAAGAAACATGTCACAAATAAAAGAAATGGAAGAAACCAAACTACTGGATATAGAGTTCAAAACCAAGGTTATAAGGTTACTCAACAATACTGTAAAATCTCCAAGGGACTTAGTGTGACTCTCAAGGATCTTAGTGAGAATACCAAACAATGACTGAGATAAAGAATTCAATAGTAGGCTAGAGGATCCTAACCAAATCAACGATTTGAAATATGAGGAAGCAAAAAACAGAAGAGCAAAAATAAAAAAGAATCCAAAAATATGAAGATAGTGTAAGGAGCTTCTGGGACAACTTCAAGTGTACCAACATTCACATTATAGGGGTGCCAGAACAAGAGAGAGCACAAGTTATTGAAAACCTATTTGAAGAAATAATGACATAAAACTTCTCCTACCTGTTGAAAGAATCAGACTTACAAGTCCAGGAAACACAGAGAACCCCTAACAAGAGGACTATACCAAGACACATCATAATTAAAATGCCAAGGGCTAAAGACAAAAAGAGACTCTTAAAAGCATCAAGAGAAAAGCAGTTACCTACAGAAAGTTCTCATACAACTGTCAGCTGATTTCTCAACAGAAACTATGCAGACCAGAGGGAATGACAAGAAATATACCAAGTGATGACTACCAAGGACCTACAATTAGCAAAGCTATAATTTAGAATTGAAAGTCAGATAAAGAGCTTCACAAACAACAAAAAAAACTAAAGGAGTTCATCACAACCCAACTAGTATTATATGAAATGTTAAAGAGTATTCTTTAAGAAAAGGAAGAAGAAAAAGAAAAAGTTCAAAAATATCAACAAAAAAATAGCAACATATACATATCTATCAACAATTGAATCTAAGAATCAAATAAGAAATCTAATGAAAACAATAAACTGGTGAATAAAATAAAATCATAGGCATGGAAATGGGACAGACTGATGATTCTCAAAGGAAAAGGAGGTGGGTGGAGGGAAGAGATTAAACAAAGATTTTATATGCGTGTTTGCCTTATCTATGGACACAGACAATAGAGTGGGTAAGGCCTGAGGTGGGGTGGGGTAGGAACCAGGTGGAGGGGAGCTATGGGGGGGAAAAAGATGGACATCTATAGTAATCTCAACAATAAAGATTTTTTTTTAAAAGAAACTGGTTCATAAAATAGAATATAGGCATACATTGGAAAACTACCCAGTGATTAAAAATGTAAATGTAGGAATTTATATTTATCAACATGAAAATGTGCACTTTGTCTGTATAAGAGTATATGATCCCACCAAAACCGGTTTGGCTCAGTGGATAGAGCATCGGCCTGCGGACTGAGGGGTCCCAGGTTGGATTCTGGTCAAGGGCATGTGCCTTGGCTGCGGGCACATCCGCAAGAAGGTGTGCAAGAAGGGGGTGTGCAAGAAGCAGCTGATAGATGTTTCTCTCTCATTGATGTTTCTCACTCTCTACCCCTCTCCCTTCCTCTCTGTAAAAAAATCAATAAAATATATAAAATATACATATATTTTAAAAAGAATATATGATCCCATTTCTGGGGGAAAAAAGGAAATATTTTGTTTGTATCACATGTGAATACATACAGAGACGTCCAGTAGAAACACATCAAAATATTTATTTTCTTTTTTTATCTATATATATGGTATATAGTACATATATATAGAAATATGTATAATATACATGATGCCTGTATAAACTTACTATATATATGTGTGTGTGTGTGTGTATCAGATATACATATTACATTTGTTACAATGTATCACTTTTATAATTTAAAAAACACAAAATATGTTTCCTTTTATTAAAAACTATGGTGTACCCCTTACCATTTTGTTCTAGGAGAGTGCACAAAGCATTCGCAGAGGCCTGAAAGACTTTTTTTGATGAAGAATGCATCAGCATGGAGAGCATCACTTCCCGGTGAGCTGGGAACCTTGCACAAATTCAACCACAATGTTAATCTTTCCAATCATGATCTCAAATAGTCACCTATTTACTGTCTCTGACAAAATACAAGGGCATATACATAGTTTATGTCACCTCCACTTACAAGAGTAAATTATGGTTAAACAATTTTATATGTATTTATAAGTTAGATTTAAATCCATTAAATGCTAATAAATTAGTTATTTCTGTTTCTTCAAAGTTGATAAGCAGTAGAGGAAGGGAAAGACTTAGCAAATCTATGAAGAAGTAGTTAGATTTAAAAAAGAAAGATAAAATGAGAAAAAATATATAATGGAAGTAAGAAAGGAAAAATAAAAAATTGTAAATAAGCATTGTAAGTTTTTGAAATGCAGAGCATAGATAAATTTTCTTTTAACAATGTATTCATTTTAAAGATTCCTATGGCTAGTGACAAATCTGTGTGCTGTGAAGTGAAATTTATAACTGCAACATGAATCTACCTTACCCAAACCTCTTGAAATGATTGCTCAAGATGAATCAGGATTACCATTTCCTTTCAAAATGGAGATGTTTAATTAAATAGTGTGTTATTAATTCTCTTCTAATTGGCAGTGGGTCACTATGCAAAAAGGTATAGTGGATTGGATATTACTACTTAAGTTTCCAAGATAAGTCATTTAAATACTGAGTGAGAGTAAACAGCACAAATGTAAGCAGCTACCACAAAACGTGGGTGTAGCCCTGATACAAATCTGATAGACACAGATCTCCTGTTTACAGTTTGTATCTTTGGGAAGAAGGCCCATCTTACAGGTTTGAATAGCATTCCCAAAGAAAGCCTCCTCAAGAGCTATCAGCTACAAATAATGCTCCCAGAAAAGGCAGGTCAACACTACAACATCAAGCAGGGAATCACTACCAGAGGCTTCTAAACACATTTAACTCCTGATATTGACAACCTGCTGGCTAGTCACTGCAACAGAAAAGATCACAGATGACTGTGATTTCTATCACCTGAGATTATTTAAAATGGCATTATTTAAAATATGTATTGTTGTTGATCTCAGAAAAGAAGGGAGAGGGAGAGAAGGATAGAAACATCAATATTGAGAGAGAATCATTGATCAGTGCCTCCTGCACGTCCCCTACTGGGGAGCAAGCCTGCAACTTGGGCATGCGCTCTCACCAGGAATCTAACGGTGAACTGGATGCTCAACCACTGAGCCATGCCAGCCAGGCTAAAATGGCATTTTTAAATGAACAGCCATAAAATGTTAAGGTTCTTTCTTGATGATTCATAGTTTACTGAATGACTCATGACTCCAAATGTCACAGAAATAACTCAAACATACAACCTTTAACTAATTCCTGAAGGCAATGGGATCACAATATTATCTATCCACTACTATTTTGTGAAGGGACTTACAACATATGTGCCCATATCAAAAATCTTTCTCACAATAAAATTTGCAGTAATGGTATTTTATATGCGTCGATTAGAAATATAACTAAAACGTTCTGTCATATAAAATCAAAACAACTCACTGGCCATCTTCATCTCCAATCTTCTCATGCAAACTGTTCTGGTACATAAGGAGATTATTTAGAGCCCAGCAGGCAGCCTCCTGGATTAGCAGAGGAGGGGAAAAAGCTTGTCAAAACATAAATCATTGAACAAAGAATTTTGAATAAATACAATATTTATGGACCAACCTGTACATGCTCGTTCTTTCTGTGCCACGTTAGGGCTTTGTAACAGGCTTCTAACCAAAACAATTTTTCTTCTCCTTCATAATTGTCATTCTCCTGATTTTCATTCTTTTCTTCTAAGTCTTGATTTAAAAAAATGGTTTCAGCTTGAAAAAAAAAAACATAAATATATGTCTTACTTACAGTTTGAATGACCATATTTTGAAACAAAATGAACAGAGTGAGGTACTCATTAGTAGCGGCTTTGGTTAATTATAAAGAACTTTTTAATATATCACACACCTCGTGACACTGCTATCCCATCTAGCTTAATGGCCAAATGAGGAAGAGAAAATCAAACAAAACGAATGGACTAGAGGAAGATTAATGGAGATTAGCTGCTCCAGAACAAAGTCAAATCAAAGATGTACTGGTATATGAACTTGGGAAATGTTAATTCCCTTGAAACAACATAAACTGATGAATGAAAACAGATCCAGAGAGAGAGAAACACTGATCAGATCTGTCAACCCTCAGAGGGAAGGTACGGGAGGGTGGGGATAAGGAGGAGAGATCAAAGGACTTGTATGCATTCATGCAGGCCTAACCAATGGACACAGACAACAGGGGAGTGAGGCTGTGAGAGGGAAGGTGAGGGGCAATGAGGGGATAAGGACACATATGTAATACTTTAATAAAAAAAAATTTTTTTTAAGTATCCTCTACTGGAAAATGAATTACATTAGGACAGAAAGGTCATTTAATGGATCCTGCTCTACATATAATTTTCTTGTTATAATGTTATCTTGTTATAATGTTAACAGTATCAAAATTACCTGTAAGATTTCCTTTTTAGCAAAGTTACTTACTGAGGAGCGCTAAACAGCTGAGTCCTGCAATTTGCAACGTTGCATTCTTTGAATACCGCTGCACGGCTTCTACCACAAACTCATGTACCTGGTTTAATACCAGGATGTTAAAAAAATTACCTGAAAGTTAAGTGAAATATTAGCTGCATTCTCACTCATGTAACTAAAATTGACTTTAATTATATAACAGTATTTAAATCAGTATATTTAAGTAGTGAATAGTTTAATGACATTAAAACATATATTTACCCTTAATTAAAATAGTTTAACATGATGGCATTAAGTTTTAAAAACTTATTTCATGCAGTCATTCAATAATCTTACTTAGGCAATGGAACTGGAAAAAAATAATATGTTTGAGTGACATTAACTTTGTGTTATTTGACTCCCTCTCATGCCATCATTATATGAAAACAATGAGGTGTCTGTTAAACATTGCTCTATAATATTCATTGTACATAACAGTTTAATTTTCCTGTCTTCTGAAAGATGGGGGAGTTAAGGCCCTTCTTTGTCATTAAATGCTTTTGCTGAAACATCCTTCTTTCACTCAAAGAATACTGCTAAGAAAATCCTTTGGCACACTTATTATTACTTGATCTTGTCTATGAAAATCCTAGGAAAAAAAATCAAGCAAATATTTCAACAACTTTAACACCACCCAGAAGTCCCACATCTTTTTACACTCATTCTTCCAAGAATCAAAACATCATTCAAAAATCTAAATCCTAAAGAAAAAAATAAATAAATGATATTCCTGAAAGATGTGCCTCTTTCCATTCACTTGTTTGTAATTCACTAACCATTGCAGGTTTCCTTCTAGAAGTAAGAATGGCACTCCTAGTTAGCCATAGGGTAATTAAATGATCTCTGAGAAACAAAGCCAGAATTGGAAAAGATTCTCTATAATCAAACACCTAAAACATACTAAATAGCAATCAGTGCTTTTGAAATCAAAAGGTAGTTTTACTAGCTCTTCATTACCAATACCCTTATATGTTCTGCCTCTTCCAGATGCACCCACTAAGCTGACATGCTCCCAGCCCTTAGTCATCTCTGGTCTTGGAGTCATTTTAAAAAGATTCTCTTCTACTTTTATCTATTTATTGAAACTTGGTTTTTCTCCCTACTATTATTCCCATGCCACTGCCAGCTCTGTGACTGGGCAAATATGAGTAAGACTGGTCCCACCTTGTTTTCAGATAATTTTTGTAAAAATACATAGTAAATTGTATAAGGCTTTAAATGCATTAAACCCCTAATTAGATTACATAATTTGACAAAATGCTAAGCATTTATATCTTGACTTTGAATTTTTATTTTAATTACTAGGGGCCTGGTGCACGAAATTTGTGCACTGGGGGTGAGTGATCCCTCAGCCCAACCTGCCCTCTCTCACGTACTGGGAGCCCTCAGGGGATGTCCTACTGTCCCCTCACCCTTGGCAGAAGCTTTAGGCCTTGGGCACCCAGCCATCACCCTGGAATGGGGCTGTTGGTTGGCTCTGCCCTGGCCCGCCCACCCAGCCCTGGCCTTAGCCCCAGTGGCAACTGCCCAGCCCTGGGGGCACCCACACTTGGCAGCCACACACGCAGGCCTCGACTGCCTCCTGTCCGCACAACTCCTATCCCACGTGGCACGCTGGCTGACCCCTCCCATCCAGCCCCTTCAGTCCCACACAGCTCCCATCCCAAGCAGCGTGCAGGTTGGCCCACCTCCCAAGCACCTCAGCCTCACCCCCCTGCCTCGAGTAGCTCGGCCCCGCCCCCACTCCTGATTGGCTGGTAGCATAGCCAATCAGAAGACAAGGTACGATTATATTTGCATGTTACTCTTTTATTAGATAGGATGAAGAGAAAGTTAAAGGTTTTATCCAGCTTCTTTGGAAACAATAACAAGGACAATAAATTCTCTAGTTTTTAAATGGAACATATAATAAACCTGTTGAGAAATCAATGAGAGAGAGAAAAATGTATCCTTATCTGAAGATAAATTTTGTAGAGAACACCTGGGAAGGCACATGAGCATTTCTTTAATTATTGTGAGCTGAATCCAGTGGAGCTGGCAGAGCCACAGTCCTAAAAACATACCTTGCCAGACACAGAAGTGTTGTCAGCCCAAGCACCAGGGCAGGGAGTGGATTTCATTATCTAAATCCAGCCAAGCACCAGGAACAAACATGATTATCTGGGCCCACCAAGAAGTGAGGATTACAAAGATACCACAAGAATGCACATAATCTCCTTTGTCTTGGGCTTTAGTAAAACTTCCTGTTTTTTGCTGTATAAATAAACTCTCTGTATTGGCTCTGGGTCCCTGTCTCTCCATCAGAGGACAATGATCCCACCCAGTCCCAGCTTTCCCTACTGTATTTGTTTCTGTCTCATTCATTTTCTCAATCACCCATTGCCTTTCCTCAGGAACCTGACCACTCTCTAGCTGCACTGGATGCAGAAAAGAGAGAAATATTTATAAAATGTGATGACTTTTTATTTTCAAAAAGTTACAGAACAACACAAAAGTTAGTGATGTGCTATTTTTTCTGGTTTATTTAATTTCAATAGTAAAATGCCAAGCACCCTTCATGTGCCATGACAGACCTATTTGTTAAGCAAGTACCATTTCCCTACTCCTAACAATGAAATCACTTTCTCTGATTCATTACCAGGGATTAAGTGAACCTATATTTTTAATATAAGTTGAGCAAGCTGTAACTTGACTGTGAGTCAAGTGTAAGTAGCAGAACTTGAAATAAAGGATTGTATGTTAGTATGGTACTCAATTATATATTTTAATAAATGAACAGGGGCATTGCATTAAAATGTTTGCAAATATCACATAGTGAGCACAACTGTGTCCTTCATGAAACATAATAAGTAAAAATCTCACCTGATAAAAAACGATAAACTAGTAAATGGCTACTACGTCTTAGAAGAAATGCTTTTATTTAGGGATGCAAAAATCCAAGCCCTCAGCCTGATTTCACCACTTACTACATGATCTTGGGTAGAACACACAGACTTGCTGAACTGGGTCTTCATCTGTAGGTATGGTGATGTGATAATATGTCTTAATATTTGAACATTTATTTCATAATTTCCAAAGTCATTTCTTATATATAATATTGTTGTTTTATTGATCCTTTAAATGATCCTGGAAGATGGGTTGAGGGGAAAAGTGGAACAGGGAAGTTCAACAGGGAGTTGAAACAAGAATTGTGAGGTGAAGAAAAATGGGTAGCCTTGTAGGAAAATATGGGTCACTTGGATCAAGGGACTAGTCCTGGATGCTCTCCAAGGAAAGGTAGCTCGACCAGAGTCTCCCACATTCAGCGTGGACCTTAAAATTATTCTGAAGTGCTCCTAGATCAGTCCTGTGCCCTAACTCCTGCAAACCTGAGGATCTGTAACTTAGGTCCTCGGGATTTGCAGAGATTAAACACAGTCAGAGATACTCACTAGATATAGGAAAACAAGACTTCGACAGACTGGCAGCACAGAAACACTAAGGTTAAACTCCCAAGAACTTCTTATATTGGAATTCTCAGATACAAAACACAAGGTAGCTATGGATTAATGATTAAAGAAAAACGAAAAAATCTCAACACAAAATTCTGGATAGTGTTAACCTCCGTAGAGAAAGCAGAGAAAAAAATAGCCCAGAGTGGCTTTACCAACCTAGTAATGCACTAATATCCAAGTTGATTGGAGAGTCCTTTTGCATTTTGCTTCACATTTTCTGCATATTATGCTCATTTTTTATGTGTCAACTATTTATACAATGATACTTTAAATATCACATTAAGACTTCTCTTACATTACCCACATCTATATTTACCACTCCTTTTTTAAAATTTCTCCTAAGCATGATAGGACAGTTTGTAATTTTACAGTATTTCCATCTAATGTATGTAGTATGTTACATTTACATCAATATAAAACATACATATGCTATATATACTTACATCATATAGACTGTGATAATAAATGAATCAAGAATTATAACTCACCTAATGTAAGCCTATGGAGCAAGCAGCAACTCACTTCTTGAATTTTTTCATTGATGGGAAATGCTTTCATGGCTTCTACCACAATGTTGTAACACCTGACATTGCCACTCATGAGGACTTCAACATTGTTGCCTAAATTTAGAGAAACTCTAATCATTACTAAGCTAAGAATATTCTCTTGGAAAAACATATACAAAGACTTCTTACATAAACTATAAATCTATGGCAGCATAATGGCTACATTTCCAAATTTAAATACCATGTTTTGTCAAATAGCTATAAAAATACTATGCTGTTCATTGCAAGAATAATAAGATTTAGGATTCATCTCTAGCATTAAAGGAAAGTTGCTTTATTCCTGTTTTTTGGCCTAAAGACTTAAACAAAATAAAGGGAAAATTGAGAGTTTTTGTACATAAGTATAAAAATATAATGTCTTGAGGGAGAACCAAGATGAAGGCATAGGTAAACACCTACCTTGCTGCCACACACAGCAATTTCAAAACTACAACTTAACGAAAGAACAAACACCATTCAGAATCACCAGAAAGCTGGCTGAGTGAAAATTCCTCAAATAAAAGTGAAGAGGAGCGGTGGCGGACAGCATTGAAGATACACATGGAGAGAGGTTTGGAGCACGCGCCATCGGATAGGGCGGGCGGCTGAAAACTGGCTGGTTTTCTCAAATGGGGGAGACAAAGACGTCCCACTCCACTGATTCCCCAGCTCCAGGCGAGGTCCAGGAAACCCACAATCATACGGGATAAAAACTGGACAGTGGGAAGGCATGTGAAAACTCGGGCGCTGCAAGGGTCTGCAAGCTTGTGGAGAGGGCGAGCTTGTGCAGAGTGCACGTGAACTTGGGAACAGCACAGCTACATGACCATGCAGAGAGCCCTCGTGACTTATTCTCTCGTTCGGGAACCACCAGACTACATTGTTTTACGACCATGGGTGAGACGTTGGATGTGCAGACTCATTTGGGGAGAGCCTGAATTCTCCGGCAGCGGGTGGAGCTCAGGAGCAGCTCTCTCTCAGAGATGCTGGCAGCCATTCCCACCTGGCACAGAGTCCCTGGGGCCACATAGGGCACAGCTGACGATGCTTGCTTGGCCCAGAGACTCCCCTCCATCCAACCTGAGCACGGCTGAACATCATAGACAATTGACCTGGAGGTCAAACCCTCCTAGTGCTAACAACAATTAATCTAGGCTTAACTTCAACAAGACTGTGCAACCCATATCCACCTCAGGTAACTAGGGAGGCTGGGCCACTGTCCCTTAGAGGACATCTTCCACACAAAGCTAATCGACCAACTCAGGAAAGCACCCACCATGCAGAGACATGGAAAGAAATCAGATGTGAAAGAAATGGAGGGGAAAAAACGACTGGACATGGAATTCAAAACCATGCTTATAAGGCTTTTCAAGAGGCTCCTAGAAAAGGCCAAGACCTACAAGGAAATAAATAAGACCTATGAAGAAATGAAAAAGACCTGCGAGGAAATGAACAAGACCTACAAGGAAATGAATGAGACCTACAAGGAAATGAAGGAGACCTACAAGGATGTGAACGAGACTCTCAAGGATATGAAAAAGGACCAACCAGAAATTAAGCATAAACTGACTGAAATAAAAAATATTATACAAAGACCTAAAAGTACTCTAGAGCACCCCAAGAACGAAGTTAAATATTTGAAATACAAAGAGGTAAAATCCACTCAGCCGAAAAAGCAAGAAACCAAAAGAATCCAAAAAATTGAAGATAGTGTAAAGGGCCTCTGGAACAACCTCAAGCATACCAACATCCGAATTATAGGGGTGCCAGAAAAAGAGAGAGAGCAAGACAATGAAAACCTATTTGAAGAAATAGTGACCGAAAACTTCCCACACTTGGTGAAAGAAATTGACTTAGGAGTCCAAGAAGCGCACCGAACCCCAATATATAGGAACCCTAAGAGAACCACACCAAGGCACATCATAATTAAAATGCCAAGAGCAAAAGACTAAGAGAGAATATTAAAAGCAGCAAGAGAAAAACAGTTAGTTACCTATAAGGGAGCACCCATACGATTGTCAGCGGATTTCTCAACAGAAATGATGCAGGCCAGATGGGTGTGGCAAGAAATATTCAAAGTGATGAATAGCAAGAATCTACAACCAAGATTACTCTACCCAGCAAAGCTATCAGTCAGAATTGAAGGTCAGATAAAGTGCTTCACAGATAAGAAAAAGCTAAAGGAGTTCATCACCACCAAACCAATATTATGTGAAATGCTGAAAGATATTCTTTAAGAAGAGGAAGAAGAAAAAGATAAAAATATAAATTATGAACAACAAATACACATCTATCAACAAATGAATCTAAAAATCAAGTGAATTAATAATCTGATGAACAGGATAAACTGGTGAATATAACAGAATCATGGGCATAGAGAGGGAATGGACTGACAATTCTTGGGGAGAAAAGGGGTGTGGGAAGTGCAGCAAGAGACTGGACAGAAATCATGCAACTATGGGAGAGGGCAGTGGGGGGGAAGTGAGGGCGGAGGGTGGGATGGGTACCGGGTGTAGGGGAGCTATAGGGGGAAAAAAGGGGGGGGGGGCAATGTAATTAATAAACTGAACAATAAAGATAAAAAATAAAATAAAATAAATAAAAATATAAAAAAATAATAATGTCTTGGCCATAAACTTCCCAATAAATAATTAGGGCCTATTTCCTAATGAGCCATTAGTATTTTGGATAAAGGGTTTTAATTATTCCTTTTCCTCAAATCAACAAAATAAAAATGAAGATTCCATTCTATAATTAAACAGCTAAAGTCGACAATGATCAATTTTCTATCCATTCCAGAAGGGCAGCAGAACAGCCAGTATGTAAGGCAACAAAGCCAAGCTTTCTGAAGGCCACAAGATAGATGATGAAAAGGATGCAGGACAGGGAGGAGGAGAGGCAGCATACTAAAATAGATGACTAAGAGACAAACACTGGTGAACAGAAAGGAAGGAAAGAATCCTCTGGGAAAGTCAATCAATTAACAGAGAGAGGGAGTGGGTGAGCAGAACATATACAGAGAAACTATATGTCTGAATGAAATATTGACTATTATTAAAACAAAAAAAGATGCTTGCAAAATATTTTTATTTCTTTTTCAGCATAGCCAAACTATCCATTTTCCTAAAACATATATTTTTGTTCAAGTTGCACTAAAAATACTAAGTATAGAAAAACATGTTAAAATGAAAGGAAAATGACCTCTTAAAAACAACTTTCTGTATTTACTCAGAAGAGCAGACATGATTTTCTCTATGACTCAATGGTAAATGTCTTCCAAGTACCATCAGTTTTTAAAACACTGACTTTTATAATTTGCTACTTTCTTTGACCTTTACATTAGGAATCCACACATTTTCCCTGCAGTTATGGCAGACGTAGGTCTGGGAAGCACTGAATTTCAAAAGCAGCCATCCCAAATCTAGAATAATAAAAGTATAATATGCTAATTAGACCAGATGTCCTTCTAGACAACCTTCCGGTTGAAGCCAGGGCTGCAAGGGAAGCCCAGGTCTTGGGTGCCAGAGGGAAGTTGATGCTGGCAGCCAGGGAAGGAAGGTCTACTCTTGTACGAATTTCATGCAATGGGCCTGTAGTAAATAAATAAATGTATAAATATAGCCAAGGAAAATTAAAATGAAGAGTATATTCAGTTTGTTGACAGTGGATGACACAGAGAAATCTAAAAATATGTTTATTATCTATTATTGCTCAGCCCCATCTACTTCTAAGTGTTTAATTTCCTATGGATAAGAAAATGATGGATTTTATAACCATCACACAAAAAAAGGGCTTTCTTTCACAAGGGATCTCGGTTTTTACTGAAGTCTCACACCTGCAGATTTTCATGTCTGAAACCATGCATGCATATTTATGTAAAATACCATATATATGAAATACAAATTCGGTAATAATATGGTCACTGTTTTTATAACACATTATATAACAAGGACTAGTCTTCATTTTTCACATCATTTAATCCATTTAATCCCCACAATTTCACTCGTGTGAAGATGAAAGTACCCTAATATATAAAAAGCCAGGGGCCATCAGGACCGAAACAACTGGATGGACAACCGAACATAGGCTGATGGGGTGACAAGGCTGGCAGGGGCGTTAGTGAGGCACAACCAAACGACTGAACAGCAGGCTGGATGGGGTGACCAGTCCAGCGAGGGTGGGGGACATTAAGGGGCAATTAGGCAGGCAGGCAGGTGAGCAGTTAGGAACCAGCAATACTGGATTGTGACAGAGATGTCCAACTGCTGGTTTAGGGATCAGGCCTAAACTGGCAGTCGGACATCCCTTGAAGGATTCTGGATTGGAGAGGGTGCGGGCTGGGCTGAGGGGACCCTTCTCCCCACACCTGGGCTGAGGGGAACTCCCCCCCAATCCCTGTGCACAAATTTCATGCACTGGGCCTCTAGTTACTAGATAAATGCATGTGTATGTCCTGGATAAACCCTCCCAGGTAATACCTGAAATACAAAATGGTCATGTACTTACAAAAGTAATAGAATCTTAAGCATTATCTGAGCCCATTGATAATCACTGGCAGCATCCACAGCAAATTAATGTTTTATGTACTTTTTTGTGATTTTAAATCATCAAAAAATGCTAAACAAGATCAAAGTTTAAACTCCTTCCTGTGATCTTTTTATGTTTCTATTCTCACCCACTGAATCTTTTCAAGCCCTGCCACCACCTCCATTAAATGACACATTGACACATGAGCAGACACACACACACACACACACACACACACACACACACACACGTGCATATGCACACAGGTACACACTCTGAAACACAGTTTACTGAGCTACTTTTATCTTCTTAAATGCACTGTGCTCTCTCTTACTCTGCCATCTTTACACTTATCACACCCCCTCCCACCTTGTCTACACTTCCACTTCTCCTCACACCTCCCTACACAAAAAAATCTCTTCTCATTATTCAAGTCTCTGTTGAAAGATCATGCCTCATGCCCTGTTTGTTCTCCTAATCCAAGGTACTTCAGCCAACTCTTGCCTTATAATTCATTGCAGTCACCTATGTACTTATCTATAACTCCCAGAGTATTATGGGCTCCAAAAGAAACAAGAAATATAGTTATATTTTCTATTACAGTTTTCCCTATATCAAGCCCAGAGCTAGCTCCAGTACAATATCAATAAATAAAAACCATAAATAAATAAATGAGTAAGTTCAACATCCATAAGTTTCTATATAAAAATATTTTTAAATGCACTCAGGAAGGAGATATATTATAATTGTTCACACACACAAAAAAGAACTCATATATATATAGGCTACTTACAAGGACTTGCTAGGGAATGTAAACAGCACAGTACATAAAGCACAATTTCCTCCTCCTCTTTAAAGTTTTTTAATGCAGTTAGCAATGTCATATAATCTTTATTCTCGACAAATTCAGTCAATTGCTCCTCTGAAACTGAAAAATGAAAGGCAAAATATTGAAAAAGCTTAAAGATGACATGAAATTTTTAATTATTCAAAAATATAATCTTCATGATAGTTGTATGAGACACAATAAATATAACAGATATACATTTATATATATATATATAAGCAAAAAGCCCTTCCTAAAATTGTATAGTGGGGAAAGAGCTACTGAGATTAAAATAATTTTGTTTTGACCTATATTAGTTTCTCTGTAATTTGAAATGTAAAAGTATTAGTCATCAGTTCTCAGTTTTATTTGGGAGGATTTGGGAGAATCCTGACCAATGACTAATAAAGGTAACTTATGGAAAGTAATCATACCACAATACTGAAAAGGAAGTGGTTAACAGTAACTGTTGAAGGACAGCTCAGCTAAATTTATCAGTTCAAGAGGAATGAACTTCAGCAAATGACAAGTAATTAGACTTTCAAACACTCTGCCTTAATGGTCTTGATTTCATTAGCAATAAAAAAATTATCATTAATTTTCATAATGAAAGTCTCTTGATCAAGCCAAGAGACTCCATTTAGAGTCGCTTTATTAGGTGGGAACTTCAAACACATGTACAAATATCTGATTTATCCAGACTGAGCAAAGCACTGTCAAAAATGTTAGAAAATGCAGCACTCTTCATGATCAGCATTACTTTTTGTTTTTCAACTTTTTCCAATAGCGTATATAATATAAAGTGAAATTAGGTTCTTCTAATAAGTAGGAAGTATCATGAACCTTTCATTTGGTAGAGCAGCTTCCACAGCATACTTTCAAATTGTTAAAAGTAACTTTCCACGTGCTACTAAGTCCTGGAGATACCTCTTGGAAAATTTAGCAATTTTCCTACTCTATATTGACCACCATAATACTGTCAGGACTGTCAAACTTTCTAATGATAAGATCTTGATATTCCCTGGTGCTTCTCCATATGTCATCGATGGGTCCCACATGCTGGTGAGAGTGTGATGTTAGCCCTTCTTCCATGAAGAATATTCCCCTAACACAGAAGACTGCAGGCCCTATTAGAGAATAAAACCTCAGACTGTACTTTGCCCAATTCTTAGCAAGAGCCACGTTGCAAGATAAAACATTGAAGATAACTCAAAAGACATGCAGTTCTTCCATTCATTATTCAGAGCAAATTCTCCACAAGCATGATCATCTTGCAGGCCCGAGCTGTTCTGACTCTTGACAGAGTGTCTTTTACTGAAATTCATTTTGTATCCCTTGCATATTGTGTGTACTTTTTCATCTCATCCAAGGAAACTTCTGGGAGGATTTCTCAGGTCTCTCATGAGACCCATTGCCTGTTCTCATAAATGGGTTTCCTTTTATCTCAAGTAAATTTGTAACTAATGATGTTTACCTTTTTTTTTGCCAGAGAGGAAGAAAAGAGTCAAATTTCTGGTCCAATACTTTGCAAATGCACAGGACCTGAGATAGGTAGTAAATATAACCTATCATTTTCATATCATTTTCCCTTCATGCATTTCTTCATCATTTTTTTCTCTAGTGTATATAAATATCTATACATTCTTCCGGAATGAGATGGAATTCAACAGTATAAGGTGCTTTATCCTATTCCTGCAGCTCTCAGACACTAGAGTGGTAAACTGATAAAGATACAAGGCTCACATAAATTATTTGCATCCTAAACTCCCAGCACAGTCACCTCTCATAATGATGCAAACACTGCTCTCAAAATATAGTGGTAAATTGAACTGCAATGGTGGCAGCCAGCTGTATGCCCTCAGGCAGGTTGCTCATTCCACCTGATCTATTTCCCCATCCAGCCAGTGAAAGGACCAACTCTAAAATTAGGTGATAATCTCTGTTATCAATATCAGTGCCATCTGATAAGAAACATATTGGACTTTTTCCTAAGGGGCACTTTGCAAACCTCCGGAGTCTGTACTGCAGAGCTGTTACCAATTTCTAAAATCTCTGGTGATGACTCAACGTCATAAACCCAAATTTAACTTATGCTTGTCTTCAGTTTTATTTTTTTCTTTCTTAACACCTACATACAAGTGAAACTTATATCTTGTTATGGAAGAAAGTAATGGAAGAAAGTGTACTATGATTACATAATTTATAACCCATGAATAAAATTCATTCCACAAAAGCAAGAAATATTTCTGAATGAATCCCATTACTTATCCAAGACTGACAACTTCTACTTCTTAATAAATAGTACATATCTTCTTGGTATCATAACTATATTATACTTTTCCCATTATAAACATTTCCTTATATAAACTTATTATATAAAAATAAAGAATTTGACATTTTAAAATACCTCTCTCAAATAGCACATGTAAAGCTTTGCATCCAAGTTTCTGGACCTCGTCATTGGCTGAAAACTTTTTCATGGCATCAAAAATTAATAAGAAAATATCGCTTTCTTCATCCAATATCAGCAAAGTGATTTTACCTAGAATGAAGAGAACAATATGTCCCAAGTAAATAACTGCTTTAACATTTAATGTGTTAATTTTAACATAAGAACTACAAATGGTTTGTAGGCTTTTTATTTTTGATAAACCACAAAATTACCCCAGATGTTAGATCTACCAAGCTCCACCATCTTTCTAAATAAATCAATTTTTAGTACACTTCACTATGCAATTCCCAATCAATATCTGTAGCCAAGACATCTTGCCTTCAATGCCTGAAACATATTTCTATCTGCCTGTTAGACAACACTATTTGAATATCCCAAACATAGGCTACTTCTGTTCCCTATCATCATCAATGATACCATCACCCAATAGTTACCCAAGAGAGAAACCACCAAGTCATCTTCCTTCTTCCCATTCCCTTCACACTTTCTGCCCAACCAAAGATTCAATTCATTACCAAGTCCTTTGAATCTATCTCCTAAATATCGTGAAAATTCCTTATAATCTAGGCCCCTCCATCCCTATTGTGTTCAGGACCTCAACATCTCTCACCTGGAATGCAAACACAATTGCTTAATTGTTGGGCTTTGCCCAAATTTCTACTTAACTTATTCCTTGAATATTTCTAATACTTTCTATGGAATAAGATCTTAACATCCCCTAGTACTTCTCCTTATGTCATGCGATGTTTTGAAACAGAAATAGAAATAGATATATAGAGCTTCAGGTATAAACCTAGAGAACCAGAAACTAATAATTCAATTATTTCATGAACAGTGGCCCTTTAAATAACTATTTTACCTTTTCAAAGGGAGGGTATTCAGTAAACCTCTTGCTGAAACTGTCAAAGGCCTTACCATACCCTTCAGTCTGATAAACAAGACTCTTCACAAACTGGGTGCTTTATTTCATAAGCCCCATGTCTCTCCATGCATTGCTGACTCCAAACATGCTAAACTCCTTACTAATCACTAAACATTTTCTTTTATATCCCTCTGCACTTGCACTGACTCCTTACCCTTCCCACCACCAACATGCTCCTACCATAATTCAAGAAATAATACTAACAATACCTATTCTGTCAATAAAAATAGTAGTCCTGGAAAGAAAGTGGTGATAGTAGTAGCAATCCTGTATAGCACATAGCATGTTAGATATGGTTGAAGCACTTCCTGCTACCATGTGTAAATCCACCACAGCACAATAAGGTAGGTGCAATACTCTTTTGAGAGATAAAAAAAAACAACAAAAAAAAAACTGAAGAATCTTGAGAGGCAAATCAGCTGAGTGACCTTTTCCAAGGTTCAGCAACTAATAAGAGGCAGGGCTGGAATAAACTTGTGCCTTCCCATGGTTTTAACTTCTACAAATGAGTTTAGCTGTTCTCTGCATTCCTAGGCTGGTTTTCTTTATATCCGTGTTGTAGTACTTTTCTTAATAAATTGAAATTTAAATTTATTTAAATCCCTGATGTCTCCACCTGTGCTGTCCATTCAGTACCCACTAAACACATCTAGCTTTTTCAACTCTAAATTAATTAAAATTAAATAACATTAAAATTCAGTTTATCACATTCTAGATGTTCAACAGCTATCACGTGTGGCTACTAGCCATGATATCACAAAGTACATATATTCAACATTTCCTTCATTTCAAAATGTAATACTGGACAGTGTTGCTGAGCTGTCCAATATTTCTATGTTGTAGGAATGCTGCCTTATCTCTCTTGTAGTTCTCCAGCACAAAGGAAGTGTCTAGTAACTTATTAAATCAACTAATAAGCCAAACAATAAAAATGATTCATAAATTAGCCTTTAATAAGTATATGGAATAAACTTTAAAACACATTAAAAACTTGCCTAACAGGGTAAAACTATGAAAGTTATGTGGAAGAAATTGAATTGACTAGTCTTTGCAAAACACATGGCAAATTTCCTGTCGGCACACTGCTATATAATCCAGTGTCGGTAGATTTTTTAAATTCATAAACCCTTAGCAGCTTCCTTTTCATTGCCAAAAGAGAATGATCCCTCTCCCCTCAAAAAAAGGAAAAAAAATATCCCACCGATGAGTTTTAAAGTAAATAAAGGGCTGAGATTCGTTAGAAGGTTCAATTATACATTTTAATAAAAGGTTGTGGTGAAGTGGTGAGTACATTCTGGCCTTTCCTCTCCCTCTCCCCTCGTACTCTGATCTTTACCTTCTTTGTTCCATTCTCTCTCTCCCTTTGGGTCCTCATGACTAAGGGAGTCCCACGCACAGGTCCAGCCCCTACGGTGCTATTCTCACAGACCTCTCATCTCTGCCCGAACTGTTCTCTCGACCTAAAGCCGCTTCCACCACTCAGAAGGAAATGCCTTTCTATCCTTCCTGATTTACTTTCCTGAATGCAGCCTTTCTTCTCAAAACCTTCTTTCAGAGCAGGCCTCCATCGCAGCAATGAGCACAACTATTTCAAAATATCAGGAGTCTTTGTTTTCTGATTCAGACAGAAGTTTCCTCAGGAAAGAACCTGACACGTGGAACCACACTGTAATCCTGTTACTTATGGGATGAGGCAACCTCTCTGTGCTTCAGTGTTCCTTTCCTAGAAAACTAAGATAAAGTACCTATCTCCAGAGATGTTCTGAGGATTATGTTTTTAAAGGCATGCAAGGTATTTTATAAGTGAAGCATGGCATCTAGCAAGCACTCAAGAAGTAATGCTATATATTTTTAAAATATTACTATTATGTCATATTCCAAAAATATATTATACTAGAGGCCTGATGCACAAAACTCGTGCAAAGGGTGTAGGGGATGTCCCTTAGCCCAGCCTGCACCATCTCCAATCTGGAACCCCTTGAAGGATTTCCAACTGCCCGCTTAGGCCTGATCCCAGTAGGGCAGTGGGACATCCTTCTCACAATCCAGGACTGCTGGCTCCAAACTGCTCACCTGCCTGCCTCCCTGATTGCCCCTAACTGCTTCTGCCTGCCTGCCTGATCGCCCATGAACCTCTACCCTGCCAGCCTGATTGATGTCTAGCTGCTTCCCTGGCAGCCTGTTTGCCCCCAACTTCCCTCCTCTATCGGCCTGGTCACTCCTAACTGCCCTCCCCTGTAGGCTTGATTGCCCCCAACTGCCCTCCCTTGCAGGCCTGGTCCCTCCCAACTGCCCTCCCCTGCTGGCCTGATCGCCCACAACTGCCCTCCCTTGCAGGGCCTGGAACCACCCATTGGCCATCCCCTGCTGGCCATCTTGTGGTGGCCATCTTGTGTCCACATGGGGGCAGGATCTTTGACCACACAGCCCTCTTGTGTGTTGAAGTGATGGTCAATCTGCAAATTACTCTTTTATTAGATAGGATAGAGGCCTGGTGCATGGGTGGGGCCAGCTGGTTTGCCCTGAAGAGTGTCCCAGATCAAGGTGGGGGTTCCCTTGGGGTGAGAGGCAGCCTGGGTGAGGGGCCTGCTGAGGTTTTCAGGGCGACCACACACACACACACACACACACCAGCAACCCAAGCAAAGGCCCTGGTGTCTTGGATTAATCTATGTCTACAATTGAAACTTTGTAGCCTGGAGCGGAGCCAAGCCTTCTGCGGGGTGGCAGCCATTTCTGTTTGAAACATTGTAGCCTAAAGTGGAGGCCTAGGCCCGCAACGGCAGGCTGAAAACTTGGCTTCCTCCATTACCAGGGAAACCCAAGCCTCTGTTCTCTCCAGCTCAGTGGCTGCCACCATTTCTGTATCTTTTATAATTGAAACTTTGTAACATTGAGTGGAGGCCTAGGCAGGAAACAACAGGCAGAAAGCTTGGCTTCCTCCATTGCCAGGAAACCCAAGCCTTCCTCCTGCTCTCAGTGGCGGCAGCCATCTTGGTTGGGGTTTATTTGCATAATCTGCTCCTGATTGGCTGGTGGGCGTGGATGGTGGGTGTGGATGGTGGGTGTGGTGAAGGTATGGTCAAATTTGCATATTACTCTTTTATTAGATAGGATTATATTATATTTGAATGAAATTCATATAAGAGTAGGCCTTCCTTCCCCTGGCTGCCAACACTGGCTTCCCTCTGATACCCAGGACCTTGGCTTCCCTCTGGCTGCCAGCAGGCACTCAGGATCCAGGCTTCCCTTGCCTCTCTGGCCTCATCCAGAAGGTCATCTGGAAGAATGTCTGGTCTAATTAACATATTATGCTTTCATTATTATAGATTATGTTATATAAAATATACTAAAGATATAATGGAGGAAGCTATAATAATGACAAGGATCTGTTTGGACAACAAACTAATGGGAATATGAGATGTGGGACCAGATTTTAAGAGTCAAGCTAAGGCTAGATATATAAATTGGGGTGTAGTTCTATATAAGGTAATATTTAAACCCAAGATATTATGTGGGATTTGATAGAAAAGGTTAGAGTAAAGGAGATAAGGAAAAAAAATGAAAACAAAGAATTTGGGGATCATCAATATCTAGGTTATATTATGTTATTGTACTTGAAAACATTAAAACACAGCAAATGGTTTAAAATATTAGTTAAATGAGTCAACATTAAAAATATATGTGTATATATTACCTGAACTTAGAAGGAGATCTAAGGCCTTCAGTCCAACCATTGACAGGTTTATACTGGCATTATGAACTGTAAGCATTTTAATAATCAGTCTGTAATTAAAAGAGAAATTGAGATCAGTGAAATATAATACCCAGATGTTTGCTTTTTTAGCTATTGTTTTTAGTCACCTATATTTTATTCATCTCATTTTATTTCATTCCTTTTTTTTGAAGTTCATGTATTTTTTCTTCCTATAAATCTCAGCAAGGCTTATGACAATTCAACAGGGAATCATTCTGAGTCTCAACATAGAAGTTATAACTTCTTCCTCAAAATATTCAAATTTAATTATTAATGATTTTCTATATCTAAAATATGAAGATTTATATGCATCAAGAGATCAAGCCCATTTTTATATGATATAAACTTATAAAATACATGTAATGCATATTGATGTCTTAAAATATAGAGAGATGTTATAAAGATATTAGTTTGTATATGTAAATTAAAAATCATTTGAATATCTAAATATTAATATTCAAAAAACTAGTGGTTTACATTAGGTCTATATTATAAAAGTTCTATTTTTGAAAAAGAAATTGATAATATTTTACAATAGAAAGTGAACCTAAGATATCAGTAGTATTCAATCAGTATTTATTAAATTTAAGTCTCTGAGTTATCAATTCTAAAATATGGAATCTTTAGTCTATTCTGACCCAGTGTTGCTTGGTTTTCCATTGTTAAGTAACATCCATAGCTTCATTTAGATCCAAGAAACTTGTTACATGGTCTCCAGTTGGTGAGGTGAGGAGGTAACTGACCCCATCCTTCAACACTGTGGATTCTCATTCTATCCACACTATCCCTACCTCTCCCTACACCATTCCCTCTATTCAGAATTTCACCATCCAAAGGATTTCTTTAGCAATGCTGTAAGCCTTTGGTAGGGTTGGGAGGGGGGGTCCTTGAATATAGAGAGAAATGTTTTACAATAAACTTTTGCTGGGAATAATCTAATATGCTCTACTGTAGAGAGCAGTGTCTATCTTCCTCACACTTCTTGCCTAAAGAAGGTGTGTAATAAACAATTCATGAATGAAGGATAAAGTGAATGAGTGACTGAATGAATGAGTGAACAAATAACTCTTATTTGTCTAAATTTGCAGCTACAGCTGATCCCAATAAGCAATCCAAAGATGTAAAATTTCCTTTTGCATATGTTATATTTTTCACAAGCAAAATGCCACTGGGAACAATATGTATTCACTTCTTTGTGCTAAAGGAAAGTCCCATTAAGAACAAAGAACACAAAAGTTAATGACCAGACATCGTTTTTAAATGTCACAAAACAAAGTTATCGAAAAGAATTTTCCTAAAGACAGATTTTACTTCAGAACATTTTTTCTTATCTAATTATGGCTAAATAAGTGGTTTCATCTACAAAATAATTATGATGCAAGCTGCAGTAACATAGCTTGTAAAACAGCTATTGCGATAGGCTGCTGATGTGCTGAAAGGTAATTTCTTCTTTTCATTTTGAAAGCTGTAGTTTAAGCTCATTAAATATATATGAATGAACATACATAAATGTACTTCTTAAAGATAGTAAAGCATAAACTTCTAAATTCCTATGCAAACATCTAAGTTTTTATTTCCCTTTTTTAAAAACTAGTGGTTTGTATCAGTTCTATAATTTAAAAGTAAAAAAACAAAAATCTACAACTTAACCAATTGTACAACTGTATTGCATTGTTATTAAAATAATAACGCCTGACATTTTACCTCAAATATTAGTTTTCTTATTAAATTAGATAATATACTTCTGAGCTGAAAGCTCTCTATAAATGTAAATCATTGATGCCCTGGCCAGTGTTGCCAGTGGTTAGAGCATCAGCCCCACTGATGGATCTTATATTCAATTCCTGCTCAAGGGCACATACCTGGGTTGCAAGTTCAATCCCCAGCCCCAATTGGGGCATGGGTGGGAGGCAACCAATCAATGTGTCCCTCTCACATCCAAGTCTCTCCCTCCCTCCCTTCCTCCTTTCCACTCTCTAAAAAAGAAAAAAAATCAATGGGAAAAATATCCTCAGATTAGGATTAACCCCCCAAAAAATAAATCATTGATCCAAGTAAAAAAAATCCTTGTATTTTAAATACTTTTACTAAATTGACTTAGATTACAAATATAATGTATCAAGAAAAAAGGTAGTCATATGTATAGAGAAATATTTAATACATTTTTTGACACATCTGTCATACTTACTGATGAACACCAAGAACTTCCCAGTCGTATCCAATATCCTGGGGTCCTGTTAAGCTTTGCATTGTATCTGGGCAGATTTCTATTAATTTGCATAGCAGTGACCAACCCACCTGGAAGCAAGAAAGCCAAATATTCACATTTTTTAAAACATGCTAATGGAACATTTTCAGTCAAATATGAACATCTTCATTCTTAGGACAGGTGACTAGGTTACTTTTAAATAGTTATTTTTAAAACAAAATGATAATCTAACATGCTTCCTAAGAAAAGCAAGTGATGTACTTACAATACATCTCGTTCCAAAAATCATACCAGAAAGTCACACAAATAATATTACAATATCTTTCTGAATGACAAAGGAAATGGACGTGCCTGTTGTCTAAATATTAAAAAGAGTAAAACACAAAAAAATGTGCTCAAGGGCATAGTAAGATTATGAAGTGCAAGAAAGGCTATACTCAGGCCTCAGTATTATTTAAGTCATATCTACCTGACAAAATTTCTTCTAAATGTTTAGGATTTAGATAATAAGGAAAAAATGAAGTAGCTTGGAATGGAGGATTAGGGGAAGTCGACAATTTTTATGGCAAAGTGTGAGTTATCAGGAAAAACTGCATCCCAGGTAATGGACCTAGAAAAGCAGCATCATTGTCTAATGACAATATAATATCTGTTCCAGAAAAAAAAGAGAAAGACAATATAAGATAGAGAGGAGGTAGAATCTGTCCAGGGAACCCTCTAGATTTCTTTAGAACATCTAAAAATGGGCTGATGATGTCTAGACATCAAAAGTGTCCCTAGGCTCTTTCATATTTCCAAACAAAATACGATTTTACCAAAGCATTTTTTGTTTGTTTGTTTTTATTTTTACTTGGGGGCGGGGGAGCTGTTTTCCTTTTTAATAAATGTATTCAGATGACACTGGTTAACAAAATTATACAGGTTTCACGTGCACAATTCTATAGCACATCATCTATACACAGTATGTGTGTGTTCATCACCCCAAGGCAGGTCTCCATCCATCACCATTTATCCCCCTTACATGCTCCTCCACCTCCCCCAAGCCCCAACTCCTGGCAATCACCACACTGTTGTCTGTGTCCATGCGTTTTTTTGTTTTGTTCTATTTTCTTCTCTTTTCTCTTTTTTGCTCAATCCCTCCACTCCTCCAGCTCCTTAACCTCCACCCCTCCGACAGCTGTTGGCCTGCTCTCTGTCAATGAGTCAGTTTCTATTTTGCTTAATTTTATTCATTAGATTCCACATCTGAGTAAAATCAAATAATGGCACTTGTCTTTCTCTGACTAGCTTATTTCACTGAGCATAAAGCTCTCCAGGTCCATCCATACTTTTAAAATATATCTTCATTCTAAGACTGGATGCATAAGTGAAATTGTGGGATGCAGAGAGTTGAATGACAAGGATGAGCATTTAATAAGGAATAATGGCACAACATTCTTATTTACAGGAATAAGGAGTATTTCACAAGATAAAAATAATTACACAGATCGCTTTACCATATCATTTCTGGATCTTTTCTGGATTAAGCATGAATTGCTTTACTCCATCATTACTTCCTTTTACATACTTTCAAATTACTCGAAAAGGCAGCAATTTCTGACAGCTATTTTTCCTATACTTAAGTAAGACACCCTCCTCCGTATAAGCTGAACAGACATTGACAATGCAGCTGTCATAGAAACCAGCTATTTTTGTATATTCATAAAATACATTGAGACTTTTCCCCCAAGTATTTAAGAAAATAACATTTGAAACAGCTTCCAGTAGAAAATAAATCATTAATCACATAGGATGCTATATTCATTTCTGTAGCTGCATGGCCTCCTCAAGGAGAAAACCTGTTTTGTTTTGGTTGGTGAAGCAGCAGCATCAGAAATTGCTTTGCAAAAAGATTGAGGCAAGTAGGCTGCTATGATTAAATAGAATTGCTGGGCCTTAGCTGGTTCGATTCAGTGAATAGAGCATCGCCTGTGGACTGAAGGGTCCAGGGTTCAATTCTGGTTAAGGGCACATGCCCAGTTTGCAGGCTCAATCCCCAGTAGAGGGCATGCAGGAGATAGCCAATGGTTCTCACTCATCATTGATGTTTCAATTTCTCTCCCCCTCTCCCTTCCTCTCTGAAATAATATATATATATATATTTGTAAAATAAATAGAATTGCTGGCCTAAAACATGGGTAGCAAGTGATCTATTAATCTGTTCAATTAAAAAATTATCTTTAAAAAAAAAAAGACTTCTATCCCATGCAGTTATAATATAACTAGAGGCTCGGTGCACGGATTTGTGCACAGTGGAGTCCCTCGGCCTGTCCTGTGGGGATCAGGCTGAAACCAGCTCTCTGACATCCCCTGAGGAGTCCTGGGTTGCTAGAGGGTGGTTCTTGAGTAATGCACCTCGGAATCAGGCTCCTGATTCCTAGTGGGTCACCCGAGAACCTCAGCTGCCAAGTCACCACAGCTCAGCAGCTCCTGCATTGAGCGTCTGCCCCCTGGTGGTCAGTGCACATCATAGCTACCAGTTGAGCGGTTGGATGGTTGCTTAGGCTTTTTTATATATAGATCAAATTGATAGTTCCACTTCATTACAATTAGTCTATAAGCTCAAAGATCTAATTAGTGCACAGTGGGAAAGAGTGTAGGAGATTAAAGAAAATTTTAGGCCCCTTCATTAATTTCACTCCCTTACCTCAAAGATTGAAACTGGATGGATAAAGGTAAGTAATGTAAAATTGAGGAGCAGAGAATGATCAGATGACTGGCAGGAAAAGAAAAGCAATTAG
This sequence comes from Antrozous pallidus, assembly GCA_027563665.1. Lineage (NCBI taxonomy): Eukaryota > Metazoa > Chordata > Mammalia > Chiroptera > Vespertilionidae > Antrozous > Antrozous pallidus. The sequence goes on from CM050513.1 coordinate 77,289,168, forward strand.
GACAACTAGCCTAACAACCAATTCCCTAAAGATTGTCATCTGTTAAGGAGCATGAATAAAATATAAAAAGACCTTGAACATAAAAATTCAGAATCTGAACTATCACGTTAAATGAATTTTTTGAAGCAAACTTTAATATTTTATTATGAAGAGTGATTTACCTGGACTCCTTTAATTCAACATTAAGAGCTTTTCATTCAGCACTTCCAGCTAATTCAACATATAATTATGTTGAAATGATAATTACCATTTCATGAAATGATATCTACATTAATTGGAAAAGAAATATAAAAAGATGCAAAGAAAAAAACCCACTTTCTTTTAAGTGGAATAGTAAAATATCAGTGAGAGACCCTCTTTCCGCAGTTTTTTGATAAGACTGATGATAATTAAAATTGATAATATCATTGTGTCTAGCGTGGCCACAATATTTGCACCAAATGACTGATTTTTACTTGCCTGAAAAGCTTGTGAATTCAGACAGCTAGTGTGCTGTCTGATGGGAAGATATTCTTAGGTGTGTGAAGACTTGAATCCTGGCTCTGTCACTGCTTAGGCACTTACTAAAATAAAGAAGTAGGTGGTGGGCTTGTCCCAGGCTCCCCTTGGTTCTCAAGTCTAGCACTGCCTCCTCTGGACTCCGCAGAGGAAAGCTCAGCCCCCCCAAGGTTCAATGGTTCCAAGTGGCACCCAAGAGAGGTGGCTCCACCAAGCACAGAATTCAAGGAATGGACAGTGCCAGACAAGGACTTTTGAACAAAAGAAAAACAGGCAAGTAAGAGGGGATGATGTGGGTGGAAAGCTCAAAGGGTCAGAGCTAAAAAATGACTCATATTTCATGGACAAAATTCAGATACTGGATGCTAAAAGAACAGTGTCTTTATCATGCCTCCATCTAGTCATAGTTTATTAGCTGACAGCCTGAACATCAATAGTCAGATGGTAAATATTTCAGCTGAAGAAAAACAAAAGTAATCATTTATCCCAGATATAAATGTCTTTATAAAAGAGCTAGGTATGTGTTCACCCAAATGAGAGTAGCTGGATACAGAGATAGGCAGGAGCTAGAGATTTAGAGATCCAGATAATTCTTACAGGTGTCTAGCCTCACAGGTAGGTATTATGACTGCACTGAGAGTTCAAAGTGTAATTCTCTTTACCTCAGGACCTTATATGCAAATTACAACACTAATTTCAGTTCCCTAAATCTCTAAATCTACAAAGGAAGTTAACATATTAGGAGGTATTTGTTTTGACTGGTTATCATCCTTAATTATCTATTTAGGGCTCCTTTTTTAAAAAATTTTATATCTAATAGAGCTAGCAAATTTCTGGCTTTCCAATGGTGCACATTATAAGTTTCACTTCTACATTCATTTTTATGTGAAAACAGTTGAAAAGTACAAATCTGAGTTTATAGAGAAATCATAAACCATGACTTTACTTAGATACTACAAGATATACTACAACTAAAGACAGAAACCTGTCTTTAAATTTTAAAAAAAAAGCTTAACCCTATGAAAATTTGTGAGTTACCTCATTTTATTAATTTATTATTAATGTTATTACTATTTGCACAAGTTATTCACAATGCTGTCATCTGGAGCCTGCTGTACATTGCAAAGATTGTTGGGATAACTTTTACTTAAATACTGATGAACTCAGATAGCCAACAACAGAACTAAACCTCAACCATTTATTATTCACCTCCCTCCACCACCCATACTGTCAATCAACTGTATAAAATTACTTCTTAAAAGACAGTTAGGGAACACAGTTAGGGAGTCCTTTAACACCGTTAACTTTTGATAATGATTTGACAATCCTTCTCCATCTTAAAATCACAGTCAGGATTTATCAAGCCAAATCGCAGAAATGACTCAGCTCTAGCTATGCAACATTGACAGGAAAACATCCATTTCCAAAGAGAAGGGGAAATGGGCGACGTGAAAACTTTACCTGCTGCACACACGCCACTCTCACAAAGGAGTCCAAAACGATCAACAGAGGCACGTGGACATTTTTGCCTTGAAATAACTTGGCGGCTGGAAAAGAAGGGGATGGGGGGCAATCAAAAAACAGCAAAGTCACCATTCACAGTGGCACCCCTTTACAGTCTGACAGGCGGGGAGAAAGCAACAGGAGTCACTGCAAATTGTCAGCTGCTTTCCTTGCTAAGGAGTGGAGTTTGCAGTTTCCCAAGAGTCCAGGTTTGAGGGGAGGAGAAAGTTTGCAAAAGAGGAGGGGGTGGGGGTGGGGGTAGGGGTGGGGAGGGAGGGGGAGAACAAGGAACAGTTGCAAATGATTACCGTGGTCAGCGTAGGTGAACACCTGCATATCCTCCAGAATTTGGACCAGCGTCTCTATCTGCTTTCCTTCCTGGAGATTGTTCAGCCTGACTATCAACTTCTTCAAAGTTTCCTCGTCCTCCTCCTCGCACCCCTGACAGCTGCCACTGGCCATGATGGACCCTGCTCCCAGCAGGCCTCCCCTCCAGCGCCAAGGCCGGCTGCTCCCAGGCCACCGCTTCTGGCGAGCACAGCTCACTGCCCGCAGCCCCAGCGCCCCGCACGCTCCATGTGCACCCACGCCCGCCTGTTTACGCGGAGGGCGGCGACTCCCCACCCAGCTCGCCCTGCCCTCCCGGAGCCTCCTCCCCCTGCTTCCTCCTCCCCCACCCAGGCCCCAAAACCGAGCTCGGTGGCCTGCAAGAGATCTCCCTGAGGCTGGACGCCCAGCGGAACCCTGGCGAGCAGCACAGACAGGGCTTGAGCGGGGGCCCGGCCTGGATGACCCTGACCGTGACCCCCTCACGGGCCAAGGCAGACCGAGTCCCAGTGGCAGGAGCGCAGCGCGGCCTGGAATCGCGCAAGAAACTGATTCAGCGGACCCGGCCCGCCGAGTCCCCAGGCCTGGAGCTTGGGCAGCGGCCAGAGGAGGTGCAGGGTCTGCCACAGGCCGGCCACCCGCTCCACCCCGCCAGCCTGGGGTTCCTCAGTTCTGCCAAAGGTCTGGGGATTAGGAAGAGGAAAACTGAAAGCCGCCTCCTATCTCCAGATCTAAGAATAGAAATCTGGGCGTTGGGAAAAGAGGACACCGCCCAGCTGGCCCCTTTTTGGAAAACATTCTCTTCAGAGTTCCCCCTGTAGGAAGATGAGTAATTTCCTCTCAAGGATGGAGAAAGATTTTTGCAAAATATTAAAAAATTAATTAATTTTGCAAGCCATCTGAATAAATACTTTTCTATGGTCGCTGTTGCCCTTTGTAAGGGAAGAAATTTTTTTTAAAAAAATGTTTTCCCTGTTAGTTATTTGAAGCTCTGTTGGCTAAAACGCCACTAAAATTAACTTTTAAAATTTTGAGTTTACACTCAGGAGATTCCTGGTCATTATTGGGGCACAAGAGAAACACAGGTAACCTGAAGTGAAAAGGTGATAGATGCAAACCTAAATTACCATTGTTCTCTTGGTACTCAAAATTATGGGTATGTCCAGCTAGAACCCTAAAGTTAAAAGAAAAACAGTAGGAAAGCAATGTGAGGACCCTACAAGAAAACACTGTAGACCAGGGCTAACCAAGGCATCTATTACTTTCAGAGGGTTTGTCCCCGGGGTCATCTACAAAATAGAGAATTGGACTGGAAAGCTGAGCATCTCACATTTGTTTTCAATTCTGTTACCTCATCTTCATGGCAATACCAAAATGGATAAGTCAGCTGCTTACTTTCTTTAACCAATGAAGCAATGGAGATGTAGAGGTGATAGAAGAGCATCCTTGGAGTCACAGAGATAAATTGAGGGCCATGACTTAATCCCAGGTAGATCACCTAAAGCCCACATGAACCCATTGACTAAAATACAAGACATTAATTCTTCAGGTAATTGCACGCTACCACTTTAATCAAAATGAGCAAGATTGATTGTTGGGGAGCACACAAGACTTGGTTGGAAAGTTTGTAAGGAGGACATTCCAAGAAAAGCAAATATGTATAGAATATAACTTAATATATTATCCAAAATAAGTGGCCTTTGCAACTTAGCAATATTAAAAATGCATTATGGGAAGGTAAAAGAAAGCTTAAGTCACTGTATCAAGTAGTTATTGCTAAGCCTGGCCAAAAAAAAGTTATAATGTATGTAAAAGCCCTTAAACATTTTACCATTATTATGTTTGTGAATATTAACTCAGTATTAAAAGTAAAAGACAATGAGAGGAGGAACCAAGATAACAGCATAGGAGCTCTATGACTCCTATTTTTTTTTTAAGAAATAGTGCTAGAAAAGTTATATATTGCCTAAGTAAGAGATGGAACTGGAGTTGAAACACATAACTGTATAACTTTGAAACAATTCTGATCAAGGACTGGGCCATTGAAGGCATCACTCTGTGGATACAGAGAGCTACACCAAGCAATGTGGCAGGTATGGGACCCAGATCATAACAGCAATGATTGTTAGAATTTGCTTTGGCTAAAAGCATAACGAAACCACAAGTATGAGTCTCTCTCACTTTAACTCCTCACTTAAAAACAAAACGAGAAGACTTGTTTTCAAAACTGAGAATTAATTTGGGTTCCTGCACAGTTAAGTGACACACCATAAAAGGTAATCCACATTTTGTTGGCCAGACTAAGGCTCCATAGAGACACACAGCAAACAGCCATTTTCAGGAGTTGTCAACCACGGCTTGGACCAAAATTGGGCCCTTCATATTCTTCCAGACATGCTTGGGTCAGCAGGAGGTATATCATATGTGCCCCGCAAATATTCCTTTGGTTAACAAGTAGAAACTAACTTTAATTTTTCTACTCTGCATTGATTGGATTATAAACTCCATGATTCTCCATGAGTTTTTCTGACTCCTGTGTCCTCAGAGTTTAGCAAAGTTCCTTAATTCACAAAGATAGTCAATAAGTATTCGTAAATAGGGAATTGTGGGGAAGCATGAGACGTGATTGGAAAGCTTGTAAAGAGGATATTCACAGAAAAAGGAAGGGTGTAGAAGGTGGCTTTCCCTGTTTATCAGAAAGTTGATTTAGGGAAAACTTAGGGGAATGTCAAAGGCAGCGCCCCTAATTATTCCTTGACCTTTCCAAACAAGTCTGTTGTGTGGGATTTTTCTTACTAATTTCAGAGAGAGGGACAGAGAGGAAGAAGGAAACATCAATGATGAGAGAAAATCATTGATTGGTTGTTCCCTGCAAGCCCTCTACTAAGAATAAATCCTACAACCTGATCATGTGCCCTGACTGGGAATCGAACCAACAGTGACCACCTAATTCGTAGGTCAATGCTCAATCACTGAATCACACCAACTGGGCTATTATTATATTACTTTTATTTTTTAATATAATTTTATTGATTTTAGGGAGGAAGGGAAAGGAAGAGAGAGAGAGAAACATCATTGATGACAGAATCATTGATTGGCCACCTCCTGAACTCCCCACACAGGGGATCGAGCCTACAACATGGGCATGTGCCTTTGACCAGAATTGAACCTAGGATACTTCAGTCCACAGGCTAACGCTTTATCCACTGAGCCAAACCAGCCAGGGCTATTGTACTATTTTTCATACAAACAACTGTAAGCCTACTTTTGCCAATTCTGTATGTATGTATATATAAACATGTATATATGTGTAGCCAGATTATTATGATCTCTGAATGCATAATAATCTGACCACTTAGTATACTTCTCTTGAGTATCTCACTTATTTGATATCAGAGATACTATAAATCGTGCACCTGATCAATTTTCTCCTTTGCACTGGCTGATAGAAAGCTCAGGGCAAATAGGTGATTGATCACCAGCAAAAGTCTGGAATACTTTTGGCACCCATTTGAGATACAAATTCACTGAGTGGTTTGGGGTTTTAATTTCTAGATATTCCGTTCTAGAAATTGGTGCTCACCTTAGCTTGTACCTAAGGGATGCGGTTCTGATCTATGACCATCTTCATTAGCTCTGATCCTGTATTTAATATTACTTATTGTTATGTCCAGATTTCATGATCCCCAAAGACCACCAGGGAGCCGATTCCGATGCAATAGCATAGAGCCTTTATTAAAAGCCCGGGCTTGGCCCTCTGCCCCCACCGACGCAGTGGCAGGATGCAGAAGAGGGAAAAAAAATCCAAAACATGCGATTTTATAGGGAGGTGAGGCCAGACTTGAACCACGGAGTTGGCCGATTCCGATTGGTTGGGAGAGGGCTGGGGCTAGTGATGCAAATAATCCTTAATGAAAATGACCTGTCCTGTCTTTTGCTCTTGATTGGAGCTCAAGCGCACAGTCTTTCATGATTGACTAATTCAAAGGAGGGGTTGGTCTTTGTGATTTCAAGATGGCAGCCCCCAGGAATGTTTACATATCATGTGGCCTACATGATGGCTGCCAAGTCACACAGTCTAAAATGGCAGCTGTCTTTGCAGTCCCACTCTGCCCTTTCACTTATATCCTGGACCATCTGGTCCAAATTATCATGCGCTAAGTCAAAAGGAAGCAGGATTTTGTAATTTTCATTGTTGTTAAAAATTACAGTATTTTGGATTTTTGTTCTCAGTATTTTTCCTTCCACTTTCTGTTTCTGATTATTCATGCCCTTTGTTTTTGTTGCCCAAGATTTATGGGGCTCAGAGAGAAGATTCTCTCCCAGCTTTTGTTCATCTAAGGCCTATCTATTTGAATAGAGAAAACTGATTGCAAATAAAAATGAGGTACTATTTGGTGGAGAGAGGAAATGGGAGTCAGGGAGGTAAGATTTTTCTCTTAATGTCATAGCTGAGGATGGGAGAGCTGGGAGAGATGAGGCAGTGAGGCTGTAAAGCCAAGTCCTTCCAGGAGGAAGTAGGAAGCCTGGGCTTTCCTCAGGGTCTTCTCAGAAGCAGCTCAGATCCCTGTACCCCTAGGTGGCCCAAGAGCAGAGATGGGCAGGACTTCGGCAAGCTTGGACAAAAGCAGAACCAGAGAACCCTGGAGTCCTTTCAGCCCTTTTCTGAATTCTATATAAACCTCTCTGATGCTCTCCAACCTCAAGGGAGGATCCAGAGACAGAATTTCCTGCCACATAGTGGAACAGATGTTTGGAGTTAGAATTCGGCTGATTTAAAGAAAATACAGATAGTAATAATGTTTGCACAATCAAATCAAGTGGCCATCTGAGATATGATTCTGTTGTTAAGACTTTTTAAATTTTAAGTGAAAATTACTTAATGCTTTTTCAATGAACTCATTCATTCAAGAAATATTTATTGAAGGACTTCTAAGGGCAAGACATTCAGGTTAAAATGGTGAACAGGAGAGACATGGCAGAGTTTGCAGCCTAGCAGCCAGATAAGCTAGTAAATGGAATTAATACAGTATGCTAAGAACAACGATAGGGTAAGTTAAGTTTATTAGGGGAGACACAGGAGATCTCTTAACTTGGACATGGGGAGTAAGAGAAGAGAATATTGGTCCAGGAACAGGCCTGAAGAGGAGTGAGTGTAGTGAGAACTGGAGAAAGCAAGATAAATATGGAGTCTAAGGCAGGGAGTGGATAGAAATGAATCCAAAAAGACCATCAAGGTAGGTCCAAGTCACTGAGGGCCACATTAAGGGACTTGGGCTTTTAAGTGTCTGCTCAAACTTTTCATATCTAGTACAAAACTTAATTAAGCTTCTAAAGTTTTATTTTTTCCATTGCATTTTGCATGCATAGTGGCTACAACTACTGATTCAGTAGGGGCCACCTCTCTGATTTGTGTATTTGCTTGTTTGTAGCACCGTTTCTCTCAGATCTGTACTCTGCATTAAGCCATTGAAAGTTTTTAGGGTTGAAATAGGCAGGTTTAGGAAATTATAGGAATTAAGGGATCCATGGGAAAAAAGCATAGGTCTACAGAGCTACAAAGGGTACATTTCCATAGAATAAGAGAGCAGGGAGCTGCAGAAGGTGTACATTTACAGAATAAAGGGAAGGGAGATGCTCATTCAGAGAGGGAAGATGAAAGCCCAAAGGGAATCGGAAAACAATAAGGGAGAAGAGCTCACCTGAGGTTTGAGCTCTGAAGTTGCTATAGTGACCAAATCGGAAGGGGTAGTGACCAATCAAAGGAGATATCAAGGCACAAAAATCTGCAGCCTTTATAAAACGTAGAGAAAAGGGACTTCTTGGGACTCTTTCCCTCTCTCCCCATGAAGTCTGTGCTTGTTTCTCAATAAATTTCCACCTTTTACTATACTGCCTTTAATCCGTGGACAAGGCCCTGGAAACCATCCTGCCCAGAGGAACAACACCACACGTTCCCGTCCAACTTTCCCGTAGCATGGTGAGAGAAGTGTTATGCCTTTAATTAGAAAAGGGCTCCTTCCGGTGGGTTACCTGAAAACAGCCCTCTGTGCACGGGATTCCTTTTCCTCTGCGGGCTTCCTTTGTTGCAATAATAAATATCCCCACGATTGCAGCAGCTCAGGCCCACTTCTGTCTAAAATAAGGAAGGGGAAATTGACTTCTACTTTCAATTTAGCTTTATATCATCATCCTTTAATACTTCAGTTCTGAAAGTGAGCCTACATTCAAAAATTAACCCAATGAACTAAATTACTATATGAGGCAGAAGTCTTAGAATTCACCCAGAACTCTACAGGTCCAGGCAACGGGAGGCTCAACATCGGTGGGTGATTTGCTCAAGGACAGAATAAGATAAGGCTTCCTAAACTGAAAATTGGATATGGTTATATTAAAAAGAAATCGTCTTTTTAATTTGGAAAATTAAATACAGCTTAAACATTAACTTTGGAGTCGTTGGTTCAAACACAAGGAGTGTTGCCTTGCCCATAGCTAAAAATTTCCACTTGCCAAGGGCTGGAAAAATTCCAGTGAATGCTTTAACCTGTTCAAGGAACCTGGATGAACAAACCATCATTTTGTAACTGAGTTTATGTTCAGGCTCCACTAACTCTCTTTAGGTGGTGCTCCTGGACAAGAAAGGTGTACAGCCCTACAAGGGAACTCTTCAGTTGGCCTGCTGGAGAGTTCAATAGCCAAACAGGCAATTTTTTAAAAAGTCAATTGAACAACTACTATACAAGCCCATATGCTGTACTGAGGAAGCTAGGGAGGAGCTGGGAGAAGTGGCAATTAAACAGTACTGAAAAGTGAGCAAGGCTTACACATAGACTCAGAATGGCATACCTGCAAGGTGATATCCTCATGTTTGTAAAAAGCAACCAATGAAGAAAAAAGGCAAAATACACTGTAATATATGGGATGTTAATCAAGAAACATGAAAATTGCTCATTCTCTCAACTAATCGTAGAAATGCAAACTGAACCAACAACTGAGATACAATTTTCTTATATAAACCTCACAATACTTGATGACACATTTGTGTTAAAAGCTCTGAAATATTCATACACTTTATTTAAATATTTTTACTTCTTAAATTCTAGTATCAAACAATAATAATAGAAATGCAAAGATATAACTGTAAGGCTATGCATTGTTAAACATGTATGCCATCAACTGACAAATGGATAAACAAAAGGTTATATATCTAATAGAATGAAGTTCTCATACATGTCACGCTCTTAATGATCCTTGAAAACATAATGGTAAGTGAAATAAGCGAGCCACAGAAGGCCAAGCAGAGTAGTGGTGGCTGCTTAGAATTTGGGGGTGGAAGGAAATAGATGGAAGGATACAAGGTTTCTTTTAAGATAATAACAATATCCTAAAATTAACTGTTACTGGTTGCACATATTTGTAAATATACTAAAAACCATGGGATCATATACACTTTAAGTGGATGAATTGTGTGCTCTATGAATGATATCTCAATAAAGCTTTCAACAAACCATGTATCATAACAGATAAAAAAAAATTTTTAAACTAATATTTAAAAAATTTTAAATGCTTAAACAATATCATGATACTATTGTTACAGAGAACCAGAATAAATCAAGCAATGCTTGGAGAGTTTAGAGTCACACTTTATTATGCATGGGTCCAGAGGAAAATGTCTCTCAAATTCTGGGCCTCAACATGGAGGAATTTTCCCTATTTATATGTTTTTACCTTCTTTGTCTCCCAAATATGGGGTGTTTCTGGCCCCTTTTGCAAGTTCTTAAAGAGCCCTATGTGCTGGGGCCTTGAGACCTCAACCGAAGGTTTTGTCCGGGGGAGGTTTAATGGCCTCTCTAAAGTGGGAGTAGTCTTATTTTCCTTATTATTTAAGCAAGTGAGCATTTATAGAAGCCAAATAACAGGGTTAAAATTTCAAACTGCAGTTTTTATATAAGATTGATGTTTCACTGTTGTCAGAGAAAAGTGTGAATGAGCTTTCTCCATTGCTGGTGGGAGTGGAGTTTTTGGAGTACTGCTAGAATAAGCATGTCCAGAGGCCTCCACAGGAGGAGATGTGGTAGAAAGCTTTATTTGCATGGGATTACATCCTTGGGTTTCCAAAGTCCCATTTCCCTTACTCCAGTCTTGGGAGATGTGCAGCTGGGGATTCGGGAGAGCTAGAAGCAAAGCCCATGTCCAGAGCTTCTGTTACATGTTGGAAGTTTGGTCCGGTGTAGCATCAGGCCATATGCAGTCTGTTAGTCCATTGTGTGGATCCACATGACAGATAGCCATCTGGGCATATGCAGAGGAGCCAAGAGAGTGGCCCCTGCAACAAGAGTTCCAAAAATACAAACTTCTTTGTTTAGGGCTGTGGTTGGCAAACTGCAGCTCGCGAGCCACAGTTTGGCCCCTTGAGTGTGCCTCTTCCACAAAATACCACAGCCTGGGTGAGTCTATTTTGAAGAAGTGGCGTTAGAAGAAGTTTAAGTTTTAAAAATTTGGCTCTCAAAAGAAATTTCAATCGTTGTACCTGTTGCTATTTGGCTCTGTTGACTAATGAGTTTGCCGACCACTGGTGTAGGGGATTAAATATCTCAAATCTTCCTGTGCTTGCAGTGGCCACATATACTCTGGCCAATGACCTGTTCCCAGGTGTGACTGATAGACAAGTACCTTCCTTGTGTCACCCAGACTTTACAGGGTGTGCATTAATTCTCCTCGTGTTCAGTCCCTTTCCCCTCTATGTGATCTGTGGGGGAGCAGACCAGTAGCTCCCTAGGGAGTGTTACACTGCAGCTTCCTGGCACAGCTGCACAAATACAGGTCTATACTATTCCGTCTTCCCTTTGCTCCTTTCCTGTTTTGAGGTTAATTACACATCAGTACCAATATAAGTTGGAAAAGTATCTGAGAAACACTGCATTATATAATGTGAAGGTATAAAAACAGTACTATTTATATCTATCTATATAACATTGACATTGGTTATGTATTTATTTCAGGATGTTGGCATTTGTGGGTGGTTTTTTTTTTTTCATTCAAATGCCATTATAGCATAGGCATCTGATGATTTTAACAACTGAAGGAAATGATACATTGAGGGAAGAGGATTAAACAAATAGGTAATTTTTTTTTCAATGCCCAAAATTAAACCCCTGAAAAAACAATGTAGGGCCTGGAAGTCAGAATACTGAAAGTTAGTAGCTCATTTGAGTTTCTCTTTTGTTTGTTCCCTTTTCTAAAAAATGTTTGTAATATTTTACATAATTAATTTATGCTCTACACTTTCTGTGGTGAACCACAAGCTATTTAAAACTTTCTTTCTCTTATGTTAATCATTCACAGAAAGGGCAAGCTGTTCACCAATGATATACACATGGCTTTAAAAATCCCATGTTCTTGCTTTTCAAGTTAAAAAAAGAAAAAGTGATAATAAGATTTTTAAGCTGCTGATTCACTTAGAAATGGAAAAGAACTGAAGAATGATTAAAATTGTTGAACCCATAGTACTGCTTTTAGCATTATTTAAACTGAACTTCTTCCTAAAGTGTGGAGTTTAAGCAGCTTAGAAGCAATCTCATTTCATTTAAAATCATCTTCACCTTTTCCAAATGGAAATAACACATTGTGGTGATGTAAGAAAATATTCGTAATTTTAGAAATGTATATGGAGGGGTCGAATAACATAATGTCTATCACTTGCTTTAAAATACTTCTGCAAGCCCTGGTCAGTGTGGCTCAGTGGATAGAGTCAGCCTGCCCACCAAAGGAGTTCGCTTCCCCATCACGGGCACGTGCCTGGGTTGCAAGTTCAACTTTCAGTCCAGGTGGGGTCTCAGTCTGGAGGCAACCAATCGATGCATCTCTCCCTCTCTCTCTCTCTCTTTCTCTCTCTCTCTCTCTCCCTCCCTTCTACCCTTCCTCTCTCCCTAAAAATAAATGGAAAAAATATCCTCAAGTGAGGATTAACAAAAAAAAAAATACTTCAGCAATAGTAAAGAAAAGAAAAAAAAATAGATGGATGAAGCATATATGATAAAACTTTGGTAATTATGAATTTTGAGTTATTGATATATTTGAGTTGTTTATGTGTTTTGAACATTGTAATAATGAAATGCATTTTGAGTGGAAGGGACATTTTAAATTTCTTCATGAGAATATAAATATCACCTAAAGAAAGAGGCCAATAAATGACACAAGACACAGTAGAAGCTTACAAATCTTAGTTAATATAAATATGCTAATGACACTGACATTTTGTGCTGTGACTCCAAACAACAGCAATGGGGGGTGGGGGGAAGAGGAGGGAGTCCAATTCCATATTTAGTTAAAAATTAGAAGAGGTCTGAGACTTTCTCTACATTGTCATAAGAGGTAAAACACTGACTAATGGTTTTAAACTCAAAGAAGACAAATATTCCAGAGATAGAATAAGCTGCCTTGGGAAATAGTAATTTACCCACTCCTGGAAATGTCAACTAGACATTCTCTCAGCTCAAAATCCTTTACGCTGACTTTGTTATTTACCCAATGAGTCAGGGAGCTGGTTACTAGTTTTATAACTACAGGGCCAATCATGCTCAACTATTTCACAGGATTGTTGTGAGGATTCAATGATTATATATATATATATATATATATATATATATATATATGGCATTAGAACTATACCTGGCATATTGGAGGCACTAAAAATATTAAAGTTTATAATGATAATAATTAATGTCATAAGCTTTGCAGCAAAACATCTGATTTTTAACCCCAGTTTCACCATTTAGTGTCCTTTTTCTTTTTTCACATCAGGCAGTTTGTTTAATTTTTCTTCTTTAAATCCTTTCTTGCTAGACTTTGGAGAACAAGTATTAGAATTTGATTAAATGATACATGTATGACACAAGAGCAATACTCAACAAGTACTACTTACCCTGTATAATAAAGAGCTAATATCCTAATTAGATCAGGGGGCAGAATGACCTTCCAGAACAACCTTCCAGGATGACTTTCTGGAATGACCAGTGGGCAGGGGGTGGGGTTGCAAGGTGGCAGCCAGGGCCTCTAGTTATAATATCTAATAAAAGAGTAATATGTAAATTGACTGTAACTTTGCTACACCCACAAGCCACGCCCACCAGCCACACCCACCAGCCAATCAGGAGCAGGGGCAAGACCGAGGTGGCCCGGGCTGTGATGGGGTGTGGGGCTGAGGCGTGCATGAGGTGGCCAGCGAGCGCGGAGGGAGCAGGGCCCTGGGGCCAAGCATTCATCTGTGGCTGGGGCCAAGGCGGCTGGTGAGCACTCGAGGCAGGGGGCGGGGCCAAAGAGGCACACTTGAGGCCACCAAGTGCAGGGTGCCCCCGGGGCCTAAGCAGCCAAGACAGAGCCAGCCATTGGCCCCACTGTAGGGCGATGGCTAGGTGCCCAAGGCCTAAAGCTTCAGCCAAGGGTGAGGGGTCAGTAAGACATCCCCTGAGGGCTCCCAGTATGTGTAAGGGAGCAGATTGAGCTGAGGGATCACCCATCCCCAGCGCACAAATTTCATGCACTGGGCCCCTAGTATTATAATAATGACACTTATTTCTTCCATTTCAAAAATTCTATGATTCCAAGAAAAAGTTACTGAATGATATTATTTTAAAATTTAATTTCCAACAATGTTGCTGTGGACACTACTCTCTATTGTGCTTGAGATTTATTTGGATAATAAAAGGTACTGCAGAGAGCATTCACTAAGAGCCATCTGGGTCAGAGCAGAGCAGAGGGACTCTTAGATCTTTGCTGGCTGGACCCCCAGAGCTCATCCACTGATTGGCTGAGAGTGTCACAACAGACAACTTCTCTCCAAAGCATTCACATCCTGTCCCCAGGAGACTCTTCCAGAGGGAAAGCTCTGCAGTACTTATGATTTGTTTTAAGATCTTTGCAAGAAAAATTAAGAAATATAAAATATGAGCATTGTGATATTTTAAAACAGGCTGTTACAAACTCAGCATCTAAGGGGAAAAAAAGTATGTTTATTGTTCTGATTCACAAGAGGGATTCCACTACAGTTTAAGATGTACTGCTTTGTTGGCAAATAACTCTTTTATAATAATGTCTGTAGTTATTTCACTCAATGTTTCTGTAACTGAAGCAAGAATTTCAAAACTAAAGGCACTTTGAATCAGTTTTAAATATGAAACATGAAATTTGGCATCAACATCTAGCATGAAGTTCTTGCTAAAAATATGTATAGAATATAACTTAATATATTATCCAAAATAAGTGGCCTTTGCAATTTAGAAATATTAAAAATGCATTATGGGAAGGTAAAAGAAAGCTTAAGTCACTGTATCAAGTAGTTATTGCTAAGCCTGGTCAAAAAAAAAAGTTATAATGTATGTAAAAGCCCTTAAACATTTTACCATTATTATGTTTGTGAATATTAACTCAGTATTAAAAGTAAAAGACAATGAGAGGAAGAACCAAGATAATGGCATAGGTAAACACCTATCTTGCTGCCCCACACAACAACTTCAAAACTACAACTTAACAACAGAATGAACATCATCCAGCATCACTGGAAAGCTGCCTGAGTGAAAATTCCACAAATAAAGTAAAGATAGGAAACTGACTCAGAGGAGTGGCAGAGGGCAGAGTTGAGGATATGCGCGGAGTCAGAGGTTTGGAGCCGTGCGTGCATGAGAGAATAGGGTGGGCGGCTGCAAACCCAGCTGGTTTTCTCGAACAGGGAGGGAGACAAAGGCATCCCACTGCACTGATTCCCCAGTTCTGGGCGAGGTCCGGGGAACCCACACTCATACAGAGTGAAACTGGACAATAGGAAGTAAGCTCACTGAAACTTGGGCGCTGCAGAGGTCCACGAGGTGGCAGAGAGGTCCAAGGAACCTACACTCACACAGAGTGAAACTGGACAATAAGAAGGAAGCACACTGAAACTTGGGCGCTGCAGCGGTCCGTGAGCTTGCAGAGAGGGTGCATAAACTTGGGAACAGCAGAAGCACATGAGCATGCAGAGAGGACTCGTGAATTGCTCTCTTGTTCGGGAAACCACCGGACTGCATTGTTTTACAACCCTGGATAAGACTTTGGGTGTGCAGACTCATTTGAGGAGAGGCTGAATTGTCCAGCAGCAGGTAGAGCTCGGCAGCAGCTTTCACTCAGAGGTGCACACAGCCATTACCACCAGGCACAGAGACCCAGGTGCAGCATAGGGCAGAGATGATGAGAAATCAAGGCTGCCTGCTCAGCCTGGAGACTCCGCCAATCCAACCTGAGCACAGCTGGTCCTCACAGCCAATTGGCCTGGAGGTCAAACCCTCCTATTGTTAACAACAATAATCTAGGCTTAACTTCAATAAGGGCTACAGCAATAGTATTCACCTCAGGTAACTGGGGAGGCTCACTGTCACTTAGAGGACATCTACCACACAAAGCTAATTGACCAACTCAGGGAAGCAGCCACAATGCAGAGACATGGAAAGAAATCAGATGTGAAAGAAATGGAGGGGTAAAAAACAACGAATGGACATAGAGTTCAAAACCATGGTTGTAAGGTTTTTCAAGAGGCTCCTAGAAAAGGCTGATGAACTTAATGAGACCTTCAAGGAAATGAACAAGACCTTAGAGGATATGAACAAGACCCTTGAGGATATGAACAAGACCCTCGAGGATATGAACGAGACCTACGAGGATATGAAAAAGGATCAACCAGAAATTAAGCATACATTGACTGAAATAAAAAATATTATACAAAGACCTAAAAGCAGTCTAGAGGACCACAAGCACCAAGTCAAAGATTTGAAATACAAAGAGGTAAAATCCACTCAGCCAGAAAAGCAAGAAGCAAAAAGAATCCAAAAAATTGAAGATAGTGTAAAGAGCCTCTGGAACAACTTCAAGCACACCAACATCCAAATTATAGGGGTGCCAGAAAAAGAGAGAGAGCAAGACAATGAAAACCTACTTGAAGAAACAGTGAACAAAAACTTCCCCCACCTGGTGAAAGAAATTGACTTAGGAGTCCAAGAAGTGCACAGAACCTCAAACTATAGGAATCCAAAGAGGACCACACCAAGGCACATTATAATTAAAATGCCAAGAGCAAAAGACAAACAGAATATTAAAAGCAGCAAGAGAAAAACAGTTACCTATAAGAGAGCACTCATAGGATTGTCAGTGGATTTCTCAACAGAAACAATGCAGGCCAGACGGGAGTGGCAAGAAATATTCAAAGTGATGAACAGTAAGAATCTACAACCAAGATTACTCTACCCAGCAAAGCTATCAATCAGAATTGAAGGTCAGATAAAGAACTTCACAGATAAGCAAAAGCTAAAGGAGTTCATCACCTCCAAACCCATATTATATGAAATGCTGAAAGGTATTCTTTAAGAAGAGGAAGAAGAAAAAGATAAAAATATAAATTATGAACAACAAATACACATCTATCAACAAATGAATCTAAAAATCAAGTGAATTAAAAATCTGATGAACAGGATAAACTGGTGAATATAACAGAATCATGGGCATAGAGAGGGAATGGACTGACAATTTTGGGAGAGAAAAGGGGTGGGAGATGCAATAAGAGACTGGACAAAAATGATACACCTATGGAAGAGGACAGTCGGGGGGAGGTAAGGGCAGAGGGTGGGATGGGTATCAGGTGGAGGGGAGCTATAGGGGGGAAAAGGGAGGAACAATGTAATTAATAAACTGAACAATAAAGATTAAAATGTTTTTTAAAAGTAAAAGACAATTAATAATTCAGTATTTGAACTGCAATATCCATCATAGCCTGTTTTATGAGATTTTTTTCTTAGTATAAACTATTTTCGATGAACATTTTCTATAAAAGGTGATTTCTTATTGAAAATATTCTAGATAAAAGTAAAGATAAAATTTTCTGGAAATTTTTATTAAATTAATATAGAAAATCTACACTGAGAGATTAAAATTAATATTTTGTTGGCTCAACTGAACTAGTACATTAAAATTTTATAACATTTTAAAATGTAATCTATCAACTGTTTTGAAGTTTTAAGGTTTAAATGTTCTAAAACAGCCAAAACCGGTTTGGCTCAATGGATGGAGCATTGGCTTGAGGACTGATGGGTCCCAGGTTTGATTCTGGTCAAGGGCATGTGCCTTGGTTGGGGGCACATCCCTAGTAGGGGGTGGGCAGGAGGCTGCTGTTCGATGTTTCTCTCTCATCAACGTTTCTGACTTTCTATCCATCTCCTTTCCTCTCTGTAAAAAAAAAAAATCAATAAAATATGTTTAAAAAAATAAATGTTCTAAAACATTCTATAGTCTGTCAACCTTTAAGTTATTAGTGAGAGAATAGAATATGGACCTCATAAGGGGAAGAGGGCACATCCAAGAGTTAAAGGAAGCTAGGCCTTGGTGATGTCAAGAGCTGACCTGGCCCTGATATCTAGACCTTGCTGTTCTGTGGGGCCTAAAATTTTATCAAACATTAACATCAGACAAGGCCATTCTTTGTGATAAATCAAGACAAATCCTGGATCACTGTGCAATCATGTTTGAAAACATACAAACACGTGAAAACTGTCCAACTCACAAAAATAACCCAACCTTCCCTTTGTTGGCTGCCATAGACTGTTTAAACTCATTTTTGAGGCCTAGTCCCCAATGTAATGGTTTTAGGAAGAAGATTAGGTCATGAAGGTGGAACCCTCATGAATGAGATTAGTGTACTCAGAAAGAAACTAGAACAGACTAAGATGCTAGATAATAGAAGTGACTGTTGCTTTTTAACCAATTATCTCTTTAGCCTTTTCCCCTAGATAAGATCTATTTAGATATCTAATCATAGAATCACTCCCTCTTCCTACTAGTAAATCAAACCCCCTTCTATAAACCATCCCCAAATCATCTAACTCAAGTAAAAATTCGGTAAATATTTTCAACCAACCTCTGACTGAGATCCCCTAAATTTTTCAAGGTTTGCATTCTTCTTTGCTGCCAAAAGTAGTAAATCTGAAGTCTTCAACCACAGGAGTTCCCCATTGGTCTTTGGGTACAGATAATGTAGGACAGAATCCCTTTTCTTTCCTGCTTTATCAACATTTTCTTTCTCTCTCCCTACTTTTCTCAGCATATAAACTTTTGAACTAATGACACCTCTAAAGCACTTTCCTTCTATCTACTCCCTTTTCATCCTCACAAGTGCTCTGTAGGGTGAACCAGATGAGCAAACTGCCTGGGATTCCAGTGGGTACAGTCTGGATGAAAAGCGTGTGTCCTAATCACTACTAAAACTATATCCTATATAATAAAGAGGTAATATACAAATTGCCTATCACACCCTCACATAATATGGCCACTCCCATGTGGTCACAAGATTGCCACCACAAGATGGCCAGCAGGGGAGGCCCACAGGGGAGGGCAGTTAAAGGTAACCAGGCCAGCAGGGGAGGGCAGTCAGGGGCAACCAGGCCAGGGGAGCAGTTGAGAGAGACCAGGGTTTCAGGCAAGGGCAGTTGGGGCAACCAGGCCTGCAGGGGAGGGCAGTTAAGGGTTTCCCTTAAACCTCATTAACAGTGTATGAACTGACAGCACAATGACTTCCATTTCTCACTTTCTACCAGGACCACCAGCAACCTCAGAACAGCATGGAAAGAGGATGTGCTTCAGAATTGCACAGACCAGAATGAAAATCTCAATAAGTTCCTTAATGTCTCTAAGGATCTTCAGTTTTTCTTCATGCAGTTCCAGAGGGATCAAATGAGGTAATATGTACAGAATAGCTAGCACATTATTGTCATTAAAATAATAACATTATTAAAATTACTGAGAATATTATAAAAATAGAGACTCAGTGCATAAAATTCGTGCACGAGGTGGGTGTCCCTCAGCCCAGCCTGTACCCTATTCAATCTAGGAACTCCTCAAGGGATGTCTGACTGCCTGTTTAGGCACACAAGGGATTAGGCCTAAATGGGTATTCAGACATCCCTCTCACAATCCAAGACTGCTGGCTCCCAAATGCTCTCCTGCCTGCCTTCCTGATTGCCCCTAACCACTTCTGTCTGCCAGCCTGATTGATGCCTAACTACTCTCTGCTAGCCTCTTTGCCCCTAACTGCCCTCCCCTACAGGCCTGGTCACCCCTTACTGTCCTCCCCTGCAGGCTTGGCCCCTGCCCCATGCTCTCCCCTGCATGCCTGGGTCCCTCCCAACTGCCCTTCCCTGCAGGCCTGGTCACCCCCAACTTCCCTTCTCTACCGGCCTGGTCACTCCTAACTGCCCTCCCCTGCAGGCTTGGCCCCACCTAACTGCCCTCTCCTGCTGGCCATCTTGTGGTGGCTATCTTGTGTCCACATGGGGGCAGGATATTTGACCACATGGAGGCAGCCATCTTGTGTGTTGGAGTGATGGTCAATCTGCATATTACCCTTTTATTAGATAGGATAGATGCCTGGTGCATGGATGGGGGCCAGCTGGAAGGTGTCCTGGATCAGGATGCGGGTTCTCTTGGGGTATGGGGTGGCCTAGGTGAGGGGCCTGTGGTGATTTGCAGGTAGGCCATGCCCCCCAGCGACCCAAGCAGAGGCTCTGGTATCTGGGATTTATGTATCTTCTACAATTAAAACTTTGTAACCTGGAGTGGAGCCAAGCCTTTTGCTTGTTCCATGGCTGCTGCTATTTCTGTTGGGATTCTATAATTGAAACTTTGTTGCCTTAAGCGGAGGCTTGAGCTGGCAAGGGCAGGTGGAAAGCTTGGCTTCCTCCATCACTGGGAAAACCCAAGCCTCCCTTCTGCTCTCTGTGGCCAGTGGTCATTTTGGATGGGTTTATTTGCATATTTGCTCCTGATTGGCTGGTGGGCATGGCTGGTGGGTGTAGTGGATGTGTGGTCAATTTGCATATTACTCTTTTATTAGATAGGATGATAATATTTTTTAAATCAGCAGCATGTGATGTTTCTAACTATTCTATCTTGAAGCACCCTATCCTTTTCGCTTCTAGAACTTCATCTGCTCTTGGCATTCTCCCAATTTTCTAGAAGATTCTTGGTCTATTTTATATGTTTACCTTCATTTACTTAAATTTCAAATAGTAGTATTCCCTCGGGCTTATTCTTGGCACTCCTACCTTCTTACTTGAGATCAATGGTTCTCAATTTTGTGGGATAGATGGGGGAGAGAGGAAAGGAACTGAAGGGGCTTTTCAGAATTTGTAGAGGAGCTTTTTCAAAATAGACTTCTCCATCCTTAACCTACAGGAGAGTTTGATTCATCCTCCATTGAGGCATAATACAGTGGCATCTCTTTGCTTTTGTGGCAGCTAACATCTAAAAATGATAGAGTAGAGGAAACCCTTCTCTGTCTCTCCCTACATTCCTTTCTTAGGTCATGAAATAGGCACTCTCATCAATAGTCTGACCTGTCAGGGAGCCTTAGACATTTTCATTCCATACGTAACTTCCCTGGAGGATATGCTGGGGAGGAAGCGGTCATCATTCTCTCTGTCCTTTCACTAGGTCCCTCCTAAGAAAAGAGGGGAGACTTACTTAACTGGGAAAATTGATGAGAGACTGGTATCCACTGGCCCATGTTTCTTTACTAACCAAGTGAATGAATGAGAGGTTATTGCCCATAAATTATCTTACTTACTGGATCTAATTCTTTCTCTTCTTCTCTGTTCTTGATTCTTATGCACCTGTGCATTAGTGCTGTGTGTGTGCTCAGACACATATGCATGCACAAACACACCACACTTCAAGGCTACAAGTGTCCCATTCATTTCCTGTTTTGAGCTAATAAATGTTAGCTGTCATATCCTATCTACAAAAAAAGCCTGTAATTCCCCCAGTTCTCATCCTGTGTCAAGAAGATTAAGTCCAAACTGCAACAGAGATAAGGGACCTGGCAGCACTCACCCATGTAGGGAATATCAGGAAAAGCTAACATCCAATCACCTTTTCCTCAGTTCCTGTGCGCCTACTCTCTCAGTCAGGACCCTGGAGGGGAAAAAAAGTTGAACAGTACTCAGCAGAGCAAAAATAAAATTAAAACATTGTATGGCATCTGCTTTTTTCATTAAGAGAACTTAACTTCTTTCTTATGAGTTGTCCTTCACTGAATTCTGCACTTGCAGTGAAGATTAGGGAATACCAAAACTCTGAGCTAGCATCACTAATGAGAAAAGTTCATGGCCACAGAAGCTACATGATGCAGTGTTTTGTCAAATGTGGCTCACAACCCATTAGCGTGTCAAGCAATCAGTTTAACAGATTATTACCAGGATTTTTTTTAATAAAATAGAAAAGAACAGAAATGTTCAGAGTGCATTGGAAAGCTTAAAAAAATCTTAATGTGGCTAACAGTCTTAACCTTACACATTTGTGAGCAGAAATATAAGAACTTGAATTCAGACCAGCTGAATTCACACCATATGCTTTTGGGTGCACAACCCATCTCAATTTTGCTGGTTTCCAATAACATACCTCCCCAATTTCTGAGTTTGATTGTATTCTTAAACATAACTATGGTGATTAAATGTATAGATCATGAAGTTTAAATTCAAGGTAAGTTACTTTACCTCTCTGAGTCCCATCTGTGAAGATAATGACTGTCCCTACTCAGAGCATTTGTTACAGGCTGAATTGTGTATCTGCCTCCTCCTGTTCATTTGTGGAAATCCTAACCCCTACTATTACAGAATGTGACCGTATTCAGACTCTTTAAAGAGGTGATTGAATTAAAACGGGGTAGGTAGCAGTGGCCCTAATCCAATTCTATAAGAGATTAGAACACACAGACACACCAGGGATATTCGAACAAAGGAAAGACCAGGTGAGAACACAGAGAGAAAATAACCGTCCACAAGCAAAGAAGAGAGGCCTCAAGAGAAATCTGTCAATACCTTAATCTTGGACTTCTGGCCTCCAGAACTGTGAGAAAATTAGTTTCTACTGTTTAAGCCACCCAGTGTGTGAGACTGTTAAGGCAACAAACTAAAATTAAAAATTAATTATAAAAGATAATATATAAAAAGTGATTGACAATAGGGGTTTCCTATTGTTGCTGCTTGCCTTGAGGTCACTTTCTCTATATCTTCAATTCTCAAAGCTTACTTCCTTTTTATAAGTAACTATATTCACTTGTTTACAGTTTGCCCTTTTGGCTAATTTGTAAGCCCCAACAGAGGAGGCACCATGTTGGCCTTTTCAAATAAAAGAGTGTTTGAAACATATTAAAGATACACTAAATATTTACTCAATGAATGAAGGCCTATGACAGGTATCTTTCCCATTCTCTACTATAGATAGTCTCTACCTCTATGACAGAAGAGGATTCAAGACAGGGACAGGAGTCATCTGTGATTCATGAGTTTGATGTAACAGGGTCAACGCCACTCACAAAAATATCCCCAGTCTCTTCCAGAAACACAGAACCATTCATTAATCTTGCAAATGTCAATGTTCAAGCCATAGAGCTTACATTGGGGAATATAATCCTGTTTGTGGTCCAGGCCGCCCAGAGAATCTGCTGAGATTTCTGTTTCTTGAGAGTGAAATAGGAAGATGAAAAGGCAGTGTTCAGTTTGAGGAAGAAGGACCGTTCCTCTATCTGAGGATATG
This sequence comes from Antrozous pallidus, assembly GCA_027563665.1. Classification (NCBI taxonomy): domain Eukaryota; kingdom Metazoa; phylum Chordata; class Mammalia; order Chiroptera; family Vespertilionidae; genus Antrozous; species Antrozous pallidus. The sequence continues at coordinate 77,312,103 of CM050513.1, forward strand.
ACAGTGCTTAAGAATATTACAGGTTGGGGGTTGGGCAATGTAGCAGGCACTAAAGTATCAGTTAAGGTTCAGTAGGGCCAAAAGCAATATAACCTAACGAGTTAAAACTAATCCATTGTCTATTGATAAGACAATGACTTTAACTCATTTCTTAACAAAGACAGGAGCATCATCTGGACTTGAAAATATCAATGTAGGGTATGTTTTGGTCAAAAGAATCAATAAAACACCAGTCATTTTTAGGAAGGAAGCAAATTGTGAAACAGGATGCTTGCCTTATTTACTTTCTTTCATATGCATTTGGTCTCTGAGGCAGTGAATGGAAGTTCTGGGTCAAGAAACTTTAAAGATAACAGATCCATAGAAGGTGAGAAAGAACACACAACCAGAGTAATATAGGAAGTAGAGTGTCTTTAGTATGAGAAAATAGCTATGACTATGTAGTCTGAAAGGAAGGGAGAAGATGAAATCAAAGTTTATAATATGATGACAGGTTTTCACTGGACACAGATTTCACCAGATTACTGAGTATTAGAATGGGAAGGGACTGACCTGATGGAATATCAGGACTATACAGAAACTTAGAAGTCTGTCTAACCAAAGCCCTTTATTAAGAACTAGGGGCCCGATGCACGAAATTTTTGCACTGGGGGTGGGTGATCCCTCAGCCCAACCTGCCCCCTCACACATACTGGGAGCTCTCTGGCCGAGGCTTTAGGCCTTGGACACCCAGCCATCACCTTGTAATGGGGCAGATGGCTGGCTCCATCCCAGCCCCGCCCCACACACACCTCCAGCCAGGGCCATAGCCCCAGCCAGCTCGCCCCCAGCTAGAACAGGCCTTGGCCCCGCCGGCCCCAGCCTGGGCCGCCTCAGCCACACCCTTCAGGCCCCCCCAGGCCCAATCAGCATTGGCCACGACCCACTGCAGCCCAGCTGCCTCAGACACCCCCCCCCCCCCCCCCCCGTGCCTGGGCTGCCACACACCCCCAGGTGTGGGCCACCTCGGCCACGCCCCCAGGCCCCCCACCCCCAAGGCCCGTGTCACCTAGGCCACACCCCCAGGCCCCGGCCGCCTGGGCCACACTCCCCTCAGCCTGAGCCCCCTCGTCCACGACCCCACACTCCTGATTGGGTGGTGGACGTGGCTTATGGGTGTAGCGAAGATACATACAAATTGGCATATTACGTTTTTATTAGATAGGATTAAGGCCCAGCTGAAACTGGCTTGGCTCAGTGGATAGAGTGTCGGCCTGCGGACTGAAAGGTTCCAGGTTCTATTCTGGTCAAGGGCATGTACTTTGGTTGCAGGCACATCCCCAGTAGGGGTGTGCAGGAGGCAACTGATCGCCTTTTCAGTGTTTCCGACTTTCTATCCCTCTCCCTTCCTCTCTGTAAAAAATCAATAAAATATATATTTTTTTAAAAATTAAGGTCCAGAGGCATAGACTGATGGATTTCAGAGGGAGGGGGGACAAGGAAAAGGCAGGAAGAGATTAATCAAAGAATGTATATGCATATATGCATAGCTTAAGGACACAGACAATAGTGTGGTGAAGGACTGGGATGGGGTGTTGTGGGGGGAAATGAGATCATCTGTAATACTCTAAACAATAATGATTTTTTTAAATTAAGGAATTGAAACCCAGAGAGGTGAGGTGACTTTTCCAAGGACACATGCTTGTAAGAGCAGAGCTGAAAGTAATCCTCATTTATCTATCCAACCATCTCTCCTGACTATTCAGATGCATCATATTCCCCCCTGGCTGGTAAATGATGCCAACCATGTAATCTCTCTAGGCCTGTTCAATTAATTCTCTCTTTGCAGTCCTGTATCATTCTATACAATAATTAATTTATTCTAAGGTAAAAAAAAAAAAAGAGCAATAACTATATGCCTTACCTCTTCCAAGGATTTCTATTAAGACTTCTGAAAACAGAAAATCCTAAAGCAAAAGGGCAAATATATATATATATATATCTACTTCATGATGTGGGAGATAATGAGAGTTAAGGCTATTATCCAAGACTTACTAAACTTATATAACCTAGATACCAACTAAGTCTTGGTAAAAATCAAGACAAAAGGCTCAAAATGGAGTCACTTAGGCTAAGATTCATATCACCAAAGTGAGACTTAAATAGAGTTTAGATTTATCCAGAAATAAAAATTAAACCAGCCAATCAGTAATCACCTAATCAGTATTAATTAGGTAATCTACCTGATAAATCCCTGCCATCCCTTATTAGGAAGTAACTTTTCCAGGACCAATTTGCTACTTTTGCCTAGTAAAAGTTCTTATCCCTGCTCCTTTCTACCTTTAAAATATCTTGTTTTGTATAGCTCTTCAGAGCTTCCTTCTATCTGCTAGATTGGAAAAAAACATTAAGATCTCATCAATAGGGTGGTGAGGGTCTGGGGGGAGGAAGGGAATGGTAGCAGGCTGGAAGAGGTTAATCGAGGAAAAAGCAAGGCCTATGTAATACTTTCAACAATAAAGATTATAAAATATTTATCCTATATAATAAAAGAGAAACATGCAAATTCGACCATACCTTCGCTCCTGATTAACTATGCTACCAGCCAATCAGGAGCAGGGGCGGGGCCAAGTGGCATGAGCACTGGGCCCAGAGGTGGAGATTAAACGGCAGTGGTGGCAAGCGCCCAGCCCCGGGGTGCTGTGAGAAGAATTGGCAGCAGCAGCAACAGGGGTGACGGCGGCAGGGAGCGCCCGGTTTCCGGGTGCTGTGAGTGGAAGTGGCAGCGAGCGCCCAGCCCCCGGGGCCAGATGATCGCAGGCACCTGGGGCTGAGCTGAGCAAGGCAAAGGCTGGGTGCCCAAGGCCTAAAGCCTCTGAGGCTTTAGGCCTTGGGCAGGCTGGGGGTGAGCCATCCCCTGAGGGCTCCCAGTATGTGAGAGGGGGCAGGCTGGGTTGAGGGATCACCCACCCCAGTGCATGAAATGAATTCCGTGCACCAGGCCCCTAGTGTGTGTGTGTGTGTGTGTGTGTGTGTGTGTGTGTGTGTAAAATCTGGCCCTTAAAAATAAGAAACTATATTACTATATAAAGCATCAGAGTAATCCTTTGTAATATCCAGTAAAGCATAGTATATAGTTAACATTGTTTTGAAGAGAATAAAGAAAGAATAAAATGCTCAATTAAATGAAGTAGAGTATAAGATGGAAAAAGTCACATTGAATTAAATTTGCTCATGGAATAAAAAAACACAAACTGTTTTTAGTATAATCTCTTTACATATAAAGATGCATTAAATACACATGCAAAATAAAATTTGCTCAGTTTTAAATTTTTTAATAGCTTTTTTGTGATAGCAGTAGCATCTGAAGGTTTGGAGACAGTGAGAAACACAGACATCCTTTGAGTTCTGTCTTTCTCAATATTTCTGAGAGCCATTGAGTAACTTCCTCTCAATTCTAAACTCCATCTTTGTGTACAAGGTCTTTGCTCTTGCAGGCTTTCCAGTCCAGGGTTAGCAGGCCAGTCTAGATTGGCAAGAGGCTCTATCAGGCACCAGGCCCTTAGCCCTTTTTAGGCCACAATTGAGGTCCAGACCTTAGTTGGTCACCTTGAGCTGGCTGATGGTTTCACCTGGAACTACATATAATCCCGAGCGCTTGGTCAGTTTGCATTACCATGTCTTTGTTTACTCTTGTGTCCACAGTTCCATTTCCTTGGCTACTCAGGTTTCTGCTAATTTTCACATGAAGTAAAACAATCCTATATAATAAAAGGCTAATATGCAAATTGTCCCCATGGGAGTTTGACCACTCGCTATGACATGCGCTGACCACCAGGGGGCTGTGTGGAATAAAGGAAGGCTCCAGCCACAGCCAAAAGGCCCCAATTGGCCCCGATTGCTGGCCAGACGTAGGGATCCTACCCATGAATGAATTTTGTGCACCAGGTCTCTAGTAATAAATATATTGTTAGTGAGAATCTTGGAAGCCAAAGATACAAAATAGGTGAGCATAGATTGAGCTCTTAGAAGCAGTTAGAACATTTGTCACCTAAATCTAAGATTCTTGTGCTAAGATTTGGTCATGAAATGTGTAAGATCACCACTAGTTCAGGAGCCAACCTCAAGAAAATATTCATGCAATGAGATATGCTGTAAAACATCACAAAATCCCCAACCCAGAAGCACATCCCTCTTAAGTATTAACTTGGTTCTGAGAGACCCAAGGCTTACCTAAAGAAATAGGAACCTCAAATTCCAAAGAATTAAGTGTTCCACCTTCAGCATACCTGCTTACTTTTAACAACTATGGTCCTAGAAGCTATAGATATCCAGAGTAATGACAAAATCTTCCCAAAGGAGTGCCCTTAAACACAAGGGTTCCCAAATCAAACAAACAGAATGGGATACCTATGTTAATTGTCCCGCAGATGCCTTCAAAAGACTTCAAGATTCCAAAATACCTTTGTTTAAAGATTAATTACAAAAGGTTAAGGAAAAATTACATACCCAAGAGGTGCCCAAAATCAAAGCCAATAAGATTGATGTGGTTCCTACTGTTCCCCTCTATCCTCCTTTACCCTAATATTCAGTCAAATAATCTTCTACTGCCTTGCCTCTGTACTCTGAATGGCTATTAAACTTACCTTTTTTTTTTTTTTAATAAGACCACTAGAAGCTGCAGATAATCCCCTTCAGGTATTTTTCACTTCTTGATTAAAGAAAGACCATATAAGGGCCATGGGTAAAAAATTTCCTAAACCTGAGGAGGATCCCTAAAAGTTCTCTGAAGTATTTAGTCTTATTGTAGTCTATGACCCCTGGCTGACAGATCTTTACCAGCTGTAACCATGCTGACAGGACCCAGGTGAAGCCTAATTATAGATGTGGGAAGCAGAATGGGATAACCCCAAGAGTGATATTCAAGATCTTTGATCTCCAACATGGTTCCCTTAAGGACCTGAAAAAATTCACAAAATAGCAGCCAACCTTTGAAAAGCTTTTAAAACCTTTTCCTGGAGTCTTCCCTGCCCACACTGATTGATCTATTATTCAAACCTGAAAAAAAAAAGGAAAGAAAAGAAAGAAAAAGTGCATCTGTGGTAGGCTTAAAGCCTGTATGTAAGTTTTCTTCCTGTGATGTGAAGGAAAGGTAGGCAAGGTCATGAAAAATAGCCTATTTCCCAATGTTTTGATAAGTTGCTGAAGACTCTTCTTACTATTGACAAAGCCACTGTAGCTCTGGGAGTAAAAGCTGTCCTAGCTCTGCCTTAGAGTGAATGCTTGCCTTTAAATTTCCCTCCACAGGTTCCCCCTTAAAGGAATGCTACTCTGAAATGCTCCTGAATTGTAGGGAATGGACGGAAGGAGGGAGATTCTCACCAAGTCCAAAGCAAGGCGAGGAAGTAAATGCAAACAAGGTGAGGAATATTCAGTCTTTGAGCCTCATTGTGTATTTAGGGGCTAAAGATCTGTTGAGAGAGAAGCACAACAACCCCAGGGACTGTGTTAAAGAGAATCTTGGCAGCATCTGATTTAATCAGAATTTAAGAAAAATTATCCATTACCGACTATTTCTTTCATTTTCAATAATAGTCATACACTCAAGCTTTATTAGCAAGATTTCAAGCAAATTCCCATTTGCTCTAATAACCTAAAAATTTAACAATGATCTCTACAATTGCCATTAATCACATAAGCACACATATTAGAGGTGATTGCAAAGGATCACCTCATCTGTTCTGTCATATTGAAATCTTCCCAAAGTCAAGAAGACCTCTTATTTTAAATTATTTCAGTGGCTTCACCAAGAACTTTGATAATGAAAAAACCATTGAAACCTGTAAAGAATTTTAGTGAGTTCATTTTGAGCCAAAACTGTCGACATATGCCAGGAAGCAGAACCTCAAGGAATTGAGTTAATGCTCCGCAGAATGGCAGGTCACAATTGTATTTATAATCAGAGGAGGGATATAAGTGGATTACATGAAATTCATTGGTGACGGATTTAGGAGGAGGAATAAGTTTTCCCACCTGCGATTAGATAAAAAGTAAAATGATGGACACATACTTACACGAATGCAGGAACAATTAACATGATAATGAAGGAATTTGTGGCATCCATCCTGGCACCCACCACATTTGGTTGTGTCCCAGGGACTCCAGAAAAAGGGAAGTTACAAGTTTCCCAGACAATCTCATAGATATGTTAACTTAGAGGCAGAAAGGCAAATGGCTCAGTAGAGATCTAAGTTGTACTCTGTCAGAGAAAATACAGGCCCAGGACATGACTACCCATCATAACCTGTTTGTAGTTATTTAATTTTCAAATGCTCTTTTGTGGTTACTTCAGGTCTCTGAGTTTGCAAGGCCACCACACAGGCCTCCCCTGAGCTGGCCAGGTTAGCATGTGGCTCCTTTCGTCCACAACTTTGAGGGTGAATTTTCTTGAATTATACACAAAAATATTTTTACTTTAGAGTTATAAGTAGGTGGTTATGTTAAAAAAGTCTAATAAATAACTATCCTATAAGAGTTTTGCTAATGCCAGAAAACTTTAAAGTGATGAGGAAAAAAGTTGTGAAATGTGACTACCCTAACTGGTTAAAATTGCAATAGGATTTTGGGTAAAAATGCGGACATGGTATGCTAAGTATTTGTCAAGTGCTCAGTAAATATTTGTTGAATACATGACTGATGCTTTGCCTTATGGGAAGAAAGTGCCACTTAAAAGTAGGAAAATGAATGTTTGAAAGTGGAAAATTTCAGGAACTTGAAGAAACCACCAAAAGCCAAATATTTTTTTTAAAAAGCACTATCAAATATGCAATTAAATAAGCCTATTAAATAAAGCAATGAACATGCAGTAAGAGGTTTTGAGAGAGGCATTCAGAAATTTGATAATTTTGTATAACTTAGAGATAAAAGGCACTCCCCAAAGCACCACTGCCCATCCATCCCCAAATAAATCTCTTAGCATGGGAAGCAGGCGCTAAAATAAAAAGAGGACAGAATTAGTTTTCTGACACACATGGATGCAAAACACAGCACCAACATTTTTAGTTGCAGGTGACCATGGGCAAGTAGCTTAATGTGGTTGAGCCTCTCTTTTCCTATCTGCAAAATGGAGGCAATACATTTACCTTTCAGGATCGTTAGGGTTAGGGATAATATATGTAAAATTTCTAACATATAAATGTTGAATTAAAAATGCTGTTATCAAAATTATAAAGAATAATTATATTATTCCAAAATGAGAAAATGTTTTAAAATAAGATAAAGTTATGAAATAATCGCTGATTCAAAAATAATAACATTTACTACAATTGTGGCTAGAGACCATAAGCAGAATTCTAAGTAGTATCACTCAGTATGTAGTTTCCTTTTATTTTTTATTTGTATAAAAAAATAATGCTTATAGAAAAGTTGAAGAAGAGCAGTAAAATGAACACCTGTATACCATTCATCTAGATTCAACAATAGATAACATTTTGTCATATTTACTCTCTTTTTCTTTCTGTTTCTCATGAATGCACATGTATTTTTATCTTTTAAGAGTAAGTAGAAAATATTCATTCCTAAATATTTCAGCATGCCTTTCCTAACAATAAGAACATTTAATAAATTTGTTTGTTTGAATGCATCCATCTGGAAAAGAGATGTAAAAGAATTGTAAACTCAGCTTCTTGTGTTAGGGATCTCTGCCTTTTTCTAGCTATGAATTTGTAATTATGGGCTTGGCAGACAGTAAATTCTAATAAGACCACTTATGAAGTAAAATGTTTTAGGCAATAAGTAACTTTAAAATTACCTATATTATTATTAAATTAGAGTTTTATCATCAGCAACAGTATTCATGAAGACCTGCGCTTTTATTTTTTTATTTTTTTTAAATATATTTTTATTGATTTTTTTGCAGTATAACTTATAATTAATAGTAGTACACGTTTTCCTTTCTCCCCTCCCCCTTATCCTCCCCCCAGCCTCCCCTACCCCCCAGCACATATCCCCACCCTCTCCCTCCCCGCCCCAGTGTCTTTCATTCATTGGTTATGCTCATATGCATGCATATAAGTCCTTCAGTTGATCTCCCCCAGCATCCACCTCCCATCCACCCAAGCCTTCCCCCTGTAGCTTGACAGCCTGTTCAAGGCCACCCTGCCTCTATATCAATCACTCTCCCCTGTTTCTTTTCTTCAAAAATATCTTGCCTCTGCATACAAGAAATAAATGTATAAGAACAAAAAATGTTTGAGTCTCAGTTTCAATGTCCAACTGTTCTGAGTCCCAGTTTCAGTGTCAAATAATTCTTTATGTGTACATGTCAGCAATGGTATCCAGATGGTGGACACATCGTGGCAATGCAAGATCCATCCTCTCTGGTTTGGTCCTGGGCTGCCTGCAGACATGCACAGCTGCCGACTGCTAGCATGGCAAGGTGTCGTCAGTGTCCCCCATCTCTGGACCATCCTCGTGGCTGGAACAGACCCGCCAGTTCCTCACTGTCGCAGGAACCCACATGGTCTTGGGGTTGTTCTCTGCAAACACACAAACACATTCTCGACCAAAAGTTAACAAAGGGGTCCTCTCTGCAAAATAGACTTGGGATTCTTTTTTATTTTGATGTGTAGCCACTCACCTTTGGCTAAGCAGAGGGAGGGCAGAATGGACTGAAGCTATGTAATCATAAGACCTGTGCTTTTATATAGCATCTAGAGGACTGGTGCATGGGATTCATGCACTGGTGGGGGTGAGGGGCCTTTGGGGATCAGCCGGCTATTGGAAGTGCCTCTCATCCTGGTCAGTCAAACAGCTGTGAACCTGCCCTCTGAGCAGCTACTCCCACTGTGAGAACAATGCTCATCTGGGTCAGCTGAGTGGCACTCCCACTGTGGGAGCACACTGACCACTTGGGGCAGCTCCTGTGCTGAGCATCTGCCCCCTGTTGGTCAATGTGCATCACAGCAACTGGTTGTTCTGTTCATTCTGCTGTTTGGTCACTGGGCTTTTGTTATATAGGATACAGCTGTGGGAAGATATAAATGACCATATAGCAATGGTCAAGACTTGAAGCCTAGTTTTCCAAATTTTATTACCGCAGCTGACTTTCCCTAGTCTTTCTCTGAAACACCTCTGAACAGTAACTCAGCTGTGCTGGGTTAAGATTGTCACGCAATATCTATCCCACCAGAGAACTGTTTTACAGAAAGGAGCTTTCACATGAGCCTTATCTCTGTATTTAATAATTTCCTCTACCTTTTGCACAATTCTGTCCATTCTAATTGACTCAACTTTTCAATATGCACACCCACTTTGTTCACAATTCCCTCTCTCTTGAATTTCCTCTATTACAGCTTTTGCTCAATTATCATAAGACCTCACTCCCTCTTTAGGTCCTAGCCTTTCTGTTCCTTATTTTTTTTTTATTGTGAACAAAATCATTCCGATCGCTACTAATTAGCTAGTTAACCTTGAGCAAATTGCTTGAACCCTCCTGGACTTCAATTTTCTCTCCTGACAGCCAAGTTTGAATGAGCTCTATCTGCAAAGCCAGAATTGAGAGCTCCACTGGAGTGAGATTAGGAAGGTGAGTTCTGGCCTCCACCTGCCTGTGTTTAAATCTCTGCTTCTTAATTGCTAGTTTGATGACTATGAATGAGTCACTTAACTTCTATACTTTGGTTCCATGTTTGTAAAGCAGGAATATTAATAAGGGTACCTGCTTTATAATGTGGAGTTAATATTTGTTACTAGGGACTCTTGGTGATTGGAAAATAAGAGTCATGCTTATAATATACCCACATCAAGAAAAAAAAAACTAGAAGATCTGAGATAAGTATGAACAATAGAGAACTAACAGGAAGCAGGCAGCAGACTGATGAACTTCAGTGGGAACGGGGCAGGGGAGGGAGTGGAAAGAAGAAATTAACCAAAGAATGTGTATATATATATATATATATATATATATATATATATATATGTGTGTATATATATATATGTGTGTATATATATATATATATATATATATATGCATAACCCATGGTCAGACAATAGTGCAGTGAAGGCCTGGGGAAGGGGCAGGAGCTGGTTAAAGGGGTCAATAGAAGGAAACGAGGGAACATCTGTAATACTTTCAACAATAACAATAAATTGAAAAAAAAAAGAACTAATGGGATCAAATGTCTAAAAGTATTGAACACATGCAAAATGTCTTATCAGAATAGATAACTATAAATACTCCCCCCTTGATACCTATTTTCTTCTCATCCTCTAATCAAATGTACCTGTCATCGAAAACTAAAATAAAAATTAATTTCTTAACATTATGTTGAAATTACTTATTACAACAGCCTGATTTTTTTAAAATTTAATTGTATTTTATACCAAGTATATCATGAACTAAATTTATTTGGGGATGTTTGAAACTTAACCATAGTATATATTATTTTTAGGTTCTCATTTTTGTTACAGTGTGAATTTCAAAGAGTTAAAAATAAAACTCTCAAAATAAATAGTGAGCATATGTCAAAGATATTTAATTGCTTAATTATGGATCAAGCAGAATGCTAAAGCTGGTTCCAAGGAGGAAAGGAGAGTCTAGTATGTGTAGTGAAGGGAAGGAAGAACACTGAAAAAAAGATTGCTAGTTTATATTTAAAAATACTGATAGAGGTCCTCTTTCTCGTCAACGAGGTGGTGGAGCAGCCTCCCCAGCAGACGCAGAAATGCAGATCTTTGTGAAGACCCTGACTGGCAAGACTATCACCCTTGAGGTTGAGCCCAGTGACACCATTGAAAATGTCAAAGCTAAAATCCAAGACAAGGAGGGCATCCCACCTGACCAGCAGCGTCTGATTTTTGCGGGCAAACAACTAGAGGATGGTCGTACTCTCTCAGACTACAATATACAGAAAGAGTCCACCCTCCACTTGGTGCTTCGTCTAAGGGGTGGCATCATCGAACCCTCCCTCCGCCAGCTCGCGCAAAAGTACAACTGCGACAAGATGATCTGCCGCAAGTGTTATGCCCGCCTGCACCCCCGTGCTGTCAACTGCCGCAAGAAGAAATGTGGCCACACCAACAACCTGCACCCCAAGAAGAAGGTTAAATAAGGCCCTCCACCAGCTCCTTGGGTCCACAGGGTAGCCTTCTACTTGAACCCTGTGATGCTGGGGCCTCAATAAAGTTTCTCTTTTGTTGACTGGAGCAGTAAAAAAAAAAAAAAAAATACTGATCGATGTAGTCTGAATGCTTGTGTGTCCCCCATTCATATGTAAAAAGATGATGAGCTTTTGATGGGCATAAGTAGTGAGGGTGGAACTTTCATGTATAGGATTAACTATTTTGAAAGAGGCTCCAGCAAGATCACTAACCCCTTCTGCCACATGACTTGGAGAAGAGTTTTCACTCTTCCATGCTGGCACCCTGATCTCAAACTCCCAGCCTGCTGAACTGTGAGATGACTTTTCCCTTCATCTTCACTTTACTTTTCTTTTTGTAAATTCTCATTGAAGAATATGTTCATTGATTAAAGAGAGAATAAGAGAGAGAGGAAGAGAAACACCAATACATTGTACCCTTGTGTTCATAGCAGCACCATTTGCAATAGCTAAGACCTGAAACCAGCCAAATGCCCATCAATAGATGAGTGGCTAAAAAATCTGTGGTATATTTACACAATGGAATACTATGCAGTTGTAAAAAGGAAGGATTTCTTACTCTTTGAGACAGCATGGAAAAACTTGGAGAGTATTATGCTAAGCAGAATAAGCCAGTCAGAGAAAGACAAGTATCACATGATCTCACTCATATGTGGAATCTAATGAACAAAATACACTGATGAAAAAAATAGATCCAGAGGCATTGAAGCATGCAATAGACTGACATGTTTTAGTGGGAAGGGTTTGGGGGTAGGGAGCAAGAAAAGGTTGACCAAAGAATTTACAGGCATATATGCATAGCCCATGGATACAGACAATAGTGTGATAAAGGCCTGGGGGGAGGGGTGACAAGAGGGGGCCAATGGGGGGAAAAGGAGGATATCTGTAATACTTTGAACAATAAAGGTAATTTTTAAAAATAAAATTTAAATAATTTAAATTAAAATAATTTCACAAATATTAGGCAACAATGTTTTTTTTTTGTCTCTTTGTTTGTTTTTTGTTTGTTTTTTACAGAGAGGAAGGGAGAAGGATAGAAAGTCAAAAACATCAATGAGAGAGAAATATCCATCAGCTGCCTCTTGCACACCCCCTACAGGGAATGTGCCTACAACCAAGGTACATGCCCTTGACCGGAATCAAACCTGGGACCCTTCAGTCTTCAGGCCGACGCTCTGTCCACTGAGCCAAACTGGTTTCAGCTGTTTTGCTTTTTAATGCAGGTATTTCAACTAGTTCTTTTTGTCCTATATTTTTATCATATTCCTAAAACCTCTTCAGAAAACTTTTAAAAATCTTTCTGGAAATCCTAAGTAGGAAAGTATGTTTGTTCAGTATTCCATTAAAAATGTAACAAATGATAATCTAAGTATGTGCCATTTCTACAATCAAAGAAATTCTTTAAACCACTTCCTTGTTCAAGTACCTTTAAAAGAAAAGTCCACGTGCTTTATTACAAAACTGAAGCTGGTCATTGTCCAAGCCCTTTAGAAAACTGCCAAGTCCCGGCAATTGCAAATATTCTGATATTTCCTCATACATCCATATATGCTATGCAGTTATGTTCATTGGGAAGAGATGGATCAGCAGGAGTCTAATTTCGAGTCAAGCTTCTACTTGCATTTCTAGTTATTGGCAAGGAAACTTACAAAAACCCTAATCATGCAAATAAGTCTATTTTATATTAGGTCTACTGTACAAATGACAAATGCATCTATCCATTGTTCATTAGACAAAAACCCTTTTATGGCAGTTGCTTACTGAAGTGCCTTTTAGTTAGCAGCTTAATAATCTGACAAGAATATTCATTAACAAACTAACAACACAGTGTGGAAATATACTCTGAAGTGATTATACAATCCAGTTTTATCTAAACCTTATAATAAAACTGTGCTTTCCTTTTTAAAATAAAAATTATTTTTCTCTTTCATTAATAGTTAACTTGGGGCTTCTGTTTTGTAATCAATTTCACTTGGAAAAAAATGGAGCAATCCTATCTAATAAAAGAGTAATATGCAAATTGACCATACTTTCGCTACACCCAAAAGCTACACCTCCAGCCAACCAGAAGCGGAGGGTGGGGCTGAGGCAGCCCAAGCTGCGGGAGTGTGGGGCCGAAGTGGTCATGGCACGGGGTGTGGGGGGAGGGTGGGGCCAAGGATTACAGACCATGGGTGGGCAGGGCCAAGGATGCCAGGGCCATGAGGGGTGGGGCCAAGGCAGTGAGGGCTGATGGGGGCAGGGCCAAAGTGCCAGGGCCACAAAGGGTGGGGCCAATGCAGCCAGTGCGCACTGGCCAGGGAGAAGGTCTGGGCCCAGGGGGCGGGGCCAAGGCCCAGGCTATCCAGGCTCGAGATGTCTGGGGCAAAGGCCTTGGTTGGTGGGGGAGAGGGGGTATATGGCTGGGACAGAGCCAGCCATCAGCCCCATTGCAGGGCAATGGCTGGGTGCACAAGGCCAGAGGCTTTAGGCCTTGGGTAGGCTGGGGTGAGTGATTAGTATGACATCCCCTGAGGGCTCCCAGTATGTTTGAGGGGGCAGGTTGGGCTGAGATATCACCCACCTCCAGTGCATGAATTTCGTGCACCAGGCCCTAGTTATATAATAATATAAAAAATTATTAGTACTCTAAGCTTTTAAAAGTTACTATCTGGGTACCAGAATTTGATTTTTATTTCTCTTTTTCTTTTTCTTTTTTTCTTTTTTTATTTTTTTTAATCTTTATTGTTCAGTTTATTAATTACATTGTTCCCTTTTTTTTCACCCTATAGTTCCCCTCCACCTGGTACCCATCCCACCCTCTGCCCTCACCCCCCTCCACTGTCCTCTCCCATAGTTGCATGATTTTTGTCCAGACTCTTGATGCACTTCCCACACCCCCTTTCTCCCCAAGAATTGTCAGTCCATTCCCTCTCTATGTCCATTATTCTGTTACATTCACCAGTTTATCCTGTTCATCAGCTTATTAATTCACTTGATTTTTAGATTCATTTGTTGATAGTAGTGTATTTGTTGTTCCTAATTTACACTTTTAACTTTTTCTTCTTCCTCTTCTTAAAGAATATCTTTCAGCATTTCATATAATATTGGTTTGGTGGTGATGAACTGCTTTAGCTTTTCCTTATCTGCGAAGCACTTTATCTGACATTCAATTCTGCATGATAGCTTTGCTAGGTACAGTAATCTTGGTTGTAGATTCTTGCTGTTCATCACCTTGAATATTTCTTGCCACTCCCATCTGGCCTGCATCGTTTCTGTTGAGAAATCCGCTGACAATTGTATGGGTGCTCCCTTATAGGTAACCAACTGTTTTTCTCTTGCTGCTTTTAATATTCTGTTTGTCTTTTGCTCTTGGCATTTTAATTATGATGTGCCTTGGTGTGGTCCTCTTAGGGTTCCTATATATTGGGGTTCGGTGCACTTCTTGGACTCCTAACTCAAATTCTTTCACCAAGTGTGGGAAGTTTTCGGTCACTATTTCTTCAAATAGGTTTTCATTGTCTTGCTCTCTCTCTTTTTCTGGCACCCCTATAATTCGGATGTTGGTATGCCTGAGGTTGTCCCAGAGGCCCCTTACACTATCTTCAATTTTTTGGATTATTTTGGAATCTTGCTTTTTCGGCTGAGTGGATTTTACCTCTTTGTATTTTACATCTTTAACTTGGTTCTTGGGTGCTCCAGAGCACTTTTAGGTCTTTGTATAATATTTTTTATTTCAGTCAGTGTATGCTTAATTTCTGGTTGGTCCTTTTTCATATCCTTGAGAGTCTCCTTTATATCCTTGAGGGTCTCCTTCATTTCCTTGTAGGACTCATTCATTTCCACACTGGTCTTGATAATTTCCTTGCAGGTCTCATTCATATCCTTGAGAGTCTCATTCATTTCCTTTGCAGACTTGCTTATTTCCTTATAGGCCTCGACCTTTTGTTGGAGCCTCTTGAGAAGCCCTATAACCGTGGTTTTGAATTCCATGTCCAGTCGTTTTTTTTTCTCCATTTCTTTCACATCTGATTTCTTTCCATGTCTCTGCATCGTGGCTGCTTCCCTGAGTTGGTCAATTAGCTTTGTGTGGTAAACTTCCTACTAGGGACAGTGGCTCAGCCTCCCCAGTTACCTGAGGTGGATATGGGTTGCACAGTCTTGCTGAAGTTAAGCTCAGGTTAATTGTTGTTAGTACTTGGAGGGGTTGACCTCCAGGCCAATTGTCTGTGAAGCTCAGCTGTGCTCGGGTTAGATGGGTGGAGTCTCTGGGCCAAGCAGACAGTGTTAGCTCCACCCTTTGCGGCCCCAGGGACCCTGCGCCGGGGGCAATGGCCGCCAGTACCTCTGAGAGAGAACTGCTGCCGAGCTACACCAGCTGCCGGGGAATTCAGACTCTCCCCAAATGACTCTGCACGCCCAATGTCTCACCCAGGGTCATAAAACAAAGCAGACTGACTGTTTTCTGAATGAGAGACAAGTCGCAGAGCGCTCTCTACGCGGTCACACAGCTGAGCTGTTCACGCAAGCTGCCTTCTCCACAAGCCGGGAGACCCGGCAGCACCCGAGCTTCGGCATGCCCTCCCACTGTCCAGTTTTCACCCCGTATGATAGTGGGTTCCTTGGACTTCGCCCAAAGCTGGAGAATTAGTCCAGTGGGACGTCTTTGTCTCCCTGTTCGAGAAAACTGGCCGGTTTTCAGCCGCTCATCCTCTCTGCTGGCTCGCGCTCCAAACCTCTCTCTGTGCGAATCTTTCAGCGCTGTCCTCAGCCGCTCCTCCGAGTCACAGTGTCCTATTTTCATTTTTATTTGTGAAATTTTCACTCGGCCAGCTTTCTGGTGATTCTGGAAGGTGTTTGTTCTTTCGTTAAGTGGTAGTATTAAAATTGCTGAGTATGATGGCAAGATAGGTGTTTTACCTATGCCGCCATCTTGTTTCTCCCCTTATTTCTCTTTTTCAATGCCTGATTTAATAAACCTCAATTTATATACAGTTATTTATTGAAGTATAACAAATTAGCCTAAAACTTAGTAAGTTAAAACAATGAGTAGTTATCATCATAGTTCCTATGGGCCAACAAATTTGGGAACCAATCAGCTGGGCAGTCTGGCTTGGAGACTCTCATGATGTGGTAATCAGATGACAGGGGCTGCAGTCATAAGAAGGCATGACTGGGCTGGAGGCTTCACTTCCAAGGCGACTCACTCACATGGCTGCCAAGTTGTTGCTGGGTTTTGGCTGGAGGCCTCAGCTTTCATGTGAGCTCAGCCTCAGGCTTGAGTGTCCTCATGGTGTAGGGTGTGGCTGGCCTCCCCAGAGCAATTGATCTGAGATGGAACAGATTCCTATCTGCATTGTCTTTTATGACCTAGACTCAGAAGTCACACACACTGTTACTTCCACCACATTCTCCTTGTGAAAGGTTCTTCAATCAGGCTCTCTCAATGGGAGTAATGTCAAAAAAGTGTGGACATGTTTTTAAACCACTACTGTATCACTTACTTTATCCCTTATTTATTTTTTTAAGTTCATATCTTTATTTATGTCAGAGAAGAAGGGAGAGGAAGAGAGAGAAATATCAATGATGAGAGAGAATCTTCTATCAGCTGCCTCCTGAACAATTAGGATCCAGTTGCAACCTGGGAATCTAGCTCTGACCCCTTGGTTCATAAGTCAATACTCAACCACTAACCCACACTAGCTGGGCATCCCTTTTTTATTTACAAAACTTAACATAAACCTAAAATTCTAGCTATAGATAACTTTTCTCATTCTCATATTTTTTCAATGAACTTATATATCCTAAAAATCTTTCTCATAATTGTATTGCTATTCAACATATAAGCCTGTTCCCACTTTCACTGCACCATCGGCTAAGTATGAATGCTCTAATGTACTAGATTGTAAAATTCTCACTCGTCCTCAAGATTTGGAACTTTTTGTTGTTGCTCATTTATCCTTACAGCCTCAGAGCTTCCATTATGTCTATAACTTGGTCGGCACTCAATAGATGTTTCGTGAATGAATGAAACATTTACATTCCTTTTGTTGTTGTTTAGAATTTTTAGATCTAGCATTTCTCATTACATTCATAAAGTAAAATCAGGTATTTAATGACAATAGTACATTTTATGACCTGAAAGTTATGGCAAAAATATATATAGTGAGTAGTTTTAATAAGAAAATTGAGTGCATTATAAAATATGAAATTAATAATGAGACGACAGTATTGAATAGAAGAGAGTGATGTATTGATCTGTTACCCCTCTTTCTCTCTTAAAAAAGGTATAAGAGAAAGTTTCAAAAGCCTAAAACCCAACAGTGCTGAAAAAACGGAGAAAAAGTATCATGAGTAGAGTCACTACTTGAAAGTGGGATATATAAAGGGAGTTAAAACTTGATAAAGAGAAACAAAGGAAAGAAAGCATTATTTTCGTGAGTGGAAGAACAGGGGGTAATGAAGTAAGGAAATATAGTTGACTGCCATGCTACATAGGCGAATTAGTGGTCATGAATTTAAAGTGACAATAAACAGAATGTGATTATCTCCAGCCACATTCAGTTGTTTGGGGACAGGCAATTAATAGAAATGAATTCAGTTTGAATTATAACCGGGGTTTTGCCAGAAGTAACTAAAGGAAGAGCAAGCCAAGGAATAGATATTATGATAGACCATGGAATTTAAAGTGGGCAATAAGACGTGAAGATAAGATAAAAATGATGGACAGTGAAAAGGTGGTAGAATCAATAGAGTGGAGGTCCATTGGGGGTTGAGGAATTTTAGGGTACAGATTTTTAGCTAGAAAGATAGTAGCAGTGGGAAAGTGGGATGTCTGGGATTATGAGAGGGAAGAGTATGTAATGACAATGTCTAAATTAAGGCCACAAAAGTGAGTGATTGGCAGGATGCAGAGGGTAAGATCATTGGAGAAGTAAAAGAATTAAGATAGCCAGAGTGCTTATAAGTATGCTATCAGACAGGTTTTGAGAAAACTCATTTAAACCTAGAATTCTCTGTTTACTTGAATTATCAATCAGATATGAGCAAAAATTAGGTAATTTATTTTTTAAAAATATATTTTATTGATTGTTTACAGAGAGGAAAGGAGAGGGATAGAGAGTTAGAAACATTGATGAGAGAGAAACATCTAACAGCTGCCTCCTGCACACCCCCCATCGGGGATGTGCCTGCAATCAAGGTACATGCCGTTGACCAAAATCGAACCCAGAACCCTTCAGTCCACAGGCCAACACTCTATCCACTGAGCCAAACTGGTTTCAACAAGAATTTCTTTTTATATTTAAAAGCTTAAAGAACATAACACCCATGTGCCATAAATAAATAATCTAGACTGGACAACAGTATAATAAAATATATATCCCCAAAACAAAACACATGAATGTCCAACAAATGCCAGCCCCTGAGTATTGCTCAAAAGAAGTGAAGGAAGCCAGAAAATGTGAAGAAGGTCCATTATATTCAGACAAATGAAGATTTCCTTTCAAGTGGCAAAATGTAAATGACACAATATTATATTTCCCCTTTTCATTGACGCTAGTCACACACTACACTATGACTTTAATAATGACATAAGTCTTCTATGTTTTGTACATAAATTGAAGCCAAAACAGCAGTATCTACAATGTGAGTGTATGAATAATAATTATGGTTACAGCAAATATGTCTTCATTATAATTCTTGACAATAATGATAGAACTAAAGATAATCAAAGAAGAAAGCTGGAAGGAAGGGCAAGGTGAGTGTACCAAGTTCTTCATCTTTCATAGCCGAAGGTGGCTGAGGTTGCATAAAAGTCAATACAAGTAGGGAGTTTAAGTGTATTATTTCAAGGAGAACTAATGTTGATGTCTAATTCGGAAAGTGGAAGTGCAAATAACCTAAATTGCTCATGACTTGTAGCAGATGCATGAAGCAAGGAACTAAGGTAAATAATTACCATAAATAGGTATAAGAGTAACCACAAAAAGTACAACAGCAAACTAAGAGTGGTTGCCTCTGGGAAATGAAACTGAGCCTGGTGCTTGGGAAGAGGGGTTATTGGTCTTCATGTTCTGCTTTTGAATTCTATGACTTAAAAAATAATTAACTTTGGAAATACATTATTTCTATTTCTTAAAAAATGTTAGCTCTAAAGAAAAAGGAAGAGTGGAGTGTAGGAACCCCTTTCATGTCCCACGTGGTTCAGGGTTCGAGTTCTGGAGAAGATCGCATACAAATGAAGAGACTAGAAAAGCATGAATTTGGGAATATTGGAGGCCAGGTGGCAGCCACCTCTAGTGAGAGGACCACTACAGCTCTGGCCTTGTTATCCCCTTTTATTAAGACTACTAGTGGCCCGGTGCACAAAATTCATGCACATTAAAAGGGTATTAATTAGAATAAATAATTTAATGTTGCTATTTGCTCTTTCTCTATAATAGAAGTATCAGAGACTAAAGAAAATTAGTAAAATGTATATGAAAACATTCCTCCTGTCAGAGTCAGGGGCACACCACAGGACCCAGAGTCAGGTCCCCACTCATTCACTTGTGCCTCAAAATCATGTGAGACCCAGACCCAGCCACTCCCCCCTGCATTGGGATAGACCCATATCCCACCAGTCCCACCCTTATCAAGCCCCGCAGGGCAGGGGGCATCCTCCAGTCCCTTGACCCAGCACCAGAAGGGGGGGTATGCCTGAGGTCCCCCATCAAGTCCTACCAGGTGGGAGACACAACCTAAGATCCCTTGTCAAGCCCACTGGGTAGGGGGCATAGCCTGAGGTCCCCTGTCAAGCCCCACCAAGTAGAGGAGCACAGCTTCAGGGTTCGAGTTCTGGAGAACCCGGCCCAGCACCGGGAGGGAGGCGCAGCCTCAGGTCCCCTGTCAATCCCCACTGTGTGGGCTCAGGTCACCTGTCAAGCCCAGCCAGGCAGGAGGGGCACAGCTTCAGGTCCCCTGGTCTGGTGCTGGGGCAGAGGGTATAGTCTGAGGTCCCCCAGCCTGGTGCGGGGTGGGAATGCTGCTTGAAGTCCCCTGTCAAACCCTGCCAGGTGGGGGCGCAGCCTGAGGTCCGCTGTCAAGCCCTGCCAGGTGGAGAAAACAGTCTGAGGTCCCCTAACCCAAAACCAGGATGGGAAGCACACCTTAAGGTCCCCTGTCAAACCCTGCTGGGTTGGGAGTGTGGCCTGCAGTTCTCTGTCAAGCCACACCAGGTGGGAGGCATGGACTGAGGTCCCCCAGCCTGGAGCTGGGGTAGAGGGAGCAGCCTGAGGAACCCTAGGCCAGTAACAGGGCAGGAAGCACACCTTGAGGTTCCCTGTCAAGCCCTGCCGGGTGAGGGGCATGGCCTGTGGTCCTGTCAAGCCCTACCCAGCAGGGGGAGCAGCCGAAGATCCTCTAGCCCAGCACCAGGACGGGAAGTACACTTTGAGGTCCCCTATCAAGTCCCACTGGGTAGAGGACATGGCCTCTGGTCCCCTGGCCTGGTTCCAGGGCAGGCAGGGTCAAGGCCTGAGGTCCCCTGTCAAGCCCCTCTGGATTGGGGGAGGGTGTAGGCCTCCCGTCCTGTGTGCCGCGGCCACCCCCCTTCAAGCTGGCCTCCCATCCAGCTGCCACAACCACCTCATGCTCCTGTGAGCAGGTATGCATAGGAAGGCTGGGCCATGATAATTGGGAGGGGGTGATGGGGGCCGGCATCCTGGGTGAGCTGGACCTCACAGCCAGCACCCCGGACCTAAGGTGTAGTGCTTTCACAAGGGCCTGGCAGGCACTGGATATGGTGATGCCTTAAAAACAGAAGAAGCCCCTTTAACTCTGGCTGGAAGTGCGTTGGGAACTTACGGTCGGGGGAAGCAGCCCAACATCAGGGCTGAAACAAGACCTTGGGTAGCCTTCGGAGGGGGCAAACCAACAGTAAAAGGCATCTTTGAAACAAAGACATTTGAACGTACAGTGGATATTAGGTGATATTAAGGAATTAACTTTTCAAGGTGTGACAATGGCTGAATATTTACTTCTTTTTTAAAGATACTCATCAGAGGATATTTAAGTGGGAAACAACTTGCTTTGAAAGTATGGTGTTGTCCTGGCCCAGCCCTCCCCACACCACGGATGCCTCAAGGACCGAGCCTCTCCCGCTGGCTAGGCCCTCGAAGCGCCCTGTGCAGAGGTTTGGTCCCTGCTTCTTTCCCGGCCCCCGCCAGCGTGAAGCACTTCGTTCCCTGCCAGTGTTGGTGTGAAGGGAAGCATTCATGAAGCAAAGCCTTCCCCTTCAGTGTCCAGGTGCGGCCTGGCCATGACCCAGCCACGCCCCCCGCTCCTGATTGGCTGGTAGCATAGAGACGGTATGGTAATTTGCATGTTTCTCTTTTATTAGATAGGATGGGATACACCCATACCCTTAGGCGGGAAATTCCAATAACAGAAATTTACATAAGACAAACAGAGGTGGAGGCTGCTTCAGCTAACGATGTTTCTTGGTTTCCGGCAGTGGAGGGATACAGGGTAGAGAGTTATCACACACATAATTAATTTCAAATCCACTTATTAGTGTGTCATTTTAGGATATAGGTAATTGTCAATTTCCTTAGATTTACAAGGATTTACATTATTTTATAGAGACAATAATGAATAAAATAGCCATTTTTAACTTAAAAAATTACCTACTGATCCCAGATTTTCATCTTTTATTCATCGTTATTGGTAGCGTTATGCCATCCTTTTTTCTAAAAAAAAAAAAAAAAAAGTGAGGCGTGAGAGGATGAGATGAGAGAAAGAGAAAGTAAAAGGTCAGCTAGAAGTTTGAAAGAGGAGATTTGAGAGTTAATTATACAGAATAGAGACAAGATGAGCCATAAACAGAATCTACTGCCATGAATCACAAAGCTTGTATTTTTAAATAGTTTGGCTATCAAGATGATTTTTCACATTTCTCAATAAGCCATCCGTGAAGAGATCTAGCAAACATTGCCAAATATGTTTTGTATATCAGATGGTTCTTCACATGGTATTTGATGATGGATTATGAATAATTCAATAAATGCAACAAATTGATTATAACTAATGTAATACTTTCAATAGAAGATTACTGATATGTTCAGGAAAATCATGAACTTTTTTACTAAATATATTAGTTCTAGTGTGTCACAGCTATAATTTGGAGCAAATTAGTTTGCTCTTTTGAATTAAGTCCAACTGGTAAAAGGGGAAAAAGTGCCCTGTATCCTATCTCTCTTTCTCTTTTTGTTAATTCTTATAATTGTATCATCAGTTCAAGACCAGGACTCCATTCAAATAAACCAGTGTGCAATAGCTATAACATGGTTGAAAACAATATAAATCTTTTTATTTATCTTATTATTTTAAAAATATTTTTATTGATTTCAGAAAGTAAGGGAGAGGGAAAGATAGAAACATCAATGATGAGAGAGAATCATTGATTGGCTGCCTCTTGCATGCCTCTTACTGGGGATCAAGCCTGCAACTGGACATGTGCCCTTGACCAGAGTCAAACCCAGGACCCTTCAGTCCACAGGCTAACGATCTGTTCACTGAGCAAACTGGCTAGGGCTCTTTTAAAAAACAAAAAACAAAACAAAACAAAAAAAAATAACTTTCTTCCTCACTAAAATGAGATAACTTTTTTGAAAGCTTGATTTTATAAGTATGAGTAAGTTTTTCCAGAATTTGTCATGTATTACCTCTGAAAGAAGTAAGCCGCAGTTGAGAAATAAGGGGAACTGAAGGCCTTTCTAACACCAGTGATTCTAGCAGCAAAGGTACAAGGAAAAATCTAAATGTTAAGCTGATCACTACCTCTCCCTCTTACACCTATGGGACCTCAGATAAGTCATCTAATACTTCTAAACCTCATTTCCCTTGATTATTTGAATTTTCTAGAAAATGGCAGAAAATAAGGGAATTAACATACTCTGCATCTGTGAAAGGTAAAGAGAATTAAGTGCATTGGGGTAGGTGAAAGCTATATAGACATCACAGAGTGTGATACACCATCATCCTCATTATTACCGTGACACTAGACTAGATCACACTATGCTCTCTGTGACATCACACTTCCCTAGCTTTAGCTCTATGAAGTTAATAATCACATTCCTTCTTGTATTCTCGCTCCTGAAAGCATAAAACCACACATTCCAAAAGAGATCTCCACCTGCCCCTCAGCTGAGTTATGTTCAGACACTCTGAAAACTGCCTCAGTGGGGCCAGTCATTTTGGCTAAATTGTAAAGACCACTTAAGGGACTTGTAACTGCTTGTTTTGTTTTTTTTTTTACTATGTGAAATTTCCCTGTTTAAATTAATGTGATATTTTGAGGATATCATATATGTAACAAAATGCAATATCATATATATAAAACCCTAAGCAACCTAATAACAGAAAGACTGGTCGACCAGTTGCTATGACATGCACTAACCACCGGTGGGCAATGCTCAATAGAGAATCTGTACCCTGGTGGTCAGTGAGCTCTCATAGCCAACCTCTCATAGCCAACCAACCTCCTGGGGTCCTTCCCTTCAGCTGCCACCCACTGCCCCCCCCCACCGATTGGCCCTGGTTTCCAGCCAGGCAGAGGGATCCCACCCTTGCACTAATTCGTGCACTGGGCCTCTAGTCCTAGCTAATAAAAGAGTAATATGCAAATTGACTGAACCTCTGATCAAGCCACGCCCACAGCCATGCTCACCAGCCAATCAGGAGCAAATAAACCCCAACCAAGATGGCTGCCGCCACTGAGAGCGGGAGGGAGGCTTGGGTTTCCCTGCAATAAAGGAAGCCAAGCTTTCCACCTGCCCTTGCAGGCACAGGCCTCCAAAGTTTCACACAGGCTACAATGTTTCAATTATAGAAGATACATAATCCCAACAGAAATGGTGGCAGCCACAGAGTTGAAGAGAGCAGAGGCTAGGGTTACCTGGGCAATGGAGGAAGCCAAGCTTCTGCAGCCCTAGCACCTAGGCCTCAACTCTAAGCTACGAAGTTGCAATTATAGAATTTAAATAAACCCAAACAGAAATGGCTGTCGGCACAGAGTGAGCAGAAGGCTTGGTTCCACTTCAGGCTGCAAAGTTTCAATTGTAGAACATAAATTAATTCCAGATCCCAAGGCCTCTGCTTGGGTTGCTGGGAGGTGTGGCCAGCCTGCAAACCACCATAGGCCCCTCGCTCAGGCCGCCCCAGGCCCCAAGAGTACCCTCAGGGCAAACCAGCTGGCACCCACCCATGCACCAGGCCTCTATCCTATCTAATAAAACAGTAATACCCAGATTGACCATCACTCCAACATACAAGAGGGCTGCTCTCATGTGGTCAAAGATCCTGCCCTCATGTGGACATAAGTTGGCCATCACAAGATGGCCAGCTGGGGAGGACCATTGGGAGGTTCCAGGGCTGCAAGGGAGGGCAGTTGGGGGCAATCAAGCCTGCAGGGGAAGGCAGTTAAGGGTGACCAGGGCAGCAGAGGAGGGGAGTTGGGGGCAAACAGGCTGTCAGGGGAGCAGTTAGACATCAATTAGGCTGTAGGATAGTGGTTAGGGCATGATTAGGCTGGCAGGCAGAAGTGGTTAGGGGCAATCAGGGAGGCAGGCAGGCAAGCATTTTGGAGCCAGCAGTCCTGGATTGTGAGAAGGATGTCCAACTGCCCGTTTAGGCCAGATCTTACCGGGATCAGGCCTAAATGGGCAGTTAGACATCCTTCTAGGGATCCCAGATTGGAGAGGGTGCAGGCTGGGCTGAGGGACACTCCTCCACTCCCCATGCACAAATTTCATGCACCAGGCCTCTAGTATATAATAAAAGCCTAGTATACTTGTTGCCTGAAGAGTGGAATGACTTGTCACTATGACATACACTGACCACCAGAGAGCAGACACTCAACACAGGAGCTACCCTCTGCTGATCAGTGCACTCCCACATGGGGAGCATGCTCAGCCGGAAGCTGGGCTCATGGCTGGTGAGCCCAGTGGCAGTGGTGGGAGCCTCTCCTTCCTCCACAACAACGCTAAAGAGCAGTGAGCCAAGTGGTAAAAATAGCAAGCGGGTGGGTGGACATCTCCTGAGGGATCCCAACTGCCAGCTAAGCCAGTAGGCAAAAATCCTCCAAAGGGTCCCAGACTGTGAGAGGGTGCAGGTCGGCCGTGGGACTCCCTCCCGGCCCCAGCATAAATTTCATGCACCGGGCTTCTGGTAGGCAATAAAATCAATTATATAGCTTGCTCTGAAATCCAGTAAACTCACCAGGAAGAGTCAGAGTTCAATCTCTTATATTTAGTAAAAAAAAAAAAAAAAAAAAAGGAAAATTCACAAAAGACTAGCCTTTTCATGTAGAATTCATAAAAGAGATAACTAACCTATCTAATAAAAGAGTAACATGCTAAGTGACCTTACCTTCATGACGCCCACCAGCCCATCAGGAGTGGGTATGCAAATTAACTCAACAAAGATGGTGGGTTAATTTGCATATGCAGGCACCAACCAGTCGGGGACAGGGTGGGATGCAGGTGTTCTGCACCACTCTGGCTGCTCCAGGCCTCTGGGCAGTGTGAGAAAGCGTAAAGGCAGCTCCGGCCAGAGCGAAGGCGGTGCCAGCAGCGGGGGGAAGGCAGGCCCATTCTTGCACGAATCTTAGTGCATCAGGCCTCTAGTAGAAACAATAAGTGTGAATGATCACCTAGCAAGCATAATGTAATGAGAAAAATACAGGCCTTGAACTAAAAGTTTTGTGTTTATAGCTCAGATTTGTTCCCAATTATAACGTAATTTAGGGCAAGTTAATCAACATCTTTCAAGTCTCTGTTTTCTCACTTACGCAATGAGATTAGTAGCACCCTACCTTACAAAATTGCTGTAAAGATTAAATTAGGCAAGGCTTATTAAATGAGAGTAATGTATACCATACTCTTCTTTGTTTCTTTTTCTTTTTCTTTTTTCTTTTTTTTTTACTTCATGCCATCATCCCTGAAATTTCTTAGAGGAAATCTTGCTTTAAAGGACCAATGTGTGTATCTCCCTTCCTTGAAGCTAAGACCATTTCTGGTGAGCTTCTATTCACTCAACCATGTAATATAAGCATCATATTCTTGCTATGAATTGAGGTCTTTGTAATTTGGGGAACTTTTACCCATATTTTCTCCAACTCCAGATCTCAGACTTTGGCTCTGAAACATGAAAATTACCCTCTATGTGCTCACTTGTGAGCATACTTTATCACCCCCTCCATATCAGCTACTATGGTAGAAACCTATATAATCATAACACAGTTGCATAGCAACCACATTATCAAGCATCTTTATTCTGCCTCTTCTAACTTAAACCTCCAAGCAACAGAAGGAGTATTTTCAGCTCACAGTCTTCAACAGGAAAAAAAAAAAAAAGAGGATATGAAATCCCAGATTACTGATTCATGATTTTTTAAAATTTACCTCTATTTTTATGTTCACCAGGCTTGTGTAAAACAAAAATTGAAGTGCTCACAGATGAGGTAGCGACTAGCAAATAAACATATCCTGGTCCCAGGGAGTGCTGTTGTTAAGCGATCCAAAGTATCTAGGTTATCACCGGCAAATAGCTTCCCCCAGAACATAGGAAACCGACAGCCACCTGCTTCTGCTTGGCTGGTGCAGTGAAACAGACTTTACCATCTACTGGCTCTGCTGAACTATGAATTACAGGTGAGCCAAAGCCACTCTGCCAGCCAATCAAAACAAAATGACTTTATTCAGCAGGAGCACCCCCTTGCCAAAAAAAAAGGGGGGGGGGAGAGAGCCTTGAGAAAGCATTTAATCCAAAACCTTCAGTGCACAGATCAGGAATTTTAGGTTAAGTGTTTTGACAAAAGCCATAACACAGATATTTAGTTACAAAAACAGGATGTGTGAAAACATTTTTTGCTTAACCGAGGATTCCTCTAGAAAACCAACATAACACTGTATTTTAAGAACACGGTGCCAGTATTGAGGGAGAACACCTTGGCTTGTATTCTGATTCTCCAATTATACAGAGCTACCAAGTTCATCTTTAGAGACTTCAATTTCCTCAATGCTACCTTACAGGGTCAGTCTGAAAAGTACCACAGGATATTTATATAACTGATTGTGGATTACATGCACAAATTGAGTACATGTAAGCAAATGTGTATTATTATTCAATGGTCTAGAAAATCAAAACCTGATTTCTTCAAAAGAAGGGAACATCCCACATTCAATATAACTCTAAAGTCAAATAAATTTCCAAAAGTTTAAACTATATCTAGGTCACCAGCTAGTCAGTCCGTTTAAAAATTCTCTTCATATCTTTGGAATGATACCTATCTTAAGCTTTCAGCAGATTCATTTGGCCCAGAGCAGTGATCACATGTAACATAGAGCTTAAGAAATAAAGATTTTTCTTTATATCTAAAACACTAATGTGAGGCTTTAAACCAGATTCCATTACTTTTATGAAAGTAAAAGAAAAGGAAACAAAGTAAAACAAAGATGTAGGAAGTGTGAGCAACTCTGCCTGATTGGAGCATTGAGTCATGGTTTAAACATTCTTTGAAAGAAAGGCCTCCATGACTAATTATCACTAATTAATTTTTTTGTTGTTGCCTCTAACACGTCAACAATCAACTAGATGCAACACTTGGGAGAGTTTTGTTTTGATTTTTGATTAATCCATTTCATCTTAGCCAGAAAGGGGGAGAGAAGGAGGTGGAAAGATTTCAAAGATCAAGATTTTCTAAAAGAACAAGACATGCCCCGCCCCCAACCCCAAATAACAAACAAACAAAAAACCCCCACGAAGATATTCTTAGCAAGATTAAGGAAAGATTGTTTAAGAATCAACTGGAAAATCATGCATGAACTTTGAAGAATGATGCAAAGTGAAATGAGTGACCCACAAAAGGACAAATATTATGTGATTCTATCTATATGAACTTCCAAGAATAGTCAAAGTCAAAGAAACAGAAAGTCTGGTAGTGGCCAGGGGCTGGAGAGAGGAGCAAATAGTTGTTTAATGGGTTACAGGATTTCAGTTTGTAAAGATGAGAAAGTTCTAGAGATGGATGGTGATGATGGTTGCACAACTGTGAGAATGTACTAAATGCCACAGAACTGTACACTTTAAAGTGGTTAATGGTAAATTTTATGTTATGTATATTTACCGCATATATATATATTTAGTGTTACTAACTTCCCTTATCCGATGAGCTGTTTTTACCTTAAAAAGTGTAGGAAAGCTCAGCAAAAGAGTGCCCCCTTGTGGGCCTCTGTGACGTGGCAAAATACATAATGAACAATCCTAGATGTCCCTCTGAAATTACAAAACTGTTTGAATTACACATTCTAAGTCTTGCACATAAAACCTTATGCTTGGATTACTTGATGGCAGAGGACTCAAAATCCTCCCAAAATTTAATGCTAAAACAAGGATGCCGATGTATTTTGAAGAGATTATCTTAATTTCTTAGTTAAGAGAGTCAAGGGACCATTCATTTTCTGAAAGTTTTAAAGATTGAAGCTCGGTGACTCTTAAGCTAATTGCAACCTAGGATGTTTAAATTTACACTGGCTTTCTGGAAGAAGCCACTCTATGAGGAAAAGAGATATTTTGAGTGGGTTTGGAGGGCGGGGCAGGAGGGTAAAGATGAACTTTCATGCATCACTGCATTTTGTGCTTTCTCAGCAGACATGACATTTTTTGTTACTGCCATCCAACTTTGCTATTAATAAGTAGAAAACTTGGGAAAGTAAATATCTCCTTGATCACTGCAAAGTGGTTTGATGTCTTTCCACAACAGATATTTTTAAGACTTTTATTCTAAGTTGCTTTTTGATGATGACATAATTGTTTCTCTTTTATAACATACAGAATAGTAACAGCTGCATTTATTGGCCAAGGAACATGTTAAATAAGTTTTATAAGATAATTGAAAGAAAGAATGGCAAAGCCACATTAAATCCTGATCTACTGATTCCCTACATTAATCTTAACCAGTTGCCAATGATGCTGTTCTTAAAATGTATGTTTTCAAGTAGAAACAATTTTTGCTTGGGATTTTTTAAGGTAATCTTGTGATTTTGTGAGGAAAATAATGTGGGATTTTATAAAACTCTCTTGCAAACATAGGTTCCTAATCTATGTTTATTCTAAAGGAATATTTAATTTTTAAGAAGATAGAACATATTAATTACACCTGCTTGCAGCCTTCACTTGACCTTGAAAAGGCTAGAGCCACCCAGAAATCGTATCAAAAATAATGTTTAGTGAAAAGTTGGACTTAAATATCTATCTGCACCTGTGCTCTTTTTCCTGAGGAATCTGGAACCTGAACCAGTCTGTTATTAATGAAATAATTGTAAGTAGCTTAAGCAATTTGCAATTATCCATCCTTAGATGACCATCTAAATATATAAAAGCCTAAGTGACCATTATGATCGAGTGACTGGAATGACCTGAGCAACCAGTTGCCCGGTCGCTATGATACGCACTGACCATTATGGGGCAGATGCTCAACACAGGAGCTGCTCCCTGATGGTCAGTGCATTCCCCTGGACCTCCCCCTGGTTGGGGGGCTGGTCGGCCAACCTCCCATAACCCTACCTTCAGGCTGACTAGCCCCCCCCTAATATCCTTTTCTCTCAGCTTGCCCCCCCCAAATCCCCTCCCCCTGCTGACTGGCCACCCCATCAGCCCTGATATGGGGAGGGTGGTCAGCCAACTTCCATAGCCCCTTCCCCCAGCTGGCCAACCTCCCAGAGTTCCTCCCCCCTGATGGCTGGCCCCCCTCCCCAATAGGACCCCACCTGTGCATGAATTCATACACCAGGCCTCCAGTTGGTATATAAAAAAGCCATTGAGGCCAGTGAAAAGTATAGTGCTGCGATCGCAACAAGGTTCTGAGGCATCAGGCAAACCCAGTGGACTGGAGCCGTCTGGGCGTCTTTCTTCAGGAATTATGACCAAGATGTGGAATAGTGGATTTGAGAGCTATGGCAGCTTGACCTTTGGGGGAGCCGGTGGCTACACTCAGTCCCCTGGGGGCTTTGGATCACTGACACCTTCTCAGGCTGAGAGGAAATCATCAAGAGCCCAAGCCCAGCATATTGTACCCTGTGCCATATCTCATCTGCTTCCTGCCACTCTGGTTGATGAAGAGTTCAGAATTGGAAGTGTTGAGACATCACAGGTCACTATTGTGGGGATAATCAGACATGCAGAGAAGGCTCCAACCAACATTGTTTACAAAATAGATGACATGACAGCTGCACCCATAGATGTTCGCCAGTGGGTTGACACAGATGATGCCAGTGGTGGAAACACTGTGGTTCCTCCAGAAACGTATGTGAAAGTGGCTGGCCATCTGAGATCTTTTCAGAACAAAAAAAGCCTGGTGATATGAATGAGTTCGATGCACATATTCTGGAAGTAGTGAATGCACACATGATACTAACCAAAGCTAACAGCCAGCCCTCAGCAGGAAGAGCACCTGTCAGCAACCCAGGAATGAGTGAAGCAGGGAGCTTTGGTGGGAATAGCCTCATACTGACAAATGGCCTCAGTGTGGCCCAAAACCAGGTGATGAAGTTGATTAAGGCTTGCCCAAGACCTGAAGAATTGAACTTTCACGATCTCAAGAACCAGTTTCAACACATGCCTTTAGCCTCAATCAAGCAACTAGGGACACATCTATTCCACTGTAGATGATGATCATTTTAAATCCACAGATGCAGAATAACTGGATCTAATTGGTACCCAACATATTTTCCAGCTGAACCTATTTTCTCAGTGTGTTGTGTCCAGCTGTGCATAGGTTTTGAACAGCTGACTTCTAGAAAGTAGGTTTCATCCCTAAAATGTCTCAATTGACATCATTTTGAAACTTACTGCTCTTCTGTTATTTTTAAATTCAAAGTGAGATGGGCAACTGCTAAGGGTGAGAGCCAAAGTGGGATTTCTTAAAAGAAGTTACAAATTAGGTCGTTATAATACCATCTGGATAAATAGAAGAGGGATGCTGTCAGTAGAGTTGGGCAGTATTACTTAATAGGAGTCTATTGCTAAAATATTACCTGCTGGCTACGATTAGGGTCTGTCAGCAGAGAGCTAGCCAAGAAACCTGCTAACTTCGGCCTGGTTTTGTTCCCCATTTTGGTTATGTGGTGTAACTTTCAGAATTGCACTTTTCTTCAAATTCTCATGGCTGCTGTCAAGTGTTTTGGTAAATAAGAAGTTCTAGAGTGGTGGCCTCATGTAGCAAAGGAGAGAAAGAAATGTCACTGTGTTTTTTACAAAATAAGTACACCCATATGTTTAATAAAATAGTTATTGCAAAAAAAAAAGCCATTGATTTTTGGGTGTTGGTTTTGTATCCTGTTATATTGCCAAATTCATTTATTAAACTAGTAGTTTTTTGTTGGAGTCTTCAGGATTTTCTATGTATAATATCATGTCATCTACAAATAATGAGTTTTATATTCCTCCTTTCCAATATGGATGCCTTTTATTTCTTTTTCTTGTTAGTTATAAATGCACAGTATCATTATAATGTCTCATTACCAGTCTAATGTGATTTCCAAATGTAACTATATGAAGATTCATAACTTTTTATTTTGGAATAATTTTAGATTTACAGAAAAATTGCAAACATGGTGTAGAGAATTTCCACTCCATTTCCCCTCATATTAACATCTTACAATACCGTGTTACATTTGCCAAAATTTAGAAACAAATATTGGTAAATGATAAACTCTCCCATGGATTCAGGTTTTCATAATGCTTTATTTTATCGCAGGGGCCCATCAGGAGAGCGAATTGCATTCAATCACCCGTCTCCTTAGTTTCCTCTGTCTATGACATTTCTCAGACCTTCTCTGTCTCTGAATTGGATAATTGTGAGGGAGATGTATTTTTTCTGGTATTTTTTCTCATGATTATCCTGGAGTTATGGGCTTTCATGTAGAATATGTAAAAAGTAGTCATGTTCGTCTCATCCCATCCTATCAGAGGGCATGATATGAACATGACTTATCACTGCTAAGATAGCCTTTGTCACTAGGGTAAGATGGTGGTTGCCAGGTTTTCCCCCAGTTTCACATAAATTACCTAGGAGAGAAATGTGTGCAGCCTTACCACATTGCTCATCATTCATTTTTATTTATTTAAAAAACTAGAGGCCTGGTACACAAAATTCGTGCACAGGAGGCAGGGGATGTCCCTCAGCCCAGCCTGCACCCTCTCCAATCTGGGACCCCTTGAGGGATGTCTGACTGCTCGTTTAGGCTTGATCCCAATAGCATCTGGCTTAAACAGGTAGTCGGATGTGGGATCAAGCCTAAACAGGTAGTCAGACATCCTTCTCACAATCCAGGACTGCTGGCTCCAAACTGCTCACCTGCCTGCCTCCTTGATTGTCCCTAACCACTTCTGCCTGCCAGCCTGATCACCCCCTAACCACTATCCTGCCAGCCTAATTAATGTCTAACTACTTCCCTGCCAACCTGTTTGTCCCCAACTTCCCTCCTCTGTCAGCCTGATCACCCCTAATTGCCCTCCCTTGCAGGCCTGGAACCTCCCAACTGCCCTCCCCTGCTGGCCATCTTGTTGTGACCATCTTGTGTTCACATCAGGGCAGGATCTTTGAACACATGGAGGCAGCCCTCTTGTGTGTTGGAGTGATAGTCAATCTGCAAATTACTCTTTTATTAGATAGGATAGAGGCCTGGTAGTCATGACATCTTTGGACTCTTTCTTAATCATCTATACATCAGCCCCTTTCTCCAGAATGCTGAGGGATATACACTTCAAAGGGTAAGGTTACAGAAGCATTGTCAGTTTGGGGAATACCGAACAGCTGTTCAGGCATTTAACCAACAGGAGGCAATGCCCTGAGCTGTCTGGCAGTTAACAATCCTATTCAGGTTTGGGGGAAGTGCTGTTTAGCCATTCCAACAGGTAAACTACATATGTGGATCAATCTTGTTGAGCCAACTAGTACATGGGTGGGGGCCAGCTGGTATGCCCTGAAGAGTGTCCCGGATCAGGGTAGGGATTCCCTTGAGGGGTGGGTGGGGTGGCCTGGGTGAGGGGCCTGTGGTGGTTTGCAGGCCAGCCACGCCCCCTAGCAACCCAAGTGGAGGCCTTCAGATCTGGAATTAATTTATGTTCTACAATTGAAACTTTGTAGCCTGGAGTAGAGGCCTAGGCGCTAGGGCTGCAGAAGCTTGGCTTCCTCCATTGCCCAGGTAACCCTAGCCTCTGCTCTCTCCAGCTCCGTGGCTGCCACCATTTCTGTTGGGATTATGTAGCTTCTATAATTGAAACTTTGTAACATTGAGTGGAGGCCTAGGCTGGCAAGGGCAGGTGGAAAGCTTGGCTTCCTCCATTGCCAGGGAAACCCAAGCCTCCCTCCTGCTCTCAGTGGTGGCAGCTATCTTGGTTGGGG
The DNA here is from genome assembly GCA_027563665.1 of Antrozous pallidus. Taxonomy (NCBI): domain Eukaryota; kingdom Metazoa; phylum Chordata; class Mammalia; order Chiroptera; family Vespertilionidae; genus Antrozous; species Antrozous pallidus. The sequence goes on from CM050513.1 coordinate 77,345,667, forward strand.
TTTATTTGCATAATTTGCTCCTGATTGGCTGATGGGCATGGCTGTGGGCATGGCTTGATTAGAAGTATGGTCAATTTGCATATTATTCTTTTATTAGATAGGATATTTTTATTGATTTCAGAGAGGAAGGGAAAAGAAAAGATAGATAGAAACATTAATGATGAAAATCATTGACCAGCTACCTCCTGCATTCTCCCTTCTGGGGTTTGAGCCCACAACCTACGCATGTGCCCTTGACCAGAATCATACCTGGGACCATTCAGCCTCAGACTAACTCTCTAGTCACTGAGCTAAACTGCTAGAGTGCTTATAATTCATTTTTAATGTAATGTTTGAATCATGCCAGAAATGACAGGCAGCTTTAAGTTTCAGCTTGGTTTAGGGGTTCTTTTCCCAGCTTTACAAAGGGTTCAGCATTCTGGAGAAAGGGGCTGATATGTAGATGATTAAGAAAGAGTCCAAAGATGAAAGATTATTTTGAAAGGCATTGGGGGTCAGAGGATCTTCACCTGAAGGAGCTAAAGGCTCTTTCCTTGACTAGGACCCTGTGATTTTATTATAACACAATTTGTCCCAAGGTAAGGTGGAGATATACACTTCAAAGGGTAAGGTTACAGAAGCATTGTCAGTTTGGGGAATACTGTACAGCTGTTCAGGTATTTGACCAACAGGAGGCAATGCCCTGAGCTGTCTGGCAGTTAACAATCCTATTCAGGTTTGGGGGAAGTGCTGTTTAGCCATTCCAACAGGTAAACTACATATGTGGATCAACCTTGTTGAGCCACCCAAGCTTCACCAACCTTTTGATGAAACTCCTGTAATTATTACATGCTGGAATTGGTTCCTGGCACCAGGTATCTGTGAACTTAATTGGCATGCATTACGTGTGACTTATGAAAAGTATTAGAGGGATTTGTGTCGTTTTTTCTCAATATGATAAATATATAAGTATATGTGATGATATTCTTGATAATGATTGCTTATTTCAAAAATTGGGAAGTAGAAATTTCTACCAGAACAAAAAGAAATCATTTTCCCAACTTTTAAAATATGGGTTCTTGTTTTTTTGTAGACATAATGCTTATTTCCTACCCTATTTAAAAATAGTCACAGTATCTGCAATAAATCAACATGGACACACCAACTACTGCTTTGTGACCATAAACATTTGAAGAGCTCATAGCATGCCAATTACTAGTACAATTATGCACAGAATGAAGGAAACGGTCTCAAATAGCAATTCCCAGACATTGACAGTCAGAGCAGCCAAATCTCATATCTGGAAATGGCATCCATAAGAACTCAATTCAAATATCAATATGTAGTTGCGTACATCTTTAATGAAAGAATTAAAGAAAGAAATGCACCTTTTATTGAATGAGGCCTCCAATAAAAAGAGAGGGCTGCAAGTCCATGTAATTGCATGGTAGACTCTGAGGAGGATACTGCTTGATCAGGTAGATGTTTCATATGTAGCCTAGGCACCATGTGGAATCTCCAGGCTTCATCAGGTCTGAACATAATGCCCTCCGTCACCCATCTCATGCCTGTGTCAGTATAAAAAAAATTTCTCAAGTTTTGTGAAAATACTTTTCAAATCATCCTTGTTGCTCTTGCTTCTAGATTTTTGCCTTTTGAATTAGTTGACCTCAGCGATTTTCAACCCCTATGCTGCAAGAACTTTTAAAGCATGCAATACCTGACTTAATTTAGTCAAGAGAACTCACCTCTTTTCCCTTAGATTGTCAAATAAATATAAAATGACAACAGCCAACACAATAGCCGTCTGGTGTGAATGAATCAAAATTATGCCTATTTTTTTTTCAGACCGGCAAAAAATATATATATTTTGAAAGTCTTTATATAGGCAATCCATCAAATTCCTATCACCCAATGTTGAAATCTAACTGCATCTTTTTTTAGCAACAGGGCCTGTAAAAGTGTAGTAATTAGTTTATGTGTGCCACGAGGTGAAAAAGGTTGAAAATCGCCGGGTTAGCTGATAGAACTACCTTTCTTCTCTTTAAAAAAAAAAAAATATATATATATATATATATATATATATATATATATATATATATATAATTGATTTTTTACAGAGAGGAAGGAAGAGGGATAGAGAATTAGAAACATTGATGAGAGAGAAACATCGATCAGCTGCCTCCTGCACACCTCCTACTGGGGATATGCCCGCAACCAAGGTGTGGGGAGCTGGCACGGCTGTGGCATACGCAGCCCTAGGGCACCTTACGTGCCTCGCCAGCACGGCCTAGGGTGAACCCGAGTGAGGGTGTGAAGGACTGAGAAAAGATAGGCAAGAGAAGGAAAGCTGGGACTCAGCGCGAGGCTGTTTCCCTGATGGGGACCCAGCAGTGGCATGGACTACAAGCCGTGTCTTGATCTTACAGCCAATGCCATGAGGCCAAGTGAGGGCGTGGTCAAGATGTTACAGCATTCTCATGGGTTTCGATCCTACTCACTTACATGCGCCTGATCAAGCTTTGTTTACTTGCAGCCTGTATCTAGGGGCCAGTGTTCGGACCATACGCTCAAGCTTACAACTACAGCTGTTGGCTATAATTGTGCTGGGAAGGCTCTGCCCTCCAAGCTGGGACTTGCCCTTGGCCATGAGAGGACTGTGTCCTCTCAGCAGTCCAAGGTTTGACCCTGTCCAAACACTATAGCCACGCCCCACACCAAGTACATGCCCTTGACCAGACTCGAACCTGGGACCCCTCAATCCCCAGGCTGATGCTCTATCTACTGAGCCAAACAGGTCAGGGCTGAACTAACCTTTCTATTCCAAGCCATGTTATCCCAGATAGGAAACCCAGTCCATTCACTGTAGTCCCCCATAATACAAAATAGACCATAATTTACTAAGTTTGGGGAGAGGAACGGGATAGGAAAGACTTTACAATTAAATCACAGACATTCTCATTATTAAAAGTCCTTAGCCCCCCTGCCTAGTCCAGGATTCTCATTGCTGCCTCGTGCAGGTAGACCTTTGGCTCTTCATTCATCTTCCCCCATCACTCTCACCTCTTCCTTGTCCTCTCCTTACCAAATGGCCACCCAGAATTCCACATTCAGCATAGAAATTCATCTTGTCTCCAAGTGCCCAAAAAAGACAAAAGCAAAAAGACAGTCTGAATAAAGCTTCCTTGCTGCTCTTTGAGCAGGAAGTGATATTCAAGAGAAGCAAGAAAGAGGTTAAGAGGAAAGTGAAGCAAACAGAAAGCAAAGAACATAGGAGGGTGCATTCCTGACCTGCTCTAGTGCCACAAGAAAATAGAATAGTGAGGCGGGGCATCTGGAACTTTTTTGCTTCTCCAAAGAGCAGGTGGAAGGGAACAAAATATATCTGCGGGACCCTTTCCACCTTCTGTCTTTCACTGGCCAGGTTCCTTCCAATGTGGCATTCAATTCCCTGCCTTTGTGGTTTTAAACTCCCCATTCTCATCAGAGCCACATATAACAATATTACTTGATTTTTGTAGATGCTTACATTATAAACCTTGGCTTCCAAAGTTTCATTAGCAAACTCACTGGCATTGATCATCTGCCATTTCAATGATCTCTTACCAGTGTCCTCACTTCTACCCAGGCTGGGGAGAGGGGAGTCCTAGAACAATACATCCACATTGAGCATTGCTAGAGAAAAACTTTACAACTGAGAATTCTGGCTTAAATTCACCGTTAATTGGACTGTCGACACAGCCCAACCTTATGCTTTATTTCCTGTTCTGCATGCAATAGGAAATCTTCCTGAAACTTCAAGTCCCAAGCTTTCCCCTCATTCTCAGGAGATGACTTCATTACCTATTTCAGAAAGAAAATGACAATCCATCAAATGCCTATCACCAGTTTTGAAGTCTACCCGTATCTCTTGTTTCAACAACAGGGCCTGGCATAATGTTGGTACACAATAAATATTTATTGAATAAATACACACAGAGTCTTACCTCCTCCCTCATGTATTAAAAAAATGCCCCTTCCACTTGTCTCATATTCTTTCTTATTCTGCCTTTCAGGAACCTCATACATTTCATGTTTTTACCCTCTCTTCCATATTTTCAACCTCCCCCCCTTACTGACTACTTCTCATAAACATTGAAACATGCTATAGTATCTATACATTAAAAAGAAAAACTCCCTTCAGCCTTATATTCACCCTCACACAGCTATATAGAATTTCAATGTATAAATATCCTACAACTTATTTGCTCATTCTGTTATTAACATCTTGAGATGTTTACAGTTTTTTGCTATTGCAGTGATTCTAAAAGATACCTGAGAATATTTTCTGGTGAAGAATTGCTGAGTCGTTGTATATGCACATCTTCAACCATGATTGATATATAATGCAAAATCATGGTCCAAAATAGTTGGACCATTCAAATTTCTACTAGCTGTGTGTCAGGGTTTCCATAGGCCCATATCATCATAAGTTCATTACAACACTTTGGTTATAATTTATATTTTCCTGATTACTAATAAAGACGGCTATCTTGTGATGTTTATAGGCCATTTTTCTTTCTTTTGTAAGCTTTTACAAATATTTTGCCCACTTTTGGGTTGTTCATATTTCTAGTAATGTTTTCCATTCTTTCTATATTCTAGGTCCTAAGACTTTTCAATTAAATTTTTCACAAATGATTTTTTACATCCCATTTTCTGTCTTTTGATAAATAGAGGTCTTATTTTTAATGTAGTTGAATTTACCCATCTTTTTCTTAGGTATTTGGTTTTCTGTTTGAGAAATCTTTGCTCTGAAATCATACAGATATTCTCTTAGATTGTCTTATAAGATATTATACATTTCCCTAATCAAACCTATAATTCATTATTGTGTATGTGGTACCAGGCTTCCATGTGAGCCCCATTTATCCCTGTCTCCCTTGTTCACACTGCTGTATGTTATCCTCCCACATCAAATAAGGCTAACCTTCTGTAATAAATAGCGGATACAGAAAATATGGCTTTTGACCTCTGAGCCGTAATAAAAGACCCTGCAGTTTCACTTTGCTCTGTATCCCTAGCTGCAGGAGAAACCAGCTGCCATGCTGTGAGTTCACTCAAGAAGCTCTGTGGAGAGTCCAGGTGGAGATGACCCCCACAGCCAAAACTCAGTGAGGAACTGGTTACCACCAGCCACATGGATGTGCTGTCTTAGACATGGGTCCGCCCATCTCAGTCATGCAGTTAGACTGAAGTACCTGGCGAACATTTGACTGCAAACTCCTGAGGCTCTGAGACAGAACCACCAGATAAGTGATTCCTGAATGCCTGACCTGCAGAAACTGTGTGAAATAAATATTTATATTTGTTTGTATCCCTAAATTTGGGGGTAATTTGTTGCATAGCAACAGATAATTAATACAACTGAGAATCCTAGCATGTAAGGCAGCATTTCGATTTCAATAGTTTTCTCTTGCATAATCAGTCATTTCAGCATCATTTATCTTTAAAGTCCATTTTTATCTAATTTTAAACTCAGCATCATTTATTTTTAAAATCATTTTTTATCTAATTTTAGACTCCTTATTTTATTTCATTGGTCAATTTGTTTATCCTTGAGTTAATTTTTTATTAATTACTTTAGCTTTAGATTTTTTTATATTTGGAAGCCAGCTATGTTCACCACTATCCACCAATGCATACTATTTTTTAAATGTATTTTATTGATTTTTTTACAGAGAGGAAGGGAGAGGGACAGAGAGTGAGAAACATCAATCAGCTGCCTCTTGCATGCCCCCTACTGGGGATGTGCCCGCAGCCAAGGTACATGCCCTTGAGCAGAATCGAACCCAGGACCCTTCAGTTCGCAGTCCGATGCTCTATCCACTGAGACAAACCAGTCTCGGCTATTTTTTATATTTAATAAGGCACTCTTTAAGATTTCAATATTCTTCAAGAAAGTCTTATCTATTTTTTAACCCTTTGGTCATACACATACATATATTTAATTTCAGAATTATCTTATTTTCTACAAGAAAGCTTGTTGGGGTTTTTGTTTGTTTTTTAGTATTTTAATTTAATGTATAATGTAATCCATGTGATTCCATGATGAATTGCTGCATGTATTTGGAGTTGTCTTTCAACAAGCTTTATAATTTTCTTGCAAAAAATATATGCACATTCTATTAGCTTTATTCTAGGTATTTCATTTTTATACACCAGCATGGAGTATTATTAAATGGAAGTTAAAAAAATAACATTTAAAATAGAATAATATATAATAAAGTGCTAAAGCCAGAAACATAGTAAACACTCAATAAATATCTTAAAAAACATTTATGAAGGAATAAATAAGTAAATTGATGAATGGGTAAGTAAATAAATGGACAAACATCTGCCATGTGTTTTTGAAGTGACCAGTATGCCTACCTATAAATTACCTATTTCAGATACCATTTTACTTAGGTACTCAATATTTTCAAATGGATTTCCCCCCACAGTAAGCTGTGATGTTTCCAGATCTCACCTCAGGATGCCACTGATCTATATAATAAAAGCCTAAGCGACTGTTATAGTGGAACGACCAGAATGACTGCTTGCTATGATTAGCTGCTCAGCCAGAAACCAGGCTCACGGCTGGGGAGTGCAGTGGTGGTGGCAGGACCCTCTCCTGCCTCCTCGGCAGCACTAAGGAGCAGCAAGCCAAGTGGTAAGAAGCCCTCAGGCGGGTGGTAAGGAGTGAGGTGTCCCAGACTGTGAGAGGTATTTCCAACTGCCGACTTAGGCCCAGTCCCCCCAGGGGGATCGGGCCTATGCTGGCAGGCAGACATCCCCCCAGAGGCCCAGATTGCAAGGAGGTGCAGGCTGGGCTGAGGGACAGCCCCATTCCCCACATGAATTTCATGCATTGGGCCTCTAATAGAGAAATAAAGAATCTAAAGGAATAGCTTCCAAGGGGTGCAACACAGCATTTAATACCAATGTCTCTTCTCCTTTTCAAGGACTTCTTTTCTTCTTTATAACTTTGGGTGTGTGTAAAGCTCCTGCTAAGTATATTCAATTAAACTTACAGTTCTTCATTGGGGACTTCATAAACCTTTTCATGTGTAAGATTAATGCGGAGTTAAATTCTTCCTATAGTTTATTTTGTCATTTTCTTCTGTTTGTTATCAATATTAGCCTCTTGTTTGTTTGTTTGTTTATTTATTTATTTGTTTGTTTATTTATTTTAAAAATATATTTTTATTGATTTCAGAGAGAAAGAGAGAGGGAGAGATAGAAGCATCAATGATGAGAGAGAATTGTTGATCAGCCGCCCCCTGCAAACACCCACCCCTCAAATATTGGGGATCGAGCCACAACCAGACATGTGCCCTTGACTGGAATCAAACCCAGGACCCTTCAGTCTTCAGGCCAACACTCTACCAACTGAGGCAAACGAGCTAGGACTTATTTAATGGAAAATATGATCCCCACAAAAGTCCTGAGGATTATATTAGGATCTCATCGTCACTATTATTATCGGTAGTCCCACTATGTATAGATTTTCTAAGTAGTATTTCCAGATGCCTAACTCTAGACTTATCCTTTCCTTGAAAAATTCTCCTAAGTCCCTTAGCCATTTAATACCGTCTGTTCTTTTTTTTTTTAAATCTTAGGAAGAAACCGCAAGTTGGCATTGAACCAACAATATGTGTTCCTCTCCATGGATAAGCAAAATTTCCTAAGAACTAAGATGATTCAAACAGATGTTTATCATGTAACTGCCAGAAAAGCACTGGGAATCACAAAGGTACGTTCAGATCTATTGCTTGTAAACCTCTCCACCACAGCCAAGCATCTCTTTAAGCAGGCATTCAATTGTTTCGAAGTACTTTTAAAACCTTCCTAAATTTTATCTAAAAAAGCAATTTTGAAATCTGTAGGACAATTCATGGATCTGTGTCCTAGATGGATTTGGACATGTATGAGGGAGTAGATGTGGGTCTTTCTTTTGTCTTTTAGTGACTTCTTTATGTATAAAATTACAAGGCTCTCCTTGACCTAGCCCCAGCTGATTTCTTGCCGATTCCTACCCTACAACTCTCTTGCAACTAAACAAAACTTATAGCATCTCCCAAAGCATGGCATGCTAATTCAGACCTTTGTGACTTTGCTCTTTCCCTAGAGTGCTCTGCCCCAACCCCCGCTGCCATTACCCAGCAGGCAAATACATACTGTATTTTCAAACTTAGCCCAGCATTACCTGTTCTAGGAAATCTCTTCTGCCTGCCATTCATCTCCAGCAGGCATCTTTGGTACTCCCTCTCTCCACTCTCAATCTTTCTGTGGTATCTGTAACACTGCATTGGCTTATTTGCACTTGTGGTTCTATTTGTAGGGTAGAATGGTATTGCCCATTTTTGGATTAGTAACACTTAGTGGTGTCTGACGTAGGGTATGGACTTATTGAATTCATCTTGAAGAAAATGAATGGCTGGATAGATGGATGGATGATGAACAAATGAATATCTACATCTCTATTAATAATTTAATACTTATATGTAAAATTTAAAAATTTTCTGTCACATATTTTGAGATTTAGATGTGTATTAAATGAAATCAGTTAAATACATTAGACATTACTTTGCCTTTTCCCCAGCTCATACAGAATGAATAATCCTACAAAGGTTAAGTAAACATACTGTGATATTTCATAACATAGAAAAGGCATATCTAAAACATCATAGTGCAGACACTTTGTTTCTCATGTTTGAGACACTGTTGGTGTAAAACTAAAAATATGGAAAAGAAAGAGGGCATGCAGGCAGGTGAGCAGTAAGGGGTCAGAGGACCCAGATTGTGAGAGGGATATCCAACTGCCAGTTGGACATCCCCTGAGGGCTCTCAGATTGGAGAGGGTGCAGGTTGGGCTGAGAACACTCCCCACTCCCCCGTGAATAAATTTCATGCACCGGGCCTCTAGTTTAATATATTTCCCCAAGACCTACAAAGTGAGGTAGACTCTGGTCTTTCAACATGAAAGCCCATGGTTTTTGTTTTGTTTTCCTGTTTTTCTCTTCTTTTTTCTTTTTTTCTATTGTGCAAAGAAACTTAACATGATGTCTACCCTCTTAAAGTGTTTAAGCCTGATTGGTGTGGCTTAGTGGTTGAGTGTTGACCTGTGAATCAGGAGGTCAAGGTTCAATTCCTTATCTGGGCACTTACCCGGGTTGTGGGCTCAATCCTCAGTGTGGAGTATGCAGAAGGCAGCCAATCAATGATTTTCTCTCACTATTGATGTTTCTCTCTCTTCCTCCCTCTCCTTTCCTCTTTAAAATCATACACACACACACACACACACACACACACACACACACACACACATATATATATATATGGGGGGCGTCCCTCAGCCCAACCTGCCCCTTCTCATATACTGGGATCCCTCAGGAGATGTCCTACTGAAGGCTTAGGCCCGCTCCCCACAAGGAGCAGTCATAAGTCGCAGTCTGGCCTCCCTTTGTGGGAGGCGACTGGGCTGATCAGGGGAAGGCACCAGCCCCATCACCCCACTGCTGCAGCCACTGCCAGTCACCACAGTCAACAAGATGTTTTCATCAACACAGACTCCAGTCCCTTCACCAGGAAAAAAAAGTGACAACTTTAGGTATTTTCAAGATGTGTTTTTTATAGGATATTATCTTCCTTCCTTCCTTCCTTCCTTCCTTCCTTCCTTCCTTCCTTCCTTCCTTCCTTCCTTCCTTCCTTTCTCTCATCCTCACCTGAGGATATGTTTCCATTGACTTTTAGAGAATATGGAAGAGAAAGGGAAAGGCAGAGAGAAACATCAAAGTGACAGGAACACTTTGATTGGTTGCCTCCTGTATGATCCCTGTCCTGGGCCTCGACCACAGAAAAGCCTTCAACCTAGGTACATGCTATTGATCAAAACTGAACTCAGACCCCGCGGTCAGCAGGCTGAGGCATTATCCACTGAGCCAAACTGGCAAGGGCAGGATATGACATCTTAGCCCCCCAGCAGTGGACCTTTGTTTTTTTCTCCAGAGTGTGGTGGAAAAGCCCTAGATCACCTTTTTGGATTCTTATTACCCAAGTTACTAAGAATATTCTAGTGGCATACAGGAAGCTTAGCCAATGATCAGTCAGAAAAGGTGTTTCCTCTGTAGTTCATACCAATCCCTGGCTGTGCCCTACCCAGGCCTAAAGCTCTGAAGCTTTAGGCCTGGGTAGAGGCCCTCCAGCTCTCTCTGATTACCGGCTCTGCCCCTGCCCCCTCAGCTCTGATTGCAGGCTTTGCCCTGCCCAGGTCCTTCCCAGGCTGCTCTAGGGCCCACCCAGGGCTTACCTCAGAGTGACCTGGGTGCCAGGATGTTCCCAGGACTCAGCCACTGGGTGCCTATATATGCAAATTAACTGCAATTTTTGCTGGGTTAATTTTCATATTCACTCTGATTAACTATGGGTGTAGCATAGGTATGGTCAATTTACATGTTTGTCTATTATTAGGTTATATATATAATGTTTTTTATATATATATAATGTTTAAGTGTACAATACAGTATTATTAACTATAGGCACAATGTTGTGCAGCAAATCTCTAAAGCTTAATGATCTCAAATAAGTGAAACTTTATATCAGTTGAATTGAAAGCTCCCCATTTCCCCCTCCTCCCAGCCCCTGGCAGAACCATTTTCCCTTCTATTTCTACGTGTTTGACAATTTCAGTACCTCATATACTTCGTAAGTGGACTCATGCAGTATTTATTCTTCTGAAAGTCTATGTTTTAATTTATTAACTCTTTGAGAAGTAACACTAATAAACCATAGCATGCTAACATAACATATTTGTGAACAATAACTGTTTAAAAAAAACAGTTAAAAGAGTGGCATAGCTTTACATATCACTACCAATTTCATTAAAATATTTGAACTATTGGGAAGCATTAAGTTTGTGCTGGCCAACACACTTTTTCCAAAATGTAACTTTTCTGTCAAAACTCACTGGCAACAAATACTATCAGCCGTTTTCTTTCAAATAGCAAACTCACTTTATTCATTTTTGAGAAAATGTTTGCCAAATATTCAAGTCTGAATAGGTAATTTGTCAGTATTTCCCCCCCCCCCCTTTCTTTACTTTTTCTCCTTGTTCTTTTTTCTCTTCTTTTTTTTTCTTGGTGTTGGTAACCAAGTGTATTCCTAAGGCTCATGAGTCATGGTGTTTCTATGGCAGCCTTCTGGCCAGAGCTGGGCATGGATGGGGCAGGCACCGAATTCGACACAGCTGCAGATCGGTGTTATTTTAAATATGCTCTGTTTAGTGAAAAGAAGTGGCCACTTCAACTTGGAACTCACTTGCACAAATGCTTTTTTTTTTTTTCAAGACAACAATGATAATTTTGTAAATAGCAGAAGAATTCTAGGTGTATTTCCCATTTCATCACAAAACATGTTCTTAAGAGTTGAGAGTTAATAAATTACTAATTGTTACTACTTCATCAAGGATATAGGTAAGTGAAGCAAGCTAATGGCAAATGCAATCAATTATTATTTGTATAATTTGATGCCATTCCGTGGATTGGTGCTAACGTGCCAGCAGTGGTATTCATTATTGCTTTAGCACCGTCAGTGCATATGTCAAAACAGGGAAAAGGAAAATAACCTCTTTCTTACTTATTGTTAAAATGGTTTTGACTTCATGGAGCCCTGATAGGTATTTGGGGTCTCCTGGGGCTCCTTGGACTACACGTTGAGAAATATACAAAGCTATTGCCACAGGCTCTCCCTGCTCTTCTCTAATCTGAGCTCCCTGTAACACTCTAAATCAGATGATGTTACCCTTTAGCACAATACTGCCTGGACTTCTCAACGCATGCAGAGCCCTGCTGTGGGATGCCCTGATCCTTCTGCTTTCAACTCCTGCCACTTTCTCAACTGCCCATCCTCCTCAGATCCAATGTTCTGGAACACTCTAAGCAAGCTTCTCTCTATTCTTTCTGCACAAGAGATTTTTTTTCCCCTCACAGATTTTCCATGGTTCATTTTCTCTCTCCTTTTAGATTTTTCTTTAAATATCATCTCATGGAAAGTCCTCCCCTGACTACATCTGCATCTCCATCATCCTGTAAACCCTTAGACTGCTGTCCTTTCCTTTTTGCCACTGTTTGTTTGTTGTCTGAGTCCCCACACTAGACTCTCAGCTCCATGATTGGGAAGCCCTCTCCCAAATCAACATGCTACTAAGGCATTATTAGGTGCAGGATTTGTATGAAAGGCAGCTAGGCAGTCTGCTAAGTCATTATGCAGACCACACGAATGTCTAATGATCATGATCATGAGGATGGTAATAAAAACATGTAACTTAATGAAAATCCACATAAAATGGAATCAACTAATTTTTATACTTCACAATGTCAATACACAAAAGTCAATTTAACTCTTATACACTAGCAATGATCAATCTAAGCATGAAATTATAAAGCAATTCCATTTATAATAACATCAAACATAATAAAATGCTTAGGAATAAATATAATTTTAAAAATCAGACTTGTGTCTAATGAAAACTATAAAGTATAAGCAAGTGGAAGGACATCCCATATTCATAGTTAAGAATATTTAATATTGTTAAGACAGCTGTACTGATCTACAGGTCTAATCCAATTCCTCTCAAAACCCCATCTGGCTTCATTTGCAGAAATTGGCAACATGATCCTAAAATTCATATAAAAATTTGAGGGATTCAGAAGAGCCAAAATAATCTGAATAAAGAAGAACTATGTTTTAGAAGAATAGTCCTTTCAGCAGAGGATACCAGGACAGCTGTATATCCACATACAAAAGAATGAAATCAGGTGCCGTCCCCCAACATACACACACACACAAAAAATACAAAATGGACCATAAGCTTACATTTATGAGCTAACACTATAAAAATCTTAGAAGGAAAAATCAGAGTAAATCTTTACAACATTGGGTTGGGCAAAATCTCCTTCGATTGGACACCACAAACACAAATGACTAAAGGAAAAATTGACAAACTGGACTTTATTAAAATTAAATGTTTTGTGCCTCTCAGGATACCATCAAGAAAGTAAAAAAACAAGCTATCGATGGGGGGATATATTTGCAAATCATATATCTGATAAGAACCTTGTATCTATATATAAGCAAGTATTATAATTCAATATAAGATAAATAACAAAATTAACAAAGAATATAAAAACGTTTCTCTAAGGGAAATAGGCAAATTTCCAGTGAATACATTAAAAGATGTTCAAAATCATTAGCCATCAATGGTAAATAAATCAAAATAGCAAGCAAAATAAATAACAAACTAGAGACCCAGTACACAACCAAATGACAGAACAACCAGAATGACCAGTCGACCAGTTGCTATGATGCACACTGACCTCCAGGGAGCAGACACTCAATGCAGGAGCTACCCCCTGGTCATTAGTGTGCTCCCACAGTGTGAGAACCGCTCAGATGACCAGGCTGAGCAGCGCTCCCACCGTGGGCCGATCCCTGCAGTGCATGAATCCATTCACTGAGCCTCTAGTAGGTCTATAAAGACTACAGATTTGTAGTCTTTATGGCATAGCAATGGTTACCTATGGCAAGAGGTGGGGGCTTGGGAGAAATGGAAAGTGACAGGATTCTGAGAATCCTGGGATATCTAATGACTAAGCATAACAGAAGCCCTCCAGCAGGAAGTGAGAGTTATTCAGCCCTGGCCCCAGGCAATATCTTGTTCTGTTGCACCTGCATGAATCTGATTAGTCTTCATGGGTCTGCAGTTAACACACAGTTTCTTTTGCGATTGTCACAGATGCCCATATGGACTGACAATTCTGTATCTCAAATATCTGGTGGTCAAACCCTGAGTATGTTCAATGTGTATTCTTACCAACCATGTTATTTTCCAAGATAATAAGGAGAGAAATTTTTCAAGGAAAGTAATCGAGGAACCCCCTTGGTAAACTCTTGAGCTTCCTTTCATATCCTCCCAGATTAACTTATGAAAAAATTGCATTGTTTTAAAGTTGTAATTCCTCATTAGCTACAAGGCTTTTTTTGGCATAATTTTTAAAAGTATATTCTTTTAAAGTCCACTAACAGAAGGTAATAGAGTTGTAATAAATGGGTAGGAACATGTATTCTTTTCTGACCTTCCTCTAAATGATATTTAACACTCAAATACCCTTTTATTTACACATCGAAGTATTTAATTCACTATATTTTATTTTCACAATAAAGATATTGTTCACCCCAAAGAGTATTGAATTGGATAGCAAATAATTTTTATTGAAGCAAAATATGCATAACATATATTTACCATTTTAACCATTTTTAAGTATACAATTCAGTGGCATTAAGTATGTTCACATCATTGTGAAAACATCACAACAAATGACTTTTATTTAAATAATTTAATAGAAAATTCAAGCATACAATTAAATCTACAATGTACCCTCAATTATTAGACTAAAACCATAGTTCTAATACAGAACATTATCACAAGACCTCAGATAAACTTGTAATCCTATCAATAAATTCATGTTTCATGGAACTGTATTTAAAATTTATTTACACTTGTAATTTTCTTTAACAACCCAAAAATTTTCATCCAGATTTCATATTGAAAATAACTTCATCGATGCATCATGAGATAGATTGCATATTATGTATATTAAATGTCAGGCTTATTACTCTATTTTTATTTGAAAATCATAAGGCATGGGCAGATGTTTATAAGATAAGAGCAGCTGTGGTAGAACATACATTTTCATTATGGAAAATGAAAGTTTTTTAATCAGTAAGATTATTAATAATTCTTTGGAATTATTAGACAAAGTTGTTACAGGATATTTTAAACAAAAACATCTATAAGCAATAACTCTTCCACTGTGTTTCTTATTGTAGTACCAACTGCTACTGTTTTCTTCTCTCTTGACAAGACATGAGGCTTCTAAACTATGCTTACTTGGCAATATCAAACAGTTCAAAACATTAGCCACCCACTTGTCTAAGAGAATTATCCAATTCAGTCAGAATTTCCTTTTTTCCCTCTCTTTTCATATGTTTCTCTCTTTACCCATGGCCTTTTGGTCCTTAGGAACTTGCTCTCAGTCACTTTTTCCTGGTACCTTTACCTTTAAATTTTATCGGTTCTTTCCACTCAGCATGTTCATACTTTGAAAATATAAATCAAAATCCCTTATCTTACCTATTATATTCCCACCTAGAAAGTGTTTTAAGATCTCCACTTCATAGCCAAACTTCTTTAAAGAGAACTTGACATGCCATTTCTACTTTCTCACTGCAATTTACTCCTTGATCCACTGGAATGTTTCTCCTGAAACTGCCCATGCTGTGACGACTCAGGCCAATTGATATGTTTTTGTATTCTTACATGACTTTTCTCTGCCTTTGGTGGGCTTATGGATCCTTACTCTTGAAACTCTACTGCTTTGGCCCATGTAACACTACTCTCAGTTCTCCAAGTTTCTCATTCCTCATACATTATCTTAAAATTCTTGATTTGTACTCACAATTGTATGACACTTCAAATTATTATGGAATGAGGTATAATAGAAATAAGTAAATCCCACTCTATGTGGAAGTACATTTTCAGTATAGATATAATAAAGAAGTCCCTCTTTCCTCCAGGTAAACAGGAAATGAGTTTGCCTTGGCCTGAGCACATTAGAGAATATAAAGTACTCAAGTCAGTAATCAGAAAGTCAGCACCAAGGAAGCTGAGATAGAAATCATTCCCGGGGTAATCAGCAACACATATTTTGCAAAGCAAATGTTTTACGGGGAAAAATATGTTTTTATGGTTGACATTTAAAATGAACCTTGAGGAAACAATCAGCCAAACTCGGGATTGTGGAAAATTCTACAGGACAAATGATCCAAGGTCTTCAATAAATAAATGGATGGAAAGAAGAGAGAGAGGAGGAGAGAGGAGAAAAAAAAAAAGAAGAAGAAAAAAAAAGACAGAACTGCTACAGTTAAAGAGTTGTGAAACACATATAGCCCAAATACAATATATGACCTTGTTACAATCCTGACTCCAATAAACTAACTCTACAAAGACATTTATGAGACAATTAGAAAAACTAAAATGTTATTAGGCATTAGATAACTTTAAGAAAATATTGTTAATTGGACTATATGATCATGAGATTGTAGTTATATTTTAAGGCCTTATTTATTAGAATTACATATTTATATATTTATGGATGGAATGATATATCAGCTATTTGCTTTAAAATACTCTAGATGTACACATTTAATTTGTGAATACATAAGCTTATCAGTTTAAAAGTAAAAAAATAAATAAAACAACACTTGAATCACGGTAAGTTTCTAATAGGTTTTAAATGAATATAGATTATATTATTGTCTCAATCTAGATTCTTTCAAAGTGGGGGGGGGGGCATATTTGACAGAAATTTATTTGAGAATGTTATCCCTGATAGCCTATGATGCCATGACAGCCTTGAGAGTCAGAGAGAGTGAAAACAGGGAGAAGAGAAAAAAAAAAAGAGAAATGCATATTGAGTTCACTACCCCTTTTGGATGTCAGGGAGCTCAGTCATGCATAAACATCCGAAAGCCTTATGAAATTCATGCCAGAATCATTATCAATCATCTCCCTTCTCCACTGGTCAAGGGCTAAGCCACAAGGCATTAACACCTCTGAAATTTATGCTCCCCCCCCCCCCCCCAAGCATGAATTCTGAGAATCCTGGGATATCTAATGACTAAGCATAACAGAAGCCCTCCAGCAGGAAGTGAGAGTTATTCAGCCCTGGCCCCAGGCAATATCTTGTCCTGTTGCACCTGCATGAATCTGATTAGTCTTCATGGGAACTAGTCTGTATAGCTAAGATCAGAACAGGAAAATTAGAAGAAGCACAGGAGTTGTTCTGATAAACTCCATTCTCTGTACTGACCGCTCATATCTCCCTTTTCCTTCCATGAAGTCCAGTCAGTTACAGAATCTCCTTCAGTGTGGTGGCCAGCTGGAATCGAGGCAAAGAGTGAATGTAAAGAAGTCAGTGAAACATGGTGCAATGCCTAATGCTACACCTGGTTCCAAGACCATAACAGGTTTTATTTATCTTCTATGTCCAATTTAGAATTCTCTCACCCTAAGCCTGGACCTTCACTGGTTTATTTGTTTGGCTGCTGGAGTGACACACACCTTCATCCCCAAGGTGTCTGTGTCCTTGATTTTCTTGTATCTGTCATTATGATTGCTGCAATTTTCACTGATCCCGGTAGTACCAAGAGACACCCCGTGAGCATTCTCTAGGCACCCTGTAGGTCCCAGATATACATCTCCCTGTCTTCATTTTGTACCAGGCACTCTAGCTCTTTGGGGTAAAAATTAAGAATAATTACTACTACCACTACAACAGTGCTTTTCTTGCCTATCATTAGATTTCAGGACTACCAGTGTTCAAACATAACAATATACAGGTTATCACCAATAAGGTATTTAGAATGTGACATTTAATGTGTAACAGAACAGTGATGAAGGTCAAAAACAGTCTAAATAGCATAACATGCAACTGCAGATGTCATGTTATACTTTTGTAAACTTGACCTCAAATCATCAATCACCTTCAAATACAAAAAGACAAAATCAAACAAAAGCAGGTAAATATGTCTCCAAAAAACAAGGCTATGCTACATTAGAATTTGTTTCCATATTTTTTTTTAAACTAATTCCTATTATTTTTGTTCTTTCTATTTAAATAATTTATAGCTTTCTCATTCAATAAGGACTTAAAGGATTAATAATTTTTAGCAGGTGTGGACAGATGCCTAAGAAAGCTTATTTAACAAAAGAATGGAATCTTATCTACTTCACTTATTATGTCTTTTTAGATGGACTTACTAAAAATGCCTCCACTTATTTTGTGCATCTACAGTGATAGACTCTTACATGAATTGGCCTTAGTTCCCTCAATAATCCTGCAAGGTGGGAAACTGAGGAAGTAATTTATCCAAAGTCCTACAGTTACTTTTCCAAACCACACCTCTTGTTTTAAAACCATCAGTTTGGAGTAGCAAACTAAATAATTCAATTAATGTTGTAAATACTGTGGGAAATCTATTTAGATTTGGGTTCTTTGAGTTGTCATTTTGTGATTCCAAATTAAGAACAGAGGTATAATGAAGAACAGAAGGGTAATTTGCCAAGTGTTGCTTTCAAACCACTGGTTTTTATATCAGTGCATCATTGTGTATTAGATCATAGCCAAAGGCAGAGTTTATATAGTTTTTGTGATCTGTAAATCAAGGCGTCCCAGTCATAGCCAAAGAGTTGTCATTTGACTTCAGTTTTCTCTCCTGAGATTCTGACATGTGAGTGATGGGACACAACCTGGGAAAACAGATGGAGTGTACTTATTTCCGGGGCTGCATTCTTACAACACAACAAGCAGTTCAGGCAACTCCGCCTTTGAAATCTGTTATTTTTGTGGGCAGCTCTTTAATCTTTCTATAGATTTTGTAAAGACATTATGCTCTCCGCCCAATAAACTTTCTTTTTCTTATATCAAACAGAGTCAGGTCCTGCTGCTAGCAAAGACCCCTAAATTATGCATAATTTAACTGAGAGTGATCTTTTCTTTCTATAAATACCTATTGCATTGAGAGTCCACACCCACAATTTAGTGTCAATGTCCTCTAATCCCACTAGGAATGTTGCCTCCCTCATTTGAATGTAAACTACTGAGACATTCCTATTATTATTCTTTAGAGTTTCCTCAGATGACCTAGAGCACAGGGCTATGTACTACATTGATGGACAGATTTAAAAAACATACTAAAGATGAATATGATGATGAGGGGTGGGCTTCTAAGTCAGGGGTAAAAAATAAAGATCAGGGAACAACAAAGCAGAAGTCCAAAGTCTTCTCCTTGTATCCTGCTTTAACCCACTCATGACTATTGTAAAAACATAGTTCTCCACTGGACAGCTATTCAGACAAACAATACGTACATGAAAACAATCATACCGGTCATGTCGGCTTGTGTTTATACAAGCCAACTCCCTCCTCTATGGGGAAAGGAGCTGGGGGCCATTGAATTCCCAGAGGATAATTAATGAGTCATGAACACATTATTTTTGCACAAATATGTAAAAAATTTATTAGAGTGGCATGTCAGGATGTCATACATGGACATCCGAAAGCCTCATGAAATTATAGCTTTTTCATCATCATTAATCATTATATAAAATCTGAAGGCAATTGGCAGGAAGAATATAAAACTCTCATTAGATGCTATAAATGTATTACAGTAGTCTCTCCCCTCCATTATTCTTGTTTTTGCTTCCCACAGTTTCAGTCATCCATAGTCAATCACAGTCTGAAAATATTAAATTGAAAATTCCATAAATAAATAATGCTTAACTTTTAAATTATGTGTCCCTCTGAGTAGCACAATGAAATTTTTCAATGTTCTTTTGGTATATGAGATGATGCACCAACTAAACCAACCAGCCCAGGCTGTATTTTGAAGATTTATTTTAATTGTAGTAGAATTATTTATTTTCCTCAGGTTGTAGAGTATAAACATTTTATTTCACAAAAATCTCAATAGGGAAGAATGATTTTTTTATACTGAATTAATGAAATGCTTATTCTACGGTAAAGTCATTCTGAGGTATGAATATAGAGCTTTGGCTTGTTCATAGGCATGGCTGTTCTTACCTGAAAATTGAGAAAACAAAAAGAAAACAAAACCTTTTGGGAAAAATATCTAGATTTTTAGAACATAGTAACTCTTCTGGTTGAATAGTGTAATATCTAACGCAAGTTTTCCTCTTTGCTTTTATCCATATACTAGTACATGCATGTCTTTTAGCAATTACAAAAGGTGACTGTACCTCAGAATGGTCTCATTCACCTTGATAGGAATTAAACATTACTTATCATTCCTACCTACCATGCTTTTCTTCACTCCTATAATTTTCTTTGAATCTTTTCTTAAAGACATGTTGTTATGATAAAGTATATAAAGGATAACTAAATTAAACATGTCTTTGAAATTTGTGCATAAAGAATATTTTATGAAACTAGCAATTGCCCGTGAAGTCATTTGATTTTTGAAGGATATCATAAACTCTACAAAACTACATAAAAATTATTTGAGGACTTAATTTAGGAAGTTTTTTGGTAAAGAAATACCAAAAAATAAAACAAGGATATAAGAAACAAGAACAGCTAAGCCTTATCCAGAAGAAGTTAAAAAAAATCTAGTGCAAAATCAAGACTATCGTAAATTCAAGATGATTGGAAAATTCCCCTTTGAGTAGAAAAATTAAATGATGCAAAGTTGCACTTACTTTTTTACGTATCTAACCACATTACTTGATTCACAGAAATATCATTTACATAGTAATATTGTATTTGCTCTTAACTGGTATTGTGACTGAATCTACAAATTACAAAAAACATAATTTAGTGACTGTCATAAACCTTAACTATCAATATAATAACACTAGAGGCCTGCTGCATGAATTCGTGCACTGGTAGGGTCCAGCCAGCCTATCTCCCAATGGCCCCAAGGGGCCGTGAGCAGTTTGCCAGCTGGCCCCAGTCTGATTGAGGTGTGGGTGGCCACTGGGGGCCAGGGCCAGCACCAGCCAGGGTAAGGTGCCACGGGCATTCCAGTCATTTCACCATTGGGTCAATTTGCATATTACCCTATTTTTTATATAAGATAATAACACAACTATAAAAACTAGAAGATAGACAAAGAAGAGAAATTGGTAGGAAAGGTAGGTACACTAAATATCTCATGTTTCTGAGTTGTCAATCAACAGATGATGTCTAATGTGGTTGGTAAACCTAATCATGGCAACCAGGGGCAGGCTGACCCTGAAATAATAAAGTTTAACTTTCTGGAATCTTCACTGGTAAGGGGCTCCTGAAAGGCACTGTGAAGAGCCCTAGCAATTTTATATTTGTAATTTTGCATTCTTTTCCCCACAAATGTATACATTTTACACCTTACATAATCAAGATCCATTCCATTCCTGGGCCACTCCCAAGGCCTTGGGAGAGACCTATATGCCTGGAGGACACTGAAGCTAAAGTTTCTTTAGCTTCAAGGTAAATCCAACTTTGATGGTAACCAGCAAAATAACTAAAAGAAGAAATGGTTGACACTCTGGTTAACACTCTGTTTCCTGGTAGAACTGGGAGGGTTGGAGGAGAAAGGAAGAGCGACTTTTGTCTTTTCATTTCATAGTCACTGGTGCCATTTTATGTATTAACCTATAGAAGTATTTTTAAAAAACAGCAACAATTAATTTACAGTTTATTAGTCAATATGTGTACTAAAGCTATATCAATATGTGTCTTTGCCTTCAATATAAAGAGCTAGAACTACAATGTGTGTATATATATTTTATACATTTTTTTCCAGATGGGTGACAATCTTTATTTTCTCCTCACACACACATATTTATTCCGGATTGGGTGCTACCTTTCAGCTTAATAGAAATATCACCTCTGAAAGCAGCAGTGGGTAAGATAAAAGGAAATGGAAACATCTGGTATTATATTCCTGTTCTTAGGAAGAAAGACTGCAGAAAGCATCAGTGATGGCCTTTTCCTATCAAATGTATAGTGTTATTCACAGAACTCTTAAAAATCTAGGAGTATTTTCTTATAAAGAATTTTGTCATGAATGAAATCTTATTCTTTCCCAAACGACTTTAAAAAGTAAATTCATGATTTTCAGCACAGAATCTCTGGGGCATCATAACAACATGATTTTCCTCTTGTAAATAGCTAGTAATATTGTTTGGGGCAGTTCTATTTAGAGCTTGCAATAGAGTAAGAAAAAGTTGGTTTAGGGAGACGTTTCAAAGTCTCATGTATTACCTTGCTAAAATGAAGTGTTGCTTTTTTCGGCTAACTACACCATTCTTTACCTGCCCTGAGGGAGTGCAGCTGCCAGCGGACACTAACTCCATGGTAACATGCAGATCAGCATGAACGTCGTTTCTCTGAACTTTTACTCAGGCATTTATTCTCAGTAACAGGTTAGACAACTAGTGGCAAAGGAAATGTTTAAACATGTTCAAACTAGAAAACATGACTGGTTCATTCAACTGCATAAACAAGGAAGGACAGGCTTAGCAAATGAAGAGGAAGGATAGAGGAAGGCTATACATTTCCTCCAGCCCTCAGTTGAGACCAAATTGACTGGGGGACCCCTGAGGGCAACTGGGGAAGTATACCTGCTTTCCTTTTGCTTCTCTCCTAGACAGCTTTGCAAAGAAAGGCAGAGGAACTAATTTAATTTAAAAAATGTAAATACCTGTTTTTAAAATTACTTTTAGGAGTCAGGGATGATTAATCCTCGTGTGTGTGTGTGTGTGTGTGTGTGTGTGTGTGTGTGTGTGTGTGTTTTAAACAATTTACTTGCAAGTTTTTCTAAGAAAGTCTACATGAACATTTATAATACCAAATGGACTCTGTAAAGTCTTGTGAAAAGTTAGGCCATTTTGAATGCAAAAAAATATTTTAAAATGGAAGCATTACATTGTTAAACATGACACAGTGAATGATAAATTCAAAAGAACTTGGTAAAATGAAGGTGGGAGACTAAAGAATCACCAAGGTCCATTAAACTTTATGTTTCTTTGAATAAAAAGAAAAGAATATATACGTGGGAATTTAGGCAAAATGCAGCACTGGATTTTTTAAAATTCCAAGCTACTCTTGAAAAACGCTTACCTATAATGGCATGGTAGGTTACAGCTGGCATAAGAGGTTATTGGTGAAAACAATGGTTTGTTTGCAAGAATGACCAAAAAATATTCGCCTCAGGGAAGTAATGGAACAGGAGAAAATGTAACAATAAACAGGCAAAAATACCTCTGGATGCAAAGTTCATTAGAGGAATTATTTTAAAAGCAGACATTAAAAAGCTCCAGACACATTGATGATAATAGACTTGATAGTGAAAAAAATGAATTATTTAGAACTAGATAAAAATGAATAATTATAATTACTCTAACATAACAAAGTGCGTGGAAGAGCAGAATGCCATGCAAGAATATTAAAGACTACATAAATAGACATCAGATTCTAGAATTCAAAAGATCAAGGGAAGGAGAAAAACATTAAGAAGGATCCCCAAACAATTTATTAAAAACTTATGAGTGTAAGAACACTCATTCTACATGACCCTATGGATCTAATCACTGCTATTTCTTCAAAAACATCTCATTTCCTCCTACATTCCCTGAGCTACACCTTGTGTTCTGGTCACGTCATCTTCTTTTACTTATTTGACCATGACAAACTCTGCCCAGCTTACGGTCCTCTGATGATGCTATTTCCTCTGCTAAGAAATTTCTTCCTTCTACTCTGCTGGACTAACTCCTGTTCATCTTTTACTCTTACCTTAAAATATTATTTTGGCCCTTTGCAATTCCTATTTTAAAAAGCCCTAAGCAACCCAAAGCTGCCCCATGACTACTGGCTACCATTATTTTGTATCTCAGCTATCTTTAGATAGCTTTCATAGAAACATATCAAAACTTGCAATTTTATTTTTAACACTAGAAATTAATTTCACAACTAGAAATTAAGCTCAATGAGGGAAGGGATTGTGTCTATCCTTTTCACTGCTGGGACCCCAAGTAAGGTATTACACACAAAATAAAGAATGGTTAAATCAATGAGTTCATTGATAAATGAGATAATAAACAAAATATGTAAATACTGTGCTATCAAATACAACGTATGAAGTAAACAAACATCTGTTTGAAGGTTGTCTTTTGCCAACATAGTATGTTTTCTCAATCTTCTTGTGAAATTCTACCTTAGTTCAGACCATAAGCCCACAGTGTAGCTGACAGTGGTCATGGAGAACAATAATCTGAACTTTATGGTTACTGAACCAGGTAGAGGATTTTCCAAACAGCAGAGCAGGAGTCAGATACTAAGCAGTCTAAAGTCTCCAGATAAATGTTCCTAATAGCCAAGGGTCCTCATGCTGGAATTAATTGTGTATACGGGCTGGAAAGAGCTCTACTCAAGAAAAACAAGTGAGCTCATTGTACAGCTATTACCAAGATCCTGTTGAGTACCTATTGAAAATGTGCTTTGTGCCAAGCTCACGACCAAGTCCATAGAAGATAAAGAATAAGAAGTTTCTGCTTTCCTGAAACTCAAAGTCTAATAAAATAAAAAGCAAAGCACATACATACACATGTATACATATACAGTTTTCTGCAATTTTGAGAATTATATTCTTAAAAATATGTGACAGGATAATTTGTAAGCTAAAAATGTGAGAATTTGAGAGGCAGTTGGAATGTGGGATAAAGTTCAGAATGAATACAGGAAGGTCTTATTAAACATGACATCTTTATACTCTTAAGAACAGATTTTAAGTGCAAAAGATGTCATCCAATGATTCCTTTTGATATTAAAATTTGAAATTCAGTTTATTAAGATTCCTCTTTAAAGTTTTAAGTTGAACATACAAACTTATTCTACCTTAAAATCTAGCAAATTTTAGCGGTTTCTGAATAATGTTTGATAAGACCCATTTAATATTTTTAATGACAATTATACATATAAAATATTCAATTTCCTTCTTTTGTCATTTGGTTGTATGATTTAAACAAAAATTTCCTCAAGTATAATTTTTTTATAAACATATTAAATTAAACTTCTAAATAATTTTATTCTTAAGTTCTTTTAAATGTTTTAACATAGACATTTAAGGGATTATTTTAAAACCAGAAATCTGTATTAATCACTAAGCTAATTTTAAATTACTATTAATGCTTTACATATAAAAGGCCATTTTTTCATTATAAGGATATTCCAAATATGGTCAAATTTCATAACATTGAAATGTTAGTTTAGTGATTTTGATTTCTTTTAACTTTTCTGTACTTAAACCTAAATCTTCTAATAGTTGAGAGACTGTTACTTGATAAGAAAATAACTACTATGTCATCTCAATCAAATTTCAGCATAACTTCTTTTTTGTTTTAATATATTTTATTGATTTTTCACAGAGAGGAAGGGAGAGGGACAAAGTCAGAAACATCAATGGGAGAGAAACATTGATCAGCTGTCTCTTGCACAACTCCAACTGGGGATGTGCCCGCAGCCAAGGTACATGCCCTTGACCAGAATCGAACCTGGGAGCTTTCAGTCCACAGGCCGACGCTCTATCCACTGAGCCAAACCGGTTCGGCTCAGCGTAACTTCTTATTGGTTGATTTCACAACCAGAGCTTTGGGATCTGATATTGACTGGATTCTTAGCAACTGATAGGACAGATTTAGCATTACAGTCACGCACTACTTACTGGACTGGGATACATTCTGAGAAATGCATCCTTGGGCAATTTTGTCATTGTGAAAACTTACAGAGGATTTACACAAACCTAAGTGGTGTAGCCTACTACACTCCTAGGCTTTATGGTATAGTCTATTGCTCCGAGGCTACAAGTATGTACAGCATGTTACTGAACAAACAAGAGATTAAATCAAGCGCAAGAGAAAATGATGCAATTAAGAGAACCAACATTTAAATGTAAATATGAGATGTATGAGGCTGCTATGGGCATACTATTTTAAGCCACCTCTTGTTATCTAAATGTAGAAAGAGTGCTCTCAAAAATAATGATAAAGTGGGAAGAAATCAACCAAAGAACTTGTATGCATATATGCATAACCTCTGGACACAGACAACAGGGTGGTGGAGGCCTAGGTTGGGAGTGGTTGAGGGCTATAAGGAATCAATGGGAGAAAAAAAGGAACATATGTAATACTGTAACAATAAAGATTAAAATAAGTAAAATAATGATAAAAAGTAGAGTAAAATATACAAACCAGTAATATGGTTATTATCATTATCAAGTATTATGTACTGCACATAATTGGATATGCTGTACTTTAAGTAGGTTTGTTTATATCAGCATCCCCACAAACACTCACAAAATGAGTCACCCTATGTTGTTGCAATGGTTGTAATGTCACGAGGTGACATTATAATCTTATGGTGCCACCATCCTATATGCAGTTTGTCATTGACCAAATAGTCTTTATGCAGTGGATGATTGACTACTTGTACTCCTATAGCAATGCCATTTACAGCTTATGTAAATCACATCGTTGGGGTCAACTTACAGGTATCTGAATCTTCTGCTTACTCATAGAAATCTTATATCCTAGTTGCTTATATCATATGATTAGGTTTCATAGTTTGTAAGCATTTAGGACATACACCTTATTTTCTGGCTACCTCTGATCTGGAAGGAATCCTGCTTATAAACTATACTAGTGACCCGGTTCACGAAATTCATGCATGGTGGGGGGTTCCCTCAGCCCAGCCTGCCCCCTCTCACAGACTGGGAGGCCTCAGGAGATGTCCTACTGATGGCTGAGGCCCACTCCCCATCAGTCTGGCCATCCTCTGTGGGAGGTGACCGGGCTGTTCAAGGGAAGGCACCAGCCCCATTACCCTGCTGCTGCAATATGACATTTCTTTTTTTCCTTTTTTATCCTCACTTGAGGATATGTTTCCATTGATTTTTAGAGAGTGTGGAAGGGAGAGGGAGAGACAGAGAAACATCAATGTGAGAGGGACACTTTGGTTGCCTCCTGCATGAGCCCTGACCTGGGAGGAGCCTTTAATCTAGGTACATGCCCTTGATCAGAATTGAACCCATACCCAGTGGGCAGCAGGCCGAGGCTCTATCTACTAAGCCAAAGCAGCTGGAGCAGGATATCACATTTCTTAGCCCCTCCAGCAGTGGACCTTTGGTTTTTCTCCAGAAGTATGGTAGAAAAACCTAGATCACCTTCTTGGATTCTTATAACCCAAGTAACCAAGAACACTGCAAGTGACAGTATATAGGAGCTTAGCCAATGAGTGGTCAGAAAATGTGTTTACGCTGGAACTGGTTTGGCTCAGTGGACGGAAGGTTCCCAAGTTTGATTCCTGTTAAGGGCATATACCTTGGTTGGAGACACATCCCCAGTGGGGAGTGTACAGGAGGCAGCTGATCAATGTTTCTCTCTGTTTCCAACTGTCTATCCCTCTCCCCTCTTCTCTAAAAAAAATCAATAAAAAATATATATATTTTTAAATGGTGTTTCCTCTGTAGCTCATGTGGTCCCTGCATTGTATCTACTGGGCTTGGGGGGGAGGGGGTTGTCCCTGCCACCTAGTGGTGGCCACCTGGATTTCCACACATCCCCAGAGACTGGTAGCTAGCCCCTCCCCCCATGGTGGGCACTGGGCTGGGGGCATGGACCCGAACTGCCACTTAGTGTCAGAGCACTCGAAGGTGCTTGGGGACGGGGCAGGAACATCCCCGCCCCCCCAGCTGCTTGGCTGCTGCACTCATAGTCCCGCAGTGGCTGGGGGTATTCTGGGACACTTGCCACTCAGGGCCTAAGTACAGGCCTACAGGCTAGGAGTGGCCTGGGTCCCAAGTATGTTCCTGGGACCCAGCCAGCTCGGCGCCTGTATATGCAAATTAACCGCCATCTTTGTTGGGTTTATTTGCATTTCATTCCTGATTGGCTTGTGGGCATGGCTTGATCAGAGGTATGGTCAATTTGCATATTACTCTTTTATTAGATAGGATATGTCCCATTTCTTAGGACACACACTCTTATGAGTATAATAATAATAAACTATTCAATTTTTAATTTTTAATGGCTTAGTGTGACTATTCAAGTACAACTTCTGAATCAGTCAGGATCTGAGTTAAACTGGTTGGGGAACAAAAAAATCTAAAGATCTTTTTTCAAAAGTTGATATTTTAAAATTTTTCATATATAAAGAATATATCTTTTTCATGTGGATAAATAAATGTTCCAATATAATTTATTGAAAAGACTATCCTTTCTCTACTTACTTGCCTATTGCTGTGCATATATATGTGGATCTTTTCTGAACTCTATGCTATTAGACTGTGCTATTATCTGTCTCTACACCATTGTCATACTCTTTTGATTACCATCCTATATAATAAAAGGGTAATATGCAAATTGACCCTAATGGCATATGACCAGAACAACTGCTGGACCAGTCATTATGAGGTACACTGACCACCTCTTGGTCTCTTTCCCTAGCCAGCATGCTCTGATCACCTGATGGCCACCTGCTATGGGGCCAGTGAGCTGACAGGAATAGCCGAACTCTTGGTCCCTTCCCCTGGCCGTCAGAGACTGATCACCCTATGGCGAATGGGAATTAGGGATGGGTGGTGGTGGGGGGCAGGGCCAGCTACATACAGCTGGTGAAGATGGCCCTGATCACAGGCCAGTCCCAGGGACTGTACCCATGCATGAATTTCATGCACCAGGCCTCTAGTAGGTTTATAATAAGACTAGAAATCAAGCAGTCCTTGATTTTAACTGGCCAAATAAAGCATGTTTGTTAGTCTTAAAATATTCTTTTTTCACTTTCAAAGTTGTTTCAGATATTCCATCTCCTTTGCCTTTCCATACAAATTTAAAAATCAGTTTTCAAGTATCTTTACAAAAAGCCTATCACATTTTTGAATTGGATTGTATTTAAACTATGGGTTAACTTGGGGAGAATTAACATCTTAATGATATTGAATTGTCAAAGCCATGCACATAGTATATATACCATTTGTTTATATTTAATCTTCCGGAGCAATTACAGGATTTTGTTTTTTTGTTTTTTTACATCTTTTGTAAGATTCATCCTGAGGTATTTAAAGTCTTTATACAACTATTAATTGTAAAACTATTGTTCATAGTATATAAAAATATGGAAGCATGGAAAAGATTGACGAATCTCAGAGGGAAGGCAAGATTGGGTGGGGTAGGAGGGGACAGATTAACCAGGGAATTATTTATATGTACCAATATAGTAGAGGCCCAGTACACAGATTCATGCACCAGTGGGGTTCCTTGGCCTGTCCTGTGGAAATTGGGCTGAAACTGGCTTTCTGACACTCCCTGAGGAGTCCCGGACTGCGAGAGGGCACAGGCCAGGCTGAGGGACCCTACTGGTGCATTATCAGGGGGCTGGGGAGGGACTGTGGGAGGGCTCCAGGGCATGTCCGGTCTGTCTTGCACAGTCCCCCTTAGATGGACCCCAGCAGCAAGCTAACCTACCGGTCAAAACATCTTCTCCTTGGTGATCAGTGTGTGTTATAGCGAACAATCGAATCATTGGACACTTAGCATATTAGGCTTTTAGATATAGGATTAGAGGCCTGGTGCATGAAATCATGCACGGGGTGGGGGGGAGTTGTCTCTCAGCCCAGCCTGCACCCTCTTCAATCTGGGACCCCTTGAGGGATGTCCAACCACCTGTTTAGCCCCGATCCCACTGGGATCAAATGTAAATGGGCAGTTGGACAGCCCTCTCTCAATCCAGGATGCTGGCCCCCAACTGCTCACCTGCCTCTGCCTGATTGCCCCTAACTGCTTCTGCCTGTCAGCCTGATCACCCCCTAACCACTACCCTGCCAGCCTGATTGTTGCCTAAGTGTTCCCCAGCTGGTCCGATTGCCCTTAACTGCCCTCCACTACTGGCCTGGTCACCTCTAACTCTCTCCCCTGCCAGTCTGGTTTCTCCTAACTGTCCTTCCCTGCAGGCTGGTTGCCCTGAACTTCTCTCCCCTGCTGGCCTGGTCACCCTTAACTGCCCTCCCCTGCTGGCCTAGTCACCCCTAACTGTCCTCTCCTACAGGCCTTGTCCTCCCAACTGCCCTCCCCTACAAGCCTGAGTCCCCTGCACCAATTGTCCTTCCCTGCAGACCTGGTACCCCCCACCCCCCCAGCTACCCTCTCCTGCTGGCCTGATCTTTTCCAACAGCCCTCCTCTGCTGGCCTGGTCACCTCTAACTGTCCTCCCCTGCTGGCCTGGTTTCCCCCAACTGCCCTCCTCTGCTGGCCTGGTCACCCCCAGTTGCCCTCCTCTGCTGGCCAGGTCATCCCTAAGTGCCCACAACTGCCCTCCCCTGCTGACCATCTTGTGGCGGCCATCTTGTGTCCACATGGGGGAAGCCATCTTGTGTCTTGGAGTGATGGTCAATTTGCATATTACTCTTTTATTAGATAGGAGGATATACATAATCCAGGGAAAGAGACAATAGTGTGGTGAAGACTTGGGAAGGAAGGAAGTAGAGGGGGTCAATGGATAGAATAAAAGGGGGCATTTCTAATACTTTCAACAATAAAGATAAATTGAAAAATATATATGTAATTGATTTTTATAAATGATAATATACTTATAACCTTGCTAAATTCATTAGTTTTAGTAACTCTTTTGTAGGGTACAGTGGATATTTTTTGGAGATTAACATCACCTGTGAAGAAAGACAGTGTCCAATCTAGATTAATTTTGTTTTATTATTATTTTATTTCTTAATGCATTCATGAAGACACATTTTGTAAAAATCACAGGAAGTAGTGAATACTCCTACCTCCACCATGAAGATTCTATGTCCCCCACTTACTAACTGTTAATCATGAAAGTCAGATATGAGAGCATGTTCAACATCACTCAAATGTCATTTAGTGTATTTTAAATATATAAAAATATTCCATGATATACATTGTAAAAATTATGATAGAGAATCTGGAAGGAAATTACAATGTAGTCTTTTGGAAACAGTAAGGTTGCCCACTCTTGCTGAAATATTTTTTTGCATTAAGTTAGTTTAAATGATCTTATTTTTCATTGCAAGTACTACTGGCTGTTTGTTAATGGCATTAACTTACATGGACAATGAGCTACACAATTGGTATTATCAAATTAAAAGATTTGGTTCTTCTGAGTCAAGAGGATAGTAAATGGAGACACAAATTTCTTAATTTATCTAAATAAGTTCATTAGCCAACTATAAAGTATAAGTAAATTGTTTCAGCTGGGTATTTTGCTTAGTTTTAACATGATATATTCACTCAATTTTAAAAAGCAGTCATAATAGTACCGTGCTTACAACTTCAGACAGAGTCACATAATTGAGTTTACAATTTGGATCCAAAATGCAAAATAAAGCCTACTGGATTGTTGTTAATCCTCACTCGATGATATGTTTCCATTGATTTTTAGAGAAAGTGGAAAGACAGGGTAGGGAGGGAAAGAGACAGAAACATCGATGTGAGAAAGACACATTGGTTGCCTCCTGCAAGCACTCAGACCTGGGCGAGGATTGAGTCTGCCCTTGACCAAAATCAAACCTGAGATGCTTCAGTCCACTGAGCCAAACCAGTTAGGACTGATACCATTTTCCAAAGACCAAGCATGCTATTCCTGATGACCACCCCTGGACATTCAGGTTTATCCAATAATACATTTCTGTAGTATATAAGAGTGTTTTGAGTGTGGAGTTTCTGTTACTCAGAATTGAAACCATTAAATACTGATTCAGTATTATTAGCTTTCTTTTACAGAAGAAAGAAATGATGATTAGAGAAAATAAGTAAGTTGTTCAGGGTCCCATGGAGTAAAGATATGAACTAAGGTCTTTCTGCCTACAATGTCTAGGCTTCCTCCCTACCCCTATTTATCTATTTAAAAGAACTCTTTCCCCATTCTTGTTATTAACACTATGTTCTTCATTCCTGCTATTTCTTTTTGCTTGCCTTTTTCTCAGAGGAAGACGTGTTCCTCAGCCTATCGTTGGCTAGGATAGCCTCTCCCCTAATGATCTTGCTCTTTATCCTCCCTGCGCTCTTTGGGACTTAGCTCTATCAATCATCCAGGCTCTGAAATTATCAGTGTCTTCTATTCCCTTCAGCATATAGATAAATTCAAGTCATACCTGAAATAACCTTCATCCTTTGTCTTTTTCTTAGAAAGAGGAAGGAAGAGAAGAATTGATGTAAAAGAGTAACATCCATTAATTGCCTCCTGACCAGGAATCAAACTGCCACCTTTTCGTGTACGGGACAAAGCTCCAACCGAGTCACAACAGCTAGAGCCATCCTTCCTCTTGATTTGACACCATAATCCAAAGGTCCAAACTGATATAATAAAAAGTTTGCTAGGACTGCAGAGAAGCTTGTTATCTGCCCCTCGGACATGAGTGGAATGAAATATAGAGGATGGAGCTCATTGTAGCCATTTGGCCACAGTATGGAATTTGAGAATGGAGCCTAAGTAGCACGAAGCAGAGTGGAGAGATGGATCGAAGTCCTCTCTTGAGGACATGCTGGTGTTTGAGCCCTATATCCAGCTGTACTTGAAACCAGTGTACTATAAACTTTTCCGAGACAAGAGCCAGTAAATCCTCCTTTTCTGCTATGATTTTTTATTTGGGTTTCACCAGTTTAAATTGGGTGTTCTTTCTTTCTTTCTTTTTTAAATATATTTTATTGATTTTTTACAGAGCGGAAGGGAAAGGGATAGAAAGTCAGAAACATCGATGAGAGAGAGACATCGATCAGCCGCCTCTTGCACGTCCCCTACTGGGGATGTGCCCGCAGCCAAGGTACATGCCCTTGCTGGAATCGAACCCGGGACCCTTCAGTCTGCAGTCCGACGCTCTATCCACTGAGCCAAACCGGTCTCGGCTATTGGGTATTCTTTCTTTTGCAATTGAAACAATGCAACCCCCCCCCAACATCTGTATTTTACAGTGCACATATAAATGCATACACATGCATGCACAGGAAAAATTCTGGAACCATTCATTTCAAAGTAGTAGGCGAGTTCATTTCTAGGGAAATTGGGATTGTTGTGGTGGAAGAGATATTTGGGAAGGAATTTTTTTGTTATCATTATTGTTAGACTGCTTTGCAACAAGAATACGTATCTTGTGAAATTAAAAAAACAAACACCAAACATAAAGACAACACTATGCCTCCAATTCCACCATCCCCTCTCAACAACTACCACAACAACTTTTATTGGACTGATGATGAATGTCCTTGTTTGATATTCAGGATCTGTAACAGTGTAGCTAAAACGCTTCTCTCTCTTCTTTCCCTTTTCTACAATGGGCCATTAGTCTTCCCGGAGGCTGTAAAACTGGGGCTTTTGAACTCACCTTGCAAATCAATAATGATGTTTATAATTATTATTTACTGGCAATAGCAATTAATATCTCAAAATACTTTTTCATGCTTACTCTAGTTAATGAGGAGTTGCTGGCTCTAGCTAATGAGGGGTTGTTGAACCAATATATCCTTCGCAAATAAGAAACCAAGGCAAAAGCTAATTGAGTGGTTTGTCAAAACTTGTGGAATAAAACAGATAGTGATGGGACTCATGTCTTTTGATTCTCAGCTGATGGGCTTCCCGTGATTTGCTGCTGGGGCAGGCTTTGGGAACTCCATTTTGGGCTCACGATGTGGTGCTAAATTGAATTTGGCTCCCTCCCTGGGCTGAGAAGAACTCTGTTTAACACACGATGCCTTTTTCCTCTGTCATATTTGTTTTCAGATGTAAGCTGATTGTAAGTATTTAAATGCCCTGATAATATGGAACAGAACCGGTTAAACAGTTTAGTGTCTGTTACACGGACGTGGATTTCCAACAAGGGATGCTCCGGAGGCAAGGTGTTCACTACATGTTCTAGGAATAAAATGCAATTTGTTCCATCTCAACAAGAGAACTGCCAACACTACCAGCTGATCTGATCTGGGGAGCCTGTCTCATCAGAAACTGTGAACAGGCTTGTCACCAGGTGGCGCAGTGTTACTATTTAGGCGTGGAGAGAGGCGCTCTCACCTGAGTCTTCTCAGACTGTCTATATTAAGGCGCGATCCTGGCTTGCGAGCTAAAAGCTCTCTCTGCCGCACTGATTCTAGAGAATGAGGATTCAGCCTTGCTTTGAAGCCACTCAGTAAGGTGAAAAAGTTAAATCCTCTGAACTCATTAATTTATTTTTTCTTGTTGCTGGAAAGTGCTATATTGTGGGCTATAATCATGGCTGATAATTCAAATACGAAAAGCAATTTTGACAAATTCTATTACAACTTTATAAAAACAGGAGCCGACAAAAGCATTTTAAGAGAAAAAAGTTTTGGACTACATGAAAATAGGCCTCAGGCTAAGAAATCTTTTGCTCAAATAAGGGAAATAAAAGCATTGATATTAGGAATATGATCATATAATGCTTTACCTTCTGCCCTCCGCCTGAAGAATCAAAGTAGAACAGAGACAGAATCGTGTTTCACTTCTTAAGAGTGACTGAAGTCACAGGGAGAGAAAACAAACGAACATCAACGAATGGGCCGTTAACAGTTTAAAAAGCTGGTCCCCAAAATGAAGTAATTCCAAATGCCCCGCAAATTGAGAGCCACAGTGGAGATTCCTCAGGGGAGAAGACAGCCTTCCCTTCCTTGAGTGTGTTGGGGAGACAAGGGGGTGAAGATTGCTTGTTAAATTGCAAATCAGATTCTTGGGTTTACTTTCTACCACCGGGAACTACCTGGTTCTACGAGAGTGAAAGGTGAATTTTCTTGGACACATCAGAGCCATAAATGGAGTTCTGGGATTCACCTGGGGAGATGTATCATCTGTCCTCCTATAGAATCTAAGATGTGCCCCGTGTTTAAAATTAGCATAAATTGAGGAGGGACTGGCGATGAGAGCAAACACGTTGTACAAATGGAAGAACGCGGTCCCGAAATGCTCCACCACAGACTCATTTATGTCACAATATTGTAAAGTGAAGGGTACCTGCTATGTGCCACACCAAGATGTTGTTTTTGTTGTTTTTCTCTGGGCCCTTTCCAGTCAAGGCCACCCCCAGGCTGGCAGAGGGAGGTCCAGCATGTGTGAAGGGGCTCTCTCCCTGGCCTCCCAACCCGTGCAGCCATGGTGGCCAGTTTCTCAAGTGTGGGAGCCTGTTGCCCGGCTGCAGTCCCAGACCAGAGCTAATACCTTCGAGACCCCTGAGTTCTACCTGCAGGGAGCCTGGAGGCGAGGTTCTCCCGGACCTGGGGGCGTGGTCCAGAGCCCCGGGGGGGGGGGGGGAGCCTGGCCCCGCCCAGGGAGGGGGCGGAGCCTCTCCCAGGCTTTGCCCCGCTGGTCCCGGGGCTGCACGTGACTCGCGGCCCCGCCTCCCGTCCCCTCTGCAACGCCAGCTCGGCAGGCGCGGGGCGTGAGTCTCGAGTGAGACCCGCCAGCCTCCAACTCCGCAGCGCCCGAGCCCGAGCGCGGCGGGCAGCAACTTTCTCCCCGGAGCGGCCGCGGCGGCGGCTGCTGCTGCCGTGGCATCCGGAGCGGGCATCGGCCCGAGGAAGGCGGCGGCGGCGGCGGTCGCTCCTACCCGCTCAGGCTTGTCTAGCCCTCCGAGACCGCCGGCCCGCGGAGCCTCGACCTCCCCCCCGCTCCCCCCGGGCAGCCCCGGGCTCCTGCCGCCCTATGTCCCGCAAGGCGAGCGAGAATGTGGAGTACACGCTGCGGAGTCTGAGCAGCCTCCAGGGCGAGCGGCGCAGGAAGCAGCAGGAGCCGGACGCGGCGAGCGCGGCCGGGGAGCGCAGCCTCCTGGCGGCCGCCGAGTCGAGCAGCAGCCTGCAGAGCGCGGGCGCGGGCGGCGGCGTCGGGGACCTGGAGCGCGCGGCGCGGCAGCAGTTCCAGCGGGACGAGACCCCCGCCTTCGTGTACGTGGTGGCGGTCTTCTCCGCGCTGGGCGGCTTCCTGTTCGGCTATGACACCGGCGTGGTGTCGGGGGCCATGCTGCTGCTCAAGCGGCAGCTCAGCCTGGACGCGCTGTGGCAGGAGCTGCTGGTGTCCAGCACGGTGGGGGCGGCCGCCGTCTCGGCGCTGGCCGGCGGGGCCCTGAACGGCGTCTTCGGCCGCCGCGCCTCCATCCTGCTGGCCAGTGCCCTCTTCACCGCCGGCTCCGCGGTGCTGGCGGCGGCCAACAACAAGGAGACCTTGCTCGCCGGCCGCCTGGTCGTAGGGCTTGGCATCGGTGAGTTGGGGGGGTCTGGGAAGGCACCTGGAGGGGCCCCTGGCGTCTCCGCTCGTGGCCCTGGCCGCTGCGTTGTTTCTGGGGTCTCCGTGGGGTCTTGCCAGGTCGGAGGGTATGCCCTCCACTTCTCTTGCCCCAAGAAAGCCCGTCTGTTAGTTCTGCCTGGAAGGCTCTCTCGGGTGGTGGGTGGTGGGAGGTGGGAGGGGGGTGGTGGGAGGGGGGTGGTAGGTGGGTTGATGCAGCCCCTCTCCCCTCCCAGCCCACGTAGCATCTAGACTCATCAACGAAAAAGTGAATCCGCGTGACTGTTGCCTCCCAGAGCACTGCCAGGACCCCGCTCATCACCAGCTTTCCCCTTGATCCAGCCAAACCTGAGGCCGAGCCACAGCTCCTCAGGGAGGGTCTCTGCTCTCCTGCGTTGTCTTGCTTTGTTTCTCCACTGCTAGCTGCTTTCCTTTTCTGGGGCTCCAAACTCCGAACCCAGTCAGCCTTAAAGTCACAGCAAGCTAATTTTAAAGTTAAGTAATTCTGGACTCAAAAACTATTCTTTGCTACCCCCCCCCCCCTTCTCTTTCCTTCTCTAGTCATTTATCTCTAGGTGGAGTATGGCTTTTCTCTTCTTGCTTTTATTATTTTGGATAGCCTTTTGCTTTCATCTTTTCCCCAAATGGATTCGTTGCTCCTCTTGTTTTTCTAACTTTTCCTTTAAACTCGTATTCACCCATTCTCTTTGTTTTGCCTCTCCTGCCTTCCTGCTGGGAACCAAAATGATCTATTAAAGGTCATGTTCAACTTTCCTACATTTATTTAGGAGCTACTCCCTCTGTAGATAAATGCCCAGCAAGAAATTCGCAATGTACTTCTAAAGTGAGGGACTGCGGTTCCCCTGGCATTGATTTTTCACCCTGGTCGCTGAGCAGGGGGAAGTACAAACGTGGAGTTCTTGGCAGACAAGCTATTTGGAATGTGGTCAGTATTATTAGAAAGCACTTTTGAGGGAAAGTGGGGGGTTGAGACTTCCGTCTCACCCGGAGTGTTTCTAAGACACACCGCTGATGCTTTTCAGATGTTGCATTCCATAATTCAGTTTTAGGTTTTGTCCCCTTTGGGGTGCGTTTGATGTTTTTCTTCCCGGTGGCGGGGCTTGATGAAAGCCCTTCCAACCTGGGGTTCCTGATGATCTGCCCTTTCACCACTTGTTTGACATTTGTGCTTTTCATCCCTTCTCTGTAGGCTCTGAGGGGAAGCGAGCCCATTTAGACAACAACTCCGCATGAACTGTGGGCCTGAACCCCAGTGCCCTCCACTTTATGTCCCAAAGCTGTCATTACTGACCCCCCTGAGTTCCTTGTACTGTTAATTAGTGAAGCCAGGCAAGACTCTCAGTAAAATGTTAAGTCGGCACATTGAAGCCCAATATGACCCAAGTAGAGCTGAAGTGAAACCTCTTTTATAGGAACCACCTGTGCCTTCGACAAATAACCTGGCATTAAAGTCAAGTGATCAGGATTCTTTTTCTCAGCATTCTCTGCTTGGGACACCCAGATCATCTTTTTGTTTGTTTCCTCTGGCGTAGACATAACTATTTTAGGTAGCAAGATAATCTTCAGTGGGACTGACTCTTATTTGTGATTTTGAGATTGAATAATGTTTTGCAGAGATCTCTCAATGAAGCTTCCTAGTGCTTCCCGATGGCAAGTCCTGGGCATTTGGATATTACGTTAACTCTTGTATCTGAGCAGAGAGAGACCATTGGAAGGACATAAGAAGAGCAGATGCCCAGCCAGCATGGCTCAGTGGTTGAGCATGGACCTATGAATCAGGAGATCACCGTTCCATTCCTCGTCAGGGCATGTGCCGGGGTTGGGGCTTGATCCTTAGTGTGGGGCGTGCAGGAGGCAGCGATGAGTGATTCTCATCATTGGTGTTTCTTTCTCTTCCTCTTTGAAATCAGTAAAAGTATATTGAAAAGAAGAGCAGATATTCAGTAATTAGATGCCCTTTGGATAGGTCATAAAAAGTTATCTCTGGCGATACTTCTTACTATGGGCATGGACCCAGTTTAAATTCTTCCAGGGAGAGCTACGTTTTCTCTTGAATCCTTGGGATCTCAACTGCCTTCAGCACAAAATAATCGTGTGCCCAAGTGGTTCATTTTGGGGAGGCTGTTCTGAACCCCTTCAACACAATTTGCTCCCCCCCCCAAATATATTTAAAAAATTGTATTTTACAGGGTAATCTTATTTTTTATGTCCTTTACAATGACATGTTGTTTAAGAATTTTGTACTTATAATCAAAGTTTTTAGGTGTGATTGGGTACACCAGGATCAAAGGGATTTGAGTGCAATTTTCCTTTATTTGATAGTTATCTGGGATCTTGTATCTCTGATGTATAACACACACCATAAGTTGTCAAGAAAGAGCAAATTAAAATAGCTTAGTCCTGTTATCAGATAACCCAAAAAGCAAGCAGTTTAGCCTTTTCTCCATGGTGTTTGCATTTACTTCATTGCTCCTTTTAAACATTATATAGTGTCTGTGTACGGAATGTCAGGAAGTCCCTAAATATATATATTCACCAATATTCAAAACCTTTACTGAGAATTGACATATTTCTATATACAGCACTGGGTTTGTTGAATTAATTTTAGATTTACATCAGTTTCTCCTGTCAATCTCTGTCCCAAGGCTCCCTCTACTGGAACACAATTTGTAGCTGCATATTGCATCTTGTAATTAGTATGGTATAGCCTGTTGAGTAATTCTTTTAGATATTTCACATTTTCTTCCCCAAATGACACTTTGAATTATTCTTTAATGCAACCCAAATGTAAACTCTTTTGTTTTATCAAAAACATCATGCAATTATGCATTAAGGTACAAAAGATTCATTTAAGATAAGCATAGTTATCCAGAATTAGTGAGATTTTTAAATAACCAACTAATGCTTGCTTTTTTGCAATTCAAGTTTTTTTTTGTTTTTTGTTTTGCTGTTTTTTTTGTTTGTTTGTTTGTTTTTGTAATCCTCCTTCCCTCAATTTCTTTCTTTCATTTTCAACTTCTCTTAAAGCAGGATTTCTGTTTGGGTTTATGGTGGCATGAAACTGATGTGTAAAGTAAAACATCGCTTGATTTCCTTTATTTTCTTGTTTCATACACATTAACAGTTTACATGCACTACCCTCCCCCCTTTTCTTTCTGGTGGCTTGACATTGCAGAATCATAATGAGGATTATGACCTACTTGTGTTTGTCTAGTAGTATTGCAACACCCTCCTCGAGTGAGCTGTCAGTGAAATGACGGAAGTCTGTTCACGTGAATTCTATGAAGTTATTCCTGTGACTTCTGTATAAAACACTTCTTTTCCATCCACTCACCTTTCCCTCTTCAGTATTTTAAGCCCTAAGTAAGAATACAGTCTAAGGTGAATGATTTCACACTGATGTCCTTGGCTTTAACACCTCTAATGATGTAGAACCTGCTGATAGACTTCAAATAGCAAGCAGTCTTGTTATTTTACCAAAAAAAAAGCACAGGAGATATTTCCTTTTTTTTTTTTTTTCTCGTCCAACTTGGATTGCTTTACATATCTGTCCTATCTACAACTCTTCATTCCTTTTCATTTATTTGTTGTTTATTCTTCACTGTTGACCATGTTACAGATGTTTCTCATTTCCCACCTTTCCCCCCCTTCACCCAAGCCTTGCCTCATCCAAGGCCTTCCTCACACTATTGTCCATGAGTTACGTATATATGCATATATATTCTTTGGTCTCTTTCTGTCCCCTCCATCCCACTGAGATCTGTTGTTATGTTCCACGTACCTATGTTTCTGACATATTTTGTCAGTTTATTTTGTTTATTAGATTCCAAATATAAGTGAGATCATGTGATATTTGTCTTTCTCTGTCTGGCTTTTTTTGCTTAACATAATAGTTTCCAGGTCTATCCAGGCTGTTTCAAAGGCTAAGAATTTTTTTTTACAGCCGCATAGTATTCCACCGTGTATGTATGTGAATGTACCACAGCTTTATAATCCATTCATCTACTGATGGGCACTTGATCTATTTCCAGATCTTAGCTATTGTAAATAAAGCTGCTCTGAACATAGAAGTGCATATATTCTTTCTAATTGGTGTTTCTGGATTCTTAGATATATTCCCAGAAGTGGGATTCTTTTCATTTCTTTACCGCCCCCCCCCCCCCTTTTTTTCTCAGAGTCAATAGCAGCAATACTTCTAAAAAGAAAAGTTCCATTGTGATTAGGAAAACCTGTACTCACCAGAAAACCTCAAAACCTCATTTCCACATTTAAAATGTAATTTCTTCGAATGTAGAGAGAGAGAGAAATAGCCAAGTTCTGTAGATATTCTAAATAGGGAGTACTGCATGTTTTATACTTGGCATTTTATTAAATACTAGGGACCCGGTAAACAAAATTCTTACACGGGGGGCGGGGAGGGGGTAATGTCCCTTAGCCCAGCCTGCACCCTCTCCAATCTGGGACCCCTCAAGGTATGTCCGACTGCCAGTCTAGGCCTGATCCTGGTAGGATCAGGCCTGAACGGGCAGTTGGACATCCTTCTCACAATCCAGGACTGCTGGCTCCAAACTGCTCACCTGCCTGCCTCCCTGATTGCCCCTAACCGCTTCTGCCTGCCACCCTGATCACCCGCTAACCATTACCCTGCCAGCCTAATTGATGTTTAACTGCTCCCCTGCCAGCCTATTTGCCCCCAACTTCCCTCCTCTGCTGGTCTGGTCACCCCTAACTGCCCTCCCCTGCAGGCTTGATTGCCCCCAATTGCCCTCCCTTGCAGGCCTGGTCCCTCCCAACTGCCCTCCCCTGCTGGCCTGATTGCCTCCAACTGCCCTCCCTTGCAGGGCCTGTAACCTCCCAACAGCCCTCCCCTACTGGCCATCTTGTGGCCATCTGGTGTCCACATGGAGGCAGTATCTTTCACCACATGGAGGCAGCCCTCTTGTGTGTTGGAGTGATGGTCAATCTGCAAATTACTCTTTTATTAGATAGGATAAAGGCCTGGTGCATGGGTGGGGGCCAGCTGGTTTGCCCTGAAGAGTGTCCCAGATCAGGGTGGGGGTTCCCTTGGGGTGAGGGGCAGCCTGGGCGAGGGGCCTGTGGAAATTTGCAGGCTGGCCACACCCCCCAGCAGCCCAAGCAGAGGCCATGGTATGTGGGATTAATCTATGTCTACAATTGAAACTTTGTAGCCAGGAGCAGAGCCAAGCCTTCTGCTTGCTCCAGGGTGGCAGCCATTTCTTTTTGAAACATTGTAGCCTAGAATGGAGACCTAGGCCAGCAACAGCAGATTGAAAGTGTTGCCAGGAAAATCCAAGCCTCTGTTCTCTCCAGCTCAGTGGCTGCTGCCATTTCTGTATCTTTATACTTGAAACTTTGTAACATTGAGTGGAGGCCTAGGGAAGCAGAAAGCTTGGCTTCCTCTGTTGCCAGGGAAACCCAAGCCTTCTACCTGCTCTCAGTGGCGGTAGCCATCTTGGTTGGGGTTTATTTGCATAACTTGCTCCCGATTGGCTGGTGGGCATGGCTGTGGGCATGGCTTGTGGGTGTGGTGAAGGTACAGGTCAATTTGCATATTACTATTTTATTAGATAGGACTAGTGGCCTGGTGTATGAAATTCGTGCACGGCGGAGATGGAGGGGGAGTGTCCCTTAGCCTGGCCTGCATCCTCTCTAATCTGGGACCCATGTGGGATCGGGTCTGAACTGGCAGTCGGACAACCTCTTCTCAATCTGGGACTACTGGCTCCTAACTGCTCACCTGCCTTCCTGCTTGATCTCCCATAACCACTCTGCCTACTGGTCTGCTTGCCCCCAACTGCACCCCCCTGCCAGCCTGATTACCCCCAACTGCCCTCCCCTTATGGCCTGATCACCTGTAACCACCTCTGCCTTGGCCCCCACCACCATGGTTTTGTCTGGAAGGACATCTGGAATGTCTGTCTCATGGTCTAATTAGCATATTACCCTTTTATTAATATAGATAGGATATGAAATACTGCCATAACTATAACATATCTACCAGTATTACCTATGAGAATATGTACTTCATGAGATAGGAAGGCACCTAATACATTACATTGTATATGTTGTGAGTAGTAGGAAATACAGTATTTGTAGCAATAATATAAACCCTGTGACTTCTCTTCCTGATCTGGGAATGGTTCTCAGGTCTTTGAACATTTCCTGGCCCCTAATGTATTTTATTTTATTTTTTTTGTCATTCAGTGTAATTTATTTTCTGTTTATTACATATGATTTGAGGTCTTTAATTTCTAACCACCAAAGATTCAAAGGACTATTTTTTCCATGAATTTTAACATTAACATTAGTGAATTCATGTATTCATGTGTTTTTATTGTAAATATCTGAATTATTCACATTGTCATAGATCCTGAACTCTTAAGCGTGGACCATGCACAGGCTGGCAGCAACCCAGGAAGCCACTCTGCAAGCAAACCGACACTCTGTATAAGGAGAAAAGTCATAGCATAACATTTAATGTCCGACTTCAATTCATATACTATCGGGGACTCAACTGCTTGGTTGGTGATGGGGTTGATTATTGGGAGGATTATTCCTGAAATAATTAAGGAAAGGGGGGTGATCCTTCAGCCCAACCTGCCCCCTCAATGGGGCCAATGGCCGGCTCTGCCCCGGCCGCCTCGGCCCCGCCCCCCAGCCCTGGCCTTAGCCCCGTGGCAACCGCTCACGTGCCTCGGTGACCGCCCAGCCCTGGAGGCACCTGGCACTCTCGGCCTCTCACGTGCCGCCTTGGCCCTGCCCCCTGCTCCTGATTGGCTGGTAGCATAGTGAAGGTATGGTAATTTGCATGTTTCTCTTCTATTAGATAGGATTAGAGGCCCGATGAATGAAATTCTGCAAGGGGCTTGGCCCTTCCAGCAGCCCCAGCTTTGTCTGGAAGGTTGTTTGGCTGTTCAATCTAATTAGCATATTACACTTTTATTATAGAAGGTTAGCACCACTGTTTGGAATGGTGTGGTCTGGAATACCTGTCAAAGCCACATGACAAAGGAGCCTCACTTCACAGCCAGGCTGAACAGGGTCAGGGGATCACCGGTGCCTCCAGGGTGGAGGCATCATCTCAGCAGTGACTCTGGAGGAAGAATGTGAATTGACAATGGAATCGGCTGCCTATGCCCTGGAAATGATAATGTCTAACATTTGCTCTTTACTACTCTGTGTCAGGCACTCTTCTAAACATTTTGCCTCTATTTACATAGAGGGGGTGGATTCCCATGGAATACAGTGGGGCCTCCTGGAATTAGACAACACAGATACTGTCCATGATGTAGCAACTAAACTAAAAAAAAAAAAAAAACCCACAAAAACCTATTTCTGCTTTTCCTTTCTGTCATGATGTTCTATCTGCTTGGAATGTGCTTTTCTGTAACATTCTCTCTACCCATCCCTCAGTCATTTACTGAGTGATGATTTAGTTGGGCACTGGAGAGACAAGGATAAAAATAGTCCCTGGTCTTAAAAGACCTAAGTCTGCTGGGGAAAGACAAACATGAGGTTGTTAACCTACCATAGAATCATCAAAGGATGTGTACTCATCCTTCCAGGCCTTGCTTTATCAGGAAAGCTTTCTCAGTGGGCCCTGCTGGATGTTGGCACTTTCTCTGAACCACACACTCAGGACATTTAACTGCAGTTTGTGTTTCAGTGGATCTTTTTGGCCATGACTCATCTCCCTGGTAGACCAGGAGTTGACAGGGTTACCTAGTTTGACAGTACAGTTAAGCCTTGTTTGTTGAATGTCTCGCATTTCTAATAGTTTGTTTCTCTTCTGAGTTGTTCACAGAAAAATGGTCTGTTGTGGAACCAAACTTTGGTGTTGACACACCTTTCAAGCTGATACAGCAGTATGGCAAAAAGGGTCTCTTAAGCAACAAAGGAGAGAAGGCTTTTGTTGCTGGCAAAAGAAAGCACATTTTCAAACAAGGACACCATCAGGAGTGCTCATGTTCTAAGGGTGTGAAAGAAACTCATCACAGTTGAAGAAATAGAAAAACTATTGTTTTGGCTAAAAGCCGTTAGCCAGGGTCAGCCATTTTGGAGACGTTGGTATATGAACAAGCAAAGATGACGCATGTTGACCTGAAAGCACTCTTGACCGAATGCTATTTAAGGCTAATGCGGGGGGGGGGGGGGGGGGGGTGGTGTTCGAAAAATTTAAGAAAAGTGTTTATACATTAAACAGTATATTAGACGTGCTGTATATAAGAAAGGTTAAAACAGGAATCATTTGGAGGTCTGGAATGGATTAATTCAATTTACATTATTTCTAATGGGGAAAATGATTAGGTTTTCGGACAAATTGCTTCTCAAACAGCCTTCTGGATGAATTAAGTTTGAGAACTGAGGTTCCACTGTAATATTTATGTCCTCTCACTGTATTTACTACCCTACTAGCAACACTAATAAAAGAGAAACATGCAAATTGACTGTCCCTCCACTACACCCACCAGCCAATCAGCAGTGAGAATGAAAATTAACCCAACAAAGATGGTGGCAGCCATGGAGCTGGAGCAAGCAGGAGGCTTGGGTTGCCCCCCAGCAATGGAGGAAGCCAAGCTTCCTGGCCACCCTGGCAACTGCTCAAGGAGGGCCTGGGGGCCTGGGCCACTGGGAGGTGTGGTCAGCCTGAAAATGGCCCTAGGCCCCTCACCTAGCCTGGCCATACTCCCATGGGGTGAGGGTCCCTGCTTGGGGCATGGTCAGCCTGCAAA
Organism: Antrozous pallidus; assembly: GCA_027563665.1. Classification (NCBI taxonomy): domain Eukaryota; kingdom Metazoa; phylum Chordata; class Mammalia; order Chiroptera; family Vespertilionidae; genus Antrozous; species Antrozous pallidus. Next base: position 77,390,362 of record CM050513.1, read on the forward strand.
TAGCCAGGCACCCCAGTGGGAACCCCACTATGAAGGGGGTGTGGCCCGCTTTAAAACAGCCCTCACCGAGGCTGGCCATACCCCCCCCCCCAAGGAGTCATCACCTCATGGGGGCGTGGCCAGCCTTCAAGCAACCACAGACCCCTCGCCCAGGCTGCCCTATATCCCAAGGGGACCCCCACCCTGAGTGGGACACCCTTCAGGGCAAGCCAGCCGGCTCCCACCCATGCACCAGGCCTCTATAGCCTATCTAATAAAAGAATAATATGCGAATTGACTGTGCCTCCGATTAAGCCACTCCCATCAGCCAATCAGAAGCAAATTATGCAAATAAACCCCAAACAAGATGGCTGCCGCCATTAGAACAGGAGGGAGGCTTGGGTTTCCCTGGCAACAAAGAAAGCCAAACTTTCCTCCTGCTGTTGCTGGCCTAGGCCTCCACTCAGTGCTACAAAGTTTCAATTATAGAAGATACATAATCTGAACAGACATGGCAGCAGCAGCCATGGAGCTGGAGAGAGAAGAAGCTAGGGTTGCCATTGCAATGAAGGAAGCCAAATTTCTGCATCCCTAGCCTAGGCCTCCACTCTAGGTTACAAAGTTTCAAACAGAAATGGCTGTTGCCACAGAGCGAGCAGAAGACTTGGCTCTGCTCCAGGCTACAAAGTTTCAATTGTAGAACATAAATTAACCTCAGATCCCAGGGCCTCTGCTTGGGTCGCTGGGGGCCATGACTGGCCTGGAAACCACCATAGGCCTCTTACCCAGGCCTCCCCACATTCCAAGGGAACTCCCATCCTGATCCAGGACACCCTCAGGGCAAACCAGCTGGTCCCCACCCATGCACCAGGCCTCTCTCCTATCTAATAAAAGAGTAATACGCAGATTGACCATATTCCAACACACAAAAGGGCTGCCCCCATGTGGTCAAAGATCCTGCCCCAATATGGACACAAGATGGCCACCACAAGATGGCCAGCAGGGGAGGACAGTGGGAGGTTCCAGGATTGGAAGGGAGGGAAGTTGGGAGGGACCAGGGCTGCAAAAGAGGGCAGTTGGGGGTGACCAGCCCAGCAGAGGATGGAAGTTCTGGGCAAATAGGCTGGCAGGGGAGCAGTTAGACATCAATTAGGCTGGCAGGGTAGTGGTTAGGGGGGTGATCAGGCTGGCAGGTAGAAGCGGTTAGGGGCAATCAGGGAGGCAGGCAGGTGAGCAGTTTGGAGCTAGAAGTCCTGGATTGTGAGAAGGATGTTGCCACATGTGCCACCTGGTAGGATTGGGCCTAAATGGGCAGTCAGATATCCCTTGAGGTTTCCCAGATTAGAGAGGGTGCAGCCTGGGCTGAAGGACACCCCCTTCCCGCTCCCCCCACCCCTTGTACGAATTCCGTGCACTGGGCCTCTAGTATACTAATAAAAGGGTAATATGCTAATTAGACTAGGAGACCTTCCAGGAGGCCTTCTGAACAAAGCCATGGTGGTGGGGCTGAGGTAAAGTCAGAGGCCAAGAGGGGAGGGCAGTTGTGGGTGATCAGGCCAGGTTGGGATGGCAGTTGTGGGTGATCATGCTGGTGGGGTAGCCATTGGGAGTGATCAGGTCAGCAAGGGGGGCAGTTGGGGGTGAGCAGAACAACGGGGGCAGTTGAGGGTGAGTAGGCCAGTGGGGAGAGCTGCTGCGGGCAAGCAGGTTAGCAAGGGGGGCAGTTGGGGGCAAGCATGTTGGCAAGGGTGGCAGTTGGGGGTGATCAGGCTGGCAGGGGAGGGGCATTTGGGGGCCAGCAGGCCAGCAGTCATAGTGGTTAGGGGCAATCAGGCAGGTAAGCAGGTAAGTGATTAGGAGCCAGCAGTCCTAGATTGTGAGAGGGATGTCTGACTGCCGGTTTAGGCCCGATCCCTGTAAACCAGCAGTAGGACATCCTTCTAGGAGTCCCAGATTGGAGAGGGTGCAGACTGGGATGAGGGACAATGACACCCCCCCCCCCAATGCACAAATTTTGTGCACTGGGCCACTAGTTTATATATAAGTTGTTAAATATGTAGGAGGTTAAAGAATGCATAAAAGTAATACTCAAGAAACCATTGCTATAGTTGAACACACAAAACCTCAGGTACACAGTTAATTCAGAAAGTGGAATGCTTTAGGCCTCTGGATCTGGGCTGCCTGGGCTCCCACCCTGACTCGCCACATATTACCCAGGTGACTGTCTCAGATCTCATATTTCAGTTTCCGCATCTGTGGAATAGAGATAGTACCTGCCTCATAGGGCAGTCATGAGGATTAAATAGGTTAAACACATTGGTAACGTGTTTTTACAATGCCTCCATAGGTAAGCTGTGTAACCTTTGGCAAATTACCATTGTATGCCTCAGTCTCTACGACTAGGATGAGTGTTATAGCACTCAGGAAGTAAGGCTGTTGTAGAAATTAAATGAGCTGATGCATGTAAACATCCCTGGCTAGCAATAAATGGTAGTTCTTGCTATCAGGTGCAGCTGTCTCAGTCACACCCTAATACCTTTTAACAATCCCGGGAAATAAAATTATGAGAGTTTAATGCCTACAGTTAGTAACAGGTGAGTAAAAACTCCACCTATATATTGAACAAACTTGAAAGACAGAATGAGTAATTTAAAAGCATGGCAGTACTCTGTCTTTTTAAGTGTTCAGTTTCTCTTATGGAAAATTATTAGCCAGACAGTAGAGTTTTGAGCCCAGTCTTGAAGGAAGTTGTAAACATAGGTTGTCTGAGAGAAGGGAGGGAGATAAATGCTGAGCACTTGAGGAGAACAAGCAGTTTTTCTGGGCCGTGTGGAGGGGTTGAAGAAAGGAGTAAAAATGTGAATCCCTTTGTTTGCGTGTATTCTCTGCTGGTAGTAAGGGACCAGTAGGACCTGTGGTATTGGGTCTGTCTTGTAATATTTTACATGCCTATTTATAGACAAAAGAGTCAGTTCCCCATAGAAAAGATATATCTGCCTCTTAAGAGGCAAATAATAAGGTTCATAAAAGATTAAAAGTAATAGCTTTGGGATAAAAAGAACATTAATAATGGAAGCTTTCATGTAAAACTCCATTATCATATTTTTGGATTTAGTTTTGACTCCCATGTCAGGGACTCATTCCATACAGCAGAGAGAGGACATTGGAAACTAAAATTGTGTGCCTGGTATTTAAGGACTAAACATTCACTATTTAATATTTGGTTAGCAAGTGCTTATAGTTTTGAAAGGAAATTATATACAGTGACTCAAGCCCATGTAACAATGGATTTCAACGATTCTTGAAATGTAGGCATTATAAGTTAATATCAGGGTAAAATTTGAAACAGTTATTGCGATGTCTAATTCCAACATTTGCTCTACATTCACAAGGAAATAGGTTTCCAGCGCTCTGTTTCTGGGTGGACAGGCGGGGGCAGGGTAATGCAGCCATCTGGTTTTGTCGGTGAGACAGCATGTGTCTCAGGACCATCTCAGAGGTCACGCAGGGCCCACAGGCCGCCTGCCCACCTGGCAGTGAAGTTACTGAAATGAAAACATGCAGAAGACACACAAAAAACTGATGAAGTCCTTTGTCATGTCTCTTGAAAGCAAGCTTGTTGGGAATTCTTATAAAATCTTTTTGTTATATTCACTTCTATCTTGTATTGGGGAAATACTTAGAATTTTTTCGGCATTTACAGTTTCTCCTTCTACTTGTTAATCTTTTAAAATGAATTTCTGGTGTTAAAATTCATCCAGTATGTTTTAATCAGTACTACAAATCTAGAGTGATAACAGTCATTTTTCATTAAATACTTTATTTTTTTTACACTTATTTTTTTTTAAAGAGACAAGACAGAGAGAGAAATATCAATTAGTCATTCCACTCACACATTTATTGGTTGCTTCTTGTATGTGCCCTGCCACAAGCTCTAATTAGAAACCTTGGTGTATCAGTATTTAACCAACTGAGATTCCTGACCAGGCCCTCCTTAAATACCTTTCTTTATCCTGTGAATCTGGCCTCTAAATATGTCTCGAATCTAGTTCTCATCACTTCCACTTCTGTCACCCAGATCCAATTGACCATCTCTCACTTGGAGCACGTGTCCTAGCCGTTCACTCTGCCTTTTTCTTTTGTAAACATATTTTCAGTGAGGAAGTGGGAGAGATAGAAACATCAATGATGAGAAAGAATCATTGGTCAGCTGCCTCCTGCATGCCCCCCCACTCCCCCCACTAGGGATTGAGCCCGCAACCTGGGCATGTGCCCTGACCGGGAATTGAACCATCTGGTTCATAGGTCGATGCTCAACCACTGAGCCACACCGGCCCAGCCACTCTGCCTTTTTCTTGATGCCTCTGCTCTCTTTTCTCCACATGACGGCTGGAATGATTCTTGTAAAATGGGGAGCAGATCCTGCCACTTCAGTGCTCCTCAAAGTGCTGCCCTTGGTAGCTCCCATCTCGCCCGGGGCCTGCAGGTCTGCAGTGTTCATGCCCATCCTCCTCCTTCCACGTTGCTTCCTACTACTTCACTCCTGCTCCAGCCACCCGAGTCTCTAAGAACACACAGTTCATCCTTCCAGGCCTTTGGGTCTGATTTCTCTGCTGGAAAGCACTCCTCAGACATCCACATCATTCCCTTATCTTTGTGTTTCATAAATGTCTCCTCTTAATGAGTTCCTCAATCATTCTGATGTTGCAGCGCCCACCATTGCTACTCCCTATTCTTTACTTTTACTTTTTTTTTTTTTACTCTCCCTGCTTTATTGTTCTCTCTGTGGCACTTTTCACTAAGTAATATTTGTTACTTATTGTTTCCCTTCACTAGAACATAATCTCTATGAGGACAGCTTTTTTTTCTGTTTTTGCATACCCCTCTTCACCAGTGCGTAGTCTGGTGCCTGGCACTCGGTAGTTATTTGATAAGTATGTAATGACTAGATAAAAACTAAAACTCTATAACCCTGGTAAGTAATTTTTTGAGCTGAGATTGGGTTATCTATGCTTTAGGGCTGTCATAGGAAAATGGTACAGTGGCCGTGGATAATTAAATATCTCTTGCTTCTGACTCAAGTCTGTCATTTCAAATGGTTTAAAGTAATTGGGAAAAAGAGATATTTTTAAGTTTAAGACATTTAAGTCTAACATTTCTCAATACCTGGGACAAAAGCAGATCTCTTCATCAGTCTTACAGGTCTGAAAAATGGAAGTTGATTCATGCGTGAAAGATGACTAGACTCTCAAGATGAACTTGGAGTAACTACAGTTGACCTTTGAATAACATGGGTTTGAACTGCATTGATTCACTTATAGGTGGATTTATTTCAATGGGTGTACATTCAGCTCTCTGTATCTATGGATCGAAAACAATGGTTTTGATCCCTGCGTAGGAATCTGCAGAGGCAGAGGACCAACTGTATACCCTATTCTACATTATTTTGTGTCAGGGACTTGAGCATCCAAAGATTTTGATATCTGTGAAGGTTCTGGAACCAGTACTCTGCAGATACTTAGTTTTGGAGATTCAAAAGTTAATATGGATTTTCAATTGTGCATGCATGGGTTGGCACCCCTAATGACCTGATCAAACTTATTAATGTGGTAGTACATCTCCTCCCTTCCCGCCCCCCTACACCCAATGCTATGAACACTCTAATGTCTCTGCTGTTCCTGGCAGGGAGATTTGTAGGAAGAGGGCTTATGATTAAAGTAGTTGCATTTTCTAGTTGAACATAGGATTAAAGCGAAATAGGGGTGGGGATGAGTGTTGGAGAGTCATATTTCACCAAGACTATAAGGCATGATCAGTTTTCCCTGATCTTCATATCATCTCTCTGGTGTTTCCAAAATTCAGTGAATCTTTCTCCTGAAGAATGCTTGGTATGGAGTTTGAAATCTCCTCTCCTCCTTCTCCTCTTCTTCTTCCTCCTCTTCCCTCTCTTTTTCTTCCTCTTTCTCTTCCTCCTCTTCTTCTCCCTCTTTCTCCTCTTCTTTCTTTCCTCTTCCTCTTCTTCCTCTTCCTTTTCCTCTTCTGCCTCCTCTTCTTTTTCCTTCTCCTCTTCCTCTTCTTCCTTCTTTTTCTTCCTCCTCTTTTACCTTTTTCTCCTCTTTCTCCTCCTCCTCTTCCCTTCCCTTTTCCTCTTCCTCTTCTCCCTCCTCCTCTATTCTTCCTCTTCTTCCTTTTCCTCTCCTTCCTTCTCCTCTTCTCCCTCTTCCTATTCCCCTTCTTCCTTTTCCTCTTCTTCCTTTTCATTCTCCTCTTCCTCTTCCTCTCCCTCTCCCTCTTTCTCTTCCTTCTTCTCTTCCTCACTTGATATTTTTCCATTGATTTTTAAGGAGAGTGGAAGAGGGAGGGAAAGACAGAAAAACACTGATGTGAGAGAAACACATTGATTGGTTGCCTCCTGCATGAACCTGACCAGGGCCTCGGTTGGGGAGGAGCCTGCAACAGAGGTACGTGCCCTTAACCAGAACAGAATCTGGGATCCCTTGGTCCACAGGCCTATGCTCTAGCCATTGACCCACATCAGCTAGGGCTTGTTTTCTTCTTGGTGCTCAATCCATATTTCAGATTCTGTAATAGACTTTTTAAAGTTGGTACTAAGCATTGGGCCAGGCACAAAAAATTTTGGGATTAAAAAATAAATAAAAACATACTTTATTTTCCATATGGACCTAGTTTTAAATATAGAAGACAAAACATGGGTAAATATGTTATGGTGTGACAAATGTTGAGATAATACTAAATGTAAGAAATTTTAAAAATAAAGTATCATGATCTCGAGGTTGCTCTGATCCTTAAATGACCTTTATTTTAATTCTCGATGTGAAAAATGGGGCCAGGCTTCAAGTGAGATCAGTTTGTTACTTCATAGCAACGAAGTGGCATCACTAGTCCAAATTGCGATAATTAAATTGCAGTCTTATATTGCATTTTAAACTAATTGGAATATTGGTGCCTCCGGTAAATACGGAAACTTAAGTTGTTAAACAAAATAATCAAATTATGCTATGAAGATTGGGCTTAAGCCAATTTCCAGTTTACTATTTTAGTTTTTAATCTTGTGAACTCCTTAAACTATGAATACCTTGCCATCCCAGACGTGTTTTATGCCTTTCTCTATACCACTTATATGACTGCCCGAGTGTGATACTCATATATCTTTGACGTTGACAGTAATAGAAAAATACATAAGGCACAGTAACACGGAGAGTATCTACCTGAAGCTAGCAGGTCAGGCTTTACAAAGAATTTACTTCATAGAATTACTTTTTAAAAAATATATCTTATTTATTTCAGAGAGGAAGAGAGAGGGGAAAATAGAAACTTAATGAGAGAGAATCATCCATCAGGTGATTACTGCACACTGGGAATCTAGCCTGCGACCCAGCATGTGCCCTGACTGGGAACAGAACCGTGACCTCTTGGTTCATAGGTCAACGCTCAACCACTGGGCCATGCTGGCCTGGCTTCATAGAGTTTTTGTGTGTGGCAACTGATAAAGAAGTTCCTATTAAAAACTTATCATAGTTCCTAGTCCTCAGTAAATTCTTGATAAATAGTAGCTATTTGTATTGTTGTAATTTTACATAGCTGCACTTTCTACCATATTGTAAGTTTTAAAAGTTCAAAGGCAATGTCTTTTGTCCATCTCAAGCCCTTTTTTAATTCCTGTGACATAGCCCAGTGCCTGATAGGTGGCTGGCACCTGCATTTCATTAATTGATCTGAATTTTTCTTCCCATTTTGTCTCTATTGTAGACAGCAACATCTATTGAATTAGTGAACAGAAGCAAACTGTGGAACAAGTTTCCTTGGCATATTAGTAATGAAAACTCTGTAGAGCTATAAGTTGTATATTAGTATGAGTACAATGAGCAAGTTACCTAGTTTCAAAACCATAAATAGAAAAATTTGCAATTTTCATCATGTGATTTGAACTTTGAAATATAGGAGTGGACAGAAAGAAACAGAAATTAATACAAGTATATATATGACATGCTTTTATTCTTTATTGTCAGTAGTTGGTCAATTCTAATTTTAAATGAAGATCAGGAAACAAAACACAACAAAAGATTCTTACAATATGCTTTCATTTTTAGGTCATATTTCTTCTTTAACTTGTGAAATAGGAACAAATAAATGAAACTTTAATAATAGTGTAAACATAAATAAAATTTAAAGACTATAAAAATATTCAGATGAATTACGTATTTATTGTGAATGAACAGATGTTGAGACCTGAAGAAGTAAGAACTCAGTTTTTTAAAACAAGTTAATCCCCTGATTAAGAAAAACATGAGAGGAGAACCAAGATGGCAGCATAGGTAAGCACCTATTTTGCTGCTCTCTCAACAATTCTGAAACTACAAGTTAACAACAAAACAAACATCATCCAGAATCACCGGAAAGCTGGCTGAGTGAAAATTCCACAGATAAAAGTAAAGGTGGGACACGGTGACTCAGGAGGAGCAGCGGTGCGCAGCTTTGAGGTTGAGACTTTGGGTGTGCAGACTCATTTGGGGAAGGCAGAGTTGTCTGGCAATGGGGAGACCAGCGGTGGATTTCCATTGCCATCCAACACTGAGACCCGTGAGCCGCATAGCTAAGCTGACTCCGTGAGCCCCATAGATGCTGACGCTGCACGCCACGTAGGACGGAGCTAAGGCTGACGCCTCATGCCCCATAGACGCTGACGCTGCGCGCTGCATAAGGATGCTGAGCCACTGTCCCTTAGAGGATACCTATCACACACTGCTAAGGGACCAACTCAGGAAAGCAACCACAATGCAGAGAAAAGGAAAGAACTCAGCTGTGAAAGAAATGGAGGAAAAAAGACGACTAGACATAGAGTTCAAAACCACAGTAATTAGGTTTATGAAGAGGCTACTAGAAAAGGCCAAGGAACTTAATGAGAACTACAAGGAAATAACACCTACAAGGAAATGAACAATACCTACAAGGATATGAAAAAAGACCAGCTAGAAATTAAGCATACACTGACTGAAATAAAAAATATTATACAAAGACCTAAAAGCAGTCCAGACGACCGCAAAAACCAAGTCAAAGATTTGAAATACAAAGAAGCAAAATCCACTCAGCTGGAAAAGCAAGAAGCCAAAAGAGTCCAAAAAATTGAAGATAGTATAAGGGGCCTCTGGGACAATCTCAAGCATACCAACATCAGAATTATTGGGGTTCCAGAAAAAGAGAGCAAGATAATGAAAACCTACTAGAAGAAATAGTGACTGAAAACTTCCCCCACCTGGCGAAAGAAATTGACTTGAAAACCCAAGAAGTGCACAGAACCCCAAAATATAGGAATCTAAAGAGGACTACACCAAGACACATCATAATTAAAATGCCAAGAGCAAAAGATAAAGAGAGAATATTAAAAGCAGCAAGAGAAAAACAGTTAGTTACCTATAAGGCAGCACCCATACGATTGTCAGCGGATTTCTCAACAGAAACTATGCAGGCCAGATGGCAGTGGCAAGAAATATTCAAAGTGATGAATAGCAAGAGTTTACAACCAAGATTGCTCTATCCAGCAAAGCTGTCATTCAGAATTGAAGGTCAGATAAAGTGCTTCGCAGATAAGAATAAGCTAAAGGAGTTCATCACAGCCAAACCAATATTATATGAAATGCTGAAAGGTATTGTTTAAGAAGAGGAAGAAGAAAAAGGTAAAAATATACATTATGAACAACAAATACACATCTATCAACAAATGAATCTAAAAATCAAGTGAATTAACAACCTGATGAACAGGATAAAATGGGGAATAGAACAAAATCATGGACATAGAGAGGGAATGGACTGATAATTCTTGGTGAGAAAAAGGGTGTGGGAAGCACAGCAAGAGACTAGACAAAAATCATGCAACTATGGGAGAGGACAGTGCGGGGGAGGTGAGGCCGGAGAGTGGGATGGGTACTGGGTGGAGGGGAGCTATTAGGGGGAAATATAATTAAGAAACTGAGCGATAAAGATAAAAAAATAAAAAGAAAAACATGGATGTTGGAGAAGAAACACGTAATTTTGTTGTTTTCATTTGGTAATTACATAATTATTTAATATTAATGCAAGAGATCATTATGTTTAGAGCATTTTCAAAATTATATTGTTCTAAATATGACCCTCATTTTCAAATATAAATTTATATTTACTTTAAGCATTAAGAATTATGGTTATTAATAAGCATTTACACTTTGTATATAAATAGTTACTGCTCTGGTTAACTGAGCAGCTCTATTTGCTTTAAGTGAAAAAACTAGACAACTTAATTCAGTTTGGGTTAGAAGTCTGCATCGTATTCATAGCCTGACTGGAGGGCCTCTGTGGTCCCATCTGACTGCAGATTTCTAAGGGCTGCTTCAGTGGTTACAGTGGAGAAATGTTTTCCTCCAATCTGTAGGGAACCTGTCCTCTGAAATGGATTGAATGAGCTAAGATACTCAGATTGCAAACTATGTAAGAGGAGGACAGTGTCACCTTTCGGTAACTTCTATTGGTTGACTTTCTGGAAACACTTGAATCATTTTATTCCTTTTGGCTCCTGCCTTTTAAATTCTCACATTAGCTTTATTTTACTTAAATATAGTTTGGATCAATTTTTTTGTGAAATCGAGAACATTATTTTATGTTGTTCATTTTATTAAGAGAATTTGTAAAATAGGAAGATGGCAACTTTGAAAGTCTGGCATCTCCGTGGATTGCCACATCCTCTCTTGTCTCTCTAAATGATTAATGCTGCTACTTTCATGATTCTGCTCAAGAAAACCAATTATTTCATGTTATTGAGCTGATTGACTTGCAAATAAAGTGCTGCTCTTAAGGATATTTTTTTTGGTAAATTTACCAATTTCTGCAAATTGGAAATTATTTCCACACTTACTCTAGTTGTAATTGAGTTATTTAGATAAAATATTTAGAGCTTAATAGACTCTCAAAACTGGTAGGTGTGGACTCCATACTATACATTTTATGATGTTATGATAAACATTCATCTTCATGTATTTTGTTGTTGTTAAACATATTTCACCAAAGAAATTACCTTGTAAAAACAAAGGCAACCATTTGGAACTTAGTTTCCCACCACTCGCCATCCCCTCATCTTCATCTTTCCTCCCCCACTCTCACCACCCTTTGGTGTTTTTATTCTTTGCTAAAATGCTTGGTGTTTGTCAATCTTCAGTGTGAACAAGAGCATTTTTAGAGTGCTTTGCTATGTTTATTGGTGTGTAACATACGATATAGGTAGTATGCTAACAATGTCAATATAGCTTTAAGACAAGTCTCCTAGCTCTTCTCTGACCAGGTTAACACCCGCCATGTTTGTTGTTTAGATAATATTTACCTTTCCTTTAAGAGGTAGCCATTCTTGACTATTGATTTTAAAAAGTATTTTGAGGAAGTGATTATTCTTCCCATCAAATACTAGAATGTCTGGCTAGTCAGGTGCAATTTCTTCCAACTTGTAATTCCTTCTAATGTGTGATGTCGAGGTCATTCAGAAAGATAGCAATTTTAAAATAAAGTGGTCTAATAAAATCAGTTTAAGTGTCATCTTTTTCAATTTCGATATCGATGAAATATTCAAGCCCTACCAAGCAATTTGCTTTTTGTGTAAAAACGTCCTATACTTTTATACTTTGGTACTTATCTTTAACTGTTCTGCTAAAAAAAAAAGTTTCTATTGATTTCAGAGAGAAAGGAAGAGGGGGAGGGAGAGTGGCAGAGAGAGAGGAAGAGGGAGAGGAGGGAGAAACACATAGATGTGGAAAAGAAATGTGGATCCGCTGACTCCTGCATGCCCCCTACCAGAGGTTGAGTGGCAAACCCAGCATGCGCACAGGACAGCACTCAACCAACTGAGCTACGTAGAATAGGACAACTGTTCCGCTTTTGAGCTTCATATTCCAAAATGATTTTTCTTCATTGATTAAACATATTTTAGGCCATTAAAAAAAAGAGGGGCTTTCTCTTCTCTGCCTCTCCCTCTCCATTCATATCTATAGACCTGTTGCACTCCGAAACTCTAGTTACACTATTGAGTGGTAACTTTGGTCCTTAGTACCATTTATCAGGGGCCTTTGGATAGACAATTAGATGATTAGCCTTTATTTTTCAAAAAATTATTTACTATTTGCTTTTACATTTTTGAGTAATCCTTTCTGCAGCAGAGATGGTTAATGAGAGGCCTGGAGTGTTGAGTGTGTGTGTGGTGGTGGCACCGGTAACCAGAGAAGATACTTAGTATCCAAAGAGATCAATCTGAGGATGGATCTTTATTGGTCACTGCTCTCAGAGCTCAGGCAGCATCTGGGAGGGAAGATGCTACATTTTTAGACTTGGTTGGGATACCTGTCTCAAGGCCTTATTTTCTCTCGGGGTGAGTCAGTGAAACTTACTTTCCAAGACTGGCCTTTGGTAACTGCATGAGAGGACCAGCTTAACAGGTTATGTCCTCAATTTGTAGATTTCCCCAGAACACACAGCAGTATTTGGTTGAGGGAAACACATCTGTCCTTGGATTTTGAGACGCACCGATTCACTGGCCACCCACTAGGTTCTGGCACTTATGAATACCCTGTTCTGGTTACAGGTCTTTCTGCTTGTGGACATGACACAACACTGTTTCTTTGTTTCTTCCTCTTATTTCTGTTGGTCTTTTAACTGCATTGTCTGGAATAGCTTCTCTGATGATGTAATAAGGAAGAGCGGGTGGTGTTTTAAATTAATGGGAAAAAATAAAATATTTCTTTCCCATAGGGATGCAACATGAGAATTGAGATGTCACTTAGTAACTTCCTGTTTGAGGACTTACCTTCTTTCTCACTTCTGGCTTAATTATGCCATATTATCGGTGACCTTTCACTTTTTACTTAAATACTAGGGGCCTGATGCACGAAATTCACACACTTGGGTCAGGCGGGGTCCTTCAGACCGGCCTGTACCTTCCCATAGTCCAGGAGCCCTCAGGGGATGTCTGATTGCCTGCTTAGACCGGCTCCCTGCTGGGGACAAGTCACTTACCTTCACTTAGCTTGTTTTCTTTAAAGTAAGATAATTCTGTTAGATTCTGGATATAGTTTCTTCTAACCCTGGAGCTTTCTTAACCAGCTGAGAGGATTCTTAACCTGTTGAGATTACCTGCTACCTGCTCAGGTCCCTTGCTCACTGTGAGGTGGACAGAAAAACAGGGTGTGTCAAGCTTTCACAGGAGAGAGAGCTCAAGCGAAGTCTAAACTATTAAATAAATAACCCACGTGCATTATGAAAATGAGGCTCTTCAGTCCAACGCTGTCCTAGAGCAAACTTTTTTGTATTCACTCTAAAACATTTTAACTTCTCACAGGCGGAAGTTTGCCTCTGCTGAGAATTGGCGTTCAGTTCTAGGCAGCTCTTCAATTGAATGGGCTGAATTAGGTTGAATGTTGTTATTTGAGCCAGCTCTGTGAGCAAGTCTGCCTTGCTGGCTATTTTTGTGTTTGTTGTTTAGGGCACCTTGTTGAAGCTGAGGAGTACACGCTTTGAAAGAATGTTTTTTAATGGAAAACTGGCTTTGAAAAGTGGTTTTGTGTTTTCATAGACCACATAATTCTAAGCCAACTGACACAGTTTCAAAGTAGTAAATGGTAGGCAGAACACACAGGTGAGTACTTGAGAGCCTGGGGCTAGTATTTTGAAGTATTCATATGTATTAAAGATGGATAAGAAAGTAGAAACTGAAGTTTTCTGTGTGATTATTTTTATAATATCTTAAATGGGTATTTCATCTTGACAGATGTGCACTTGATCTTTAATTAGATACATTTAAATATGTCAGTTAAAGAGTGTTTGGTCCAATTTCCAGTGTTCTGAGCATTTGATTATGATGGTTTTGGAATGTCTTTTTCTGCCTCCCCAATTCATAGTTGTATCTGCCCTGTGTGCTGTAAGGAAAACAATTGTGTTTTAAAAGTGTGAGGAGTGATATCTGGTGCCAGTCAAATGGTGTGCATCCTGTCTAATTACAGTTGAAAGCTCTAGAAATCATGCAAAATGCAGCTGAGGACCTGGGAAAGTAAGTGATAGCAGGGGAGGGAAGTTAAAATTTGAAGATTAACTGATGTGGCAGAGAACTTACTGTTTGTGTTTTTTCTCCTTAACCTCCTGGGTTTAACCTGTGGGTGGGCTGAGTCCTATGACTAAGAAACGTCGAATTTCAAGCAGTTTCAATTCAAAAACAGACAGGCTCAGGTACATTATAATCAAAAACTGATGAAAAGCAAAGATAAAAAATACAGTTGAAAGCAATGAGGAAAAAAAGCCCCACAGTATGTATACAAGAAACCAGTGAGTCAAATAAGTGTGTAATTTTCATCAGAAATCATGGGGGCAAAAGACAGGAGAAGTAAATCTTGAAATCCTAAAAGAGAAAAGCTGTTGACCAAGAACCTGATATCACGTGAACATATCGTTTTCAGAAGTGAAGGCAAAAGAAAGGCATTCTCAGTGAAGGAACACAGAGGATTCATTGCCAGCAGCTCTGCTCTAAAATCCTGCAGGAACTTCTGCAGGCTGAAGGAGAATGGCATCAGAAGGAAACAGGAAGAGCCACAGAAATAGTAAATAACAGAGTAAACATACTGCATTTTTCTCATCATAAGTTCTTTAAAATATATATGTTGTTGAAAGCTAAATTCATACCATTGCCTGATTTTTCAGTGTATGTAGTTATAATATATATGACACTAATACTAATGGGAGAGATAAAGGGATTTCTACTGTTGTAAGCATTTTCTTTTTTACTGGAAATATTAATTCTGAGTAGACTGAAAAGTTAGGGATGTATCTTGTAATCCCTAGAACTAGCACTAAAAAGGTAAATACAGAGTGATACTCCCAGGTGACCCAATAGATAAGTTAAAATGGAGTATTAGAAAATAGTTAAACACTGCAAAATAAGGCAATAAAAAGGAGCAGAAGAACATCAAGCAGAGTGTACAAACAGAAAATAAAATAATTGTATTAAATGTATATGGTCTAAATATAGCAATTAAAAGACACATTGTCAGATTGAGTAAAAAAAAAACATATTCTCAACAAGAAAGTGACTTTAAATATAATGATGAAGATATATTAAATGCTAAAAGGATGGAAAAAGATGTATTATGCTAACATTAAGTAAAAGAAAATTGAATGTCTCTTAACACATTGTGGACCAGTAGTTTTATTGCTAGCTTTACCCAGTGGCCAGATAAGTTTCCATTTAACGAGTACAAAAACCATTTTACATAAATGTTAAAGGCACACTTTAAAATTAAATATCCATTGCATTTTGAAGTTGTTTATTACATGTTCTTACAAGCTAATATCTTTTTAAAGTATGATACTTTATAAAACACTGTGTAATATAAAGCGAGAATTGTCATGATGTGTCTGCAATTTAAGATGAAATAGCTTCAAACGAGAAATTTCCAGGGATGTCCTTCAATAAATGAAGGAATAAAGAAACTGACAAATCTATACAACTCATACATATTACTCAGTGCTGAAAGGAAATGAGGATAAGGCACGAAAAGACATTTAGGAACCTTACATGCATGTTACTAAGGGAAAGAAGCCAGCATGAAAAGGTTGCATACTTTATGATTCCAACTATATGACATTTTGCAAAAGGCAAAACTATAGAGACAGTAGAGAGATCAGTGGTTGCCAGGAGTTTGGGGAGAAAGTGGGAGAGAGGAATAAAAAAATGGGGCTTGAGATTTGGGGGGCAGTGAAATTGCTATGGGTGATACTGTAATGGTGGATGCATATAATTACACATTTGTCCAAACTCACATCACATAGCACAAAAAGTGAACTCTAGCCCTGACCAGTTTTGGCTCAGTGGATAGAGCGTCAGCCTGCAGACTGAAGGGTCCCAGGTTCGATTCTGGACAAGGGCATGTACCTTGGTTGTGGGCACATCCTCAGCAGGAGGTGTATAGGAGGTGGCTGATCGATGATTCTTTCTCATCGATGTTTCTAACTATCCCTCTCCTTTCCTCTCTGTAAAAACATCAATAAAATATATTTTTTAAAAAGTGAATTCTGTGGGCTTCAGTCAGTATTAATATAGGAATATTGGTTCATCAATTGTAACACATGTACCACACTAAAGTAAGTTATTAAAAATAGGTGATACTGGTGTGGTGAGGAAAGGGGTTGGAGATGAAAGAGGGAACTCAGTATTTTCTGCCCAATTTTTTAATAAACCTAAAACTGCTCTAAAACAGGTATTAATTTTTATAAAGGTGCTCAGTATAATTTATTATTAGAGATATGCAAATTAAAACGACACTGGATACTGTTATACACCTATTAAAATGGCTACAATCAGAAATCTGGTAATAGTTCAGGTGAGAATGGGGTGCAGTTAGGATGTTCATACGTCACTCTTGTGATTCTAGCATAATACAGCCATGTTGGAAAGCAGCTTGACTGTTTGTGTTACTGGTAATTTAAACATAAACTCACTATACAAGGCATTAGTTCCACTAATAGACATTTATACAAGGGAAATGAAAACTTAAGTTCACACATATTCTATGTGCAGATTTTTATAGCAGTTTTATTCACATTCACCCAAAATGTAACATCTGAAATGCCTTCAGATGGCGAATGGATAAACCGGCTGTGCACTATCCATACAATGGAATACTGCCCTGCAACAAAGGGAGGAAGTACTGATGTATGAACACCAGCATATATGAGTCTCAAATGCATGAATGAGTACACCAGACTTAAATACTATGTATTGTATGATTGTATTTACAAGACATTATAGAGAAGGTGAAGCTAGAGGGAGGTGAACACTCAGTCACTAGCTGTGGGGCTGCAGTTAGACTACAAACGGACAGCACGAGGGAAGATTTCACGGTGATGGAAGTCTTCTACATCTTTATTGTAGTTGTGGTTACATGACACTATATTTGTCAAAATTCATAAACCTAGACACTGAAAGAAGCAGATTTTATGGTATAAAAATTAAGTTTATTGCTTGTATACAAATGAGGGAACTCAGAGGTTAAATAGGTTTTCTAAGCTAGTAAGTGGTAGAGACAGGATTCATTTCACTCCTCCTAACTCAGGCTTTCTCAGTCTCAACACTATTGACATATTAAGCTGGATTATTTGTTGTAGGGAGCTGTGTTGTGTGTTGTAGGATATTTAGCAGCATCCTTGGCCTTGATGTCCCCAGTTGTGACAAACAGAATTTCTCTAGATGTTGATAGAAGCCTCCCCTCCCTGGAGGATGTGAAGGTGTGAGGAATTGTCCCTAGGTGATAACCACTGCTGTAACCTATACATTGAATTACTGTATATAATTAGGTTCTATAATGGGTCATTAGGTCATTGGGTCATTAGGTTTTGTAATGGGTCATTGGGGCATATAAAAATGGGCTGATAATGGATCCTGATATTTTCAGAAGATAGTCCTAGGTATAAGATGAGCTGATAATGTGTGGAAGTCCTTTGCCAAATATAAAACTCCAAATAGATTTTATTATTTTAGGCTTTTGTAAATAAGAAATAAAAATTGCAGGGAATGGGGGAGGATGCACAGAAGTGAAGGGGAAGTACCTACTATGATCACATCAAAGAAGGGATATTTTAAATAGAGGTTGAGATTTAAGGGAAATGCAGAGTAACTGTTCAAACAGGATCTCTTGGGATGGTATTACTTTAGTGGGGTCCCTAATGTCTGCATTCTGGCCCTCAATTTTTTAAGTCTATGAAGTTGATCCCCCCATCCCCCCCACTCCCTAGTTCTTAACTGAGTTGATTAGGTTTAAGGGTGCTAATTGCACTAAGCCAACCCAGAATAGATAGAGGAAGAAACATGTTTTTTTGTGCAGTAACAAAAAGAGTGAGGGCCAAGTGAATTGTGCCCAGTTTAGCTGGTTAGTGTTTGGGAGGTTTTTTGTTTTGTTTGTTTGTTTGTTTGTTTGTTTTGTTCTGCTTCTCCTCTAACCCACTCATTCTTATGAAAAGTTGCTGGGTGAATTAGCAGTGAGTGCAAAGGGAGTTGGTGATATTTAAACATTCATTTTCCTTTTGTTTATTTCCCTTTACAAAGAGAAATCTAACAAATCAAGTAGTCACTGGTTTGTCAGGGAATTCTTTATTCTTCCATTGCCAGACACACATTGAACACCTTTGACTTTGGCTTTTGTTCACTTTAGATTTTTATATAGATCACTTATCCTTCTGTTAACATACTCTTTCAGACTGCTAATAATACAGCTGATTAGTTTACATCATTCCGTTCATGCCTTCCTGAGGACATGTTCTTATTACCTTGATTTATGATAACATCTGGAAACCTTTAATCAAGAATTTGTTTATAAACCACCTCTTAGGGGACGGAGCCATGGCAATAGTATAGCTCTTATAGTGATTACAAATAGCACTCTTAAACTGATTACTCATAAATAATGAGCATACTGGTATGAAATTAGGAATGCACAATGACGATTTAATGTGAAACCTATTAGTGTAATCCAAAATTTAAAAGTCCTGGCAAGTAAATAACACGTGACTTACCCTTTTTTTGCAAAAAGTTTAAGTGGCAAATGATCAAGAGATTTAAAAACATGGGGTGTTTGCTAAATGGATAAGAAAATATATACTGTATGATTACATTTATAACGTTATACTATAGAAACCACTTCCTGTAGGAGGTAGGCACCGTTCTCTCCTCTTTTCACCATAGTCCTAATTAACTCATATATTCTGCTTTTCCATGGAAAGAAGATAATATCTCAAGATGCATGTAATTTAGTAGATGCTAATGGGTTAAAATAACATACACTATTCCAAAAATGTCAATTATTATATTACACACTGTAATCCAGGAAAGTTTCTTTTTTGCAAGTTTTTTTGTTCATATTGCTTGAGACATGAAAAATTCACAATATTTTTTACACATGTAATATCTTATTGAATGGGTACAAAAGGAAATTAACTTTATTACTGAATATCATCAAAAGGATTGTTTAGAAACATTAAATGAATATGCATGATATGTGTTTCTTTAAGCTATGCATAATTTTTTAAAAATAATATTTCTGCTTGTGGGTTCCATAAATACTTTGGGATCTTAGGTAAATTCTATTTTTCTACCTTCTTCCTCTTCAACAGATATTAGAGGTTCTCCTTATACATTGTTTCTTATGATTGTTATATGCTTTTGAAGTATATAATTACCTCATATATTAAGCATGCATCAGAACCATAAATGTGTAAAATAATTGTCTTTCTCTTCCCATTTTATATCTAGACAGCCCTAAACTTGGCTGGTCATGAGTCATTTGTTCACCAGCTCTCAGTTCCTCGCAGGTGAGCACTGTGGTCAACTATTCATTATGCAGGCACCTCTCTGCCCCTTTGAAGCATTTTCATCCTCATCCTGTCTTTGGGCCATTGTCAAGAAAAAAAAACAAACAAAAATTTGATATTTATTCATGATAGCTGTCTTTACATTTTGTGGACTACTTTCATAATTGTCTTTAAATTTATGAAAGATAACTAAAATTCGAAAGGTTAAACTTTTTGGGAAGCAAAATACTTGTTCATCATGAACAGGCAGTTTTCACTCGAAGAAACCTGTGTATGAGGCTAACTAGTCAAGAAGGTGAAAGAGGAGAGAAAGCCAGTGGAGAAATGGGTATTTCTGACAAATATTCTTGAGTAGTATAAAGGTTTGGGAAAGAAAAGAAACATATGCAGAAATATATGGGCTTTATTGTTTCTAGTTTCTAGTTTCTTCAGTCCTACATTATCACCAAAAATCTATTGGTGCCCTAAATAGACATGTAATAGATTAGTAATACTAATTGATATTGGAATAAAGAAGAAAAAATAATAGGAAGTTATGTTTAGAGAAATGGTAGTATGATATTAAAAATTTCCAGATTCCGTAAAATTAGTACTTTTCTATAAATTAAAAAAGTTGGTAAAAATAAGATTTTGAAAATAATATTAACCACGTTTACTGCATTTAAATAACAGACCCAGTTTATTACTGATGATTAAATTTCCTTCAACAAAACCATTTTTAGATACAAAAATTAGAAAAGCTTGTTTAAGAATTTGATTTTAAAGATTTTAGATAATAAAATTAACACACTACCCAGGACATTATCCAACTGAATCCTAAAGCCTCTTGAGTTAATTTTATTACTCACATTTTATAGATGGGTAAACCTGATAAGTTAAATAATTTGCCATGGTTACATTCAAAGTATAAGTTGGCAGAGCTAAAAGGTGCATGTTGTCTATTTCTGAAATTCAAATTCTTTGTTCTCCACAAAACACATGTTATTTGCTTTATTAGTTTAAATTAATTTTTAGGGGGATTAAAATTAAATCTTCAAAATTTTAAAATCTGTTTCTAGGAAAAAGAAGCCTCTCCCAACTTTGGCATTTAGTTTATGACAGTTATGTTATGTGACTGTTATTCATTAAGATGTAATAACTTTTCTTTCATTAACTTACTTCCTTTTTACTTTAAGTCTGGCTGTTCCATGAAATTGTCTGACAAACCTAGTGATTTTCCCCTCCTGCAACTTTAGGAGTACTTACCATTAGTGTTTATTTCACACTTACTTGTTATACATTATTATTCAGTGACTAAAAGCCTGATGTACGAAATTCTTGCAAGAGTAGGCCTTCTTTCCCCTGACTGCCGGCACAGGCTTCCCTCTGGCACCTGGGACTTGGGCTTCCCTTGCAGCCCCCACTTCATCTGGAAGGTTCTCTGGAAGGATGTCTGGTCTAATTGGTATATTATGCTTATATTATTATAGACTAGAGGCTGAGTGCATGAAATTCATGCACTGGGGGTGAGAGGTCCCTCAGCCCAACCTGCCCCCTCTCACATACTGGGAGCCCTCAGGGGATGTCCTTCTGATGGTTCACTCCCGGCCTGCCCAAGGACAAAAGCCTCTGGCCGAGGTTTTGGTCCTTGGGCAGGGGACCTCGGCCAGGGGAGGTCAGCCAGCGATCACCCTGCAATGGAATCTCTGGCCGAGGCTTTTTCTGGCCTTGGACAGCAGCCATCTTGGTTGAGTGTTAATTTGCATATCACTCCTCATTGACTGGTGGGTGTGGCTTGTGGATATAGCAAAGGTACCGTCAATTTGCATATTACTCTTATATTAAATAGGATTAGAGGCTGGATGCACCAAATTTGTGCAAGAGTAGGGGCCTTGTTTCCCCTAGCTGCTGGCGCTGGCTTCTCCCCGCAGCCCTGGCTTCATCCACAAGGGCGTCCCGAGTAAAACATCTGGCCTAATTAGCATATTGTGCTTTTATTATGTATGTTTTGTGACTCCAACTTTGTTCCAGATTCCTTCTATTTTCTATATCTCTATGTTTAGGCACAGCATCTTATGGTACTAGAGGCCCGATGCCCTGCGCCCTATCACAGTCTGGGACTCCTCCCTCCTAGCCGCCATCTGCTCACACCTAACCGCCCACCTACTCTCTCTTTACCACTTTGTGTGCCACTCATTATCGCTGCCGTAGGGTGGGAGAGGCTCTTGCCACTGCTGCTCTGTTCTCCAGCCATGAGCCCGGCTTCTGGCTGAGCGGTGTTCCCACTGTGGGAGTGGACTGACCACCAGGGGACAGGTCCTGCACTGAGTGTCTGCCCCCTGATGGTCAGTGCATGTCATAGTGACCGGTCGTTCTAGTTGTTCCACCTTAATGGTTGCTGGGCATATATGTGTGTGTGTGTGTGTGTGTGTGTGTGTGTGTTAGATGTTTTCTGAATGAATGAGGGATTGCTGTTGCTAATTTTTACCTTAGTGCTACCTCCAGACCATAATAGGCTATTTCTCTTACTGATTGTTCGTTAGGTGAAGTTTGAAGGAGCTGAAAGCCTTTGCTACTCTGTCACTTTCTAAGAAAGTGTGTGTTATTTCTTTGACCAGAGGCTCATATAATACTCAGTTTTCCTTTAGAAGTTGTATTTGAGGTAAATACGATTGGAAGAAATGTTATGAGTTTGTTCTATGGCTAGCTTTGGAGCCATTCTACTCAGTGCAGTTTGTCTTGCCGCTTACTGCTTTATGTATCATGAGATGCAGGCCTAACATTTCTGGCCAGATCTCTTAACTCGAGACTGGTTGTAGGGATGCAAAGTTACTTTAATAAATATTTAATCTCAAATGTCTATGTTTAGTTACATCCATTAGACAGCTCCATTTAATTTTGTGTATGTGCCCATGCATTCTTAATTTATTCTTACTGTGTAAGCTTCCAAAAACCCTTTTGAAGAGGGGGCCATGGACAAATACTTTTACAGAGATATATTGGCTACCTAAGCATGACTACTCAGATCAGACAGGCTTGCCACTTGCCAGCTGTGTGACCTTAGTTAGGTGTTTTGTTCAGCTCATTCAAGCTTCTAAGTTTGCAGCCAGTTGTAAAATGGGGCTAACCATGCCTGCTTCAAAGTGCAGTTGTGAGAATTAAAAGGAAAGCATGCATGTAAAATCTGGCCCATGGTAGGCGTTCAAGAAATTATTATTGTTCTTTTAATTTACTTTGTCTCCATTGTGGTTAAATTTTGTAATATAGCATCACAAAAATAAACACATTGCAGATGGTAGTTTTATTGCTAACTTCATTCAGTGGTCAGATAAGTTTCTATTAAATGAGTACAAAAAACGTTTTACATAAATTTAAAGGCATGCTTTAAATTTAAATACCCATTGCATTTTGAAGTTGTTTATTATACATTCTTGTAAGTTAACTAGTGGCCCAGTGCATGAAATTCATGCACATTAAAAGGGAATTAGAGGAAATATTTTAATATTGCTATTTTCCCTTTCTCTATAATAAAAGTGTCAGAGATGAAAGAAAATTAATAAAATGTATATGAAAATCTCCATTCCTGTCAGAGTCTGCATTGCCACGGGACCCAAAGTCAAGTCTCTGCCCACCCGTATTCACCTTGAAATCACCTTGAAATCGTGCAAGACGCAGACTTGGCCAGTCCCACCCCCTGAAGTCCCGCAGGGCAGGGGGCACAGCCTCAGGTCCCCTTGCCCAGCACTGGGTGGGGGGGGGGCACAGTCTCAGGTCCCCCATCAAGTCCTATTGGCAGGGAGCATGGCCTCAGGTCCCCCAGCAGAGCCTTAGGTTCTCCTGGCCAGGTACCAGATCAGGGGGTGCAGCCTCAGGTCCTCTGGCCCGGCCTCATGTCCCTCGGCCCTGGCACCAGGGCAGGGGGTGCAGGCTTAGGACCTCCAGCTTGGCCTCAGTTCTCCTAGTGCTGAGGTGGAGGATGTGGCCTCAGGTGTCCCGTCAAGCCCCTCCAGGTGAGGGGTGCAGCTTTAGGTCTCCCGGCCCAATGCAGGAACAAAGGGCGCAGCCTTAAGTCCCCTGGCCTCAGCTCCCCCCCCCCCCCGCCTTGCACTGCTCAGCCCCGCCCCCTTGCTCCTGATTGGCTGGTAGCATAGTGAAGGTATGGTCAAATTTGCATGTTTCTCTTTTATTATATATCTTTTTAAAGTATGATATTTTTTAAAACACTATGTAATATGAAGCAAGAATTCTCGTGATCCGACTGCACTATTCCTCTTAAAATAATTTGGCTCTTTTTGTTACTTCAGATTGAGAAGTTATAAAGTGTCTGCCATGTAGAATTTTTATAGAATCCGAGTAGATGGCGAACAGTAGTTTTAAATGGCAGTTTTTAAGGGGTAGCAGAGAAATATGAGTACATGCAGTCGTGTTACATTGAGATCCATTCCATCAAGATGTAACTCGATTTTCTCCATAAGTCAGATTCCACCTACAAAAGCACCTGCATCACTCACATGGAGCACATACACAGCAGTAATGAAGTGAAACAGTAAAAAAAAAATAAAATAAAATAAAAGAAAGATAATTCCTGACCTTTACTTGTGGTAAATAAATAATAAAAAACATAAAGCACATATATACATACATCAAAATGATGGAATTTTTTCAATACTGTAAATGGGAGATGGCTATGTAACCATGAAATGATGTAAGTCAAGTCCAAGTCCTATGTAATCTGAGGACTGCCTGTGTGTTAATAAAATACCAGAATGCCTTATCCACAAGTGATACGTTCCAAGACCTCCAGGGGATGCCTGAAACTGGACATTGTTGAACTCTATATATGTTTTTTCTATACATGCATATACCTAATTTATAAATTAGGCACAGTAAGAGACTAATGGCAAAAACTAATAATAAAAAATAGAATAATTATAACAATTGTGACAATTATTTCAGTAATACTGTAATAAAAGTGTGAATGTAGCATTATTAAGTAAAATAAGGGTAATTTGAACACAATGAGGTGATACTGTGACATTCTGTTTGATAACTGATATGGGTGCCAAGTGGCTAGTGGGCAGGGAGTGTACAGTGTGGAGATACTGGGCAAAAGGCTTGATTCGGTTCCAGGTGAGATGGAGTGGGATGGCCTGAGACTTCATCCCGTTACTCAGAATGGTGTTCAATTTAAAACTTACTGTTTTTTAATCTTTTATTCATTTTTTCTTTTATGCTCCCATTACTTCCTTCCTCCCCCTGCTTGTGTCCTTACCCCCTAGGGTCTGTGTCCATTGGTTATGCTTATATGCATGCATACAAGTCCTTGGTTAATCCCTTCCCCTTTCTCCCTCCTCCCCGCTTCCCTCTGAGGTTTGACAGTATGATCGATGCTTCTCTGTCTCTGGATCTGTTTTTGTTCATCAGTTTATATTGTTCATTTTATTTCATAAATAAGTGAGATCATGTGATATTTATCTTTCTCTGACTGACATTTCGCTTAGCGTAATGCTCTCCAGGTCCATCCATGCTATTGCAAATGGTAGGAGTTCCTTTTTACAGCAGCCTAATATTCCATTGTGTCATACTACAGTTTTTTAATCTTCTCATCTGCTGATGGGTGCTTAGGCTGTTTCCAAAGCTTAGCTATTGAAAATTGTGCTGCTATGAACATAGGGGTACATATATTGTTTCTAATTGGTGCTTATTATTTATTTCTGGAATTTTCCAATTAATATATTTTGACTGCAGTTGACCACAGGTAACTGAAACCATGGAAGTCAAACTCCAGGTGAAGCGGAACTCCTGTATAATCCTATATAATAAAAGCGTAGTATGGGAGAGGAACCAAGATGGCGGCATAGGTAAACACCTATCTTGCTGCCCACACAGCAATTTCAAAACTACAACTTAAGGACAGAACAAACATCATCCAGAATCACCGGAAAGCTAGCTGAGTGAAAATTCCACAAATAAAAGTAAAGATAGAACACTGTAACTCAGAGGAGCGGCAGAGGGCAGTGTTGAAGATATGCGTGGAGTCAGATGTTTGGAGTGATTCGTGTGCACGGAGCGGAGAGAGCGGGCGGCTGCAAACCTGGCTGGTTTTCTTGAATGGGGAGGGAGACAAAGGCATCTCACCGCACTGATTCCCCAGTTCTGGGTGAGGTCCAGGGAACCCACACTCATATGGGGTGAAACTGGACAGTAGGGAAGCATGCGGAAACTCGGGTGCTGCAAAGGTCTGCGAGCTTGTGGAGAGTGCGCGTAAACTTGGGAACAGCAGAGGTGCACGCGCATGCACACAGGATTCGTGACTTGCTCTCTCGTTTGGGAAACCACCGGTCTACATTGTTTTACAACCCTGGGTGAGACTTTGGGTGTGCAGACTCATTTGGGGAGAGGCCGAATTGTCTGGCAGCAGGTAAAGCTCGGTGGCAGCTTTCTCTCAGATGTGTTTGCAGCCATTACCACCCAACACAGAGACCCAGGTGCCGCAAAGGACGGAGCTGATGAAAATCAAGGCTTCCTGCTCAGCCTGGAGACTCCGCCTATCCAATCTGAACACAGCTGACCCTCACAGCCAATTAGCCTGGAGGTCAGACCCTTCTAGTGCTAACAACAATAATCTAGACTTAACTTCAACAAGTCTGTGCTACCCATAAAGGGCTCTAGCAAGAATATCCACCTCAGGTAACTGGGGAGGCTGAGCCACTGTCCCTTAGAGGACATCTACCACGTAAAGCTAATTGACCAACTCAGGAAAGCAGCCACCATGCAGAGACATGGAAAGAAATCAGATGTGGAAGAAATAGAGGAAAAAAACAACAACTGGACATAGAGTTCAAAACCATGGTTATAAAGTTTTTCAAGAGGCTCCTAGAAAAGGCCGATGAACTTAATGAGACCTACAAGGAAATGAACAAGAACTACGAGGAAATGAACGAGACCTACGAGGATATGAAAAAGGACCAAGTAGAAATTAAGCATACACTGACTGAAATAAAAAATATTATAAAAATACCTAAAAGCAATCTAGAAGACCACGAGAACCAAGTCAAAGATTTGAAATACAAAGAGGCAAAATCCATTCAGCTGGAAAAGCAAGAAGCCAAAAGAATCCAAAAAATTGAAGATAGTGTAAGAGGCCTCCGGGACAACCTCAAGCATACCAACATCCGAATTATAGGGATCCCAGAAAAAGAGAGAGAGCAAGATAATGAAAACCTATTTGAAGAAATAGTGACCGAAAACTTCCTCCACCTGGTGAAAGAAATTGACTTAGGAGTCCAAGAAGCGCACCAAACCCAAAACTATAGGAATCCAAAGAGGACCACACCAAGATACATCATAATTAAAATGCCAAGAGCAAAAGACAAAGAGAGAATATTAAAAGCAGCAAGAGAAAAACAGTTACCTATAAGGGAGCACCCATACAATTGTCAGCGGATTTCTCAACAGAAACTATGCAGGCCAGATGGGAGTGGCAAGAAATATTCAAAGTGATGAATAGCAAGAATCTACAACCAAGATTACTGTACCTACCAAAGCTATCATTTAGAATTGAAGGTCAGGTAAAGTGCTTCGCAGATAAGAAAAAGCTAAAGGAGTTCATCACCGCCAAACCAATATTATATGAAATGCTAAAAGATATCCTTTAAGAAGAGGAAGAAGAAAAAGGTAAAAATAAAAATTATGAACAACAAATACACATTTATCAACAAATGAATATAAAAATCAAGTGAATTAGAAATCTGATGAACAGGATAAATTGGTGAATGTAACAGAATCATGGGCATAGAGAGGGAATGGACTGACAATTTTTGGGGAGCAAAGGTGTATGGGAGGTGCAGCAAGAGCCTGGCAAATATGAGCCTGTGGGAGAGGACACTGGGGGGGAGGTCAGGGCGGAGGGTGGGATGAATACCCGGTGGAGGGGAGCTATAGGGGGAAAAAGGGAGAAAACAATATAATTAATAAATGAACAATAAAGATTAAAATATTAAAAAATAAATAAAAGCGTAGTATGCAAATTGTCCCCTCAACCAGGAGGGAGTTCATCTGGGACAGTGGTCGGCAAACTGGCTCTCGAGCCACATGTGGCTTGTGAGCCATGGTTTGCTGCTCTATTGACCAGTGCATTTGCTCACTACTGATCTGAGAGTTCAACCTGGGTACAGGGCGGGCCGGAGGAAGTTGGGGGAGGGAGTAGCCGCAGGCAGCTGCTAGGGATACTACCAGTGCACGAATTTATAATTATTGTATAATCTCAGTGATTTATCCTCACATTGGTAATCCTGTTTATGAAACCCAGCTTGGACTAGTTTCCTTCATTTTTCTTTACCTCACTTAAGTATTAGTGATCTACTTGTTTCTTTTTTTAGTAGGTAGATTTTAAACTTTACAAGGTTGAGTATTGTAACCTCCTGGTATCAGTTGTATAGACCATATACAATATTTGCTGAATGAATCATTTTATAAATAAAAAATAGGGGATTGTTTTTTTTTGTCATTTAATTATAGTGATATTACTGTTTAGTTTTTATTTATTTATTTTGGTTAATGTTATTACTTTTTATCTTTTTTAATTTCTTAATTGATTAACATTTTACATATGTGTCCTTAATTCTTCCTTTCCCCCCACCTCCCATTCATGCCCTCACCCCCATGTTGTCTGTATCCATTGATTAGGCTTATATGCATGATATAAGTCCTTTTGTTGATCTCTTCCCCCTTACCCCCACCCTCCCCTACCTTCCCTGAGTGAGGTTTGATGTACTGTTTGATGTTTCTCTGTGTCTGGATCTATTTTTGTTGTATCAGTTAATTTTGTTCATTATATTCCACAAATGAGTGAGATCATGTGATATTTATCTTTCTCTGCCTGGCTTATTTCACTTAGCATAATGCTCTTCATCTCCATCCATGTTGTTGCAAATGGTAAGAACTTCTTTTTTATCCCAGCATAGTTTTCCATTGTGTAGATGTACCACAGTTTTTTAATCCACTCATCTGCTAATGGGCACTCAGGCTGTTTCCAGATCTTAGCTATGGTGAATTGTGCTGCAATGGATTACTGTTTAGTTTTTAAAGTGTTTAATACATAGTATTTGATTTTAAGAAAAAAGATACTTTTCCTTTGAAGTAGTTTTATATTGAAGTTTGTTTTGATTTAATCATCAGAGTGCAATTTTGGAAGGATTTTTCTTAATATGACTAATGATTTACCATTATTCCTCCTATTGTTTTCCACCACTAACACTTCAGTATTTTATAACAGCCTCAAATAGCATCCTTGATAGAATATTAGTAGTCTAGATTAAATATTTTGCCATATTTGTTGGGATGGAAACTTAATATTCTGAGATATTACTATGAGACAAAACTGGCTTCTAATGGATTGTTGTTTTGGTAATTTAATAAGGCAGAAAGCTGTGGGATAATTACTTGGACTAACATTCTCTTGATCATGAAAAAACAATTCCTTGCACTGTGGGAGTCCATTAGATTTTTTTTAAATTGTCATTTTTTTTCTTTCCTTTTTCCTCTCATCAATAAATAATTATTCCATGCTAGGTATTTTTATTTAGGTTAAAATATATCTGCATCACATTTATTATTTATTTTTGAAACTTATATGTTAAAAATTTAAATTCTTCCTGTTGTGAAAGTGTACTGATTGGTCCTTAAAGTATATTTATAATTGATATGACTTTTTTTTTTTCACATAGAGTCCACTGGAGAAAAATAGCCTAATATTGGGTAGGTTGTCTCAGCACTGATATTTTAGTTTTAACCATAGGGAAACTAATAGTTCATGGAAACAATTTAAGCTGAGTAAAGCAAACTGAAATCTTCAGCGTTTTTGGAGTTGCACACCTTAATTAGTCTGTCCTCTATGACTCTCTTGATGGAGTCGTCTTCCCCTTATAAATAGCCCGGGCTTGGGAGTCCAAATGAACGTGTGTGGCTATTGTCACTTCATTGCCATGGTAATGGTACAATTAGGGTGATGTTGCTGGCAAGCGCTTGGGTGAGAGGGTTTTGATGGAGTGACTTGGAAGTGAAAGAATAAAACCCCTTTCACAGCTGCTGTGTGTTCTGAATAGACACAGTGGCTGCTTTTTTTCGGTTTTATACTAATTTAGATGTAGCCATTATGCCTCAAGGGGTTGTTGGCAGGAATACCTCCTTGTTCTCCTGTCTGTCAAAGGGAAAACAAATTGAGGTTTCAAGTAAATATTGGGGCAAGTAGTTTGTGGAAGTTCCGAAAGTAGTCCTTGAACTGAGCTCTGTCTTTTGGCTTTAGAATTGAAATGTCACAAATAGTAGAACAATCAATCTGGAAGACTTCACTAGGAGATTTTTTTTAGTTACTGACATGGACTTAGCCTATTTCTTGGGATAAAATTAAAAGTTGTTCAAAGGAATGAATGAAGAAATGCCTCTATAAAAGAACTTATAAAATAGATACTGGAAAACTGTTAGTTATATATCATGTTATTAGCTGTTAACTTTTTTAGTAAATGTCATTTAAAAAATGAGATATAATGATATCTTCCTATTACATTACCAAGTTCTCATACAGGTAAATAAAGCAGGACAAATAATTTAAAATTTCAAATGGTAGAATTTTTCTAATGGCAGTTTTACTCTCAAACATTTTAGGAAAATTTTTCCCTATTCAAGATTAATTTGAAAGTTCATATGAATCTCCTTAAGTTGTTTTTTTTTAAATCTTTCAAATGAGTATTAAATTTTTTTTTGTATGTGTGTTATCTTCACCTGAGGATAATTTTTCCATTGCTTTTTTAGAGAGAGAGGAAGAGAGGGAGGGAAGGAGAGATGGACAGACAGACCCATCTATGTGAGAGACACGCATTGATTGGTCGCCTTTCACATGTGCCCCTACCAGGGTGGGAATTGAACCTGCAACCCAGGTTCGTGCCCTTGACCAGGAATCAAACTCGTGATCCTTCAGTGAGCAGGCTGGCACTCTAAGCACTGAAAAACCAGCCATGGCAGTGCTTGTTAAAAAATGTTGACAATATTAGAGATGTCCCCCACATCTCCATCTTATCCCCCTTTATCAAATTAATGTAGTCCCAGTTTGTTTTTAGTTTGCTCTTGTTTTTAATCATGAACGAGTGTTGAATTTTATCTAGCAGATTTTCTATATCTGTTGATAAAACCATATGATAGTTAAAAACATTTGATAAAGTAACTACTTTAAATAATATTGTATTGGTATGCTAATCTTATGTTTTGGGGTTATCATGATGAGTTTTTATACAGTGGTTTGGATTGCTGTATCTTGTTTGTTTTTAGGATTGTCTTTTTTCATCTGCTCCTTTATCGTATGGGACTTACACTGGCCTTTTTAGGTTTGAGTATGTCAAGAACTGTGAAGGTTGTGAAGTTATATCCTGCTTGTAAGCTGAGAATTAACCTGCCATAGTTTTATGAATTCTGGTAGAAGACCTGAGCTCCCTGGTTTTTACAGCAATACCCAGAGAATCAGCCTTTTTGCACTGATTTCCTGATCCCCGGTTCTTACGTGGCAGAGTTCAGAGAATCAGCACACAGTGGGTTATGTTGTCGGAGAGAATCACTGTGCCTAAGGAAATCAAGTTGTAATGGACAGTGGGCATGCCGGCCTTTTGCTCTGGAGGGGATAGTATTTCTATCGTTAAGGCTATATTCAAAAGTATCCTTTGCTTTGAAAGGAGATGCTCTATCTGTCTGACTAGGCTGTCTGTTATAGTAAACATCCTTGAAAAGGTTCTGTGAAACAAAAGAGCAGTCAGTGCCTACTTGTAAGATATGCAAAAAGGCAAGCAGTTCATGGACAATTGTACCCCAACACAGCAAAAAATGGTTATTCTAACTCACGACATTAGTTGGTAAATACTGTATTTTCCCAAATATTTTAGAATAGTTGTATAAGAATGGAGTTGCTTCTTAAAAGCTTGTGGGGACTAAGTAAATAAAGCCTTCGAGACTTGAAGTTTTTTTCAACTAGTTTGGAAGTTACATTTTGTTTTTTTTGTTTTTTTTCAGTACATTGCATTGAGATTTTATTTGTGCATATTTAACATAACAAAGTTGAAGTTATATAATGTCTTTATCCTCCATCCCAATAGTATAATCAACTTAAAGCACATTGTCTCCTTTTACCCTCCTCCAAACTTCAATTCTCTTGTCATATATTTTGATTTTCCTGTGCTATATGATATTGCTTACTAGGTTTTCATAGTTTTGTTTTTTACATTTTCCTACATATTTACCACTTTCTCTGGTGTGCGTTCCTTCTTGTATTTTTATTCTTCTTATGTCAAACATTTGGATTCACTTTCTATCTGAAATACACTTTAAGGGTGTCTTTATTTAGGTGTTTTGCCCCTTGAGAGAGATTTTTTTGTTGTTGTTGGACCAAAAACCTATTGATACTTAATTTTCTTTGGGCCAATGAAAATACCATTTTACTGTCTTCTGTGTTCCATGTGGCTGATGAGAAGTTAGCTGTCATTTAACAGAAAAATCCTAATAGCAGTGAGAAGGTGGTCACAAATACTGTGGATGTTTCTTGCTTCCTACTCTTTTATTTTCAGAAAAACTAGATATATATGGGAATTTTGCTTTTCTTTTCTGATGTCTAGATAGACATAATATTGAACTTGGAAACATATGTGAAGAAAGGAACCTCAGGATTTGGGCGATTATTTTTAAATTGTCAAGACAAATGTAACAAAAGGAATTTTTAAATTTTTTTTGTGTTTAAAGCTACCCATTTAGTAGTTTTCTTTAGATTGAAATTAGTCCTTTGAAAACAAAGAATACGAATAATCTTTAGTTATGTATCTATTACCTATCATTTTTCTGTTATTTATTTTTGAATGAATCACTCTACCTCATCATTTATCAAGTAGTTGGAAATCACTATTCTATTCTGGCTCTGTCAGTGTCTCAGAGCTATTGGAACAGAGTCAGATAATGCCAGTATTAATGCCAGCTAATTTGTGCCAGAGCCATTCTGTTGATTGAGTCAGAGCTGCCACTAGATCTACAATTAGAGTGAAAGATGTTTATAAGCCTTGGGGTTATAAATGGAGGTTCGTTTTAAATCACCTCTTCCAAAAGCCAGCTTAAGAGAGATGATACTGCCCTTTTTCCAGGCTTGTTCATTATTTGTCAAATCATTTGGAGTCTATTTCTAAGAGTGTTAGTGAACCATATTTATCAGCATCTTGCTCATCACCATTCAAAAATATTAAGGACCCCTATCTCTTTTTAAACCTTAGAAGAAGAAACAGTGTTGTAAGATGTTGATAAATGTTGATAAATGTTTCAGCATGAGTGATGTCTGCCATTTCAAAGGATCAACTAAACAACCTTTGAATTATGTATACATTCCTGGGGTATTGAAGAACCAAATGTGAAATTTGCTTTGTCTGTTAAAATGATTTCGATGGGATACTAAAAACCTAAAGATTTTCCCTGTTTTTCATTCACTCCATCCATTTCCTTTATCATTGGAGAGAGCTAGCTTTTTTAAAAAGATTGATTTCAAGAGAAAGGAAAGGAGGGGGAGAGAGAGATAGAAACATCAATGATGAGAGAGAATCATTGATCAGTTGCCCCCATAAACCCCAAACTTAGTGCTAACATAAACTTAGTGCAGGATACAGCCTGCAGCCGGGCATGTGCCCTGACCAGGAATTGAACCTTGACCTCCTGGTTCATAGATGATGCTCAACCACTGAGCCATGCCAGCTGGGCAAGATACCTAGCTTTCTTACAGCCTGATGAAACTACACTAGGGCTCCTAAAAGTAGACTGTTTCATTTTAGTGTGGCTCTTAATCATTCTCACCATAGCTCTTAAACGTTTTCATTTTCTACCTTGGAAAATAAGTGCAAACAGTATACATGTAGAAAATAATTCCATACTTCATGGTAATAAAATAAAAGGAAATGAAAGTTACCTTGGCTGTGTTCCTCATCAAACATTGAAAATTTTATTATGGAGTCCCATGGTTACCATGTATTATTAGAGAACACTGCGGGAAAGGATGTTGTGGATCATTGCAGATCTTAAAAAAAAATGTGCATTTTCCCCCCTTCATTTTTACTTAGTAGTGATTTCACTACTTATATGGATTTTTAAATGTAGGCAGCATAAGGATATTCATGTGCTGTAGATGGAAAGATGATATTAGAAAAGGTTGGGAAAGAATATCTGTTGTGAGGTGGCTTACATGATTCTCACCACTTTAAAAAACTCAGGATCATTTTGTCTACTTTTTAGAGACACAGAAAATTGTTAATAGAGAAATCTGATTATCAGGATGAACATTGTGTCACTCTATGATTCTATGCTTCAATGAACATTAAAAAAAAGTGGAAAACTTAAAAAAAATTATTCAAGCATAACGTTCTAACCAAGTAAAATATGTAGCCATTGTTACCAAATGTTGGAAAAGAAAATGACCAGTTCATGCTTTGAAGTGGTTATCAGACAGACCAAGAGATTATGTGTAGCTCCTGAAGCGTGTTATTTAGAAACGGGAAAAGAGAGGAGCCCTGGGGAGAATGGTTTTGAGAGCACTCGGTGGCTCTCTTATTCAGCTCGGTTTCTGTAGTCTGCACTGAGGGGCAGGTTCTCTGAGTGGTTTATATGGAAACTTCCCTGTCCTTAAAGTTTTTGTTGTTGTTAATCTTGGGATTGGTTTAGAGGTTATTTCAAAAACTAGAGGCCTGGGGCATGAAATTCATGCACGGGTAGGGTCCCTAGGCCTGACTGACAATCAGGGCCAATTGGGGTCTTCCTTTCCCCACCTGCTGGCTGCTGTTTGGGGCCTTCCTTCGTTCCATGCCATCCCCTGCTGGTAGGTGCATGTCATAGCCAGTGGTTGAACTCCTGGTTGGTCAAACTCCTGAGGTGACAATTTGCAGATTAGCCTTTTATTATATACGATAGTAAATGAATCATTTATTTTCTGATACATACCCATTGCAACAGGATTTTCTAATGCTGTTTGGTTATAAAGTTATATAGCTTGGCAGGATATAAAATACTTGGATCATATTTTCCCTCTAATTGTCTGCTGTTGTTGCTCTATGGCATTTCATATTGCCTGGTTATTTTTATGATATAAATAAGCTGGGGGTCTTTTCTGCCCTATTCATAAAAAAATCACACATGAAACATCATTTTTGTTAACTGTGCAAATCAGAAAAAATTCCCAGCATATGTCTAGCTGTTATTACTTATTCTGTGAGCCCATTTATTTCTTTTGTCATGGCTTCTTTTTCAACAATATCTTTCTTCATTTTAATTTTCTTCTGAAATAGGTGTTCCACACTTTCTCAAAGTTTATCCAGCTTTTTGTTGTTGTTTATGCCTCCAATATGGTATTTCTGTAATTACTTACATATCCTATTAAATTTTTAGTGTTCTTGCAATCCTTCCTTACCCTACCCATTTCCCAGTCCAGTTTCATTCTGTTGTCTTTTTTACTTAAGCCAATTCCCTCCTTGTGACTCTGTGGTCCTGCTTCTTATGCATGACTAGACCTTACATAGAGCAGCTTAATTTTTGGTGTGTGTGTGTGTGCACGCGCACGCACACATTCATATATTATTTTGCTATGTTAATATTTCCTTTAATACTTTTTTTCTGTTTTACATTTCAACCCTTTATATCTATTGCATGAAAATTTCTACAACCAAATTTTAGCCCTTGGGTTTATTTTATTGTAAAAAGTACACATTTCTTGTATATTTTATCTATACCTATTCAATTATAATCTGTATTCAAGTGATTCGCAGCCTTTAGCTCCTATTTAGGTCCATGCTGTTGGTTGTCCTTAAACTTTTACCTCTAGATTAGATGTCACATAGAGCTAAATGTGACAGAGTACCCTTATGTGCCTATTTGCTAAATTCACTGCCATGAGGAAAATGCATTGATTTCTTATTACACATTCTGCATTCCATTTGTCAGGCTTAAAAATACACTGCTTCTACTATTGTGGCATTTCGTACAGCTATTTTTCCTGTATTACCTCTAAATGCTGTTTAAAGAGTTCTTTTACATATTTGTTAATATCTTCACTTGCTATTTCTCCATCAAGAAATTCTTTCCTTCTCTCTCCTCTTCCTGCCATTTTCATCTCTATGTTCTAGGACCACTTCTCTACATTTGAATACTGGAATATTATACTGCTACTTAAAATGATCTTGTATCACAAGGGTGCCAGTCCTACAAGTGTGCAGGTTGTTGTACATGGCTACGGAGGGATATGTCTAGTGTGGCCACTTTCCTTGGTCTGCAGAGCATATTTTACCTCAGTTGTTATGTAATCAATGTAGTACCTTGTACATTACAATTACTGGCATCTGTATTTATGGTACCTGCCTAGTTTATGGAAGAAGTTTGAGACCCCTTTTTGGAAAAAATATTTAAAGAGAAGGTAAATATTCACAATATAATAAGTTAAAGTTACAGGTTATGGAAAAACTACCGCAAGTTATAACCAAATTTTGGGTTGTCTATTAGTAGAGTGATTTTTATTTACCTTATTTCTTATCTGTAGTTTCCAAAATCTCCTTAATAAGTAATGATTTTAGTATAAAAACCAATCAACTAACAATAATTTAAAAGGATATGGTTTTGTGTATGTATCCCATTGTTCTATTCAACAAGCTCTGTGCTTGACACTTAGGGAAGTTGTATTTCAGAGGATGTGAGAGAGATGATCAAGAATGAGCTTGTGGTCCTGCTAGGAGAAACAAGGAGATACAGTGTCCACTGGGAAGTTATTAGGAACAAAGGTCGTGAGCTGCCCTGAATTGAAGTGCTGATGATGTGTTCATAATTGCTCTGTTAAGAGGTTCTAAACACCATAGAAGGTTACCTCTGCCAGTTATTCCTGTAGGTATAACTTGGGTCTTCTCTTGTGGGCATTTTGTGTTTATATATTTTCATTACTTTGGGGCTTATTGCTCTTTGAAGCTGCTCAGCAGTATTTTTATGAGTGCCTTAGACCTTGCTGTTAGAAAAAAAAGAGAACTGGATTTTAGTGTTAACAACCTGGTAACTGTAGGTACTTGACTTTGGAAGAATGCAGATCTCCCATCCTGGGCAGGAGAGCCAGACCAACACAAATGCAAGAAGGGATGCTGTTTGTTTAGGCAGATTCTCTCTTTATTATAACCCTTTCTTGAGAGATCATAGAGTAATAATTTACAAAATGGATTAGGAGATCATAATCCTCCTTGTTCAAGCAGCATTATTATAAGAAGGTAGCTTCATGTGCTTCTGAGAAGCTAATTAGTTGCTGTCTAGCTTATCATGCTGAGAGGCTGCAGTGATTCATGGGTCTTTACCCTTCACAACAGGATTTTCTAATGCTGTTTGGTTATGAAATTATTTATATTTGTGACTCAGGGCTTTAAAAGGGCTTCCAGCAGTTTTTGTAAGCCAACTTCTGCACTCAGCAGTGTTTTGTGCTGTTTATGGTAAACCAGCTTGGCTTATGAAAGTGCGTGAATACAGTGAAACTGCATTGTCTGAGGTTCAATTTTCTGGTAAAACTTGGCAAGCATGATAATGAACTTTCCTTGATGTAGACCTTTTGATTCTATAAGAAACAATCTTTTTGTATATGCAATTTTAAAACAGTATTCAGAAACATTACTAACACAGTCTTTTTTGTGGTTCTGTTTATTCTAATATGCCTTTAATAGGAACTTGGACAACTAATTTTCTTATGTTAATTTTAATTATTTTTTTCTTTTTAAAAATTTATCTTGATTATTGCAAGTTTCTTAAAAATGGGGAAAAAACCCCAAAAAACCCCATTGACCCCTTCTAGCCTGCCCGCTCCCCTCACCACAGGCCTTCACCACACTATTCATGAGTTTAGCTCGGATGATTAAGAATTTGTTCCTGCCCAGCCAGTATGTCTCAGGGGTTGAGCTCAGACCCATGAACCAGGAGGTCCCAGCTCGATTCCTGGTCAGGTCAGGGCACATGCCCAGGTTGTGGGCTTGACCCCCAGTGTGGGCCATGCAGGAGGCAGCCAATCAGTGATTCTCTCTCATCATTGGCGTTTCTGTCTCTCTCCCTTTCCCTTCTTCTCTGAAATCAATAAAAAAATACTTAAAAAATAATTTGTTCTTTATCAGACATTTATTTGATTTGATTAGTGATTGGTGGTGGTGGTAGTAGTGGGGGAGGAGTTTCTACCCTTCTAGGTTCTTTTACCTAGAAGGTAATTCATCATAAGATAATTAATAAGAGGAAATAGCCAAATTTAATTACATACATATGTATGGGAACTCCACATACATGAGAGAGACAAACACCACGCATACAAGAGAGGTTCAGATACCGAAAGTTAAAATGAGGTATATGTGACATTCTGAGTTTAGGATGAGGTAAAATACCTTGAGGCGTCTAAGGGCAGAAAGGTATTCATTCAAGGGATGATAAGAGCAGATGTTCAGTACCATGCCCTATTAAGTCATAGAAAGTTGTTTCTGGTTATGTCTCCTTAAGTTTAAAGCTCCTAAT
Source organism: Antrozous pallidus (assembly GCA_027563665.1). NCBI lineage: Eukaryota > Metazoa > Chordata > Mammalia > Chiroptera > Vespertilionidae > Antrozous > Antrozous pallidus. The sequence continues at coordinate 77,428,279 of CM050513.1, forward strand.
TTAAATTCTTTAAAGGGAGAAAGTGATGAAATTTTCTGTTGTGCCCTCAGGGTCTCAGTTGGCTCCAGCTTCAAGTAATTCACTTGCCAACGAGCTCATCTTGGGGAGGCCTGTTCTGAACCTCTTCAGTGGAATAGGGAAGAAAACAAAATCTCTTCACAGAATCTGCTAAACTTTAAATATCACCAGTTACATCAATTAATGAAGAACATAATTCTTAATTTTGTGGAATCTCATATACTATTAACTGTTCTTCATTAGAACAGTGAGTTTTGTCTGAGGAGAGAATTCCGTGTGTTTCTCTAAAATAGATTTTGGGGGTGATATAGCCTTAATGTCCAAGGTTTTTTTTTTTTTTATAACTGGTCATGTTTGGAAATCCATAAATTGTGGTTTGCACCGTTTGTTTTACTGATAGCAAGGCAGGCTAACAAGGCCTGTAAAATATGTATATTGGACGGATATGAGCCTAGTGAACATGAGTCTACTACTCTTCCTGATCACCAGCATTTGCTTATAGTTCTCCATTTTCATAAAGCAGTTTTATGGGTTCAAACTTGTCTGGCTCGAAATTATACAACTAAGCACATTTAGTTCCTGGTTTTCTGAGGAATTAATCTGAGCTCTTTCGCGTGACACCTGGTGGCAGTAAGTCCATTGCAGGCGGTAGGAGCAGGGAAGAGCTCAGACCTTCTGCTCCGGGAAGTTCATGTGCGCTAGCTAAGGAAATGGGGCCCAAAAGATAAAGTTGCTGAGAACTTTACAAAGGGTCATATTCTGAACAGAGTCATGACACTCAGTCCTGGAGTGGCACATTGCAAAGATTAGGGAGCTTAGATCTGAGACCCACTTTGACATTAATATGCTGTGATGCGAGTTTCTGAAAATCTCTTCTTGTCTGACCCTAAGGCTGGGTTTCTGTACTTCCCTAGGGGGGATGATGAATATCTGTCCTGCCTACCTATTGATAGGATGACCTTACATAATAATGCAAAATGGTATCATACAAAGACTTGAGGAATAACATAGTATTCAAGGGTATGGTTGATGCTTGCTGGTTGCTCCTGCTCAGTTTCTTTCTCCAGCAGTTCCTTAAATAGTGCCATTTTTCTGTACTCAGTTCTAGGCATTCCTCTCATGTGTTTGTGGGAGCTCTCCTCCATTCTCATGGTGTCCGTTATGTGCACCAGCCGCCCAGAACCACCTCCTGAACTCCAGATAGCTGTATAATTCCCTAACCCTGCCTAGCCCAGTCTCAGTATGGAGTTGCATTTAAAAAAAGTATAGTTCAGCAAGCCAGAACAGGTGAAAAATAATACTACTCTTGTTTCTTGAAGATTATAACAGCATGTAGCATACAGCTCAGCAATGTTTCTTAAAATCTGTTCTCTCTCACATCCCCCAGTCAGGCCTCAGTCAATCCCTTTGTAATAGGTTCCCAGTTTTCCCCATACTGACTCTGAGCCTCACACTTACAATTCTCTCCAGTCTTTTTTTCAATTGAACTTCTTCCCACAACCAAGATCTTTGACCTATGCTTCCTTTATGTTTTTATTTTTTCTCTTGTCTGGCATGAAAACAGCTCAAGAACTAGGCTGACAAAGACCAAATTTTTCCTAAGGATGAATGAGAGGTTGCTTATTTTGGCAAAGACCCTTATTGGGTAGGAGAAGAGAGGAAGGCTGGGAACATTCCCAGCACACTACAGAATGGTCTGCTTGCTGTATACACGAAGCACCTCTTTCTCAACCTAAAACTTTATGGTGCACGCACACTTGCTTCTCCTCCAGTATCCCTTATCTTTATGAAAAGCACCCATCAGACTAGTGGCTTACTTTGGACATCTGGACATCATCCTTGAATTCTTTCTGTCCTCATCCTTCACATTCCATCCAAATTATCTTTAGCCTAAGTACAAAATACATTCTTCTAGGATATCTCCTCTTTACACCATTTCTAGTGTTGTCATTATTCAGTGCTCCCCTGCAATCAGTTTTCCCTACTTCAACCAAAGTGATGCTTTAACACATGAATCTGATTGTGACTTTTCCTCCTTTATGTTACTCAAAGTCTTCTTAGTACCCAACCCTTAATATTAGTATAGCTTCTGCAATTCTGAATTATCTGTTTGGTCTCCGCCCAAGTCTCCAGAAATCATCTCCCTCCACTGGATGCATTTCTTCTTGCCTGAAGGCTTTTGTCTAAGCTGGTCTGATTGTCTAAATATATCTCACCTTCCACACTCCCACCTAGCTTAGCTTCCTCATTCTCCTGATCTTGCTTTAAATATAGCCTCACGCCAGGCTTTTTCTGATTCCCTCCTCCTGTTCCTTTGTCATTCATGTCCCCCACACTTCCCCTTTGGTATGACCCATCACACTCGAAATGTAATTAGTTGCTCAAACACATTTTTCTCAGCAAATCCTCAGGACAGAGGGCATGTCCTCCTGTTAGAGCACTTTGTCCCCAGCTCAGGTCAGGAATTCAATGGATGCTCACTGCTAAATGGATGCTACTTCTGTGATCTGTGCCCTATATGCCTCTCCCAATTCATTCCTACACATATTTGGCTTCACACTTTCTGTGCAGCCTTTGAGAAACCTCGTGTCATTTCATGTTTTTGTAAGCTCATGCTCTTCTGCAGAGTTGTCTGCCCAGTCTTTCCTCCCTATCACCTAATCATTGTCAGCATGCAGCAATGTCAGCATCAAAAGTGTGTAGCTGTGCAGTGACCCTTCCCGTGTTACTCTGAAATTTTTTATTTGGCTGCATGTTTTTTTTTGTGTGTGTGTGTGTTTTTTTTTTTTTTTTTTGAGTGGGCTTTGTGTGTTTCTTCCTTTAGGGAAGGGACCTCATTTTATTTATGCATTATTTTGATAATCCCAGCACTTAACACAGGTCAAACTGAAATACTACTGGTATTGTGAACTACTTTCTGTATGCTGGGCACATTTCATGTGCTTTATTCTATTAACTCATTGAATATTCCCAACATCCATGGAAGAGTTACTTTTATTCTTTCTATTGTATAGATGAGGAACTAGAGACCCAGAAAGGTTAAGTTGTCCAGACTTAACCAGTTGGTATAGGGCAAGGCTGTGGTGGTAGGTCAGTGGAGTCTAGTGCTCTCACTGAGCTGTTGTGAATTCCAGTTCTTCCACTTTACCTACTCAATTGTGAGACTGGAGGTAAAGTCCTTTTCTGCATAGTGGGCATAATTATATGTCCTTTAAAGGGATGTTCTGAGGATTAGATAAAATAATCAGTTTTTGTAAAGTATCTAATGGAATGTAAGTAGCTGTAACAATGCTAAGTCAATGTGAGCACTCATTAGACAGATCTTATAGGGTTCTTTCCAACTCTCAATTCAGTGAGTCTGTCTTTTTTTATAGTTCTTCAATCTTTTCCCTCGATCATTATTTCTTACTTTTTAATGTTGTAGTGCTCATTTATTGTATTTTTTGCTGTTGTTAATCTTCACATAAGGATATTTTTCCATTGACTTTAGAGATAGTGAAAGGGAGGGAATGGAATAGAGAGAGAGGGGGAGAGAGGAAGAGAGAGGGAGAGAGAGAGAGAAAGAGAGAGAGAGAGAGAGAGAGAGGGAGAGAGAGAGAGAGAGAGAGAGAGAGAGAGAAAGAGAGAAGAGAAGAGAAGCATTGATGTGAGAGAGATAAATCGATTGGTTGCCTCCTACACTCACCCTGGACCAGGGCCAGGGATCTAGCCTACAACCAGAATTCAACCTGTGACTCTTCAGTTCGAGGCCCGACACTCCTATCCACTGAGCCAGATCGGGTAGGGTGTGGTGTTTATTTTTAATAATTGAGTCTGGGGACATCTCTGAAGTTCCTATTGAGTAAAATCTATGAGCTTCATGACAAACATGTGCAGCCTAAAGCCATGGACCAGATTTCCACACTCCATCTATGAGCTAGATGGCTGAGTAAATGTCTCTGGCTAAAGACAGCACCTGAATTCCTGTTTACAGCCAGACCAAAGCAGAAAAAGAAGTCCAAACCATCAACGACTGTTGTCTGATTTTTAAAAAGTTTAATCCTAAAAGAACTAAGCGGAATATCTAACATTTGCTGCAGATGTTTCCTCTTTCCAAGTTAGATGAAACCATTTTAGGGTGGTCTGTGCTATTACATTGAGTAGCTTAGGGGTCAGGTGGAAATTTTTAGCTGTTTAGATGCTAATTTAATTGTACAGATTACAGTACTTTATCTACTAACTCATGTTTATTATTTCATGAAACCCATACAGTCATAAGAAATGTTTCATCATTGCTATGTATTGACAGGGACTAATAACATTGGTGGAAACTACAGGAGTGTACAGTGTACTGGTCTGAATTTGGTGCGAGCCTAGTAACTACTTACCAGTAGTTACACAATAATAATACAGTGAATGTTCCAGAAGCAAGTATACGAGTATATTACTTAAAGAAAATTTTGTCTCTCTGTCCATTTACTCACTTTGCTCAAAGATAGAACAGAGTAAATAAATGTATTTAAAATAGGTGGAATTGGAGACAGCTGTTGCATCAGGAGGGAGTTTAGTCAATGGAATACATACCATACATACCAGGAAGTCTAAAACACTCGATAGAGGTGGGCCTCTCTGAGTGCTTACATAGAGCGGGACATAAGGGAACGATGTGATTTGTAGTGCCAATAAACAAACACAAATCAGCTATTGAGAAGCACAACTATTGCAGTTCCAGAGATAAGAGAAAAGTGTCTCTCGTCCAGAATGTGGGAAATAGTACTTTCAATAGTCCCTGTCGGGAAAGCACATCCACAGATTTCTTAATGCAGCCAGCTTCACTACAAGCATCATGCAAACCAATTCATTAAAAATCATTCTAGATGAGTCTGTTATGCAACCCATTGATGTTCTGGTTTAATCTAGGGATTTGTTTATAGTATCTACGGATACTTTTTCTTAGTTAATCCTGATTTTTTTTCTGAATTATTGGTGAGTATTGATTAGCTATTAGTTTTAGGTTAAAAATTGGAAGCATCACTGGGAAGTGAGCTAGATAATGGCCAGCAAGGCCAACCTTTTCTTTATAAAGTATTTTTGGATTGGCTCAAAATTGTGGCCTGTAGAACTGCAGTTTTATAAATCCACGGTGAACATCAGGGTCACCGGGAGGGTTTTATAAATACACGGGGAACATCAGGGTCACCTGGAGGATTTTATAAATACATGGTGAACATCAGGGTCACCGGGAGGATTTTATAAATACATGGTGAACATCAGGGTCACCTGGAGGATTTTATAAATCCATGGTGAACATGAGGGTCACCGGGAGGATTTTATAAATACACGGTGAACATCAGGGTCACCGGGAGGATTTTATAAATACACGGTGAACATCAGGGTCACCGGGAGGATTTTATAAATACACGGTGAACATCAGGGTCACCTGGAGGATTTTATAAATACACGGTGAACATCAGGGTCACCGGGAGGATTTTATAAATCCATGGTGAACATCAGGGTCACCTGGAGGATTTTATAAATACACGGTGAACATCAGGGTCACCTGGCGGATTTTATAAATACACGGTGAACATCAGGGTCACCTGGAGGATTTTATAAATCCACGGTGAACATCAGGGTCACCTGGCGGATTTTATAAATCCACGGTGAACATCAGGGTCACCTGGAGGATTTTATAAATCCATGGTGAACATCAGGGTCACCGGGAGGATTTTATAAATACACGGTGAACATCAGGGTCACCTGGCGGATTTTATAAATACACGGTGAACATCAGGGTCACCTGGAGGATTTTATAAATACACGGTGAACATCAGGGTCACCTGGAGGATTTTATAAATACACGGTGAACATCAGGGTCACCGGGAGGATTTTATAAATCCATGGTGAACATCAGGGTCACCTTGAGGATTTTATAAATCCATGGTGAACATCAGGGTCACCGGGAGGATTTTATAAATACATGGTGAACATCAGGGTCACCGGGAGGATTTTATAAATACATGGTGAACATCAGGGTCACCGGGAGGATTTTATAAATACACGGTGAACATCAGGGTCACCGGGAGGATTTTATAAATACACGGTGAACATCAGGGTCACCGGGAGGATTTTATAAATACACGGTGAACATCAGGGTCACCTGGCGGAGTTTGAAAAGACAGGCTCATCTCCCAATTCTGTAGTCGTCTGGGGTGGGTGAGGTGGGGGAATCTTTATAAAAAAACAAGCAAACAAAAAAGCCACATAAATGATTCTAGTGATCAGTGAAGTTGGAGAACTACTACCATAGATTATGCTGCATTGATTTTAACTAGAAGAAAATTTAAAGCAGGTATAACCAAATACATCTAAACCATAAAAACTGTCTATTTTATGGTTAAAGGTCATATTTTTTTTAAAACTACAAATTCCCAAAGTATTATCCATTGTAAACTATTTCTGAAATGTACACCTAGACAATCGAATAAGGTGATTTAAGGTATGGATTTCTTATTTTAAATCAATTAAGAGTTTTGGTGTGTCTGCTGGAAATGATGACTTTGAATAGTTACTATGTATTCGTTAATAATTTTTTATTCTCAGCATTGTCTGATTACATTTCCATGTAAGACTAAAAATATTTCAATAATTAGATTCAGTCCAGAGAGCATTTTCCCATTTTTTGCCCTTAAAAAATTATAAAGCATACTTTGATGCATTCTCAAGTTATCTGAGATTTCTAGAGGCACTTCAGATAATATGAAAAATGATAGATTGGTATCTTGCACACATCTTTACTTATCTGCAGTAGTCACCAGTTACAAAGAGTATCTTCAAATATATAATGGACCTTTGTTTAAAGTAGAGCACCATGCTTCATGTGTCTTAACCTAGCATTAATATTTATAACAACAGATGAAATCTTGAGAAAGTGTTTTATGTTTACTTTTCATTGTTCCTTACAGGCATTGCTTCTATGACAGTGCCAGTGTACATTGCTGAGGTCTCACCACCCAACTTAAGAGGCCGATTAGTCACCATTAATACCCTCTTCATCACAGGAGGCCAGTTCTTTGCAAGTGTTGTTGATGGAGCTTTCAGTTATCTCCAGAAGGATGGATGGAGGTCTGTAAACAATTTTTACAGTTAATTTTCAAATAAATCATGATATTAGTGGATGGGAGAACATTGAGAAATGAGGGGAAAAATATAACGGAGTATTTTGAATCATTATAGCGAATTTCTAAGTGGGTGGCATTCAGCAAAATTGAAAGTGAACAAGAAGTTATTTATTTTAATGACAGACAAGGAATCTACCATTGAGAATTGATATTTACAGAGTTTTTTAGCATTTAGGTGACATTTCTCACACTGTGTGTAAACTTTTGAAATATTTGTTTAAAAATGAATGCAGCAGTAAGTATCAGTGATTAACAAGCTTTTTATGAACTGAAGATAAAGCTAACATCCTTTGGATTTAGGAGGCTATACATTCTGATCTGAATGAAAGAAAACCAAGTCTTTAAAGCTATAGATTTATATATATAAAAATGTTGATATATGTATACATTTAAAAGACACGAGTTATTTTTTATCTCTATTTGGTTTATTTTGAATCAAAAGAGATGAGAAAAATGTTTTTAAAACTGCTTTAAGATTGAATATTGTAAAAACAAACTAATTTTAAGCTTAAAAATAGTATAGGCTCTAAATTTTGATAATCATAGTATTCAAAACAACAAATTCATGTAAGTGTTCCAGGGAGAATTTATTAAATGGCATAATAGGCTGCACAAAATTCTGTAATTATTGAACATCTAATTTGTATAAGTCCAGGGAATAAAATATTGAACAAATCATACTCTAGTATGTGTTTGCATGGTGATTACAATATTGTAGTTAATTCTTTTTTAGAAAATATTTACTTATTGATTTTAGCAAGAAAGAGGAAGGCCTGGAGGGTGGGGAGAGAGAGAGAGAGAGAGAGAGAGGGAGGGAGAGAGGGAGAGAGGAAGAGAGAAAGAGAAACATCAGTTTGTTATTCCACTTATTTATACATTCATTGGTTGCTTCTTGTATTATTTATGTTTTCATTGGTTGTCCTGACCTGGGAGAGAACCTGCAACCTTTTATTGGGATGGCACTCTCAGCAGCTAAGCTGCCCAGCCAAGGGCTTGAAGTTAATTCTTAACAGCTTAAGAAAAATAATTAAATTTATTGTGGATGTAGGGAATTAAATTTGTATGTAAGCAGCACAATAAATCATATGGCTTAGGATGAGCCATTAAACACTTACACTGAAATTTTATTAAAAGTCACCTGAGAAAACTCATTGAAGCCAATTAGATCCTACATTTGTCAGGACCATTAAAGAGAAGACACAGTTCTCAGGGAACATGAACCCTGCCTGCCTCTGTTGCTAAACTGCTTTCTACCTTTCTCTGCCAAAGTGAGAAATTACTGGGAAAATTAAGAAGCAGGAAATTTCATCCTCCCCACCCCCCACTCTGTAGGGAAGAGGGAGATGATAACTTAGAGCATAACCTGATATTTTGAGTTTTTCTTGGAATCTCAGTGGAAGTCATTTAATCTTTCAACCCCACATGTCTTTTAAGATCTAAACCATCTATTTACATTTGGTTTAAAATTTATTAATGTAATTAGTATAGAGATACATATATACTATTACAAAAATCTGTTTTTAAATGCAAATCCAAAGAGTATAACCCATGTTTTTGAGTTAAGCATAGCAGTTTAGATATTTGTTTCCTCAGTACTGGCTAGGAAAGAGAAAGATTTTACAGTAGTGAAGCTAACCTATGACTGTGGGGTGTGTTGGGAGGTGAAGGTCTTGGGACAGGCATAATTAGTTAGAACACTATTCAGGGGCAGGGTGACGTGGTTATAGCCAGACCGGGATCCCTATCCGTTTTCTTCCACTCATTGCCTATGAACGGAATGGAACCTTAGACAAAGCACTTAGTTCCCCTGATTTTATGTTGTCCATGTAAAAAATGGTACCAAAAATACTGGTCTTGTAAGATTGTCCTGGGATCTAAATTAATTATCCTATATAATAAAAACCTAATATGTGAAGTACCCGACCATTCATTCAACTATTCGACCAGTCGATATGTTCAAACTGACCACCAGGGGCAGATGCTCTGACTGATAAGTTAGCTTGCTGCTGGGGTCTGGCCTATCAGGACTGGGAGAGATGGGCCAGACATGCCCTGGAGCCCTCCGATGGTGTCTCCATGGTCCCTCCCTGGCTGGCTGGCCATGATCGGGACTGGGAAAGACAGGCCAGACATGCTCTGGAACCTTCCTGTGGTCCCTCCTCAGCCCCTGTCTTGCACCAGTGGGGTCCCTTGGTCTGGCCTGTGGGGATCAGGCTGAAACTGGCTCTCTGACATCCCCTGAGGCATCCTGGATTGTGGGAGGGCACAGGCCAGGTGGAGGGAACCCTCTGGTGCACAAATTCATCCACTGGGCCTCTAGTTATATATAAAGTACTCAGCCCAGTGCTTAGCACATGGCAAAACTCAACAAATAACGAATCACATTATTATTTACTATTCTAAAGAGTAAATAAAGAGTGAGTGCTACTATAGGTAAATTGTAAGGGAGGTTGAAGGAAAAGTTATTCTGTGGCTTATGTGTTTTGTTTTATTGGTAAAGATGGATCTTAGAGTTGATAGGTGTATAGCTCTAGAGAAAAAAATGTTACTGCTTATAGCTACTGTAGAAAGTATAAGAAGGAAGTGTCTAGAGACAGAAATGATTTTTTCAAATGACCCTGGGAACCCAGCTTTGTAGTAAAGCCAAATAATATACCTGTGTGAATTTTTTCCACAATACTGAGACCCAGGAGTGAAACAATAAAATAAGAGGATGGGATACCTAACTTCAGTTTGTATTCAGAGTAATTCAATAACACACCAAGTCACTTGTAGCCACTTAATTGTTTGCACGAATACACATTAACTTATGCATACCTGCAAACATGATTCCTTATTATACAGGTACATTTTTTATGTTATTCTCTTTTACTATTTAGCATCCTTAGCAGTATGTTCACCTTATTTGACTTCTGGGCTAATAGGAGTGTGGTTACAAGCAAATAAAGATAGAAGTAGTACCTTAGCATCAACTTGAGAATTTTCAGCAATTATATCTAACTAGAGACCCGTTGCAAGAAGATTCCTGCAAGCATAGAGCTTCCTGCGGACTAAGCAAAGCTCCCTCCCTTCTCTGCTGCTTCACTCCCTTCTTCACTACCTCACTCTCTCCTGTCTCCTCTGCCTCACTCCCATCTCCTCTGCCTCACTCCCGTCTTTTCTGCCTCGCTCCTGTCTCCTCTGCCTCGCTACCTTCCTTCTCCTCCACCCCACTTGCTTACTTCTTCGCAGCTTTGCTCCCTTCCACAGTGCTTGGCTTCCTTCTACAATGTCTTCTGTGTGTGGATATGCAAATTAACTGCCATCTTGGTTGGGTTCATTTGCATAATCGCTCTGATTGCCTTGTGGGCATGGCCTGTGGGCGTGGCTTGATAGGAAGTATGGTCAATTTGCATGTTACTCTATTATTAGATAGGATAATAATTATTGATAATTTTTATAGTAGCAATCAGATTAAGACATACAGAAGATCAAACTGATTAATCAGCTTCTTAGATTTTGATGTTGTTGAAAGACTAACTCACCTTTGTGCCAGAGGGGTCAAAGCTTCTATTTTCTTATTATTTGGATGTCATAAAAAGAAATTGTTTTCTGCCAAACTGGAAGATTAGTTTTCTCAGAAAAAAAAAATGAATTGCCTGTAGACGATTGAAAAAGTTGGTGTTAGCACTCCAGTGTTATAATGCATTATATGCTGGGAAAGATGTCATCTGGCTTCATGAGGAAAGGGGGATACATATTTTGAAGATATCATTAAATATTAGATTTTTAAAAATAATTTTATTGAGATTAAATCAGATAACATTCAATTCACCCATTTAAAATATACAACTCAATGCCAATACAATTCTCAGAGCTGCATAACCATCACCATTTTCAAATTTAGAGCATTTTCATTATCCCAAAAAGATAGTTTGCTCTTTTGATCATCTCCCAGCTCCTATCAGCTCTGGGCAACCATTAATCTCCTTTTGTCTCCATAGATTTGCTTATTCTGAATATTTCATCTATAAATATATGTGGTCCTTTGTGACTATATTCTTTCACTTAGTGTTTTTTCAAGGTTCATCTGTGTTGTAGCATGTGTGGGTATTTCTTTTTTTTTATTGGCAAATAATGCAGATATGCCACATTTTGTTTATTCTTTCATCAATTGATAGACATTTTAGTTTTGTCCACTTTGTGGCCATTATAGATATTAATCCTGTAAACATTTCTGTTCAGCTTGCATGGTAGACCTATGTTTTCAGTATTCTTGGCTATAATCTAGGAGTGGAATTGCTAGGTCATATGGTAACTAAGCTTAGCCTTTTGAGGAAATGGCTGACTCTCCTAGAAGGGGTTATTATTTCCACTTAGCAGGGTATGAAAATTCCAGTTTTTCCATATTCTACTAAATACTATATATGATAGTGCTTATAAAGATCTCAGAGGTAATTTGGTAGTTAATAATCCTATATAATAAATAGTAATATGCAAATTGACCTTCACACCATCGCATAAGATGGCCACCCCCATGTTGTCAAAGATGGCTGCCACAAGATGGCCAGCAGGGGAGGGCAGTTGGGGGCAACTGGGGCTGGCAGGGGAGGGCAGTTGGGGATGACTGGGTCAGCAGGGGAGAGCAGTTAGGCATCGATCAGGCTGGCAGAGGAGTGGTTAGGGGTGATCAGGCTGGCAGGCAGGTGAGTGGTTGGGAGCCAGCAGTCCTAGATTGTGAAAGGAATGTCCGACTGCTGGTTCAGGCCTGATCCTACAGATTGGACCTAAACCAGCAGTCAGACATCCCCTGACAGTTCCCAAATTGGAGAGGGTGCAGACAGGGCTGAGGGATACTTCCCTTCCCCAGTGCACAAATTTCTTGCAACGGGGCTATAGTAATGATATAAAGTTTTATCACTGGTTGGCTTTTTTTGTGCATAGATATATATGTGTGTGTGTATATACATATATATATATATATATATATATATATATATATACACACACACACACACACACACACACATAGATCTATATTAGAGACAGAGGAAGAGAAGGGAGAGAGAGACACAGAAAAATTGATGAGAAACATGGATAGGCTGCCTCCCTCAAGCCTACAACTGGGGATTGAGCCTGGGAATCCAACTGGTGACATTCTGGTTCATGAGTTAAGCTCAACCACTGAGCCACACCAGCCTAGTTTTGTGCTAATATTTTTTAATCTTGCTTATTTAACATAGTGAAAATATTCACTACACCTCAGGCAAGCAAAGTTTTATTTTATTTTTTTAATATATTTTATTGATTTTTTAAATAAAAATCAGAAAGGGAGAGGGATAGAGTGTTAGAAACATCAATCAGCTGCCTCCTGCACATCCCCTACTGGGGATGTGCCCACAACCAAACATGCCCTTGACTGGAATGAAATCTGGACCCCCCAGTCCACAGGCTGGCACTCCATCCACTGAGCCAAACTGGTCAGGGCAGGTTTTCTTTTTTTAGTTGCTGAGGTAAAACAGCCCCTCAATAAATATATGTTAAAGTGAATTTAACAGCCACCACAGTAGTCTAAAATACTTAGCTGGGCTTGCCACGGCTAAATGCTTCACATCCCCCCATTTCCTACGGGAAAAAAATAGTTAAGCTCTTTATCATGACTTGTAGTGTGTAATCCATTATCTAATGCATATCTTCTTTTCTAGATTTTTGTAACTCATCATTGCCTTCCTCCCTTCTTTATATGACAACCATGGCTATGTACTCTATACTAATATACCAATCACACCATGTTTTCTCGTGTTTCTGCGTGTGTTTTTTTTCTTCTATTCACTTTACCTATAAGGTCTTCTCACCCTATCCTGGTTTACTGGTCCAACTTCTTTTCCTTCTTTAAATCTCTGATTATATGTCATGTGAAGCTGTCTTTGGTCCTTTGTTCTTTCATAAGACTTTGTATATAGCTTTGATTTTATATTTACCATTTTATTTTGAACTAGTTATTATCTATCTCCTCTAATTTGCTTAGAAGCTCCTGAATGTCATTGACTATGTACTCATTTTTAAATTTAGTAAAGGATCTGGAACATAGAAAATATTCAATAAATGTGTATGGAACTGAACTGAATTGATTGGGCTCTGGGGAAGGGACTCTTCACCCAGGTAAAAAGACATTAATTATAAACCAAAATGCCAATTCACTAATTTATGCTGCGCAATATGTACACTTTATAGATAGCTAAAAAACTAAATTATTGATCATAAGTGTTTCTGACTAAGCATAAAAATAAGAGAAAGAAAATTAGTTTCTGAGTCCAGGAACATTTCTGTTTTTCAAAATAATATACCGTTCTGGGCCCCAGAAGTCTTTTTGTCCTTCTTTCTTGTACAGAGCTGGTTTTCAAATAAGTATATCTATATTTATAATTACATAAACTATAATGTGGTTATATAAATAAGAATTGAGGGGTTAATTTCTTTCTCTTCATAGTAATTTTTTACTCTTTTGTTCCTCATTTAATTTTTTAAAGACTAGAGTTCTCTTATTCTACTTTTTTAGCCTATGTATAACCATTTGTTAAGTGTCTGAATGTGTTAGATAGTGTCATGATTTATGTGATACTTTTTATTTTTTATAATTATTTTTTAATACTTTTTTATTTTTGCTAATGAAGTAAAATTTAAAATGAGTGTTGAATGAGAAGCACAAAGTATTAGTGTTAGCAACGTTTTTATGAGAGGTTTTTGAGAGTATCTTCCAGCTAATCCATGGACAATAGGAGACTTGTGCTGAGCTTAGAAGAATTGGTGGGATTCATGTAGACCAGTGGCTGTTAACGTTTCTAATGCTGTGACCCTTTAATACAGTTCCTCATGTTGCGGTGATCCCCAACCATAAAATTATTTTTGTTGCTACTTCATAACTGTAATTTTGCTACTGTTATGAATCATAATGTAAATATCTGTGTTTTCCGAAGGTCTTAGGCGAACCTGCTAGCATTTCTCAACCTGTAGGTCACGATTGAGAACCATTCACAGGTTGAGAACCATTGCTGTAGAGCCTAAGACCATCGGAAAACACAGATATTTGTATTACTATTCATTAACAGTAGCAAAATTACAGTTATGAAGTAGCAACAAAAGTAATTTTATGGTTGGGGGTCACCACGACATGAGGAACTGTAGTAAAGGACCACAGCATTAGAAAGGTTGAGAACCACTGGTGTAGATAGAAGTAAAAATGGGGGCAGAGTGTAGGCTAAGGGAGAGCAGGCAAAGGAGACCTGAAAGTGAGATGGTTATGTATAAGATACATTGAAGCCAGATTCTAGAGGTTGGGAATTTGACCTAAGGGCAAAGAGAAGCTATTATTTTTGTGTGTGTGCAGGGCATGCATCAGTATGAGCCAAATATTAATATGACAGTGATGCTCAGAATTTATTGGCACTCTTGGCTTTTAGATGGATTCAAGGAACTTATTTATGAGGCTGCTACCAGAATATATGTGTGACATGGTGGTGGTACTATTAGAAATAGGTGTTAATATGAAAGTCAGTCATTCAAAAAATTTTTTTTCAGGCATCTACTGTATACTGTTGTGCTTGGTACTAGAGATGAAAGATCAGAAAGAAATGTCGCTTTCCTCATGCACCTCACAGTCTGAAGGAGACTTTTCATCTGCTTTTAATTAAACAATCCATAGTGTTAAACGATGTGAGCTCCCCATGGAGTGGATAACCTAGCTTTATAATGCAAAGATATTGGAGCTGAGTATTTGATGAATAAAAGGGTTTCAGGCATAGAGAGGAACATTCTAGGTGTAATATCATTTTCAAAAGCCTGTAGTGTGAAGAGCCAGTCATGTTTGGGCAATAGAGAGAAGTTTGGAGCAGCTAGGGAGAGGGACTGTGTTGTTGGAGGGTGATGTGGAAAGACTAGTGTTCAGTGGGTATGAATAGAATTTCAAATCCATTGTACTTTAACAGTACATTGGGTTTGAGTTTGTATATTGAGTCTCAGAAAATAATTTTAAAATAACCGATATTACTTTAGGATGAAAAAAATTAATGAGCTTTCCTTCCTGAGAGTATTATACAATTTAAAAAGTCTTATTAATAAGTACTTTTTTAAATAATATATTTTATTGATTTTTTACAGAGAGGAAGGGAGAGGAATAGAAAGTCAGAAACATCAATGAGAGAGAAACATTGATCAGCTGCCTCCTGCACACACCCCCAATGGAAATGTGCCCGCAACCAAGGTACATACCCTTGACCAGAATCGAACCTGGGACCTTTCAGTCCGCAGGCTGACGCTCTATCCATTGAGCCAAACCGGTTTTGGCATCAATAAGTACTTTTTAAAATGATGTTTAAAAGATAGTTATTTCTAAATAAATTTATGCTGTGGAAAGGGTTCTAATAATTGTTAATAGATTAGTGGTGTTGGACTCTGTACAAAATATGGAATATGAAGCAGTCTTTGTCTTAAAAATTTAACTATGCCATGGCTGTTTTAAGAACGATAGATTTGATTTACAGCCCAATTATAAGTAAATAAATACCTTCATTCCGAACATATTTATAATTTTGTTATTGACAGAATTAAAATGTACAACTGTCTATTATAAAGGTATCATGGTGTTGTAGGAGAAATAGGTTTAAGACTTGCTTTCATAGCACATTAATTCATTTAAGCTCTAATATCCTCATGTAGCTAATGCCTCAGCAATTGTACAGTGTTATTATTAGAATCAAATGAATTAATGGCGTTGAACATACTATATATACAAACTCTTAAATGCTGCCTGGTGTTGTTTGCTGTTATCTCTAGAGAGCTTTTGGTTGACTTTTTATATCTTGCATCTAATCTGACAATGAGAATTACTCTCACATTCAGTTATCTGGATTTCCCAGGTAAAAAGGAAATATGGTTTACTGATAAGAGTGGTTTGTCATGAGAGTACCCTACCTTGAAGAAAACTATTTTAAACCATGGACAGAATATAAGATAACTGGTTAAGACACTGGAGAAGCCCAGCTCCAAGGATAGACAGAATGGCAGGGATTTGATCCTTGAAATGCGTGGTCCTGGTGAGATCGACATTTATGGCTTTATCCCTGAGGGCAGCTCTCAACCCATTAAACTACAGTTTTATTGATTTGTGGTGTCAGTGGCTAGAGTTTGTGGTGCCCAGAGCAGCTGGAATTTGAGGGGTGGGAGGTGGGAATCCAGGAAAAGAATGATCCACAGAGAAGGAAGCCTCCAAATCTAAATATTAATTCACCACAAATGTTTCTCTGATTCCTGAACTATGAATATAGGAGAGATTCCATGATGCCTGCAGAAAGTAACAGAAGATGGTAAAAGCTGAGAGATGTTATATCCCGCCCATAGGAAGAATGACATTTTTGGACTTTGAAACCAGGTTAGGGGTGTCAGCAGCTTGAGCTTTCCAGTCAGACTCCAGAAGGACCATGCCTGAGGAGTAGACTTTGTTGCATGACTAAGGATTTTTCCTATGGTCAAAACGGCGAGTCACACTAACCAAGTCTACAACCAAACCTTTACAAATTTAAGGTGATATGTAGGACAGTGCCAACATTCTTCAGAAAAAGAGAAGACAATCTAGAATCTGTACATTTTATCATTCTCAATACACAGAACACACACACACACACACACACAAATTATTAGGCAATGTGAATACACAGAAAATGTGACCCATAAGTAAAATAAAAATTGTCAATATAGACAGACCTTAAGGGGATACAGCTATTGGAATTATAAAAAGACTTGAAAACACCCCCTTTAAATGTGTTCAGGACTTAAGGTAAATGGTAGTCACATAAAGTAACCAGATGAGGAAACTCAGAGAAATGCAAACTATATATATAAAGAACCAAATGAAAATTCTCAATTGAAAGTATAACATTTGGAATTAGAATTTAAAATTTAAAAAACTCACTGGATGGGTTTATCAGCAATTTAAAGATGACAGAAAACAGGATCTGGAAACTTGAAGACAGACCTATAGACATCACGTAATCTGAAAGAGAAAATAATAAGGTGTGGGAAGAAATAGGCTCAGTGGGATTAATTTATGTTCTACAATCGAAACTTTGTAGCCTGGAGTGGAGCCAAGTCTTATGTTCGCTCCGTGGCAACAGCCATTTCTGTTTAAATTCGATAATTGAAACTTTGTAGCCTAGAGTGGAGGCCTAGGTGCTAGGGCTACAGGAGCTTGGCTTTCTTCATCACCCAGGCAACCCTAGCCTCTGCTCTCTCCAGCTCTGTGACTGCTGCCATTTTTGTTGGAATACATCTTCTATAATTGAAACTTTGTAGCATTGAGTGGAGGTCTAGGCTGGCAATGGCAGGAGGAAAGTTTGACTTCCTCCATTATTGGGGAAACCCAAGCCTCCCTCCTGCTCTCAGTGGCCACAGCCATCTTGCTTGGGGTTTATTTGCATAATTTGATCCTGATTGGCTGTTGGAGATGGCCTGATTAGAGGTATGGTCAGTTTACATATTACTTTTTTATTAGATAAGATAATTAACACTTTGTAGCATTGAGTGGTGGCCTGAGCTGGCCAGGGTATGTGGAAAGCTTGGCTTTCTCCATTGCCAGGGAAACGCAAGCCTCCCTTCTGCTGTCTGTGGCCATACCCATCTTGGTTGGGGTTAATTTGCATACCCACTCCTGATTGGATGGTGGGTGTGGCTTGTGGACATGACTTTGTGTAGTGGAGGTATGGTCAGTTTGCATATTCTTTTATTAGGATAGCACATTTAATTAAGGTCTTTTTTTCACCTTATCTAATTAGATCGTTACTATTTTTTTATGCTTACATATTTGGCGATGAATGCTTTTACAGTTTACACAGAAATATTCATTGGTAACACAAAAATTGCTCATTTGCTGATCATATATCACCTGCTTACTTGAAGATTTCAACTGTGACACATTGATTTTTTTTTTATTTTTTTTTTACAAATCTTCAGCTGTGATCTCATGTTTACTCTCTAGCTGCCATCAGATGATCAGGTTTATCAGTCCTCAGTGTTGATCTATATGGGCCTTGATGGTGGAGAAAATTAGCTTGCAGCTGGGGGCCTCAATTTGGCAGTGTTTTCCTATTTTAATTCCTTACCTGTTAAAAAGGATTTGTGAATCATAAACTCTAATTGAAAAATACGTTATCAATGAAGTGTTGTGACTATAGCAGGGGGTTAAATTCAGTGGTCTCTCTTTGCATCTAAAGCTTTTGCATTAAGTAGAAACATCCTATCTAATAAAAGAGTAATATGCAAATTGACAGTCACTCCAATATACAAGATGGCTGCTGCAAGATGGTCTGCAAGGGAGGGCAGTTAGGGGTGACTGGGCCAGCAGAAGAGGGCTGTTGAGGGAGACCAGACCTTCAGGGAACGATAGTTGGGGGAGACCAGGCTTGTCCTATCTAATAAAAGAGTAATATGCAAATTGACAGTCACTCCAATCCACAAGATGGCTGCCAAAAGATGGTCTGCAGGGGAGGGCAATTGTGGGTGATCAAGCCAGCAGGGGAGGGCAGTTAGGGGTGACTGAGTCAGCAGAAGAGGGCTGTCAGAGGAGACCAGGCCTTCAGGGGAGGATTGTTGGGGGGGACCAAGCTTGTGGGGGAGGGCAGTTGGGAGGGACCAGGCCTACATGGGAGGGCTGTTGGGTGGGGACTATGCCATCAGGGGAGGGCAGTTAGGGGGACCAGGCTGGCAGAGGAGGGCAGTTGGGGGTGACCCCCCTTGTAGAGGAGCGCAGTTGGGGGAGACCAAGCCAGCAAGGGAGGACATTTGGCAGGGGGGAACTAGGCCTTATTTAATACTATGTAAGCTAAAAGACAATCAAATGACATCTTTAAAGTATCAAAGGAATAAAGAAAGTCAACCCAGACATATATGGAGTAAAAATATCCCTCAAGGGGTCTCAGATTGGAGATAGTGCAGGCTGGGCTGAGGGCCCTCCCCCGTGCATGAATTTTGTGCACCAGGCCTCTAGTAGTATATAAATCATAATTTATGTTTGGGACCCATCATGTAGATATCTTGTCATTGATGTATAATGATAACCATATCTTTTCTAAATTCAAGAATAGATATCTTTTAGTAAACTCATCACTCATATGATTATTTCTTAAGAAGCATATGAAGAAAGTGCTAAATCCATAGGAACTTTGAACAACAAAGTCAGGTAGCTCTAGATATAGGGCCAATGTTCTTAGATGTGTTTTGATGAAGTGGTTGGATTATGCCTTTTTAAGGGGAAAATGTTTCACTGTCTTGAATAGGATATGATGATAGATATCATTGGAGAGTTCCAGCTTGGGGGATGTTTTTGGATTGACACAGCAAGATACTATCTTTGATTACGTTTATTCATGATGCTCAATGCTTAGCTTGGAGTTTGACACTTAATATACATTCAGAAATTGTTAGCTGGGTATACAGCTCAGAAAGAACACAGAACATTTAGTTTTAGCTTTCCAAGCAAAGAAAGTAAATATTCATTAGGTAACTGATTCTACTTGTAGACCTTTTTATTTTCAGTGAACTGTTTCCGGGGGAAAAAAGGTTTAGAGTTAATTTATTTTATAGTTAACAAGTGAGAGGATGCCAGTTTGAAACTGTAGAGTTTTAAAGAGTAAAGCATAGCATCTTAATATTTGTACTCTTCTTCTAATTTATGTGAGCTATTCAGAGTGGGCAAGCATGGACATGATTTATAAATTGATAACAGATATAAACAGGTGTTAGCTAGAAGACAGAGGGTGGGAATAAAGCTACTGGAAGTACAGATACAGGTTTGTTATTTGATTTTGTTTTCAGTTTATTATGACCGTATTAGAGAAGATTGCTAAATACCCTCATTGTACTCAGAACAAAGTCAGTTTCATTGCTAGTCTCAGTGGTATTTTTGCTAGAGCCAACCTGCTTTTCCTTCCTGTCAGCTTGGAGTGCTCTTTTGGCTCCAGGAGGCAAATGGCTTTTGCCTAAGGCAGTGGTCAGCAGACCACAGCTCCAGAGCCACATGCGGCTCTTTGGCCCCTTGAGGGTGGCTCTTCCACTGTATGGGCGTGCATGTACAGTGCGACTGAAACTTTGTGGCCCATGCGCAGAAGCCGTTTTTCAGCCTGGGCGAGTCTATTTTGAAGAAGTGGCATTGGAACACTCAAGGGGCCAAAGAGCCAAATGTGGCTCTCGAGCCGCGGTTTGCCAACCACTGGCCTAAGTTGTGGACCTTGGGTGCTTATTGATCATTTTCATCCCATGGGTGTTCTAATCACTCAGGTTTCAGCCCCGAGTGTACATTAGCACCATCTTGCCCTGAGAGCTTTGAATAAAATAGAGGACTGTGGGACTGGAACTCAGGCCAATTAATCAAAATTCCTGGTTGGGTGGAGCCTGGATATTACTGTGTTTTAAAAGCCCACTGGGTGCTGAGACCGGTTTGGCTCAGTGGATAGAGCGTCGGACTGCGGACTGAAGGGTCCTGGGTTCGATTCCGGCAAGGGCATGTACCTTGGCTGCGGGCACATCTCCAGTAGGGGGTGTGCAAGAGGCAGCTGATCGATGTCTCTCTCATCGATGTTTCTGACTTTCTATCCCTCTCCCTTCTGCTCTGTAAAAAATCAATAAAAATATATTTAAAAAAAAACATTAAAAAAAAACATTAAAAAAAAAAAAGCCCACTGGGTGATTTTGATGTGAAGCCAGGGTTTAGAGCCATTGATTTTAATGGGGTCCCCATATCAATAGGGGATATCAGTAGGGGACTACTTGTTTGGGGAGTGACTGCCCTGGTTTATCAGTATACTCTTTGTCATGTCAGTATATTCATCTGGTCCTGATTTCCTTGGATTTAGGGGACTGATGGTGAGTCCCTAATATTGCCTTAACTAAGTCTGTAGAGTTCCTGCTCTTTAGTTGCATGATAAAATTCTCATTAGTGCTATAGCAAAGCAAACTCTTATTTATCTGCAATCTGCACATCATCAGAGGAATGGTTTTTCCTCAAGCAAGAGATTGGTTAGTTCTACCTACCGAAAGTTTGAGGAGATGGTAGAGGTGAGATAGACAAGTTGCATTGAGTTGAGTCAGGAAGGTGAAAACATTTTTTGGTGAGGCTAGTCTCCATTTTCGGGACCAACTGAGTCATATCACCTAATTACTCAGATGCCCCAAGAAATAGACACTATCACGTGTTCATTGAAATGTTAAATTACTTGGCCAAGGTTTGTGGTTAGAATGCCCAAAGCTGAAGTGTGACCCATGTGTGTTCCTCTGCTCTCTCAAACCACAGCCACCCCCTTCCCTACCCATTCTATTTGGTCTTTTCAAAGCAATGGAAATATTTTCCTATCAAAATATCTTTAGGAGAATATTTATTGTGTTTGAGATGATAGATCAGGTGCCCTATCAAAAATATCTTTACCATGAAAGGTAATAAAAATATAGTAAAAATAAGTTTCTTTAGAAACGTAAGGATGTAGATGCATAAAACATGTTCTATCTTGAGTAGTCTCTGGAATCAGGCCTTAAAATCCTTAAAGATTTGCAGCAAGGTACAAGTTCCTTTTTCCCTATCCTAGCACTAGTGAATTGTATTGTAAATTTCAAACCTAGACTCTTGACACTTAACATTTCAAATTCAGGAGAGCTAAACTATTCTGTCTTCTGTAGCTTGCTGAAGAAATGTAATTATGCATATATGCATAGTCCATGGACATACACAGTAAGTAATGTGGTATAGGCCTAGGAGGGGACAAAGGGGCAAAGGCAGGTTAAGATAGGCAAAGGAGGATGGGGTGATATAGGACATCTGTAATACTGTTTACAATTAAAAACACACACACACACAAAACAAACAAACAAACAAACAAAAACAAAACAAGGCTAGCCCTGGCTGGGTGGATCAGTTGGTTGGAATGTCCTCCTATACACTGAAAGATTTTAGTCAGGGCACACACCTAGTTTGCAGTTCAATTCCTGGAGATAACTGATTGATATTTTTCTCTCTCATTCCCTTCCTCTCTAAGAAGCAATAGAAACATATCCTAGGCTAGGGTGAGGATTAAAAAAAAAAAGTAGGCTAGCTAATATGTATGTTTGCATTTGTCTTTACTTTTTGTCTTTTCCCTGTGTTTTTTTCTTTTAGGTTTTAAAAATACTGTGTTCTAGGTTTAAATAGTGAGTAGTAAAAGTGCTATGTGAGCATCTTTGGGCCTAAAGATGATTCACTTTCTATATCCATTTCAAGTGCTCTTTTGGTCTTAATTTATCACTGAGGAGAGTTTGGAGAACAGAAGAAAATATTATAAAAGGGGCAGAGAAACAAAACATACACGCTTTCATTTTTAGGACCTTTAAAATTTATTTCATAATGCAGTATATTTGGTGCTTGTCTTTTTATTGCCTTTCTTTTAAATAATTGGCAATACAACTTTATATAACCTCTCTTTAAGGTATTACAGCCAGATAGAAATGTCATGCCTTTACAGCAGTGATTTTCAACCTTTTTCATCTCATGGCACACATAAACTAATTACTACAGTTCTGCAGCCCACCAAAAAGTATATGTTTTGCTGATCTGAAAAAAAAAAGTATAATTTGATTCATTCACATAGGATAGCTATTGTTGTGTTGGCTGTTGTCATTTTTTTAATTTGACAGTATTAGGGAAATCAGTGACCTTGATTAAATAGTCAGATAATTGCATGTTTTAAAAATTCTTGAGGCACACCTTTTGAAAATCGCTGACTTATAGCAACAGAAGCTATGTTTAAGTGGTAGATTTGGTTACACAAGTTAACATTTTAAGAGGAAGAGGCCATAAATATGCATTTGTTTGAGCTGATCTCTCTTGCTCTCATCTGAAGATTCTTAGCCTTTAGATGAGTCATCTTCAGAAGGGAAGGTCTCACTGTCTCTAGTATAACAAATGATGTCCTGGGAAAGGATTACTGTGCAAGTAAGTTTATAGAGCCTCGTGGTCCAGAAGAGATTGCTATGTGCATGTGAAGTAAGTTATTTTCTCTTTAGATAATACAGGAAGTTGAGATATATAAACGACATAAAATGAGTTACAAACTGCTTTTGTATCATTTTGTAAAACATTAAGTTTTTACTGTGTCCAAGATACTTGATTAGGTGACGTCCTGAATACAAAGTAAAATATGCAATCAGGTGGGACAGGTAAATAATTTATTACGATACAAGGCACAGGGACATAAATTGAGGTTAAGACACTGTGTTTGGGCGGGGGGGTGGCAGAGGAAGGAGGAGTGATTTGGTATTATCACAGCCCATGCCTTAAAATATAAAACACTGTTAATAAGATTTCTTTACATACTGGAGGCCAAGTGATTAATTTATCAGTCATTCATAAATGCTTTGTTTACTTTCTAAATCTTAATTTTGCTGTTTCTGTATGTAGTTTTAGCTACTGTTTGGAGTAGGAGTTGTTCCTAACATAACGTGACAATTGTACTTTTTCTGTGCTGTGTGTGAATTAAAATGAAATGGCTTAAAAAGTAATGGACTTTTTCACAAGATACATATCTGGAGCCTCCAAAGTTGCCGTGCTTTGGGTTTAACATAGCTTAGAAGCCAGACTGGCTTTGAAAAGGGTATTGAGTCAGGTGATACCCTGTGAGCATGATTGTTATGTAACTGGAGTTGGTCTTCTGAGCTCTACCATCATGAATCGACCAGGGAACATACCCAGGGAATTTGGATTAACAGAATACAGCCAGCTGTCCTAGATTCATAGACGTTTTCATTTGAGAGAGACCTTGAAGTTTACCTAACCTATCCCTCAGTTCAAAAAGCTTGAGTCCTGGAAATGTCATGAGATCAGTCTGATGATCAGAATAATTTGGAGAGATTTTTGTTATTTTTCTGGTGGGTCTAAAATGGTATTTTATTTTCTACATATAATTTTGCCAGTCATTAAGAACAGACATTTAAAAAAGATGACATGAAACTTAAAACCACATGAGCAGGATATTTTTGTTTTGATTTAGTTGTTGTCTTTCTTTCTTTCTTTCTTTCTTTCTTTCTTTCTTTCTTTTTTTTTGCATTTCTATAATCTTAATAGTGATTATTGGCTTCCAGCCATCTTTTTTTCTATGGGCTTCTACTCCTGAGTTAATGAGGACATGATTTTTGATGACAAAATGAAATCATAACTAATCATTCACAGAACAGAAAGAACTAAAGAAATCAATTCGGGCATTTTATTGAAGAGTATTTTTAAAACAGATTAGAGAGCTTTGCCTTCATCCCATTTTATATAGTAGAATACAAATCTCTATATATTAGTATTGGGTAAGGATGCTGAATGTGGTGTTTTGCATGATGTGTTGGGTCAGCATGCATATACATAATCTTTGACTTTTGCCCATTCTTTTTCATTGTAATTTGTAAGAGAAAAGAGCCAGACTTTTCTAATTTTTCAGTTTCTTACTACAGCATAAATATATCTTTTTCTGGTTTTGCATAGACATAATAAAAAGAAAATAATTTTCACTCATATATTACTCCCAATGTGATGCTAATAAGACCAAGTTTTACAATACTGTATGGGTTTTTTTTATTGCAGGTACATGTTGGGACTTGCAGCAATTCCAGCAGTCATACAGTTTTTTGGCTTCCTCTTTTTACCTGAAAGCCCTCGATGGCTTATTCAGAAAGGACAGACTCAGAAGGCCCGTAGAATTTTGTCTCAAATGCGAGGTAATCAGACCATTGATGAAGAATACGATAGCATCAAAAACAACATTGAAGAAGAGGAAAAAGAGGTTGGTTCAGGTATGTGGATTTTGTACTTACATGAATTTTAAAATTACACAGTGGTTTTGTTTTGAAATTATATTTTAGTGTTATTTAATGTCTTTAAATTATGTAGTGGTTTCATGTGTATAACCAAAAAACACATTTTAAAGCAATATAATCTGTAATAATAAAAGGGTAATTGCTAATTGAACTGGACGTCATTCCAGATGTCCTTCTGGAGGAAGCCGGGGCCAGAGAGAAGCCCAGGTCCTGGGTGCCTGCCGGCAGCTGGAGGGAAGCAAGCTGGTGCCGGCAGGTGGGAGAAGGAAGGCCTTCTCTTGCATGAATTTCATGCATTGGACCTCTAGTAATGTTATAAAAGAATGAAGAAAAATACCCGCATAATGCTACTATCCTATATAATAAAGAGCTAATATGCTAATTAGACTGAACAGCGGAATGACCATCCAGATGACCTTCTGGATGAATCCAGTGCTACGGGGGCTGCGGGAGGGCTGCTGGGGCTGTGAGGGGTTGTGAGGGACTGCGAGTGCCAGCCGAGCCTGTGAGGAGCTATGAGGGGCTGTGAGGGGCTGTGAGGGCTGTGAGGGCTGGCTTGGGCTGCGGAGGCCAGCTGAGGCAGATAGGGCTATGAAGGCTGGCTAGGGCTTTAAGAGTGGGCTAGGGCTACGAGGGGCTGCGAGGGCCAGCCGAGGCTGTGAGGAGCTGTGAGGGGCTGTGAGGGGTTGCAGGGGCCTGCCAGGGCTGTGAGGGGCTGTGAGGGCTTGCAGGGGCCTGCCGGGGCTGCTGTGAGGGGCTGCAAGGAGCTGTGACAGGCTGTGAGGGGCTGTGAGGGGTTGCGGGGGCCTGCTGGGGCTATGAAGGGCTGTGAGGGCTGGCCAGGGCTGCGAAGGCCAGCTGAGGCAGATAGGGCTGTGAGGGCTGGCTAGGGCTTTAAGAGCTGGCTAGGGCTACGAGGGGTTGCAAGGGCCAAGCCCCTTGTGCGAAATTCATGCATCGGGCCTCTAGTCCTCACATAATTACTATTTTAATTTTTGAATAGTCTCTTTGGCTCTTTCTAAATTGGAGGCACTTGACATAGTTTTCATTATTTTGTGTATATGGGTATTTGCTGAGTACATCTTTATTATTTTCTTCTTACTACGTTTTTTAATTAAATTTTTTAATGTTGAAAGTATTGCTGATGTCCCCCCCCCATCCCCCCACCCCCTTTGTTCACCTCACCCACCCTGCCTTCCCTTCCCTTGGCTTTGACCACGTTATTGTCCTTGTCCATGGGTGTGCATATATGTCCTTTAATCCCTTCCACTTCCAGTCACCTCCACCCACCTCCCCTCTGGCACCTACCAATCTGTTCCATATAATGATTTTGCTTCCACTTTGTCAGTTTATTTTGTTAACTAGAGACCTGATGCATGAAATTTGTACAAGAGTAGGCCTTCCTTCCCTGGCTGCCAGCATGGGCTTCCCTCTGGCACCCAGGACCCGGGCTTCCCTTGCAGAGGGAGGCCCCACCTACCCACCCAACCAGCCTGGCTAGTTGCAGCTGTGGCTGCTTGCCTGGGCCCTTGCAGCCCCGGCTTCGTCTAGAAGGTCATCCAGAAGGATGTCCAGTGTAATTAGCATATTACACTTTTATTATAGACTAGAGGCCCAGTGCACAAAATTAGTGCGCTGATGAGGGTGGGTGGGTGGGGGTGTCCCTCAGTCCAGCCTACACCCTCGCCAATCTGGGACATCCTTCTCACAATCCAGGACTGCTGGCTCCCAACTGCTCACCTGCCTGCCTTCCTGATTGCCTCTAACCGCTTCTGCCTGCCAGCCTGATCACCCCCAACTGCCTTCCTGATCGCTCCCAAATGCTCTCCTCTGCTGGCCCAATCACCCCCAACTGCCCTCCCTTGCCGGCCTGATTGCACCCAACTGCCCTTCTCTGCAGGCCAGGTAGCCCCAAACTGCCATCCCCTGCAGGCCCAGTCCCCCCTATCTGCCATCTCCTGAAGCCATCTTGTGGTGGCCATCTTGTGGCCACATGGGGGTGGTCATCTTGTGCTATAGAGTGATGACAATTTGCATATTACTCTTTTATTAGATAGGATTAGATTCCACTGATTTTTATCCATTCATTTGCTGATGGGCACTTGGGTTGTTTCCATATTTTGGCTATTGTAAATAGTGATGCTATGAACATAGGGGTACATATATTCTCTCTAATTGGTGTTTTGGGATTCTTTGAATGTATTCCCAGAAGTGGAATCACTGGGTCAGAAAGCAGTTCCATTTTTAATTTCTTGAGGAAACTCCATACTCTTTTCCACAGTGGCTGCACCAGTCTGCATTCCCACCAACAGTGCACTAGTGTTCCCTTTTCCCCACATCCTCTCCAGCACTTGTTTGTTGATTTGTTGATAATACCTATTCTGACAGGTATGAGGTAATATCTCATTGTAGTTTTCATTTTCATCTCTCCGTTGATTAATGACAGTTAGCAATTTTTTGTATGTCTATTGGCCATCTGTATGACCACTTTGGAGAGCTGCCCATTTTTGATTGGATTGATGGCTCTCTGGTGTTGAGTTGTGAAAGTTCTTTATGTATTTTTGACATTAACCCCCTATCAGATGTACATTGGTGCATATGTTCTCCTGTACAGTGGGTTCTATTTTCATTTTTTTGTGATTTCTTTTGCTGTGAAGAAGCTTTTTATCTTGATGTAGTCCCATTTGTTTATCTTTTCCTAAATTTTCCCTACCCTCAGAGATATACCAGCAAAAATATCACTGCAAGGGACATCTGAGATTTTAGTACCTATGTTTTCTTTTTATGGTTTTGTGACTTACATTTAAGTCTTTTATGCATTTTTAGTTTATTTTTGTGTATGGTATAAGATGGTGGTATAGTTTCATTTTTTTGCATGTACCTGTCCAGTTTTCCCAGCACTATTTATTGAAGAGACTGTCTTTACTTCATTGTATGCTCTTGCCTCCTTTGTCAAATATTAATTGAGAGTAATGGCTTGGGTCGATTTCTGGGCTCTCTGTTTTGTCCCATTGGTCTATATTCCTGTTCTTATGTCAGTACGAGGCCGTTTTGATTACAGTGGCCTTGTAGTAGTTTGATATTCGTTATTGTGATCCCTCTTACTTTGTTATTCTTTCTTTAGATTGTTGTGTCTATTCTGGATCTTTGGTTCTATATACATTTTTGGAATATTTTCTTCTAGATCTGTGAAATATGCTCTCGCTATTTTAATGCGAGTTACATTGAATCTATAGATTGCTTTTGGTAGCATGAACATTGTAATGATGTTAATTCTTTCAATCTATCCATGAACATGGTATATGCTTCCACTTATTTGTATCTTCTTAATTTATTTCTTCAGTGTCCAATAGTTTTCAGAGTACAGGTCTTTTATCTCCTTGGTTGTAAGTTTATTCCTAGATATCTTATTTTTTTGTTGTGGCAAGAGTAAATGGGGTTGTTTTCATGGTTTCTCTTTCTGATAGTTCATTATTGGTGTATAAAAATTACATCAATTTTGAGTATTGATTTTATATTCTGCAACTTTGCTGAATTCATTTATTAGATCTAGTAGTTTTTGGTGGAGTATCATGTCATATTCAAATAATGACAGTTTTACTTCCTCCTTTCTAATTTGGATGCCTTTTATTTCTTCTTGTTTTACCATTGTGGCTAGAACTTCCAGTACTATGTTGAATAAGTGTGGTAAAAGCAGACATCCCTCTCTTGCTCCAGATTTTAAGGGAAATGCTTTTAGCTTTTGCCCATTGAGCATGTTTATTTTATATATTAAAAATTTCATATATAAAGGTATATATACATTATTGACTCCATGTTAACTAAAAAGTTATGTGAACTGTCCAGATAAATCTATTAAGTAAAATTAAATATTTGTTTATATGTCATATTAATTTCCATGCTAATTTTATAAGAATAAGAATAGATTCAAATACTAGTTTGGGAATCATTTTGTGTTTTCTTTAATAGGTTTAGTTAACCATCTAATTTAATTATGCCATGTCAGAAAAGTAAGAAGGAGGAATTTTCTAGTTAATGTATGTTGATGAATTTATTTTCAGAGAAGTCATGCGGGGATTTACAAAATTTTTAGGCCGTATCCATAATCCTGACAGGCCGATTTATAGGATACAAATGGTGGGAAAAGGTAGATATGTTAAAGTACCTGCATCTGCTTTAGTTTTTTTATGAGAAGTCTTTGGGAGCTAAATAGGGCACTATTTCTTGGGTGTAGGTAAAATATTTAGCTGTTTATTTATTTCCTGGGACTATTTTATATACACATTTGGCACAGGTTTTTAAAAATTGTGTTATTCATTGAATCCTGATAATATTTGTCTCATGCTTGGATAAATGTTTTAAAGTTTGTAACTAATGGGATTAATAATTTATCCATTGGTGGATTTGTATTAGAGTTCTATCATCTTGTTTAATTTAGAAATGAATCTCACATTCTTTTTAAAAAGTACCAGATTAATAGCATAGTGGCATGAATGCAGACAGAAATGCAGTGTTACTTGGCACCAGTGACTGGGGGGCCTTGTTCCTGTGATTGGTCAGTATAGCCACAGAAAACTATGCTCTGCTCAAGTGTGCATTTTATTTCAACATTGTCATGCCCAGGAGCAAGGCTATGTCAGGTTTGTTTGAAAACAGAGACTACTGTGGTTTGTGTTAAACTGGCAGGGTTCTGGCCTTTGGTCATTTACATTTGAAAATGATAAGGTAGATGGGCCAACACACACACAAAAAACAGCTAACATTAAAATAATAAAAATGGCCTGGCCCAGGAGCACAAGTCAGCTGTTGTGTTGGAGGGCTAGGCAGTGACCTAGGTTATTTGGTCCATGGATCTGGTGGGGTGATCCTGAGCCACGGCTCCAAGTCTGGGAACTATGGGCAGTGAAGGTGGCTGCCCAGGAAAGAACCTTGGCCTGGCCGCTGCCAAATACTAGGATGTCCCAGGAGGTTAGAAAGAAGTCGATGAATAAGACCGCTGTGTCTTTTAAGGAGATGTGTTCTTGTTAGACATGATGGTTTATTTACCTGCTACCTGTGAGCTTCCAAATAGGTCTGATTTCAAATCAGTCAGTCGGGTCTTTCTCTGGAAGTTTTCAGAGGATTTGAGACATATGACTGTTATGATGCTTGCTTATGTGACCCTGCTCCTTGTGTAGGATTTTTTTTTCTTCATTACTTGAGTTTAAATTTGATCTCTTTGAGGAAAAGAAGCATAGCTATTCAAGTGTGCACTTGTTAAACTAATCGTTTGAATGTGTGAGATGTCAGTGTATATGGCATTTACTTACTTCTCCTAGTTTCCAATCACACTATGACTTTCTCAGTGAGGATAGTGGCTGCTCTGGCCACGTCAGTAGCAGAGGTGAGGCTAACAGGCCACCCTGTGGAAGGGGACTAAGTTGGGATTCTCTCTCCAGGAGGTGGTATAGAAGTCGGCCTGTTTAGCATGTGATTTCTCCACTGTCCTTGGGGAAAAACAAAAAGGCAGTTAATGGGCCAAGAAGCAAGCAATCGGTTTTCACAGGTGTTAAACACTGTTTATACATCCGGTAGGACTAATAAAGTGAAACTAGGAGAAACAACAGCTTGGTTTGCAAAGTCCCCTGGAGTGAGAGAGAAATGGAGATGATTGATGGCTTCTCTTCAAACTGGTCATCCTCAAAGGATTTGCTGGGAGTTCCTGGGCGCCAGTTTCTTTTTAGGTTTGTAAGAAAGGAGAGCCGGGTGATAGCAGTTTCACAGTCTGATTTTTTTTTTTTTTTGAATTTTAAAAGTCTCTGAGAAATGCCTGTTTGTTTGTTTTTAAATTTATAAATACCATGTTGCAGACTTCATTGACACATATTTATTGAGTGAAAATAGAAATTGGGATGGGGCAATAAATAAGGCAGACAAGGTTCTGGCCCATTCTGTTAAAAAGAGGCAAATGCATGATATGAAAGAGGAAATAATTATTAGTAACTCAGATTGTGGTAATGTCTCCGAAGGAAACAAACAGGATAGTCACATTTAGAGCAGGACAGAGGACGGGCTACACTCTGTGGAACAGTTAGCAAAGGCTTCTCTGAGGAGGTGAATTTAGTGGGTGAGAAAGAACCAGCAATGCAGAGAACTGAAGGGAAGAGTGATCCAGGCAGAGGGAACAGCAGGTGCACAATTCTATGTACCATTAGGTGAACTAAATTTATTTTCTCGGAAATTTTGATAATAGTTATAAATTGTACATGTACCAGATTTTTAAGACATAGCTAAACGTCCGTTTATTTTTATTAGTCCCAGGTTGCCAAGACTAAGCTTTAAATTAGTAGGGACATTTTTACTACTTTTAGAATAAAAAACAAAATTGAGTACATAATATATTCTTTCCATCATTTTGTTGCTAATCTCTTATGTCCTTCTAGTTTATTTCATGTTGCCTAGATGACTAATAGAGTCATGATTTGTATGTACAATAGAAGAAGAAACCTGAGAGAGATCTAGGTTTTACTTTAGGCAATCATGTGCAAACATTTCCACTTAGCTTCAAAGGAGCATGGAGAGAGGCTTTTGGGGCTCTGGGTACCACGGCCAAAGGCAGCTGGAATAAGCTCGGCGTTTATGTGAATTTTTATGCTTTCTCCTAGAAATGAACACAAGTTGGTATAGTGTTCTGTAGCCATTTCCTTGACTCTAAAAATGTTTTTTCCTGAATATCTTCAGTGTTTATTTGTTGTTGTTTTTTGTGTTCCATCATGCTGTTATGTACATGCCCCGAGATACACATCCCTCATATTGATAGACATCAAGTTACAGTGTTTGGAGTTCCTGTCCTGGGCGAATTCTTTAGGCAAGGTATTAGAAGTTGGGTCTGCCTATTTTACTAAAGAGAGATGGTCATCTTTTAATATACTGGGCATATAGGGCAGAGAGTGTTTGTTAGCAGCTTTAGTTCAAAACAGTTAGGAATTTTTTCCCACAACAAGGAAAGTAAAATCAACCAAAGAGATAGGCTTCTTCCCAGGACAGTCTTAGGGAAGAATCTATAAATAAGTTGTATATTCACATGCTTGATAGCACCTGGTTTGCTAGCACTCTTTAATTGACTTCTTCAGTTTCCTTTTTTTAAAAAAAATTGAAATATGATTGACATAGCACATTACATTAGTTTCATGTGTACAGCATAATAATTTTATAAATGTATATGCTGTGAAATGATCACCCCAGAAAGTGTTAGTTAACATCCATCACCAAACACCGTTACACTTTGTTTCTTGGCTTCAGTTTCTTATCCTGGGCTGAGGTGAGAGGAAAGCAAGGGTTCAGCCTTAGCAGAAGCAATGCCTAGGGCAGAGCTTAGGGAGCGGCATACAGAGTCACCCCCTCAGCCAAACTTTCCCTGCTCTGCATCGGGTATCAAAGTGGGGTCACCAGAGGGAAAAAGTCAACAAGGTAAGCTTTCTTTCCGTAGAGAAATATCCAGAGTTGATGTCTGAGCCAGAGCACCAAAGCAGGGAAGGAAGAAGCGGTGTTTGGGGAGAATGTGATTGCCAGGGCAGCTTCAGTGCCATTAGAAACTGGGTAAAGGGAACAAGCGGGGGACAGCTGGTGCAGACCACTGGGAGGGGGCGCAGCCTCCCCCAGCCTGTTGTCTATGGCACAAGGTCAATCCAGGCATCTTAAATATGTACATGAGCCTTTTTTTTTTAAAGGAAAATAGTTTTTTTGAGAGACCCATTTTTAAAAAAGTATACACACAAGCACACACATACACACACATACACACATGCACGCATGCACAGGCACACATAGAGTGTATATACAGGAGTGAGTAAAAGTTAGGCTTATAGTTATTTATATGGGAAATAATACAATAATTAATAACTAATATAAGACTGAACTCTTTCTTGATCACAACTGCAAACCTACTTTTGTCTATCCATATATCTTTTTAAAAAATAGTATTTTTTAAATTGATTTCAGAGAGGAAGGGAGAGGGAGAGATAGAAATATCGATGATGAGATAATCATTGATTGGCTGCCTCCTGCACGCCCCCTACTGGGGACTGAGCCCACAACCTAGACTTTGTGCTCTTACTGGGAATGGAACCGTGGCCTCCTGGTTCATAGGTCAGTGCTCAACCACTGAGCCATGCTAGTGGGTGTTTTCTTAACAGTTAATATTACTTAGATCAGTTACTTCTAAAAAGATTTATTGAACTTGAGACTGTAAGGAAGAAAATTAGTCCTGCCCTGTGGTCACTAAAATCTTAATATTTAGGCATCTGTGAGAAGTAGCAACTCAGAGGTATGACCTAGTATTTCAGACTGAAATTCCCTTGAGGCCCACTGGCTATTCTGACTGCTACAGAGCATTAAGGCATCTAGGCAGTATAAAAAAAAAGCACTCATCTATACAAAAATGTTCAAGCCAACAAGATTTGTGTTGTTTAATTTCATCAACTAATCAGCTCAGAATCTGGGTGAATGTGGCTCTGTTTTTCTTGGTCAGTAGTTCAGTCTGCAGATTGGAAAGGAAGAACTTTGTAGGGCAGAGCATTTATTCAAGACCCTCCTGTGAGTTCAGTTACAGTTTGATGTGATTTGCCTCCATCTCTTTGGGGTCAAGTCTGGTGTGTACAGCAAGGGACAGCTGCATCTTTCTTTTCTCCTACCTTAATTTTACAATTATGTCATCAAGTCTTGTCTTCTCATAAATCATTTTCTTTTTCTGTGACCAGATATTGCCTGTGGCCATTTCAACAAATCATATTCTGCAGAGAGGTCGGAGAGGGCAGATATTTATCATATGCTGATAGAAATCCTTCCAAAAGTTTCCTTAGCAATCTAATTCCAGCATAATGGCATTGCAGTAGGGCGCTCATTGCAGTTGACATCTGCACTTAGATGAAAAGGAGTCATTTTTTCCCAGTATTTATGGTAGTTTTGCTTGTATTTTCTTCATGTGGTGGCGCAGTGTTGTCTGACCCAAAGTATTGCATGTAATTTACTGGCTAAGCTTGAAATGAATAGTGACAGATTGTTTCTCAGTGAGATGATCCCAATATTATGAATAGAGGCAGAGAAAGTATTTCTGTATGTAATATTCTTCAGGTTGTTGCAAAATTGCAAAAATTGTCAAAATGTGAGGCTGTTATACATTGCCATATTAATCAGTAGGGTAAAACAAAAGGTCAAGTAAATAGCTGCTTTAATTTTCTATTCTTGAATCAACAAGCCCTAAGCCAAATGGATCTATATATATAAAAACCTAAGCAACCTTCCAACCATTCAACTGTTTGACCAGTAGCAGTGATGCACACTGACCACCAGGGGGCAGACACTCAATGCACAGTCATGGAAACATAAAACAGACTGATGAATCTTAAAGGGAAGGGGGAAGGGGCAGGGAGAGAAGAGAATAACCAAAGACTTATAATCACACTAGAGAATTCGTGCACCGGTGGGGTTCCTCAGCCTGGCCTGGAGGGATCAACATCCCCTGAGGGGTCCCAGATAGCGAGAGGGCGTAGGCTAGGCCAAGGGACTCTCACTGGTGTATGAATCCATGCACCAGACCTCTAGTATTAAAATAATATCTAACTTTATTCAGTTTTTGGTAAAATTGATTTTCTTAAGTGTGAGAACTTATTTAAAAGTAGCTTTATTTAACCAAACATGGATTTAAATAAAGATTGCCTTCTATTTTCTAAATCTCAGAGGACTTTAAAAATCTTAAAATTGGAATAGTCCTTGGATTTTACTTTAAAATGTCATTGATTCCCCTCCTACATGGGGATAAAGAACAGCACAGAGACTTTGCTTAGCATGCTCCTGAAGGATAGAAATGTTTTCAGCTCACCTGAAGGCTTTCAAGCCATTTTCCTTGATTTATATTTAAAATCCAAATTGTCCTAGTAAGCTGATAGGTAATACTTGAAGGTTTATCTTCCTGCTCTCTTGCCAAGATGCACTTAAATCCATATCTCATAAAAAGAAATCCAGGCTGGGGGCATCTTGACTGTGTCAATGTTTTCTTTTCCCCCAACACATTGTGAAGTTCATGCTGTTTGGCAATGCTCTTGTACTTAATACAAGCAGATTTGCTGGGGGGTGGAGGGACCTAACAAAGTAGATCGTTCCAAAAAGAATATAGTTCTTAAATTGTTGCTTCGGGGTAGTTCATTTCCAGCTGAACACTAAATCCATCACTCAGCACAGGTGATAGTCTGCATTGACAATAAACAATTGTCTGGAGATTTTATTTTCCGCCAGAAAAGACAAATTGCTGTACCCTTTAAAGGTCTTTGGAGAAGGTTAGGAAAGATCCTGAAGAAAATCCAGTTTTCTTCATGTCAGAGGTGTGGACACGTGGGCCACTCTGGTGTAGAGACATTTCAGTGGTAACAGGCCCATTCCATTGATGAGCCCTGGAATTATAATATACTAGTAACTAGAGGCCTGGTGCATGAAATTTGTGCACAGGGGGTGGGAGGTGTCCCTCAGCCTAGCCTGCACCCTCTCTAATCTTGGATCCCTTGAGGAATGTCTAACTGCCCATTTAGGCCCGATCCTACCAGACATCCCACTCACAATCCAGGACTGATGGCTCCCAACTGTTCACCTACCTGCTGATTGCCCCTAACTGCTTCTGCCTGCCAGCCTGATCACCCGCTAACCACTCTCCTGGCAGGCTGATTGATGCCTAACTGCTCCCCTATAGGCCTGGGTCCCCCACAACTGCTCTTCCCTGCAGTCCCGGTTGCCCCCAACTTCCCTCCTCTGCCAGCCTGGTCACTCCAACTGCCCCCCTCTGCAGGGTTGATTACTCCCAACTGCCCTTGCTTGCAGGCCTGGTCCCTCCCAACTGCCCTCTCCTACTGACTTGATTGCCCACAATTGCCCTCCCTTGCAGGCCTGATCCCTCCCAACTCCCCTCCCATGCTGGCCATCTGGTGTTGGCCATCTTGTGGTCACATGGGGGCAGGATCTTTGACAAAATGGGGGAAGCCATCTTGTATATGGAGTAATGGTCAATGTGCATATTACTCTTTTATTAGATAGGATAGAGGCCTGATGCATGGGTGGGGGGCAGCTGGTTTGCCCTGAAGGGTGTCCTGGATCAGGGTGGGGGTTCCCTTGGGGTGTGGGGTGGCCTGGCACGGGGCCTGTGGTGGTTTGCAGGCCGGCCACACCCCCCAGCGACCCAAGCAGGGGCCCTGGTATCTGGGATTTATTTGTCTTCTACAATTGAAACTTTATAGCCTGGAGCGGAGTCAGGCCTCCTGCTCGCTCCGAGACTACAGCCATTTCTCTTGGGATATTTACCTTTTATAATTGAAACTTTGTAATCTTAAGTGGAGGCCAAGCAAGCCAGGCTGGGAAAGCTTCCTTTCCTCCATGGCTGCAGCCATCTTGGTTGGGATTAGTTTGCATACTTGCTCCTGATTGGCTGGTGGGCATAGCTGGTTGGTGAAGAGTAGGTATGGGCAATTTGCATGTTACTCTTTTATTAGATAGGATAGCCATTTCATGTGCCATGGGAAGAAACTTGTCTGTTTACAAATATCAGAAGAAATCTTCCTTAAAAATCAAAGGAATCACTCTGATTTTTTTTTTCCAAATGTTTTACATTCACTTTGTATTTAAGAGAGAGTGGTCAAATACCATTAGTTTTCATTTTCCTTGACCACTCTGCTTCAGGCTCTCTCAACCCTTTGGTCTAACCACTAAGCAGTATTTAATTAGTATCTTACTGAACACTTACCAAAGATGTACATTGAAGTTAACTACCCAGAATCTATAGTGCCTGAAGTGTAGAAGCCTTCAATAAGGAGATGTGTAGGAGAAAATTGCTAGGTTTATGAAGGTAAAACAGTAAATTGCTGTCAGGGCATATCTCTGAGATATTGAGGGTTCAGTTACAGAGCATGCAATAAAACATGCGTGGCGGTAAAATGAGTTTTAATCTTTTTGTCGGTGAAGGGCCTAGTCTTCAATGTGTAAATAACTTAACATCTATAAAGTACAATAAAATGATGTGTGCCTGTGTGGGTGTCTCACATTTTTAATATAGTTTTTCCCCTCTGATATTTCCTTGAAAATGACTCCCACTGCACAAATCTCAGAATAAAATAAACCGGCAAAATTATTGTTTTAGGGAACTGAACCGAATAATGGTGTTTTTCTAAGGCAGGGAAGGCAGAGACTTTCAAAAACAACTTTGTATAAAAAGCAGAGAACTTTTGTAATCGTATCTTAACATTCATTATTTATATTTGAATAATACTACTGCAAAAATACTGTTAGTGATTACTACTTTCTGGATGCTTACTTCTGTAAATGTGTGCACACATATACAAACACACACATATATTTTCTATGATTCTTAAAACAACCCTAAAAATGAGACATTGTGATTCATATTGTATTAGTGTTACCCTAAGGACCCACCTCATCCAACCTGCTACCATGGCTGGCATCCAACCAGAGCAGCTTCAGCTCTGCCTCACCTGGCAGAGGGTCTTGGCTGTCACCAGTGTTCCTCCAAAGTGGCTGTTGCTCTAAGGGACCAGCCCCTGCACATGAGTGTGGATTGACCACTTAAAAAGCTGGTATGAAAGCTAGACAAAAGTAGTGAAAACCATTATAACTACTGTAATTAGGTAAGGGATGCACAAAATGAAAAGATATAAACTATGAAATAAAAAACACAAAATGTGGAGGTGGGGTGAGTAAAAATGTAATATTAGAACACACTCAAACTTAAAATAGACTGTTTTATATGTGTGTGTGTGTGTGTGTGTGTGTGAGGGCGGTGGGGAGAGAAAGGCTGTTATGTGTGTGAGCCTCATGGTAACCACAAAACAAAAATCTATAGTAGATACACAAAACACAGGACAAAAGAACCTGAACATAACACTATAGGAACTCATCCACCACAAAGAAAGCAAGAGAAGAAAAAAGAAACATAAAGGAACTACAAATCTATCAGAAAACAATGAACAAAATGGCAGTAAGTACATATCTATCAGTTATAGTAAATGTACTAGTAAATGAATTAAATTCTTTAATCAAAGGCATAGAGTCTGCCGAAACCAGTTTGGCTCAGTGGATAGAGCGTCGGCCTGCAGACTGAAAGGTCCCAGGTTCGATTCCGGTCAAGGGCACGTACCTTGGTTGTAAGCACATCCCCAGTGGGGAGTGTGCAGGAGGAAACTGATCAATGTTTCTCTCTCATTGATGTTTCTGACTTTCTATCCCTTTCTCTTCCTCTCTGTAAAAAATCAATAAAATATGTCTTTAAAAAAACAAAGGCATAGAGTCGTTGGATGGATTCAAACACACACACAAACAAACACACAGACACACACACACACACGACCCATGTATCTGATACCTATAAGAGACTCACTTCACATAACCACAGACTAAAAGTGTAAGTATAGAAAAAGATATTCAGAAACCAAAAGAAAGTTAGGGTATCTATGCAATTGACCATGAACAGCACAGGGAATAGGGGCACTGACTGGCCACACAATCAAAAATTCAATTATAACTTAGTCCTCTTCAAAGGCAGATTTCCAGCTAGAAATAAGAAATAAAATTGACCCTTCAAAAACACGGTTTGAACTGTGTGAGACCACTTATACATGTCAGCTGTACTTATATCAGACAAAGTATACTGTAAGGCAAAGATTGTATTAAGATACAAAGGTCATTATATAATGGCAAATTAGGTCAATTAAAAACAACCATATAACACTTGTAAACATGTATGTACTCAACATTAGGAGCACCTATGTACTTAAAGCAAATATTAATAGGTACAAAGGAAAACATTGACAGGGATACAGTAATAAGGGGCTTTAACATTGACATATCAATGGATACATCATCCAGACAGAAACTCAAAGTGGAAACATTGGCCTTAGTCAATACATTAAGACAAATGGGCTTAATAGATATGTATGGAACATCCCATCCCAAACCACCAAATACATATTCTTTTCAAGTGCACATGAAACATTCTTTAGGCTAGATCATGCTAGGCCACAAAACAAGTCTCAATAAATTGAAGAAGAGTGAAATCATATCAAGCATCTTTAATGACAAAAACAATATGAGAAAAGATATATACAAGAATAAAACCAGAAAAACACACAAATAAATGGAGGCTAAACAAGATGCTTTTTTATTTTTGTTGATTAAGGTATAACATATGTGTCCTTATCCCCCATTGCCCCACCCCACTCCCCTGCTCATACCGTCACCCCCTTGGTGTCTGTGTCCATTAGTTATGCTTATATGCATGCATAAAAGTGCTTTGGTTGATCTCTCCCCCTTGCCCCCACCCTTCTCTACCTTCCCTCTGAAGTTTGATGGTCTGATTGATGCTTCTCCGTCTCTGGATCTGTTTTTGTAAAACAGATAAACAACATGCTATTAAACAATCAGTGGGTCAATGAAGAAATAAAAAAATACCTTTAGACAAATGAAAATAGGAACACAGTGTTCCAACATCTGTGAGACTCAGCAAAAGCACCAAAGGGAACTATAAAAAGAAGAACAAACAAAAACCCAAAGTTGGTAAAAGGAAGGATATAATAAAGATCAGAGCAGAAATAAATGAGATGATAACTGTTATCTTTACTCAGATTCATCAAGAAAAAAACAGAGAGGGCCCAAATAAATTCTGAAATGAAAGAAGTACAACTGACAACACAAATGTAAGGGATAATAAGAGAATACTATGAACTATTATATGCCAACAAATTGGACAACCTGGAAGAAATGGATAAACTCCTCAAAACATACAACCTTCCAAGACTGAACTGGGAAGAAACGGAAAATGTGAAAAGATTGAATGGTAGTATCAAAACTGAGTCTGTAATCAAAACCTCCCAACAAACCAAAGTCCAGGACCAGATAGCTTCATAGGTTAACTCTACTAAATATTTAAAGAAGAATTAATACTTATTCTTCTCAAAATATTCCAAAAATTGAAGAATAAATGCTTCCAAGACTCATTCCACAAGGCCAGCATTACTTTGATTCCAAAATTAGACGATCGAAGAGAGAGAGAGAGAGAGAGAGAGAGAGAGAGAGGAGAGAAGAATAGGGGAGCGAGAGGGGTAGGGGGAGGGAAGGTGAGTAGGGGACGGGGGAGGAGGAAAAAACTGCAGGATAATATCCCTAATGAACAGAGATACAAAAATTCTCAACAAAATATTAAAACAAATTTAACAATACATTAAAGGATCCTATATGATCAGGAAGTGGAATTTATTCCAGGGATGCAAGGATGGTTTAATATTTACCAGTCAACAGGATATGCACATTAATAAAAACCAAGGGTAAACATGTTAAAAAAGCATTTGAAAAAATCCAACATCAATTTATGATAAAACTCCCAACAAAGTATGTATAGAG
This sequence comes from Antrozous pallidus, assembly GCA_027563665.1. NCBI lineage: Eukaryota > Metazoa > Chordata > Mammalia > Chiroptera > Vespertilionidae > Antrozous > Antrozous pallidus. Next base: position 77,468,736 of record CM050513.1, read on the forward strand.
GGAACATACTTCAACCTAATAAAGGCAATATATGATATACCCACAGTTTACTGTCATCAGTGGTGGAAAATGGAAAGTTTTTTCTCTAAGATCAGGAGCAAGATAAAGATACCTACTCTCGCTGATTTTATTCAACATAGTATTAGAAGTCTTAGCCATAGCAACCAGACATTAAATAAAAAGGCATCCAAACTGGAAAGGAAGAAAGAAAACTCACTACTTGCAGATGATAACATGATACTGATAATAGAACACCTTAAGAAACACAACAAAAAACTACTACTAGTGTTGCAAGATAAAAAATCAATATATAGAAATATGTTGGGTTCTTACACACTAATAATGAACTATCTAACCAAGGATATGGAAGAACTATACTCTGAAAATTATAAGATGTTGATGAAAGCAATTGATGACACAAATAAGTGGGAGCATATATTGTGCTCAAGGATTGGAAGAATTAAAATCCTTTTAATGTCCATGCTACCTAAAGCAGTCTACACATTCAGTGCCTCTCCTATCAAAATGCCAGTGGCATTTTTCATAGTACTAGAACAATCCCAAAATTTATATGGAACTGCAGAAGACCTTTAGCAGCTACTAACTGTTTAAAAAGAACAGGTTAGAAGTATCACACACTCTAAATTCAAAATGAATGTCTATAGCAATAAAACAATATGCAACTTGTATAAAAGCAGACACATAGATCCATGGAACAGAATAGAGAGCCTACAAATAAATCCATGCCTGTATAGTCAATTAATCTATGACAAAGGAGGCAAGAATACACAATGGGGAAAAGACAGTCGCTTCAATAAACAGTGTTGAGTAAACTGGACTAATACATGCAAAATTATGAAAATGGACCACTTTCTTTCAGTATACACAAAAATTAAAAAGATTAAGTGGAAGACCTTAAATCATAAAATCCTTAGAGGAAACATTGGTAGTAAGTAAACTCTTAGCAATATGTATACTGTATGTTTTTGGCTCTGTCTCCTCAGGCATAGAAAAAAACAAAAACAAAGGGGATTACATCAAACTAAAAGCTTTTTTGCACAGAAAAGTAAATCACCAAGACAAAAAAGGCAACTTAATACATAGGAGAATATATTTGCAAATGGTATATGAGATAAGGTATTAATATCCAAAATATATTGTATAAAGAACTCATACATTGCAACATCAAAATAACCCAAATAATCTGATTTAAAAATGGACAGGGCACCTGAATAGACATTTCTCCAAAGAAGATATACAGATGGCCAATAGACATGTGAAAGACTGCTGAACATCATTAATAATCAGGGAAATGCAAAGCAAAACCACAATGAAGTATCACCTCTCACTTATCAGAATGGTTGTTATCAATTAGACAACAAATAACGTGTTCTTGAGGATATGGAGAAAAGGGAACCCTCATACTGCTGGTGGGAATGTAAACTAGTGCAGCCACTGTGGGAATAGTATGGAGGTTCCTCAGAAATATAAACGGAGAGCTATCGTATGACGAGCAATTCAATTTCTGGGTATTTGTCCAAGAAAACAAAAACACTGATTCCAAAAGATATATGCACCCATATATTCATTGGAGCATTATTTACCATAGCCAATCTATGGAAGCAACCTAGATGTCCATAGATAGATGAATAGATAAAGAGGTCAAGGTGGAACCTTTTCAAATACATGGATGGACCTAGAGGGTACTATGCTAAGTGAAATAAGGTAAAGAAAGACCAATGCCATTTTATTTCATTCATGTGGAATCTAAAAACCAAAATAAATGAACAAACAAAACAGAAATGATTCATTGATACAGAAAATAAACTAATGGTTGCAGAGGGGAGGGTGGGCCGGGGGGGGGTAGTATGGGCAAAAAGTTAAAAGCATTAGGTGCAAACTTGCAGTCATAAAATAAGTCATGGGGTACATTGTATAGTGTAGGGACTATAGTCAGTATAATAATTTTGTGGGGTGAGTTACTAGACTTATCGAGGTGATCACTTTGTAAGGTACATAAACGTTGAATCACGATGTTGAATCACATTATGAATCACATTCTATTTTTGTACCATCACTCTTATTCCTCTCCTCTTCCTGCCTAAGTTCACTTACTATCTGTTTTTCCTTCACCTATGCCCAGCTCTGAAAGAATCAGGGCCTCTCTGGCCTAATCTTACCCCAGACAGGGACCTTCCTTTGGGGCACAGGGGCAGGGCCACTTTTTGAAATTATTTCTTGTTAAACTAGCAGGTTTCTCTATTACAACCTCCTGGTCAGTCTCTAAGACTAATAATACTTTGCAGTGGTTTCTACAGGTTTTCTGATGTAGTAGGTATTACCTATAAATTCAGTGTTTTGTGTCTAGAGAGATGTCTGCTTTAATATCTGTGGGAATTGATGGTGGCTCTAAGTACTTCAGTAGCCCTTATTAAGCGATAACTATTTGTGTTTGGCTGGTGTGGCTCAGTGGTTAATTGTTGGCCTGTGAACTCAGAGGTCACTGTTTGATTCCTGGTCAGGGCCGATGCTTGGGTTTCAGGCTGGATCCCTAGTCAGGGTTGTACGAGAGGCAGCCAATAGCTGATTCTCTCTCATCATTGATGTTCCCTTCCTCTCTGAAATCAATTTATACACACACACACACACACACACACACACACACACACATACACACACTTAAAAAAGAGATAAATATTTGGAAGACACAGCTACCATAGTGATCCACACTGCTTAATTCTGTAAGGATTAAGCATGAAAAATAAAGACATTTCCTTTAAACATCATATAATAGTCTCTTTTGTTAAGCATTCTGAGTGTACAGGTTAAGCAATCCCCTAAGACTGGAGGTCTGAGAGGAGTGGAGGCCACTGAGGAGGCCCCGCTGAAGCCCAGAGATGGCTCTTGGAAAGTACCAGAGGGTCTGGAGTGGACTCAGTATTTGTTTACAATAGTCCCTTTCAGAGAATAAGCTGCAACTAAAAATCATTTCTGGGAAGGAGCTGAGTTGAGGTTCAAGTGCACAAATTCTTGCTACAATTCATTTTGGGAGAATTTAGGAAAGACTTTAAAATATGGTAAAAGAAGCAAAAGAAGTCATAGACCATAATAAAAAACAAACAAAAGGATCTTCAGCTTCTTCCCTCTATTGAAAAACAAACCATTAATCTTGGTTTGCTATAGAATTTAGCAAAGGATAACCTTCATTTTTATTGGCCACATAAAGAAGAGTTTAGTCTTTTCCAAGATATGTGAAATTATGACTTTCTTATTCTGAGGAAAATAGGAGAGCAGTATTTCCATGATCCGGTTTGTTCATTTCTGTAGTTTTCTTTATAAAGAGGCACGGACTCTGGAAACAGACTGCCTGGATTGTAATCTCAGCCATACAATTTAAAGTGATTTAGTTGACCCCTTTGTGCTTCAGTTTCCACTTCTGTAGAATAGAAATTATTGTAATATCTGTCTCAAAAATTACTTTCAAGATTGAATGATTCAATGGTAAAGCCATGAGACAGTGCCTGGCACATTATAAACTATTATTATTGAGGTTCAGCTTATCCACAAATTAACCAACGGTGTGCTAAAAGTAACTGACTTGTGCACATTTTGCATTTTTTATTTTATTTTTTAAATCTATTTTTATGGATTGCAGTGAGGAGAGGGAGAGGGAGAGGGAGATAGAATCACCAGTGATGAGAGAGAATCATTGGTTGTTTGGCTGTCTTCTGCAGTGCCTCACACTGGGGAGGGAGCCCACAACCCAGGCATATGCTCTAACTGGGAATCAAACCATGACCTCCAGGTTCATAGGTCACTGCTGAGCCACTGAGCCGCACCAGCTGGGCACCTTTTGCATTTTTTAAAGTAGGTTTCATACAAGTAATGAGAAGCAAGATTCGATTCCATTGGGTGCCAGTGTATTCTGCTATATTTCGTGAAAAACACCTGTTAATTTTTTTTCTTCCCTCTCCTTACTTGATGCGATAATCTATTTCATTTACTCAATAAATATTTCTCCATTGCCTACAACATTCTGGGCATGAGGAAGAGGGTAATAAACAAGATCCTCTGCACTTAAAGAGCACTAATCCATCCCTTTTCACTCTCCTGTGAATTGTAGACCTCATTCAGCCTGTGTAGAGAACAGTTCATTTTACTCCTTTTCTTCCCTATTGTGTAGTAAAACCACTTGATTTGGGCTACACACTTGGCACATAGTTTCTTAGAAGTTATCCTGTGTGTGTGTGTGTGTGTGTGTGTGTGTGTGTGTGTGTATCTTTTTATATACAATTTTTATAAACATTTTTATTGTAACTGTCACTGCATTTTTGTTAGCTTTTCCTTATGCCTGAAGGATCTTAGAAGTCTCTTTAGAGGGGAATTTTCTAACTAACACCCTAGACCTTGGAAACTGGAGAACAAAGAGTTAGAAGTGGCACCTTCTGTCACAGGTTCTCTCGCGAGTGCTTCTCACAGCACTGTCACTTGGTCCCAGTTTCCAGGGAGCACGGCCTGCCTGCTGGAGTTTGACTGTGGCACCTCCTGTTTGGGAGAGGAACACTGGACTCCAGGCACTTGTTGGGAAGCTCTGCTGGCTGTTTGGAGCATTACTGAGCCAAAGGACTAACCAACTAGTTACGTGTGGAAGCAGCCTTATCTGTGGCATAGCTAGCATTGCCTGCTTGTTTACAAGGGGAAATGTGAAAAAAGACAAAGGAAAAGAAAGGAAAGGCAGTCAAGTGTGTCCTAATGATCTTGAGCAGGTGAGACCAAACTGATGATATTCAATCTAGATTTTTGGATTCTTTGTGGTCATACACATGAAATAGACATAAACATTGCATCTTTAAGTGACACACATTCTGACATTTTATAGTAAACTGGAGGCCCAGTGCATGAAATTCGTGCAAGGGGCTCGGCCCTTGCAGCCCCAGCTTCATCCGGGAGGTCATCTGGACAGTTGTTCTGCTGTTTGGTCTAATTAGCATATTAACTCTTTATTATATAGGATGGCCATGAATTAATTTATTGCCACAGATAATTTTTGAGGAGAGAGTATCTGTTCCCAAATGGTAAAAGAACATCATTGATATTTTCTCCAGCAAAGACAGGAGACAGATGCTGCTAATAAACCATAATAAAGTATAACAAACTCTTCATGGTTTTCTTTTTAATAAAACACAAGTGATTTCATGGTCCTATCATTTGAAATGTCAATCTAATTTAGTAGGTTTGTGTTGAAAACTGTTGTTTTTTTTAAATGAGCTGAAAAGTTAATTCACTACTGTGTCCAACATTTTTGCTTAATGTAGGGAACACTAGTGAAAAAGTGTGGCAAAGCCCTAGCTGGTTTGGCTCAGTGAATAGAGCGTCAGCCTGCAGATTGAAGGGTCCTGGGTTCGATTCCAGTCAAGGGCATGTACTACCTTGATCGCAAGCTCAATCCCTTGTCCTGATTGATTGGGGTGTATGTGGGAGGCATCCAATTGATCTCTCTCTCTCCCATTGATGTTTCTCTCTGTCCCCCTCCCTTCCACTCTGTCTCAAAAAATAAACGGCAAAATTTCCTTGGGTGAGGATTAACAACAACAAAAAGTGTGGTAAAGACAAAGTAGAAACATGTAAAATAAAAAGGCAAATTAGAGGCCTGTAATATTCAAACCTCTTGTCTCGGTGAGATGTCACAGACATTAATGTGACTCCGGGTTTAGTGGAAGGAGCTGCAGGAATCCCAAGCTGTAACTCCTGCCCTGCCCTTGGCCAGGTGCCCTTGGCAGGGCTGGCTTCATGGATGTGCACCTTCTGCAGTTGCTCCGGGCCCCGTAGGCACAAGGGCCCTGTGCTGGGTTTGATGCTTTGTGGTTGCTGTCTGGAAATTCTTCATGGTGTTTGAATGAGTGACCCACATTTTCATTTTACCTTCTGCTCTATGAATTATGTAGCTAGTTCTGGCCATTAACAGGTTACTTCTCTGAATTTCACACAAGGTAACAACGATCTTTGATAGATCTCAAGATCTGAAATTCTATGAGTCCCAACAAAGTTTTTTAGACACCTGAAGTCCCTGATCCATCCTCTTAGCGGGCCTCAACCAGGAGCAAGTTTGCCCCCTAGTGGACACTGAGCAGTGTCAGGGGACCGTTTTAGTTGTCCCAGCTCAAGGGAAGGGGCAACTGGCATTTAGTGGGTAGGAGAAAGTTTAATCCTATAAATGCTCAGGACAGCCTTCACCGTTTTCGCCTCAAATTCAACACTGCCAAGGTTGAGAAACTCCAGGTAGCTCATTATTTGTCTCCAACATCTGTTTCTGGCCCAGCGAAATTATTCAGTGTTCATAGAACCAGAGGGTGCAACCGGGATCTTAGGGGGTTTATTCCTTACTGTACTCAGGTTGCTAAATGCAACCTAACATTTGCATGAGGTACAGTACAGAGCTGCTGTCTGGGAGCACTTCTCTTCTCACATTTATCAGGTTTAACTGCTGGGCACCCAACCCTCTTACAACCTTCAGTAAAACACGTGGTGCTCACAGCTAGTGGGCGGCTTTCCAAGGTGATCTTGTGCTGCTGCTCTCACCTGTTGGGCTGCTGGCTTACCAATTTTTCCCCCTGTTTTTACCAAGTTCTTTAGATATGTCCCCAGATCTGTTTATGGCATTGCACTGGTTGCTGTAATGCAATGCAATGTAATCAACTATTATAGGAATTTAGGGAAAGAAAAGTACTTAAAAGTGAAGAGATTCCATGGAAATCCAAGTTGAGTGCTTTGGAGAGATTCAGTAAAGGTATCACTAAAGAAAATTGTGCTCGAATTAAATGTAGGCAAGACAATGCTAAAAGATTTTGGAGAGAATCATTAAAATTAGATCCTGGTGTTGAATTTGCATAATGGTTTAAAGTTTTCACTGTTCTTTATGCAGATTACAGACAATTACATCTGTGGTTTTTGAGAAAGAATAGCCTGCTGATACATTCTCAGAGAAAAGGCCTTGTCCTACATCACAAGATTGCAGAGTGAATGGCATTTATGTATTTTAGGATAATAAGCATTATTTGATTTAGGAAGGCAACTTTGATGACTTACTTACATGTCAGACCTCAGGGATTCTATTATATTTTCTGATGAAAAACAAAGAAAAGGAATATAATTAGATATTTTTCTTTTGTCACTTCTAGAACCAAGCAGCTCTCAGTTCTGTGAATAATTTTTCTTGACCTAACACCAACTTAAAACTTAAGATACTTCTTTCATTTTTTTATTCCATAAACATCAACCTAAAGTCTGCCTCTTGCCAGATACAGTACTGGGGCTGTTTGCTTCTGTTTCAGTTCATATATTTTCTTCCTTGAATTTTCCAGGTGCCTATAAAGATTAGAGGTAAAGTATCACATTCCTTTAAAATTGAACAGGTATAAATAATATGATCAGAAGTGCAATCAATGCACTTCATTTCAAAATACTGTTGGAAGTGAGGTAAGAGAGGTTTGTCAGCATTTTCATGCTGGTTTTTACCTTGTTATTCTCTCATTAGGACTCATGTTCCTGAATTAGATTTGAGAGCAGAGTTCTGAGTCTCTCAATACTGAACTTGTTAAGAGAAAGAAAAATAAGAAAAAAGAAAGATTGATTCCTCTTTAATATAAATCAATCATTGGTACTTTTTTTTAAACTTCCAACTTGCTTTATTTTTTCCCCTAAATTTCATTATTGATTAAGGTATTACATATGTGTCCTTATCCCTCTGTTAACCTCCTCATCCCTCCCCCTACTCATGCCCTCAGCCCCCTGGTGTTCATGTCCATTGATTAGGCTTATATTCATGCATACAAGTCCTTTGGCTGATCTCTCCTCTTTCCCCCCTCCCTCCCGTACCTTCCCCCTGAGGTCCAGCATTCTGGTCGATGCTGCTTTGCCTCTGGATCTGTCCCTGTTCATCAGTTTATGTTGTTCATTATATTCCACAAATGAGTTAGATCATATGGTATTTGTCTTTCTCTGACTGGATGGAACTGGAAAGCATTATGCTAAATCATTGGTACTTTTTAACATTTTAAAATAATGTTTTATTTTCCATCAGTTGTCATTTTGCAAATGTCATGGAACAATGTATAGGCGTAAACATCTTATCTCTACATCTCTCTCTATATAAAAGCCTAAGCGACCGAATGACTGGTCGACCGGTCTCTATGATGTGCACTGACCACCAGGGAGCAGACACTCAACTCAGGAGCTAGCTGCTGGTGATCACCGTGCTCCCATAGTGGGATTGCCATTCAGGGCTGGTGAGCGCTGCTGTGGCAGCACAAGCTTCTTCCACCTCCGTGGCAGTGCTACCAAGTGGCAGTGGCAGACACAGTGGGCCAGGATGAGCGGGAACAGCACCTGGCCCCTGGTTGGGCTCATCCCAGGCCGGCTGTTGCTTTGTGCCTAAACCGGCAGTCCAACATCCTCTGAGGGATCGCAGATTGCAAAAGGGCACAGGCCAGGCTGAGGGATACCACCAGTGCATGAATCCATGCACTGGATTCATTAAAGTTTGGTCATAAAAGAAAGGATTTAACATTTATGATAAAAAACATCAGGCTCTTTTTAAAAAGCAGTTTAACAAGTAATAAATAAATACAGCCTCCCTTTCAAAAGTTAGAACATTATAGAAAAGACTATATTTCTCTTTGCCAATCTGATATGGACTTGGAATCCACAACCATACAGATTTTTTATAGGTGTGGTATCATAGTGCATTGATTGTTTAGCTAATTTATTCACTTAAGTTGTGTCTATTTGAACCAGCTCTTCTGTAAATCTAGCTCATTCCTTTTAGCTGTTAACTGTTATTTCAGGTATGAATACACATTTTATCAGATTGTTCTTCTATTAATGGACATTAAGTTGTTTTGTATTGACAGTAATGAAACATGTTTTGTTGAGCACTTGTACAAGTTTTTCTCTATAAAAATTGGTAGAGAAGCTAAGGAACTTTCTCAAAGTTCACCCTGTTAGAAGTAGTGGATCTAAAATTTCCAAACAAAGCTGATCTTATTAGAACTGTAGGTAGTCATCAATGTGCTCGCTATATAAGGCTATCCTTTTTACCATCTCAAATTCATGTGAGTCTCGTCCTGGCTGGTGTGTTTGGCTCAGTTGATTGGACTTCATTGAGTTGATATGAAAATTAAATTAAGGTATCTAAATGGCTTGAAACAATGCTAGGCACACAGTAATTACACAAGAATGTCTGTTATTATCAGTATTTTTTGTATAAGTACTGCAGCAGAATAAGACAGTAGATTAGGATATTACTTTGGAATTAGGCTGCCTGGGCATTAATCTCACCTCTACCAATTATTAGTTTTGTGTCTTTGGATAACATAAACTTTCTGTATCTCAGTTTCCTTATCTATAAAAGGGTAATAATCATCTTCATTTTGTTGTTGTGTTTTGGTTGTATGGTATTACATGAGATACTGAAAATTTTTTCTTTATGAATTCTCAGTAAATTTTAGATTCAGTGTATTTCTTTAAAAAAAAAATCACAGTATTCCTTGAGAGTTCTTGTCCTTGAAGAGGACTTACTTGTTATATCAGGAGTTAAGGCATATTAAGGATTTAGAATGTTGTTAGACTCTTCAATAATCCCACTTATTAGGCATCTCAGAATTAGTTACCCACTGTGCAGTGCGCCCAAGAGATCATGCCAATGCTAGACTTAAGGATTCAAGAACCATTATAGGTGTTTGCCTGTAGGATAGTTCTGACTTTGAAATTTGGTTCTTGCTGTCAGCTTCCATTCATTATGTGGTTCATTGTTCTTGTCTTTCATTTTACTTGATGCTTGGAGATACCCATTAGTTTATTAGGGTCCTAGCACTGCATTAAAAATTATGCATTCAAATATCAAAGATTTAAGTAGAGTAATTCATACACTATTCTGTTTGAAGCAGAAGTTAAGTCTAGCATAATTTATAAGCTTCTCTTCAATAGATACTGCTTTTTAAGAATTCAAATTTTTCTTGATTATATAACTGTTTTAATTCAGAATTTTGGGGGGTATGTGAACTGTATATAAGTTTCCATTTCTGGATCAGTGGTCTTCAGACATTCTGTTTCATCCCCATTATGATTCTGTCATTCTTCACCAGGGGAGAGGAGGAAGGTGGAACACGGAGCCAGGCAGAGAACCTGTGGCTGATATGCCCATTAAGTGGACATCCCTCTCTCTCACCTACAAATCACAGATCTAAATTATTGGTCCTTAGTTTGTGTTATGAGTAATCATACTTTATCCTGCAGATTGGAATCTCATGTAGTACATTTTTTGCTTTGCTGAATTCCAGTATAGAGGAATGATTTTTTTCCCTTCTGTTAAATCATTGTATGGCTTTATAAATGTTCTTAGTCTATCACCACAGTTCTGGTTGATTCAGGTTATATAAAGGCATCTGCTTTTTGTTTTGCTTTTTAAACAGTCATTGTTTTCAAGGCACTTTACATTTTATTCTTGGTGACTGTAGTCTTTGGAGAGTGGGGATTAAACAAATATTGACACAAGAAGTTGCAGAATGAGTTAATTAATTCTGACTTGTAATAAGTCACGTGTATATCCTTCAAGAACAATTTCAGAATCACTATAATACAAGCCATACAAGACAGAAATCTAATCCCAATATCCCCCTTACAGAAAGTCTTTGCATCTGATAGAGTAGGGGTGATTTGTAGCTATAACCTGAAATAGTTCATTGTAAAGTTCAATCTTCTGAAGTGATTTTTAGGAATAGTTAACTTCGTTTTTATTATTACAAGAGTCTAAAACAGTACCCTGTGAATTGTAATTTATTAGTAATGCCTTGTTGTATGCTGCTACAGGTTACTATTGGTAAATAATTAGATAGCATTTTAATAGAATCTTAGAATTACCTATCAGACTGATATTAAATGGTGTTAATAGCTATCAGAATTGATTTTTTAAGTTGTATCAGAGATTCACTAATTTAAAAAGTAGTAGACTTACTTTTTTAAAAAATGTAATGCCCCATCTATCCAATTTCCAAATAAATATTGTCATCATATATAAAGTGGTAGAACAAGGAAATATTTAATTTGAAAGTCACAAATATACTAACAAAATTTTACCTTGCATTATCGCTTGTGGAAATTTCTTATTTTGAGTTTTTATTGTGTTTACCGTTATTTGGCCTCATGAAATAAATTTCTGAGCAAAATTTTGCTTCTAAAGTTTAAGATGATTGATAGCTTAAATATGTTTGTTGTAGAAGAAGTGGTCAGGATTCTGTTTATTTCAGATTTACTTCATTTTGTGATTATGAGGAGAATTTCAGCATATTTAATTTCATTTATAGACATTTACATCCCAGTGGTGCTAAATAAAGTGAACTTTGTGAGATTGTAGTTCAGTGCCCTGAGTGTCATTAAGCCCCAGAACATAGAGTGCTGACTGAGAAGTCAGAAGACCTGCATTCTCCTTCCGACTCCCTTGGTAATTAGCTTGTGACCTTGGGGATAGCACTTAACTCTGCTCCATGTCATCTTCCTCATCTTTTTCTGCCTCTTTTCCTCATAGAGTCATTATGAAGGAGAAATGAGAAAAATTGGGGGTGGTAAAAAAAATTGGAAATCTAAGACACTACTTTTTGTGTAAGGCAGTGTTCTGTGGTGTTATTTTTAAAGATGAGATTACAGCACAGGCTAAGAGTGGAAATGTGGTCTAATTACCTGCCTCTTTATTCCAAATCAATTTTTAAAATATTCAGGAACTATAAAAATAGTGATTTTTTAAAAGTCCCTCCGAAAAACGATTTGGAAAGTCATCACATAATAGGTTGTTACTTGTTTCCCCTCCCCAGTATCCCAGTATTTATTTGCACGCAGTTTGGATGTTAGCAATATACTTAAAAAAAAAAGAATTGTTTATTAATTTTTATAGAGAGAGGAAGGGAGAAGAGAGAAACATCAGTGTGAGAGTGTAACATCTATCGACTGCCTCCTGCACACCCCCTACATGTGATCCAACCTGCAACCCAGGCGTGTGCCTTGGCCAGGAATCAAACCAGCAACTTTTTGGTGCACAGGACGACTCCCAACCAACGGAGCCCCACAGGCCCAGCAATGTACCCTGTTTAGTTGAAGATCCAGCTTGAGTATGTGCCAAAGTTAGTAAGGTTGAGGAAACTTTCTGCAAACAGTGTTTATCCTTTTATTTTGTGCTTCCAAAAGAATTCTATTTCCTCAGCCTTGCTGATGTTTATGTATGTTAACATAATTTCTCCTGAATGTCCCTGACATCCCTTACTGTTTTCTCTCTTGATAAGAACCTAGAGCTGTCTGGATTTGGGGAATGTCTTGCAGCTTGTGCGTGGAGCTGGTCGCTCATTCAGTATTTCTTAGAACTTAGTGATCCACTGAAATCAAGTAGAAATGGATTGCTATGGACTAAATTGTTCCTCCAAGATTCATTTTCAAGTTCTAACCCCTAGTCCATTAGAATGTGACCTTATTTGGAGAAAGGGCCTTTACAGAAATAATTAAGATTAAATTAAATCATATGGTGGAGCCACTGTGACTCGAGTCCTGATAAGAGGAAGAGACAGCAGTGATGTGCACGCACTGAGAAAGACCATGTGAGGATGCAGCGAGAAGACGGCCATCTGCAAGCCAAGGAGAGAGGCTTCTAGAGAAGTCAGAACTACTGACACCTTGGACTTCTGTCCTCCAAAACAGAGAAAATAAATTTCTGTTGTGTAGGCCCCCAGTCTCGGATTTTTGTTGTGGCCGCCTTGGCAAAATAATACATGGGGTTTCTCAGATCCCTGGTGCTTGGCAATCCCAGTGTATGTGTCAGCCACCAGAGTGTAAGAAATACTCCCAAAGACCACATAATATGCATGTATATTCAGCTCCAATTGAATTTATAGTGGTTCACAGATTTTACAGTTTGGAAGTTATGTTTTTAAAGGTAGATGTGATGTCAGAGCTACTTCTAGCATGGAAAAGACAAAGAGGACAGACAGTATTTGCAATAAATAGTCCATTTAAAACAGCTAACACTTGAGGTAGAAACCAAGATGGTGGCATAGGTAAACACATAGGCTTTTGCCTGGCACAACAATTTCAAGAATACAACTAAAGAACAAAACGGACATTGTCCAGAACCACAGGAAACCTGGCTGACTGGAAGTTCTGAAACCAGAGAGACACAGAAGTGCCCACGGATAATCAGAGCCTCTGCAAAGCCTAAGTAAGGTAGGAGACTTGCACACGCAGAGCCAGAGAGCCGGGGTGTCTGAACATGGGGCTGGGGTGCTCTAGTGGAAAGGAGACAAAAACTCCAGACTGTGCTGAACCCAGTTCAGTTTGCCCTCAAAACCCAGGGGACCCAAGCCCTTATGGGGAGAATCTGGACTGCGGTTGGAACCCCAAGGGAAGAGCCAAAGGCAGAGCTCCGGAGGCTTGCGCACGAGGGCACACAGAGAGGACAAACTGGGCCACTGGCAGTGTCTGGCAGGAGAAAGGAGCTCCAGGCAGCGCTGTGAGGCAGAAATTTGGGGGAACAGCCAGAGGTGGAGCTTTGGGGGCACGCACTAGTGCTCACTGTGAGGGCGATCTGTTGAATGTGTGGCTGGCATCTGGCGGAAGGGAGAAAGGAGTTCCGACTGCACGGAACCCAGCTGTCAGGTGAAAATCTGAGATTCCGGATTCATTGGGGTCTGGATGGTCTGGTGGCAGGTGAAACTCAAGGGCGCCTTTCTCGCAGAGGTGCTTGTGGCGATTGCCCTATAAACCACGGTTATAAGGTTTTTTTAAGAGGCTCCTAGAAAAGGCCAATAAGTTTAGCGAGATCCTTGAGGATATGAGTGAGATCCTTGAGGATATGAAAAAGGACCAACTAGAAATTAAACATACACTGAAATAAAAAATATCTTACAGAAACCCAGCAGCACACTAGAGGGATGCAAGAATCAAGTCAAAGGTTTGAAATACCAAGAGACCAAAAAAACACTCAACCAGAAAAGAAAAAAGAAAAAAGAATCCAAAAATTTGAGGATAGTGTAAGAAGCCTCTGGGACAACTTCAAGCATACCAACATCAGAATTATGGGGGTGCCAGAAGAAGAGAGAGAGCAAGATACTGAAAACATATTTGAAGAAATAATGACTGAAAATTTGCCCCATCTGGTGAAAGAAATGGACTTACAAGTCCAGGAAGTACACAGAACCCCAAACAAAAGGAATCCAAAGAACACCATACCAAGACACGTCGAAATTAAAATGCCAAGCACAAAAGACGAGAATATCAAAAGCAGCAAGAGAAAAACACTTAATTACCAACAAGGGAGTACCCATATGATTGTCAGCTGATTTCTCAATAGAAACTATGCAGGCCAGATCGGAGTGGCAAGAAATTTTCAAAGTGATGAATAGCAAGAACCTACAACCAAGATTACTCTACCCAGTGAAGCTATCATTCAGAATTGAAGGTCAGATAAAAAGCTTAACAGATAAGAAGAAGCTAAAGGAGTTCATCAATACCAAACCAGTATTATATGAAATGCTGAAAGGTATTCTTTAAAAAGAAAAAAAAAGGAGAAAAAGGTGGCTGCTTCAAACTAGAGCATGGCTGGAACTGGAGAGCATTATGCTAAGTGAAATAAGCCAGTCAAAGAGGGATGGATATCACATGATCTCACTCATTTATGGAATATGATGAACAACATAAAATGATGAACAAAAACATATCCAGAGAAAGAGAAGCATTGGCTGTCGAGCCTCAAAGGGAGGGTGGGGGTAAGGGGAAGAGATCAACCAAAAGATTTGTATGCATGCATATAAGCCTAACCAGTGGACAAGGACACCAGGGGGGTGAGGACATAAGCGGTGTGTGTGTGGGGGGGCGGTTAAGGTTAGGGTTCCACATAAGTGGTGAAAGGGATAATGGGTGATGAGGACACATGTAATACCTTAATCAATAAAGAAATTAAAAAAATAAAATAACTCTCATCTTTTCTAGTTTTATATGTGGGTTTTTTTTTTACTTTAAAGTTCCGGAGGAATTAATGCAAGGCTTCAAATATGTTTAAGAGACACACACAATATAAATTCTTCTTGTGGTTGTTTTTGTTTTACTCATTGCTTATCCATATTAATGATTCACACCAAGTTACTATTTTGATGTTAATATTAATGAAACAATGTATGAAGATTTTTAAAACTATTTTTATTGATTTTTCTTTTGAGAGGGAGGGAGAGAGAGGGATATGAGAGAGAAAGAGGAGAGCGAATCATTGATATGAGAGTAAAACATTGAACTGCTGCCTCTAGCACGCCCCTTACAGGGGATTGATCCTACAACCTGGGCATGTGCCCTGACTAGGAATTAAGCTGAAACCTTTTGGTGTGTAGGCCTGGGCTATGTTTGAAGCTTTTTGAAAAAAATAATTAATGATTTTTAGTTGACTTAATTTTGATTTTCAACTATTGAGTCTTGTTCAGATGCCTATTTTTACTGGAATCCACTTTACACCTTTCTATGTATAGTGCTATATACAATTTGAAAATGCTTATACATGCATCATCTCATCCCATCCTCCCCAAAATCTGTTGAGATTAGCAGTACTCTCTTAATTTGCTAAGAAAGATTCTAGGAAAGTTAGGATACTTTTTTAGAGTCACACAGCAACTTATGGATTCCACATTTTTGAAGTCCCCATCCAGAGTTCTTTTTCTATTTCTTGGGCTCAGGTAGACTAAGCCTTAAGGAATGAGAAATATATTTGATGTGTGTGTGAGAGAGTGTTGGTGTGTGTGTGTGTGTGTGTGTGTGTGTGTGCGCGTGTGTGCGCGCGCGTGCGCGCGCCCTTAAGATGTTTCTAGTCCCTCTCTTTGTTCTTCTGATAATATTGTGGAGTGGTGATATGTTTGGGTTTTCCCTTTCCTTTTGTGTATGTTATATGTGTGTGTGTGTGTGTGGGGGTTGTATGTGTGTGTGTAGTATTTGCAGGTATATCCAAATACAGCTTGAAACAGTGAAAAGATTAATTCTCTTCATCTATAAGTCTGGATAGCAGGATATATGCAACTTCCTGCTTAAAAAAAAGACTTTAAGGTGTCTATAGCTGTTGTTTCTTATTTCAGTGAACACCAGAATCTGTTTATAGTAGTTAAAGAATAAGACCCAAAATCTGTGTCTCTTAAAAAAACATCCCCTGCAATCTTCAGCTTCGTAAGGTAGACAGCAGTTCATGAAGATGATGCGTTCGTATTCAGCTAACTATTAACCTAGCTCATTGTTCCTCAGATTTCATACTAAATCTCTGTCTTCACGTTTCCTAGCAACTGACTCACATGTGGAGGATGCAGAGGGAAAGCCACCAGGGACCTGATCTGCATTTCTCAAACAGCATCTGAGAAATGGTACCCAGACTACATTGTTTCTCTTCACAGTTTCTACTGAAAGCTTGCCTTTTATGTGTATTAGCTTCTTAAGACGATGAGCATGAAAAATTGGAGATGATAAAACATCAAAGCCAAATTATTGGAAATTTTCTTCAGTAGTAATATTTTTTAATAGACCTTGCTATTACATCTTGAAAGAGTGGTAACTGAGATAAAAAGATGAAATCCTGTTTTTATCTTATTATTATAAGGACATTCCTCATAGATGCCTAAATACTTGTCCATAATTGTAAAATAAGATGCATTTTCAATTTTTTCCTTAAGGGAAAGGAGGGCAATGTACCATAAATATATTACACATAAATGTATGTTGTAACTTTGTATACACATGTATGAATTTTAAGCCTTTATATTGGTGAATTGAAAAAATACTTTGTGAGCTAAATAAATGATAAATAATATCTAAGCAAGGAAAAAATAACAACCTGGTCCCAATTGATAGAAACATGATGTTAGTTTTAACATGTTTAAAATAGAAACTATTATTTTATATTTTCATTAATTTAATCATATCACTTGATTTTGGTGGTCTATAATGTAAAATATAATGACCTTTAGCTGCTAATAATTCTAATACATATCTATTAGAAAAGACTGGCTTTTTGATGACAAGAATCTGAAGTGATGCCACTTTCTTTCTTAACTGTCACTGTGCCATTTGCTGAAGTTGGCCCTAGGAAAGGGGATGGAAAGTAAATCATGGTTTAATGGAGCAAGTGACAAACAAGAGTACGAGGAAAACATATGGAAAAATGAAGTGTGAGTTTAAAAAAAATGGCTATGACCAATGAAAGGTGGAAATTAGCAAGACTGTTACTTCTTTCTCCTTACCACTTCTGTTAAAATATTTAAAAACCTGTTGATTCTCTTGTCCAGTATTGGGTTTGCTAATGAGGCTAGTACCTATCAGGAGAAACTGGTGTCATTCATGGAATATCCAGATTGAAAAAAGAATAAGGTAGGAAACATACAATAATCATGCGGTCCTTAAGTGTGAGCTGAGAACCATTTTTCTCCCGTATCAGATGAAGGCTTGGGCCACAAGCCCTTGGTGAGCCCGTGCTGATTCATTGAGAAGTTCTCCTTGACTTGCAGCCAGCTTAGAAAACTATATATTTTCCATCTAGTTCATCGTATGGTCTTTTAAGTTCATGGGGTTCAAACATGAAAATATTTTCCATTTCTCTACTCACTGAGCCCAACAGTGTAACTTTGCAGAGCTGCTCTTCCTCATAGGTACACAGAATTCTCAAATTTCATTCCCCAGTTTTTCCATGTCTCTTTGACTTAAACTTCAGTTTCATATCTGAATGAAAGCGTTGTCCTTCATCTCAGATGAGCTCAACGTGGCGTTGCTGCCCTGCCCAATGATAGTTGTTCCGGCTCTTCCATCCTCATTCCTGCCAGTGCTCTCCAGTTCTCTTTCCTTCCTACTCAGGCACACAGGAGGCAGGTCAGCAAGGATGCCTCACGTGTCCAGTGTGGGGTTGGTCTCTCCCTTTCACGCAGGCACTGCCTATCTTTATCTTTATGGATGATTTGCTTGACCCCTTATCTATTGACTTGGGGTGTGAGGAGCATCATTCCCATCTCACATGGGAACTCCTTTTAGAATATAGGCTACTTAATTGCCCCTCGGTACACCATAGCTGTGGGTCCTACTCATGGCATCAATTCAAGGACAGTAAAAAATCTTCGACTCACCATGCTGTTATGTTTTTCACATGTGGGTATAAGGTTGTCTAATGTTCTTTCTTTGAAAGTACTGCTCTTTATACTAACATCATAGTCCTACTGCTTTTTTTAAATATTATTTTCCATATGAAGTGGTGATAGTAGATGGTTGCCAGTTTCTTTTTGTTTCTGATGGAAAGATTAAAAGCCGCAAGCCCTTTATGTAGATTCAGTAAGCCCAGAGGTTCTCTAGGCATTCTTTTTCTCCTTATGCTTAAGGTTTGAGTAAGGTGCAGCCACTGAGTACCCACCCTGAAGTTGATTGTGAAAGCAGAGAGGCAACCACTGTGGCATGGATCACATTGTATCCAAAACAGTGACCATCGCCGAGCTTCCAATGTTTCTGGCTTGTCTGGCCTCCAGCCTCAGCAGTGACAGTATCTGTGACTTGGTTCAGAACTTTCTGGTGTGTGGGTGTGGAGGTGAGGGAGGGAGAGAGGTGGGCCTGAAGTTCACAAAGCCTGTAAGGGAGCTATCAACGCCTGAGGGGACCTGACCCAGCCGAGGAAAATGGTCCATCCACCGAGCCGCTGACTGCACCAGGGCAGAAGGCACTCTTACCTGCAGTGGTTGGAGTTCCTTCATTTGCCCATGAAACATTATTTCATAGTGTTATCAATATAGAGCAAGTCTTTTGAATGAAGCTAATTGCTGTTTATGAAATGTATAGCAAATGAATACATAAACAAATGAATAAATAGTGAGGGTGAGCAACAGAAGGTGTGGTGCAGGGAGGAGGGATGCTGCGGTGCTGAAAAAAGAGAGAAGACATGGGCCTTGATTCCTAGGTTTGTAAATGTGATAAAATTGAGACTACCAGTAATGTGAATGCTTTTGTGTGTGTGTGTGTGCACGTGTGCACGTGCACATGTGCACTACAAGGAGGGAGGGAGGGAGGGAGGGAGGGAGAGAGAGAGAGAGAGAGAGAGAGAGAGAGAGAGAGAGAGAGAGAGAGAGAGAGGGAGATTGGAAGCTTGAGAAGCATTGATACTTTGGCTTTAACTAAAACTTTTAGAGACATTTCACAGTGCCTAAATTTTCTAAACTATGATCATATAATAAATAAAGTGCGGATGGTATTACATGTATGTTTTCCCAGGCATCACTACCATTAGTCACTTCTGTGAAGCAGGGCCACCTGGTGATAGTTCTAGAACCAGGGTTGGAGGAACCTCTTTGCTTTCTATGCATTGTTTCTCTTACATTGTATCAGTAGAACAACTGCTTCCAGACTTTGTGCCTCTCTGGTATGTGCTGAGATATCATTCCCAGAATATGGTAAAGTCAGAAACGCAAGTGGACCAATTCCACTTGTGCTTTTGATGTTGTTTAGGAGAAGAATTCTTAGGGGAAAGTGCATTCTTTAAAAAAAAGTGTTTTTATTGATTTCAGAGAGGAAGGGAGAGGAAGAGAGATATAGAAATATCAATGATGAGAATCATCGACTGACTGCCTCCTACACTCCCCTACTGATGATCAATCCTGCAATCTGGGTATATCCCCAGTTTGGGAATGATGCTCAACCACTGAGCCATGCTGGCCAAGCAGAAAATGTGTTCTTAAAGCAGGTGCTGGAAGTTAAAGTCTTAACTCCCTATGTAAAATATTTATTTATTACTTGAATTTTATTCATTCATTAAGCATTTATTGGGTGCTCTGTGTGCTTGGCATTTATCAGACCTCAGGGATGTGATGGGAAAGTTAGATAAGTACCTGTTCTGTTAGAAGGAATTCACTTCCTTAGGGGAAGAAGACAGGAAGTAAGCAAGAAAAAAATATGTGTAAGACAATTTCAGATAGTAAAAAGAGGTTATATTTTGAAAGTATGATTCAAGAATGCATGACCCATATGTCAGTAGAATAGATGTAGCTCAGTAGAATTCTGAAGTCCTGGATATGGAATACTATTTTCTTTTCCTTGGGTTTTATTTATTTATTTTTATTTATTTATTTATTTATTTATTTATTTATTTATTTATTTATGAATCAGAGCTATAGTACCACCATGTAGGAAAAACTGTAAGAGACTTAAATTTAAATCTTGCAGCAGAAAAAAAATTGATGCAACAATAAAACAGATTACTGGGAATATGTTTACATTACTGAGGAGCTTAATGTATTTTATAGTAACTTCTCATCTGTAAAATTTCATGAGAACTGCGATAGTTTTCTGATTGTTAATTCATACCCTGATCCTTTTCTGGATAATGGGAATTTTTCTTCCCTGGAGATTCTCTAGGCTAGAAAGCTTATAGTCTTCCTTAAATGTATTCTTATCTCCAAGATTTTGTGGGAAATGTGTGCATATGGCAATGATATTTTTAGCCCTTTCCATGTCCAACAAGCTTGAGTCTTTTTTTTAAGACCTAATTTTATTGTCATCTGTATTGTATAAATCCATCTCCGACACTCCCCATAAACAGCCAGAGGAAGTCATCCATCTTTGATTATTCATTCATTCAGAAAATAGTTTTGAATGGCTGTTACAGACCAGGCACAGGTCTGGGCACTGAACAAAAGAAAGACTTCACAGAGTTTTCTTTCTTCTGTGGAGAGGTGATCAAACATGAATGACAAGTGATGATAAAAGTTAATGAGCAGATAAAGAATGGTAGAACATGGGGCCAAAGAGGTTGCACTTTTTTATAGGTGGATCCAGGAAGGTCAGAATGATGGCATGTGTTCAAAAGGCCAAAGTAAGTGAGATTGGTGAGCCGTGCAGATATCTGTTCCCATATAGCCAAACAGAACAACCTGGAGTTTAGGAGGTAATGTTGGAAGAGGAGATTATTTAGTGACTGTGACTTCACTGATCTGTCATTAGGGTTATCTCAAGGGGAAACACTGAAAAGTGCTATTTTAAGACAACTTGTCCTCTAAGACCAAGGACTATAAATTTAGTACCTATGTTTTCTTCTATGTAGTTTCTTGTTTCAGATCTTAATATTTAGATAGTTGATCTTTTTCTAATTAATTTTTGTACAAGTGGACAAATTATAATCCAGTTTCATTCTTTTGCATGTGGTTTTCCAATTTTCCCAGCACAATTTATTGAAGAGACTTTTTCTCCAGTGTGTGTTTTTTGGCTCCTTTCTCAAAAATTATTTGCCCCTATACGTGTGGTTTTAATTTTGGGTTCTCAGTTCTGTTTCAGTGGTCTCTGTGCCTGTTTTTTTTTCTGCCAATAACCATGCTGTTTTGATTATCATAGCTCTGTAGTATAATTTAAAGTCATTGTGATACCTCCAACTTTGTTCTTTATTTTTCTCAGGATTGCTTTGGCTATTCGGGGTGTTTTGTGGTTCCATACAAATCTGATGAGTTTTTGTTCTATTTCTTTAAAAAATGACATTGGGATTTTGATGGTGATTGCATTAAATTTGTATATTGCTTTGGGTAATATGGCCATTTTACTTATGTTGATTCTTCCAATCCATGAAGATGAGATTTTTTTTTTCCATTTCATTGTCTTTTTCAATCTATTTTAATAATGCTTTGTAATTTCAGTGTATAAGTTCTTCACATCCTTTGTTAATTTTTTCCCTAGATATTTCATTCTTTTGGTTGCAATTACAAAAGGAATTTTTTAAATTTCTATTTCTGAGGTTTTATTGTTAGTATATAGGAAAGCAGTGGATTTTTGTATCCTTCAAGTTTACTGTATTTATTTATTGTTTCTAATAGTATTTTTGTTGGAGTCTTTAGGGTTTTCTATGTACAGAATCATGTCATCTGCAAAAGTGACATTTTTAATTTCTTCCTCCCCAGTGTAGATACTTTTTATTTCTCTTGCCTGATTGCTCTGGCTAGGACTTCCAGAGCTATGTTAAATAAGAGTGGTGAGAGAGGGTATTTTTGTCTTATTCCTGATTTTAGAGGAAAAGCTTTCAGTTTTTCACCATCGAGTACGATATTGAGATTTATGTCCCAGACCAATATACATCTTCTCTAGTGCACATGGAACATTTTCAAGGATAGATGTTGAATCACAAAACCAGCCTCAACAAATTCAAGAAGATTAAAATTATACCAAGCATATTCTTGACTGCAATTCTTTGAAATTAGAAATCAACTTCAAAAAGTGAAGAAATCCAAAAATATGTGGAGATTAAACAACATACTACTGAAAAATGACGTAGTCAAAGAAGAAATAAAAGGTGAGGTCAAAAGACATATAGAAACAAATGAAAATCATAATACTAAACATCCAAACTTCTTGGATGCAGCGAAAACAGTAGTAGGAGGGAAATTTATATCATTATAGGCCTATCTCAAGAATGAGAAAAATCCCAAATAAACAACCTAACGTTGTATCTTGAAGAACTAGTAAGAGTAAAAGCAATCAAAGTCAGAAGAAGGAAGGAAATAATAAAAATAAGAGCAGAAATAAATGAATTAGAGAACAGAAAAACTATAGAAAAAATTAATAGAACAAAGAGCTGGTTCTTTGAAAAGATCAATAAAATTGATAAACGGTGACTAGACTTACTAAGGAAAAAAGAGAAAAGACTCATAAAATCTGAAATGAAAGAGAAGTTACCACAGATGTCACAGATTTACGAAGGATTATACTAGAATACTATGAAAGACTGTATGCCACCAAATTCAGTAACCTAGAATAAATAGCCAAGTTCCTAGTAATATGTAACCTTCCCAGACTGAATCATGAAGAACTGAAAAATCTAAGAAGTTGGAACAACCATACAAAACCTTCCAGAAATGAAAGTCCAGGACCAGATAGTTTCACTAGTGAATTCTACCAAACATTCAAAAAAGATGTGCTGCCCATCCTCAAACTCTTCCAAAAAAATTGAAGAAGAGGCAATACTTCCTAACACATTTTATGAAGCAAACATAATAATCTGGAAACCAAAACCTGGCAAGGATAACACAGAAAGAAGAAAACTACAGCCCAGTATCACTGATTAATACAGATGCAAATATCCTAAACAAAATACTTGGCAAATTGAACACAACACATTAAAAAAATAATACATCAAAATCCAGTGGGGCTCATTCTAGGGACACAGTGGTGGTTCAACTTATGCAAATTGATCAATGTAATATAACACATTGACAAAAGGAAGGATATGATCTTATCAATATATGCAGAAAAAATTTGATAAGATACAACATTCATTTATGATTAAAACACACAAATAGGTATGGAAGGGAGAGTACCTCATCATAATAAAGGCCATACATGACAAGCCTTCAGCTAGTATCATACACATGATATCCTTGAGACATCCTACTGCAGAAATTGAGCAGTTGGATAAGCAAATTTTTGGTTTGGGAGTTATGAATTTGGTGTTAGATTATATTTGAGACCACTTTGTGTCAATCATAGCATTTATATAATTATTTTGTCATTCCTGTACCTGTCTCTCTAGATTAGGATCTCTGAGGCACAGACTGCATCTTATTTGATATTTTAGTATTTCATTATGTCAGCTGGGCCACGGTGTGAAGCTGTAGGTTTCTCCTTTCTTTGTGGGTGTGAGCAGCTGGGTTCTTCTTAGTGCTTTATAGGGAAGGCCATTTTTCTTTAAACAAAATGGTTATAGTTTAAAAGCAGATGAAGGAGGAAATTGGGTTGTTAAATTTACGGTTTACTGGTCAAAACTTAATATTTTATCCTTTCTAAGTATTTCAGTCTTGCTCCCAATTACAATTACCCTTTTGTTCTAAGAACTACATGTCTTTGGGTAGCCCCACTCAGCACAGTCAGAATCCAGGCGTAGTGGCAGCTTTAACGAAGACAAATGCACTGGAGAAAATAAACCTTATTTATGCAAACTCAGATCTATAGCCATTTTGGTAAGCACCATAGATACCCCTGAGACTGGTGCTCTTTGAGGTTAATTGTTTGGTTTGATCAGTATCCCCCAATGTGTGTCCCACAGACTGCCTGTTAGTAAATGCCCCTCCCCTGTTTGATTTGCTGTGTGCTAAATACAGAAATCGAGAATAAACATTTAGAAACTTTTACAGGAATGGTGAGAGTATGGTCTGCTTGTATTTGTATGTCTCTTTTCAATTTTATTTTTTTAGTAATTAATATATTGTATTTAACAAAATATGAATCTGCAAAAATGGAAATTGAAAACAATTGGTTCATTACAAATAGTTTGATTAGCTGTGTAGTGGTTCATTATATTAGAAAAGACTTCAGTAATTCTGAATCAGTAATTCTCACTAGAGGTGGGGTGGATAGAAATTTAGCTAACAGGCATGATCAGAATCAGAAAAAATGTGTGTATTTTAAAAAAGATTTATTGTCTTTTTCAGATCATGATTTATTGATAGGGCTATGATATGGCAACATGAAAAGAGGTAAAGAACCACCTATTGCAAGGAACATAAAAGATTTAGGGATTTGTTTATTTTTTGCTGTTGATCAGGTTGCCTATAATCTCAAGCCTGACATTTTGGTTGATAGATTTATTTATAAGGTAAGTGGCCACAGTTGGATTTTATAAATATTTATAAATATTTCCTTTTAATTGTGTCTTTAAATGTCAGTATATTGATTTACGGTTTCCTAAAAGCAATCGCTGGGCTACAACCCATCTCTGCACCAAATATTAACCTTATTTTTCAGCTACTGTACATTTCTACATTTTCATTTATCTTTTGGACACTTCAAAAGGAAGTTACAAAGAGACCCACTGATTTTATAATCCCTTTGGTCAGTTCTTGAATACTTTCATTCACTGTTACTACCTCTTATATATAATTTTATTTCATTTTTATTAACTAAGCAACTGTAATATGCCTTGCAGAATGCAAGTAATGGCTAGTTTTAGAGAAAGGAAATTAGCAGATGTGAGGAGCAGATGTATAAGGAAATTTCGAGAATTCTGTCAAACCATCTGACACCAAGAAACAAACAGCAGGATGAACAATGTGCACAATGCTACACTTGGAAGAGAAATGAGACTGCAATAGCTGTGGTTTCCTCTAGACTGGTTTTTGAAATTGTTTCCCTGTTTTCATTTGTTAGAACTTCATAGATTATCAATACTAACCATATGTTATTACTGTAAATATTGTTTACATATAGCCCTCCCTCAAACATATAAGTGACCTAACTCTTAAGACAGAGAAGCAAGTTGATGGATTTGATATTCTAGTTTTGATGTTCTCACTTTTTGAAGAGCTGAAAAATTGTCGGACTCTCTTTTTTGTGATTTCCCCAGTGACCTCCTATATAGATTGCTTCTTCCATCTTTTGTAAAGATAAATGACAGCAAATCTCTGGCAGTTAGTGAGCAAAGATTTTTGTCTAAGGGCTGTTTGTCTTGCTACTTACAAAGTCATAAAGATATTGACAAGAATTTCTCATTACCAATTTTTAGTCATCAAAGATATTAGCCACTTAAAAAATATAAGAAACAATTACTGACCTAGTTGGTTTGGCTCAGTGGACAGAGCATCAGCCTGAGGACTGAGTTTGATTCTGGTCAAGGGCACATGCCTGGGTTGCAGGCTCAATCCCTAGTAGGGGGTGCGCAGGAAGCAGCCAACAAATGATTCTTTCTCATGATTGATGTTTCTCTCTCTCTCTCCTTCTCCCTCTCTGAAATCAATAAAAATATATTTAAAAACTGGCTACCTTTTATGAAAGATTATTAAAGAAATAGTTTTAATTAAATAATCACTTTAAAAATAATGGGATTTAACTGGATGTTAATAATACAGAATTTCTGCATTGAACCTTCATAATTAAAATTAATGGTAAAACCTTCTATAATTTACTGCCTCTATGTATATTGTATAGTATGTTGAATCCTACTTTCAGTACCAAAAGTTTACATTTAAATTAGGTAGAAACAAAAGTTAAATAAATAATTTCAATATTCTTTCCCTTTCCTTAACCCCTTGTTTATAAAATATTACATTTATTTTTGCTGTTATTCTACTTTGTAAAAAAATTATTAAAGAGGGACTGTGCTCTGAAAGTTTCTTAACCAACCGGAAGAATGTATCTATTCTCTCATTGGGGAGGAGATGGACTGTATTTTAGTGAAAATGTCATTTGTTGCTTAGAAAAATTCTAGTAGAATTGTCTTGAGAGTCAGTTCTTGAATCAGAAAACACTGTGTTTCATTCACTCAGTCAACAATAACTTACTACATTCTTTCTTGTATCAGTTCTCTCTAGATGCCAGATATATAAAGCCCTGTGCTTACTGAGCTCGTAGAGCTTACAGTGTAGTAGGGGAAACAACTAATAACAATTAGTTGACAGTTAATAACAGTTAATAAAAAACACATTAAATACTCAGTAGTAGTAGAAAGACCTCTGAAGAAAAGAAACGTGTTTATGAAAAATAATAATTTACACAGGAAATGGGTGGGCATTTAAGGAAGGCAAAGGATGAGTAATAACTTGACATAGATCATTAATTTATAGGTATCTCTTCTTTTAACCTCACATTCCTTTTTACTTAACTAAATAAGCCATCTTCTCAATAAGTCTGTCTCTCAGTAGCTTCACTCAAAACCAAATTCTTTTGCAAAGGATGAAGATGTGTAACCACTGAGGATATTCAAAGTATGCCACTGGTTCTGGATATGGTTCTACAAGATCTCCAGAAATACTAGAGCTATAACATTATCACAAAAGTAATTTTATAGTCTTTCCCAAGGTGACTGTGAAGGAAACAGGTTTATATGTTTCGATGTGTTTATTCAAAAATCAGCAACATTACTTCATATCCATTTTTTAATGTAACGAAAATAGAAAAAAATGTTTTACTACTTTGTAGAGAGGCTCAGCCCACTGCTATTTCTTCTAAAGAAATTGAAGACTGACAGTATAATCTCTGCAATTGTGAATGCAGTTCTCTTTGGCTCAGTTGCTTGTTCAAGGTCTATCAGAAATAAAACAGTTTGATATGTGGAAAGATTAAGGCCTTTTTTTGGACTTTGAGTGAGCAAAGCATTGACCTTAGCCCTCACTAGCCCTTTGATCTTTGTAAAGTTACTCAGCCTCCAAGGTCTTTGTTTTCTAAATTGCCAAATGGGATTAATGCTATCAATCTTTTAGATAGCAGGACAGATTAATGCATAGAGAGCTTGAATCTGATAGCTGTCAAATATTAGCTTATGACAACCTTCCTCTCTCCAATGTTTTCAACCTCCACTTTTACTACAATTGTCAGAATGAATGAAATCTCATCATTAGCTTAAATATATGTTGTTTTCATGTTTTTCCTTTATGATTAAAAATTTTGTTTTAGGGAATCATGTTAATGTATTATAGGAGATGGCAATGGTAGGGTTAAGGGTAGATAAAGACAACATGAGTTTTTCTAGAAGTAGGTTTCATTCTCCATCCAACAAGGTCAGCAAGCTTTAAGAGAGGTGTGTAGGAAGGTGGGAGTTTTGACTTCAGTAAGTGGAAAGTGTACAATGAAAAGGTATTTGAAAGGTAAGTTGATTTGGTCCCCTACACTCAAGTGATATATTTCTCATTAAAGGTTAAAGCATTGTTATAAGTAGGAAACACCAGAAATAACATTTATGAAAATTAATTATTGTAACCTGAAATGAATCATAGAGCTAACAAATGTATTTATAGACAGTCTACTTCAGCTAGAATCTCTCTCTCCTGTTTTTAACTGTCAGCTCGTTAATTCATGCTTTATGGCTCTTAAGATTGTCTACTATGCTATTTAAGTGTAAGTTTCTTGAGGGCAAAGACCTTGCCTAATTTATCTTT
Source organism: Antrozous pallidus (assembly GCA_027563665.1). Classification (NCBI taxonomy): domain Eukaryota; kingdom Metazoa; phylum Chordata; class Mammalia; order Chiroptera; family Vespertilionidae; genus Antrozous; species Antrozous pallidus. Next base: position 77,496,668 of record CM050513.1, read on the forward strand.
GAGCCTCCCAGTTGGTACAGAAATTGCATATCATGGTAACCATAAAGAACATGCTTTAGTACTATCATAATAGATACCCAAAAAGATTGTTGAAGGGAGCAGCTATTTTAAGGTCCATTTTCAGCCTTATTACAGTGAACTTCTGAGCAACGTTCCCATTTCTGAATGGTGCTGTCATTGTTTTTATGTACAAGTTGTTATATTTTGGACACTTAGCTGAGAAGCTAGTGCTCCTAGTCTGCTGTTAGTACATACAATTACTTAGAATGTTCAAATTTAAGAATATGGTTTTTTGTTTATTTGTGACTCAAGATTTATAAGGAAACATGCATTATTGAACATTTATATACTTTGACTCTTGAGAGTTGCTCTATCCATTTGTGATGCATGTTAACAGAAAGTGAAATAACAGTTGCAGTTATTAAAGAGCTACCTCTGTTCTGCGCATGGATTATATGAATTTTGGAAAGCTTTTTTGGTCAGAATAAATAAATTTTTAGACAAGTGGCTTTCTCACTTGAATACTTATAAGTTATTTCCATATTCCCCCTGGGAAATGTTACATTTGGCTGAAATCTCTAAACTGCTTTTTGTCAGCCAAGGATAAACTGGGAAGGGAAAGCTTCAATTAAAATTAATGGGACTTGTCATGGGAAATTTAGAAAAATTCCACTAGTTTTCAGTGGCACAAATATAGTAAAAATGGAGGCTTTGTCCACATAAGCACATTAGATGGACATCTTTTATATTTTTTAAAATATATATTTTTATTGATTTCAAAGAGCAAGGGAGAGGGAGAGATAGAAACATCAGTGATGAGAATCACTGATTGGCTACCTCCTGTATGCCCCCTAATGGAGATGGAGCCCGCAACCTTGACATGTGCCCTTGACTGGAAGCGAACCCAGGACCCTTTGAGTCACAGATGCTCTATCCACTGAGCCAAACCGACTAGGGCATGGACTTATTTTTATATGGGAATTCAAAATGCAAATAGATTGTTTTTAAAAGATTTCTGTATTGGGCTCTAGCCATTTTTGCCCAGTATATAGAGCATCGGGCCAGAGACTGAAGGATCCTGGGTTCAATTCCTGTCAAGGGCACGTACCTCAGTTTGATCCCTGGCCCTGACTGAGGCGTGTGCGGGAGGCAGCCAATTGATATATATCTCTCTTTGTCTCCCCCCTCCCTTTCACTCTCTCTAAAAACCAATGGAAAAAAATATCCTTGGGTGAAGAGTAAAGTTTGCCATGTTAGGAGCACAAAATTTCCTCTCCTTGGCCATTATTTTCTTCCTATTCCTTAGCAATAAACAAAATTAAGTGTGAACTGCTTAGAGGGAGTGATTTTTTTCTCTCCCTCAATTTCTAAAATTACTGTTGAATAGAAAGTATACTGTTTGTCTCCTTGAAATTTACTCTAAAAATCTGTTGAATATCAGTCAATCTAATCTGGAGGCATTTGTAAAAATTGCCAGTGTGAGTAGTTCAGCCTTTTTCAGGCATGCAAAAGTATTTGGTCATGTGACATAAAAAATCTATAGGAAGAATACATACAGTTTTTTGTTGTTGTTATTACTAATATGAGTTGAGATTTCTGAATGGGAAAGTAAAATTTACAATTCAGTTGTGACACATAAAAGTGCCTAAACACAAAAATTGATTAATTCAACATTTAGGAAATGTTGATAACAGAAATAAATTTTACCTACATTGTCTGTGAAAAATTATTAAATTAACAAAGAAAATTTACAGTGTAAATACATTATAAGGGGGTGTAGGAATTATTTATCAAGATTCATACTGTAAAACTTCTCAGAAAGTTTATAGGCAATGATAGGCAGTGATAGGCACATTGTCCCATGGTGTATTTCTAAAATTTTACCAATTGGTATTTATATATATGATATAAAACTTCAATAAGTTTAAACAAATAAAGTAATTTTTGAAGTACATACATTTTATATTCTTCAAGTGCTTAAAAAATACTGGAAGACTCACCCTAGCTGGGTGCTCAGTTGGAGCATTGTCCCAATACACCAAGGTTGTGGCTTCGATCCCTGATCAAGGCACATACAAGAATCAACCGATGAATGCATAAATAAGTGGAACCACAAATCGATGTTTCTCTCCTTCTCTGTCTCTCTCACCTCTCCCCTGGCCATTCCTCTCTATCTCTAAAATCAATTAATAAAAAAAAATTAATACTGGAAGATAATACAGGGACTAAAGAAAAATTTTGGAAACAATATGAAGCTTTAAAAAATATAACCAGGTGCATATAGGTGTCAGGAGGTAGGACAAGGAGCTAGCAGCTGTGGAGTGCATGCCTGTCTAGGCAGTGGGCACACATCATCGGTTTGTTTTACCATCACTCTGCTTATAGTGACCACACCGTTTATGTCAGTGTAGTCAGTACGAACATGAGTAGAGGTCGGGTATGGGCCTGAGTCCTCTCCGTGGCATTCATAATGACGTGGAAGATCTTGGGCACCTTCTTTAACTAGGGTTGCAGGAGAAGTGGCTTTGGCATCCGACCCTCACCTAAGTCCCAGCTTTTCCCAGTGAGAAGTTCTGTGATTTTTACAACAGGAATGATAAACCTTCATTGATAAAACTTCAATGATAAAACTTCATATATTTGTTGATAGAATGAAAGGCTGTATTTAAAGAAGGTTTAACATACTTTGTGGGTTTGAAGGTTCAAAAATAACAAAAATTCAACCAGTGATTCACCCAAATAGTAATGAGTAAAAGTTTATTGTGCACACACCAAAAAGAGAGTTTCAGAACCAGGAGCAATTGAACCAAACGTGGACTGAGGCTCAGGGATATTGTTATAAAGCGGTTTATATAGTGGGAAGGTAGTGACTGTTTGTTCTTCGTAGTGATTGGTTATAATATTAGAGTTTACTTAAATATTAGGGAATTGGACAGTGATTGCCTTATATCAACCTTGGGAAACAGTCTGAGTTCTGCTTATGATTTTTAGAGGTGTAAGCAAGAAATGATCCAGGTCAAGTTCATCTTAGAAAATAAGCAAAATTAAGTAAGCTTTGTTTGTATGACTAAACTGATTGTGTCTGCTTGGGGGATTTTCAAGGCTGGTCTCTGCTTGTTTTTATTTTAGCAGTGGACTGTGTTGATAGTGAAGATAGGGCTATGTGGGGGTGAGGGTGGGGTGGTAGGGCAGAGCTCATATAGAAACCCAGGCATATCTAGTTTCACATCACTTCCTTTTTCTGGCTGATTCTGGAAGAGATCAGACAGAATGGTATGAAAATGTGCCTTGAATCAAAATCACTTGTAGTTTCTGAAGCAGAATAATTCTTTCAACTAATATGCAAGGCACTGACAGTTCTGGGGATAGGACTTAAAGAGTCGAGGAGCCCAGCCATATGGAAACCAGTCCATTGAGAGGGATAAACAGTGAACAAGGAAACAAATATGTAACCGACTTGTAACAATTTCTGCTGTGAAGAAAAAGCAGCCTAAGTGGATACATTTAATTGACAGGTGTGAGGCAAAGATGACTGTAGTTGCTTAAGCAGCTGGGTGAATGGAGCTTTTATTTTGTGAAGCAGGAAATGCTGAAGAAGTGAATTGGTCTGGAATCAGGTGTAGTATTCTGCATCCTACAATTTGAGATGTAGATTATAGAGGACTACATATTCCAGTGCAGGTACAGATGAAGAAGTTGGGCATGTGAGTCTGGAGCTCAAAGGTGAGATTAGAATGGTATGTTAATTGGGGAGACATGAGACTGAAGGAGATCCTTGGGGAATAATACATCTATGGAGAGAGAAGAAAGGACTTTGGCCCTATTCTGGGAGCCAGATACAGTCAAGGAGACTGAGGAGAGGCATCCGGTGGGACAGGAGTAAAATCAGGAGAAAGTGATTTCTGGAAGCTGATGATGGAAGTGTTTCAGGAAGGAAGAAACGAGCAACTGTTTCCTTAGTTGCTCTTAATTGAAATTCGGTCATGGGATTCGCAAAGTGAAGAACGTTTTCAGTGGCTTGTCCAGGGTGAAAGCCTGCTTACAACGGGGTTGATGAGAGAACAGTGGCTAAAAGAGATAGATGACTCTTAAGGGGATTTTCTGTAAACTAGGACAGAAAAATTAGGTATGAACTGGAGGGTTATTTCTATTATTTAAAATTTGATTTTCAGTTTTATTTTATTACGGATGATACTATATGATACATCAAGGCTGATGGGAAGGATTCAGTAGGTGGAGGAACTGACGTTGGGATACAGGCAAAGGTAATTTTTACAGAGCAGTAGGAGTAGGATTCTGAAAAAAAGCAGAGAGGTGAGTCTTGTACAGGGGGATGGCAGAGCATATGAGTCCAGATACAGGGATATTACCATTGTGGTGGTGAGAAGAAGAATTGGTTCTCTACTAATAGCTTCTGCTTTCTCAGTGAAACAAGAAAGGGAGGTCATTAGTAAGTGCAGAAGCTCTTGGGAGATGTTTTCCAACAGAAGGCCTTGTGGGTTGTGTTTCCTGCTTCAGCCAGAGATGCTATTCCATGTTTCTACCATGTGAATCTTATAGATTTCATTTGAGCATCCTATCTAATAAAGGAGTGATTTGCAGATTGACCATCACTCCAACACACAAGAGGGCTGCCTCCATGTGGTCAAAGATCCTGCCCCCATGTGGACACAAGATGGCCAGCAGAGGAGGGCCGTTAGAGGTTCCAGGCCCTGCAAGGGAAGGCAGTTGTGGGCAATCAGGCCAGCAGGGGAGGGCAGTTGGGAGGAACCAGACCTGCAAGGGAGGACAGTTGGGGGTGATCAAGGCCTGCAGGGGAGGGCATTTAGGGGTGACCAGGCCAGCAGAGGAGGGAAGTTGGGAGCAAATAGGCTGGCAGGGGAGCAGTTAAAAATCAATTAGGCTGGCAGGGTAGTGGTTAGTGCGTGATCAGGCTGGCAGGCAGAAGCGGTTAGGGGCAATCAGGGAGGAAGGCAGGTGAGCAGTTTGGAGCCAGCAGTCCTGGATTGTGAGAAGGATGTCCGATTGCCTGTTTAGGCCCAATCCTATTGAGATCGGGCCTAGACGGGCAGTCAGACATCCCTCTAGAGGTCCCAGATTGGAGAGGGTGCAGGCTGGGCTAAGGGACATCCCCCCAGGCCCGTGCATGAATTTCATGCACCAGGCCTCTAGTGTTTGAATAAAAGGCCCCCAATGATCAGCCTACTTTATACCTTTAGTTTTTTTACATTTTATCAGGTGATTTCCAGGAAGTAGGGCATCACAGTCAATTTTTATGCCTAGACAATATTTTCACTTTTAAATTATAGGCATGTATACTGTTCCAATCCCCTAATGTATATTATAATGATTTATAAATACAGAAAGTGAGTCAGAAGGCCTGAGAGGAGCCACCTGTTGATTTGCTTTCTGCTATGAAGAAATATAGCAGAGTGATTTTCATCAACCAAGAGGTGCTGATATGACCCAAGCCAATGCTGAAAGGATGGAAATAGTTCATTGTTATTGAACTTCTTTCACCTTTTAATGATGGTGGTAACTTTTCAAATTATTTGTTAATATTATACTTTAAAGGAAATAATTGCTATAATCAACTTATCTATTAACTCAGTTTAATAATTACATAGTCAAATTATCTATTAATTCAGTTTAATATTCAGTGAGCACTGAAAAAACAAACATATGCACATATGGACACAGGGTCTCCACTGTTAAGGGGCTTAAAAACCTAGTGGTAGATGAAGAAATATATAAAAACAGTCATTGTACAAAGTCAAAATATAAGTGATATCAGAGGAGGGTGAAAAATAGGATTAAGCAAATTATTATGATGTTTGAGTCAGAGAAGGGAAGACCCTCTAGGTGAGATATTATTTCATCTGGACCTCAAGGGATGGATAGGAACTGAGAAGAGGAGTTTGGAGACTGGTTTAAGCATCCCGTGAAAATAAAGAACTTGCAATAAGGCATAGAAGTATGACAGTATATTTGTTCACTGAGTGTGACAAGGTCAGTACTGCTGTATTATGGGAGTTAGCTTTGAAACTAGATATCAGACTATTTTGAACACCATAACAAAGAGCCTGTACATATTGGGGAAACACTGAAATTGTGTCTTGAAGAAGGGAGTGAAATGATCATGCCTCCTGTTTTAGTTTGATGCTTAGTCATAAAGGATGGACTGGAAGTGGGGGATTATTTGTGGACATTTGACAAATATATTTGTTGATCAACCCAAAGCAGTATATAATGAGCAAAGAGAAACCAAAACTGAGCTGATATTTCCAGAAGTATTTTTAATACCTTTTATCGAGAGAGAGAGAGAGAGAGAGAGAGAGAGAGAGAGAGAGAGAGAGAAAATGAATGCAGAGATATCAAATCTGTTTTTCTCATGTGGACTGTGGAGGATTCAATGAATTTGATTTTGAATTTGTTGAATACCCAAAGTTGTTCTGCATTATTTCTTTGCTTATTTATTTGGTTATGTCTTGACTTATTTCTAAATTATTTTGTAAAGTTTAGAGTTAATACTTTCGATAAAGTGGAACTAAAATAAAAATTGATGCTGATTATGGAAATTAAAGGTTAAGAGAGAAAGTCAGAATGGGGAAAACAAACATATAGACATATTTATATTATTGACCATAAAACATAAACACTTATTAATGATGGGGTATGTATTTGTTTCTGAGTCTTCTGTCAGTCATAATAGAAAAAATAGTGTAGTCATTATATGATTCCCATTATCCAGGATGAAAAAAAAATGAAATAATACTTTCACTGGCATTTATATGCTTTTTTCCCTTTTTATTGAATTTATTGCAATGACATTGGTTAATAAAGTTATATACATTTCAGATGTACAATTCTATAATACATCATCTGTATATTCTGTTCACCAACCCAAGTCAAATCTTCCATCACCTCCTTTACCCTCTTCTACTCCCCACATGAGACTATTAGGAGATACAGTTAATAAAAAATGTCTTCCATGATACCAAGTGCAGTAATGCCATATATAAAGTTAGTGTTTATAACATCAGGACATATACAACATATTACCTTGGTGGCCATAGAGAAGGACAGGATTATAGGTAAAGATTGTATGTACATGTGCATGTTTTTTGTTGCATTTTTAAAAATTAAAAGATTGAATTTTGAAAATAGTAAACTGGCTGCAATAGAATTTAAAGAACATGGGTGGGGTAAAAACTTGGAGAATGCCTTCATAAAGATAAAAGAGGGCCTAGTTGGCATGGCCCAGTAGTTTAGAGTCAATCTATGAACCAGGAACTCACAGTTCCATTCCTGATCCAGGCACATGTCTGGGTTGCAGGCTCCATCCCCAGTAGGGGGTGAGCAGGAGGCATCTGATCAGTGATTCTCATCATTGACGTTCCTAGCTCTCTCCCTTCGTCTCTGAAAAAATTTTTTAAAGGTAAAAGAAAAGGACCCAGTAAAGTGAAGGTCGTAGAAATGGAACAAAGACATGTTAGAGGAGAAACAAAAATCTCTAGCATCAGAAAAGGCAAGGGATATGAGAATTTTACAAAAGAATCAGACATAACACGAATTGTAAGGAGTTAAAAGAGAATGAATATTTCATTATTGGTATTAGCAATTAGACTTTTGTGAATGCCCTTTTGAGAGAGTAGTTGCAATAAAAGGGTGGAGAATGGGGGTGAGATAACTTAAAAATGAAATGGAAGAGATTGAAGTACTAGTGTGTATAGACTCTTCAGGTAATGATATTGAGCAATTTTGTGTTGGAAGGAAAGTAAATTATGGGAATTTACATCAGAGGGCTTCTGAAATGGTTTAAGTTTTGAGGGACTTTGCAAAGTGAGCTGGAAAGTATGTGTGGATAGAGAATCTATTTTGATTATGACTCTTTAGATCAGAATACCATTTCAGAAAAGACATTTTTGAGGTTATGAAAATGATATTTTCTGGTTTTAAATATGTCAGTATTATTTGTATTAGAAATGATTTAGCTTGCTTTACCCTTTTATAATTATTCACCTGCCACACAGATCTATTTTGCTTTTTTGTTAAAAGACCAAATGGATATCTAACAAGTGAAAAAGCTTTATATCAATAGACTAAATAGAATATTTATGAACAGTACTTTTTAGAAAAGTGATAGAAAATAGCTTTTTATTATTTTTCTGAAACATTTATAGTAACTGGATGAATAATAAATGGGAATAATTTATAAATGCTACATACCTCACTCAAAATAGAACATTCATTTATACTCCTCCATACCTACATAATACAGCCCAGTAGTTACATCATAGTATATGTCTCATAAAGAGCCATATATTTTAAATAAATGTTGCCAAAATAGTTTTTTCAACAGAGTCATAGAATCTTGGTGTTTTAAGGCTCCTCAGAGGAGAAGATATTCCAGAATATCCCTGGGAAGATGTTCTAGAATATCCCCGGAAAGCATTCTGCTATGCATTGCTTTACTTCGGTTTAATTTGCATTCAGCCCAGCTGGTGTGGCTTAGTGGTTGAGTGTCAGCCTATGAACCAGGAGGTCATGGTTTGATTGCTGATTAGGACACATGACATGGTTGCAGGCTCCATCCCCAGTAGGGGGCATGCAGGAGGTATCTGATCAATGATTCTCTCTCATCATTGATGTTTCTCTCTCTCCCTCTCCCTTCCTCTCTGAAATCAATACAAATACTGATTTTTTTAAAATGAATTGTACATTCAAATAATCACAAGCCATATTAGAATACAGTCTAAATAAGCCATGAACAAATTGAATGGTGGGATTAGAATCATTTCCACACCTCTGACAATGAATATAATATGTGCTTTTTATCTAGGCACAACTGAGAATATATAGAAATAAGTTTTATTTTGCAACTAAATTTTGCAGTAAATAGATTGCATTTTTAAAAGATAGCTTCAGTGCTCAGAAAAAGTATCTAGAGCAAGCATTTCTAAGTAGAAACTCAAAATTCGGTGAGTATTTTAAATAGACACATCCTGGCTCCCTTCACAGATTGCTCTTGACCATATGGTATCTGCAGACATGCCTCAAAATAACACAGCCATATGTAGCCTTTCAAATACTGACCTCATCCCTAGAGAGGCATCTTTATCTAGAAGTGCATCTCAAACCATATCAACTAAAATTACGGTTTATGACATGGGAGAAGATGAACAGAATCTGCTTAATGAAAAACAACCACACATTAAAAATAAAAACGCCAAGGAAATAAGGTTAGATACCCACAGACATTGAACAGCAAGGGCGTCTGGAGAAAGGTGTTTAGAATTCTCTTTGCCTAGTCATTATACATCGCAGGATAACACATAAAAGCAGCTTAAAATCCCCTTCTGTGCTGTGGTTATCAGAATGGATTTAGTGAAAATGCTAAGGCATGATCAATAGCAGCTCTGGGCATGGATATCTGTTCTTGGCTAGCAGGCACTGAATGCAAATATTTTCCGTCTGCTGGATATGCTCTGTGAATACCAATATATCTTTGACTGTTTCCCACCATACAAATTCTAGAGTAGGACATGTGAAACTCACTTTCCCTTTCCCTGCTGCCGATTATTCTCTTTTGAAATTCTGGCACTCTTTTTCAGAACTTTTAGACTTACTGCCACGTGCCTATGCATTAAACACATGGAAGAAGGAACGGAATTGCTGTAGCAATTAGGAAAGGTGTTTGTATCTTTAGTGATACCTCATTGTCCTCATCAAAGTAGGAATGGAGAAGAGCTAAGGGGAATCAGGAAGTGAAGTCTTTGAGTAATGGGAGATTCTGTAATGGTGATCAAACTTCAAAAACAGTTCTCTCTTTATGTATGTGTATGTATATGTATGTGTGTTATACATATGATATATTTATATCACATACACATACATTTTTATACACATACACATACATGTATACGTCATACATCTCTGTGTGTATTTATGTATGAAAGGAAGATTTTACCACTCTTGTGGTGTCCAGACAATCTCTGTTTCCCAAAGGTGTTGTGTTGTGCTAGCAGATCTCTCGTTTCCTCGTTTTGTTTAAATCTGGGTTCTCAGGGATATGTTATGTGCCCAAAGTTAATGAAATAATATTAATCACTCCTTAATGCTATTGGAAACCTTTAGTTTTCTCTTGATATAATATTTTTTTGGATTTTGTTCAGAATAAGTTGTGTTTCAAGTATCCTATCTAATAAAAGAGTAATATGCAAATTTGACCATACCTTCACTATGCTACCAGCCAATCAGGAGCGGGGCTAAGGTATGCATGGGGCGGGGAGATGGGGCCACGGTGGGGCGCAGTGCGGCGGTGCGTTGGCGGGGCGTGGGCGGTGTGACACCAGGTCCCCTGGCATTGGGGCAGGGGACCTGAGGCCAGGCCAAGGGACCTAAGGCTGTGCCCTTTGCTCCTGCACCGGGCCAGGGGACCTGAGGCTGCACCCCCCACCCTGAGGGGCTTTACGGGATATCTGAGGCCACATCCCCCACCTCAGCACTGGGGGACCTGAGGCCAAGCTGGAGGTCCTAAGGCTGCACCCCCTGCCCCGGTTCCAGGGCCGAGGGACATGGGGCTGGGATAGGGGACCTGAGGCTGCACCCCTGACCTGGCGCCTGGCTAGGGGACCTAAGGTTGTGCTGGGGGACCTAAGGCCATGCTCCCTGCCAATAGGATTTGATGGGGCACCTAAGGCTGTGCCCCCCACCCAGTGCCGAGGGACCTGAGGCTGTGCCCCCTGCCCTGCGGGGCTTCATGGGGGTGGGGCTGGCCAAGCCTGGGTCTTGCGCAATTTCAAGGTGATTTCGAGGTGAACACAGGTGGGTGGAGACTTGACTCTGGTTCCCGTGGCATGCCCCAGACTCTGACAGGAATGGAGATTTTCATGTACATTTTATTAATTTTCTTTTATCCCTGACACTTCTATTATAGAGAAAGGGAAAAATAGCAATATTAAAATATTTCCTCTAATTAATTCCCTTTTCATGTGCATGTATTTCATGTACCAGGCCACTAGTTTATATATATAAAAGGCTAACATGCTAAGTGTCTAAGTGTCCCTCCGCCTGTCCGACCAGTCACTATGACACACACTGACCACCACGGGGCAGATGCTCAATGCACAGCTGCCAAGCAGTGACTTGGCAGTGGTGGTTCTCAGGTGATGCACCCCAAAACCAGGGAGGAGGGAGCCCGATTTCTCACAGGGCCTCGCGATTCCACCTTTGACCGTGGGTTATGTTGTCACTGGGGCACTGTCGGCCCGAAACTGGTTACTGCACACACTTGTGTTTGCGTTCCACACCCTGTACAACAGCAACTTTGCGGAGTGCTCTCTCACACTCTGGGATCCCTTGGGGATGTCAGAGAGCCGGTTTCGGCCCCGTTACTGCAGGCCGGGCTGAGGGACCCCACCTGCTGGAGGGACCCCACTCACTTAACAGATGCTGGGAAGGGATCGTGGGGGATTGGCTCCAGGGCGTATCTGGCTGGTCTTACCCAGTCCCACCCCTCCAGCCACTTTCTAATTAATTTCCTTTCAATGTGCACGAATCACACTGGGTCACTAGTAAGTGATATATCAACATTTGGTCTTAAAATAAAATAGTGATCCCGAAGGACATTACCATCATAGATCAAGACCTCTGAAAATTTTGCTCTGTCATAAGAGGTTACTGAATTTCTGAACCAATCTTCATAATACATGAATAATCCCTCACCATATCCTTGATAAAGCTGTGTTCTTCACTTATGTATAACTGAAAAGTAGAAATTTTGAAAACTTATTTTTGAAATTATATTTTTGGGTTTTTTTAGGGCAAGTTTAGATTACTTCATTCTAAGCCAAATTTATAAGTAATTATTAAAATAATTTAAATTTACTCAGATGTATTAATCTTACTCCTACCTTTTCTTATCTCATTTTGTTATTTTCATTTTTTTGCTGGAAGTAACAAGATGTCTTTAACAGAAAAGCTTAAAAATGTATCTCCAATAAAAGTGATCCAATTCCTTTGGAAATCTAATAGCTTTTAAAATTAAAACTAATGGGGCATTTTGTACAGTGTTGAAAAATTCTTTTTCAATATTGATTTATTTTTAGGGAGTGATCTCATGATGAGAGGGTGTTTAGTTAACTGCTTTCAGCCATAAAATGTTTTAAGGAAAATGAAATTTGAGGGTTGTTGTAATAGTATGTTGCTTGTAGTGCATCCTTCCGGAATAAGCGATGCTATATGTGTGTCAGTTAACTGGTCTTCTAGTTATTTACTGGTAAGTTGTATTTGATTTGAGAAGTAAAATGATTATATTTTGTCATTTGTATCAAACAATTTATTAGTGAGTGTTTTCTTCTGAAAATTTGTAAACCAAGACAAGAAGACTAAGTGGCTTTTCTAATCAAGTTATTTTCTGTATAACCCAAGCTTTGATTTATGCTTACTCTGCATATCAATTTTTCTTCTAAGGTCTGCAGAACTTACTAACCCAAAGCAAGCTCAGCAGCCACTCAGAACTTTGATAGAAAGACCTTAATTGTGAAGACAGCCAGTGTATAAGTAACCCTAAGAAGGGGGCTATAACATAGGGCCATTTAAAAAAATATTTTTATTGATTTCAGAGAAGAAGGGAGAGGAAGAGAGAGAGAGATAGAAATATCAATAATGAGAGAGAATCATTGATTGGCTGCCTTCTGCACACCTTCTACTGGGATTGAGCCTGCAAACCTGGGCATATGCCCTTGACTGGAATTGAACCTGGGATCCTTCAGTCCCCAGTCTGACATTCTATCCACTGAGCCACAGTACCTAGGGCAATATAGGTCTTTTCCTGTGTTTTTTTTTTAAATATTTATTGTTGAAAATATTATATATGTTCCCCTCATTGACCTTTTCTAGCCCACCCTGGCCCTGGCCCCAGACCCTCACCACCCTATTGTCTGGTATAGGGTGTTTTTTAATTGCCACTGTGAACAAAATTGATTCTAGAACTCATTATCCACCCGGTGGTCTCCAAGAGTCTGTGCACCAACCCACGTGTATTTAGTGAACAAACTTGTTTATGCAGTTTCCTTGTAGGCTCTGTTGTATTCATGGCATGATTAAAGAGGAAGACAGTTTTAAACCTCACTTGTTCTGGCACATGTGAACAAATGGAGGTTTGGTTATTGCCCTGTTTATTTTCAACAGCATTTACATTCTGATGTAATCATTAATTATTTGATGAATTGAATCTTCATAAGTGAAAGATGAGAGTACTGGAAAATCCATATTTTGAATGAACACTTCTCTTTGAACCCAATGCTCTAATGCCTAATCCATTTTTGAGAACTCAGTACTAAGTTGTTTTTATAGAAAATTTTATTTCTTACTCTATATTTAATATCTGACACTGATGTTATTTAACCTGTAGGGGACCATGATTTTTTATCCTTTATTTAATTTTTTGGTGGAGGTAAAGATTGGGAGAAGTGAGTAGGGGCAAGATAAGTACTTTGGCATTAGGCAGTATATTTTATAGCCTCATATATTTGGCTCATTTTTATATTTAGTTCTTTGGTATTTGGGGGATAATTGAGATTTTTCTGAGTCAGGCTGACAAAAAACACAGTATCTTTGCTTTAAGGTGTATGTTTCAAGGTACCGCATATGTTTGCGGCAGTCATGCTCCTAGAAGCTGACAGAACAATCGTGATTTAGGATATTCTGCCCCAACTGAAAAATATGAGCCATTGCATTTGGCCTGATTTTTATCTTTTTGTTATCTTTATTCCTGGTTAACTATCCCATATGAAGCCAAATATAGCAAGAGGGAACAGTAGAAAATATACCAATCCTGCTTAGATTTTCACCTTTATTCCCAATAGTGCTTATTTATTGAGTACCCACATCTGGAAAAGGAACAAGCTAAGAAAATTATTCAAATATTTATATAAAATTCAAATATTTATCTGAATGCATATGTTTTTAACCACGCAAATGATTACTTTTTAGAAGCATAGTTCGTATATCTTAAAATGCTCCAATCTGATAGATTTATAAAATGAATACTTAATTTCTAGAGAGTCTGTACGTGATGTAAAATGAAGTCAGGTGAATGAGATAATTCTAATTTACTTGTGATTGTATGAATAGTTTAGCTGCATATATCATTGAATTTGATAGAACTTAGTACTAAGTACCACTTACTTACTATAGGAGCCTGTGGAATAGATCATATTGATTTATCACTTAGTGGTTGACAAGTAATCTGTGGAGGAATGTTTTGTTAATTATAAAAGAAATAGAAATTATAAGATAGCATCCATTTATAATTTATATTAATGAAGCTCTTTGAGTTTTTTCATCATATCTTAAAAATGAAGACTGATTGTTTACAAGAAGGAGAACTTGCAATTTGTTGACAGTTTTCAATTTAAAACTTTCAAATTATATTTGGCTATGGAGAAACTGTACTTGACAGCTGATAGATGATATTGTAGCATCATTATTTTAGTTTTGGTGCTATACACTTCATATGTATTACCTCTTTCTATCAAAACACACCTATGGGGTAGATGTTATCACATACAGAGGCCTGTGAGTCTCAGAGAAGGTAAGGACAAGGTCAGACAGCTTCTGCATTGCTAAGCTGGATTCAAAACTGGGTTCCCCTGATTTGGAGACTCTTGCTGTTTGGACTCTTCACCATTGCTTATGGTTATATAGCCTTTAGCAGATACATGTCATAGATAGGTGAGACATTTCTTAGATCACTGAGAATGACAACTTGTTATGAAAATACTGTCAGAGCCGAGACCAGTTTGGCTCAGTGGATAGAGCGTCGGACTGCGGACTGAAGGGTCCTGGGTTCGATTCCGGCAAGGGCATGTACCTTGGCTGCGGGCACATCCCCAGTGGAGGGCGTGCAAGAGGCAGCTGATCGATGTCTCTCTCTCATCGATGTTTCTGACTTTCTATCCCTCTCCCTTCCACTCTGTAAAAAAATCAATAAAATATATTTAAAAATAAAAAAGAAAAGAAAAGAAAATACTGTCAGATTAAGGGTATGTGTCAGGTTAAGGGTATGTGTCCTTTTATTAAAAAATTACTTTATTCAAGGACAATCTAAATGTTAAGAATATGGTTGTTTAAGAAAATGTGCTCATTTGGTTTTAGAAAGGGATGTCTCCCCTTCCTCAAGGAAGGTTTTTTGAAGTAGTAATTCTTAATTTCTTACCCTCAGCAATCCACTACACTGCCATAATGGCTAACAAGTTCAGAGATCTCTTGCCTTAGAGTACACATTTTAGGATTGCCTTTGTTTATATAGATACCTTTGATAAAGAAATATTTTAGAACTTAGAAACAATTCTTAATAGTGACAAAACAAGATTATTGAAAACAGCATTTTAGGAGCATTAAGCCCTATCCTCATCTCTCCTTAGAAGCAGAAAAAAAGTATTTCCTTAGCAGCCTGGAATAATAATGACTAGATTAACTCAGCCATTGCCCACAGGCCTTAATGTAGCATTATCGGCTCACAAGCACGCATCTGTAGACAGCAGGCCAACCAACATCTTGGCAGATTGATTGCCTGAGAGGAATTTCAGAATGTATTGGCATAAATGGTAGACTGAAGGAATGATTGAGCCACATGGGGCTGAATTTATCGATATCAGCAGTCCATTCTTTCAAACAGCACATGTGCCAAGCACCATTTTGCAGTCACAAACACCATCTGCTGCTGATTGAAGAGGAAGACAGCATGGGTGTGCGCAGGATCTTAGTGTAGTTTATAATTAATCAGAACTGTGTTTAACAACTTGCACTGTGTTCAGACTGCTTCAATCTTGAGTTCTCAATCACCATTATTTGTTCTGGTGTTTCTTTCTGGTTCCCTCCTTCCCTATTCCTCACAGTCATTAAGCAAATATTTATTAAATTTCTTCTATTTGAATGACCCTAGGCTAAGTGCAGTGGGAAGCAAAATGATAAAACTTGAGCCATTTAGCACACAAGTTCAGTATGGAGGTCAACTCCAGTGTGGAAGAGACATCAGCCACATAAACCTGCAAAAGCAATTAGCCAGCAGAGAGAGCAGAAGAGAGGTGTAAAGGTGACACTGTGATTCACTTATCAGAGTAACTTCTTTGGAGAGCAGGGGTGACCTCATAGAACAGGAACATTATAAGAGACAGAGATCTGAAAATATGAGGCTTATTTTTATAAAACAGGTTAACCAAAGATTGTTGAAGCGTTGTCTGCTAGTGGAGAAGTAGCATGAGTTAAATCTTGAAAGGTAGTCTGGGGCAGGAGTGCACCCCTGTTGAAATGGATGCTGACGGATCTATTATCAAAGGTTTTGAGCAGGGGAGTGAAGTATGTGATCAATGGAATGCTTTAGCAGATAGTTTGGCAGCAATGTGGAGTGGCTGGATTGATCTGATGGAGATTGGAGATGTGGAGACCATATACAAAGCTTTGTTACTGAATATGCCATGTATGAGTATTAGTCAGGATTCTCTAAAAAAACATCCATTGGGAAAGAGGGAGGAGAGGGAGAAGGGAGGGAGGGAGGGAGAGAGGGGACAGAGGAAGAAAGAGAGAGAGAGAGACAGAGATATGGAGATTCATTCACCATGAGAAATGGATTTGCACAATTATGGAGGCTGAGAAGATGGTATAATCTTGCCCTGTGTTAGCTAGAGACCTAGGTGAGCTGACAGTGTAAGTCTGGGCAGGAGAAGACCAACAGCCCAGTTGAAGCAGGCAGGCTGTGAGAACAACTGTCCCTTCTACTCTTTCTGTTCTGTTTGACCCTCAGTGGATTGGATAATGCCCACCTGCATTGGGGGGGGTGTGGGGGGGGGGAGAAGAGGACATCTGCTTTACTCAGTCTGCTGATTCAAATGTTAATCTTTTCCAGAAACACCCTCACAGGCACACTCAGAAGTTATGTTTAATCAGGTATTTGGGTACCCTGGGACCCAGCCGGGTTGGCACACAAAATTAACAATCACACATAGTGTATGCAAGCAAGTGTCTCATCTCTAACCCTCATAATGACAACTGCTACTACTACATCCACTGAACGGAAGAGGAAATAGAGGTTTAGAAAGGCTGAGCATGCATAAAACCTCACAGCAGCTGTGCAGTGAAGCTGGAGATTCAACATTGGTCTGCGGAAGTGCAGTTTGCTGCCATGCTCTGTCCCATCCAGGAGATGGATGAGACCAGCCAGGGCTGTAGTGAGCTGGGGAACAGAGAGGGCACAGGCGCAAAAAGCAGAGGAATTTCTGTGACATTTTTATTAGAATTTTGCAACTTACTAGATATGGTAAGTAGGAAGAGCAAAGTGCCACCTTCTTTGATCTTGACCTAATACGAAATTAGGTAACACAGGGTAAAAGAGCAAGTTAGGGAGGAGAAAGCATGGCTTCTGTCTTATAGGTACACCTTTTCTGGGTCCTGTCCTATCCCTCAATCCCATAATTCGTGGCACGTACCTCTGTGCGAGCACATAAGCTGTGGAGTAGTGTGCTTTATTTCTGTGTGATTCCCTTCCCACCCTTCGCTATGAGCTCCTCCAGACCCGGGCCTCATCATGTGTCTGCACCTGATGCAGAGTAGACGCAGCTGGTCAGAGAGGCTGGAGTGAAACCTGGAAGGCCAAGGAGGAGCAAGGTTTGAAATGGATGTTGTGAGAATATATTTGGGAGACAACAGGAGATGAATGGAGGCTCCTCCAGCAGCATAGAGGGCCTGACTCAGACCTGTAGTTCTCATGAACCAGGGTGGCCTGTTTTCCTAATTATTTGCAAACAGTGCTCAGCTAGATATGGGAGGGGAGAAAGGAGGAAGGTGAAATGCATGTTTTGAAATAGATAACTTTGGAACTGAGGCTGGGAACAATGCCAAATGAGGCCATGAGAAAAAGAAAAGGAAGTTGAGAAATTAAAGCCAGGATGAACAGAATATGTTTGTTCCTGGAGCTTGAAAATGCTTCAGAGTTGTGGTTTATTACACTGAGTAACAAGCATTATTCTTTAATGCTTAGAAAAATCAGCTCATTTAAGTGAATATATGAAATTTCTTGGCGTTCATGGAATGACCCCAGCTCTACATGCTTATTAGTTTGTGATTTGGGCAAGTGACTAATTCCTCTGTGCTTCCTTTGCTCATTAATACCACCTGCGCTGCCTACTTTGTGAGACTCTTGTGATGATGAAAAATGGATCATGAGACATGAAGAGCTATTGAAATATTAGAAAATCTACTGAGATTTGAGCAGATGTCTCATACTCTTGGTGTTATGGACTGAATGTTTGCGTCTCCCCCAAATTGATACATTGAAGCTCTGATCCCCAGTGTAACTGTATTTGGAGGTGGGACCTTTGGGAGGAAATTAGTTTAGATGAGGCCATCAATGTGGAACTTTCATGATGGGATTAATGCCCTTAAAGGGAGAAAACATCTGCCTATCTATCTCTCTCTCTCCCCCCCCTCTCCTCCCCTGCCCTCTTCCCTCTCCCCTCTCCCCTCTCTCTCTCTTCTCCTGAGGGTTCCTCTATTCTCCCCCCCTCTCTCCCTCCCTCTCCCTCTCCTGCACCCTTCCACTCTCTCCCTCTTCCCATCCCCATGTGAGCTCACAGTGAGAGGATGGTCATCTACAAGCCAGAAAACAGCCCTGACCAGGAACCAAATCTGCCAGCACCTTTTTCTCAGCCTCCAGAGCTGTTATACATAAATAAATATCTCCTGTTTAAGCCACCCAGTTTATGGTATTTTCTATAGTAGCCCAAGCTGACTGAGATATTCGGTGATTAATACAGTAATTGAAATTAAATGACAGTGCAAACATGTGCTGGTTAATGCTGGATATCAGAATGTTAAGTTTTCTTGGCAGTGGGAGTGGGTAGGGCAGGAGATAGCCTGCAAATCTTCATTGATCTTTGAACACCTGTCTCCCTGAAGGCCTGCGGGGCGTGAGAGGGGCCTGCTCTGGCTGCCTTCGGAGACCAGGGTGTTGGATCCTTGCTGTGCTTGATTATAGCTCGAGCTAGTCAGAGGGCCTCAAATTGGGTGCAAGGAGAGTCGCATTTGAATCTGAGCAGTGATTATCTTGCTCTCAGGAGGGGCACTGCTTTCTCCACGGAGACACCTTTACTCATCACAGAATAAGACTGCCAGTGGGGAAACTGTCAGCAGTGGGGAAGTCGCCTATGGTTTGAATTTATTTCATTAGTCATAATGTGTTCTCGTTTTTCTTCTTTAAGTTTTCTTTAGTAGATGGTAAAGCATATAAATAAATAAAAGAAAAAGAAAAAGACAAATAGGAGCAGTGAAAACCTTGAATTCTAGGAGTCCTACATCCTGGGAGTTCCCTGTCAGTAAACTGGCAGCTTACCTTTTTGGTTCAGTTTAATCAAATACGGTTGCTTCAAATTAGTAACCCCTTTGTGTCCTTACTTAAGTGAAGGTCGTGGTCTTTGAATCTCTGAATGTTCTTATCATCATCCATTTCACCATTTCAGCTCTCTTGACATCTAGTTTCTTGTGAAGTTTTCTTCAAAGCGCCTCTATTGAGGTATTACTTATACACAATGAAAGACGCACACTGGATGGAGCAAAAGTAGGTTTACCATTTTGAGTTTATTCTTGTATTATTATTTATTAATTCTTGTATTATTTTCCATACAAGCAACTGTAAGCCTGCTTTTGGCCCACCTTGTACTTAAAGTTTATAATTTGTTTTTTTCAGTATCTACCTAATCAAAGAGTAACATGCTAATTGTACCTTTGAAACAAAGGTGGTGGGTGAATTTGCATACACTGGCTCTGAGAGGCTGGGGATGAGGCGGGTCACTTGCATAGATGGTGTAGGCATTCCCCACAACCTCAGCTGGAGCTGCTCCTCCAGGAGTGGGAAGGCAGAAAGGCGGCTCCGGCAGGAGAGGAAAGGCCGCTCTGGCCAGAGCGAAGGCAGTGCTGGCAGCCTGGGAAAGGAAGGCCCATTCTGGCACGCGTCTTCATTAGTGCATCAGGCCACTGGTCTACTGTGAAACCGCTACCACAGCCAAGACAGTGAGCCTTTCCATGCCCCTCAGAAACTCTCCTTTGTACCACTGTCTTCCACAGACAGCCACTGATCTGCTTTTTGTCCAACCATTTCAACTTGGGAGAGAGTTTTACCAACAAATCCAATATTTGTAATAGATTATAGGGCTGTGTTTTTAGTCTATTTCTTGAGTTAGCTTTCGGAGATCCTTTTTTTTTTTTTTTAAGGAAATTTGCCTATTACCTCTAAGATGTTAAATTTAATGATAGAGTTGTTAATACACTTTTTAAAAAAAATTATTTTTTTAAGTATCTGTAGAACAATCTCTAATGATCTTACTTCCCTTATTCATGATATTGGTAATTTTTCAGTTGTCTTATTACCTGTTTCAATGATTTACACTCTGATCTTTATTATTCTTTTTATCTGATCCTTATTTTTTGTTTCATCTGTTCCTCTTTTTCTGGTTTTGTAAGGTGGGAACCAAAGACATTGCTGTTAAAACTCCTCTGCTCTACTTCAGCTTCATTTTGCAAATTTTCATATGCATCATTTTCATATTCTTTTAGTTCAGAATACTTTTTGATTTTCCATTATTTTATTGATCCATGGAAAGGTATTGTTTATTTTCAAATTTGAGGATAATATTTCAGTTCTCTTTCAGTTATTGATTTCTATATTAATTTTAGTATGGTCATAGAACATTACTTTGTATGACTTAAATCCTTTTTTAAAATATATTTTTATTTATTTCAGAGAGGGAAGGAAGAGGGAGACAGAGGTGGAAACATTAATGATGAGAGAGAATCATTAACTGGTTGCCTTTTGCATGCTCCCTACTTAGCATTAGCCCTACAAGCCAGGTGTGTGCCCTGGACCTGAATTGAACCTGGGACCCTTCAGTCTGCAGGCTGATGCTTTATCCACTGAGCCAAACCGATTAGGGTGACTTGAATCCTTTTAAATTAATTGAGACTGGTTTTAGACCTCAAAATATAATCTGTCTTGGTAAATGTTTCAAGATATTTACCATGCATTTACTCTTGAAAAGAGTGTGTATTCTGTTCTTCGTCAGTAGAATGTTGTTTAAATATCAGGTCAAGTTTGTTGAAAGTGTAGTTGAGGTCTTCTGTGTCTTTGCTAATTTTCAGCCTACTTTTTCTATCAGTTATTGAGAAAGGGATGAGTATAATGGTGTGTTTTTATATTTCCCCTTGCAGTTGTGTCATGCATTTTGTTTCATACATTTTGAAGTTCTGATTAGGCGCATAGACACTTAGTGTTATTATGTCCTCTTGATGAATTAATCCTCTTATTGTTACAGATTGTACTTCTCTGTCTTTTGGGATGCCTGGTGATTTTTTTATTCTATTCCAGATACTGTAAATTTTTATCTCACCGCTGAACTTTGTTCTGGGACACTATTCTATGTTACTTGAAAACAATTGGGTTTTGCTTTTAGCTGTTTTAGATGGTATCTACACACTGCTTAAGACTAAATTTATAGTATTACTGAGGTAAAACCCTCTTGAACACTCTTTCTTATAGTCTAGGTTGGAAGGAACAGGTCTTGTTCCCAGACCTGTGAGAATTCCTGAGATTGATTTCTTTAATTTTTTTATTTGGTTCTTCCCTTGCCTTGGTAGTTTCCTCACATATATCCACTTCTCAGTACTCAACTGAAAACTTGGGGGGCTGTAGATCGTCATGGTCGTCTCCTATGAATCTTTCTCTTTGACACTCCTCCCTGTGAGCTGCGGCATTTCTGGATTCTGAGCTGCATCTTTTTAGCTCATGGAAGCAACCATGGTCTGCCTGATTCCCGTCCCTCTGCTGCAGCCTGGACATTTTTTTCAAGGCATTAAGCTGGGATGGTTGTAGGCTTGATCTCATTTGTTTCCTGAATCTTAGGAATCACTATCCTTTGTTCCTTTATCATGAGAAGAAAGTTTCATTCATTTCTTGCATGGTGTTTTAGTTGTTTCATGTTGGAGGTAACTGGTGACTATTATTCCATTTTGGCTGGAAATGGAAATTAAAAGCTAGGATCATATACACAATATGTCCTGGTGCATTTTTAATGATGCCTGGAGAGGCTTCTGTAGGCTCAGTCCTTCTGAGACACCTGTCCCCAGGAACAGCTGCACTTGTGGGACTGTCCTTGTCATCTATGCCACCAGAGCCCCAGCCATAGCTGGACATCCATTGTGAGAGTTACTTAGTGAGAGGTGCTCAGAATGAAGGAACAGACGGACCCATTTTGAGTTCTCACATCTATTGTTTTATTGTGTTACTAGGGGCCCAGTGCATGAATTTGTGCACCTTCAAAATAACTGTGAGCCTCAAGGCTGCAGTGGACACAAGGTGGGTCTTTGCCCACCCTCTGTGCCCTTGCCTAGTCCCTGGTCCTCTGTCTGCCAGCAGCCCCATTCTTGCTGCCACTGCTCCCACATGCTAATGGCACCAGCCCTGCACTTGCTGATGGCATGGAGTGATTTGGGCCACTGCCAGCAGTGAGTGCAAGCAGGTCCAGCCCTGACAGCAGGTGCGAGCAGCAGCTGCCAGCCTTGATTGCCACTCTGGAGCAGGGGGAGGTGGCTTCCCCTTCTCCTGCAGGGCGATCAAGGCTGGCAGCCACCACTTGTACCCTCTGATGGCTACAAGACCATGGTGCATGGGAGCAAAGAATTTTTAGTAACTACCAGAGGCTCACCCTGATGACAGCAACCGGCACCCCACCTTGGTCTGGCAACCCCGCTCACCTGCTCTACCATCCTGCTGCCGCCAATGCCAGCCATGTTCCACGCCCTGCCACCTGCTGCCAAGGCCCGTATGTGCCCTCTGGGGGTCAGCGCACGTCATAGCAACTGGTTGTTTGGTTGTTCCACAGTTTGTTCTATTTGCATATCAGCCTTTTATTATATTGGATATTCTGATTCTTGCATTTCCAATCTACTTTGGTTATTTAGAGGTTTTAGTTTTTATTGTGTGGGAATTCCTGTGCATCAGAGATACAAATTTAAAATAAGCATGAAATATTTGTGTACACAAAGTGTTTTTAATTTAAAAAATTTTAAAAAGGTAAGGAGGGTGTGACATTTTAAATGTTCACTTATAAATATTGGACCAATTAATGCATTTGATTTTTTTTTTTGCCTCATAGCTTCTGTGACAAAGATTAATAATGGTTTGCATTTGTTAAGTTTTATTGCCTAATAAAGCTAAGTTTATGATTTTACTGAAAGAAAAATTTTTAATTTTATGTATAATCAGATGCGGAGCTACTATGAATTTTTTAAAATTCATCCTTTAAAAAAATCTAATAAAGAACTACCATTGTTTATTTTAACAAGAAATTCAAAGCATGATAAAGTTCAAAGCTAGATTATAAAAAACTAGAAAATAAATGTGACATTTATGCAATAGTTTATCTCTTGATATTTTGGCAAGTCAGATTTTAAGCCTAATTTGCCATAATTTTATCATAATATTTTGCCCTCCAAAATCAGTATTACCTAGTCTGTCCATCAAATCATGGAACAGTTTAATAGTAAAAGTAGATGCAGCTATCCAAAGATTATATTTTATGGAAGAAAGTCAGTTTCTCCTGTGAAAGCCTCTAGAACCTGAAAAAGGGGGTTTGCTTGCTTTTGTTCTGTTGTCACTTGCTGCTGTTTTATGTGTTCCATGGTACATGGAATGGTGATCTTTTTTATTTGAAGTTTTTTGTTTATGGATATTGCAGGATGTTTATGATACCATGTACAATTTTTTTTAAAATTCTGTGGCTCTTTTACAGATACCTGATTTGCAGACAGGCCCTCTTATCAACTGATCCAGAAAATAGTTTAGTAGTGTTACAGTAAAGCTCCCTAAATCTACCTATTTCACACAACATTTCTAGGTTTTAACTCTGACTAACTGGACTCAAAAGCAGTTTGACATTTAGAATTCTCTCAGCCTGCTTTCTAAATGGGTTGTCACCACAGTGAGCTTTGAGTGACTATTAGTGCCTCTCTATCAGCGTCCTGTCTTACCACTTAGACACACAATCATTTGCAGGAAATAAGGTTTTCATGTGATTAGTAACACACCTATGTAGAGATGAATATTCTCACTCCTATAATACTCAGTTCTAATTAATACCCTGGCTTGACATCCCACAATAACTGTTATTGCTAAGACATCAGCACGTTCTGTTCCATTTCTGTGAATTGGAATATTAGATTTCCAGATAATGGAAGACTGTAATGGTAAGACTTCCTTGGATTTTAATTTACTTGTCTTGGTTTAGAGTTCATTAATGAAACTTGGCCTCTAGGGGAAAAAAATCCTTTAATTAAGCAATTAACATCCCAATGATTTCAGGCCATGCCTTCTAACACCAGGAATACCGTAGATCCTCAGAGTCCATGCTGGCCTCATGAGGACAGTATATAGAATACTTCCTGAAGGTGTAATTGAAGCACTTATGAGAATAAAAGAAGCACTTTTAGTAATTATGCCCAAATGGTGTACATCAATTAGGTTAGTCACCTTATTAAGACCTCAGTTGTTCATATGTACAGCTTTCCAGAATTGATCTGGAGTTCTGATAGAGGCCAAGTCATCTGCACCATATTGAAAATTGGTGTGTGTATGTGTGTGTGTGTGTGTGTGTGTATACACACACGTCTATATAAAATAGACATTAATTTTCTTTTATTATTTTTTGTAACTTTAATTAATATCCATTGTAGCCATAACAAAGTCTGATATCATGCCCAAATTTCTTGACTTTAGTTGAGTAGATTAGAAAGAATTTTGTTACTTTAGTCAAATGAATTCTGTTCCTTGTTTTAATTGTTTTTAATGACGCCTTTTTTTTGTGTGATTAAAGCAATTTGTCAATGACTTTGTAAGTAGTTCATCATTGACTTAAGAATTAATTGCCAAGGAAGTGGAAGAACAAAGAATAGTTAATACAGCTTGTAGAGATTTAAGGAGGACTAATTTCTGACACTCAGAGTTATGGAGGTCTTCCTTGTATTCACATAGATATATGTCTGATGGAAAAGTACATTGTGCCCAGATTTCTGCAAAAGTCTCTGTGTTCTATTTTGAAATTTCAAGACATATTGATTTCACAGAAATTTGAGGAAATGTATCCTAATGGGGTAAATTACTATGGGAACTTAAAATAATAGATTTGTCTTTCTTTTTCTTTCTTTTTTAAAAAGCTGGCCCGGTGATCTGCAGAATGCTGAGTTACCCCCCCACTCGCCGCGCTTTGATTGTGGGTTGTGGCCTACAGATGTTCCAACAGCTCTCAGGCATTAACACTGTCATGTATGTATTTCTTTCTGGATTTTCACTGAAAATACTATGAAGGTATTATTTATATGGAAAAAAAGAATAGGACTCTTGGTGTTTTGTTGTTATTAAATGTATAGGATTTTCTTTTGGAAGATACTTTTACTTTTTTAATCCTGTTCATTTGAAACTAGAAGGAGGTGTTTTGTTTTGTTTGTTGTGATTATTGGCTTTATTTGATTTCATACAATTTCTCTTTTATGCCATCCAATTTTCCTTACATTCTGAAGTAATGAATATATTATTTTCATAATCCATTTCTTGATGCTAGCACTGTCAGATCACGAATTCATGTGTCTTGGGGGCAATTAGAATGCAATGGGATAAGAGCACTAATAGAAATATGTTTATTACAGCCAAAGTACAATGGGCTGGGGATGGAGAGGGGACAGAGAAGTGGAGCAGGTGCAGGAATGCCCTGTTTTCTAGCTTTCAGAGTCATCCCCAAAGTTATATGTGTGTTGGGAGTGAAGTGGGGTAAATAGAATGGGGTTTCTACTATGTTTCAGTTATTCAACTTTAAGACCTCTTTTTGATGGCCTATTTTGTACTAGATATACAGCAGGGAAAAAAGTAGATATGGCCTTGGCTATAAAGGAAATGCTCATTTATAAACTCACAGTTTTAATATATACTTTCAAATTGTGATCAGGGAAGTCTGGGATTATTCTAGTTCTCCATGGAGCAGATGTTTGAGATCCTAGATTAGATGTTTGAGATCCTAGGTTAGAGAAAAGTCATGGTTTTTGCTGAGAAACTTATCATAGGATGAAAAAGTGCTGAGTCTTAGAAGGTTATTTGCTCCTACCTGTTGTTCAAAATTATATACAAGTTTTATAAAATTAAAATTTGCCTGGTAAACCATTTAAATGTCTTTGGGACTTGATATTTTTCTTTAAATTAATTGGGATAAGATGAAATTATTTTTTTCGTATTTTGAGAAGAGTGAGTTTCTTTTAAATGGTTATTAAAAATAATGATTATGGCCAATGATTGATTAGATTAAATCAGAATTTGTTAAGAAACTGCATTTTAAAATACATCTACATCCTTGTTGAATTTGATTTTAGTCATGATCCTTGTTAGACTACATTTTTGACATTTGATCCTCTTCTTTTCTCTGACATTTCATTTTTCCTCACTTTAATTAGCCCACTTGTTGGGATAGTGTCCAACATTTTGGTTTGTTTTCTGGATGTGACCCACCATGACTGCTCTGAGATGCCCACAGGCCTCAGTGGGTGATGGTTCAGAATTGTAACATCACATTTTCCAATAATGCATTGAAGTAATAACTGTGTGAATATCTAGGTTATCAGCCTAATTTAAATATCTTTTTTTCTGAAAATATTTTTCATTTGGTTTGCCCTTTTCTAGGCAATTAAACTTGACAAGTACAAAAGCATAGAAAATGAGTTTTTGTTATACTTTTTTGTGTTCCTCGAAAACAGAGATCACATCAGCCAACTCTCATTGATGGGTGCAGGCTGAGGCCAGTGAGATGACTCTCCTAGTTCACTTTTACTATCCTATCTAATAAAAGAGTAATATGCAATTTTGACCATATCTTCGCCATGCCCACAGACACGCCCACAAGCCAATCAGGAGCAGATTATGCAAATAATCCCCAACCAAGATGGCTGCCGCCACTGAGAGCAGGAGGAAGGCTTCAGGATTCCCAGCAACAGAGGAAGCCAAGCTTTCCACCTGCTGTTGCCTGTCTAGGCCTCCACTCAATGTTACAACGTTTCAATTAAAAAAGATACAGAAATGGCAGCAGCCACTGAGCTGGAGAGAACAGAGGCTTGGGTTTCCCTGGCAATGGAGGAAGCCAAGCTTTCAGTCTGCTGTTGCCGGCCTAGGCCTCCACCCTAGGCTACAAAGTTTCAAACAGAAATGACTGCTGTCCCGGAGCAAGCAGAAGGGTTGGCTCCACTCCAGGCTACAAAGTTCCAATTGTAGACATAGATTAATCTCAGATACCAGGGCCTCCACATGGATCACTGGGGGGCGTGGCCGGCCTGCAAACCTCCACAGGCCCCTCACCCAGGCCGCCCCTTACCCCAAGGGAACCCCACCCTGATCTGGGACACTCTTCAGGGCAAACCAGCTGGCCTCCATCCATGCACCAGGCCTCTATCCTATCTAGTAAAAGAGTAATATGCAGATTGACCATCACTCCAACACACAAAAGGGCTGTCCCCATGTGGTCAAAGATCCTGCCCCCATGTGGACACAAGATGGCCAGCAGGGGAGGGCCGTTGGGAAGTTCCAGGCCCTGCAAGGGAGGGCAATTGTAAGCGATCAGGCCAGCAGGAGAGGGCAGTTGGAAGGGTTCAAACCTGCAGAGGAGGGCAGTTAGGGGTGACCAGGCCAGCAGAGGAGGGAAGTTGGGGGCAAACAGGCTGGCCGGAGAGCAGTTAAAAATCAATTAGGCTGGCAGGGTAGTGGTTAGGGGGTGATCAGGCTGGCAGGCAGAAGCGGTTAGATGCAATCAGGAAGGCAGGTAGGTGAGCAGTTTGGAGCCAGCAGTCCTGCATTGTGAGAAGGATGTCCGACTTCCCAGTCAGACATCCCTTGAGGGGTCCCAGATTAGAGAGGGTGCAGGCTGGGATAAGGGACATGCCCCGACCCCCGTGCATGAATTTTGTGCATCGGGCCTCTAGTTTAGTATAAAATGTGTTGATTAAGGTTTTTAAATGTTAATAAAGCATTCATTCTCCAAACCCTCTGTCTTTTCATAGTGAGATCAAGTGATGTGAGTATAAGTTTCCTGATATTCCTTAAGATTTCTGATAGTCATTAATGTTCTTTGCTTAGCACAAATGGTACGTGATACAGCTAATGTTGTCAAAAAGCTTTGGCTTCAGTTGATTATTTATACCAGAAAGTAGGAAGAATAAAATAAGATAAATTATGTTAAACTTAGATTGTTTCAACATGATACAAATATGCTACTCACTTAAATGATAAGATACCAATGATAAATAACTGTGGTTATTAAGAGTGCACAACTGTAGAATTTATATCTTAAACCCGTAAGACAGTATAAATTAATTTCATTGTAATAGTCTCTGCTACTGTCATTATCTGGATGGAAAAAAACTAATCTGGGACTCTCATGTAATGTTCTTTCTTCTGTTCTCTCTAGTCTATATTCCTGTGTATGCTTGTGTATATGTTTGTATTCTTTTTCATTATCCTTAAGAGTCAATAACTATTATAAATTTTGTTTCTTCTAATTTAAACTAATCTTTTAATTGGAACCTAAAAGCTTACTTTTTATTGTTTTTAGTAGAAAATATTAACTATATCATTTTTTTATTTTTAAAATGTTATTTTTGTTAATTCAGAGTTTTGTTTTTATTGATATTTCATTATATGTATTTTACTACTTTTACTCTTTCCAGCTTCTTTCTTAAATTTTAAGTGGTAAGTAAAGTAGGCAGTGCTCTTCTATGTTCACAGCCCAAATCTAATAATATGTAGAAATTGAAATGTTTTTATAAAATCCATATTTCTTCCCCAATTTGTGTGAACCCAAAACATGAGAAATTTTGAATACTATTTATCACCAAGAAAAGTTCATAGGAATATAATATAGAAAAATACTGAAAGGTAAACCATCCTTAAAATTGCCCTATATAATCTTATGTTTAATTTTCTCTTTTATAGGATCATTCTTTCTCCTTGACCTAGCTCAGTCAAATAAATAGATTTTCTTCTTGAAATATCTAATTTTCTCATCTTGAAAATATATATGTAAATGCATATTGTGTTTATGTATATGTCTATGTGTTTTATTTATAATTCATACTTATATCCTAACCTATAACTTATCATCCTTTATCCCATTCATAGAGAACTTTTACTTTTTAAAAATCATTACACACTACATACAACTACATTTAACTTTTTAGAAGAGTCAATTTCTCAATATGATTTTAATCACTAATTTCAAACATGCAGTGAGTAGGCCATTCTCTATTCAAAGGAGACATAGAATAAAGCAAATGGAGTACTGACTTCCCTGATGTAAAAGTGTCTATTATTCCACTGTATCTCACAGACCAATAAAATATTTTCACATAAAAGGAGAGAGGAGTGATAGATGAAAGCGATGATCATTAATATGAAGAAAACTTTCTTAAGAAATTATTTTCTTGTCATTTATTACAATGTTAATTATTTTCCACTTTATGTCTAAAAATTTTTATATAAATATATTTTTATTGATTTCCGAGAGGAAGGCAGAGAGAGAGAGAAAAAAATCAATGATGAGAGAGAATCATTGATTGGCTGCCTCTTGCACACCCCCTCCTAGGGATTGAGCTTGCAACCTGAGCATGTGCCCTTGACCAGAATCAAACCCAGGACCTTTTAGTTCCTGGCTGACGCTCTATCCACTGAGCAAAACCAGCTAGGGCAAGTCTAAAAATTTTTATCTGATGACTACTAGTAAATGGAATCTTCCCACAATATTACCTTAACAAAAATGTGTAAGAGATTACGTAGGAACATAGAGAGAGAAAGAAAAAAATCTGGTTCTGTCTGGTTTTGTTAGCATGTTTCTTCTTTTGAGGAAACTTATAATAAGTTCTATTTTTGATATATTCTGATAAATATATAATCAGTGCATCTTGGACAGGTGGACGGTGTCCTGAGAAAGACCAAGTGGTTAAATGACTCATTTTAAGGTTACACAGAAAATCAGCAGTAAATAGGAGGAGTAAAAAGGACTGTGGGGGAAAAGACGCTTTTGGATACTCTATACTTGTCTAGTTTTAATCTACTCCTCTTTGATTAATGAGTTCAGGTTCATCTCTGCTTATTCTTCCCACTTAAGGTAGGGGTGAGAAATGAGCAATTGTATCAATTGGGCAGATCATTCTTACTTCCATAACTGCTTTACCTTAATCCTCAGGAGATCACTTCTATTGTATTTATAAGAGATAAATAAAGACCTTTGAAAAACATGCCTTTGTAATAATAATAATGTTAATAGCTATAATGTATTGCTCATTCAATACCAGGCACTGCGGTAGCATGTATTAACTCAACACATATTAACAGAAAAGGGAAAAATAGGATAAAAAAACCAAAAAACATTAGCCTCTCTAATAGTGTAATTGTTAATCATTGTCCTGCTAAACATTTTTACTCCTTTACATATATAAGACCATAAAGTAATTTTGTAGACACGATCTCTCTTGATCTCTCTTCATAAATATCTTGTCAGGTAGGCAGAGCAGTTCTCCTTATTCTCTAGGTTAGGAAGCTGAGACTTAAAGAGTGAGGTGACTTATTCACCGTTACACAATTAAGCGTCAGAGCTAAGGGTGGAGCTCTGGTTTTCTGACTCCAGATCACATGGGCTGCCCTTTAGCTGCAGAACACCTGAAATGCTTAGAGCTGACTGTTTAAAGCTTGTTTGGGGGTGATGTAAGGTAAGGAATCAGTTAGTGGAATTCAGTACTATCCAGGGGTAAAAATCTAAAATGACTGTCTGTGTGCTAATAAAATTGTATTCATGTCAGGAATCAAATTCATCTGCTGGCACCCAGTGAAGGCTTGTACCGTATACCCTGACCTAGAGTTCCTAGGCAAGCCAGCCTGGTGGTTGGATGAGTCATTATGTTTGTTAATCATATTTAATTAACTTAATTTCATAAGTGCAGTATTTTTTAATCTGTTCCATTTTTGTGGAGAGCTCTTCCAACAAGTTCTTCTCATATAAGAAATTACCATGCAATTAGGAAACATGGCACAACAAGCAGGCATGAGCAGTGGTGGTAAATGTAGAGAAAAATAAAGGTGACAGGAAGTAAGAAGAAAAGAATAGGGACGTATGCACTCTCATGTCATAAATCTGAGCCAAAGGTGAGGTTTTCCTCTGTCAGAGATCCATGGCAGGCAGGATAAGTAGGCCAAAGCACCAGCTTACAAAGGTGAACCTTCTCCCACTCTGCCTCTTCAACATGACTCTGAACATAAGCCAAAAAGCTATTAAGAGATAATATGCTTATCTCATTGGAATGTTTCAAGATGAGTATATTTGTAGTCATTTGTATACACTGAATGAGCATCACTGAATAGAGGAGAAAATGGTAAGGTTCATGGTTCACTCTTTTGAAAGATGAGTTTAATGAGCTGGAAAGAATATTGACCCAGGAATCAGGAGAATTAGTTCCAAGGTCTGTCTCCACTGTGGGATTTTAGGCATGTCAGTTAATTGCCCCATTCTAATTATCTCTCAAGTGGAGTAGATGGACTTTAATGTACATTTGAGTGAGAGAAAATGGAGTTTTCAAGTAGAAATGGAAGTTAAAGCATTTGAAATATTTTAAAACTTTTCATCTTCTTGGATGAAAAGTTTAGACTATAGGAGATCAATTTTAGTTCTAAGAGAGAAAAATGTATTTTGTTCATATAATTTTTGGAAGATTTGTTAAATGCTTAGAGCATTCTTATGATTATTCTAGATGTTAACTTTTTATATGGTAAGACCACATTTTTATTTCCCTTTTGCTGACTCTTGCAGTTTAGAAATTCCAGGGCATTTGTAGAACACGAGGACATTCCACAGTTAACCCATCCTCTTTGTCTCACACCTTTCAATCCAGGATTTGTGGCATCCTCTGTAGACACAAAATTATTGTATCTCTTTTTCATGCATGTCTCTCTTTTCGAGCTATTGAAAGGAATCATAAGAGTGGTTTTCTTCTAACTTACTGATGTGGAAGTGGTGTTGTCTACTTCAGTATTAGACATGTTCTTTTTTTAATATGTTTTTATTGATTTCAGAGAGGAAGGGAGAGGGAAAGAGAGATAGAAACAATGATGAGAGAGAATCATTGATCGGCTGCCTCCTGCACACCCCACATTGGGGATCTAGCCTGCAACCAGGGCATGTGCTCTGACTGGGAATTGAACCATGATCTCCTGGTTCACAGGTTAACGCTCACCCCCTGAGCCGTGCTGGCTGGGCTAGACGTGTTCTTTTTATGTAAAGTTTAAGTCTTTGAATAATAAAAGCTAATGAGGTGAGGAAAGTGTAGCTAAGTAAACCCCAGGTGGCAAGACTGGTGTTTTATATCAACTAGTTGTCAAATCCTTTTGGCATGCTTTCTGAGTTAGATGTGAATTTCAGGTTCTGTGGTAATTTTTGGAGACTTACCTCCATGGTTTGTACAGTATTAGCAACAATGATTTTGGGTTCTCCAGAATACCTTTGGTGATTTGAAAAGATTATTTCCTTGCTGGCCCTCCTCTGACTCATCTGTCTTTCTGAATGATAAGTAAAAGAAATGGAGATGTTGTTAATGAGTTGAACTAGCCCCAGGAAATAGGCTAGTTATACCAATAAAGCAGAATCCTGCCCCCCAAATCATAAGTGAGGTTGAGGGTAACCATCCAGTTAATTCCAGGTGTAGACTATTGCAAAAGTATAGAAATGTTTACTTTTTAAGTTCATTTTTAAACAAATTTTAAATTATTTTTAAACAGGTGGCAGTTGCTCTACAGAGACTAGAAATACACACGACGTGGCCATCCCCAGAGAACTTTTGTTTTTCCCCCTTATCTTTAAAAGGATACACTGGCACTTACCTTGACAGGTTGTTTCGAAGATGAAATGAGACAACAAAATGCCTGCCATATAGGAGGTACTTAGAGGAGGTTGAGGAGTTCGGTTTTCTTCTTCCATATTCACATCTGTTGTCCTCTCAATACATCCGCTAGCTGAGCTCTCCTCATTGGGTTGTGGTTCTTCTAAAAAATATTTGTCTTACTGGCACATCACAGCATTTCATGTTGAGTCTCCTTCATGGCTTTTCCTACTCAATTTGCACCTAATGTTGGTCCTTCCCAGGTTTTGGCTCACAGCTCTACTGAGAGATTTTGTCCACTCCCATGGTTCTGACGACCATCCACATGTTAGAGATGATTAGTCTACATTTCCAGATCATAATTCATCTGAGATGCACAAACATATCCAACTGCTGGACACTTTTATACATGGATACTCTCACAAGTCTCTACATGCGTAAGACTGAATCCCTGTCACTTCCCACAAGCTATGCCCCTCTTACTCTCATCCCCAGATCAGTGTAGAGGGTGACCAGTGGTGCCCAAGACTGGTACCTGGGGAGCCAGCCCATCTAAATTCAAACAGCTGCAATTTCCTTCAGTTTGTTATTCATAAGGTCACATACCTTGGCTATGCTCTTTATTTTCATTATCTGTTGTTCAGGATTAGGCCCTGCTTAATGAGCCCTTACCCTTCAGGGCTCATTGTATTTGCAAGTAAAGGCATCCCACTTAAATTAAGTTTAAGAAAAATAAAGGTATTTGCATTGAGGGCATAGGGACTGAAGGCAGGAAATACCACTGGACCTGGCAAGGGGCTGGAGACAGAAATCAGAGACATTTGTTCAGCCTCTGTCCACATGGTATTTTGTCCTTCTCTGTGGCTGTATGCATCCTCTTTCCTTCTCTCTGTTGAGATCTCCTGCTGGTCTTGCTCATATGTGGTTATCCTGATACTATAACTACAATATGGAATTTTCCCAAATCCTACGAACAAAAAATCAAAGCAGACTTACCTTAGCCCACACAGGTAAAGCCAGGAGGTGGGATAAGACTGTAGGGGACTTTTCTGCCTTAAATCATATCTCCCTTCATTTATCCTTCTTATCTCTCCCAGTGAACTTGTTTGAAACAAAATCAAATCATAGTCCATCTTTACTTAAAATCATTTAATGATCCCCACAGCTTTAGCAGAGTTCAAAGTATAGAGCCCTTCATGGCCTTACTTTTGTTCATCTCTGCCCTACCTTGTGTTTAACCGCTTCCCACATGTGCTGCCTCCTGCTATACAAAATGTCCTATCCTCTGGCAATGATTGAAACTAATCCAGGCTTCAGTGCCTCATATGTATCATTTTCCCAAGATGAGATATCCAGCTTACCCTTAGAGTCCTCCTAACTCAGGTCACATGTCATCTCCCTACATCCAGGGACTAATTTGTTGACCCTCCTTTAGACTCTTACAGCACTCTGATAAATGTCTGTCATAAGAGTTATTATTCTTTACTAGAGGCCCAGTGCATGAAATTCTTGTAGAGGGAGTGGGGAATGTCCTTCAGCCCAACCTTCACCCTCTCCAATCTGAGACCCCTCGAGGGATGTCTGACTGCCCGTTTAGGCCCGATCCTACCGGGCCTAAACAGGCAGTCAGACATCCTTCTCACAATCCAGGACTGCTGGCTCCAAACTGCTCACCTGCCTGCCTCCCTGATTGCCCCTAACTGCTTCTGCCTGCCAGCCTGATCACCCCCTAACCACTACCCTGCTAGCCTAATTGATGTCTAACTGCTCCCCAGCCAGCCTGTTTGGCCCCAACTTCTCTGCTCTGCTGTCCTGATCACCCCTAACTGCCCTCCCCTGCAGGCTTGATCACCCACAGCTGCCCTCCTTTGCAGGCCTGGAATCTCCCAATGGCCCTCCCCTGCTGGCCATCTTGTGGTGGCCATATTGTGTCCACATGAGGGTGGGACCTTTGACCACATGGGGGCAGCCCTTTTGTGTGTTGGAGTGATGGTCAATCTGCATATTACTCTTTTATTAGATAGGATAAAGGCCTGGTGCATGGGTGGGGGGGGCAGTTGGTTTGCCCTGAAGGGTGTCCTGGATCAGGGTGGGGGTTCCCTTGGGGTGTGGGGTGTCCTGGGTGAGGGGACTGTGGTGATTTGCAGGCTGGCCACTCCCCCCAGCAACCCAGGCAGAGGCCCTGGGATCTGGGATTATTTTATGCTCTACAGTTGAAACTTTGTAGCCTGGTGCGGAGCCAAGCCTTTTGCTCACTTCCTGGTGACAGCCATTTCTGTTTAGTTTTATTTAAATTCTATAATTGAAACTTTGTAGCCTAGAGTAGAGGCTTAGGTGCTAGGGCTGCAGAAGCTTTGCTTCCTCCATCGCCAGAGCAACCCTAGCCTCTGCTCTCTCCAGCTCCATGGCTGCCACCATTTCTGTTGGGATTATGTATCTTCTATAATTGAAACTTTGTAGCATTGAGTGGAGGCCTAGGCTGGCAAGGGCAATTGGAAAGGTTGGCTTCTTCCATTGCCGGGTAAACCCAAGCCTCCCTCCTGCTCTCAGTGGTTGCAGCTATCTTGGTTGGGGTTTATTTGCATAATTTGCTCCTGATTGGCTGGTGGGTGTGGCTGTGGGCATGGCTTGATCAGAAGTATGGTCAATTTGCATATTAATCTTTTATTAGATAGGAGATTATAACTGCGGATTTATGTATCTTTTCCCTAAAAGATCACACAGACAATAACATTGCTCTCTTTAAAGTCCTCTCCCAGGAGAGCCAACTAGATTTTAGCTACTTCTGACTATTTAGTTTTGGTTTTGTTCTGTGCATACCTGGGGCCGTAGCATGGTGTTATTGGATCTGTCACAGTCTGACTGTATGAGTGTGTTCCTTAACTGATTTGCAGGTATGACTTAGGAAAACAAAAACCATAGCATTCAAGATTTGGGAATAGAATCTTTCAAAACCACTTCCAAAAGAGTCCTGATCTTTAGAATTAGTGACAATCTACAATGACATTTCTAATGATTTACAGTGTTGGATAGGTATGCTGAAGATTCCATGACAAAAATTCTGCAAGTCACATCTCTTGGTTTCTTCTTTGCCAGGGCCACTCAAGAGCTAAAGTTAGTGACTGCAAGTCTGTGATTATGCTTTCTGTGGCTGCTGAATTGCAGGATTTCAAATGCTATTAAGCCGCTTGATGCAGAGACAAGTAGTCTAATGACAGTCATTCATGGCAGGGAGAAAAATGAACAGTGTCTCTTGCTGGAACATCTTTATTTTGATAAGATTATTTTTTTTACTGGGCCAATTAAAATATGCAGAACTAAATATAAGGTGCTCCATTTCCATTTCTGTGAAAACACACAGTACTAGAAAATGTATAGAGTAGATTTAGCTATGCAGTGTAACTGTGGTTTCCTGCATAGAAGGCCACTTTTATAATGATCCTCTTCAGCTTCCTTAGTGCTCTTCCCCTCAGCCTCTTATTATACATATATTTGAAAAATTCAATCATGGATCTAGGATTGTTTGCAAGACTAAATTTATCCCATAGGCATGTTTTCTTTATAAAGTGCAGGATTTTTGCCCTTGTTAAATTTCACAATAAAGTCTAGATTTCAAGGGACCACTTTGCCTCTTGTACTGTGACTTCTCTCCCTTTCCCCACATTCCCTGCTACTCTCCATGGCCAGGCCCTAGCGAGGTCATTGATGTTATGCCACCTGCCCTAAGGAGTCGACCTTCAATCACTCTTCCACTTAGAACTTTCCCCTGTATACGTCCTGTTTTGATCTGGATCAAGGTGAGGGCAGGCAATTAGATTGCTCCAATTTTAGGAATAGAAATATAGTATAGTCATTACAACAACTGCTATGTACATTTGCAAAATGTTCAGTTTTATTTTTCACCTCTGTGACCTTCATTTCATTTTAAAAAAATAATTTCCAGCTTAGTGAATGCGACTGTCATTTGCCAACATCTTACTCTCACTTTTATCAGCTAAGAGGGCTAAGAGGAATGTGTTGTAGGTGTCTTTGGAAATAGATGCACTAATAATGTTGTTAGAATTAAATGAGATATTGTATTTAACATACTCTAATGTGGCTAACTCATAGCAGCTTATTATTTATTATATTATTTTTTTATTTGGTATCAGACATGTAGTCAAATTTTACCATGTTTCTGACCAATTGTGTTACCTTGTTGGTTGTGTTTTCCTTCATTCTTACTTATCTCAGATAGTTGCAAACTACCTATCTATTTGCTCAGGCCTAAAACCCAGGAATCACCTTGTATTTGCTTTTCTTCTTACTCCCACATCCACTTCTTCAGTAATTCTTATCTCCAAAACCCTAATTCCCAAACTGGGCAGAGGCACGAGACTCCTCACAGGGGAGCCATGGGATATTTTAAGTTTGTGAGGGAAACATTGACATGATCAGACTCCTTCTGTTAAGTAGTTTTCACCTTAATACACAGAACAGTTAGGTATTTTGTTTAGCTTAGGGGTGCCATGAAAAAATTACTGAGGCAATAAAATTCCATGGAGCAAGAAAGTTTGTGAGGCTCAGCTGTATCATAGAGCACATATCTTCCCTCTGTCTTCATCTTCATGACCATCAGCCATCACAGCCATTATTGCCTTTTGCTGGCTTATTATAATAGCCAATCCCCTAACTGGTCTTATTACCATGTTTACCCTCCATTTTCCACAGAGCAACCAGATTGGCCTTTGAAAAATAGAAATAAGGTCTTAACTCTTTATTACTCAAGACTTCTGGTAGCTTTCCTTCTCATTTAAAGTCAACCTAGCTCTTTACCATGATCCACAGACTGTCCCCATCTGGTCCACCCCTCTCATCTCCTTTCCTCACCCCACCATTCACAAGTTCTCAGCCAAATCTTTTTCCAAACTCTCTAAGTTTGTTCCCACCTCAGAGACTTTGCAGTTGCTTTTCCTTCTGCTTGTCTAAATATAAATGTCACCACCTCAGATAGTCCTTGACCCGATTTGAAATAACCACCTTCTCCCATCAATATCACATCAGCTCATTATTGTTAAGCTCATGAGAGTAGAGCCCTCATCTGTCTTGTTCACCTTTAAAGAGTGTCCAGCACACAGTAGACCCTCAGGAAGTATTGGTTGCATTGGAAATGCAGACAATTACATGGTTGTATTTCCCTTTGGCAGACAGTGTCATTGATGAGCATGCATCCATTGCTGCTTTTTCTATTGTCAACACTTGCTGAAGTTTTGAGAGATGGGAAGCTAAGCACTCTGTAGGTCATTTGAAACATTGGATTACTTACTCATTGTGCTTCAGTAGTCAAGAAAAGAAATGTAGTCGTATTGTACTCTGCCTTTATTTGAAGTGGGGACTTTTCCAAATCCAGAGTAAATTAATTAAAGAACTGAGAGAAACATCTTTTTTCTATATCTCTCTTTACCTGAATCTCTCTCGGTTAGCAAGCCTCACAGTGGGAGAAGTATGGAGTAGCATACGGTAAAATCAAAATCACACTTGCACACCACTCATTCCATTAAAACACAGGACTGATGCCAGCATGGGAGAAAGGTGTTGATACAACTTCTGAGTTATTTTTTCACCTTTCCTAGGAAGGGAATGAACTAGATTGTGCAGGATCTGTTGGCAGTTTATAAGAGGAAACTTCAAATCAGCTAAGGAAAGGAAAGTTTAACTACATAAGTAATAAAATGAAGACTCCATGAATTACCCTCAATAAAACTATGATCCTATATATTAGAAGAGAAACATGCAAATTTGACCGTACCTTTGCTCCTGATTGGCTATGCTACCAGTTAATCAGGAACAGGGGCAGGGCCAAGTCGTGTGAGTGCTGAGCTCCGAGGTTGGAGATGAAATGGCAGTGGTGGTGAGCGCCCAGCCCCCGGGTGCTGTGAGGGGAGGCGGTGGCAGCAGCAGCAGCGTGTTGGTGGTGGTGGCAGCTGCAGGGTACCCAGCCCCTGGGCACTGTGAGCGGAAGGGGTAGTGAGCGTCCAGCTCCTGGGGCAGGGTGGTCGCAGGCAGCCAGGGCTGAGCTAGCAGGGCAATGGCTGGGTGCCCAAGGCCTATAGCCTTGCCAGAGGCTTTAGGCCTTGAGCAGGCTGGGGGTAAGCCATCAGTTGGACATCCCCTGAGGGCTCACAGTATGTGAGAGGGGGCAGGTTGGGTTGAGGGACCACCCACCCCCAGTGCACGAATTTCATACACCGGGCTCCTAGTTTTATAATAATACAATATTAAAAGAGGAACTGACAGATCTATTCCAACTGCGAAGACATTCCAGAGATGGAAAACACTGATGATACCTTACCATTCTAGCAGTTCGTAGCTGTGCATCACTGCAGGCTGCCCAGGTCCAAACCAGAGAGGGTGGAACCTGCATTGCCACCATATGTTCACCATCCAGATACCATTGCTGAATGTACACATAAGGAACTATTTGACATTGAAACTGGGACTCAGAACTGTTGGACATTGAAACTGAGGCTCAAACATTTTTTTGTTCTTATATATTTATTTCCAGTAATCAGATACAAGATTTTTTTTTAAGAAAAGAAACAGGGGGAAAAGATTGATATAGAGACAAAGAAGCATTGAACAGACTGTTAAACTACAGGGGAAAGGCGGGGGGAGAGGTCTGTAAGAGATCAACCGAAGGACTTTTATGCATGCATATAAACATAACCAATGGATACAGGACGCTGGGGCGGGAAGGGCAGGTGAGGGCATGTGCTGGGAGGTAGGGGAGGATGGGGGGAGGTCAGTGGGAGGAAAAAAAGGAAACATATGCACTACTATTTGTAATACTTCAAAGAATAAAAAATAAATTAAAAATAATATAATATTACATACAGTAAATTAAAACTATAATAATGTGGTAATTAGGACAAAATGCAAACAAGTACATTTAAATAAGTGTTTATTCTTTTAGGTGTTTGTATTCTGGCTATTTGTTTTGTGGGACAGTATTTTTTTCCTTCATTTATCTTTACAGAGTCCACTTCCAAATTGCTAACGGTCTATTTTCTAAGGACTTAAAATTTAATTGGAAGTACAGAAGAATGATTTCCCAATAGAAACTCTTTGGCTATGTTAAGCTGGTACACAAAATCCCTCCTGCCTTACCATATCTGCAATATTGAGACAATCATATCATGACTGTCATAAGAAAACTCCCAAGTTACAAATCAAGATTCTAAGTATATTTTTCTCAGTCTCAGCATTCCCATAGCACTGGCTTTAGATGCTCAGAACACCCAGGTTCTCAAGGCTGAGATCAGGAAGGGTTATAGGTAGGTTCCAGACCCTGATGGCAGGTGAAATGTCATACAAAAGAGGGAGTAGAAATAGCAAAGGTGTCAGCAAAGACAGCAATTTGTAGTACCGAGAATGAGAACTCTACTTTGGTCATAGTAGAGTGTTCATTTTGTGTCTGGTAGGGGAGAGACGAAGTAGATGATGCTTATAGTGATTCTGATAGCAACAGTTAGAGATGAAGGGCACTCAAGATCACTCCATGTATCAATTCTTAGTAAATTGTATGTTTGTACATAAATGATATGGATATAACAGTTTATGAATTAAATGGTTTAGAAACTCAGGAAAACTGAAATGACGAGGAGTTTTCAGCATAATCGTGTAATCATACAGTATTTCTCTCCATTAGTTCATTAGAAAGACAATTAGTGAATTAATAGAGTTATTAAAATCATTGCTAATTTAGGTTGCCTGCATATCAAGTTTCAACAACCAGATGAAAAATGTTGGTTAGCTGGTTATTTTGGTGGTAGAATATGAATCAAGTGGCTTGACTGGTTTGATTTGAAAAATGATCTATTAAAGAACAGTAAAACAAGTTTTCCTGTTTCACTGATTTTTAACTATTTTTTCAATAAACAATAGACTATATCTTTGAAGTGGAGTTATGTATGCTGTGGGTTAAAAAAAAGTCACAGACTTGGTCTAAGGTGATTCGTGTTTTTTTTTTTTTTTTGAGTTTAATTTTTACCCCAGTATTACACATATAAGAGTTGAAGTTCTATAAAGTTTGTCATAAAAACTTGTTGTCCCTTTTCCTCCCTCTCTCTGCCTCGGGTTCTGCTCTCCAGAGGAGATTGCTGTCACTCCTAGATATTTAAGTCCTTATTAATATCTGTATTTTTGAATGAGTGATATTTACATAATTTTTATGAAATTTTTTTAAAATTCTTTATTGACTTCCCACAATGGAAGAGGAAATACCTCCAACTGCTGCCCCCAGCCATTCACATTCATGCATCTCCCCACCCATAGTTATATCTCAGGTTTTGAATTAACTCATTAATATTCACTGTTCATCATCAGGACTACGAAGTGTTTTTACCTGAGCACCTGAGTGTGCTATGCTTACCTGTACTTCGCTGTTGTTCTGCGTGTCTTCTGTTTGCTCCTCTGGCGATGCTCCCAGCCTTCTCCACCATATTCTCTTCCCGGGGCCTGACCTGATACATATGTACCATCCTTCCTTTCTCCCCTATAGTTAACCATAGCTTCCTTCTTTAATTTGCTCAGTGCTCAGTGTACCCCTCACTAACATTTCCCCATACACTCTTCAATGGGACTGTAAACCCTCTCTGTGTGGTTTAACCTAATGAGAAACCTCAGGACATCCACTTCCATCTGTTTTATCGTAAAACAATGAGCGAGATACAAGATGTCTTAATGACCCAATTAATTAAGAGTTGTGTATTGCGTGAGGCCCAGAGGGCGGTGTCTCTTCCAAATCTCTGAGCAACATATACAGGAAGTTTTCCGTATTTATACTTTCTGAGCCTCTTTGTTTGCAAATATTACAAAGAGCTCTGTGTGAGTTATTGTTACAGTTGTAACCTTGAATCCATAATAAGTTAGTACTTGGCATAAGAATATGGGAATTGTTATCAGTATTAGTCTATATTAGTCTATTACATTGGATGGCCAGCTTGCAAGTTTCGACAGTTAAGTTTATCTTTTTCTATTTGAACTAAACACAAGTTATTTTGTAGAATAAGAGACTGTCTTAAAATGACAGAGTTTACCAAGACAAAGTTTACAGGACTATCTAACAGTAGCAGAGAATTCAAACAGCAGTTTTATACAAGATGGAGGTTACTGTGCTTCACATTCTACTTCCCACCCCTTGCCTTTCTCACAGACCTTCCTCCTGGAGCCTCTGTTATCCTGTTCCCTCTGGTCTGGATGCTCTCTGGGCACTTTTTTTCCCCTCTGTATTTTGCAGTATTTGCCTGTGAAATGCTCAATGGGAAGTAAAAAAAAGAAAAAATAGGCCATAAGAAATTTTATTCTGTGCCTAGACTTGATTGTTGTTCTCCCTCAAATTGTTTAGGTCCTGGAGTTTCATTTTCAGACCAGGCCTAGCAGCTGACCTTAATTGTGTCTGCCATCCTTAAGTCTGAAAGCTTAGTTATTCACTATCTCTAGGCAATAAAGCTGTTTCCTCTCCTGGTGTGAGTAGGGTAAGGGATCTGGGAGGGAGATTGGGATGAGGAGAGCTGGCTCATTTCTATAAAGATTTTCAATTGGTACTCTTGTTTTTAGCCATTGTCTAAAATACCTGGTGCCTCAAATTCATGGACCTTTTTAGAGTTCTATCATGTAAATCACCTTGCTTCCCTCAAGTTCCTGCCTATATATTCTGCTGTTTTAAGCAAGTTGGCTCTTGTCTATTCTCTACCTATTGTCCAAACCATCCATTCTTTTGTTGTTTATCCTTGCCTGTGTTAAAAACCATTACTTATTTTATAGTCATTTTAGTGGAGAGGGTGAGAAAACAAAGCTGAGTTTAAATGAATATCTTTCCTAAGTTATTTAAACATAGTAATAAAATGCTCTTTGAAATAAAAAATTATTTTTAAAAATTAGTTCTACACTTAATATCTTTCAAATGTTTTAATATTTTGATTTTTAAACTGAATCTGTATAGTAGAAAATCTGGCATTTTGACTATGTTATTTGT
This sequence comes from Antrozous pallidus, assembly GCA_027563665.1. Lineage (NCBI taxonomy): Eukaryota > Metazoa > Chordata > Mammalia > Chiroptera > Vespertilionidae > Antrozous > Antrozous pallidus. Next base: position 77,539,686 of record CM050513.1, read on the forward strand.
TCCTCATTTATTAACATAAACACTCTTGGTTCCACCTCCCAAACAGAAAGTGCAAGCAGAGCCTAAAATGGAGAATGGCCAGGCTCTGAAATTCAAAGTTTCAATTAGTAAACTTTACATATTAGAAGTAGCATGGGACATTTTGTTGTTATTATTATATGTTTATTTCTAGTCTGCAGAGGCAAGATTTTTTTTAAAGAAAAGAAATGGAGAAAAAATAGATACTGAGGCAAAGAAGCATTGAACAGATTGTCTAACTACAGCGAGAAGGCAGAGGAGATTAGGGGGGCTGAAAGAGATCAACCGAAGGACTTGCACACATGCATATAAGCATAACCAATGGATACAAGACACTGTGGGGAGGGCAGGTGAGGGCATGTACTGGGGGGTAGGGGAGGCCGGGGGGGGGAGGTTAATGGGGAAAAAAAGAGGAGACATATGTACTACTATTTGTAATAGTTTAAACAATAAAAAAACATTATTTTTTTTAAAAAGAAGAAGCATTGTTTACTTCATAGACTCCTCTAATCTGAGTAAGAGTGAAATTTTTCACTCAACCATTAAGTAAAAGTTGAGACAAAGCATACCAAGTATTAGTGCTCTGAAATTAAGTTTTATTTCTGGTATATGAAATGTCTAGCATTTTATAATGTTTTGAAATAGAAGATGTTATTGGGCAAAACATATTTTACCTTTTAGAGGTAATGCTGCTGTGGGAAAAGAATTAAGTAACAAACTCTTAAACACACACCAGGCTCTTCTTACTGGAAATTAAATTCATTTTCAACTACATATGCATTTGATACTAAGCTTACAATTACCATATTATTTAACTTATAGTTTTATTTAATGTGTGTGCCTAATTTACTTGAAGTTAATTCATTTAATTATGTATATACTATTTATCTTTTTATTCCACACTTTATAGGAGCTGAATAAATGATGAAATAATTACATTGTGTATATCTAGGATAGTGCTTTGAACATAGAATGGTTAATAAGTTTGTCAAGTTAATCAAAACATATCCTTTAGTTTCTCTGAATATCACTTAAAAATCTATGAATATGAAATAAACCAGAGTAGGCACGTTACTATATAGCATTGCATAAACATGTCTGGTTTTGAAAAGCAGCTCGGAGGGTAATAATAGCAAATGAAATATTCTTTTCCTGTTGGATATTTTATTGTTTAAAAAATAAATTCTAAATAAATGTAGACCACATGTAATGAATATCCTATTTGAAGTATTGTTAACTTTACTAAAAGAGCATGAAATCCTGAACTAATGTGTATTATTTAGGATACTATGTTTTAAATGATCCAGGTGATGGGGGGCGGAGGGGGGAACAGGGACCTGGACATTCTTTGATTAATACTTTTAAACTCTTTCCAGACAACCTTTTAATTCATATAGCTTACCAATTTTCAATCACTTTGTATGTTTTCCTTAGCCTGTATACCTAGAAAAAAGTTAAACTCCACAAATATTTTGGTATAAGGGATCAAACGTAGCATCAAACTTGCAAAGATTAATGTTTTTTAAAATTCTGTAAAATGCACAGAATGTATTGGAGCATTTGATAAAGAGAATGGGAAAGAAACATTATTACTGGACTCACCAGGCCATTTGATTATGACACATGAACTATAGACTTGTGGCTGACAAGAATTTTATCTGTTTAAAATGCTTAGTACAAAGTCTATTACTGTTCCATTCATATGTGAACAAACTAAATGTTTTGGTTCTGAAGGTACTATTAATTATAATGACACCTTGATGGATTGCTGTATCAACCGAGCAGCTTTTCTCAATCTGATAGCATCAGGAAAAGATTTTTCTTTAAAAATAAAACCTCTAAAAAATCTTTATCTTTAAAGTAAGAAGTATATTCAATTTTTAAAACTGTAAAGATCATTTTATTATCTATTGAAATAATGACCTGGCTGTTAAAATGCCAGTGAGTGATAAAGCTAAAATACTTGAAGAGCAGTTAACAAAACAGTGCTATGTGTCTCATTTGTTCATTATAGGATGCCGACCACACAATTTATATTTCTGCTCTGATTGTTATGAATGTCAGAATTATATAAATCTGTTTGAACTTTTTTAAATTTCTCATAATAAAAGTTTCTGTAATGTTTCCTGATTGCACTTGTAGTGCCTTTGAATCTTTCCAAGCCTCTGAACCTGAGATTTACATGTAGAATGATCTTAAAATAGACTAAAGGGATAATAATCTTTTCATAGTGTAGTTATGACACTTTTAAAAAATATTTCCTGTCTTTGAGAGAAAAAATTATTTAAACACAAAGGATTACTATCACTCACATATTTTAATGACAATTTAATAATAATATGTTAATAAACAGTGAGTGCTGAAAGAGTTTACATGTGGTGGCAGGAACATCTTAGACTGTAAGAAGGTAGTTTTCCCTAGGTGAGCACGGGCCAGATGGGACTTTCAGCCTGGGATTAGTTTGCTAATATTTCACAGCTGTTCTCCTAAGTAACAAAGGGGCTAATTAAAACATTGTTTAGAAATAATAAGCCTATCAAGGTGCCAAGTTCCCTTTAGCAAAAATCATTTAAAATTTAGCATACCAAACACCTTCAGGAACAGAAAGGATGCTAAGGTAGGCCCTGTAGAACTTTTCACATTTAATCATTATCACAAAATCTTTAAACATGTATGAAAAATTCTCTTTAAATAACTGGAATCTAATTAAAACAATGATGACTTTAACTTACAACTTTCAGGAAAGGTAAAAATTTCTGATTTTAATTAATTTTATAAAATATTTGGCTTGTGTAGATTCTCTCTGTTATATATTTGAGTGTGTGTCCTTTTAAACATTATTTATATTAATTAATAGTTATCTCAAAACATGTTAGAATAACCATAATTTGAAACATAAGAGTTGACAAATTTTTTAAAATTACTGTGTTAATTTTATATTGGAAAAATTTTAGACAAATGAGGACATGAAACATTCCTGGAAAATGGAAAAGGGAATAAAATATCAGCAAACTTTGATTTTTTTTTTCATTTTACAAAACACCATGATGTTTCTTAGCATAAAACAGATATAACACTTCAACATTATTTTGCTATCTGTAATGTAATTATCCATAATCACAGGGTTGCCTTTTTTAATGTGGAAATATTAAGGTTTTCTTTACACTAGTGGTATTTTTCTTAAACCAAGAAGAATATTTACAACATATACAGTTTATATTTTTTCATATTAAAATATTCATAGTCCAAACATCTAGAAACTTCAGATCTGGTTATACTTAACAAGTTTTTCTTTAACTCTTTCTAATACTCTGTGTTTATGTGTACTCAGTATCCATCCCCTTTCATAGATACAAATGAAGTATGGTAAAAATTAATTGAATATTTCTTTCTGATGAATGATGATTTACTGCATGGAGTCAGCTCTCTGATATTTGCAACCTCATTGCTCAGCATGGAGAAGGTGTCAGGGGTTGAATGACATCTTCCCTTACTTTCTTTAGGACTAACTTGAGTTCACAGGGATGCAGGATTAATATCTGATACAAAATTACTTTATTCTAATTAAATTCTTTGTTTTAGAAGTTAAGATGTGAAAAAAAAAACTTGTAATCAGGAAAGGGTTCTGATTAGTCAAATAACATATGAAACAAACAGCGGTAGCTATGTAAAGTGATGTATATGTTAGTTAGCTTGATTGGGGTGATTATTTTATAATGTATATGTATTTTAAAACATCAAGTTGTATATCTTACATACATACAAATATAATTGGTGCACATAGCATATATAGTAGCATAGCAATACAGTAGAATGTAAGAGATGTGATCCAGAAAATATCCTATCTAATAAAGAGGGAATATGCTAATTGATCATCACACTCTCACAAAGATGGCAGCCCCCACAGCCAATAAGGAGGGAATATACTAATTGACTACCACACCCTCAAAGACTGGCATCATCCAGTCCCCTCAGCCCCTCCTGCAGGCAGGTCCAGCTGCTCTGCACGCCTGTCTCCATAGGGAGTCCCTCAGTCCCCACTACCCCTCAGCCACCCAGGGCTGGCCCAAGGCACAGGCAAGCCTCAGATGTCGGCTGCCTCGCTGCACAGGTCCCCTCAGCCCCTCCTGCAGGCAGGTCCAGCTGCTCTGCACGCCTGTCTCCATAGGGAGTCCCTCAGTCCCCACTACCCCTCAGCCACCCAGGGCTGGCCCAAGGCACAGGCAAGCCTCAGATGTCGGCTGCCTCGCTGCACAGAGGCTTGTGCTGCTGGCTGTGGCAGCAGCAGAGATGTGATGGGGTTGTCTTCCCCTGATCACCGGGTTGCCTCCCACCCCTGAGGCCTCCCAGACTGTGAGAGGGGAAAGGCCAGGCTAAGGTACCCTCACTTCAGTGCATGAATTTTTATGCACCGCGCCTCTAGTAGTACATAAGAACAGTTAAGAGCACAACATCTTTTTGAGCACCTAGTATATGTCAGACAGTGTTCTAGCACTGGGGATCACTTGTGAACAAAACAGGCAACTGACCTATATGGATTTTAAATTCCAGTGGAAGACATAATAAGCAACATAAAAAAGAATATAATATTTTAGCCCTAGCCAGTTTAGCTCAGTGGGGAGAGTGTTGGCTTGCAGACTGAAGAGTCCCAGGTTTGCTCTGGTCAAGGGCTTGATCGCCCTTGGGAAGAATGCAGGAGGCAGCTGATTGATGTTTCTATCTCTCTCCCTCTCCCTTCTTCCCTAAAATCAATACAAATCTATTAAGAAAGTATATAATATTTTAGAAAGCAATAAATGGAACATGGAAAGGATTATAGAAGGGCTGGGGTAGGAAAGAGGTAGAATTTCACTCGTAAAGTGTTCAGGGGAGCCCTCACTGTGAAGGTGACGCTTTAAGGTCAGCGCTGAAAGAACTGAGGAAATAGTGCATGAGTATGTCTGGAGGAAGAGCATAGAGGAGAGAGCACATGCCAGAAGTCTAAGAAGTGCCTGGTGTGTTAGAAGAACACCAACGAGTCTATTTGGGGGGAGGATGAGGAATTTGCTTAACATACATTAAGTTTGAGTAGTCTGTGTACTAATGTTTACATGGGGAGAGGAGTTGGGAAAAGCTGTCAAGTCTGGGATATGAATGTGGGAGACAGCAATGGGTAAATGGTACTTAAAGCCATGAAACTGCGTGGAATCAGCAAGGAAGCTAGAAGAAATGAGATCCACGGATGTTCCTGGAGCACTTGGCACAAGAAGGATCCAGCCAAGGAAAAGGGGCAGCCCACAGAATGCTGTGTCCTGCAAGCCAAGTGGAGTGGGAGGGGGAGGGAGTGATCCCCTGTGCCAGATGTTGATAAGCCAAGTAACGGAAGGACTAGGAACTGGCTGTTTCCTATAGCAATGTGGATAACACAGGTGACCTTGAGATACAGTGTGTATAATAAAAAACCTAATTACAAGAATAAGAGGAGAAAAGTAACAGTGAATATAACCAAGTCTTTTCAGCTGCCCCCCCCCCTTTTTAAGCATAAGTGGGGTCAAGAAAGTTGCGTGTGTGTGTTTTAAATGTTTGTCTGTTGATGGACTGTTTCAGTAGAGAGGAAACACATGATGCAGGAGAAAGGAGAAAGGTTGCTGGAGTGGTGCCCTTGAGCAGGCAAAGTGTTTTCATATGAGCAGGAGAGCATGAGTTGAGCTTCAGCTCTAAGACATCTTGTTCAAGAGAGTGAAGGATACCAAGTTCATGTCTGAGAATCTGGTGACACAGGGCAAGGAGACAGAAGAGGACTGAACTTTATTTTGTAGGTGGTGGGGTGCTATAAAGGGTTCTGAAGAAGAGACGGACAAAGTATGCACTTGAGGCAATTGGTCTGGCACAGTACACAGGATAAATGTGGAGTGCAGAGGCTGCATGTAGGAAACAGCAGAAGGACTTTGCAAGTGTAAGTCTGAATAAAGAAAATGTAAAAGTTGAAGACCTTAAGCAGCCTGAGTAAAGTCTATATCAAAAATACAAAAGGAATATCTGGAAATACAAGGACTACTTGATCAGAATGAACCTGAGGTACCTGAAGTTTTCCATTTTGATAATTGATAAATTACAAATTAGTCATAGGTAAATAATGTTAATGTTTAAATAAGAATAACAATTCTTTCTCAATGGTTTTTTGTATGTTAGTTATCAGGGTTATTTAATTAAAAATATAAAATATGAATTATCTATTGTGTCAGTAAACACTTAAGTCACAGTTACAGTTACTAAGGTCTGTCCCAGCCACCTCTGATCCCTCTTGCTCATCATTGTACATCATCATTCTGCAACTATAATTTGACTCTGAATTTAGGCTACCGGATATTCTCTCTCTCACTCTTATAACTAAGAATAATGTTGGCTTCTTATTCATCTTTATATATGAACAAAGTAGACAATAGATGTTGAAAATTTAAAATCTTTTTTAAGGCTTCTTTAATCAATTAACCTTGAGACAATTGAAGATATTTGAGTATGGGCAGTTAGGTGATTATATTATGGAATTATTTTGTGTGTATGATAAAGGGGTGTGTGTGTGTGTGTGTGTGTGTGTATGTTATGGATTGAATTGTGCCCCTCCCCAAAAGGTTGAAATCTTAACCCTCAATGTGACCATATTTGGAGATAGAACCTTTAAGGAGACAATTAAGGTCATAGATGTAGGACTCTATTATTATAGCATTGAATGCTTATAAGAAAAGGAGGAGAGACCAGAGAGTATGTTGTCTTTTGGGACTTGCATGGAGGAGAGGTGATGTGTGGATACAATGAGAAGGTGGCCATCTGTAAACCAGGAAGAGAGACTTCACCAGACGCCATTTCTGATAGCACCTTAGCTTGGGATTTCCAGCCTCCAAAACTGAGAAAATAAATGTCTGTTTCAGGCTTGATCTCCAGTAGGAAGGGTGCAGGAAGCAGCCTATCAATGTTTCTATCTCCCTCTCCCTTCCTCTTTCTCTAAAAATCAATAAAAACAAAGTTTTAAAAAATTATACTTCTTCAGGACCATTGGGAGGAAAAAGGCACTAAGTTCATTAAGCACTTAAACATATGAACTTAAAATTCTTGTAGAGGTCAGGTTATTGCAGTGCTCAGGATAGATATTTTTAATATATCATAATGTTGTGAGCCAAGGCTGACCGGCTGCCTGGTGAGGAATAGCAGTCTGTGTTCCAAGGGGACATTTATGAAAAATATGATTGTGTTTTTCTCCTCACATTGTAGAATGCCAGTGTGGATACTGTTGGGATACATGTAGTATATATCATTTAGGCTAGTAGCAGAGGTCTCCATTTTCAAAATTAAGGTTTTTATCAATAGTAGAAAGAAATTAGTTTTGACTCACTTTCACTTTCCTTAGCAGTGAAAGGTCTTAATTTCTTTTTCTTCTTTTTATTGTTTAAAGTTTTAAATAGGTCTCCTTTTTTCCCCAAGTGACCACCGCCCTACCCAGCCATTCCCATCCCTGGCAAGCCCCCACTGCCCCAGTGTCTGTGTCCATTGGTTATGCTAATATGCATACATACAAGTCCTTTGGTTGCTCTCTAACACCCCCCCCTTTGTCTTTGGATCTATTCTTGTTCATCAAATCATGTTGATCGTTATATCCTACATATGAGTGAGATCATATAACATTTATCTTTCTCTGATTAGCTTATTTTGCTTAGCATAATGCTCTTGAGTTTCATCCATGCTGTTGCAAATGGTAAAAAATCCTTCTTTTTTATAACGGCTTAGTATTCCATTGTGTAGATGTACCACAGTTTTTCAATCTACTCATCTGCTGATGGGCACTTAGGAGAGTTTCCAGATCTTAGCTATTGTAAATTGTGCTGCTATGAACATAGGGGTACATATATCCTTTCTGATTAGTGTTTCTGGCTTCTTGGGCTACAGTCATAGCAGTAGGATTGCGGGTCAAATAGGAGTTCTATTTTTAACTTGTTGAGGAAACTCCATACTGTTCTCCACAGTGGCTGCACCAGTCTGCATTCCCACCAGCAGTGCAGGAGGGTTCCTTTTTCTCCACATCCTCGCCTACACTTGTCATTTGTTGATTTGTTGACGATAGGCATTCTGACAGGTGTGAGATGGTACCTCTGTCGTTTTGATTTGCATCTCTTGGATGATTAGTGACTTTGAGAATGTTTTCATATGTCTCTGGTCATTTTGTATGTCCCCTTTTGAAAAGTATCTATTTAGATCCTTTGCCCATTTTTTAAAAATATATTTTATTGATTTTTCACAGAGAGGAAGGGAGAGGGATAGAAAGTCAGAAACATCGATGAAAGAGAAACATCGATCAGCTGCCTCTTACACATCCCCTGCTGGGGATGTGCCCGCAGCCACGGTACATGCCCTTGACCAGAATCGAACCTGGGACCTTTCAGTCCGCAGGCCAATGCTCTATCCACTGAGCCAAACCGGTTTCGGCCCTTTGCCCATTTTTTATTGGATCATTTATCTTCCTTTTGTTAAGTTGTATGAGTTCTCTGTAAATTTTGGAGATTAAACCCTTATCTGAAATATCATTGGCAAATATGTTCTCCCATGCAGTGGGCTTTCTTATTGTTTTGTTGATGGATTCTTTTGCTGTGCAGAAGCTTTTTATTTTGATGTAGTCCCATTTGTTTATTTTCTTCCTTAGTTTCCATTGCCCTAGGAGCTGTGTCTGTAAAGATATTGCTACAACATATGTTTGCTACTTTGCTGCCTATTGAGTCTTGTAGGATTTTTATGGTTTTCCTTCTTACATTTAAGTCCTTTGACCCTTTTGAGTTTGTGTTTGTGCATGATATAAGTTGGTGATGTAGTTTCATTTTTTTGCATGTATCTGACAAAATTTCCCAGCACCATTTATTGAATATAGTAGCCTGTCTTAACTCCATTGTATGTTCTTGCCTCCTATGTCAAGTATTAATTGAGCATAATGGCTTGGGTCAATTTCTGGGTTCTCTGTTCTGTTCCATTGGTCTATATGTCTGTTCTTGTGGCAGTACCAAGCAGTTTTGAGAGCCGTGTCCTGGTAATATAGCTTGATATCTGGTAATGTGATTCCTATAATTTTGTTCTTCCTCGGGATTGCTGTGGTTTTTCGGGTCTTTCTTTATTCCAGATGAATTTTTGGAGAATTTGTTCTAGATCTTTGAAATATGCCGTTGGTATTTTAATGAGGATTGCATTGAATCTGTAGATTGCTTTGGGTAATATGGACATTTTAATGATGTTGATTCTACCAATCCATGAACATGGTATGTTCTTCCATTTGTTTATGTCTTCCACTATATCTTTTTTCAATGTCCTATAGTTTTCTGAGTACAGGTCTTTTACGTCCTTAGTTAAGTTTATTCTTAGGTATCTTAATTTTTTGGTGCCATGGTAAATGAGATTGTTTTTGCCATTTCACTTTCTGTGAGTTTATTATTGGTGTAAAAAAAGGCCATAAATTTCTGGGTGTTAATTTTGTATCCTGCTGTATTGCCAAATTCATTTATTAGGTCTAGTAGTTTTTTTATTGAGTCTTTGGGGTTTTATATAGTATCATGTCATCTGTGAATAAGGACAGTTTTACTTTGGATGCCTTTTATATCTTCTTTTTGTCACTATGAATAGCACTTTCAGCACTGTACTGAACAGGAGTAAGTGGGAATCCCTGTCTTGTTCCTGTTTTTAGGGGAAATGAGTTTAGTTTTTGCCCACTAAGTATGATGGTGGCTTTGTCATATAAGGCTTTTATTATGATGAGATACGATCCCTCTATTCCCACTTTGCTAAGAGTTTTTATTAAAAAAGGGTGTTGGATTTTTTGAAATGATTTTTCTGCATCAGTTGATATGATTATGTGGTTTTTGTCTGTCAATTTGTTTATATGATGTATCACATTTATTGATTTGCAGATATTGCACCATCCTTGCATCCCCGAAGTAAATCCCACTTGGTCATGGTATATGAATCTTTCTAATGTAATGCTGAATCTGATTTTTTAGAATTTTGTTTAGGATTTTAGCATCTATGTTTATCAAGGATATTGGTCTGTAGTTCTCTTTTTTGTGGTGTCTTTATCTAGTTTTGTGAATAGGGTAATGCTGGCTTCATAGAAAGAACTTGGAAGTGTGCCTTCCTCTTGAATTTTTTTGGAATAGTCTTAGGAGGATAGGTTTTAGTTCTTCTTTGAATGCTTGCTAGAACTCCCCTGTAAAGCTGTCGGGGCCAGGGTTTTGTTGCTGGAAGATTTTTATCATTGCTTCAATTTCTTTAATAGTTCTCAGCATATTCAGGTTTTTATTTTTTTATTTTTCCTGATTGAGTTTTGGGAGCTGTATTTTTTCTAAGAATATGTCCAATTCATCTAGGTTGTCCATTTTGTTGGAATAGAGTTGTTTAAGGTATTTTTTCATAATAATTTGTATTTCTGTGGGATTAGTTGTTACTTCACCTCTTTCATTTCTGGTTTTATTTATTTGGATCCTCTCCCTTTGCTTCTTGGTGAGCCTGGTTAGAAGTTCACTAATCTTGTTTATCCTTTCAAAGAACCAGCTCTTGGTTTTGTTGATCCTTTTTTGGTCTCGATGTCATTTATTTATGCTCTGATCTATATTATTTCCTTCTGCTTACACTGAGCTTTTCTTGTTGTTCTCTTTCTAACTCTTTGAGTTGATAATTTATTACCATTTTTCTTTTTCTTTTCTTTCTTTCTTTTTTCTTTTCTTTTCTTTCCTTTTCTTTTCTTTCCTTTTCCTTTCTTTCTTTCATTCTCTTTCCTTCCTTCCTCCCTCCCTCCCTCCCTCCCTCCCTCCCTCCTCCTCCCTCCCTTCCTTCCTTCCTTCCTTCCTTCCTTCCTTCCTTCCTTCCTTCCTTCCTTCCTTCCTTCCTTCCTTCCTTCCTTCCTTCCTTTCTTCTTTCGATAGTCCTGTAGAGCTATGAACTTCCCTCTTAAGACTGCTTTCCCTGTGTCCCATAGATTTTGTATTGTTGTGTTTTCATTGTCATTTGTTTCCATGATGCTTTTTATTTCTTCTTTGATCTCTTTGGTAACCCAGTCATTGTTTAATAGCATGCTATTTAGCCTCCATCTGTTTGATTTATTTTATTGTTTTTATTGTAGTTGATTTCTAATTTTATGCCATTGTGATCTGAGAATATGCTTGATATGATTTCCATCTTCTTGAATTTGAGGAGACTTTGCCTGTCCCAATATGTGCACTTGAGAAGAATGTATATTCTATGGCTTTGGGGTGAAATGTTCTGAATATATCAGTTAATTCCATCTGATCTAGTGAGTCATTTAGGATTGCTGTTTCTTTGCTGATTTTTTTGTTCAGATGATTTGTGTAGTGGTATTAGTGGGGTATTAAACTCCCGTACTATGACTGTATTGCTGTCAGTCTCTCCCTTAACATCCTCCAGTAGTTGTTTTATGTATTTGGGTGCTCCTTTATTGGGTGTATATATGCTACCAGAGTTATATCCTCTTATTGAATTGCTCCCTTTAATAATATGAAGTGGCCTTCCTTATCTCTTGTCATACCTTTCAATTTGAGGTCTAATTTGTCAGATACAAGTATTGCTACCACAACTTCTTTCCATTAGCCTGAAAAACATTTTTCTACCCCTTCACCATAAGTCTGTGTGAGTCCTTTGTTCTGAGGTGGATCTCCTGTAGATAGCAGATATATGGGTCATGTTTTCTTATCCACTCAGCTACCCAATGTCTTTTCATTGGGGCATTTAATCCATTTACATTTAAGATTATTATTGAGAGGTACTTGTTTGTTGCCATTTTTATTCTTTATGCCTTTGTTCCTTCTTCCCTTCCTATTTCTTCTTTTTACTGCAGATCCTTTAGCATTTCTTGCATTGTTGGTTTGGTGGCAATAAACTCCCTTTGTCCTTTTTTGTCTATGAAGCTCCTGATTTCATTCTCAACTTTTACTGATAGCCTTGCTGGGTCCAGTATTCTTTGTTTCAGACCCTTACTTTGTCCAACTTTGTATATTTCATTCCATTTCCTCCTGGCCTGATGTGTTTCTGTTGAGAAATCAGTTGATAGTCTGATGGGAGATCCCTTATAGGGAACTTTATGTCTCTCAGGCAGTTTTTAAGATTCTTTGTTATTGGTGTTTGCCAGTTTAATTATAATGATGTCTAGGTGTTGATCTTTTTAGGTTCATATTGTTTGGAACTCTGTGATCTTCTTGGACTTTTGTGAGTTTTTTCTTCCTGATATCAGGGTAGTTTTTTTTTTTGTCATTTTTTCAAACAGGTTTTCTATTCCTTGCTCTGTTTCCTCTCCTTCTGACTCCCTTATTATGCAGATGTTGTTTTGTTTCGTGTTATCCCTAAGTTCCCTTAGGCTCTCCTTTTATTTTTAATTTTTTTTTTCTAGATGCTACTCTTCTTGGGTATTTTTTCCTACCTTGTCTTCTAGATTACTGATGTGGTCCTCTGCTTCTTCTAGTCTATCTTTGATGCTTTCTATTAATTCTTTATTGCAGCAATGTCATTTTTTATTTTTTATTTGTTCTTCATTTCCTGTTGGTTCTTACACATATTGTAGAATTTGTCTTCCATCCTTTTCAGTGTCCTTATGACCATTGCTCTGAATTCTTTCTCTCACATATTGCTTGCCTCCATTTAGTTTACTTCCTTTTCTGGTGATTCCTCCTTTTCTTTCATATATGGGCTATTTATGTGTCTTCCCAGGACCACTCCTTTCAGGGGGTCTAGTTATGTAGCTCGCTCTCTCCTGTTGTGACTTTCTCTAGGCAATATCTGACCTTTCCACCCACAGATTGCCTCACCATCTGTGTTTAATTTGGCAATTCAGGTAGATTTTGTTTGATTCAGCTGTTCATTCTGTCTGCTCTGTGAGAAGGCACAGGGTCCATCCATGTATTCAGCACTGCTTTGTCTCCCTCTGGACAGACATTTTAGGCACCTGCGTTTGAGGAGGCTGGCGTCTCAGTGCTCGTAGGTTTAGAGGAGAGGCAGCTGGTCCCTGGGCATTGTGGTTGTAGAGTCCCAGGAGGTATCTGAAGTCTCCCTGGTTTAAAGTAAGGCTGGATTCTGATCACAGCCAGACTCCCCTTCAAGATGGTGTGGTCTGTGCAGCAGAGCCAGCCACTCAGGGAGAGATGTCAGCAGCAGTAGAGGCTTCCTGGCCAGGGAGCCTTGTCCACCGCCAGTCACCAACAGTCCTGTGGAATATAGCTGCCCTCACTCACAGATACAGACACTCCCTGCACATCCACACACTTTCCTTTCATTCTCTCCCATTGGCAGCCAACTTGCATCCCTTAAAGGACTTAAATTTCTTAAGCAATTTCTTCCCAAATTAATTCATTTTGTCACCTGATAGATTCCATTATATTCTTAATTTGTACTGCCTGCTCTACATTTCTGCTGCAATGCAACTGAAAAATCATAATTTTTATTCCTAAACATTGCCCCTTCATAGTAGTCACTGTAGGGATCTGTGAACATTCTGAAGATGCTGGTTTTAACTATTTCACTTTTAATTTGCTTTCCAAGTTCTTTTGAACATCCTCAGTGGTAGGAGGTCTTTGTCCTTTGATGATTATTAGATCCTTAGAAATAGGAATAAAAGGCATTTAGAGGTATTCTGACTTTGGATTAAGGTACATGATCCAGCTTTCTTGGTTTCTTTCTTTCTAACCTATTTGGGGTTTTTTTTTTTAGAAAATATGTAGTGAATCAGGTTTGTCATGATGGAGTCAGTCATTCAGCTCTGTATGTCACTTATACTCTTAAATTTCAAGTTTCTTATGGTTGCTGTGATTAATGTTTGGACTTGTGAGATTTGGCACTGTGGTTATTTTTAAGTTGGCAGTGTCCTCAGTTGTCACTGATGAACCAGCTTGGTTTTGGTATTTTTAACTCTAGAATTATTTTTGGCTTTATTTCTGTGTAATAATCAAAAATTCTATTTCATCACTGGCTATTTTTAAATTTCCTGTGAATGATGGCAATAAATATTTTGTCTTTTACTCACTGAAAGTTGATACGGTAATTATTTCAATGTTTTCTCTATGTTTGTTTCCTTGGAGAAGGAAGCTTTTAACTCCTCAGTCATGATTTGTCTCTGTGACTGAATCAGCTATCTGACCCTGACCTATGAGTATTTTACTTCCTCTGAGGCTGTTTGCCTATCTGTCTTATGCATCATTATTATTGCTTGCCCAATTAAAACCTTGCTCTTGACTTTGCTCAGTCCTTCTTTTCTTGTCAATTAATTCATTTGTCAATATGAATAACTTTACTGAAAAATTTATATAACCTCATATTCATTTTTATAAAACATACTATGGCTTTGGCCTACTTTTGTACATTATCATTGCTATTCTGTACATGCCATTCTTTTTAAAAAATATATTTCATTGATTTTTTACAGAGAGGAAGGGAGAGGGATAGAAAGTCAGAAACATTGATGAGAGAGAAACATTAATCAGCTGCCTCTTACACACCCCCTACTGGGAATGTGCCCGCAGCCAAGGTACATGCCATTGATTGGAATTGAACCTGGGACCTTTCAGTCTGCAGGTCGACGCTCTATCCACTGAGCCAAACCCGTTTCAGCTACTATTTTAGATTTGCATTACTTTGATTATTAAACTTACTAGAGGCCTGTTGCACAAAGATTCATGCAAGACTAGGCCTTTCTCCCCCTGGCTTTGATCCCGGCCATCTGGAAGCCTCCAAGTTCTTGCTTCCTACCATAGCAGGCATCCCACCCAGCTGCTCTGTGCCTGTGTATGCAAATGAACCTGCCATATTTGTCAGGTTAATTTGCATACTCACTCCTGATTGGCTGTGGGTGTAGGGGGGGAGGTATGGTCAGTTTACATGTTTGTTTATTATTAGGAAAGATTAGTTTATTGATAATTCCTTTTCCAGGCATGACCAGCTAGCTATATGTTTAACCCATTTCTCTAATGGGTTTTCTGGCTGATTTGAAGGTATATCTGAAATACTACATTTATCAATCCCTTGTGATTTTTTTGCTCGTGAAAATATCTAATCCATTTGTTAGCTCTGTCATCTACTTATTAATTCTGAATTACCTTTGTTGTATACTCAACAGTTTCTCCTTCATAATTTGTGTGTTTTAATGAAGGTCTAGACTCCTGGACTTTCTTGCCCTAGAGTGTTAGTTCTGCCATCCATAAATCTTTTTAGATGAAATATTTGTTGCATTGTACAATCTTGTTATAATTGGGTTTTAAGAGTTTTTATATATATTTTTACCAGCTACAGGGTCATTTCTTTGCAGTGAACAGCCTCGCATCTTCCCTCTCCCCCCAGACAAACAAGCTTGCTCCAGCTTCTGTGAAAAAGGTACATTCCCCCCACGTTCAGTGTTCATCTCCTATAGTATAATCCTCTGTATGTGCAGGCATACATATAGGCCCTGTGGTGTTTGTCAGCAAAGATTTAGGGGTCACTAGAGAGCCATTGCCAGTTGATGCGATGTTGATGCTGCTTGCTCTTCCTTGAGTAGCTGATGGGTAGTGCTGGTGGTGGTGGTGGTGGTGGTAGTGGTGGTAGTGTGTGTGTGTGTGTGTGTGTGGTCTCAGACCCTCTCTGTTTTTTTCTGCCAGCATCTGTGAAAAAGTAATAAGCTAAATTCTACTTTACAAATAGATAAAAATCTTAAACCCTTCACTGATCCTGACAAGACATGCCTCGGTCACTTGAAAATAGTGTGGTCCTTTTACGTATTGCTTTTAAGCTTTATCAGGCAGTTCCAGAACTAGTTTCAATGTAATGCAACTCCTGAAGCATACACTGCTGAGGATGGTACTCAGTGTTTTGGGTGTCCACTCTGGCTGGTTTCCACAAACTTCCTGTCATGCGTGAGCTCCAGGGGATGCTTTTCCACCTGTTCTTTTGGTGGTTCTTTTCTGGTGTCAGTAGTTTCTTCACACACACACACACACACACACACGCACACGCACATGTGCACACATGTACACACGTGCATGCTCACACACACTGAGTGTTACAGAGGCTTCAGAACCAATGCAGTCCTTTGGAACACTCTATGCCTCTGTGCAGCTCTTCTTTCCACTGCTAAGATCTCTCTGTGTGCGACAGTCTGGAAACTGTCTGTGCTACGTGTACAGCACACCTTATTTTTCTCCCTTCTCTCAATGTTCTCTGTCCCATGCTGCCTTTTGTCCAAAGTCTGAAAACAAGTTTCTTTCTATTTCACCTGGTTTTCTGATTGTTTATGGAAGTAGGGTGAATTTGGTACCTGTCTTTCTTCTATCGTTGTTGTAAGCTGATACTCCATTTCTTCATTTCTCATGTAGAATGCTGTGCTCGCTTGCTTTCCTCTTTCATTTGATGTGGAAAATCTATTTAAATCTCTGCACTTTACTGCTTTAGATTCATCTCACACAGCCCTTGACATGTGGAACTTCCTCTATCATTCAGCTTTTAAGTGTTTTATAATTTGTTTTGGTACTTTCACTTCATTTAACCATTATTTCATTTAACTATTTAGTTTCCTGACCTTTTTCTAAGTTTCCTTTTTGTTATTGATTTAAAGCTTTATTGAATTTAATGGAGAGATAATGATGCATAGATTGATTTTTAAAAAAATTTGTTGAGATGTCCATTGTGGTCTCATACATAAAGCATTTATATATTTTTGAAGAGAATGAACATTTCATGTTTGTTGGGTAAAGTATTATTACGTTTTTTAAAAATCAAACTTGTTAATGGTGTGACTCACATTTCTGATGTATATGCTTATTTTTTCTACTTGATCTATCCATTTCCAGGAGAGTTGTTTAAAATTTCTAATGAAGCCTTGGCCTGGCGGCTTAGCTGGTTGGAGAGTTGCCCTGTGCACCAGGGCACATAACCCAGGTTGTGGGTTTGAACCCTGGTTGGGGCCCATATAGGGGAAGGTTAACCAATCAGTGTTTCTCACATCAATGGCTCTCTCTCTTCCTTCTCCTTCCTCTCTCTCTAAAATCAATAAAAATACATCTTCAGTGAGGATAAAAACATTTCCAGTGAAAAATTGTACCAGTTTCTATCAGTTAGTGGTTATATATTAAGTGGATATATATTTGTGAGTATTATGTCTTACTAGGGGCCGGGTGCACAAAATTCATGCACTGGGGGTGGGTGGTTCCTGAGCCCAACCTGCCCCCTCTCACATACTGGGAGCCCTCAGGGGATGTCCTACTGACAGGTAACTTTTGGCCTTGGGCAGGGGACCTTGGCCAATGGACTCCCAATGCCCTGTGATCAGCTGATCGTAGGCTCCGCCCCAGCCCCCTTGGCTCTGATAGCTTACTTCACAGTGACCAGGGTGCTAGGATGTTCCTGGGACACAGACACTGGGCACCTATGTATGCAAATTAACTGCCATCTTTGTTGGGTTAATTTGCATACTTACTCTGATTGGCTATGGACGTAGCAGAAGTACGGTAAATTTACATGTTTGTCTATTATTAGGTAAGACTAGAGGCCCAGCGTGTGAAATCGAGCAAGACCCAGACCCAGTGCAGCATGGAACCCAGAGTCAAGTCCCGCTGGGGTCCACAGGACCCAGCTCAAGTCCCCACCCACACATGGGCACCTCGCTGTGCACGCAGCCTCCTGGTGACCAGTCTTTGGTCGTTATGGTGTGATGATGTCACAATGAAGGGGTTTATATAATAGAGATTAATATAATGTTATTTTATGAGCAAATTATCTGTTTTCTCCTTAAATTATTTGCTCACAATTTATATTGTTATTTAATTTTTCACTTGGTTATGATTTACCTTATGTATTTTTTCCATCTCTTCCATCAACCTTTCTTTGTGGACAATTTAATATATACACACACACACACACACACACATATATATATATACACATATATATATACATACATATATGTGTATATATATAAATCTGATATGAGTCAGTCTTTTGATTACAATCTTTTAATGTATTTTTATTATACTCATTATTGTATAAAAACTTTAGTTCTGCCATCTTATTTCATGTTTTTATTCATCATATTTTTTTCTCTTTTCTTACCTCTATTATATTGATAACTTGGGCTTTTTTCTTTTTGTTCAAAGATTATGCATACTATTTTTCTTCTGTTATTTCTAATTTATTAAGATTCGTTACATTTGGTTTTCCCTTCTAGTGTATAAAACCTAATATCTCTGTCATCCCCCCTCAATAACAATTTTAGCAGTCTCTTAACTTTTCTACTATAGCCTCCCTTTCTTCCATAATGGCATCATCCGAAGTTTTTGTTCTATTTTTTTTTTTATGTTTATTCAGGCAACAGTGATTTTACTAAGTTATTGTTCACCATTGATTTACTTCTCTCTTTGTCATAGCTGGAATTTAGAACACAGTTCTAATTTTAAGACACTCCCCATTCTTGAATCTTTTTAAATTTTCAGTTAAAGGACTTTAATATTGGATTACATCGTAGTTGCTGCTCAGTAATTTCCTTGGTACTCACAATCTTCTCAGAGCCTGTTTCAGGGAAGGACGCGAACACTGCAGAAGGCAATGGGAACAGGCCCTTGTCTAGGAGTAATCAAAAAAAGAATATATATGTGATCTTGAGGTACTGCTCTTACATTGAAAAACAATATATGTCAAGAAAGGTTAATGGCTGGATAAATACCCTCTTTTGTAAGTCCTCATGTGCTTTTTTTCTTTTTTACCTTAATTTGTATTAAATCTAATTATCACAAAGGTAGAGCACAAGATGAGGTAACAATATCTTAAAGCAGCCACAAAACAGGTTATATGCCTAATATACTGCATATTTAGGGACCAAACAGCAAAATAGTTGACCTAAAAATAATGTCAATCATTGAAACTATCTAGACATGGGAAATATTGTAAAGACAGCTCTGTAAATAAAAATAGATGTTAACTTAAAAATATATTGTTATTTTAAGCTGCATTTAGCTGTGTTTTTGTCAGGGCCAAAATTTGAACATATGCCCTGGGTGCTCTGAGTGTCTAGCAGAAATACCTAACAGAGTGTAATGTTATCTTAAGCTCATGAAAGATCCATGAGATCCCAACTGCGATTAAAATAAAAAAGGTTGGCATGTTCTTCCTTTAGCCAAACTAATTAAATAACACACACACACACACACACACACACATATACACACACACACACACACTCCACAAGTTGTAGCGGTGAATGTTTTCCCTTCAGAGTCTTGTGAGTCACCATTTGTTGAACTGAGAAGCTGAGTTCTGCAGCTGTCAGATGTGTTCTGTGGGTTCCCAAAGTTGTTGATTTCCTCTGCTAAACAGATGGGTGCAGGAGAAATCCTTCTAGCAGGAAGGAGGCAGGCATATCAGTATTCCCAGGGTGCTCATATAGTAAGTAAAGCCAGGCCGTGGTTATGTCTGAAAACAATTAGACTTATGAAAATATCCCCTACAGCTCATTGGTGACTTGACAGTGGTTATTCCTTTCAAAGAAATTGCTTGAGGTTTATCCAAGTTTTGACTCTCCCAGATAGGTTGTTAGAACATAAATGCATTGTTTCTTTTCCGTAAGAATAGACCAAAAGACCATTTGCGTCAAAGAAATGGTTAAATGATAAAAAAAAAAAATTCAGATATATTTATTAAAATATGGAAATAATTTAAAACTGACCTATTTGTATAATAATAAATACCACTTTCTAGGATTATTAGTGTGTTTATGGTTTATTCCAGAAGGAGCTCTATTTGCATGTGACAAGTAGATGGTGCTGCACAGGGAGTCAGGGCACGAGGTTCCAGTCCTTCCTCTTTCAAGAGCTTTTGAGAAAGCCATGTAACTCTAGTGGATCTTTTTAAGGTTCCTTTATAAAAAGGGAGAAATTGTACCTTAACTGTCCCCCAATAAAATAGTAAACTAAAGCCCCCCCCCATGTTGCTTTTTATTGTAGTAAAATACTAGAGCTTCTTTGAACTTGCCTTCCATTTCAAACATCTATGGTTTATTCCTTAAAGTAACCTGGGGACAATGGAAAGGAAGGGAAGAGAGTGCTGGACATTTATGGATTCCCTATGTATCTAGGCAGACACTCTCTATATTATTTAACCTCATAAAAAATTAAAGAAAGGAGAAGAGAACTGATATTCTTTGAATACCCACATTGTGCAAATTATATTTTCTCAATTAACTTCCAGTGAAATTTCATAAGTATGTTTCATTATCACCATTTCAACAACTTAGACCCAGAAAGATTACATAACGTGTCCAACACAATAGAGATGTGGCTGAATCTAAAACCAGGTCCCTTGACTACCTTGACTTCACAGCAGAAGCCAGTTCAGTTCACCTTCTAATACACTGTGCATATTTAGTGACCAAACAGCAAAACAGTTGACCTAAAAATAGTGTCAATAAGTGAAAGTATCTGGACAAAGGTGAGGTTCTAAAGTCAGCTCAGTAAATAAAAATAGGCATTGTTTTTAAAATATATTGTTACTTTAAGCTATATTTAGCCGTGTTCTTGCCAAGGCCAAAATTTGAACACATTCACTGTGCCCTGTGTTCTGAATGTCTCACAGTAACATCTAACAGAGTATAATGTCATCTTAAGCTCATGAAATAACCATGAGATCTTTGTTTCTGTATCTTCAGATCTTCTTTTCTGCACAAAGATTGGCATTTATTTATAGAAACAACATTGTGTTTTGATTTTTTTATAATTTTGGACCTGTTCAAGTTTCTTACATTTAAGAAATGAAATGAGTATTCAGCAATATTATAGCAATAAATTGAAGATGAACACATTCTTCTGCAATATTGATAGTAAGCAAAACAAAGAGCTCTAGATCCAAAAAAAATTCAATGGCGATTTTTAATTTTGAGCCATTTTATTGACAGATACAAGCTGTTCACGTACTGTGTTATTGGGTAAATTTGTCAGTCCTCTTGTAAATGTCATCCTTCTTGCCCTGTAAAACTAATTACAGAGAAGAAAAGTATATTAAAATAGAATTTAGAAATAAAAAATGACTTATAAAGAAATGGCATGATTGGGAAATAATTATTTAGACCTCACAGCAGTGTCTGATTTAAAGGTTTTAGTATAATTCTTTTATCTTTATTTGAAGAGTGCAAAATAATATTTTTCTTTCATTATTAATCTTTATCCTAGATATTTCCAAATATGGAAAATATATGTTCACTAAATGTCTATTGAGCACTATTTGTTTCTATGCTCCATGAACTTGCCCCTATTTTAATATAATCGATTTTTAAGCAAAATCTTTCTTTGCGCTTAATTTTCAAATCTTGATATACAGCTCATTTTGGTTTTATCTGTATCCTTCAATTATACAGTTCAGGCCACATTACCAGCTACTCACCTGTCTTGAATTGCCCCCTGGAGTATCCTTCCATCTTCCTCAGACACTGTGACCAAGGCTTCACAGTGGTTATGGTCAAGGAAGTATCAATCTGGATATTAGAATGAGAGTAAAGTCAGGTAAACACCTGCCTTGCTCCCAGGAACTCATCCTGGACACCACTGTCCCAATCTTTTTGCATCCCAGCTTTCTCCCCTTGAGCTGCATCTCATTCTCCTCAGCCACACCCTATTATTTGATCCCTCCCTTCCCAACTTCCCCCTTCCTCCTCTCTTCTTCATTAACACAATCTGTTGCTTCAGCTTCAAGTTTCTCTTTCTTGGTTTTAATGAACAAAATGCAGCCATGTAGAGTTTTCTTTTTACCTATAGTCCCAAAGCAAGCACAGAACTTGTTGATTGTGTGAAGGGTTTTACTATTAGAAACATTAGGGTGTCCAACAATGGGGAGACACAATTAACAAGAAGAAAACATTCACATTTCAAGGTATTTTGCCCTTCTCACAATTCAAGTTGTTACCTGAGATGTTTTTTTGGAATCTATATCACCTTCATGCAACTTTTTCCTCACTATTGCTGGAATGAATTAAGAAAGGAAGAGAAATTTAAGAAGAAAGTGGCCTGTCAATTTTCAACCCTACAATAGTTTGTCTTGACTATTCTTTGATTTGTAAATTTTGCAGCCACCCTCACCCTGCCCCCATACCTCCCTTGCTGGTTCCCATGTGGCCTACCACCAGGGCTCCAATATACTGAAACTTTTGAGGGTGTGATTGTAAAGGTTGGATGGCCAAGGCAAGAGAATAGGTGGGTCGGGAATGTAGACTCCAGGCTCAATTCTCTTTCCGCTACCCAGGAGCGCACTTGGACTGAATAGCTAGAGAAAGAATCTGGTAGGCTTCTTTTAATGGCATATTAAGTACTGCCAGGACAAGTATCCAGTCCACATACTTTTTGGACCTTTAGAGCTTTCTGTTCCACAGTCCAAAGAGTTTTCTGTAGAAGGGTGATTAGAGAGATGCATCTAGAGAGATGATTCTCTTTCTAAGATAATGTGTACAGGATAGGCCATCTTAGCATTCAAAACGGGATCATTTAACACCTTTCTCCAGTCATTAACACATCCCTCTACATTACAGACAGGTTCTATATTCTATTAGTAATATACATCAGGTACATTGTGGATGTCATAGGGTTTTGTGAGAACTCTGGATCTCTAACTTTCACTTTTTTTAATGGGGAAATTCATCCTGAGTGCCATATAGATTTTCAGAATCTTGTAAACTAGGAACCAATGAACAAATATTTATTCACCAATTCAGTGAACAAATATTTTCTGTTTCTCAATTGAGACAATTAGGAATTCAACATAAACAATTTAAATTTGCTCAGCTATGTCTATAGATAATACATATGTTCTCTTTCATCATTTTATATCTTGATTTTCATGAATATGTAAATATTTCAAAAACTAAATACTTACTCCTACTTGTAAGAGCCAATAAAATAGAATAGTTTCCTACTTAGAGGATTTGCATATTATTTAAATTACCAAGAAAAACTGTGAAGGATTACTGAAATGCAATAACAAATAATTAAGCATTAATATGATAGCATGTAAATGTAGCAAAACTTTTATTCATTTACCTTGATTTATATGTTTGTTTGCTTAGCTTATTTTTTAAATTGCTCACTATATACAATGGAAGAAATCTGAGGGACAAAAATTAAAGCAGATAACTTCTATTTATAAAAAGAATGAAGTAAATATACCTTGGACTTCCTGATAGACATTGCAAAGCAAATTTTAGCTGGCCTCCTCTGTCTTCCCTCATAATGGTTTTGCCTACTTTCACACTTCAAGTAAAGTGGGGGAAAAATTACTGCAATCATCTCTACTTTATCAACCTTTGATTTAAAAATAATCACAAAAGTCACCTGAACCCCTTACATTTAAATAGTTCTGACTTTCATAAGAATTTTAGTAATTATTTTATATTTGCTTGGCCTGAACAATGGAACTGAAATTTTCTGCCACCACCCCATCCTCATCCTCTTGGTTGCCTAGCAACATAGAGCAGAGCAGAGATCCAGCAGAACAACAACTGAATAAAAAAAACACACACCAGGTTTAACTTCAGGGGAACTGATTAAAGGAAGCTTTTTCTTTCAGATTAGATGAAACACTGCGGAGAGTTATTAGTGATTTATATATCTACTATGTATGAGTATGCACATATGAACATAAACATTTAATTCTCATAGACAGTAGGAATAGTGACAGTTACCTCTGATGAAATTTAGTTAACAGGCTTGCTTAGTTATTCAAATAGAGAGTGCGCTGGTTTGCCCATAACTGCCATTTCTTCCCTTAAGATAGGAACTGGAGTTACTTAGGGGTTGGGGTCTAGGGGTATAAAAGACAGTAGAAAACTGGGCCATATAAAACGGTCTCTGTTGAAAACAAACAGCATACAAGAATTAGACCTTTTCTAACATAGGTGAATTTTATCATAAGCAATTTTGTAGTGAGAAAGTTGAAGTATTTTTAAAATGTAGGATGTTTCTCAGATAAAAATCATTTTAATCACTTCACTTGAAAAGTAAATTATAAGTATACTGTTTAAACCAGATGTCATTTAACTTAATAGATTAGTATTATTCAGCATAGCCCAAGGTATTTTGATTAAAAATTTCCAAGGTTATCTCATCTATGAGAGGCAGTGGAATGAGTTACCTATGGAATTATGGGAAAAATTTTCTAGGTAGGAAATTTTTTCTATGATTTTAATAAAAGCCTAGTGCCATATCAGCATCTGTTTAAATTTGTAGCAAGACTTTTTTTTAGGTTAAAAGGACATGCATGATTGCTTCCTGAGCTTTTTCTAGCTTTTAGATTCTGCACTATGTTTCAGAATATTTATATTTATAGGCATTAGATCTTAGAGGTTAGCATCCTGATTTAAAATCAGCAACATGTAAGACTTAAACTGAGGAAAATTCTCTCATACAAATTTATTGTACTTTGATTCAAAATGCTTTATTTACTTAAAGATAATATTCTTAGACCAAAATGAAACAACTCTTCTAGAGACTTAATTAAAACCATGATGATACATTCGGCCTGGAGTTTAGTTTTATTTTCAGCTAGTCATCTGCAGCCATGCTTCCCACAGAGGGAGGTTGCCAGGCTCACAGCACACTGTGCAGCTTGGATGAACAGTATTACAGGCTGCTTATGAGCATATTACATCTGGGATCTGTGGAGAGCAGCCAGACCAGCATGACAAGATGCTGAATGTAGGGTGTTTTCCAGGTATGCTTCCAAGCTGCTACATGGAGCAAGAAACAAAATACAGGATGAGCAAACATAGGTTTATGGTTGTGGTATGGAAAATAATGCAATGATTAATAAATGATCGTAGTTAATAAATGAGTTTATTGCGAGAACAGACTCTGTGTTTCACATGCTGCTCTAAACTTACTTTTGCCCCATCCAGTGTATTTCCAGCTTAATTTATTTGGTAAGACCAGCAGGTTATTCTGCTTTTCAAATTGTTATTATGAACATAAGCCCTATTCTAGTTACTCTAAACTAGTTACCCTGAAGCAGCCATTGTGCCACTGATATTTGGTTAGTTTGCCTACATGTCTGTGTCAGAAAGTCCCCATCCCCTTAGTGTGTGCACAAGCGTGTGCACATTTGTTTTAGGAGTAGCTGCATAGCCAAAAGGCAGTGTGGAAGATCCACCAGGTCAGGGGCATGGAAAATTTACACCTTGGGGTGTAGGTATTCATTCAGCAGGTATGCATTAAAAAGTAGGATGCACAAAGAACCCTGGAGACAAAAATAAATGCAATGTTGTCCTGCTCCACAGTGGCTTACAGGCTAGTTTATTTGGCTACAGCAGAGCAGGGCATGTAAAGAAATGCTGGCGCCTGACATGAGATCCATCCTTCTATCAGAAGAGGCAGATGGCAGGGCATTGAATTTGCCTGCAGTATCTGTGATGTCCAGTCTAGTCAACAACATTCTGCATACTATGTGGTGGGCGGCAATTGGAGGAGAGTGTCCTACCCGAAGTCTTTTTCTTTTTATTGTTTAAAGTATTGCAAATAGTAGTACATATGTTTCCTTTCTCCCCTTCTTGACCTCCTCCCAACTTCCCCTACCCGCCAGCACATGCCCTCACTTGCCCCCCCCACAGTGTCTTGAATCCTTTGGTTATGCTTTTATGCATACATACAAGTCCTTCAGTTGAACTCTTCCAGCCTCCCTCCCCCAACCTCTCTTGCCTTCCCGCTGTAGTTTGACAGTCTGTTCCATGCTTCTTTGCCTCTGTATTTATTTTTATTTCCCTCATTTCTTTAAGAAATCTTGCCTCTGCAGACCAGAAATAAACATATGAGAACAAGAAATGTTTGAGTCCCAATTTCAATGTCCAACAGTTCTGAGTCCCAGTTTCAGTGTCAAACTGTTCCTTACATGTACATATCAGCAATGATATCTGGATGGTGGACAAATGTTGGCAATGCAGGTCCAACCCTCTCTTGTTTGGTCTTGGAGTCTTGAAGTAGCCTAAAGAGAGGCTGTGCAGAGAAGAGCTAGTATAGCAGCAGACCTAGGACCTAGGTGTAGGATTTAATTGGGATACAAAAATGTGATTGGCCTTAGAATGGCCAGCTCATCAGGTTGGCCTTAGGATGGTGTTTGGGAACTTGAATGATGAAGTTCCCTACACTAATTGAAAACTTTCTCTAAGTGGCTGGAGCAGCTCACTGTGTACTGTGTCTGAACTATTTTTTAGAAACAATGTTGTTTCTATTGAACATCTGTTTCAGTAGAGGCTGGAATTTTTGTACATGCAGTGGGTGAGCTACCTCCCCATAAAAACCCTGGGCACTGGTTTTTGAATGAATGTCCCTGGTAGAAGTGTCATACTTTCCTTGCTGAAGAAATTAAGTGTGTCCTTTGTTGCTTGCTGTTAGACTCTAGGAAGCTTGCACCTGGATTCCTACAGACTTCCTAGGACCCGTTTCCCTTACTATTTTAACTTTGAATCCCTTTGCTACAATATAATCATAACTATAATAACTTCTGGGTCCTCTGAGACCCTCTAGTGAATCATTGAGATGGAGGATGGCCGTGGGGTCCCCCAACAAGCCAGAATTTGAATTTCAAACTGATATGCTGTGACAGGAAATCTATGAGTAGCAGTATCTTGTATCTTTTTCTTAAGTTCGAGTATGATGAACCTTCAGTGCATTATGTTAAGTGAAATAAGATAGAGCAAGTCAAATACTGTATGATCGCAGTTATATGTGGAATCTAAAAAGAAACCAAACTCATAGAAGCATGGAGCAGATTGGTGGTTGTCAGGAATGGAGGATGGGGGGAATGGGTTAAGGTAGTTAAAGGGTACAAACTCCCAGTTACTCGACAGTTAAGTTCTAGTGGTCTAATGTTCAACATGGCAACTACTGTTAACAATACTGTGTTGTATATTTGAAAGTTGCTAAAAGAGTAGATCTTAAAAGTTCCAACTACACACGCACTACACATGCACACACATTCTATAACTATGTGAGGTGATGTGTTAACTAATTATATATTTTTTTTAATTAATGAATGTATAATTAAACTATATATAAAATTTTAAAGCGACAGGTCCACCTGATAAATTTTTTAGCTATCTCTTCAATATTTTTGTGCCTTTTGGAAAAATTCTACCCAAAGTAGCTAATCTATCCAATACATTATTTTGATTAAGAGCCAATCGCATAGATAGTGCTCACATCTGAAATCCTTTTTGTATTCTGATTAAATCCTACACCTAAATTAATACCATAAATGCCATAGTCAGATTCAGAATATTATTCAGACTTTCTGTAAATAATTGGGCTTATGCCTATCAGATCAGTTTAGAATTTAGGTTTATTTTTCCATCTAGATTTGCTCATTAGACTCAAATTCAGTTATTTCTATGGCCTTTTAAATGTCTTTTTCCCTTATTACTTGCCTCCAAAGCTTAGTAATTTAATTTTCCATCACTTTGAAGAAAGGAAATGAATTTTATATGAACATATGTTTCCTGAAATATGGTCGGCCTTTTATATGTAACTCAGTAGGGAATAAGATGCAGAATAAGGCATTGAATTCTTCAGAAAATTCATTTCCCAGTTGCTTCTTTCTTTAGAATTCGAACATAAAACTGCTGTGCCATTTACTTCATTCGTAGTATAAAACTAACGTATACATTGTGCAAACAAAATTTTATGAATCCCATTATATCTCATTTTCTTTTATTAGTCTATAGGATAAGTGAAGATAACTCATCGAGTACATGAAATAACAGGGCAGTACAACAAAAAAGTAACCCCTACCCCTGAAATGTGAAACCTACCTTTAGATATAGATTTCACTTTGGAAAGAAACAAAATATTCCTTCTCAATTGTGATTTTAATTTACTAGATTTCACTTTGGAAAGAAACAGGATATTCCTTCTCAATTGTGATTTTAATTTACGTACCTTTGGCAGACTAAGCATCATGAGATTGTCCCTGGTGTGTACCAGGTATATACCACTGTTTAATTTATGACAAGCGTATGAACGGAGCATCGAAATAAGACTGCACACAGGTAGGGGGAGAAGGGGACACATTTGAAGTTTAAAAATAGTTCTCTTTCATGTGTGTACACACATTTTTCACTCTTCATTTTCTCTTCCTCTTTCCTTCCTTTTTCCTCCATCTTTCACTTATACATAAAGATAAAGAACGTGTTAAATACAGTAACACATCTTTTGCACACTTGATTTATTCATGCTGAAAGTGTGAATAATCCAGAGATACATAAATAGCGTGGGCAACTGTGGTTCTAACCCAAGAATCTGTGCCCCAGATTGAGCAGCAAAATGGTAAATTGCAGTCTGCTGTCTCCTTATAAATTCTCAATTCCTGTAATTCTCATCGTGTGAATATGAAGCCGATTTTAGTGAGATTCCTTAATTTAAAGATACATATGCTACATATAAAATACCCCTAAAGACAAGCCAGTTGCTTTGCCTGCTGTTTAGTGGAAGAAATGATAATAGGCTCAGGGATAGAGAAAAAAAAAACTAGGCAAGCACAGAGCTGTTGAGTGGCAGAATGTGGTCTGTCATTCCCCAGAAAGATACACAAATATTGTTTACTGTAATTTAAGGGTAAAGCAGAGGATTTTCTTTCATAGTTATGAGATCTGTAGGACTTTGTGATCTCTGCTCTATCATTATCATTACCATCAACTCTTCACCCTAATGATCGGGGTCTAAGTGTTTGCAAGTCTTCTATATTTTCTAAAGTGTGTTGTCTTTTCAGTGGTGGTTTTCTGTGCAGTAATTTGACAGTAGTTATCCAGAGTCTGAAAAAGAGACGTTTGACCCAGGAACTTCAATTTTAAAAACATATCCTAAGGGACTCTTTTTATAAATAGGACAAATAGATATACAAATATGTTCACTGCCAGGCTTTTTGTAAGAATGAAAATAGGAACAAAAACTAAATCCCCAATAATTACAGACTATTGAGTAATGTCACCTCAATATAATAGTGTACTGTGCAGTCATTCATCATAATGGCTAATGTCTATCAAGTGTTTATTGTGGGCCAGACACATAATAAACTTACATATATTCATGCAGAATACTTCTAGGATTTTTGTAGATGTGCATAATAATGCCCAATAATATTGCATTTATATGTATTTAAGCTTACATATGCATTATGTATTTTGTGGTTTATAAATATATTCAGCAAAAGAAATTCTATAATAATATAAGAAATGTAAATAATGTAAGTGAAGGAGGATGAAGTGATTTTTGAAAAATATGTTGTATATTCTAATTTTTTTAGTTGAAGATACTACTTTATTTGAGCTTTTAGTTACATATTTGCTAACTCTATGATGTAAGTAGAGTAGCTCCTGGCCACATGTGACTCTTCTAATGAAAATTATTTGAAATAAAATAAGAAATTCACATCCTCAGTAGCACTAACCACACTTCTCTGTGCTCAAGAACCACATGTGGCTGGTGGTTCCCATGTTGGACAGAGCCGATGTAAAATATTTCCACCGACACACAGGATTCTGTTGGCCCACACTGCCTACCTGACTCCTGAATTCAAGGTTGTAGTCCAGCAACAATTCCCTGTGGAAATCCTAAAACACCTTCATCCTACTGGGTAGCTCAGTGGGACTGTGACATCGCCTCCTATATACTTGTGGTGGACAGTCGGAAATTGAGGTGACAGCTGTCTGCTAAGCAGGTGTGGTAAGATTCTGAAACTGAAAGCTCCGTTTAGGTTTACTTTCTGGACAGGCTGGGGCGGCTGGCAACGGCGTAACTAGGTTCTTTCCAATGCTTGATTTGCTCTCCGTGTTGTAATTATGCTTGATATATAATATATCAAGCTCTCACCATCTTTTTTTAATTGATGAAAAGATTGAGTTTCACAAACTTTGACCAAATGGTATAGTATGTCTCTTACTCAAGGGGTCTCTTAATTCACAGGAGAAATCATATTAATTGCCTGCTGGCATAAAAAAACAAACAAACACACATTGAACTAAGGGTTAGAACTTGTCTCTTCTTTGGTGTTTTTTTGTTTTGTTTTGTTTTTTGTTTTTTTACTACACTCATATCTTTGTGATTAAAATTAGAAAGGTGAAAACATATCATTCAATTTTTACTCCACCATCCAGCATGTTGAAATTCCAGTAAATGAGAAGAGGACATGTTTTTCCCATGCATGTAACTTGATTATAACAATTATAAAAATAGTAAGTAATCTTGTCAAGGTAATATCCTAGCTAATAAAGAGGGAATATGCAAATTGATGTCACACCATATCAAAGTTGTCTGCGCCCACAGCAGAGGCTGGGATCCTGCAACTCAAAATGGCTGCGCCCACCAAGTTCCTGTAACAAGCCTTAAGGAGCAATCAGCAGGGATCTGAGGCTGCGTGGTGCTGGGCTGGGACAGGGAGCCTGAGGCTGCACCCCTATGCTGGTAGGGCTTGACAGGGGACCTAAGGCTGTGCCCCTGCCCCAGCGCCAGGCCAGGGGACCTTGGGCTGCATCCCCTGCCCGGTGGAGCTTGATGGAAGACCTCAGGCCGTGCCCCTCTGCCTGGCAGGGCTTGACAGGAGACCTCAGGCTGCACCCTCCATACCTGGAAGGGCTTAACAGGGACCTCAAGGTGTGTCCCTGCCCCAGCCCAGGCCGGGGGACCTCAGGCCATGCCCCCAGCCTGGTGCCAGGCTAGGTGACCTAAGGCTGTGTCCACCCACCCAGTGTGGCTTGATGGGGGTGGGGTCGTTCAGGTCTGGGTTTCCTGCGATTTGGAGGTGCACATGGGTGGACGGGATTTGATTCTGGTTCCCATGGTGCACCCCAGACTGACAGGAGGAAGATTTTCATATACATTTTACTAATTTTCTTTCATCTCTAACACTTCTATTATAGAGAAAGGGCAAATAGCAATCCTACCTAATAAAAGAGTAATATGCAAATTGACCATACTTCAGATCAACCCACATCCATAGCCACGCCCATCAGTCAATCAGGAGCAAATTATGCAAATAAACCCCAACCAAGATAGCTGCGGCCACTGAGAGCAGGAGGGAAGCTTGGGTTTTCCCGGCAATGGAGGAAGCCAAGATTTCTGTCTGCTATTGCTGGCCTAGGCCTCCACTCAGTGCTACGAAGTTTCAATTATAGAGGATACATAATGCCAACAGAAATGGCAGCAGCCACAGAGCTGGAGAGAGCAGAGGATAGGGTTGTCCAGGCGATGGAGGAAGTCAAGCTTTGACAGCTCTAGCGCTTAGGCCTCTACTCTAGGCTACAGAGTTTCAATTATAGAATTTAAATGAACCCAAACAGAAATGGCTGTCACCACGGAGCGAGCAGAAGGCTTGACTCCGCTTCGGGGTCAAAGTTTCAATTGTAGAACATAAATTAATCCCAGATCCCAGGGCCTCCACTTGGGTTGCTGGGGTGTGTGGTCTGCCTGTAAACCACCATAGGCCCCTTGCCCAGGTCTGCCCCACGCCCCAAGGGAACCCCCACCCTGATTCGGGACACTCTTCAAGGCAAACCAGCTGGCTCCCATCCATGCACCAGGCCTCTATCCTATCTAATAAAAGACTAATATGCAGCCGAAACTGGTTTGGCTCAGTGGATAGAGCATTGGCTTGTGGACTGAAGGGTCCCAGGTTTGATTCCGGTCAAGGACATGTGCTTTGGTTGCAGGCACATCCCCAGTGGAGGGTGTGCAGGAGGCAGCTGATCGGTATTTCTCTCTCATCCATGTTTCTGACTTCTATTTCTCTTCCTTTCTCTCTGAAAAAATCAATAAAATACTTTTTTTAAAAGGAACACACAGGTTTCTCATTAAAAATTTTAAAAAAAAAAGAGTAATATGCAGATTGACCATCACTCCAATACACAAGAGGGCTACCCCCATGTGGTCAAAAATCCTGTCCCCATGTAGACACAAGGTGGCCATCAGGGGAGGGTCATTGGGAGGTTCCAGACCTACAGTGGAGGGCAGTTGTGGGCAATCAGGCCATCAAGGGAGGGCATTTGTGAGGGACCAGGCTGGTAGAGGAGGGAATTTGGGGGCAAACAGCCTGGCAGGGGATCAGTTAGACATCAATTAGGCTGGCAGGGGAGTGGTTAGGGGGTTATCAGGCTGGCAGGCAGAAGCAGTTAGGAGGAATCAAGAGGCAGGCAGGTGAGCAGTTTGGAGCCACTAGTCCTGGATTGTGAGAAGGATGTCCAACTACCCATTGATCCTACCGGGATTGGGCTAAACAGGCAGTCAGACATCCCTCGTGGAGTCCCAGGTTGGAGAGGGTGAAGGCTGGGCTGAGGGATACCCCCTTGCCCCCCATGAATGAATTTCGTGTACCAAGCCTCTAGTATTAAAATATTTCCTCTAATTAATTCCCTTTTAATGTGCACAAATTTCATGCACTGGGTCACTATTATATCTCAATAAAAGTTTATTTAACTGTATAAACTTCTGATTATGTGCAAACTTTAATACATAATGAAGTGCAATATATTTTATTTGGATATACTGTAAAATAAAGCAGCCTTCCATTCTTTTTTTTCTTTTTTATGTTTTTATTTCAGAGAGTTGAAGGGAGGAGGAGAAAGGGATAGAAATATCAATGATGAGAGGAAGTCATTGATCGGCTGCTTCCTGTATGCCCCCTAGTGAGGAATCAAGCCCACATCCTGGGCATGTGCCCTGACAGGGAATTGAACCATGACATCTTGATTCAGGGGTTGAAGCCTTTAATTTCTAAGAAAACTTGGGGGGGTGGTGGGATGGATATTTTAATCCCACTGAGCATCATTATTTTTTTCTAGAACTTATATTTTTCATTGAAAAACAGCATCTGCAGTTTGGTCACATCCTGAGTTACATTAAGAGTAGCATCCCCACTTCCTGTTGCTTAGCTGTTTGTGGCTCCTCCGCTTTCTCTCAGGATTTAGGGTCATGGTCTTTGGGCCTCCTTAAGCACAGGCTTGATAGGGGCTGCACAC
Source organism: Antrozous pallidus (assembly GCA_027563665.1). Classification (NCBI taxonomy): domain Eukaryota; kingdom Metazoa; phylum Chordata; class Mammalia; order Chiroptera; family Vespertilionidae; genus Antrozous; species Antrozous pallidus. The sequence continues at coordinate 77,572,708 of CM050513.1, forward strand.
CAGCTCTGCTTGTAGCAGTGATTAGGACAGTTCTTTTAGTGGTCTCTGGTTTTATCTCCATTTCCTTGTCTTCTTTTTTCTTTCCTTTTCCTTCTTTTTTGCTTCTTTTTTTCTTTATTTTTGTTGCATTTCCTTGCTTTACACCCTAACCTTTACATCTGTTCTACTTTTTAAGTAAGTAAAATACACCCAACACCAGTGTTTTTCCATTAGCCTAGCCAACTCTTTGCATTGATCTTGAACTTAATGATTGTTACTATCAGCTTTAGTTGTTTGCACTGATTTTAAAAGATATACATTTAAAGTAGCCAGAAAAGATGAGTTCAATTTTATTTCCCCCTTTACTCATTTCAGTGTTCGAATTTATAATCTGTGTCAAACATAGTCTGGTTTTAACCATTCCAATACCTAAACAGGACAATTGATTTTTGTAGACTTGAAGGCTAGTTTTATCTTTCCTTGACATTTTCTTATATCAAGCAAACCATTTTTTGTAAAGGTTTTTAGTAGCTTGCATGTTTGAATGTTTATTTTGGGTCAGAGAAAAAGTTCTTGTTGTAATTTACTTTTATTCATCATGTTCATGAATGTTAACCAGATCCAACATGTGGTTCACAGCATTCAATGGATTAGAATTAAGCAAAGCAATTAAAATAAAATTTTAGTTCAAAAGATATGATCATATTTTTTACTGAGAACAGTGAAAGACATGTTGAGTACTTCATTTTCAGTTTAGTTAGGAGAGCTACTATGTTTCCCTACCTCATGATCAACTGATTAGCCACCTTAACTCCATCTGCAGCCTTAATATTCCTTTGCCATGTAAAGTAGCATATTCATAGATTCTGGGGATTAAGATATGGATATTCTTGGGAGGCCAGCCACATGGCTAGTTTTTCAGTGTTATACATAATGCTGTAAAATGATGATGATCTAATTAACCGCCTTCTGTACGAATCTTTAGGTACATCTTTTAAGTCAAATGGATGGCCAACTTTTTCCTATAAGTTAAATAATATTCTGCTATTTCTTCATTAAGTATAACCCTAGATTTTCTATATATCTAATAATTGCCTGACTTAGAACTAAAAAAGTGATATAGACATATATTACTTAATGTTGGTGACTGGTATTATTTTTTAGGTAGTAAATTTTCTACTCAAACGTCACAATTTTATTGCTACTTTTGCAAAATGGAGACTTAGGGTTACTATGTAGAAATATAAAAATTGTTGACCAGAGACAAGTTATAAGCAGATCTGATAGAGATATAAATAATTATATTTATTATTATGTTGAAATTATTATATGGGATTTTTGTAAAATATTAATAAGAACAACAAGTGAGGTTTTAGACCTTACGTTAACATGTTATTCAGCACTAAAGCATAAACTCTGTCTGTACTCCAAGTGTATGATGGAGTGTGAGTACCCTGCATACATTCACACTCTAATGCCTTAGCTGGCCACCTGCCCACCGTTGCTGGTAGCTCTCCACTGCTCTTAGCTTGCTGTCCCGTCCTCCTGGAGTTCCCCCCACCCCTTTCTGCTATTCCCTCCCTTAAAGCTTGCTTCTTTCTGTAGCTTTTCACCACCCTCCTGCAGATCCATATCTGGTTGTTATGCTGTTGGTTGTTACGCCTCAAGGCACATTCCTCTCATTATATAGGATAGGGAACTTGTTAGAGTGTAAAACAGTAATTGCATTAATGTATCTTAAAATTTATCATTTAATGTAAAAAAACCTTCCAATACTTCAATACTTCTCAGATCACAGTATCTCAGCTAACATGTAAGTTCTATTGTTCAGTGTGGGAGAGTTTTCATTTTAATTGTTGAATTTCCCTTCTGTTTTTTAAAACACTTTGAACTATTCCGAAGAAAAATGGCTGAGTATTTGTGGTTATTTGAAATCCTGGAATATTTTAGTTGTTTTTATTCAAATACATAGCTGCAAATCATAGCTCTATGAGTCAGATCATAGCTGCATGAGTCAGGATAAAGTTAAGGCCCATACATTGTTAGCATTATATTACAAAATTTTGATTACTTTGTAAGAATTCCAAATAGAGGGAAATACTATTATTAAAAAGACCTACATGTAGACTGGTTTCTTCCCTTGTTATGCAAACATCATTAAATATAGGCAAAGAATTATCACGAAAATTTAAGTTCAGTGCCCTCTTGAAATTCTGTTCTGTCTGCCAAAGGATGATTATTTAAAATCAGGGTAGCCGAGACCGGTTTGGCTCAGTGGATAGAGCGTCGGACTGCGGACTGAAAAGCCCCAGGTTCGATTCTGGTCAAGGGCATGTACCTTGGCTGCGGGCACATCCCCAGTAGGGGGCGTGCAAGAGGCAGCTGATCGATGCCTCTCTCCCATCGATGTTTCTGACTTTCTATCCCTCTCCCTTCTGCTCTGTAAAAAATCAATAAAATATATTAAAAATAAATAAATAAATAAATAAATAAATAAATAAATAAATAAAATCAGGGTAAGTTTTGCATGCTATTACAATTGCACTAATTGTAAGTACCTTACCAAGTTTTTATTTTAAATAAAAATCAAGATTAAATACATAAGCATTTCCTCCTGTGATGAGACAAGCAACAGAACTTGAGCATTGGAGGGAACCTGCCTAGATGGCACAGCTACTTCTCTGGAAGGGCATCCATCCTCCAGTCAGCTCATCATTTGGTATCTGCCAGATAAGGCTAATTGAATTTCTGAGATTTCTGTCACAGGCTGAGAATGGGGTGAGGATGTGGGGTACAAACCAGGACCAAACTAATTTTTGGAGATTCCTGAGATTACTAGGAATAGAGTTCATCACTGTCTGTTCACACCACTCTCCTTTGGCTTCTGCCCTATTTGATCAGTAAGGGGAAGAGGAAACCAGGGATCTCAGTGACAAGAAAAAAACATGCATTTCTTGGCTCTAGGTTCATGCTTTTTTCTCTCTGTGTCAGTGATACTGCCACTTCTGTGCTTTCCTTGTGAAGAAGAAAGACCTAGAAATTACCAAAAAAAAAAAAAATTACTTAAACTAACAATGACCTTTACAGAATGGTGGTTACTTTCTCATGAAACTGGCAATAATAACCCAGGCCTTAGCTGTGGTGGTTAGAATAGAAGCCGCTGGAAGGAGAAAGAAGTCTACCCTCTGGTGTTTTAAAAAATATATCTTTTTTGTTTAATATCTAATAGCACTTGCCTTCAACACCATGATAGATTGAGGTAGTAAGAAACTCCACTTCCCCTTTTTCTCATACATTTGTAAAGATGCCCTTTTCATGTATTCCCCTTTTAGTCAGCTCTTTAAGTTTATTTCAGTTGAATCTAGAACTCTTAGTAGAGAGGAATGTAATCGGCTGTGAGCCTCTGGGACGGGCTGGTGTGCTACATCCCCCTTAAGGGGCAGCGGGCACCTCTCTTGGACCAGGCTGGCTGCCCATTCGTCTGCCCCTCTCTGCAGGTCTCTAAATGCTTTTATGATTTTTATATTTTATGAATTTCACTAGTAATGACAACTTACTTAGTAGCAAAAGTGCTAAATGAGACAAAAGACTTTATTTGTAGAAAATGAAAATACGTTTTATGTAGAAAAAAAGTGTAAAGCAGTAAATGTGCATAAGGATTTATGTTTTGCCCTGTTTGTAAGGGGACTAAGCTGAGTAAGAATTCCCATAAGTGTGTATGTGAATGGAATGTAAAACTTTATGTTGAGTTAATTACACTCTACAAAGGCTTAGCATAACTCTTATCAAGTTTGCTTTTTCATAGGGTGTTTGTGAATATTGACATAACACAAGTAAAGCACATCTAGACACTGGCATGTAGTAAGTGATCATTCGTTATTATTTTTCTTTTTTCTTTTTTATCAGGACATGAGTTCTGCCATCAGTTCCAACTCTAAAATTGAATTTCTTGGATTCCAAAAGTGCTCAGTAAATATTGACCATTATTCTTGTTCTGTATTTTCCTATGAGCGGTTTTAGATTTTCATTCTAAGGACAGAAATTCTATATGCATAAAGGAAAGTAGAGAATTAAGATAGTACGTACCATCAGTTCAAACACACAGAAATATTTAACTTTCAAAAGAATTGTCCTACCCTAGCCTGTTTGGCTTATTGGATAGAGCATTGGCCTGCGGACTGAAGGTCCATTCTGGTAAAGGGCACATACCTGGGTTGAGGGCTCCATCCCCACCCCAGTCGGGGCACATGCAGGAGGCAACCAATCAATGTGTCTCTCTCAGATTGATGTTTTTTTTTTTTCTCTCTCTCTCTGTCTCTACCTTTCCCTTCCAGTCTCTCTAAGAATCAATGGGGAAAATGTTCTTGGGTGAGAATTAACAAAAAAAGTGGATTTCCCTAATTTTTCAGGATTAGCTAGATTAGTGCTTGGCAAACTCATTAGTCAACAGAGCCAAATATCAACAGTAGAACGATTGAAATTTCTTTTGAGAGCCAATTTTTTTAAACTTAAACTTCTTACAACACCACTTCTTCAAGATAGACTCAGCCAGGCTGTGGTATTTTGTGGAAGAGCCACACTCAAGGGGCCTAAGAGCCACCACATGTGGCTTGTGGTTTGCTGACCACTGACTAAATGATTTCAGTGCTTCTCTATAGTATTTGAGAATTAAAATGTTTTCCATGAAGTATTCCCTCAATAAATGTACAGTGACTCATTGATAATTGCTTTTTCTTCAGGTCACACTTCATGTGTTCATATAGTCAGATTTTTCTGTCATTTGTGAAAAGCCCTGCAGTTCTGCCAATAAATGAACAGGCTTGTCCTGGTGCCCCACGCACGCATTTGAAATGAGCTAGGTGCCATCTTAGAGCTTTCCATTTGAACGTCAAAGGGCCCTGTGCTGTCAGCTTGCCCACGTCCAGTGAGCAGCCTGTTTACTACTGAATAATGCATTGGCTTGTCTGACTTTTTGCCCAGGGCCGTTACAGCTCAACTAGTTTCTCCGCTGTTAAAAAATTGATCGGCTTTCTTTCCTTGATATTTGCAAAAGGAAGAGTAGGATTCGCTCATATTAATGCGAAAGTTTTTATTCACTTCGGTCCTTCCTTACTGCAGAATAATTTTGCAGGCTTAATTAGAGAGCAAATAAGGTACAATAAAGTTTAAAATTCACTATTTAGGAAATAGGACAAAGTAGGAAAAGATGAGATGATTTATACACAGAAACTGGCTGTGATGAACGAGGTCACAAAGCCTGTCTTTTTCAAAGTGCTTTGGAACTCCTATGTTAGACTCTAATCAGAGTAGGGTGCATAGGGTGAGCAAGACGGATGGACAAGTGGGAATCTTGCATTTTTTGCAATCCCCAGATGATTCTTATTCATACTAACGTTTCAGAATCATGTTGCTCTAGATCAGTGGTTGCCAACCGGTGGTCTGTAGACCACTGGTGGTCTTTGAGGTCTGAAAGCTTGGCGACCACTGCTTTAGATGGTTAGCAGCCAGTACAGAAAGGGAGAGAGGTTTTGTACATGATTCACAGAGTCCCTGAGATAGAAACAAATCATTGGCCCCAGGGAAGCATGAGAATTCCTCCTTTCTGAGACCAGAGTGAATTTCTCTTTGGCTGCTTTGGTGATAGTATAATATCCATGAATAGTAATCTTTTTTTCATGGAGAATTTATTGTAATAATCTGAACTCACAGGTATTGGTTTTGCTATCTATAACTGCCGGGGTGTTTCTCAGCATCTAGAAGGGTTCAGGAATCTGGAGAAGGGCTGAAAGTAAAATAATAAAGAGACCAGACATGAAATATAAATTTGGAAGGCATTTTGGGGAGCCAGAGGAGACCTAGCTTCAGTCAAGTTCCTTGAATCTCTGGACCCCTAGCTATTTATTAACACAAATTGCCCCAAAGCAAAGCAAATATACATATCAAAGGTAAGATTTGGTATACAGTAGGCATTATCAGGTTGGGGGAACTGCCTTAGCTGTTCCAGTTGCAGGCAATAATATATGCAGATTTTCGGGTTTGGGGAAATGTTTTCAGCTATTCCAGCAGGCAATAATATGTATCTTCAGCCCTGCTGAAGCCTCAAGGTCCACCAACTTTTTGATGAGCTTCTTGAATTTATGACCGGCTAAAATTAGCCCCCAGCAGAAAACAGGTAAATTATGCCGTATAATCCCTTCATCCACGGCATAGCAGCTATTGTCCTGCAAGTGCACATGTTTCATTAGAAGATGAATTCATCACTGAAACTGGTTTGACTCAGTGGATAGAGCATCAGCCTGCAGACTGAAAGGTCCCAGGTTAGATTCTGGTTAAGGGCATATACCTTGGTTGCGGGCACATCCCTAGTAGGGGGTATGCAGGAGGCAGCTAATCGGTGTTTCTAACTTTTTATTTCTCTCTCTTCCTCTCTGTAAAAAAATCAATAAAATATATATATATTTTTAATATATGTTTGATTGATTTTTTACAGAGCAGAAGGGAGAGGGATAGAAAGTCAGAAACATCGATGAGAGAGAGACATCCATCAGCTGCCTCTTGCACACCCCCTACTGGGGGTGTACCCTTGCCGGAGTCGAACCTGGGACCCTTCAGTCCACAGTCCGACGCTCTATCCACTGAGCCAAACCGGTCTCAGCAATAAAATATATTTTTAAAAAAGAGATGAATTCATCACTTGGAGAGTTGAAGAGTGAGCAAATTAGGGGAATCCTAAATGTGGTCAGCCTGTGTGTTGCTCTCAGTCTGGGAACTGAGCAGCCCTGTAACATCCTGTCTCTCCAGTGTGCCCGCTTCCCCATCAATTCTTTGGCCTCATGAGCACCAATTGATGGGGCTCCTTTTCCATTGATCATGGATATAGTCACATTCAGATCATTGCCATCTCCTATGAAACCAACATCAATAATTTCCTCCCTGGCTATACCATCCATCTTTGACACTACAATTTTTTTTTAGTCAGTGAACCAAATAGGCATTTATCATCCTGAATATGACTTATGGTCTCTCAAGTTCTTTTTCAGTTCTCTCTCTGTGTCCTTAAGCTGGTTTTAAATGCTCTCCCAGACTAAATTGTATTTTTGCAATCCCAGAATATGGGAAGCAGTAATATAGCTCATTGGAATCACTAATTATTTATTTGAACTGTGGATTAATCTCTACCTTCCTGTTTCAGTAGCACATTATTCTCACTGAATATGCCCATCGGACTGTAGTGTATGTGACAATCTCCCTCTGTGGAATGTGAGCCCCTGTCCTCCCGCACAGCCCCAGCTATGACTTGTCTTTTTATCTCCCACTGTTTACGGCACATTGTAAGCCCTGAAAAAGTGTATGTAATTGCATGTCATTCTCATGTTCAGCCATTACAGACTTATTTCCCATTAGAACATCTACTACTGTAATCATGTCTAAATATTTGTTGAATAGAGAAGCTGGTAATGTATTTCAGTGTCTTATTTGTAGTGTTTTGGCTACCAAGAGGTAAATGACATAGATTATTTCATTTAAGAAAATACTGAGTTTGGCAAAGGAAAAAGTAAGTTAAAAGTGTCTTTCTCTGAAAACAAACATATTCCTTATCATTATTGTCTTATTTGTTTCACTTAAAATAATATTGGATTTAGTTCACAGAGAGAAGGGTTATGGTGCCTGAATACAATGTCTGATAAGTTCTAATCTGCAGAATTAGATAACATAAGCTTATTATAAAAAATTTGCAACATATAAAAAAAAAAAGGGACCTAAAGTCCACAACCTAGGCAGAATGTAGCTGAACATATTGGTGTATTTTAATTGTTGTTATTTTAATATTTTGTTATCTTAACCTTTTGGTGTATTTTTCTGTGGTTAATTTTAATACTTGAGGTTCTACGCTTTATATCATTTTGCCTTTTTTACTTTATTCTTTATTCTACATACACTTGATCTACTTTTTCGGTCTGTGATTCCACAGAGACTCAGAGTTGTAAATAATGTGCATAAAACTACATATCTTTGCATAATCACGGTTTTGTGTGATCATGCTCCAAAATGTCGATTTTATAAAGAATGAAAGTTCTTGCAAACTTCTGCTTACAAACAAACCTTTGAGTCTATTGCACCTTAAAACAGAATACTGTATTCCATTGGGATAGTGCCGAGAGCAATGTTTTTCATAAAGTAAATGCCATGACCTGCCCTTTTTTCTTGCTCAGGTTCTTAAGCCTCCTGAGAGGAATTTTAAATAGACCGACGCTTTTTCCCCTCTTGCTTGCTTTAATGAGGCATTAGAATGCACAACTTGGAGCTAGAGGGATAGGAAATGATGGAAACAAAGACTAGTTTGTATCATTGTTTGAGTAAAAAAGCTCACAAGTCATTTTTAATGCTGTCTTCACCGGCTGCCTCAGAGGGAACCTGGGAAGTCAAGGCTGGTCACCCGCTAGAAAGGAGTGTGGCTGAATCAGGAAAGCCTGGTGGTGAGGAATGCGGAAACTAAGCCATTCAAAACACAACCCTCCCCCCTTCCCTCTACCCTACTCCAGGGCCTTTTTGTTTCTTCAAATGTAAATTATTTGAATACTTTTTAAAATAATAACTATTATAATTATTTAAGAGGTTAAGTTTAGTCATGTATGTACTACTAAAAGTCACTGAATTCTTCCATTTAAAAGGTAAGTTTTATGGTATCTGAACTATATCTTAATAGAAATTTTAAAACGAGGCAAAAAAAAAAAAAAAGAGATGAAAATTCCATTCATTCATTCATTCATTTAAATAAGCATTTACTAAGTGTCTAAAAATATAGGCAGAAGCCTGCTTTGGCAGTTGCAAAGATGAATCACACATGGATTGTTTCTTGGGGGAGTGTATAGTCTAGAGCAGTGGTTGGTGAACTCATTAGTCAACAGAACCAAATATCAACAGTACAAAGATTGAAATTTCTTTTGAGAGCCGAAAACCGACTTCTGCGCATGGGCCACAAAGTTTCAATCGCACTGTACGTGCACACCTGCACGTGGTATTTTGTGGAAGAGCCACACTCCAGGGGCCAACGAGCTGCATGTGGTTCACAACCACAGTTTGCCGACCACTGCTCTAGAGGAATACAGTGTGTATTAAAATATGTCTAATATTAGAAGGAAAGTGGTGTGACTTGTAAGAAATGCATAGATAAAACGCTGAAGAAAACCAGAAGGAAAGGGTAATAAATTCCAGAAGCAAACATTGAAGAGGACTTACGAAGAAAAATATTTTGAGTGCTGATCAATTTTCCACGAATTCTTGCAGAGATGATCAGATAGATTGTTAGATTTGGTGCTGGCGAGATGAGGGAGTACCCCACTAATGGCTCACACTTGCTCAGTGAATGTTGGGCAAAATTTCCCCTGAGGCTGGATAGATTGGGACAGTGGAAAGAAGAAGAGGCTATGAAATTATCCTTTGCGTAGAGTGTGCATCTTAGAGAATTTTAAGTAAGATCAATGTGTGTATTTTTGCCCAGAGCCTTTCAGCTGCTAGCTGTGCGTGCACAGTGGAAGAATCCCTGGGTATAAATGAACATTTATGGCATGAATATAGCAAAGGGGTAAGAGGCCCCGGAATTTGAGAATGGTGAAAGAAAGTAATTGTCATGGTTTGGGGAAACATTGTCAGCATCACTTGGAATCTTGTCAGAAATGCAAATTCTTGGTCAGCAAGACTCAGGGTGCAGCTCAGCAATCTGTGTTGTAACACACCTTCCAGGCGATTCTGTAATAAACCACGACCGAAGAAGCCCTGGTTTGGGAAATCTGAACTACTTAAGTTACGGAAAGGGGAAGACATAGGTGATGATGGAAAACTAAAAACAAGTGGAGTGTATGTGTAGCTTACTGTCTCCATGAGAGTGAAGAATTGTGTGAGTGAAGGAACTCAAGTGAGTCGTGAGGGTAGGTAGCGGTGGTCAGAGACTAGGAAACTTGAAGGATTTTGGAAGTAGAGCAGTTAAGAGATTCATGTGTTGTCTGGATGGACTATGTTGATGCAACTTTTGCCAAGAATCATGATACAGGGCTAGGAGGGGAGAAGAAAATTATAAGGAACTGAAATTGTCACTGAATGAGGAGTAACCAGAAAGTAGACCAACAGCTCAAGAAGGAGGGTTGGAGGATGCTCTGGTGTAGCTCGTCTCCTTCCTTTGCTAAGGTATATAGGATGTGAGAGAAAAACAGCCTGGATTCCAGGTCTGAGCTGTGAGAAGGTGGTGCCCTCATGTGTGGTCTTGGTGCACAGAGCGCACAATGAGAGTGTGGGAAGGGTGGGGCCAGAGGAAGATGGAGTCAAATTAGTGCCGCTGCAGATTTGTGTGGAAATAAATGACCTTCGAGTCCCGGACTCCTGCTTGTCACAGCAATAAGCAGGATGGGAGACAGGACAAAGCTTGGTGAAAGCCCTCTTAGCTGACACGATTAGGATTGGCACTTTAGTTAACTCAAAAAGACAGTTATGAGGAAATACTGCATTATATACTTCGACATCTTAATTTTAGTTGTATTATAATTCATCATATCCACTACTTGAACTTACAGGTTTGTTTGTTTTTACATAAACCTTCAATATTGTAATCTATGAATTCCAGGTTTAGTTTCTTTCAAATAGAACAAGAACTGAAAGATACTTGAGAAGAAACCCAAGGGCAGACAGAATCTTCAGACATTTTTATTTTATCCCCATTTTTATTATGTTATTCATATACTTTTTAAAAAATTTTACTTTTATTATTTTTAAAGCATGCAGTTTTAATTTTAGTACAATTTTTAGCATCTTATGTCTTATTGATCTATGTATTATCCAATTAAAATACATAATTACAATGATAAGCATAAGCAGGTTTGCGAAAAATACACCTGATTTAATATACATGCAATTCAGCAAATGAGAAATGTGAGCCTGCATTAAGTCTCAAATGTCCAATATCCTGGGGGAGTATAGTTTATGAGAAAAAAATTAGTAAGTGAACCTGACAAATTGAAGAGTTGGAGGCTTATTGGAGAGCTTCTGTCATTGTCCTTAGGCAGTGGTCAGCAAACTCATTAGTCAATAGAGCCAAATATCAACAGTGTGATTGAAATTTCTTTTGAGAGCCAACAATTTTAAACTTCTTCTAATGTCACTTCTTCAAAATAGACTCACCCAGGCTATAGTATTTTGTTGAAGAGCCACACTCAAGGAACCAAAGAGCCACATGTGGCTCGCAAGCCGCAGTTTGCTGGCCACAGTTCTTAAAAATTTACACTGGCAGGGTGTAAGCTATGTGAGGCATGGTTTCTCCTGAGTTTTCCAGAGGTGTGAAGCCAGAATGAGAGGGCTGGTCTCTGAGATGGAACAAAATCACATTGGAACACTTAGGAAAATTATATTATATATTAAATGTGATAAATAATGAACTCTCTGAAGATTATTATGATTTTTGGATCACTACTTGATATAAGAATGGTATGATACAGTTGGCTGATATGTTAGCTCAAAACACATATGATATACATGAAATCCTAATTTCTGCTTTGTAATTTTTATTTTTGCCTTACAATTTACATCTAATACACAGAGGTTTTCTCAATGTACAAAATGCATAAAATAGATATGAAAATTTTAATCATTTTAAAACTATTTTAAGACCTTTGTGTGAAATATTTTTCTCTTAAAATTATTGATGTAATTTCCATAGTTTTCTATGTTGTTGACTGTATAGGGAAATGTAACTTTTTTAGTAAAAAGAACATCTTTTATTAGAATGACTTTTTAAATCTGTAGTCAGTGTACTTTGGCAATTGGCACAAATAATGTATTTATAAATTAGAAGCTAAAAGAGCCGAACAACATAACTTAGAAAATGGGAATCTTTCAAGGCTTATGATAAGCTATGCCCTGGAACTTCCTGTCTTCTCATTTAACTTGGTCTTTATCCCAAGTATGGACATGACCCAAAAGATAATCAATACAATATTCATAGAGGAGTTTCTATTTGAAAGCTATCTGCAACACTGCTAGAACATATCAGTTTTATGCCCATGAATTAAAATGATGACAAAATTTCAGTTGTTAATTCATCTTCAAGTGGCTATTGGTGTCAGGATGAGTATATTACTTATCTCTTTCATTCATAAAGTTAAAGTATTCATACTTTTGTGTCAGAAAAAGTTTGTCTTTATCATGAACTGGTAAGTTTTGTTTTGTCGGACAGATGAAATGATCATTTACTATTTTGCCTTGGCTTCCAGTAATTTCAGAGCTAGCTTGTAGTGCTTATGTAGCTGAAGTTTTCATATAACTATCTTCATTTAAATACTGACTTTTTCATATCATTGTTTAATTTTTGTTTTATTGTTTTTATTATGTGTTTTTTATTATAAATATCCTTAGTTCCTTTTTGAAAGTTGGTGATAGATAAATTCAATTAATTCAACAAACAGTTATTGAGAACCTAATTCTTGCTGTTAAACTCTGTTACACTGGCAATAGTGGAAAAGGCAGGCTGTCTCTTCAGCAAGATGGGGGAAAATCTGTTTTCAGAAATTCATAGGAAATGCATTGGATCATAAAATGTGTATTTTGCCAGGCATTTAAAGGGCCCATGTATGTTCTCTTATTGCTAGTTAAAAGTCACCATTACGGTAGATTGCCATTACTAATGCCTCTGTGTTTTCTAGAGCCATTTTGTTCTACTCAGATTTGAAATTCAGGACTGGAAGCTGGGTCTCACATAATCTCTGAGAGCAGTGCACATCAAGCCCGGCCTTTTCTGTTCTTAGATGTCTACAGAGACGAATGAAACCAGCCTTTGTGGGCGCACACTGCCCTCGCTAGGCCTTTCAACTTCACTCTGGGGAAGAGATGGCATGTGTGAGATGACCAAAGATTGTCCAGGGAAATCTTTGAAGAAGATGATAGTTTTGTCTGATGGGTATTATAAAATGAGGTTAAAAAGAGAAGGCATCCCTACTTTAAGTCTAAAAAGGAAAGAAAGCCTGCTTTTGTTGTTGTTGTTGTTCACATTGACCTTTTATGAAGACGATTCTCTTATGCTTTGTGCACTTTTTGAATGTGTACCCATTCCTTTGAAATTACAAGCTACTGCATACATAAAGGCATAGAAGATTATAAATATGGTGCTAGCCAATTTTATAAATGGTTGACCCATAGCATCATTTATGAAAACATGGGGATTCATACTTTTTGAATATGTATCTTTTCACTAATCCATCACCTAACTTTTAAAAACTAGATTCTGCAATTATTCTGACCTTGATATCTCATCTCATTCTCTGTCCATCTGAAAGAGAATATAAGTATTTTGCCTGAATTTTTCTGGAACTGATTATCCTTTCAGTCAGGGGTGGGGAACGTCTGGCCCAGGGGCCTTACAAGGCCTGCAAAATCATTTGGTCTGGCCCTGCCAAGGCATTAGGGATGAGGTAATTAAATGTTTTATCAAATATAGCAGACTAAGTTTAAAGTTGATAATTTTGCATGGCTTGTAAATGATGTTATAAATATCCAAATGGCCTATGCCTGCTTTAAGTGAATGTCCTTGCCATCATTCTTCACCTTCTCATTCTGGCTATTGGCCTTTTGTTCATTAGAACCCTTTACGTGATAAGCAGAATACATCTCCCATCCCAGAATGTGCACGTGGTAATCCCCACAGCCTGTGAGTATGTTACATTACATGGCAAAAGAAATGAATGCTGCAGATTGCATTAAATCTGCTAATCAGCCGAAACCAGTTTGGCTCAGTGGATAGAGTGTCGGCCTGTGGACTGAAGGGTCCCAGGTTTGATTCCGGTCAAGGGCATGTACATTGGTTGCAGGCACATCTCCAGTAGGGGGTGTGCAGGAGGCAGCTGATCGGTGTTTCTCATCGATATTTCTGACTTCCTTTCCCTTTCTGTCTGTAAAAAATAAAATAAAATATATTTAAAAAAATAAATCTGCTAATCAGTTTACCTTGAAAAGGAGATCCTGCTGGTAATCTGGGTTAGCCCAATGTGATCTTCAAGTGTGAAGAATCAGCAGAGTGAAGTGTCATGAGGAGAACTTGACCTACTTTTGCTAGAAGATTAAGGAAGGGGTCCCCCCAAGCCAGGCTATGCAGGAGACTTTCAATACCCCAAAAAGGCAAGGAAACCTGTATCCTGGAGTCTGCAGAAAGGAAGACTCTGCTGACACCTTTGATGTCACTTTTGACATTAAAAAAAAAAAAGTATCAGATTTCTGACCTCTAGAACTGGTAGATAATATTTTGTGTTGATTTAAGGCTTAAATTTTAAGCCACTAAACTTGTGGTAATTTGTTATGGCTGAAATTAAAAACTAACACATTTACTGATGTTCAAGAGAAAAAGATGAAGATGAATCTCAAGGAAAAGATTTAGTGTGGGTGGACGTTGCAATTCTTGCTGTTAGGGAGATAGAGGGCCATTCATTGTACTTCTCATTAATACAGAAAATCTACAGGTGCCTGCTGACAGTGTACTGAACTGAAATAAAATGTTTCAAAATTAGGTATCTTTGCTTCATTCTGCTTCCAGTCAGCCTGTGTGGCTATCATTAGAGTGATCTTTTGGTAGATTTAATGGCGTTCTCTTTAAAGTCCATTCAAGGGACTATAGATAAAAGCCCAAAAATGAAGCATGGCAGTCAACGCCTCCAAAACAGAAGCTCCTGCTACTGCCCCATGTCACACTCCTCCCTTTTCTTTGCACTATGTTTAGCCAAGGTAGCGTTCTCACCTTCGGTGATCCTAGCATATGGCATTTTGCACTTTTCTCCTTTGTACAAGTCATTTCCTTCACCACCAGTGAGTGTCCTGCCAGCTCATCACACCTGCGGCAAAGCCCTTTGAATTCTTCCAAGACTCAACTCAAGCCTTACTTCCCTGGAAAATACCAAATAAATTAGTTTGCTCTGTCCTTTATGCCATATCATGAGTTTAATACCTTGTGATAGTAAATTTATTTCCATTTCATTTCCGTATACCAAATTGCAAACTTCTTAAGGGCAATAACAGGTCTCATAACATCTCTGTGGGATTTAGTATCTCACACAACTTATACAGCAGGTACTCAGTAAATAAACTTAAAATTGAGTGGATGATTTTACATCACCTAACCTGGCTATCTAAGAAACATTTTACATTTTAAATAAAATTCTGACACTCGCCAACTTATTTTGTTCGATACTACTCCTCTTTCTATCCCTTAACACTTGCATATTTGTGATTTTATTGTAGAAAATGAAAACATTGAAATAATCTGTTCTGTGTATGGCTCTATTTGGAAATATTACTGTGTGTAGTGTATTTAGTTTTATCTTTAACACATGGAGAATACTCTGTAATTTAATGGAATAGGATGGCAAAAACCAAATTTTTATATGCAGCGAGTCTCTATTCTTTTAAGTACACAATTGCACAGTGTATGATGATTCCTCATTCATTCGGTGAACTTGGAGCTTATTCGTGAGAGTTTCATTGAAACTACCAGCTGCCCCTGTCCCTCGTTGTGGGTTAAAGTAGCTCAGTTGGTAGAGCATGGGACTCTTAATACCAGGGTTGTGGGTTCGAGCCCCACATTGGGCATCATTAATGTTGGTGTTGCAAGGGTTCAAGAAGTCCCACTTTGGGATGCCATTAATGCTGGGGTTCTTGTTCCAGCATTAAGAACGGTTCAGCATTCTGGAGAAAGGCTGAGTGTAACTGAAGTAAGAATCCAGAGATGAAAGATAATTTTGAAGGGCATTGGGGGTCAGAAGAGCCTGGCTGAAGAAATCAGGTTCACCCCGTCTCAGGACCCCTTGCTTTTTATTAACACAAATTGTCCTAAGGCAAGGTGGAGATACACTTCAAAGGCTAGGGTTTCATACAGAAGCATTGTCAGATGGAGGAATAGCCTACAGCTGTTCAGGTGTTTAACCAGTAGAAGGCAATAACATGTTAGATTAAGATTCCCTGAGCTGTCTGGCAGCAAACAATAATCCTTTTCAGGTTTGAGGAAATGCTGTTAGCAATAACATATGTGACTCAGCCCTTGCTGAGTCCCCAAGTTCCATCAACCTTTTGATGAAACTTCCAATTATGACATGCTGGAACTGGCTTCTGGCATCAAGTCCACTTTGGAAGCTTTTAGCCCTCTATCTCTTGCTTGAGTGTTATTATGCATAGTTTAAATTTATCTGAACACCATCTATCATAGTCCTCTACACAGTCTGCATGTTCACTTCATGCTGTTACCGTGGCTAGTCATGGTTTGTTTGAGGTCAGTTGAGTATTTTTCTCTATGAATAACTCTGGGTCCCTGAATAACCATCAGCAACAACTGTTTTGTTCTTGCCTTGCAGGTACTACAGTGCAACCATCCTGCAGATGTCTGGCGTTGAAGATGACAGACTCGCAATATGGCTGGCTTCCGTTACAGCCTTCACAAATTTCATTTTCACACTCGTGGGAGTTTGGCTTGTTGAGAAAGTGGGTCGGAGAAAGCTTACCTTTGGAAGTTTAGCAGGTGGGTGCCTGGATGAGGATTCAGTTATTATAAATATTTCCTCTAATGACAACAAGTTGACCTTCCAAAGTACAATACCGGTAGCATTTTGAATACTGTTTCTAGCCAAACAATAGAGCTCTTCTGGACAAAAAGTGTTGTGTGTTTTTTAAGAGAACTTAGAGAATTTTATGACATATAACTAGAAACTAGAATGTGAATAATAACCAGAACTATAAGAACAATTTAAATCTACTGAGGGGACCATTTTGCTGTTGAGTTCTGCTCAAAAGTACAGAAGTGACAAAAATAGTCACTTTTTGTTCTTCCTTGGTTAAAAAACTTGGTATTATGAGCTCACTTTTTAACAAAGCATTTTTCCTTCTAAATTTTTGAATAATATGAAAGCACATTTTGTGCATGTCACTCTAAGCTCTTTCAACCGTAAATTCTGGTTTGTTAAGTTTGTTTTTGGTGATAGCTAAGTAGAACAAAACCTTTCTCCCTTTCAAATATCCTCTATCTTTAAATTCTGCCCATTTTGTTATTTCTCTGTAATGCGAAGGCTGTTTCAGCTGACAGATGGGGCCCATCTTTGCCATGGTCTTCACATGGTTGCATATATAATATTTTCCATGTATACAGGTATAGTCCTACTTGTCTATTAGCTGTCATCAACTGGTTCCTTTATACATTTACCTATAGTAAGAATACATTTTCTCATTCAAATGTAAAGGTTCCAGGCCAACATTAATTAAATTTTATTATAAGCTAATACATATATACCTCAAGCATTAATCTAATGGAACTGCTTAAGGCCTTGTTCCAGATTTGATGAGAAAATACATTCCTAGTTTAGCACTCGGAACACATACTCTTTCTTACCATCGACCCAGAAAGAGGCGTAGAGTGCATCCACCCTCTGTGCTTGACTATAAGTAAGAGTCCAATAACATAGGTTGAACTGTAGTATCAGCTGAGGGGAAGGAACAGGAAATACTGATTGAGAGACAAAGGAATCACAACAGCCACGGTATACAGAGAACAGAGGGGAAGTGAGGAAAGGTGAGGGGCAAGTGAAGGTTTAAAAAACCATCTATCTATATAAAAGCTTAAGCGACCGTTAGACTGAACAACTGGAATAACCAGTCACTATGATGCGCACTGACCACCAGGGTGCAGATGTTCAACACAGGAGCTTTCCCCTGGTGGTCAGTGCACTGCTACAGTCTACCTCCCACAGCCCCTCCCCACAGCCAGCTGGCTGGGGTCCCTCCCTTGACCAGCCAGCCACCGGTTAGGCCTCAATACTGCCAGCCAGGCTAAGGAACCCCACTTGTACATGAATTTGTGCACCAGGCCTCTAGTACATGTATAAACTTGTTGAATAAGCCAGAAGTGTTTGCCTAGAAAAAAGGTCTAAAAGGGAGAGGAAAGTTAATAGATAATCTTATTCTAGAAGATGGTCTAGGGCAGTGGTCGGCAAACTGTAGCTTGCGAGCCACATGCAGCTCTTTGGTCCCTTGAGTGTGGCTCTTCCACAAAATACCATGTGTGGGCGTGCATGTACAGTGTGATTGAAACTCCGTGGCCCATGCGCAGAAGTCAGTTTTCGGCTCGCAAAAGAAATTTCAATCGTTGTACTGTTGATATTTGGCGCTGTTGACTAATGCGTTTGCCGACCACTGGTCTAAGGGACATAGATTTGTACTTAATATAAGAAAAATATTTTTGGAGAACTAAGATGGCGGCATAGGTAAACACCTATTTATCTGCCTTGTGCAACAATTCAAAAACTACAACATAACAACAAAACAAACATCACCCAGAATCACCAGAAAGCTGGCTGAGTGAAAACTCCACAAATAAAAGTAAAGGTGGGACACTGAGACTCAGAAGAGCAGCGGGAGCTCAGCCTTGAAGACGGAAACAGGTTAGGAGCCATCCTGGTCTCGCGTGCAGGTTGGGGCTGGAGCAGCAACTCTGGCTGGATTTCTCCAACGGGGAGGGCAGAGATGTCCCACTGCATGGATTCCCCAGTGCCAGGCGAGGTCCGAGATCCGAGGTACGGGGAGACGTCCCATTGCACAGATTCCCCAGTGCCAGGCAAGGTCCGAGGTCAGGGGGACGCACCCTGGAAGCTGGGCGCGGCAGAGGTCTCCCAGTCTGCGGAGAAGCCGGGTAGCTGGGAAAAGAAGTTTGCGTGCAAGTAAACTGTGCGACAGCACAAACTCATGACTTGCTCCCTGGAAACCTGTCTCCTGGTCTCGGAAACCACCTGTTTTACAACTCTGGGCAAGACTTTGGGTGTGCAGACTCATTTGGGGAGAGGCAGAGTTGTCTGGCAAGGGGAAGAGACTAGCGGCTTTCTCTTGGAGGTGTCTGCAGCCATCCCCATGCAACAGAGACCCAACATAGCTGAGGCTGAAGCTGCCAGCTCAGCTCAGACTCTGCCCATCCAACCTGAACACAGTCTCCCTTCACAGCCAATTGGCCTGGAGGTCAAACCCTCCTAGGGCTAACAACAACAAGCTGGGTTTAAATTAAAAAATACTGTACAACCCATAAAGGATTGCAGTAAGAGTACCCACCTCAGGTAACTGGGGAGGCTGAGCCACTGACCCTTAGAGGACATCTACCACATAAAGCAGCCACCATGCAGAGATATGGAAAGAAATCAGGTGTGAAAGAAATGGAGGAAAAAAGACAACTAGACATAGAGTTCAAAACCACAGTTATAAGGCTTTTCAAGAGGCTCCTACAAAAGGCCGATCAACTTAATGAGAATTACCAGGAAATAAACAAGACCAACCAGGAAATGAATGAGACTTACAAGGAAATGAATGAGACCCTCAGGAAATGAACAAGACCTCTGAGGATATGAATGAGACCCTCACGGATATGAAAAAGGACCAACTAGAAATCAAGCATACACAGACTGAAATAAAAAATATTACACAAAGTCCTAAAAGCAGTCCAGAGGGCCACAAGAACCAAGTCAAAGATTTGAAATACAAAGAAGCAAAATCCACTTGGCTGGAAAAGCAAGAAACAAAAAGAATTCAGATAATTGAAGATAGTGTAAGGGGCCTCTGGGACAACCTCAAGCATGCCAACATCCGAATTATTGGGGTGCTAGAAAAAGAGAGAGAGCAAGTTAATGAAAACCTAGTTGAAGAAATAAAGACTGAAAACTTCCCCCACCTGGTGAAAGAAACTGACTTAAAAGCCCAAGAAGTACACAGAACCCCAAAATATAGGAATCTAAAGAGGACCACACCAAGACATATCATAATTAAAATGCCAAGAGCAAAAGATAAAGAGAGAATATTAAAAGCAGCAAGAGAAAAACAGTTGGTTACCTACAGGGGAGCACCCATACGATTGTCAGCGGATTTCTCAACAGAAACGATGCAGGCCAGATGGGAGTGGCAAGAAATATTCAAAATAATGAATAGCAAGAATCTACAACCAATATTACTCTATCCAGCAAAGCTATCATTCAGAATTGAAGATCAGATAAAGTGCTTCACAGATAAGAAAAAGCTAAAGGAGTTCATCATCACCAAACCAATATTATATGAAATGCTGAAAGATATTCTTTAAGAAGAGGAAGAAGAAAAAGGTAAAAATATAAATTATGAACAACAAATACACATCTATCAACAAATGAACATAAAAATCAAGTGAATTGATAGGCTGATGAACAGGATAAACTGGTGAATACAACAGAAACATGGACATAGAGAGGGAATGGACTGACAATTCTTGGGGAGAAAAGGGTTGTGGGAAGTACAGCAAGAGACTGGACAAAAATCTTGCGACTATGGGAGAGGACAGTGGAGGGGGGTGAGGGCGGAGAGTGGGATGGGTACCAGGTGGAGGGGAACTATAGGGTGAAATAAAAAGGGAACAATGTAATTAATAAATTGAACAAAAAAAGATTAAAAAAATAATAAATAAAAGAAAAATATTTCTAATATTCAGAGTTATCCAACAATGAATTTGGCTGCTTCCTTAGGATGGTAAACTTAAAAAGAAAGAAAGAAAGAAAAAGAAAAAGGATAGTACCATCAGGTAATGATGTGCTAAAAATACATTTCTATGGTTGTTTGGAAATTGGATTTGCTGACACCTGAGGCTCAGGTCAACTCTAAGAAGAGATAACAACCACTTTAAAAGTTTTAAAATAGATACCCTTCCTTTCAACTGGGCCTCCATATATTGCTCCCTTAAGGTCTGTTTTTCTTTTTTAAATAGAGTTTCTGGTTTTCTTAAACCTGGGAATTGGCTTTTGATATCTGAGAAAACTGCTGATTTCAAGATCCGTAAAAAACACTCTTTTGTAGCAGCCTCTATTCCTTCACTTATATTCCAGTGAGACACTTCCTCATCAGTTCTGCAGGGTGTTGAGGTGCTGTGGAGCCAGACTGTTTTGGTTTAAATGGGGTGACTAAGCAAGTTTCCATCTCCTCATTTGCTTCACAGGATTGTAATGAGGATGGGACACACCTGTACATGCACAGCATGTAAAGCACTGCCTGACAGAGAGGAAAGTGCCCAGAGCAGTTTGGCTATCACAGCATTTTATTACTGCCCACCAGTGAGTCTTTATGGTTTTAACTATACTGTGAAGTCAGTTGGCAACATCAGAATGCAGGGGCTTTCCTGACCTCCTCCAGCTGGTGGCGAGTTTCACTGCTCAGTATAGGTCCTCTGCCCCAAGGAAGTCCACACTGTTCAGAGGAAGCATTAAGACAGTTATTTGGCGGTAGCCTGTTTGGCTCAGTGGATGGAGAGCATTGGCCCACGAAATGAAGGGTCCCAGATTTTATGCCCACCAAGGGCACGTACCTCGGTTGTAGGCTGGACTGGGTGCCTGCAGGAAGCAACCAGTTGATGTCTCTCTCTTTCATCCACGTTTCTCTCTGTCTCTCCCCCGCCCTTCCACTGTCTCTAAAAATTATTGGAAAATATTCTCAAGAGAGGATTAACCCCCTTCCCCAAAAAAGAGTTATTTGGTGGGGAGACCAAGAAATTTCTCATGAGCAACCTGTAAGCACCTTCCCTGCCATTTTCTCTTTCCAACCAACACCACCATTATCCCAGCTCCATCGATGAGCACGCCAAACAGTGGTGCCTCCTGCTTGAGACAGCTCTTCCATGATGTGGGCACCTGATTTCCTCATGATGTGGCCAATTAAAGTGATGATATAGCTGCAGAGAGGGCAATGTGGGGTGGGGGGGGGAGGAGATATAAGATAAACAAAAAGAACTTAAATTTAAAAATTTAAAAATAAAATAATGACGTAGAAATTGCAGTGGTTTAGGAGGAGAGGGCCTGGGTTTTGTCCACAGATCTCCTCTTTTGCTGCACAAACAGATGAAATGGTGCTGTTTTTGCAGTTCTGATTTTTAACTGTGATTAAATAGGCCCCACTAGAACATAATGACCAATGGAAGTTTATATTCTTCAGAAGAAAAGTCACTGCTAAACAGCCGCTAATGTACAGTCATCTCGGCGTCTGCCAGGGATTGGTCCAGGACCTCCTCAGAAGCTGAAATCCGTAGATGCTAAGTCCTTATGTGAAATGGTGTAGTATTTGGGTCTGACCTGTTCATATGCTGCCGTATACCTTAAATCATCTCTCTATTATTTATAATACCTGATACAGTGTAAACACTACACAAGCTGTTGTTATACCATATTGTTTAGGGAATAATGACAAGAAAGTCTGTACACATGTTCATTTGTGCCTAACACATGTAACTTTTTTTCTTCAAATATTTCCAATCCTTGTTTGGTTGAATCC
Source organism: Antrozous pallidus (assembly GCA_027563665.1). Classification (NCBI taxonomy): domain Eukaryota; kingdom Metazoa; phylum Chordata; class Mammalia; order Chiroptera; family Vespertilionidae; genus Antrozous; species Antrozous pallidus. The sequence continues at coordinate 77,595,019 of CM050513.1, forward strand.
ATGGATTTGGAATGCACGCATACAGAGGGTCGACTGTGTTAGTATTACTGCACTGAGACCCAACAAAATAGATGTTTATTTCACTTTCTGATGGCAGTTCATTCTGGATTTGTCATTTTTATTTCAATGCATTTGTTTTATTCATTTGTCTGTAGGTATTCTTTTTATATTCTAAGTAGAAGCCTGGTACATGAAATCCATGCACAGGGGTGGGGGGGGAATGGGTCCCTCAGCCCGACCTGCACCTTCTCCAGCCTGGGAGCCCTCTCCAATCCAGGAGCTGTGATGGTTCAGGCCCTCTCCCTGGGGTTCTTTGCTCTCTGTGGAGCCTGGCCACTCCTCGCCCGCTGACCAGAGGCTCTCCGTGGCCCAGAGGCCCTCTGCGGTCGGGGCAGGATGCTTGCCTTGTTGCTGTGGCGTCAAAGCAAGTGTCTCACCCCAGCCACTCTGCACCCACTGCCCAGAAGCCCTCTGTGGCCATGGCGATGAGGCAAACATTCCACCAGGCCGCTCAAGCTGCCCGCTCTCAACAGCCACCCCCCCCCCATGACTGGGGGTCTCTAGTCGGGCTATAGGCATCACCATCTTTGTGATAGGGTGATGGTTAATTTGTATATTACCCTTTTATTCGATAGGGTAGAACTAAGTACTAGAACACTGTTCTATTTTAAATTTCTTAAATTAGTTTAGAATTTTTAAACCTTTGATTCACTTTTGCTCCTTTTGTGTTTTTATTATAACTTTTTATTATATTGGGTTATAAATACTAGGACAGCTTATATCAAAATGATTTTTGAATAGTTATTCATTCTGTAAAAATAACTGCAAATAAACTGTTTAGGAAAGAAGCTGTTTATACAAAGAAATATAAAACATACAGTCCAAGTCCATGAATAATATTAAATGCAGGACATTCTGTGGTGTTCTGACTTTCACTATTTTCAAGGCTTGCTCTGAGAACTGGCTTTTTTTGTAAATATTACAAACTTAATGACAACCTCTTGATTCTTTTAATAGAAGGTTTATATCTATGTAACTTGGTTGCTTATAAACAGGAAAGCTAGAAGCACTGTGCTATTTCCCCGCAGATATTTTGGTAGTGGAATGTTTCTGGAAATATCACTTAGGCGATATCCACCAGAATTATCACTGGTACTGCTTTTGGCAGGGGGATTCTTGTGCTCTAGCCCTGACCTACTAAATTAGAATCTCGAAGGTGGGTCTGAAGCATGTGCACATGAACAGGCTCACCAGGTGATAATTATGCATACAAACTGTGCTGTATCAGAGTGATGGGAAGGCACATAATTTTTTAAGTATTACTAATCTAAGCCCTGTACCACCTAGTTACTGTTACTTGTTACCTCAGGTATTTTTGAGAATGCTGTTTATCCAACGCACTTCACTTCCTGTGGGAGATGGTTAGGTAGATAATAATAACTTAGAGGGATCAGGAGGGTTAATAGATTTGATCATTACTTCCTGTGCAATGAGCTATACTCTGACAATCAGTATTCTTCTTTAACCCTTAATAGTTGATATCAGGAAACCTATTTCATTACGTAGATTACTAAAAGCCTGGTCATTCCTTTCCTGTATCAGAACGTCATAAAACTATTTTTTCATACTCCCTAGCTGACTTTCTGCCCTTAGGTGAGCTAATAGTGGATCAGTCTTATTCTAAATCTAATTCGCTACATCTAAGTCAATCATCATACCTAGAGAGTAGTTTTTTTTTTTTTTATCAAACAGCAATTTTTGTTAATAATTTGTTTGAGGTGACTGTGTTAAAAAACATCTAATAGTTATCAAGAAAAATGAAACTAGAACATGTCCCTTTTTGTTTATTCTCATGAAGGTTGGAACAGTGGGCAAACATTAGAAAACTTTCATATTTACCATCAAATGTCTCTCAAAAATGAGCCTTTTAAGTGATATACATAATCACCATTCCAAGACCTTAAAATAAAAAACAAATATTCCATTTCCAAATATCAGTAGCAAACAGAAATGAATACATTTGTTATAATATCATTTCTGGCATTATTTTCTTTTTTTTAATCTTTATTGTTCAGTTTAATCTTTATTGTTCATTTCTGGCATTGTTCCCTTTTTTTTTCACCCTATAGTTCCCCTCTACCTGGTACCCATCCCACTCTTCGCCCTCACCCTGCTCCACTGTCCTGTCCCATAGTTGCATGATTTTTGTTCAGTCTCTTGCTGCACTTCCCACACCCCCTTTCTCCCCAAGAGTTATCAGTCCATTCCCTCTCTATGTCCGTGATTCTGTTACATTCACCAGTTTATCCTGTTCATCAGCTTATTAATTCACTTGATTTTTAGATTCATTTGTTGATAGATGTGTATTTGTTGTTCCTAATTTACGCTTTTATCTTTTTCTTCTTCCTCTTCTTAAAGAATATCTTTCAGCATTTCATATAATATTTGTTTGGTGGTGATGAACTCCTTTAGCTTTTTCTTATCTGTGAAGCACTTTATCTGATCTTCAATTCTGCATGATAGCTTTGCTGGATAGAGTAATCTTGGTTGTAGATTCTTGCTGTTCATCACTTTGAATATTTCTTGCCACTCCTGTCTGGCCTGCATCGTTTCTGTTGAGAAATCTGCTGACAATCGTATGGGTGCTCCTTATAGGTAACCATCTGTTTTTCTCTTGCTGCTTTTAATATTCTCTCTGTCATTTGCTCTTGGCATTTTAATTATGATATGTCTTGGTGTGGTCCTCTTAGGGTTCCTATATTTTGGGGTTCGGTGTGCTTCTTGGACTCCTAAGTCAATTTCTTTCACCAGGTGTGGGAAGTTTTCAGTCACTATTTCTTTAAATAGGTTTTCATTGTCTTGCTCTCTCTCTCTTTTTCTGGCACCCCTATAATTCGGATGTTGGTATGCTTGAGGTTGTCCCAGAGGCCCCTTACACTATCTTCAATTTTTTGGATTCTTTTGGTTTCTTGCTTTTTCAGCTGAGTGGATTTTACGTCTTTGTATTTCAAATCTTTAACTTGGTTCTTGGGGTGCTCCAGAGCACTTTTATGTCTTTGTATAATATTTTTTTATTTTAGTCAGTGTATGCTTAATTTCTGGTTGGTCCTTTTTCATATCCTTGAGAGTCTCCTTTATATCCTTGAGGGTCTCCTTTATTTCCTTGTAGGACTCATTCATTTCCTTTGCAGTCTTGCTTATTTCCTTATAGGCCTCGACCTTTTGTTGGAGCCTCTTTCGAAGCCCTATAACCGTGGTTTTGAATTCCATGTCCAGTCGTTATTTTTTCTTTATTTCTTTCACATCTGATTTCTTTCCATGTCTCTGCATGGTGGCTGCTTCCCTGAGTTGGTCAATTAGCTTTGTGTGGTAGACTTCCTACTAGGGATAGTGGCTCAACCTCCCCAGTTACCTGAGGTGGATATGGGTTGCACAGTCTTGCTGAAGTTAAGCTCAGGTTAATCGTTGTTAGCACTTGGAGGGGTTGACCTCCAGGCCAATTGTCTGTGAAGTTCAGCTGTGCTCAGGTTGGATGGGCGGAGTCTCTGGGCCAAGCAGACTGCGTTAGCTCCGCCCTATGCGGCCCCAGGGACTCTGTGCCAGGGGCAATGGCTGCCAGCACCTCTGAGAGAGAGCCGCTGCCGAGCTCCACAGGCTGCCGGGGAATTCAGACTCTCCCCAAATGACTCTGCACGCCCAGTGTCTCACCCAGGGTCGTAAAACAAAGCAGTCTGACGGTTTTCCGAATGAGAGACAAGTCGCAGAGCGCTCTCTGCGCAGTTACGCAGCTGAGCTGTTCGCACAGGCTGCCTTCTCCACAAGCCGGGAGACCCCTGCAGCACCCGAGCTTCGGCGTGCCCTCCCACTGTCCAGTTTTCACCCCGTATGATAGTGGGTTCCCTGGACTTCGCCCAAAGCTGGAGAATCAGTCCAGTGGGACTTCTTTGTCTCCCTGTTCGAGAAAACTGGCAGGTTTTCAGCCACCCGCCCTCTCCGCTGGCGCGCGCTCCAAACCTCTCTCCGAGCTAATCTTTCAACGCTGTCCGCTGCCGCTCCTCCGAGTCACAGTGTCTTATCTTCACTTTTATTTGTGGAGTTTTCACTCGGCCAGCTTTCTGGTGATTCTGGAAGGTGTTTGTTCTTTCGTTAAGTGATAGTATTAAAATTGCTGAGTATGACGGCAAGATAGGTGTTTTACCTATGCCACTATCTTGGTTCTGATTTCTGGCATTTTTAAAGTCTTCAAAGAATCCTACTTTTCTTTAATAAAAAATGCTATTTCAAGTACTCTTAAAATATTCAGTTTATTACTTTTTAGCCTACTGATTTGAGTCTTATGATCAAATGCCATTAGAACAATTTTCTCAGCAATACAAGGAACACTGTGAAAATCTGTTGCCTTTCATAGTCCCTGACATGTCAGTCACTCAATAATGTTGGTTACACTAATGGATTTTGAGACTCTCAGCAATGAAAGCTGTGCGATGTTTTGGTTTATTTGTTTTGTTTTGGGTTTTTGTTGTTTTGTGTGTGCTTTTTTTGAAAATCATTACCAATCTACTCCTTAGCTACATGTCTCACAATGGATGTGCTAATGAGTTATTGTGACAATTTGTGCTTAGGATATATATTTTAATATAATGAAGAGAGATCAAGGAAATATGTCTTGTCAAATTCAGTCTGCTTTGGAAGAATGTATCAGCTATTCTCTAATGCAAAACATTCTCTTTTTTTTTTTTAGGTACCACCATAGCACTCGTTATTCTTGCTTTGGGATTTCTGCTATCGGCCCAGGTTTCCCCACGCATCATTTTTAAACCAATAGCTCCGTCAGGTCAGAATTCTACTTGCACAAGATACAGGTGAGACTCTGATGATTCCCTTTCCTAAGCTAATTCTGAAAGCTTGTTTGTTTGCTTTTGCTGTTCTAAAATTTGAGAGATGATGAGTAGAAACATGCTTATGAGGAAGGTAGGAAGTGGAAAAGTTGGTAGGAAGGGACCACCAGGAAAAGGAACCGTACAATACATCCAAAAATCTGAAGGTGAAAGTGTTGAAGGAAAAGTGAGTTGTTAGATACAATTTTGGTGATATTTTGGGGGGAGAGTAAAAGTAGGGATTGATACAGAATCTAAGTAGGAATACTGGGAAAACTATTTGGGGTCATATGTGACTCAGTGACATCTACATATTAATCAGTAATTAGACTTTGTCATGATATTCATGTCTGTTATAGTTGATTACCATCTGGATATTCCAACAGTCTTCACTGAGTTCCACAGGCATCTCCTGATTCATTTAAGCAGAAAGGAACGTTCTCTCTCATTACTAGGGTTCTTCCTGAAAATTAGAAGGTGAAAGAGAATGGTAGAAGAGAGTGAAATGTGTACTTATGGTCAGCTACAGGTTTAAGAGCTCATTAAGTTTATTGATGTACACACTATGTGGTAAATGGATGCAGGAATGGGTCAATGGTCAGATACACTGAAAAATGCAAAAATGAATGAATTAAAGACTGAATGATTGAAAAGGTCAGTTAATATATTTGGCACCAGAGTTTCAAAGTTTTGTTTTTCTTTTTTTACTTCATTTTAGTGGTTGAAAGGCTAGCAACCCCTTTGAAATAAATGGCTAGCACAAGGAATGCCTAGCTTTAAAAACATATTCCATTCTGGTTGGGTAGCCCAGTTGGTTGGAGCATTGAACCATATACTAAAAGCGTGTGGCTTTGAATCCATTTAGGGCACATAGCTAGGTAGTGGGTTTAATTCCTGGTTGGGGCACATGTGGGAGGCAACTGATAGATGTTTCTCTGTCACATGAATGGTTTTCTCTCTCTCTCTTCCTCTCTTCCTCTCTTTCTCTCTTCCTCTCCATCTTTCTCTTCCTCTTTCTCTTCCTCTTTCTCTAAAAATCAATAAAAAATCCTTCAGATCAGGAATATATATATATATATATATCAGCCTCAACTAGATGGGCATAAGTCTCAAATCAATGGGTAAATTATTATATTAATTTATTAATAATGAGTAAATGGTCTATTAATTTTTAGTCAGCCACAGAGTATTTTTAAAAGTTTTATGAATTTCTGATACAGGAAAGAAACAATTATGTTTTTAATGATTTATAAAGTTTAAGTAAAAATATGTATTTTCATAGGATAGCTCATTGCACAGCAATTTATGGTTATCAATCTATTAACCCGCCTGATCCCTCTAAGTTATTATCACCTACAAATATGTCAGTGTACAACTGGAATGAAGTGAGAAATGTTCTAGTCTTATTTGATCCTGATAAAAAAAAAGTGAGAAGCTATTTTTAAAACAGTACCAATTTTTAGATGTCCTTTAGAAGTCAGCAAGTATAAAAAATGATTTCTGGTGTGCCTTTTTTCAGAATAACATACTAGACTTTGTGGGAATTTGACAGTTAGTGTTTACAGTCTGAGTGACTTTACAAAATATGTCTGCAGTCTCTGGACTGATTGTATTGTTAAATCATGTTAAGACGTGTTTGTGGGACCATAAAATGAGAAATAGTTATGCTTTAAATGTAGGTAGTATGCTTTTCCCCTAGAATGATCCATATATGAAAACTGATGGATCTCTTCCAGTCACGAGGATGGTCCAGAGATGGCGGACGCTGACAACACCTTGCCATGCTAGCAGTCAGCAGCTGTGCATGTCTGCAGGCAGCCCAGGACCAAACCAGAGAGAATGGATCTTGCATTGCCACGATGTGTCCACCATCTGGATACCATTGCTGACATGTACACATAAAGAATTATTTGACACTGAAACTGGGACTCAGAACAGTTGGACATTGAAACTGAGACTGAAACATTTTTTGTTCTTATACATTTATTTCTAGTATGCAGAGGCAAGATATTTTTAAAGAAAGGAAACAGGGGAGAGTGATTGATATAGAGGCAGGATGGCCTTGAACAGGCTGTCAAGCTACAGGGGAAGGCTTGGGTAGATGGGAGGCGGATGCGGGGGGAGATCAACTGAAGGACTTGTATGCATGCATAACCAATGAATGAAAGACACTGGGGCGGGGAGGGTGGAGGGTAGGAATATGTGCTGGGGGGTAGGGGAGGCTGGGGGGAGGATAAAGGGGAGGGGGAAAGGAAAACATGTACTACTATTAATTATAAGTTATACTGCAAAAAAATCAATAAAAATATATTAAAAAAAGAAAGAAATTGAGCAAATAAAACAATTAAAAGGGAGAGTGTTCTTAATATCTATCTTAAGAACAGTTTTTCTCTGCTTTGGAAGGATATATAGGTCTGCCTAATAAAAGTGAAATCCCTGTGCTCATTGACTCGGCACTTCACTGTGCCGAGTGAAAATCTATAGACTGTAGTTATGAGTTGTGTAATTCATTCTGTATAGATTAGATTAGACTTGAGAAGCTAGAATGCTTCAGAAACAATGGTTCTTCTTTAATTCAATTAATACACATGGTGTAGCAGGCACTATTGTAATTTATGGCCAAAAGTTTTATAGATTGGGACTCATTAAAATATTTGAACCCAAGAAATTGAGTATCTACATTAATAAATGAGAAAGATGCAAAGTGACCATACCTTTGTGATACCCACCAGCCAATCAGGAGTAAGTATGCAAATTAACCCAACAAAGATGGTGGGTTAATTTGCATATTCAGGCATGGAGTGGCCGGATGGGGCAAGACACCTACTTTAAGGAGGAGGGTGGAGGATGTTGGGAGCTATAGGAGCAAAGGCTTAAGGCTCTGGCCGGGGCGAAAGCAGAAGGCAGGTCCTGGGTGTCAGAAGAAAACCAGTGCCGGCAGCCAGGGGAAGGAAGGCCTATTCTTGCATGAATCTTCACACAGCGGGCCTCTAGTATAATTATAGAATTTCAATGTACCCTAGGGTTTTCATTGCATCTTCTTCATTGATTGATTCAAGTGTGGGTGAGTGAATTAAAATAATTTACCGAGCACCTACTCATTGGATTATAATAAAGGATACATTATTATATCAAAAGCACCTAAAACAGAAACAGTGTTTGGGTATAAAATTAGCACCCAATAAATATTATAGTCGTTGTTTTTAACAAAGACTATAATAGGATATGAGATTGGGATGATAGGTAATCTTTCAGAGAAATTATCCAAAGGATGAGATGTTCAAATGAACTCTGAAACAGGGAGAGGAACATGCCAGACAGAAGAAAAATCAGGTGCAAAGACAGTAGGAACTTGCTAGGAGCAGGGAACTGGAAGGAAGCTAATATGGTTTGAAAAGAATAAGAGAAGGCTGGTAAAATAAGCCAATGCCAGGTTCTGTAGAACCTCAGATATCATCTCAGAGATTCTGATCTTCAGTCTATAAGCATGACCCCCTTAAGGGGTTTTAAGCAAGGGAGTGACATGATCAGAGGTCAATTCCAAACCTTTTTCTCTGACCCTGAGTGGGGGTGCACAGAAGTCACAGGTTGATGAAGGGAGAGGGATGTGCAAAAACCCTATTAGCCCCTATTTTTTAAAATATATTTTTATTGATCTTTTTGCAGTATAACTTATATTTAATAGTAGTACATATGTTTTCCCCTATTATCCTTCCCTCCAGCCACCCTTACCCCCCAGCACATGTCCCCACCTGCCCCCCTCCCCACCTCAGTGTCTTTCATTTATTGGTTATGCTCATATGCATGCATACAAGTCCTTCGGTTGATCTCCCCCAGCATCTGCCTCCAATCCACCCTAGCCTTACCCCTGTAGCTTGACAGCCTGTTCAATGCCTCCCTGCCTCTATATCAATCACTCTCCCCTGTTTCTTTTCTTCAAAAATATCTTGCCTCTGCATACTAGAAATAAATGAATAAGAACAAAAAATGTTTGAGTCTCAGTTTCAATGCCCAACTGTTCTGAGTCCCAGTTTCAATGTCAAATAGTTCTTTATGTGTACATGTCAGCAATGGTATCCAGATGGTGGACACATCGTGGCAATGCAAGATCCATCCTCTCTGGTTTGGTCCTGGGCTGCCTGCAGCCATGCACAGCTGCCGACTGCTAGCATGGCAAGGTGTCGTCAGCGTCCCCCATCTCTGGACCGTCCTCGTGGCTGGAACAGACCCGTCAGTTCCTCACTCTCGCAGGAACCCACATGGTCTTGGAGTTGTTCTCTGCAAACACACAAACACATTCTCGACTAAAAGTTAACAAAGGCATCCTCTCTGCAAAATAGACTTGGGATTCTTTTTATTTTTGCCTCAATGATTTTCCTTTGGCTTATTTTGACACCATGTGTGTTTTTTCATGGGTGTATTAGCCTCTATTTTTGTTCCAGTATTTAGCATGCTGGTGATAACGTATTTATTTCCAGTAATTCTTCCCAATTTGACCATGACTGTAGTATTATATATGAATTGAAACTTTTCGTTTTGTCAAATTTTGTTTTCTGCTTAGTAATTTCATTTAAAATTTACCTATTTTAATTTATTTTTGGCCTGTTGGTACAGGCTAATATGCCTTGAGGTTAATATTTCTAAATATCTGTTGAATAATACCCACAGAACTATTATAGATGAAGAGAAATATACATATATTGGTTAAAAGGGAAAATTAGTTGAAATAAAAGCCCACATAACTTTATCATGTACCCTTATCTCCAGATAATTGTACATGTCTTTTGCTGGCACTTAAACAACCAAAGCTGATTTGATACTTGGATAGAATCGTGGTGGGAGATTCTTGGAGGAAGTTGGCGACTTATATTATAGGGCCAGTCCATTGAGTTCTTCGTGACCTTTTTATCTCGCTGGCTAGACTTTTGGCCAAGGACCTGCAAAGCCTCCTCAGTGGCAGCATCCCGTATTCAGATCTTGTGTTTTCTACCCATGCTATCGCAGCTGAAAAAGCCCACCCTGACTTCGAGGGGAATCGTTTCTAGAAAGAGCGGTGCCTCGCTCAGAAGTGTAAGTACTCAGTCATTAACTCCTGCCTTGGGAGCTTGTGGTGACTAGAGATGACTCTCTCATCCTTCTGAGCTTACCTTTCATTCTTTCAAGAAAGAAGTTACAAGTTTTGGGACACGGACCAAGAAACTAGTCACGGAGGTAATATACTGCAACCATTGTTCTCCTTAAGGTGTCACTCACGCTGGTTGCACCTTCCACTGATGAGGAGAGATTTCTTAATTTCCAAAAAGTGTGTCTGTGTGGACCCCCACAGAGGGAGCTGAGTAGACACAGAGCAGTTGCCTATAACTCAGTGTGTTTCTTTGTGTGCAAACGAGGCAACTGCTTCCAATGGGGAAGATAGTCTGACCCTTTTATTAACCCTATGAGAAAATAATTGGCATTGTGGTAGTCAGACATGGGTTTATTATCTTCCTTGAGGCACATTCAGTGAGCAAGTTTCTTTTTTCTCAAAAGCAATGATAAAAAAGACAGTAATTTCTTGACACAGATTTTTCACAGGAAAGGTATAGCATCTTCTATTTATTGCTCTGTGGAAAGTACATGTGAATTTTCATCTTCTTTGGGAGCCATTGATTCTAGTCATAGTTTGTGTCATGATGCGAACAGGGCTTGAGGGAAATATGATCAGAATATTTCAGAACCATTCCAGAGACTAATTCATTTTTATTTCTCCCCCATGGAATGAGTTATTTCTCACAGAAACACTAACCCATGTGTTTGAACGATCAAAACACTATTATGTAGCCCTGGCCAGTGTGGCACAGTTGGTTGAGACTCCCATGCACTGAAAGTTGCCGGTTCGATTCCAGGTCAGGGCACATTCCTAGGCTGTGGGTTGGATCCCTGGTACATATGGGAGGCAACAACCGATTGATATTTCTCATCTCTCTCTCTCTCTCTCTCTCTCTCTCTCTCTCTCTCTCTCTCTCTCTCTCTCTCCCTTCTATCTGCCCCCCTCTCTTCCTTTCTCTCTTTCCCCCTCCTTTTTCTTTCCCTTCCTCTCACTCTAAAATCAGTTAAAAACAAACACTGTTATTTAGCCCTGGCCAACATCAATATTTCTCTCTTCCTCTGTCTAAACATATCCTCAGGTAAGACTTAGAATACATATATATGGATATCCCTAATAAAAGTCCTTTTCAATAAAAATTTTCAAAAAGGATAAAAAAGCACTATTATTTACTGAGCTACTTATTTTATACAAACTTTGTGTTTTAATAAGCATCTTATGCATCTTATCCTAGCCAAAGCCACACATCCATGTTGTAGTCCTTTCTAAATCATGCCCCCCTTGTAATTGAAAACAGATTCTTTGACATCTTCCCCATATTCTATTGTTCTGAGATGACAGGAGATAAAAGATATATAAGCCATTGTTGCCATCCTCAGGGAAATTTCAGTTTGTGGAAGAGAAAGATGTTTTACACAGTTGCCCATAATATGTATTTTAACCCAAGGGTAAAGAATACTACTCTTTTTTTTTCATTCTTGACACAGTAAAATAGATGAGTCTATCATTTTTGGAAAGTAAACTTTGAAAATTTATTTTAAACTGTGGAAGAACTTAATGTGTAATGATGATAATGTCTCAAAGCTTAGCATGTCTTAGATATTCCATATTATTAGGGAGCTGATGTCACAAATCTGTTCTTTATTCCCCTGCATTTTACTTGATACATGTAGTATGACTGACTTTTTCTCCATGTACTTAAAAAAAAAAACTGGGGAAAATGTAATGCTTTTTTTAAAAAAAGATCCTTATCGTTGAGAGTTTTACGGATGTTCCCCTTTGCCCCCCACCACCTAGTTTCTTCCCACCCCAGGCCTTTAGCCCTCTGTGTCCATAGGTAATGAATATAAGTTCTTTGGTTAATCTCTTCCTGTCCCCCCTCCTCCTGTCCCTCTGAGATTCATCAGTCTGTTCCATGTTTCCATGCCTCTGGTTCTATATTATTCATTAGTTTATTTTGTTCATTAGATTTCTTGTTTATTTATTTTGATTTTTTAGATTCAGTTATTGATGGTTATGTATTTATTGCCATTTTATTCATATTTTTATCCTTTTTTTCTTCCTCTTCCTTTTAAAGAATATACTAGTTTGGTGATGATGAACTTCCTTAGCTTTTTCTTGTCTGTAAAATTCTTTGTCTGAGTTTCAGCTCTAAATGAAAGCTTTGCTGGGTAGCATAATCTTGTTTGTAGGGTCTTGGTATTCATCACTTTGAATATTTCTTACCACTCCCTTCTGGCCTGCATAGTTTCTGTTGGGAAGCCAGCTGATAGTTGTATGGGTACTCCCTTGTAAGTAACCTACTGCTTTTCTCTTGATTCTTTTAAGTTTCTCTCTTTGTCTTTACCCTGTGGCATTTTAATTATGATGTGTTTTGGTGTGGGCCTTTTTGGGTTCCCCTTGATTGGGACTCTCTGCACTCTCTGGATTTGTAAGTCTATTTCTTTCACCAAGTAGGGAGAGTTTTTCTGTCATTATTTCTTCAAATAGGTTTTCAATATCTTGCTCTCTCTCTTCTTCTTCTTCTGGCACCCCCATAATGTGAATGTTGGTATGCTTGAGATTGTTCCAGAGGCTCCTTACACTATCTTCATATTTTTGGGTTGTTTTTTTTTTGTTTTTTTTCTCTTCTGATTGGGTGTTTTTTGCTTCCTCATATTTCAATTAGTTGATTTGATTATCAAAATCCTTTACCCTACTGTTGAATCCCTGTTAATTATTCTTTATCTCAGTTAGCGTATACTTAATTTCTTACTGGTCCTTTTTCATGTCCCTTGAAGCTCTCATCAAGACTCTTGAGCAACCTTTTAACCATTATTTTGAACTCTGAGCCAGTAGTTTGCTTGCTTCCATTTCTTTTATTTGTGGCATGTTTCTTTGTCTTGGTAATTTGGCTGATTCCCTGATTTGTTTGTTTTCTCTGTATTGAATAGAGCTGCTTTGTCTCCTGAAATTGGTAGAGTGCCCTTGTGTAGTAAGTGTCCTATAGGGCCCAGTTGCTCAGCCATCCCAGTCACCTGAGTTAGGCACCCAAAGTATGCCCCTTTGTGGGCTGTGTGTACAGGCTTGTTGTATAGTTGAGCCTTGATTGCTATTGGTGTCACTGAGAGGACTTGATCTCTAGGCCAATTGGCTGTGAGGACCAGCTGTGACTAAAGTGGAAGAGCTGCTGTGCAGGAGACACCCCTATGGAGCAGGACTTGCTTCAGTAGGGCATTGGGGCTCACTGAGTCTACCTCTTGAGTGTGTCACTCTGCCTATTGTAATGTGTAGAGTTATAACCAGGTATGGTCTGAAGCTATCCACAGGGTGCCCTGGTTTTGGGGCCACCAAGCAGGAGCTACAGAGGGTTATGCAGATGCCTGCTATTTGCTATAGGTATTGGGCTTGGAAATACCCAGGGGTGGCCCAGCTGTGAAGCAAGACAGGCTGGTACTAGTATTGGGTCTTGAGCCTCTTGTTGATAGGTTTGGGGTACACTGAACTCCAACTGAAGCTTTTTTGAGAGATTTTAGGAAAGTCTGAAGCCTATGTAAAAGCTGCTATAAACAGGTTGGGTGGGGCTGCAAATTGGATGAGGCAGGGTCTCACGGAATCACCAGGGTGGAGAACAGTGTGGGCCACGATGGAAACTCAGATAGGTTTCCAGTAAGCTCTGCAATGGGGGAGGTCCCAGCAGCAACAGTAACCCCTGCAAGCACCTTTGTCTGGAAGAAAGCTGCCCCCAAGTTCTTGCTCCAATGCCAGACAATCCAGTTCCACCCCATATGTCCCTGGATTCCCCATAGCCACCATCTGGCACTGGAGCTCAGGAGAAGCAGAACTGTGCAAGTTGATGTGTTGGCCCTTTAAGGAGGATTGCCTGGGTCTCCAGCAGTCTTTGTGTCATTCAGCCACAATCCACGCTGGTTTTTACAGCCCATAGTTACTGGGACTTCTCTTCCCAGCTCTGGAACCCTGGGCAGGGCTCTGGTGTGGGGCTTGGGCCATTTGGTTCTCACGGGAAGCCTTTGCAGCAGAAATAACCCTCCCAATTAAAAGAAAGCCACACGTGGACGTCGGACCAGCCCGTTTCTTGCCTACACCCATCCTATCAGTGTTGATGTACTTTCTTCTTTACTTCTCTAGTTGTAGGACTTCCATTCAGCCCAATTTCAAGTGGTTCTTAATGATGGTTACTTTATATTTTAGTTGTAATTTTGATGTGGTTGTGGGAGGCAGCCATCTCGGTTCTCCTCTCCATGCACTTTTATATTGGGTACTTACCAGTTTTTGTGGAAACTTGTTACTCCTTGGGAATTAACATTGATGGCTATGTCAGTTATATGGTAATTTCATCTGAGTACATATTTTTTAATGATATAATTATCAACATCATAAAGTCATTGCCAGTAGCCCAGTTGAGAATTAATTTCTGAAAGCTCCTTCTAATCCTTCCTTTTCTTTGATTTTGACTTTTATATTACAAATGCATACTGATTAGTCTTATCAACTCAAGAATAAAAATTGTTTCACAAAAAGAACTTATTAGCATTTTCTAATTCATCCATTTTGAAATCAAAGGACATCTTTTTTATTTAATTGGTTAGTATTTAACATTTAACTTTGTGTGGCCTGATTTTTTCATCTTTATCATTTTATGATTGGTATGTAACTATGTCAATAAATATCTACACAAAAGTTTAGTGTAAAATAATAAACATTTGAAATTTAAGAAAGTAATTCACACCAAAACAACAAATGTAGGCCTATGTAATCAAATTTGACAAGGATATGTATCATCCTTGTTCATATATGCTATACAATTGAGTACAATTCTATGGGTAAATAAAGACAAATGGATGTATAAATCCTTGGCCATTAGCATGTACTAACATTGACACAGATACAAATTTGTTGTTAAATTTGTTTTCATCTTTGTGTGTGTGTGTGTGTGTGTGTGTGTGTGCGTGTGTGTGTGCGCGTGCGTGCGCATGTATGTATGTGTGTGTTTGTGTTTGTGTTGGCTTGCCATATGTGATCAGAATAAACTTCAGAACTCTAACCATGCTAAATTAATATTCCTTCTCTTTGTATTTGGAATTCCAACATGTGTGCCAAAGTGTTCTTTTATTCTCATGTCTCTTATGTGAATTGACTGCTCAGTGCAGTTGCAGAATTACAAGAGGAGTTAGACTACTGTCATTCATTATGGTTTCTTTTTTACTTAATACCTAGATTGTTGACAAGTATATGAGTGCAGTAGAGGAACTCAGTATTTTAAAGAGGCATTCATCTAATTATGTTTTGAAGTAATAACTTCTTTTTAGCTCCTGTAACTACCCATTGCCAAATCCATTGACTCCTGGGATGTTATGGAAGTGTTCCCAAAGATGGGCAGCGAGGAGCTGGTTGGAGTTAGACCAGAGCAGGGGATGACAGCATTCCAGACAAACAGGGTAGCATGTGTACAGAAACAAGACGAAGCTTAATATTCCTAACTCTGTCATGAAGGCACAGGCAGTAAGAAAGAAGGCTATGGGGATGGAGGTTTCTCACACATGTGTGTGATTGGTCTCTAGTTCTGAGGGTCTGAAAATGTCTTCTGTCCCTTTCTCTTTCTCCCTTTTCCGGGGAGAGGGGGCATGCTTACCATCCCAGTGCTCATCCATTCCCAGGGCCTGTCTTCCACTAGACAGGCGGACCTGTGGTCAGCCTCACCAGGAGTCACCTGAATGTGTGGAGGAGAGAGGCCCTGCCACGCCCCCTGGTGGCCTGTGCTGTGGTGGCTGGGAGGATAGAGGCTCTCATCTCCCAGTTCACACCCTCCCACCCCCATGTTTCCATAGGTCTGCTCCAGGCTTCTGTCACAGCTGGTTCACAAGTTGAAAGAGCAGGGCTTTCCTGCTGCCCTCCTTCCCTGTGGCAAAGGGGCAGATGCTCCAGAAAGAAGACCCTGGAGCGATACCGTGGTTCCCAGGGGAGGCTCCTCTGTGGGCAGATGTCTCTCAGACTCCCACATGTCGAATATGGGGCAAATTTTGAGAAAACAGATACTGCCTACAATTCCATTCAGGAAACATGGGATGAGCTCTCTATATAGAGGTAGGAAATGGCAATAAATAAACCTAAGGAGCATGTGGAGAGTTTAAATGATAAGTCATGTGTACCGATGATAAGGATTTTGAACTGCTTATTAACAGGTGAAGCTATTAAGAAGACTGACATCATCAGATTTGTACTTTACAAAAATGCCCATGGCAGCAGAGTGGAGAAAATAGAAGAGCAAACCTTTAAGAGTCTAAATTGAGACCTAAGGTGGGGGGATGGGATGCGACAGGTCTTGGTGACGAGAATGACTTATAACTGCCCAGGTTTCATGGCTTGTCTTTCCAGACAGAAATTATGTTTCCTCTCTTTCCTCATTTTCTCTCTGCATACCTAGCAACTAACATCATGTCTTATGTAAGGTTTCCTAATTTAACCACGTACAGAGGCCTGATGTGTGTGTGACTGTATGTTTTCCTCAGTACCTGCAATGATTATATAAACTCGTTTGGAAATTCGGTAAGAGAGTGTTCTGTCAATCTTAGGCCTGCCTCTATTAATGGAAGGTTCTCATACAATCCCTTGAGGTACCCTGTAAACCACTCTCAGGCCTGCTGATAATAATCCATTTCCATCTGATTAAATCCTTGCATTTGGCTTTTAGCACATGTCCATTTAGTTCTGATAAAACTCCATTTGAATTAAATTATCAAGGAAGATACGGAAAGACACAAGAATCTAGAGATCTTAAACTGCAGAACTAAAGTAAAAAAATGCATACTATACCAAAAACAGAAGGAAAATGCCCCTCTGAGAAAATATTTCTTTAAAAAATCATCAAAACCTTGAAGTGCAACCAGGAGAAAATAAAAAGGAGGGCAATGGCCGTACAGTTCTGAAAGTAATTGAGGATCTACAAGATCTTCGAAGCTTAAAGTATTAAAAGAGAAAAGCAACAAATTGAACCTATTATCAGAAAAGGCTAAGGAATTTATAGGTAAATGAAACTCAAATAAGCATGAATCTGTGAGACTCCAAGAAAGACAAACTGAGTAATTATCCTGTCAGAGAGAAATTGGAGCAACAGAAATTGTAGCACTAGAGAAAGACGTTTCACTGCTCAATTACCCAATAAGGAAGAAACACAAAGGAACAATTTACCTCCTCATTCAGAGATGTACCAAAGTCAGTTAGATAGAAGTGTGAACACATCAAAAAACAACTGCAAAACAAAATAACCTGGACGAGCTGGAGCACTCACCATCATTGTCATTACTGAGCTCAAGTCTCACAAATGAGAAGCAGTGCCCAGCCACGGAGACACAGCCACCCGTAGGTGGATGGCATTAGTGGACTGAAGCATCAGCTTTGAGACTTTTCAGGTCACCTTTCATGGTGTCCAAGTAACTTGTGTTTGCTAAATGCCCCTTCACCATATCGTCAGAGATGCTGGGGGAAATCAGCGTTTCCAATATGCAACTATAGGTCCACAGACACACTGTTAGGAACTCTTTCCCACTTTTCAACTCATTCATTGGACCAACATTACTGAATACTAACCAATTACCAGCTCTTGTGCCAGTTGTTAAGGAAACAAAGCACGAAAAATAGCCCCTTGTCAGAAGTTGGCAATATCTGAGAATGGCTTGTATTTACATCTTGAACTCACACTCAAGCCCCATATCTTTGGTGAGATATTGGGACTTGAGTAGAAGTTGAGGTACCCTGTAAACCACTCTCAGGCCTGCTGATAATAATCCATTTCCATCTGATTAAAGCCTTGCATTTGGCTTTTAGCACATGTCTATTTAGTTCTGATAAAACTCCATTTGAATTAAATTATCAAGGAAGATACGGAAAGACACAAGAATCTAGAGATCTTAAACTGCAGAACTAAAGTAAAATAATGCATACTATACCAAAAACAGAAGGAAAATGCCCCTCTGAGAAAATATTTCTCTAAAAAATCATCAAAACCTTGAAGTGCAACCAGGAGAAAATAAAAAGGAGGGCAGTTACAAATGAGCAAAAATATTTTTTAAGCATTTGAGAAAAATATTCTTATATCAGGAATTGGTTTTGGCATATACAGTATACAAACCCAGAATAACTTACATAAGAAAGAAGTTTCATTCTCTCTCATGTAAAATAAATTCAAAGGTAGGAACTTTGGAGCAGATGGGCTAGATTTAGTATCATCAGGGATCCAGATTTCTGTCTTCCTGCTGTATCTTCACTGCATCTATATTACTCTTCACAAGTTTACGAGGATGGCTGCAGGAGTCCACAATCATGTCTGCATCCGGCCAGAAGGAGACAACGTAGGAGCATTGCTTCCCAGCTGAATCCGCTCCCTGGGGGTCTTCCTGAAATCTCACACAGTGCTTCCCATCATAGCCCCATGGCCATATCTAGTTTTAATGGAGACTGGGGAATACATTCTATTCAGTGATTGAGAGAGGAATGGGAGACCACAGTGTTCCCAGTTAAAGGTTAGAAAGGAAGAGCAAAGGAAGAGCAAAGAATGGATATAAGGATAGACTACTAGCCGGGTTTGACTCAACAGTAGAAAGATGCAGTCTGTTAGGTTTATGGGATGTGTGTGAGTGGTTCTGCTTGACAGCAGAAAGGAGGAGTTAGTTGATCAAATAGAGCCCTACCTCCTTTCATGGTTCAGATTTTTTTTCTTTTTAATATATTTTATTGATTTTTCACAGAGAGAAATAGAAAGTCAGAAACATCGATGAGAGAGAAACATTGATCAGCTGCCTCCTGCACACCCCGCACTGGGGATGTGCCTGCAACCAAGGTACATGCTCTTGACCAGAATGGAACCCAGGACACTTCAGTCCACAGGCTGACACTCTATCCACTGAGCCAAACTGGTCTTAGCATGGTTCAGTTCTTTTAATAGTGATTAGAAGTCTAAGGTGAACTTTGCAGATGGCAAGGAATATGGCCTTCTTAAATAATTTATCTCCAGCTTTGAAAGGAGAAAGAATCTTTAAAATCTTTTGTCCTATTTCTTTGGCCTTGTAAACCAGTTAAATAGCTGTCCTTAGTCATGTTTGTTCAAAACGAGTGTGATTTGACTAAATGAGTGATTGGTTCATCTGTTCAAATGGAGTACTAGTTATGGCAGCCGCCATTTATTGCATAGTCACCATTGTGCCAACCACTGTACTAAGAGCTTTATATGGATTCTCTCTTTTATCCCTCAGCACAATTGAGGTAGCTGCTGTTATTCTTCCCATTTTACCAATGGCATTCAGGCTTAAAGGAGGTTAAGTCAATTTTAGAGAATGATGTGACTTAGCAGGGAATAGAACTGAGCTTTACTTAAGAACCCAGCTCTTGACCACTCTTCATTCTGAAATTTACCAATCAAGCTGTGGAACACTTATACTGCTCAGAGAGGGTGAACTACCCTTTGGAAAGTGGGCAGTAATTAGTTACAGTGAAAGGTCTGGAAATACCTATGTTGCTGTGTTTTCAGTTATTCAGAGAAATTGAGATTGTTTTCTAAGGAATCTTTTTTGTGAGTTGAAGTTTATTTGGGACTTGAAGATTTTTCTTTTCTGTTTTTTGGCTCATTCACTTTTATTTACCTATATTTACTCAGCTCAAAAAATTTTTTCTGTCATTTTAAGGATCGTCATAGAGCACTTTGATATAAAAGCAAGTGCTTAACATACTATAAAATCATTTGGCAATATTTAAAACGATTCACCACCTTGGGTTTTCTTAGAACCGGGTGATCTTAACCACATAACTTTGAAAAAATGTGTATCTGATCCAAGTTAAATTTCGGTTTTTGCTTTGTTCACTTTGGTAAGTGTTGTTTTTAAGGCCTATGTTACACAGATTGATGAGGGTGGGAAAAGTAATATAAGACAAGAAGCAAACATAGATGAGATACACTTACAAGAGAAATAACCTTTACACAAATTAGACTGTAACTGTACACTCAGAGGCGGAAATGAGCACCATGAAAGCTGTTCTCTTCTTTGCCTCCTCCTCTAGTTGTGGAGATGAGTTATATATGTGGACCTGACTGTTCTCCTCAAAGAGAAAAATCTATGCATTGATACTAGTGTCTCTTTGCTGATCCAAGAGTCCTCCTTGAATTCTTTTGAGTGTTGTGAAATCCTGTCAGGGGGGTAGGCTGTAGTTGTCAGAGCACATCATCACATTACATAGAAGCACAGGCATCAAAGGACAGGATGCTGTCCAGGGAGATGACTTCCAGGCTATCTTGCTTCATCGTTATCACACAGCACAGCTTCCAAATCAAGCATCTTTCTGTGGCTGATTGTTTCTCTCACTCTCCAAGCAAAACTACTTTGTCCTCCACATTCACACATTTCATTTCCTATGGAATTGGAAAAAGCCCTCCAAGTAGCCGAGGAAGAACTGATAAGCAAAGCTGTGTACGCCAAGATGGATTTTTTTCTTTTGATTCTGTTCTCTCTGTGGGAAGCACTTTCACTCTAATAAGCACAAGTGCTGGGGGTTAGAGGGTTTGATGAAAAGTATAACACAGACTTGGTCACCAAATTCCTTTCTTTGTGCGTAAGGAGATTTGGTACCACTTAAAAATAGAACAGTCAATTGTCAAAGCAAACAATCAAAAACAGATCCCCAAAGAGGCAATTTTAAGAAGCATTTATATAGATAGGTTAAAAAAAACAAAAACAACTATGGCCGAAACCGGTTTGGCTCAGTGGTAGAGCGTCGGCCTTTGGACTGAAGGGCCCCAGGTTCGATTCTGGTCAGGGGCATGTACCTTGGCTGTGGCACATCTCCAGTAGGGGGTGTGCAGGAGGCAGCTGATCGATGTTTCTCTCTCATCGATGTTTCTGACTTTCTCTCTCTCCCTTCCTCTCTGTAAAAAATCAATAAAATATATTTTTAAAAAAACAACTATGAAGTTCTCACTTTAAAGCAACCTATTTTTTGTGTTGACATGAAATATATTTTAAAGTCAGTGTGACTGTGCATTCACCTAGAATGCAGGTACTCGATGTACATTCAGATTTGAATTTGTGATTTTCCAAAGGGAAGAGTTTAATGAATTCAGAATAAAAATTGACTTCCATTTCCAAATTTATAAACTATAAATCATTTGTAAATACTTACCAGGTGGGTTGCTTTAATATTTCTTTTTGGTCTTAAAAGTCATGGATTTTGGTGAGTGCATGTTAAAATCCAGCACAGTCTTTTCATTCAGTTGTTCTGGGTAGCACTATTTTTTAAAGCATATTTTGGTGAAGGCAGAATCCCCATAATTTTTCAAGGAAAAATTAACTACTTAAGAAAATAAGTAAATTTTTCCTTCCTCACTTCCTCGCCTTTATTTTATCCTGTCAAATGACGAATGAATTTAATTTCTGAAGTCCATGAAAGACTCAGACCCAGAGCTGTGTTCATACCTCACTTGCCTCTCTTCATCCATTTGAAGGAGCATTGAAGTCCAAGTGCATGACTTAGGATCCAGATGTGTTGACGAGAGTTTGGTCTTTGTGGATACTGAAAACAAATGGCTTCAGTGACAGATACCTTACTTTCTTGATGGTGTGCTTACATTTTTTATGTTAAACATAAAGGTTATCTTTTCTGGAATGGTACCTTTAAACTTTTATTTTTTAATTCTGTAAAGTTTCAGAACAGGGAGCACAGTATTTGTGGCTATCATTTCTATGTAGGGAAAAATATTTATGAGCTCCTCACTTTTAAAAAATTTACTGTTATATTTTAAAAGTTCAATGCTAGTCAACAAAGCAAGTGTCCCTCAGTGCAGTGCTCAAGTTAAACTTTGTTATTACTGTGATCCAAACTGTCTACCTACCCTGTGTCTTGGCATATCAGGAAATTCTCAATATGTAGAAGTTAGTGTTAGGAGCACTATATAGAAATTGGTAACTCATATTAGGTAATGTGATTGGCTAAATGCATATTGCACGAGTGTGTTTTATACAGCTTTTCAGGGATACAACGGTGTTTACACAAGTACAGTCACATAGACATAAAATAAGGCTTATATAAAAGAGTTTTCTGATGGTGATGGTGAACCCCAAACAAAACTATGTCTATGCATTATTTTTATTATTATTTTTGGTAAAAGCTGTGTGACTTACATGTAAATTGTTGTCCAGTTGGTATTGCTGAGTGGTTGACTTATGAACCATGAAGTCACAGTTCAATTCCTGGTCAGGGAACATGCCCGGGTTACAGGCTGGATCCCCAGTGAGGGGTGTGCAGGAGACAGCCCATCAATGATTCTCTCTCATCATTAATATTTCTATCTTCTTTCCTTCTCACTTCCTCTTTGAAATCAATAAAAATATATTTTTAAAAAGCATGTCAACAGTGAGGCTTGTGATAAAACTAACCCTCCAAAATCCACTTCATGTCTACAACTACTAATGGATTCGGTCTATTGATAAATCTAAAAATTCCAATTCTAACATTTATTTCCTGTCTCTTCATCAATGAGTAATGTATACTACCAACAAAGAAGATCAATTAACTGTTGTTCTTCTTGGAAGGTGGTATGTTGCATACTAATTGTTCTGTATTCGGGTACCTATGTTTTGATTACCAAATGGTATTATAAATCTGATTTTAATCTCAATTATTTGACTGAAAAGATTGTATATAAATGTGTGTGTATCTATAATATGCATTTACTTTGCTAAATACACATGTCTACATATATCAACATATACAGTATGAACGTGTCATCCTTTATTTGCGAAGTTGGAATTGAGGTTTTGTTTTTAACAAACAGTGTTGATCGAAGATCCATGCAGTATAATATGAAAACACTTAGCCTTGTTGACGGTGACAGGCTTGGCAGAGAGAGCTCTATTCTCCCTCCCCTTTAGGGAAACAAACTAAGAATTTATTTTAAAAGGATTAGACGGTGAGTTACTAGAAATTAGAGCCTAAAATACCAGTAAATGTAAAAAAAAAAGAAACCTATTCTGACAAATAGGCTAAATTTGTCCTATGTAATAGGGCCAAAGAGCAAAAGCCTATGCTTGCTTTTAATGTGCTTGCCTCACTGCCATGAATTATTTTTTGCCTCTAATTCAGGAATCCATTGTATTTTTAGCTTCAGTTTCTAAGGGGAAGAGATGAGAAATATGACTATGTTCCAGATGGCTTCAGACAGTTGTGTATGGGTTTGATCGGAAAGCCATGAATTCTATGGAATAATTCACAGTTTCACTCAAGCCTCAATTCTTTGATCTCCTTGGACCAAGATGTGGAGAACATTAGTGGAACAATAGAAAGAGCTACAAAACCTGCTGTCTATATAACTGATGTTCATCTCTTTACTTATTCAGCAGGTATATATTGAACACATATCTATCAGACAATCACTGGGAATAAAAGATGTGCTAGTGATGCATCTAATTGTGCTGGGGTCAGGAAGTTCATGGAGGAACTGATGTGTCATATATGAGTCTTGAGGCAAATGGGTAGGGAAACTAAGGTGGGAAGTAATACTCCAGAGTAAACAATAGGAGGGGAAACATCAAAGCTGGTCCTGTGCTGAATCCTGTAGTTTATATGGGCTGGCTGGAGCCCAGGTCCTTGGGAAGAAATGGCAAGAAATGATGGACAAGAAGAAAGGGGGCGAGATTGTGTCTTAACAAGGAGCCAGATCTTCACCCTGCAGGCCATCCCTATTAAAGGATTTAAATGGGAGATAGGTCTGATCAAGTTAGATTTAAGGAAATAGAGAGGATGGAGGGGAGGGAGTCTAGAAGCAGAAGGACTCATCAGAAGACTGTTGGGAGAGTTCAGGTGAGAGGTGGCAAGTTCAAGTCAGAGTTCAGGTGACAAAAAAGGATAAGAATAGTGAGTAGAGGAGCTACCCGTACTTTGGGATAGACTTGCTGCTGTTGTGCTATTTGAATATGAGTGATCTCACATGCTCCGGTCTTCAAATTGTGAGACACAAAATAACAGCAGGTTTGACAGGAAAGCCCCAAAGATTGAGCTTTAGCTGTGTTGCGTGTGAGGTGCTGGTGAAATATCCAGAAAATGGAGCCACTGGAAATACAGGCCTGGCCCTTATGGAAGAGAAACAAACTGGAGAAACGGGTCACACAGTCTCCGTGTATGGATGATAGTGAGGGTCATGTGAGGTCAGTGTTTCCCATAAAAGTGTACAGAGTGATGAAAGGTTGCCCAGAACAGGTCCAAAGGAGAAACAACCAAGTGGAGAAAGGAAGCACTAAGATGCTGCTGGTGGAGGGACCGTAGAGGAAGTAGTGTCAAGGGGTGAGAAGATTTTAGCAGAGAGGAAAACATTTTAGGGAATTTCATCACAGAACGATAAACTAAGATTCGGAAAGAAAGTGCCCAGAGTTAAGGAGAAGATCCCGATGGGCTCTGTGAGGGCAGCTTCAGGAGAGTGGTGAGGCATGACTTGCTTCAGGAGATCAGAGCCAATAGATTCCCTGCTTTTAAGAGAATCATTGATTGGCTGCCTCCTGCACTCCCTCCACTGGGGATTGACCCCACAACCTGGACTGGTAATCAAACTGGGACCTCCTGGTTCATAGGTTGACGCTCAACCACTGAGCCACGCTGGCTGGGTGATCCCCTACTTTTTAATTTCCAACCACTCCAGTCCCCCAGAATTTTTGTTTGTTTTTTATTTTTAATTATCACGAGTTTCTATTTACACAGTCCAGATGGGGAGAGGGCATCACCTGCTGTCTACACTCTGGCTGAGAAAGAAGGCAGGTGTCCTAGTATTTGCAGTGCTCATGTAGAGATCGGGTCCATGGACGACAACAAGCAAGGCAGGCTGTCCCCCAGGAAGGGCATCCTCTGGTAAATTGGATTCCAAATCACCTGCTGCAAGCAGCAGGGATAGTCAGGAGTGAGGAGGGGGGAATAACAAGGCGGGAGTTTGGAAGAGCTGTCACAGGAGACAGAGACATCATTGATGCAGAAGGAATGGGTGAGTGAACACAGGTACCCACAGAGAGTGAACGTGAACATGAACCTGTGGCCACGTTCTCTAAAGCGGAGGCTCTGCTGGCTCTGATCTCTTAGAGCCAGGCATGCCTCCCACTCCAGCGCAGGGTTCACCGGACTGGCACTGGCCACCACTGGTTTTCTGAAATCCAGGCCACAGCAGAGACAGGCACTTTAAAGGCCACACACCGTTCCTGAGGCTCTATGTCATTAGATTTAATGAGACACACTTAAAAACAAGTGGACCGCTTTCTAGAGAGCTGAGTTCAGACCCGACTTCACAGAGTAGAAATTAGAAAGGTTCTGAATTAACCCAGATCAGTGCTTACAGGATTTTCTCAGGAGAAATTTTCACGTTCTGTTGAGGTCCTGGGTGCCACGTAAAACATGTAAACGATCCATTAAAGGAAAATGGGCCCTCCTTCCTTGGCCTTAGACACTAAGCTGCCTTTGGTTTTCTCCTTTTTTACTTTCGTTGGAAGCTTTTAATGTTCTTGAACCAGTTCTTTTTCTTAATATGGAAATACTTGTTTTTCTCACTTTTTTAAAAGAAAAGACGGAGATTGAAAAGTAAAATCTTCCCTCCCTTCAGCCAGCAAGTTGGCTTGGTTCTAATTGTAGTTACTGTCTGGATTAGGTCTTTTCACGTCTCCTGTTAGGGTTTCCAGACGCCGTGCATTCGGTTCCCCCAGCAGCTTCATCCCATGGAAGAGCGGCAGCGCTGGCTGTATCATCTCCCCCAGGGAAGTATCCACATCCGAGCACAGTGTTGTAGGTCCTGGGCACAGTTATGGACCACGGATCCTCTACACGTACTGTCATGTCCTTGGACTGAGATCCTCCAGGATGTGATTGAAGAGAGGGCCCTCTCCTTCGGGGGGGGGGGGGGGGGGGGGGCCTGTGGTCTGGGCTTTAAGGAAACTGGCCCACGCAGCTGGCGTTTCTGAACTTGAATTATCAAAATCACTGAGAAGTTCCATTTGGGTTGTGGATGGAGTGTTTGCAAATGGCAGCTTTAGCCTCTGGCCGTTTAAAACCCTAGCTTAATCTCCGGGACCCTCTGACACTGAGTTTTACCTTCTTTTACTTTATCCTAAAAGTGACGCAGCTATTCACCCCACCAACCTCCAAAATTATTTTCTTTAAAAGGGTAATGAGCCTATAGTAATTCCTTGAATTATAGAACTGATCTACTTTGCTTCTGTGATAACCTTGTCCTGGGGAATCTAGCCTAACCTGGGTGCTGCAGAGAGGGAGCTGGTACGTGTGCCTTTTCTCCTGGGTCCTCGCAGTCTGTTTTGCTAGCCGGTCCGTAAAGAACACTGTCACCCTTACAATCGAGCTGTGCACAGAGCAAGGATGGGGGCTGTCTCCTCCCTGTTCTACATATTGATTCGTTTGAAATGTAAAATAGTTTGTATTAATCGGGTAGAATCCCCATTTTATATAATTCTTTCAGCAATTCCTTTTATAAAGCCTAGTGCTTTTTGTAAATATCTTCCTAATTTCTGTTGTAAATTTCGAGTTTCTTAAAACAGGGCACACCAATCATTTCTGCCCTTGAAGTGAGAGTAATATTTGTTAAATGTTACAGTGTTATTACATGCTTTACAGTTAGTGTTTGTGGGAATTTAGAGTTCAAGTGCATGCATTTCTGTCATTCCCTTCATGCAGCATCTGGCAACTGGGTGGGTTCCCCAGGATCATGGGTAGAAAACTTGAAGTCCAGAAACTGGGACACCCGAAATCCTATGGTGGAAGGAGAATAAAAGAAAATAAATAACATCTGTCTGCTTTTCTCAAAAAAAGTTTTAATCTGTGCCTCAAACATTCTTAGGAACACTGATTTGGCACCAATATATTTAAATTCTCAGCTTTATGTTTAGCAAACCTTACATAAATTCATTAGGTCATGTTCAAGAAAGCCTTAAAGAGCAAATCATGAATAAAAAATAGCCACTTCTACAAGATTTCCTTCCTTTAATGTCATTTGTTAAAGCCACGGTTATGATAGGTGCTCTCTGTAAAAGGTCAATTAGCAGATCACTCAGGATAAAGTTTTGTGTTAACTTTCTAAATGTCAAATCGAAGTTAAAGATGTTGATACATTTAGGAAAATTTTGCCCTAAAATCTTCTATATGATGAAAAAACAATTCTAGTTCACAGGTAAGGGTTGGCACACAACTTCCCAAGCAGTGGTCCACTTCCTGGGTTGGCAAGGATTTGAACACCTTTTAATATTTGACCTCCTCAGTGAGTGACCCCTATGAACCAGTACGGAGGGGTAGTGTGGAGTAGTAGGAAGGACAGCTTTTCACACTTTTTTAATATGGGAAAGGCTTGAGCCTGCACCTTAAGCTCCAGGTAAGTCCTAGGAGAGGTTTTAGAATAGAGAGAGAAGGAAATAGCCAGTGGGACTGAGATGAAAAGGCCTGGTAAAGGGATGATCCTTCAGTACCCTTTTCAGAGCCTGGAGGAATAGAGGTGAGTGTAAATGACCTTTGTTCGTGACTGAGTTGAAAGTGGAGAAAATTCAGTCCCTTCAGTTTTCACTGTGAAGTAAGACAAGGAGCTACTGACCTGCCTGTGATGAGATTCCTGCAGCTGCATGTGGGGGTGTGGGTGAAGGCACTGGAGGGCGGCTGTTGGCCTTCATATGTGGCTGGGCTTTGGCTAGATAGGTGTGATGGAAAGAAAAATTGTCAGCGAAAGTTAGCAGGCTGAAATTATGGGCCTTGGTCACGGAGCTCCATAAGGACAGATTAAAGAAAGGAAGAAGCTAGTGAGTGAACAGGGAGGAAGTAGAGAGACCGATTAACTGGAGGTTACCTGGAGGGCTAATACAAACCGCTCCCCAGCGCTGGGGTCTGCTGTGTTCACAAATGTGCCCCACTCCCTGGAACCGTGCCCAGCCCCTAGCCTGGCGAGTGTAAAATATTTGTATTTGTTGAACGAATGCTGGCGACAGAGCAGGGATTAATTACGAGACAGGCTGGGAAAGGGAGGTGTGGTCAGGGTTGGATGCTTGAATGAGTGGTGGAGGAGGCAAAGCGCGATGGATCACACCCCATCTGTCTGACGTGTATATGTAGTAGGTTGTGGGTAACTATCAGCTTTTATCGTTATGTTTTTTTTGGCCTTTTATAGGAATCACTGATTTTTTAAAGAAATAAAGTAGTCATTTCTCTACAAATGTTTGAGTTGATCTTTCTCCAATAGTGCCATTGGAAGAATCAGGGATGTTAGAGTCCGCTTCGTGTGGGCAGAATAAACAAACAACTTGCTCGTAAGAATTATCTTCCTTTCCAGATTAGCCCAGCTTCTCAAAGACAGAAGCCCAGCCGGGAATGCCTTCTATCGCTTTGCTGCTTTTGCTCATCACAGAGGTGGACTGTCTCATGCTTACAGTGCTGTCGCCTCTCTAACCTTTCCGAAGGGAGGCTTCCGAAAGGCCTCCTTTTTGCTTTCAGAACTGGGCTGAAGTCGCATATAAACACAGGGATGGCTGTTTGTCAAGAAGTTCACAGAAAGAGGCCGAAATGATGATCATCTCATTTTAAAACAATGACAGGATTTTCCCATGGAGCGAAATGAGTCGAAGTAGTATTTTAATTTTGAGTCAGAATTCACATCTTTTCCAGACAACTTAAGAGTAGTTCTTTCCCTGACTGATTTGGCTCAGTGAATAGAGCATTGGCCTGCGGACTGAAGGGTCCCAGGTTCAATTCCAGTCAAGAGCGTGTACCTTGGTTGTGGGCACATCCCCAGTGGGAAGTGTGCAGGAGGCAGCTGATTGATGTCTCGCTCTCCTCAATGTTTCTAACACTCTACCCTTCTCCCTTCCTCTCTGTAAAAAAAAGTCAATAAAATAGATTTTTAAAAAGAGTAGTTGTTGCCCTGTTTCTCCCCCATACTCCTGTATGATTACTCGTCCACAGTAGATATTTAAAAGTCTGTACTGACTGATCTTTAGTTGTAAAATCAGCAGGTCTCTGAAGTGCCCTTCCCTTTACCTGATACATTTCCCTTATGATCCAATGGAAGTGTCACCTCTGAAGTTACCCCCAGGTCTCCCAGGTGAATGAGCATGCCAGCGTCCTTGGAGTCGTGCATAACTGTTCACTCGCACTGCCACTCTTTACTTGTATGCTGTTTCTCATCGCCCTTCATCCACCCACAAGCAAGGACCTTGCCTATTGTGTATCTCCAGTGCCTTGCAGGTGCCTGCCATGTCCGAGGCGCCGGAGTTTTTCTGACAGATGATGCAACAGTAAGAAAACTCACTCTCCGAGCACACTCTTTGTAGACTTAGGCTGGAACACCCTGCCCTCTCCAGGATTTCCCCTGGTTAGAATTTTCATGTAGTTATAGTACTGCTGTTAGGTGAGCAATGATTAATTGATATTGGCTCTGTGATCCAAACAATAGATGTAATTAACCTAAGGAAGAGTTAGCTTTTTTTCTACACTAACTTCTTCTTTAAAATATATATTTTATTTATTTCAGAAAGGAAGGGAGAGAGAAAGAAGGAAAGAGAGCGAGAGAAACATTAATGATGAGAGAGTATCATTGATCAGCTGCCTCCTGCATGCCCCCTACTAGGGATCAAGCTCACAAGCTGGGCATGCGCCCTGACCAGGAATTGAACTGTCACCTCCTGGTTCATTGATGAATGCTCAACCACTGAGCCACACTGGCCAGGCTACACTAACTTATTTTAAATTAATTATAATCCATAACTGATAGTCTGTATTTGTTAAAAGTATTGGTGTCCACCAAGATGTTAATGATGATAATTATTTGGATGGCAGTATTTTTTATATTAATTTTTTTCATTAGTTACAATTTATTTTATTCTTTGCCTTTTTCTACTTCAGACTATATATTGGAAAAACATATTTTCAATTTAAAAAAAAGATGTGTTACATGATGGAAACAAGAGAAATAAATGCTTTAGTATAATTTGGAACCAGTTGGCCTGGATCAAGATGGGCCAGCCCATACTTTGGTAACAAATCTCAGTGGCTTAGAAAAGCAAAGTTTGCTGTAGGGTGACGGGTTCTTCTACTTCCAGGGTCTCAGACCCAAGCCTCTTCCATCTCAAAGTAGGTTCCGAAGGTGCTGCAGGAGCTGGGGGAGAGGTGGGAGAGGCCTTCCAGCTCTCACCGGCTTCCTCACGTGTCACTTCGCCCAAACCAATGTGATGGGCCCACGCTTACAGCAGAGTAGAGTGGAAAATGTGGGGGAGCACCCATTGTCTCTGCTAACACGAGTGTAACTCTTTTCATTTTACAGTTACTGTAATGAGTGTATGCTGGACCCAGATTGCGGATTCTGCTACAAGATGAACAAATCCACCATCATTGACTCCTCCTGTGTTCCAGTTAATAAAGCATCTACAAGTGAGGCAGCCTGGGGCAGGTATGTCACTCACTGCAGACTGTGAGAATACACAGTAAGACTTCACAAGGAGGCCTGTGTTTAAGCTTACAGAGTGACTACACTTACCTTCGAGAACTGCATTTCTTTTAAGCTGGTCTTTTTTCTATACGGTCTTTAAAACTGATCTTTATACAGAGTGTCCCCAAAAATGTATACGCACTGTAAATGATTATAAAGTCAATGTTTATTAACATACAGTTCGCTTTCAAAATTTAAAAGAATTTATAGAAATCAATACTTTTTTTTTGTCAATGCCCATTTTCAAAAGGATGACTGTCCTGGTCCAGGCACTGCCGATAACAGGAACCAGTGGGATGGCAAACATCAAGAATCATTTCATTTGGTATTTGTGTGCCCTCAGTTCGCCAACTGTTGTGGTTTTACACTGTAAACTTTACCTTTTGTGTGTCCCCATACAAAAAATAAAGCCTAGTGGCACTTGAGGATAAATTTACTGTGTTCAAAGCTTAGTCTGGCTTCATCCATTAGTTCAAATCAGTTAAGCCTGAAAAGGAGCGAAAATTAAGTGAATTGGCTGCTAAAGGATGCGTACATTATGGGGGTACCCTATATATTACTTTGCAGCACATACTCATAAGCATGGGTGTAAAACACTGCAGCTCAGTACGTTTCACAGACTTCTAGTAGAAAGCACCCCTACCTGGGCGTCAGGAGCCCAGATCCCAGAGCAACCTCTGCCCTGTGAGAGCAGAGTTTGGACCTTGAGGCAGGGATCCTGTAAATTGTCAAGGCAATTTTTCCCATTGCATATTTTTTAGCTACACCAATAATTTTCAGACTCCTAAACTTAAGTGAAAGACAGAAGATTGTCAAGTCAAAATGAATTAATGTCACTTGAAATTCTTTCATGGAACTCTTATTATCTTAGAGTACTTTCCTGAAAGTACTTAATGAAATTTAGAAAAATTAGGATAAAAGTTGCTGGGGATTGAGCCTGAAACCCACGCAAGAGCCTTGACCAGGAATGGAACTGTGACCTGGTTCTTGGGTCAAGGCTCAACCACTGGGTCACACAGGCAGGGCTACATATTTCTCTTCTGACAGATCACATTGGTTTGTAGTAGGCAAATAAATGAAATATTTGTATACAACAAATAATCCCCACATTAATGAACTAATATTCACATCCATGGTCATAGAAAGCATATAAATATTCTTCAACATGGCTTTAACCTCTTTTGTGTTTCAAACTGCGGTAAAGAAAATAACACGTTCTCATCCTATCTGCCTCACAGTACTGATGGAGGTAATGAAATCTGTAATGAAGTACTTGTATCTCCTAGATGCAATAAAGTACAGTGTGTCATTATTAATCATTACACTGTTACCAGTAATCATTTTATAAGAGAATTACTCTATGAAGTAGAAGTGAATTATATGGCAGTGAATGAAAATCCAGACCAAATTTTAAACACACTAATTACAAAGAAATATGTAAAAAAAAAATTCAGTTATTACTTAAAATCAAAGCTTTAAAAGAGCTCCTTTTAGAAACACTCAGCGTATAATTTGCATCAGCCAAGCTTCATTAGGGAGTTAATTGAGTGAATATTTCTGGATGTAATAGTCTATAATTTTAACCCTATGATTCTTTTCTAGCAGAAAAAAACTGAAAGTTACTAGTCTAGAATTACTACCACATTATGAAATCTGTGCATGTAGTTTCCTGTATCTCATAGAATTCACTTCTGAACTTAGAGAAATGTTGACTAATGGAAAGCAAACACTAAAATTAGACATTTCTCTTGCTCTCAGAAGGTCTAGTGTTCAGAGGCTTTAAAATAGAGGTTTTGTTGTTATATTTTGCAAATAGCAAAGTATATAATGCTTTAGTAGAAATACATATTTTTTGTTTCAATGTCTCCTTAATATTTTATTTATATTTTGAACTATTATTCCTTAAGTGCACCCACTACTAGTGAAAAGTAAGCCACAGATAATACCTAAGAAGGAAAAATACAAAGAACTAAATGCAATATATAAAGAACTTTTATGTTTATAGAATTGTCTTAGAAAAATCTCAAACTCTTTGCTACAAAAAAAAAAAATAGGTTGTCTGTGCTAGAAAGTAAAAAGGCACAATATGTTTACCATGAAAAAGTTTTAAGATAGAATATCTATTTGTAGTTAAATAGTGTTTACTATATTTTCATTTATTAGTTGTTTGATGGGTTTTATGCAAGTACTTAGAATGGAATTCTCAGGGAAAAAAATCTATCATTACCTTGGATTTACATCTGAAATATGCGATTTATAGATATTTCAGGGTCAAGTATTAAGGCAGTTCGTAATCATATAGCTTGATGTGTAACTGTAGCTGTTTCCTGGAAAGACACGGAATGGTAATACCATTTATTCATGATGGAAATGGTATGATGATTTTTATAAACTCTGTATTGTTTTAACATAATGAAAACCATTTGCCTGTGTAATCAATTATATCTATGTTGTTGCATTTCAGCAAATTTTTAAAAAATCATTTATCTCTCCAAAGAAGATATACAAATGGTCAACAAGCACATGTAAAACTGCTTAACATTGCTAATCATTAGGGAAATGCAAATTAAAAGTACAATGAGATAACATCTCCTACCCAGTAGGATAGCTGCTGTCACAAAAAATGAAATGAAATGAAAACTGTGGAGGATGTAGACAAATCAGAAAGTCTGTACACTGTTGATGGGATTATAAAATCATGCAGCCACTACAGTAACCAGGATGCCAGTTTCATAAAATTTTACAATTGAATTACATATCACCCAACAATTCCATTCTGGGTGAATACCCACAAGAATGAAAAACAAGGTTTTAAAGAGACATTTGAATACCCATGTTCACAGCAACTCTGTTGACAATAGCCGAAAGACAGAAGCAATCCTAGTGTTGCTCAGTGGATGAATGGATAAACAAAATGTGGTTTTACATATACTGACATATTCAGACTTAAAGGAAATACATTTTGGCACATACTATATCATGGGGAAACCTTAAAGATAAAATGATAAGAAAATAAGCCAGTTACAAAATGACAGATACCCTATGACTCCACTAACATGAGGTGCCTAGAGTACTCAGATTTACCGAGACGGAAAGAAGGTCCCTGGGTTAGGGGACAGTCGGCAGTTGTTGTTTAATGGGTATGGAGTTTGTTTTGCAAAGTGAAATTAGTTTTGGAGATTGCTGGCTCTCCATTGTGCGTATACTTAACACTTTGAACTGTACAATTAAAAATTTTAAATGGTTTAGTGAGGATAGTAAATGGAAAATCTGCTCCTGCCCGTCACCCCATAAGTCCTGAATCGATACCATGCAAATACAGGTTTAGTTGGGAAATGAGAAAGAAACTTTAATGGGCTAAGAAATCATAATAGAAAACATTAAAATGAATAACTGAAAAGAATCACACAAAGTTAGAACTAGAGCTGAGTTGGCCTGTAGAGTAAGCAGAGAATTGAAATTAAAATGAGGGGGAAAAAAAATGATGCAAAGCTAAGAAATACTAGAGATTCGAGAAAACTAACATTGTTTCCTGGAGAAGATCGATGTAATGGAGAAACCTCTGATTGGTACTCTTTTAAGAAGAAAGAGAAGGCACAGATAAACAATTTAGAGTAGAAGAAAAGCATGTGGGATCAGATAGGAAAGATATTAAAAATAATAGGAGACTACTATTAATAATGTTGTGATATATTTGAAAACAGATAAAATGGACCATTTTCTAAAAAACAAATATAACTTTCTAAAACCTACTCAGCACCTCTGTGAAGTATGATTTTCATCCCCATTACACAAATGAAGACAGCAAGGCATAGAGGATCCAAATGACTTTCTCAAAGTCAAAAAGCCAGTAAGTCCCACCAGTTTTAGGGGAACAACAGTTGGGTAACAGAAAGGTCCAGATTTTAGAATCCAGTCATTTCAAATTTGAACTTTTCATTTGTCTTGTAAGCAGCGCTAGAACAAGAGCCTCTCTGAGCCCCGTTCCTCATCTGTAAAATGGCAATGGTATTATTGATGTACTGAACAATCTTTTCTATGAAGATTAAATAAGAATGTATCTTAAGACTCTTATAAAAATGTAATGCCCTGGGCAAATGAATGCACAACATATCCTGTGGGAATTTCTGCTTTTCTTAGATTTGTCAACAACACATTTCCTAGATTAGAATAAGTACTTCCTGCCAGACAAGTGCATTAGAATACGTTCTCCTTATCTGTGTCTTTTCACCCACCTCCACATCACCCGAATAGCCCTCTATACACACAGACTCATAAATAATCTATTCTGGAACTTCAAACACGCTGACTCTTTAAAAGTATTGCTAATGAGGGCTACTCTCTTAATGTGCTGATTCAGTATTTGTTTCCTATAATGCGACATTTCTGCTCTGTGATTAGACTCACTAAAATAGCTAGACAGACTCCCTACTCGGCAGCTCATTGTTCTGACTCGCACCGAATGCCTGGTGTATTGTGTTCACTCAGCAGCAGTATTTTTCTCAGAGCTGCGCTCTCACACAACACCAGCTTATTTTCCCAGCATCGCACCCCTCTCCATTCTAGTCATCAACCCCTTGTGATCACCCTATAATATGCGATACAATGTCCCACCACTGTGCCTTCCTCATGCCTTGCTTCTGCCTAAAATTTACCCTCCTCCCTTTTCATCTCTGCCTGACTTCTACTTTTTTTTTCACAGTTCCTTTGCTGTCTCTCTGATTGACCAAAAAAAAAAAAAAAAAAAAAAAAACCCAACAACAACAACAACAAAACAATGCTTATTAATATCCTCCTGTCCTCTAGCACTCCCCTGTACAGCTTACATGATAATTATACTGAAATGGATATATCTTCTCTTCTAAACGATAAGTCCCAGTGTCTATACACTGCACTAGTCTTAATTCCTTGGTGCTTTGTACATATCAGACATTCAGTCAATAATTGATAAATGTCAAAGAGGAAAAGGCTACCATCACTGGAAATTATGTACAGGTTTGAACGTACCATAGTTTTAAATGAGAAGATATGGTGTTCTTCCCATCATCTCATTTTAGCTGTATCTTCTATGTTCATGATTATTTTCAAGAGAGGAAACCTCTAAAAGAAAAACGAGAGTGATGCCATGTTAATTAACAATGTTAATGTTTACCTGGTACTACTTAAAACACTAAAAAAATTTAAAATAAAACTTAACCATGCACTTGAAGTATGTACACTACATATTGTTATAGTTATACCACATGAAAAATACTTTTTAAAAATTATTAGAAGAAATATTCACATTTCCTCAAAACATTCACTGGTATACCAAGGAAACTATATCTGTGGTGACAGTATAAAATCAGGTATATTGTGAAAGTAGGCCACATAGCGAAAATGGGGTTAACCCTCATCACCTTTTTTTTTTTCAAGATATATATCAGTTTTGCATTTAGAAAAGAGATATATTTTATCATAACAAATTATATCAGTATCTTAACATTCATGTATAGGATTGATATTTTAATCAGTTATTTATGTTAGGGATTTAAAATGCTCAAGTTGTGCTTCTACAAACCTTATGTTTAAAATTAATATTTGCTAGCATACATGTCATAGAATATTTTAATCCATTTGCTTTTTGTGTTTTTGCTTGAATAGAAGTCACTATGCTAGATCACTCCCATTAAGCTCTGTAGCTGAATACTGTGTATGTGTGAGGTTCATCTATCCTAATTAATTTCTTTTTTTAAGTATATTTTATTGTTTTGTGGTTTGTTTGTTTTTATGGAGAGGAAGGGGAAGGAATAGAAAGAGTCAGAAACACCAATGAGAGAGAAACATGGATCTGCTGCCTCTTGCTCACCACCTACTGGGGATGTGCCCGCCAACAAGGTACCTGCCTTTGATGGGAATCGAACC
This sequence comes from Antrozous pallidus, assembly GCA_027563665.1. Classification (NCBI taxonomy): domain Eukaryota; kingdom Metazoa; phylum Chordata; class Mammalia; order Chiroptera; family Vespertilionidae; genus Antrozous; species Antrozous pallidus. The sequence goes on from CM050513.1 coordinate 77,631,374, forward strand.
TGGGACCCTTCAGTTCGAAGGCCAGTGCTCTATCCACTGAGCCAAACCGGTTAGGGCTCTCCTGAATTTCAGAGGCTGCGTGCCTCTTGGCTTTCCTTTTTCAAAACCAGAAACTTAGGCATTGTTGGGTTTTAGTGAATGTCTGTATTGCAGATTCTATTGCTATTTATTTACACTGTAAAGTATACAAGTCAGAAAAGCAAAACATCTCTGAATAACTTATCTTCCTCTTTCATGTTAGTTTCTTCCATTTCTTAGCTGATATTTAATTATAATGCTACATTAACACATTTTAATAGTTTTCTCCAAGTAGTAATATTCATAATATATTTGACTACCCTTCTTCTTAGTTCATAACCTTACGTTTCTAGTCAGTCCCTGTTTCTTTTACATTTAAAAAAAAATCATCAGTTCATGCTTCTCCAAAAAGTAGTCTGTACATTTTTTCTCACTAGACAAGACTCTAAGACTTTTAGGATAAGGATAAGGACCACAACTTGAATTGCATGTGTTTGGTGAATATAAAGTAACAGTGGCAAGTTTTCGTTCATCTAATAATGGTGCAATTAAGCGACAGGTGTGGTATCGCAGAGGTGAAGCCTGGGAGGTGGGGATTTGTCAGAAAAGGAGCAGAGAGGAAGGAGAATGGATGGCTGGAGCTGATCCTGGACATGTGAGTTTGGATCAGAGCGTCAGAGGATCTCTTTTAGGAATTTCTTTCACTTTTATAGGTGCATTTTTAAAGGTGTGGAAATCATACTGGGAATGATTAGAGGTGAATGATATCGTGGGATACCAGGATGGTGGATATGACTTTGTATCACATAGTAAGACAGTTCTCTTCCAAATATTCTGCATCTATTAAGAAGAAAGTCCGCTGACACTAGCATGGTTTTAACACATTATCTAACTAGAAATGTTTTTGTCCCACTTTTATTATAACTCTTCGGTTCTTGGCAAGTGTAGTTGATTGCATTAGTGTTCAGAATATCTGCTGCACTCTCTAGGGAAGGATTCGATTTCCCATGCCCATTCAGTCTTACCCACATGGCTTGCTCTGGCCAAGGAAATGAGAGAGGAGAAAACAGACAGACATTTATTAACATGTATATCTCATAGACACAGAGAAATTTAGGGATGTGTAACCCAATGAGGTGGCTTCAAATTCATGCTTATGCAGCATCTTCAGCAAAGAAAGATGCGTGACAAGAAAAAGAACCTTGAGTCTGTAGAGATGGCAGATTGTAGGAAGGCAAATATATGGGGAAGGAATGCGCGCTAATTAGTTACGTTGTTATGTAGATTCCCCTGGTGCCATCTCCTTGCTGATAAGATCTAGAGTTACTCTGTGATTAACTTCTGTCCTTCTAGTTAGAAAGGGAAAGAGGAACACATCTGTGTATATTTGTCCTGCTTCTTGGCAAGTGGGGAGGGCAGAGAGCTTTTCTTGTGTTCACTGCTTCTTAATTGCCTTCAACTCAGAATGTAAAGTAGTCACATTCCAGTTTCCCTCCCTTGGGATAACTGGGAATGGGTGACCCACCTGGGGCTGTCGCTTATGTCCGAGGAGTGGCTTGTGGCGGGGTAGGAATGCTGGAAGTAAATTAGGAAGCGGGGATAGAGTATACAGTGTCAGAAAATGTGATTGTAAAGGTATCCAAAGAGGAGGGACCAAGAGAAACAACCAGAGAAATACAATGAAGATAAAACAGGGCAGGCCTAGACACGTTCAGAGAATGTGTATCTCAAAGACACCTCAGAAAACACTGAGAACACAGCCAGCCTTCTCTGTGGTGAATTTTCTCATTTGCAGATCTCTCTCTCGGCCAGGCTAGGAAATGCCTTTGAAGTAAGCCAAATTGCCCCAGAGATATTGGCAAAGTTCTGCAAAGACTGACAGCTTTGAGTTTTCTTACAAATTTTAGTATTTGGTATCTGTACACATTGAATACAGTTATTTTTTAAAATTATATTTAAAATACTGAAGGTAAAATAGTATGCATAGCATTAAATTTTATCCGTGCAAAAAAAAATGTTTTATGAATGTAGATGTAGGGTACTGTATCTTTGTCTTGTTAAATCTCTTAGCAGCCATCAGTTACTTTTCTCAATTGGCTTCTATAAATGTTTCATGTCGTATAGTGTGACCATTTCTCATTAAGTGAGGGGCTGGTAGAATATAAATTACTGAGAGCCTAAGTGTGTGGAGCAGATAAGGCACAACTGGAAGCTAGCAGAGCCCATCCTAAATTTAAATAGGAGTAACGTTAATCATCCTGTGGACTGGCCTATGACTTGTGGCAGCAAGGTAACCTTGACCGGTGACCTTCTCCCTCCCACTCAGTGACACACATATACCACACTCAAAATGAGCAACCTACAACGAACTTGGGAATTCATTGTGAGTCAGTCTGATTCTCTAAAAAGAGATTTTCTAGCCCTTGTGAATGCGTGCCAAGTACTCAGATATAAGATGGTCAAAGAGGTTCACTCTTTTATGTTCCAACTCTAAGAGTGAATGAGATATTCTGTGTGTGCTGCTGTTTTGCGAAGAGAAGGATAAAGTCATTCACTACCTATATATCCTTATTTATTTTTTCTTAAAAGCACTTGTGGTTCTTGGCATTTTGAAATTGAGAATGATCCAAACCACATGGGAATAATAATACATCTGCCCAAGATAAATGATGGAGTATGACTAGCATATTAGATATAAAACAAACTCAAACCATCTGATCCTGTTGGCATTTTTTAATTAAAGTCTTTCAAACTCTTAAGAATGCTGATGTCCAGAATTCAGTAGAGCATTGCTTTTCAGCAGCTAATCCTCCAGAGTGATCCAAGAAAGGCAGGTTTATTTATGGGGGATTTTTAATCTAGTACTTTATTTTTTTTAATTTACATGAATTTTCCTTTATATTCTAAAATATGGCCATGCTCATTTTAATGTAATAATTGCTCTTATTACTTATCCATTGATTTTTCTGGAGAGCCCCAGTTCACCACCTCTCATTTCATCTATTCCCCCAGCAGTGAGAAAAAATGTTTGTTCCCAGAAAATGTGCTATTTTATTCTGCAGCACATTAGTACATATGCTAACTTGACAATACAGTGTAGACCCAACCCAGAAATGAACCCCAAGTTAACAAATGTAGGCAAATTCTAGTGATACTTTCAGATCTCAATTCAGTGTCAGTTAAAGACACTTACATGCCTCATGGATTTAAATAGTATAGTTAGGATTGTTGCAAACAATGGTATGTTCTCTAGTAGAGCTAAATGAATAAGACATCTAATTTAAATTCTTGTTCAAAAATGTTGCTCAGAACAGAAGCAAAATATTTTAGAAATATGTTCTTCATAAAATTATTGATTTTAAAACACAAATGTTCACAGATTATTTTACTTCTACAGTTTTTTGGCTGTATTCGTTTGACATTTGGCTCTTTTTCACAGAATGGTGGACTGTGAAATAACTAAAGTAAGTTCATCATTTTTTCCAGACTGGAAATGTAGCACGTTATTTCTTTGTAGCTAGCACATATTAAGATACTTGTCAGCTATTATTCCAAAACACCAGATCCTCATGCACTTAAGTATAACTGTTCTCTAATACGTTGTATATAATCTGTAATTATGTTCACATGTTGCATTAGGATTATACCTGTTTGTCTTTAACTATTCCCAAATGGGATTATGCCTGACACACCGAAGTCTCAGTATATATGAATATCATTGAAAGAATAGTGGCAAGGGAAGAGAGTGCTCCAGCCATGAGTCCTGTAGATATTTTGACAAAGAATCTGTCACTTTCATTCTTCTGGTTGAGGAACTTGTAGTGGAAAGAACAATAGCTAACATTAATAGCCACGCCATCAGCCATATCTGCTACAGCTCACAATATTCTTTGCCTTATTCTGTTTTCTCTTTTTCTATTTCTGACTCAGTTGGGTATATGGGATTCAGGAAGTTTCTTTTAGAAAGTCTAAAAATCAATGGGCAGCTTAGCCCTTGAATAACAGGAAGGGAGGGACTAACTGGAGTCAGAAGACTTTGATTTGTGGTTTTACTTAGTAACTGACCATAGTATGGTGTGGGTCATTTATTTTGCCTCTCTGGCCCTCAGTCTCCTAATCTTTAAAATGGAAGGAAATAATAATACTACGTCTTGTTTGTCATGCAAGATCATTGAGAAAGTCAATTGAAAATATATGTGAAAAGAATTTGGACTCTTACTTAAAAAAAAAAAAACACAACATTATACATCTTATTTCCATAATTACCTTACTTACTGTATAAACTAAGTAGAACTGCAAATGTAGAATTAAAACTGTCTTTCTTAAACATGCCGGTATTTTAGGATAAAAGATGAGTTCCTTTCCCTACAAATGCTTTCTTAAGTTTGCAAGAACTTTCATCAATTTATTTTTATTAAATCTTACACCATTATAACAGGAGAGTTTTTCACTATTTTTTATTGATAATTAATAGAACAAATAATAATGGATAGAACAAACAGACAAAAATAGTGAATACATAGAAGACTTGAATACTGTCAATCTATTTGCCTAACTGACCAGACATTTATAAAACATTCCACTCAACAACAGCAGAATAAATATCCTTTTCAAATGAACATGAAACATTATCAACATCTACAGTTATAAAACAAGTCTCAACAAATGTAAAGTAACCTAATTCATAAAAGGTATATTCTCTGACCACAGTTTATTAATTTAGAAATCAGTTTTTAAAAAGTTTTCACAAAAATTCCTAAGTACTTGGAAATTGAACAGCATACTTCTAAATAACTATGGTGTAAAGAACAAAACCCAAGGAAATTAGAAAATATTTTTATCCCAATGGGGAAAAAGACATAAAAATGTTAGGATGCAGCATAAAGCAATGCTTTGAACAAATGTCTGGTTTAAAATAATTTTATTAGAAAATAAGAAAGGTCTAAAATCAATTATCTAAACTGCCAATTATGAAGCTACAAAATGAAGATAAAATAAAATCCAAGGTAAGTAGAAGAAAAGAAATATAGAGTAGCAATCAATAAAATAGAAAATGGGAATGTAGGAGATAAAGTAAATGACATCAAAAGCTATTATTTTAAAGAACTCTAAAGTTGTATTATGTTATATTTAGACTCATCAGTAGAGTTGGGGGGTAGGGAAGAGAAATAAGACATAATTTACTACTATTAGATTAAAAGAGAGGACTTAAATAAAATGGACAAAATTTGGTGAATGATACCAGATATTTATGGGAGAAATCATACTACTCCTACATAAACTATTTCAGAAAATGGTAGAGGGGGGTAAACTTTCCAAATCATAAGGAATCATATTGGTACCAAAACCATATAAATTCTATAAGAAAGGGAAATTGCAGGTAAAAATTCCAATATTCCTCATATACAAGGGTAGGCAAAAGTTGGTTAAATTACCAGCCATCATTACCTAAAAGGTAAATCTTAAGTAAGGATATAAAAGAATAACAACAATAAAAGACGATACAAATAAATAATATAATAATAAATACATAATAAAAGAATAAACTTTGTTTCTCATATAACTGTAAATATACTTTTGCCTACCCCACTATATAGACACAGAAATTCTCAAATGGATCCAGCTATATAAAGGAATGTACAGTTTATTTAACTTTTAAAATCAATTGATTTAACTATGTTAGTGAGCAAAGGAGAAGAACCATATGATCTCAGGAGATGCAGGAATTTTATTTTTTTTTTACAATATTCAACATCCATTTGTAATAAAAACTCTGAGAAGGCTATTGTAAGGTCTGTAACCGTTGGGGGTTGTTGTTTCAGCCTAATTCTTGAGATTTGTGTTGATGTATCAATAGTTCCTTTTCATTGTTAACTAATATTGCATAGCATAGGATGTACCTCTGTTTGTTTTAGCTATTCATCCACTGAAGATTTTGGCGTTAGTTCCAATTTTAACTTCTAAGAAGTAATTTTCCAGTACTTTGATTTCATTATAACCTGACAGAACATATATGTTCCTATATATAATTTAAGCACTTCAGAGAATTCTTCTGTCTAAAATGCCTTAAGATTTTTTTTTTTCTGAATCTGTTTATAAGGAAGTTTGCTTGAAAAAGTTGTATCTTTTCAAATATGGTAGAGTTTCATTTATGTAACACCCAGATCTATCTTGAATTAGATTTTATCAAAGTTGAGAACATGTCTTTTAATGGACATTTTATAATTTGCAGGTAATGATAAATGCAATCAGCATTCTGTGTAGCTTCTAATTAGAGTTTAGGGGGAAATGTACCCAGTAGCATTTTGGAAAAGAGCCAGAACATTTTATCCTGGAAAGGGGTGATTCATCAGGCACCTAAGGCCAGTTAGATACACTTCTTAAGAATACTTTATAATTTGATGGACAAAGGTTTGGTTCCAAAACATCCTTCACTCCCCTTTCAAGTGGGTTGCGAGCTTGTGCTCTGATCTTCCAGCTTCAGAGGTTCCAGACAAGATCGGGAGCATCAACTCTGAAATGCAAACTTGTCGGTAATTTTGTTCTCAATTTTTAGTTTGTGAAATTGCATTCTTGGGAGCCCTTGTGAGACTATTTCATCCATCTGTATCCAGATTGGTTCTGTGATGTTCAATAACATGTTCAGTAGCTAAGATTGTGGGGCTCTGGGCTTTCTCAGTGGTCAGTTCAGAAAGAAGCAGGGAACTGACACTGCTCAGGACAGGGCTAACGGAACACAACAGCTATTAAATTGTCTCTTGCTGGTTTTTCCAATCACCTGTGAAACTAGGCAGAACCAGGCCACAGCTTTCTGCTTTCTGCTTTCTGCTCTCTGCTGTGTTTCCAAAATATCTATTTTTCCATTCAGGGAACAAAAGTGGGGGAAAGGCCAGCTACCTAACTTCTCTTTCTCGTCATTTGTCTGAGATGGTGGGGAAGGTGCAACCTGTGGGCTGTGTAAGGCCCACAAGATCCTTTGGTCTGGCCCTCCCAAGGCATTAGGGGTGAGTTAATTAAATGTTTGACCAAATATAGCAGGATAACTTTTTTTTGAAAATGAAATTATGATTTATAAATTTACATAAAAAATTACTTTATACATTGAAGAATAGTTTTTCAGGTTGTAAAAAAACAAAGTTTGAAGCTATCATTATTGGGATTCGTGGGATGTGGTTTGTTCCTCTATCACTTGGGTCGGCTTTAGCTCAAATGGTTACTTCGTCCTAGCAGACATTCAGCAGGATAACTTTTAAGTCGAAATTTTTTACAGCCCTCAAATGATGTTATAAATAGCCAATGGCCCTGGGCAAAAAACAAAAGGTTCCCCACCCCTGGCCTAAGACCTTCACTCTGTCTTGCCCACCAAGCTCCAGGTTCCTTGGTGTCTGAGTTACTGAGGAGGTGCTGCCCTGAAATTCCCTTCACTTCCCTCTGCATTTCAATGAACAGGTTATGTATGTAAAATGGATTTATAAACATATCCGTACTTACAACTTTTTCAAAACAATTTTAAGCATGTTGCAATATATCAGTTTTTAAATACAGTTGTTTCAGACCGATAGCCTCTGGGAGTAGACTCTGAAAAGAAAAACAAGTCGGAAGCATTAAGAACCCTAGAGAAAGCATAGCACGGTTGCTGCTGCTGCCTGGAATGTGCATTACTTTTCCAAGGCTCTCTTCACTCTACACCCAGATTCCTGCTTCTGCGGTGCCCTGGGCCCTACCACTGTCACTCTCTCCTGGATTACTACAGAGCCTCCTAACTGCCTCCCTGCTTCCACTCTGGCCTTCCCTAACACCTGTGCTGCACAAAACAGCCACAGTAAGGCTTTGAAACTGGAAGCCTGTCACTCTGCTCTTCTGCGCTGAGGTCCCACATTACTTAGGACAAAATCCACACCCTACAAAGTCCTGCACACTAAGCCTAGGCCTCCAGGGCTGTCTTCCTGGCTCACTACACTGCAGCCCCGTTCTTACAGACACCCAGACAAGCTTCCTTCTTGGTCTTTCACCCGTGTCTGGGAAGCTATCATTTCACTTACCTGTAGGGGGCGCACTTTCCCTCCTCTGCTCGGTAATCACTTTGGTCTGGAGCCCTTCCCTAAGCGCCCTAATGAAATAGCAAAGTACCCCTGCCTGGACTCCTTGCACTACTCCCTCTGCTTTATTTTTCTTTATAGAACGTAATGGTTTTCTGTGTGCCCGCTAAGAATATAGGCTCCATGAGAGCAGAGAGCTTTTCTATATAGTGCTGTAGACAATGTCTGGAGCCTAGGAGTCATATAGTAAATATTTATCGGCTAAGTTAATTAACAACTCTGGGTCCCCTTTGTTTTATACTGCGTTACCAAAAGTGGCAGAATAAGCTAAGAGCAAAAAATCAGGGAATACTAAAGCTATTTAATAATCATAACATGAGTCTGATAAATAAATTGGTTTTGACAGATGAATTATTTTTATTAATCTAGCACTTTCTGAAAATTAATGTTAAACTCTACCAGTATGATTGTGAAGTTGTCAGTTTTCCTTTGAAATCCTGTAATGTTGCCTTCCATGGCTTGAAATATATTTAATCAGGTGTTTACAAGATTAGAACTATTATTTTTGCAATGAAATGAACCCTTTATTATTATGTATGATTTATCCTTGAGAACTGCCTTTGCCTTAAAATCCACTGTGTCTATTATTGTGAAGTTTCACCAGTTTTCTTTTTGTTAATATTTATGTCTATTTTTTCTTTATAAATATTTCAACTGTCTCTGCCCATATGTATAGGTGTTTCTTCTTTCTATACAGCAAATAAGGTGTTTTCTTCACCATTCTAACCAGCTGCATTTTTATCAAGTCACAGCTTGTTTGCATTTATCCACATGTGCACCAGCTTTTTGTTCATAATTTTTTCTTCCATCTTTTTGTTCCTTTTGTTTAGTTTCTAACCCCATATTCATAGATATGTGAATATATAAATAAATACTAGAGGCTCAGTGCAAGAACTTCATGCACAGGTAGAGTCCCTAGGCCTGGCCAGCAGTCAGGGCCACCCTTCCCCAGCTGCCAGCTGGGGCCTTCCTTCATTCTATGTCACCCCCTGGTGGTCAGCACACATCATAGCAAGCAATAGAATTCCCAGTCGAACTTCCACAGGGACACTTTGCATATTAGCCTTTTATATATAGACTAGGGACCTGTTGCAGGAAGATCCTCCAAGAATAGAGCTCTCTGTGGCCTGAGCAAAGCTCCCTCCCTTCTCCCCAGCCCCGCTTGCTTACTTCTCCACAGCTTTGCTCCCTTCTGCAGTGCTTGGCTTCCTTCTACACTGTCTTCTGTGTGTGGATATGCAAATTAACTGCCATTTTGGTTTGGTTAATTTGCATACTCTGATTGGCTTTTGGGTGTGGCTTGGTGTAGCGAAGATACGGTTAATTTGAATATTACTCTTTTATTAGATAGGATAGATATGAATAATGATATTTCTTTCTATTCTGTATCTTTTAGAAGCTTTTCCTGCAAGAGTATTAGTAATAGACTCCCTCAAGCTTTGTCCAGAATTTACTTATTTTTCCAGCAATCTTAAATGGTAGTAACCTGGACATAGAAATCTAGATGTAGAGCTCTGTGTTCTGAGTACTTTGAAAATGGTGCTCCATAGTCTTCTGAGCTGAGTGCTGCCAGGAGAGACATCATTCCTTTCTAAGTGGTCTTGGCTTTCCTTGGTGCTTTTAGCCCTTGTCTTGGTCTTCATCATTCTGTAGTTTCACAGTGATATACCTTGCTGTGAATTTAATTTTATCCTACTAAGCTGTCATTGTGCTTTGTAAATACGAAGTCTTGTCTTTCAGGAATTTATGAAGAATTCTCAGCCATTATATGTTCATATACTATTCCCCCGGATGATCCCCTTCAGTCCTTTCGGAATCCCAGGGAGACGCATCACGTTCTGCCCTCTGTGTCTCTTATTCCAACTCTTTTCTTAGTGCCATGTTCTGGGAAATTTCCTCAGATCACTCATCCACTTCTCTAATGTTATTCACTGAGGTCTAATATGCTGGTTAGCACATCTATTTTTTTTTCAGTTTTTTTTTAAATTAAAAAAAGATTTTAAATATAGTACTGTTACATGCAATAAACCGTAATATTTTAAGAAAAAAAACTCTTAAATATAGTATTACATGCAATAAACATTAATATCTCAAGAAAAATGATTTTATCCCTGACTGGTTTGGCTCAGTGGATTGAACATCAGCTTGCAGACTGAAGGATCCCAGGTTCGATTCCGGTCAAGGACATGTACCTTGGTTGTGGCCACATCCCCAGTAGGGGATGTGCAGGAGGCAGCTGCTCGATGTTTCTCTCATTAATGTTTCTAACTCTATCCCTCTCCCTTCCTCTCTGTAAAAGATCAATAAAATATATTTTCTTAAAAAAGAAAAGTTATTTTGACTATGATGTTACATGCAATCAACACCAATTATTCAAGAAAAATTATCTTACATATAATATTACATGCAATAAACTTTATTTCAAGAATAAAAGGATTTTAAGTATAATATTACCCAAACTCTACTAACATAGTACGATAGCACAAAAGTTATAGGAAATATTAAAACTCTTCAAATAACAGGATTACTTCTATTATAGTCTAGAATATTCCCCTTCTGCCTCCCAGCTCTATTTTTGTTCATTGGTTTATGGTGTTCATTATATTTCACAAATGAGTGAGATCATATATTTATTTTTCTTTGAATGGGTTACTTCACTTAGCGTAATGCTTTTAAAGTCTATTTTGTAGGAGTGACTATTGCTACTCCAGCTTTTTGTTTCTTTTTCCATTTGCATGGAAAAATTTTTCCCATCCTTTCACTTTCATCTGATGTGTGTCTTTTGTTTTGAGGTAGATCTCTTGTAGACAGCATATACTTGGGTCAAGTTTTTATATCCATTCATCTACCATACACCTTTTGATAGGTGTATTTAATCCATTGAGCATTTAATCCATTTACATTTAGGATTATTATTGAAAGGTATTTATAGCCATTTTAATTCTATATGGCTAGGTTTCTTCTCAGCAATACCTTACAGCAATCCCTTTAGCACAATGGTCGGCAAACTGCGGCTCACAAGCCACATGCAGCTCTTTGGCCCCTTGAGTGTGGCTCTTCTACAAAATACCATGGCCTGGGCGAGTCTCTTTTGAAGAAGTGGCGTTAGAAGTTTAAGTTTAAAAAATCTGGCTCTCAAAAGAAGTTTCAATCATTGTACTGTTGATATTTGGCTCTGTTCACTAATGAGTTTGCTGACCACTGCTTTAGCATTTCTTGTAATGCTGGCTTGGTGGTGATAAACTCCTCTAGCCTTTTTTTTTTTTTTTTTAACTGGGAAGCTCTTTATTTGACTATCTATTTTGAATGACAGCCTCACTGGATATAGTAATCTTAGTCTCAGATCCTTGCTTTCCATTACCTTGGGTACTTCATGCCATTCCCTTCTGGCCTGTATGGTTTCTGATGAGAGATCAGGTGTCAGCCTTATGGAAACTCCTTTGTAGGTAACAGTTTTCTTTTCTCTTGCTGCCTTTAAGATTTCCTCTTTGTCTTTAATTATTGGCATTTTAATTATGATGTGTCTGGGCATGGGTCTGTTTGTGTTCTTGTTTGGAGTTCTCTGTGCCTCCTGAACTTGTGTGACTTTTTCCTTTACCAGGTTAGGAAAGTTTCTGCGATTATTTCTTCAAACATCTTCTCTATTCATTCCTCCCTTTCTGCCTCTTCTGGCACACCTACTATTTTTAGTTTCACATTCCCCCACTAGCTGCCCTCCTATTTTTGGGTTTTTTTTTCCTTTTTGGTTCACTGATTGAGTGATATTTTCAATCCTGTCTTCTAATTCACTGATTTGATCCTCAGCTTCCCCTAATCTGCTGTGTATTCCTTCCAATGTATTTTTTATTTGTGTAATGTCAGTCTTTATCTCAGACCATTCTTTTTTCATAGTTACTATATATTTTTTCATACTGTTGAGCATTTTTAACATCATAACTCTGAACTCTGTTTCAGATAAATTTCTTATCTCTGCTTCATTTATCTCTTCTTCTGGAGAATTCTCTAGTTTTTTCATTTGAGGGTTATTTCTTTGTCTCCTCATTTTGGCTGTCTAGATTTGTGGCTATGTATTAGGTAGATCCTCTAAACCTCTCAATCTCTAGTGCAGGACAGTGTTAAAAAGCTGTTTCTGGCTAATTGGGTCACACTAAGCCTCAAAGCCTTCAGAGACCTCCTCTGTCTACAGACTAATAGGATTCAAACTTGAATTGCCCCAGGTAATCATCCTCAGGCATGATCAGAGTCTTTTTCAACAGGGTTGGGCAGTTGTTTCTGCTGGAGGCTAATTGTTACTTTTAATCTCTTAAGTGGCCTCAAGGCAAGATGTTTTCTAATCTGGCGTGCTGATGCTCTTCCCCTACGGCAAGTCAGATGTCTGTGTGGGAAAGTTGTCCTCCACTGTGTGAGGGAATGACTCAGCCCAGGAAACTTGGGTGTCTGCCTTCTGAGGTCTATTCCCCTGAGTCCCCAGTCCTGGGTTCCGCTCTCACAGATCCAGTCCACCTCAACCTCCCTCTGCCAGAGCACAAGGTGGGTGGCTCCACAGGGAATTTTTGTGCATTGGCTCTTTAAGAGGGTGCCTGAACTTTCAGCTGCTACTCCCTGGCAGACAGCACCCCATTGCTTTTCACAGCTAGATATTATGTGGGTACCTTCCTCAGTTTGATGCTCTCTGCTGGGGAACCCAGCTTTGGGATTAGATCCCAGAGTTCTCAGTGGCTCCTTCCCCAACCCAAACCCCATCCCTTCCCCAACTTGAGATATCTCTCCAGGACTTCAGTTGCTGTCTGTGGGTGCCTGGCCAGTCCTTTTTCGCCTCTGCCCCTCCTGCCAGTTGCTATGCCGTCTCCACCTTCAGTCCTTAGGTATCAGGGTTCTCCCCTGTGAGGTTTCCGTTGATTATTCAGGAAGCCTTTCCATATTTCAGTTGTAATTCCAGCTTGTTCCTGGGAGCATGTCCTCCGCACAGCATCCTCCTACTCTGCTGCCATTTTTAATCTCCCCAGCACATCTATTGAAGGGTTTTATTTCTGACTCTATGTATTTAGGAAGTTATATTTGTTTCCATTTCAAATAAAATACTTTATAGTGTTTTCTTTTTTTCACATTTTAGATGCCTTCTTTAAATCATTTATCATGCTTATTTTTTGCCTCTTTCAGGCTAATGTTTGTGTAGCTTTCATTCTGCTAGTTGTCTGCTGTTATTGTATGTTGGTAGATTATGTCTTTGTCTTTTGTATAAGTCCAAGATAGTCCATTTCCAGCACAGTTTTTATCTGTGGCAATCTGTGTGGCCTGAGCTTATCCTTCCAAATGCTTTTTGCATTTGTATCTGTTAGAGACTGCAGGGCTGTCACCAACCTATAGGCTTAAGAGGACACCAAGAGTGGCTGCTCTGTGCCCTGTACTCCTGGTGGGGACCGGTGTGGTGGTTGCATGTTACTCTACTTTTCTGAACATGATTACAAATGAGTTTAGAAATGTCTGTCTTCCTAGTATCACAGGGGCCCATGGAAGATAACTAAAATGAGGCCTGTTTCACGTGTCATTATCTTGGCTGAATCCACAGGGGTTGAAAAGCCTTTCTAGTGAACTTTACTGTCCTAGGACCTATTTTTGTTACTTTCTCTGGTTTGGTGTTCCTAGATTATTCAGTGTACACTAAGACATCTCACATTCTCAGAAGAGAGAGGCTTATGTGTATTCACAAGATACACACATGCACACACACACACACTTTGGTATTTCAATCTGAGTTTAACCAGAAGAGACAAATTTCTTGTCTCTCCCTGCCAGTGGGTGGATTTTTCTTCTCATAAACCTTTCCATCTAGTGTGCTCTCTTGGGCTTAGATAAAACCCAGTCTCCTGCAAGATCCTTTACAACCTGGCCCTTATCTACTTTTCTGCCTCATCTGCTGCTACTGCATTTCTCTTTCTTCCATGCATCAGTCCTCTTATCTTTTCTGTTGCTCAATGATTTCAAGATTATTTTGCTGTTCCCTCTTATAGAATGTCCTTCTACCATCGTCGCATAGATCTAGCTCACAGATCCAGTCATTCAGATCTCACTTATATGCAAAACCAGGACATGTTGGACTTGGTATAAAATAAAAATAGAAAGCCCCTTATTAAAACTTTCCGTATAGTGACAGACAGAGTGAGCCAGGTGCAGGCTCTCCTGAGCGGGGTGCTCTGCACGCACACACGCTCAGGAAGCTCGTTTTGCTTTCCCTCCCTGGCCAATCAAATGCTCTCCATCTATTCCCCTTTTCCCCAAAAGTAAGACATCCCTCAAAAATAAGCTATACTTGCTGTAATATAAGGCATCCCCCAAAAATAAGATCTAGCACATATTTGGGAGCAAAAATTAATATAAGACACTGCCTTATTATTGGGGAAACAGGGTAGTAATGCACTTTGTTCTCCTCTGTCTCCTCCATTTTGTTTTTCTCTGTCATATCTGGTATTTTTTTCTTTATGGTAATTACCACTACCTGAAATTATTTGCTTATGTAGTATCTATAGATAATTGCTGGAATATAAATTCTGTGCAGACAGTAACTTCTGTATTGTTCACTGTAGTAGCACCTAGAATGGTGCCTTGGCCCAGTAAATGTTTTGTATTATGAGCAAATAACATAGTCCATTATTTTCTGTGTTATAAATAGCAACCTACTTTAAGGCCAAATATATTTCAGAGTAGCTTATATATCCCCCCTAAAACCAGAAATTCTCAAGCAGCATGTGTTTTGTATTTTTTAATTGATTTGAGGAAGGGAGAGGGAGAGAAACATCAATGAGAGGGATCAAGCTGGCAATCCGGGCTTGTGCCCTGACCAGAATTTAACCAGTGACCTCTTGGTGCAGGGGATGATGCTCAATCAACTGAGCCATAACAGCTAGGGCCAAACAACATATGTTTTTAATAGATACAAAAGTAAATGATCAGAGTTTTAAAAGATCAATAGCTTAGAAGTGAAAAAAATATTCTTCCTATTAGGAGGTTAATTGTGGATTGTAATACACACACACACACACACACACACACACACACACCCCAAATCAACAAAAATACACCTTAAACCTTAAGTCATTTATATTTAGGTTCCCAATAACATGTGAAGGCAGATTTTATTTTTTGAAATAGCAATTTTATTTTCACCTTGGAGTTCAAGTAGAACTTAATAGGCAGTCCATCCACTATGGTAAGTTAACAGATGCTAAGCCTCCTAAGAGGAAATGCATTCATTAACTTCTATGGTTTATCTATACTTATATTTTCTTCATCATAAAGCACTGTACAGTATTTTATAAATTTTAAACTAAAACTACCTCAAATCATTTCTAATTTCCTGTTTGAGTGATGTACGTTTTGACTAAGCTTTTGTTAGTTCCTAACAATTGAGAAATAGGTCACTGACCTCCCCAATAACAGCAGCAGTTACTGCTTAAAAATGTGGCAGTCATTTCTTACTGCATTTTTTTTTCAAATGTAAGTTGTAAAGCTTACAGTGTTTTTTTGTTTGTTTCTTTTCTAATGCTGCTCTAGCTGTTTAGAATTTTGCAGTGATATGACAGGCGAAGTATCAGGAGTTTTAATGAAGCACTTGGTATTAGAGCTATGACAGTTAATATTGCATCAGGCCTCAGAAATGCAAAGCCATGCCAGATTATGGTCTTGGGGTTTTTATCTGTGCAACCTAGTACCTACTATTAAGAGTACTTTTTTTTTAACTGAACACCGATTGCTTCCACAGAGTCATTGTTACCTCTTGAAATTAATAACCTCTAACAACACAGACTATTCTTTCTTTTCATTACTGAGCTCTTTATGTGTAGTGTTGTTTAAATAACCCATTAGTGGGTTTCCTATTAGTTATACTCAGTGAATAAATGCTAGACTATTGTAGTTGTAAGTGCCCTTAAAGATGACTGAGCCAAGCTCAGCAACTCTGCCCCTCCCCAGCCCTTCCTCCACCAAGCCTTGCCCTGGCAGACGTTACTCATTGATTACAGTCTCCCAACAGCCTGAGGTTCTTCCTTAACACAGTATTGATTTTGCACAAACTGGTAAATCCTAGATTCTAGTCCAGTCCTTTCATTATACAGAAAGGAAACTGAATTCCAGATAGTTTAAATTATTTGCTAAAACTCACAAAACCAATTAATGGCAGAGCTGGGATAATAACACAAGTCAACTGACTCCCAATTAAATCTTCCTTCCCCCAGCCTTATTGCTGACAGTGACTTTTCCTGCTCTAGGAGTCTTTGTATTCAACAACCTGACTTTTTAAATCATATTAAAGAAAAGGTATATTACTGGCTATGAATCTTATCTTAGCGCCAAGGGAAATCAGACTAGGTCACCCCTCTCAAGTCGACTGTCCTCTGGGGGAACAGTTTAGGATTCCACTACCCAGACAGCCCCAGTTCTCCAAGCCCCTCAGAAAACAGCCCTGCCAAACCACTCCAGCATAAACTGCATTCCTGTTCATCACATTCCCAGAAGAGATTTTAGCCTCAAATTTTGTTTCTATTTTTTTTTTTCATTCAAAGCATGTGTGTACCAATCACCTTTCTGCAAAAATGCCAAGGGATTGAGGATGTATGGCTACTTTGGGAAGCTCAGTGGCAATTTTAGAGTTGCCTTGACTTTTTTCATGTACTAAGAAGACTGAAATAGGTCCAACTAAATATCACGAGACATATTGTATATATTTTCTTAGCAAGGATCTGTTTTTCACGGATCTGCTAGGCATCAATCTTCATTATGCATTTTGTATGTAGCAGCTGTTCCAAGAATTGCAGATCAAGAGCAAATTCTTACTCAAGGATTCTGACAGGTTGTAAATTATGCTGTTGTAAATTTGAATAGAGGCCTGGTGCACAAAATTCATGCACGGGGGTGGGGTTGTCCCTCAGCCCAGCCTGTACCCTCTCCAATCTGGGATCCCTCTCATAATCCAGCACTGCTGGCTCCAAACTGCTCACCTGCCTGCCTCCCTGATTGTCCCTAACTGCTTCTGCCTGCCTGATCACCCCCTAACTACTCCCTTGTCAGCCTGATTGATGCCTAACTGCTCCCCTGCCAGCCTGTTTGCCTCTAATTGCCCTCCCCTGCAGGCCTGGTCACCCCTAACTGCCCTCCCCTGCAGACCTGGTTCCTTCCAACTGTCCTCCCCTGCTGGCCACCTTGTGGTGGCCATCTTGTGTCCACATGAGAGCAGCCATTTTGACCACATGGGGGCAGCCATCTTGTGTGTTGGAGTGCTGGTCAATCTGCATATTACTTTTATTTTTTTATTATTACTCTTTTATTAGATAGGATTGAGGCCTGGTGCATGCGTGGGGGCCAGCTGGTTTGCCCTGAAGAGTGTCCCAGATCAGGGTGCAGGTTCCCTTGGGATATGGGGTGGCCTGGACGAGGGGCCTGTGGTGGTTTGCCCTGAAGGGTGTCCTGGATCAGGGTTGGGATTCCCTTGGGGCATGGGGTTGCCTGGGTGAGGGGCCTGTGGTGGTTTTCAGGCCAGCCATGCCCCCCCAGCAACCCAAGCAGAGGCCCTGGGATCTGGGATTTATTTGTTTTCTATAATTGAAACTTTGTAGCCTTGAGTGAAGGCCTAGGTCTGTAAGAATAGGCAAAAAGCTTGGCTTCCTCCATTGCCTGGGAAACCCAGGCCTCCTGCTCTCTCCGTGGCTGTAGCCATCTTGGTTGGGTTAATTTGCATACTCTCTCCTGATTGGCTGGTGGGTTTGGCTTGTGTGTGTAGTAGAGTGATGATTAATTTGCATATTACTCTTTCATTAGATAGTATTTCTCAGGATCAATGAGCTGAAAGGTCTACCAAGTTTTTGTTATTTTGTTGTTAGTTTTTGTTAATCCTCATATTTGTTCCACTGATATTTTAGAGATTGGAAGGGAGGAAGTTAGCAGGGGAGGGGGAGGCAGGGGAGAGAGGGAGACATTGATGTGAGAAGACATCAGTAGGCTCCTTCCTGCATGCACTTGACCAAAGCCGGGGATTGAACCTATAACCCATGCCCCTTTCATTCACAGGCCAACACTCTCTCTAATCACTAAGCCACACCAGCCAGGGCTCCACAAGTTTGTGGGTTTTTTCTGAGTCATGCAAACTCATAATTCAACCAACCCTCCTCAGGTGTCAGACTTCAGTAATGGGTGTCATTCCTCTTGGCCTCTGAGCACATTCTTGTACAACAGACCTTAACTTTAAAAGCATTTTGTTGTCTGGTAGGCTTGGCGTGGCTTAGTGGCTGAGCATTGACCTATGAACCGGGCGATCACAATTTGATTGCCAGTCAAGCCACATGCCTGGGTTGTAGGCGCAACCCCCTGTAGAGGGTGTCCATGAGGAAGCCGATTGATGGTTCTCTCTCATCACTGATGTTTCTCTCTCTCTTCCTCTCAAAATAAAAGCATTATGTTGGTGCACTTTCCTGACATGCATTCTCCATCTTCTGAGTTGCTGTTGTGCAGACCAGTTTGCAGCCTTGGTTTCCCAGCCCTTTGACCAACTGAGATTTGTTTTGTTGTTGTTGTTGTTTTGTTTTGTTTTGCTCTGTCATACTTGTTTCCTTTATTTGGTTTACTCTGCCAGTAGCTGTGGAAATGAAACTCTTTTTTTAAATTGTAATTCCAGAGATTACTCTGGGTAGTTTCCTGTAAAAGTATACCTCAGGGCTGCTCATGTTCAAAATTAAAGAACAACAGTGATTCCCCGAGAGGTTGTGCTTTCCTGGGGGAGTGGGGATGATGGGATCGCATGCAGTTTGAAGACAGGCAGTAGCTTTGTTTCATTAACCTGATTTATTTTGGGAACCATTTATACGGTATTTTGAGCTTCACTTAGTACTAGACTGTGAGAGATTTTTATGTTCAAACAAGCTGTCATGGGAAATGCCTGAAATGTGTCCATGAGTCTCTCTTCTGCCTGAACACTGGCTGCGGTGTCCCCGGGAGGCCTGTAATTGTGCCTTGTGAGGAGGGTGAACACAGGAGGCCGGGGGAGCCCACCCGGGAGAGCAGCACTGGCTTCACACTTAGAAAAAGTTAAGGGGCTCTTCGTGTATATACAGGTGTGCTGTAAACGCTGATGAGTTAAGTTACTTGGGAATATAGCTTTTAATTTACTATCAGGCGTCTCCTTTTGCTTTCGGTCTCTTATTTGGGTTAATTGATGCTCATTTAGCATTCACAGCCCCTGCATTAATCTGTTGCAGTGTAACAACCCCAAAGCGCAGAGCTTCCAACAGTGAACACTTCTTGGTGCCACACCATTTCTGTGGAGGAGAAATTGAGGAGCAGCTTAGCTGAGAGGTGCTGCTCAGGGTCACTCAGGGGTGGCTATACAGGGTGTTCAGTCCTGGGCCTGGCCGTGGTGCTGCTTGTTGTTAGGCTTCACGTGGAGCTCTCTTCAGGTTGTGGCAGCTGGCTCCCCAGAGCAAGTGCTCTGAGACAGTCAGGCAGGAGTCATAGTATCTTTATGAACTAGCTTCAGAAGTCATATTCCATCCCTCACTCCTTACTTACACAGACTGACCCGCAGGGAGCTCCAACACCTTGCAGGCTGACTCCCAGAGCCCCAAATAAAACTCATGTTTGAAGTAGATTTTAATCAAAACAATGGCTTTTATATTCATATGGATGGAATGTATGGGTTGAGTCATGACCGTTCTTTGTTTCTTTTAAAAAAAAGAATATTTTATTGATTTTTAGAGAGAAAGGAAGGGAGAGGGGGAGAAAAGCATTGATATGAGAACGCAACATTTATCGGCTGCCTCCTGCACAACATCTAGCCTCCTACTGGGGATCCAGCCCTCAATCTGGGCATGTGCCCTTGACCAGGAATTGAACTAGCAACCTCTTGGTGCAGTAGTCGGCAAACCACGGCCGCGGTTTGGCGCTCTGTTGACGAGTTTGCCAACCACTGTCCTGGTGCATAAGATGATGCCCAACCAACTGAGCCACACAGGCCAGGGTGTGACTGGTGTTTATTATGTGTCTGTGTATAGATAGCTATGTTTATCGTAACTGGTATAAAACATGTATCTACTAATGCATTTGTATCTTGGACCATGATTAGATTATCTGATTTGTGTTTATTATTCTCACAGAATAAAAGCTACTGATATGAGACAACAAAAATTAAGGATACAGTTGTCCCCATCATATGTGTGAAACCGATGTAGCTACTTTAGAAGAGATGGGTTATTGGATTAGCTCCTCATTTTGTGTCAAATCACCACTCACATACTTTTCACATATTGCTGTTGTTTATGGAAAAAGAAAACCATTTTCTGTTACAGAACCACAATATTAATGAGAAAATATTGAGCTGAAATGGGAAAATAACATTATAATTATAGCTCAGGAAATACAAGTCAGAATTTCAAAGTAAATTCAGTATATGCTAAAAATATTAACATTTTTTAGTGTACTTCAAGATAATTACATTGCAAGTATAATACAATTTTTACCATGGTTTCCCAGTGAAAGGGCTTAGGGATGCTTGCATGCTTACTTTAAATTATGCAAAGAGATATAGGATTGTTTTGTTTTGTTGTTGTGTCAGAACATATACAAATAATAAAATAGTTCTTTTTAAAAAATATATTTTTATTGGTTTCAGTGAGGAAAGGGAAGGGAGAGATAGAAACATCAATGATGAGAGAGAATCACTGATTGGCTGCCTTCTGCATGCCCCCTACTGGGAATTGAGCCCAGGCATATGCCCTGACTGGTAATTGAACCTAGGACCTTGGCATGCTCTCACCAACTAAGCTAGCCAGCCAGGGCCGCTGCCCTCTTAAAGAAAGCCCATTAACATTTTTGTAGTACTGGTTTGGTGATGATGAATTCCTGTAGCTTTTCCTTATCTAGAAGCTCTTTATCTCTCCTTTGATACTAAATGATAGCCCTTCTAGGTAGAGTAACCTTGCTTTTGTAGGTCCTTGCTTTTCATCACTTTGAATATTATGTGCCAATCCCTTTTGGCCTGCAAAGTTTCTTTTGAGAAATCAGAAGACAGTCATAGGGGAGCTCCCTCTTGTACACAAGTAACTGCTTTTCTGTTGAGACTTTTAAAATTCTTTCTCTTTAACCTTTGGCATTTTAATTATGATGTCTTAGTGTGGGCCTCTTCCTAGGCATGTACATTTATTTCCTACAGGGTGTGAAGGAAATTTTCAGGCATTATTTTTTCCAATAGGTTTTCAAACCTTTGCTCGCTCTCTTCTCCTACTAGTACCCCTATGACACAAGTGTTGGTACACTTGATGTTGTCCCAGAGGCCCCTTAACCCATAATCATTTTTTAAAATGACATATGTAATACATTTTTGTTGTTGCTGTTAATCCTCACCCGAGCATATTTTTCCATTGATTTTTAGGGAGAGTGGAAGAGAGAGGGAAAGACAGAGAGAAACATCAATGTGAGAGAAACACACAGATGGGTTGTTTCCTGCATAAGCCCTGACCAGGGCCTGGGCCAGGGAGGAACTTTCAACAGATGCCCTTGACCAGAATCGAACCCAAGCCCCTCTAGTCCACAGGCTGATACTCTATCCACTGAGCCAAACCGGCTAGTGCATATGTAATGCTTTCAACAATAATTTTTTTTAATTGTTGTTGTTCCTATCTGATGTTTTCCAGTACACCTTGTCTTCTAAAACACTGATTTGATCCTCTGCTTCATCTAATGTGCTACTGATTTCATGAAATGTATTCCTTACTTCAGTTAATTATATTCTTCATTTCTGATTGCCTCCATTTCATTTAGTTCTCTTTCTGTAATTTTGTCCTGTTCTTTCATTTAGGATATGTTCCCTCATCCCCTCATTTTAGTTGCCTCCCTGTTTGGTCCTATGTGTTAGGTAGATCTGTCATATCTCCCAGTGTTGGCTGGGCAGTCTTATGTATAATGTAGTAGGTCTCCTGTGGGGCCCAGTGGCAGAGTCATCCTGGTCACCTGAGCCAGGTGCTCCGGGAGTGTCCCTCGTGTGGGTTTGTGTGCCCTCCTGTTGTAGTTAGCTTTGATTGCCGCTGGCACATCAGTTGGAAGGATTGACCCTCAGGCTGTAAAAACTGGCCATGACTATAGCAGATGAGCTGTTGTGTGGGGATGACCCCATGGAGTGGGGTTTGATTTTGTAGGCCTCTGATACCTGCGGAGTCTAACCTTTGAGTGTGCCATTTGTGGAGCTACTTGGGTAGTGCCCTGGTGTGGTTTGAAACATGCTCTTAAGAGGGGCTCTGGTGCAGGCCAAGGCTGTGTCTGGCCTGGAATCACCTGATAGGGGCTTTAAAGGGATCTCTGCTTGGAAGTGGCCTGTGCTGGTCTTGGAGAGGCCTAGGCTATAGGGTATACCAAAGCCTGCTGCCACTAGTGCCTGGCTTGGAGCTGCTTAGCAAGTAGAGGACATTCCAAGGCCAACCACTGCTTGTCTGGGGTTTATGCACCTTTAGAGACTTCAGGGAAGCCCACAGTACAAGCTGATATTGGCTGCTTGTGAGGAACAGCTGCAAAAAGAGATTTAGGCCTGTGAAGTAGTTTGGTGGGACAAGGTCTGAGGGAATCAACAGGGTGGGGTTAGCAGTGTCAGTCTGATGGTGACTCACATTTGGAGCCCACCTGCACCCTCAGGCTGAGTGAAGGAGAGGACTCAACAAAGGAACACTGGTGTCTGTCAACGCTTCTGTCCCGGACAGAGTTGCCCCTCCACATTCCCCTGAAGCCAGACAAGTCAGTTCATCCCCAGATGTCCTGGTGCTTTTCAAGCTGCTGTCCCTTCGCTGGAGCTTTGGGCAAGTGTCTGTGAGCGAGTTAGTCTTTACTTGGGCCCTTTAAGTGGCCTGAGTCTGTAACAGCTCTCCGTCTCACCTAGATGGGAACTCACAGCCAGGTATTTATTTCCAGGACTTCTCTTTCCAGCACTGCTGTTCTGGGCTGGGAAGCCCAGTGTGGAGCTGAGAACTGTCATGCCTTCCCAATGTTTAACCACCACACATGGGTATGAGGCCAGACTGTTTTAGATCTCTGTTATCTCCTGACAGTCTCAATATGATTTCTTCTTTATATCCTTAGTTATAGGAATTCTGTTCAGCTAGTCTACAGGTGATTCTCAAGGGTGGCAGTTCTGTAATCAGTTGTAATTCTGATGTGGTAGTAGGCGCAGGCAAGCACAGCATTTACCTACTCTGCCATCTTGGCCAGATGTTGCCCCTTTTAACTTTTAGATAGTGAGGAAACGTTAAGTCTCCCAAAAGTTTCCATTCACCTTGCATCATGACCCATTTATTTATTCACAGGCCATCATTTAACCTTATCATTTTCATCCTAAAATGCACCATAAAATATTTCCAAAAGGCAATGCTTACATTAATGGATAGAACTAAGAATATGTTTATTCATGATTGCATGATAAGTAAACTTGTTCTAAGAAGGAGTAAAAAGGAAGCTAAGGAAGTATGTAAAAATGTTATAAAAAAAAAGATAAAGCAATTGAGACTGGGATAAATAAAATAAGCTGAAGGAAAAGAAAAACACAATGTCCTAGGAATACAGATGCTGTTATTTCCTTCCCTTTTAGGAAAAACATATCCACCAGGGATATTGTAGTATGTATAACTTTATATAAGAAAAAATACTTTTTATCTTTTGGCCTGAAAATACATGCATCTTAATAACAGCAATGATAATTACTGTTGTTTTCATAAAAATTTCATTACATGCTAAGCATTTTTAAATGAAGACAGCAAGTCTCAGGTAGGCTAAATAACTTGCTTAAGGTTATGGGTGGGAGCTAGTTAAGTAGTTGAGCCAGAATTCAAACTTAGGAAGGTCTCTGTGTTGTTATCCTCTGTTCAAATCTGGCCATATAGCCAACTCCATTTCCTCTGCAGCTTTTAACCAGATTGAGTTACTCCTGATAGATTGTCAGGGGTTTACCTTAACATCTAGATTGATTAAATTGTGCATTGCAGGGCCACAACTCTGATTTTTGTTAAAGAAAAAAAAACGTTTACAGAAAATTTAATTGTCTAGGATTTGACTCATAAAAATGTTCTAAAGTTGATGGGACCCAAAAAAAGCTCAAAGTAGGCCATTTACTGAAATCCAATTTGATCAGCACTTTCTTCCAGGGATAAGAGTCTTTGTAACTTACTGGAAAGAGGATTTAGATAACATATTTAACTCCTGAAGCTATCTCCCACACTCCTCATAGGGTAGAAGATAGTGCAAAGAATGAGTCACTCACCAAGGTTGAGCCAGATTTAATATTCTCTGTCTGAAGTTTTCTCAGCTTCTAAAATTTTGTAAAACCGGATTTTCTCTCTTGTGATTAGGGCAGCCAGACTGATCTAACCACCTGGAGGAACCACGCTGAGCTGTGTTTTCTCTGTCTATCCAGTGTCTGCTTAGAACGCGCATTTCAGATGCTTTCTCCCCAGTAACGAACAGAATGTTGAGACATGTTATCAGCCCTGGGGACCCTTCTGGGAATATTTCTACCCAAAGTAAACACAGGCTTTTCTCAATTGGAGAGTTCCCTTTACTTTATAATAAAACCATACCAGGTCTCCCTTACATTAGAGTATGTGCTTTTCCCCTGAGATTTTTTTTTTAATCTCCAAAGACCTTTACTTTATTTCTAAGTATTGTTCCATGACCATAGTTACTTTAACCCCACAGAGTACAAATTCATCAAGGATCCAAAATAGAGTCCAGACACTAAATCCCAGTTCACACGTTCATGAGACCCCATAATCCAAGACTGCCCATTGTTTTACTCACTTGCTTCAGAATATTCCTCATTAGCAGGCATTATTAGAGCCAAACACCTAGACAACTCCACAAATAAGGCACATGTGCTAGACCCCTCATTCAGGATATGTCAGGGTCCTGTTCTAGCCCACCCATCTACTTTGTCCATTGCTACCACACCCTTTGCATACTTTGAGAGCAGTGCCACAGATTGCCACTAATCTCTCTCTGGGGTGTGTGTGTGTGTGTGTGTGTGTGTGTGTGTGTGTGTGTGTGAAATATAAAAACTCCCCTCTGACCTGCCAATTTTTGCTGTGTAGTCATTTTAATTGGCTCATAGCTTGTAGTAAATGATTATTGAATGATGGGATGAATGAATATATTCATCTATTCTAGTGTTTATTCTCCAACCTTGAATGCAACAAACATTTATTTGTTGAACTAATTAAAGGAGTAATTTACTTGGAATTAAAATATATGTAACTATATTAAATATCTGCTGTAGACATCCACATATATAATGATTCATAAGAAGAATAAAAGATATATTACATCATTAATTACTAGTAATTATCTTCTTACCTAAAAGGTTCAGTGTTTTATTGTGACATTGTCAAATGGTGAAAATGAGTTATTCATTTACCATATATTTGTGCTGGCCTCCAAGGCTTGGGGGTGATGCAGTGAGTGAAGGGCGGGGGTGCCAGGTGGGTGTGGAGGAGGCAGACTGCCCGGGCCTTCCCCCACTTCGAAGGGAGAATGAGCATGACAGTGGGTGTGACATGATTGCTTTGTTCCAGAGCCAGTAACAGATTAGAAGGAAGGATAGTGTGGATTTCTTGATTTTTTAAAATTATAGTTGACTCACTATTATATAAGTTTTAGGTGTACAACATAGTGATTCAACATCTATAAATAGATTAGATTTTAATGGGGGTTTATATATATTCACCCAAATGGTAGGAAAACCATCTTTGATTTAGAGCCAGCGTGATTTATGGTTCAGGGATGGGGGCCATGAGCCAGGGAATGTGGTTGGCTTCTACAAGCTGGAAAGACAAAGAAATTCGTTCCCCTTAGAGCTCCGGGAAGAAACACACATACTTTCGAGGGACTGAGACACATCTCTTTTATGATTTTGTTTCATTGCTGATCATCACTATGGTTTTCCAGAAGTTTCAGTAGAAATCAGGAAGTGAGAAAAAGGCAATTGCAGTTAAAATGCTTACAAAGCTATTATGTTTTCACTTTTCAGAAATATGAGATAAAATAATGTGAAATGGCCTTACAGTTAATAGTTTTATTATAATGTCTTTCCATCTCTTCATTGTCTACTAAATTGTGTCAATAACTAATGGCACAGTTTATTTTTGAAGTAACTGCTGGGATATTCTGTATGTATTTTCATCCTCTAACCAACTTCTGGGGAAATACTTTAATTCCTTAATGACATGGCTGTATCAGATGCAGTCATTACGGCTCCGAGTTTCAGAATTGATATTAAGCCTGCTTAACACGGTCATCTTCCTGCATTAGCTTCACGGCTCCCCTTGTAATACATTTATGCTGTTGCCATCGCTGCCCTCATCTCAGTTACCTAGCTACTGAGATTGGTATGAGATGTTTTAACTTCCAGCTCAGATAAGCGTCGTTTCTAATTATCGTGTTGTGCTTTGGGGCAAAATGGGTACCGAGTCCAAAGAGAATGTACAAGACACAGAGGCCCATGTCTGCCAGGGGGCTGCTCATTTTAATTCCTACTGCTCTGTGAAAGCATCCTATTCCACTGGTTTGGATAGAGATTTTAGTGACATACACTAGCACTGACATTAAGGCAGAACTCTGATTTAGGGGAGACCGCAAACAGAATTTTTATCTCATTTTCCATCTAAATCCCGCAAAAAGTAAGGCAGCTCGAAGAGAAGTTTTCATATGTGCATGAACTAGGTTGCAGATTACATAGAAGGAAGAAGAAACAGAAGACCGGGTTTCAGCTGCTTCCTCTGCTGTGCAATGGTGGGAAAGTCACTGTATTTCTGAAGACTTGTCTGGTGCAAACGGGGAGTAACAATGCTAATTCTTTGGATTGTTATGGGAATTAAATGAGTTCATGTATAAGGTGCTTTGTATATGATGAAACGTCATACAAATATTAGTTTCATCAAGTGAAGATTTACAGCTACCCAAGGAGATTGCTGTTGCGAGCACAGCTTCCATAAGGAAGCCTCGAAACTCACACTTGATGGAAGACAGCTGGAGAAGGGATTGAAGAGAGCAGTAGATGGAAGGCAGCGGTAGAACAGCTACATTCATTCCCAGGTACTTGCAAGTAAAACCAGCGAGGGAGGGTACCGTGCGGGCTGTAGTGGTGGAAAGATAATCAAGTCAGAGCCCTGGTGAGGTTTGAAACTGTCAAGCCTTGGTATGTTTGGCTTTCACAGTGCTTGGTGAGGGAGCATCTTTCCTATACAGCCATAGCCAGTGACTTTTTAATTGAGTACAGATTAATTTCTTAGACTAAAAAAAAATGGTTAACAAATATCTGTCTTCTCTAATGCTTACAATAGAGTGGAAAAACTATTGTCACATGCCCAAAGATGAGCTTAATGGGAACTGATGAAAGTATTTTTATTGAACAAGTATTTGTTGATCACTGATATTATGTAAAATGTGCTAATATTGAACTATGAAGCTCAGGGAGTGAAGGGGGAGACAGAAAGGCTGGGTCTTCACTGGAGAAAGGGCGCAGGTAATGTAAGAGAACAGAAGTCAGGAAGGAGCACGAATCCTTCAATGTGGAAAAATGCCGAGTCTGAATTGAAACTGAGAGGGATGGTAAAACTCACCATCGTGAGATCTTGCCACAGCAATCACCTGAGGCCAATCCTAATCTTGTTCCAAAGAAATAACTTTGGTCCCATTCTAAAGTGTATTAATTTCATTTACTTTGGTATTTTTTTTGTTTGAAGCTAGCCAATATAGTAATAAATGATGTAGATACAATGATACACACACACACACACACACACACACACACACACACACACACACACACACACACACACACACACACAACTTCATTAATTCATTTTATAAAATGCCTTTTAAGGCTCCAAATTTCTAATGCTTTTGAAATTTACCCACGTCCATGATTTAATCATCTCAGTAATTCTAAAGGTTTTATTTTTACTAGAAAACAATAGTAGTTAACAAAATAGATTATTTTTTGCACTTGCCTTTCTGTGACAGTCTGCAGGATACCCAACATTAAAATGGAAGGAAAAGGCTAGACCATGAAAAAGCATCTCAGGCCAAGATCATCACATGGCCTGCACACTGCCATTCTTTTCCGGAATGACTCAACTGCAGACATGTTAGTTTAAATGTTGCCACCGTTGACGTAAGTTTATTTCATGTCAGATTACTATATAGGAATTAGGCCAGTGAACAGAAATTAAAATGTGTGAGTAATAATGAATCAAGTTTGTATGATAACTTTTGCTGGTGCTTTTACGGGATGCCCACAAATTGAAATTGCTCATCATCTTAGTCCTCTGATGGATGGGCATGTGTATCTTCATTTCTCCTCTGGAAAGAGTGAAGGTTTCCTCTCCCAGGGAGGTACTCCATCCTTTTCTAGGTACCTCTCCACCACCACTCGCAGGTTAGTAATCAGATCATAAATTCCGGGGCATTCATTTTGTTTTAAGGTAGTACCTTCATGATCTTGTTCAAAGAAATCACAGTCCTGCATCAGGGATTGGAGATGATATTGTGCCTCACTGATACTTCTCAATAATGATTGGCAGGTAAATACTGAGCAGTGGACCCACTAGAGGAAGAGGAGATGACTCGTACCAGTAGCAGTAAGCCTTCCCTTCCCTTCCCTCTCCAAAAGCCTAGGTCTCTTATAAACTCTTTTGGGAAGGGGACAAAGTTCTGTAGGTTTTGCAATGAATAGAATTAGAATTTGTGTCATAGCTACAGGTGGTATTTCCTCCCACCCCTCATATATGAACCTGAAGCATATATGTTAAATAATTTCATCATAGGGAATAAAGGCACAACACAAGCATGTGCTGTGTAGAGGCAAGGAGTAAGTTACCAATGGTTCACTGTGGCAAGAGCAGTTGCACTACTTCATTCCTTTGGTTATTTCCTTGGCTTACGACTCCTTGGATATCTGATGAAGAGGTACCACAAAGTAATAGGCACAAATAGCTCTACATGTGAACTAGTTTGGGGGTGTGTATTGAGTAGACAAGGGAGAGTGGTTCCATATTCCAAGAGAACGGTTCCTTTTAGATGTGTTATTAAAGGAAGCACTGTGGGTTCTCTGGCTGGAACAGGGGACTGATCATTTATTTGGTTTGCATGTCAGGTGTTCGTCTAGTCATTCTGCTGGTAAAGATTAGTGTTCTCCCTGTGCCAAAATGAGACAGATGTCGCCTGCTTGCAACCTGCAGTTCTGTCTTCAGCAGTGCCCTTTGAGCAACTCCTGTGATTATAGTTATTTTTTTGTTTTTGCTCCATGTGGTGAGAAAATGGCCCCGTCAGAAAGTGTAACATCTTCTAATCCCAACCCACACACTGATGTCAAAGTATTTGTGTTCTTTCTCCGGAGCACTATGTTCTTCCACCAGCAGTCGCTAAGCTGGGCAAACATGCAGGTTTTTGGCAGTAACATTTGGAACATACATTTATATTTTTCAGTTGAGATTTCCAGGGTTTGTATGTTGAAGGTCAGGGTGATGTCACGGGCTCAGTCACCAGCTGTCTGCATACCGTGTGTAACCCTCTCGTCAGCACCTGCAGTGCTTTTAACAGCACGAGGATGAGGAGTTCCTAGGCCTTTTACGCATATAAAGTGTGTATGTGGCCAGATAGTAAAAAGCCACATCAGAGCAAGCACAGAGCTTACTTGAAAATGTGCTACTTTCCATCATTCCCGCAAGAGGTCAGGCAAGGAACTTCAATAATGAATGAAAATAGTAAGTGGAATTGTTGAGTGAATTGTAGTGATTTGCTTGTTTGTAAACATTCCCTTTCTGTGTTTTTTTGCTCCCTGCCCCCCATCTCTCCCTTGCTT
This sequence comes from Antrozous pallidus, assembly GCA_027563665.1. Lineage (NCBI taxonomy): Eukaryota > Metazoa > Chordata > Mammalia > Chiroptera > Vespertilionidae > Antrozous > Antrozous pallidus. The sequence goes on from CM050513.1 coordinate 77,661,365, forward strand.
CTCTTTTCCTTCCCACCCCCTTCTTTCTTATTTTCTCATTTTAAATATCTTCATAACTCAGAAGACTCTTTGTTTGGAAATGAAGATGGAGGATTATTAATCCAGAAATTTCTGATGCTGTTTTCTACTCAAAGTTAAATGCAAATATGAAGGCTTCGGCCATCATTCAGTGGCCATTTACATCTATAGAGAGTACTCAGATGGACTAGAGGTTGAGATTTAAGAAAGCGGGGATACAAAATGACTATTCTTTTGGCAAAACTTAAATAAATTGCTGTATTTGTGCGAAGCAGTTAACAATGTATTTAATCTTTGAGACAAGTTTGTTAGGAACTCTTGCAGCTGGTAAGTGGCCCAACCAAGACACAAAACCATGCAGCCTGACTCCAGACCCTGGGAGCTGGGACCAGAGCTCAGGACAGGATAATGCAGAGCACTGTATGGTGACCGTATAAATGAGGAGAATGAAAGGCACTGAGAAGGGGGTACACATTCAGTGGTACACAAACAGCTGATGACTAAGACCGTGACAGGTCGTGACAGGTGAGTAGGTGGCATCTGTATTAGCCTTGAGAGCCGATTTTGACGGTGGTGATCAGGAGTGAGTTTTCCTTTTATAAAGATACAAGGTGAGTAGATGCTGGGGCTGGAAAGCAGGTTGAGAAAATACGTAGTCTAGTGTAGTTGGAGAAGGGGATCTGCACAGGCTGCAGCCAGGTTTTGCCAGCCCCATTTCACAGGCATAAGGGAGGAGAGAGGGATTTGACCAGCTTTGTGGCAAGAGCTCTAGAGGGCACAACTTAGTGAGGCAGCAGCTTGAAGAAAGGAATGCTAGAAGCAGGAAGAATAATTAGGAGACTATTTGTTTTTTATTGCAGCATAACAATATTACCACAAATTTAGCAGCTTAAAACAGCACATGTATATGTCACTGTTTCTGCAGCAGGAGCCCAGGCAGGCACTGCTTAAGGAGGTTCTCGGCTGTCAAGTCTTGTAATTGACGTGTTCGCTGGGGCTGTAGTTCATCGGAGGCTCAAGTAGGAAAGATTAGCTTTTGTTGGCAGAATTCAGTAACTTCTAGACAGGACTTCAGTTTCTTGCTGGCTGTTCACCCACAGCTATCTCAGCTCCTGTAGACTCTCAGTTTCTCCATGAGCACCACCACATTGGGATCCACACATGGTGGCTTGCCTTTTCAGTGCCAGCAAGGAAGTGAGACACTTCAGTTAAACTATAACCCCACGTATTTAATCACCTGTGTCCTATCATTTTTCCACATTCTGTCAGAAGTAAGTCATAGGTCACTCCCATATGCAAGGGGAGAGGACTCTCTAATACCATGAACATCAGAAAACACAGATCTTAGAGAGGCTGCTCAGGTGACAAACGTAGTTGATGACACACACTCAGGAATCTGAACTGAGGTGGTATTAATGCAAATAGAAAGGAAGACTTAAATTCAACAATTGTCTCTGGCCGGGCCAGTGTGACTCAGTGGTTAAGCGTTGACCTATGAACCAGGAGGTCAGGGTTTGTTTCTTGGTCAGGGCATATGCCCGGGTTGTGTGTTCAGTTCCCAGTGTAGAGTGTGCAGGAGGAAGCTGATCAATGATTCTCACTCTTCGTTCCTCTCTGAAATCAATAAAGATATATATTTTTTAAAAAATTACATCTGAGAAATAGAATGATTTCTTCCTGTACCACATGAATTTCTTTGCATACCTTATCTCATGTAAACCTCAAAATATCTCTTTGAGGTAGGTACAGGAGAATCCTTAGTTCACAGATGAGGACACAGGCTTTGTAAAGCTACTAAGTGGACCGGTTAATCGGATTTTTTTCAATAGATGGAGTTACACATATGTTGATATATATGCGATTTGATATGTATGCTATTTTGTATTGACAACAAGCTTAAAAACTTCATATGTCAAATTTACTGAAGGTGGTAACATCACAGATATTTTCACACTTAAAATGTCGAATTTCGTGCCAAAATAAGAGAGCATCTGTGAGAAATTTTCATTCATTACTCTATTTTGAAGAAAAATGCTTCGGGAAGCTAATGGTGAACATGTTCCATTCTCAAGATACTTGTGAACACTGGTTTTAATGCTTTAAAAGTGATGATTTCAATGTGAAAGACAAAGACATCTAGGTCAACCAAAAAAGTTTGAAGACAACAATTACAAGCATTATTGGATGAAGATGCATGTCAAACTCAAAAATAACTTGCAGAAAGGTTAAATGTTGCTCAGCAAATAATTTTCAATTGTTTACAATGGGAAAGATTTTAAAGGAAGAAAAATGGATGCCACATCAAGTGAATGAAAGACGATGGAAAACCAAAAAGTCATAAGTAATATGTTGCTTCAACGCCACAAAAGAAAGTCTTTTTTGCATCGAATTGTGACTGGTGATGAAAAGTGGATTTGAGAATCCCAAATGCACAAAATCATGGGTTGATCCAGGTCAACCGTCAACATGGACTACAAGGCCAAATTGCTTTGGAAAGAAGACAACGCTCTTCATTTGGTGGGATCAGGAAGGTGGGATTATGAGCATCTCAAACCAGGTGAAACCATTAATTCTGATCGCTAATGACAACAAATAATCAACATGAACCATGCTTTGATGGTGAAATGACCAGAATGTTCCAGAAGACATGGCAAAGTAATTTTGCTTCTTGATGACACACCATCACACACTTCAAAACCGGTTAAAGACACGTTAAAAGATCTTGCCTGGGAAGTATTAACTCACCCAGTATATTCACCAGACCTGGCTCCTTCAGATGACCATTTGTTCTGATCGAGGTGCGCACGCTTTCTGAGCAGCACTTAAAACGTATAAAGTAGAAAATTGAGTCTGAATAGTTTGCCTCAAAACAAGAAAAATTCTATTGGGACGGTATCTACAAATTACCTGAAAGAAGGGGAAATGTATAACTAGTGATGGATATTACTTTGAATAAAGCACTTAAAAATTGTTTTAAAACAATTTCTCTTGAAATTGTTTTCTTTGATTACAAAATCCACTATTATTAACCTAGTAAATGCCCATATCACATACATCCTAGCTTCAAATCTGGGATCTTAACTTAGATTTGAACATAAGATGTCAGTCCTAGAGCTCAAATTCTTATTTTTCTTTACTTGGACTTAAAAAGTATACAGGATTTAAACACAGATGATACCTTTTCATGTACCTATTGGCCATATGTATGTCTTCTTTGTAAAGTGCATATTTAGATCTTCTGCCCATTTTTTAATTGGATTGTTCAGGGGGTTTTTGCTATGAGTTGTATGCACAGAGTATTTCTATGTGTTGCTCTTAAATTATATTCACTTCTAAAACTTCTATGTGAGTTTGCATATCTAATATTTAAATCTTAATTTTTTTTAAGAAAAACATTGGACCTTCTTTAATTATATTAAGGAACTTCGTGATGTCCTAAATGATGACATTAGATTTCTACAACTATGTCCTAAAACACTAAGTTAAAAATTTATATTACATTATTTTTCAGGTGTGAAAATGAAACCAAATTTAAAGCAGAAGAAGTATTTTGGGCATATAACTTCTGCCCTACCCCATATTCTTGGACTGCACTTCTGGGCCTTATTTTATATCTCATTTTCTTTGCACCAGGTAAGCAAGCCTTCATTGTTATGGTTGTGTTTATTGAATTGTTCTTCTTAGAGGAGACAAGCTACTTTGTAAAAAAAAAAAAAAATTCTTACATACCGCTTTACTGAAATTTAAAAATTTATATTTCTCAGGAATGGGACCAATGCCTTGGACTGTGAATTCTGAAATATATCCTCTTTGGGCAAGAAGTACAGGAAATGCATGTTCATCTGGAATAAATTGGATTTTCAATGTTCTGGTTTCACTGACATTTTTACACACAGCAGAGTATCTTACATATTATGGTAAGAGGATTTTATTTACTACTCTAGTTTTAGATATGTTATAATTTGTAATTGAAGGACTATATTGTTGTATTTCTGCGATGTGTTCTTGTTCTCCCAAGTCCTTGGAAATGCACCTGGGGACAGGTAAGAGGAACTGTCCTTTCCCAAGCAGCACCTCTTCTAGTCCCTCAGCTCCCCCCACCTTCCCAGCCCAAACGTCTCCCAGCTGCCCCAGTTGGAAATCTCCACAACATGGCTTTGTTTCACGCAGAAACAATGCGCAGGGAGCCCAGGCTAAGGCTTGAAGATGACCCAGGACAAGATCAGTCATGTCCTGGAGTAGAATCTGAAAGCAGCCTCCCACTGTGTCACTCTGCTTTCAGGCCAGGGCACGGGCATATCCGTGTCCACAAAGACCAGCACTCACACTGCCCATACTGCGAACATGTCCAAAGTGTTCAACTAAAATGTGTGGGTACTGTAACTCAAAATATTGGGAAGGGACTGAGTTTGGGGAAGACCTTGGGAAGGCACTTCAAGTCCATTTTTACTAAAGTAAAGAGACTGTCTTTTCAGCTAGAGGATTTTTTCACTATGTGTTCACAAGTTGTACTAGGATTGTGAAAGATAAAATAGGTTTTCATTCTAATCTCACAAGCCTCTATGGTGAATATGGAAGGCCTACTGCTTAGACCATTCTCTAATCACCTCCCCATCACTCACTGCATCCCATGCTCTGGACCAGCAGTGGTCTGCGAGATCGGAAAGGTTGCTGACGGCTGGTTTAAGGAAACCTTTGGAGCAGCAGTCACCAACCACTAGCGTCTGCTGCTCTGGACACATTTCCTTTTGCAAGGACAGGTTTATTTTCCAGTCTCACATCGCCAAGTATAAATTCCTTGAGCTCAGGCTAGGACTAGGCCTTGTTCACCATTATATTCCCAGTACCTTCCAAGGCATCTTATTCATTCGATAAGTCTCAGAAGTGATGCTTGAATGACTAAATGCACAGATGAATTTTGTAGATGAATATAAGAAACATAAAAAATCTATTCATCCTCTCTTCTAACCATGCTGAATTGCTATTTAATTTTATCTTTATAAAACTCTTCTCTCTCCCAATCACCATTTACAAATATCTTTTTAGAAAGGAAATACACAGGCATTTCAAACCGGGCATATATATTAAGTATATTCCGCCTTATCCCATTTGGTAATTAAAATCTACCAAATTTCATAAACTTATCTTTCTGGCACCATAAACATTAGCACAATAAATATTTACCCATATTTGCTGATTCTTGAGAACGCATAAATATTTGAAGACCTAAATGTAGACTAATATCCTGAGAGAGCATTTTTTTTTTTTTTATGGAAAGGATAGACCAAATAATAAAAGCCTACCTGGTAAGATTTTTGAACGCAAAGCTCCACTTCCTTGAATTTATGCTGCCAGGAAAACATGAGGCAATAGAAGTAAACTTTAAATGGGGCATGGCCAGGTTTCTTTCAAACATCCGGTTATCAGAGCTCTCTGCTTTTTGCATTACATCGAATTTCTACCAGGTGAGCACTCTGGTCTGTTCGGTCTACTGCTGGCTAACAGAACAACAGTTCAGGTGAGTTCCTCCTGTTCGTTGATCCACATTTTAATCTACATGTTAATATTCCTGATTTAACAAATACATACCACAATGATGTATGTCTCTGAAAATACCAGGTCTTCTCATTTCCTCCCTTGTTTCATACCTCAATTTTTGATTCCTTCCAAAACTTATTCTTCCTTGGAACCCATCCAGCAATGTTTATTACTAAAAATTATCATTAAAAATGTCACCAGTATTCCATTTTATGTATAGCATGTGTGATTAAGCCGATCCCTTGGAGAGTATTACATTCAGACATGGTCTTTGATTCCTCATTTTGTGTAATTCAATTAAATATTTAATTTGAAACTTAATATAGGACTTTAATAAAATTGATTTTCTTCATAATCAAGCTGCAGAATATCTGCACTGTTTAACAATCCTGACAGACTCGGCACAGGCTTTTTTATTTACGATAGTTACATAACTGATTTGCCCATTGAGTGGAGTAGGTCACAGCCTCCTGAGCCTCCTCTCACCTCTAGTTCAACCACAGGTCTCACCAGTGAAGACCACTTACACACCTTTGGCATTTGACTGCTTAACGATTCCTCAAATTTTATAAAAGGACCTTGTATTTCAATAGAGCTTCCTTGATATTATTTGCTTCAGGAATTTTCCCAATCAAATTGTTTTAGCACTGACATATTTGATTAGTCATTTCTAATCATGCCACCACTCCTAAATTGTGAGAGATGATGAATATTTCTTCAATATTACATTTTATAAAGCCAAACTAGATTTGCTCTGTTACAGGAGTTCAGCAGCTTGGTTTAATCTAAATACTTCATATGTTTCTGTATCACCACCGTCATGATCACCATCCTTTCTTTGTCCATCTCCACTACAGATTCCATTTCTATTCTTAACTCCTCAGTTTTGATTATCTGTAATCAAAACACAGGATTTCATCTCCTTTCTCAAAAAGCTAGCTTCTAGAATCACCTTTTTAAAGAAAACATTTCCAATTCATTAGTCATACTAAATCTTACTCTGTTCTCTAATAGCAACTCTTCTTCCCTTGTCATTTATAGAATTAAGTAATGCTACCACTTTTTTTGAGCAACTAACATCCAAAATTTTAATAGGCATGTAACATACATTTTTTCTATTACTTTTAAAAATTTCATTATAGTTGATAAACAGTATTATATCAGTTATATTAGTTTCTGATGCACAATATAGTGATTCAGCTTTTTGTATACTCGTAGTGTGATCACCCCACTAATTCTAGTAATCTGTCACTGTGCAACATTATAATCTTATTGACTGTATTCCCTTTTCACGAATTTCTGTACTCATCCCTTCTGGTAACCATCTTTCAGTCTCTGTTTCTATAAATCTGCTTTTGTTTTGTGTGTCTGTAGTTTTTTAGATTTCACATATAAGTGAAACTATATGTATTTGTATTTTTCTGCTTAACTTCACTTAGCATAATACCCTCTAGATCCATCTATGTTGTTGCAATTGGCAAGATTTCATTCTTTTTATTGCTGTGTAATATTCTATTGTGTATGTATACTCCATCTTCTTTATCCACTCATAACAAAGGAAATCATCAAAACAAAAAGACAGCCTACTGCATGGGAGAATATATTCACAAGTGGTATATTCAAAATATATAAGAAGCTCAGACAAGTCAGTAACAAAGAGAAGACATTACGATCAATAAATAAACAGAGACTATGAAAAAATATTACTTCAAATAAGAAATAAGAAACTTTTTTAGTTTTATGAAGTTTGGGTAATATGAAGATTTATTTTGCTTTTGTTTTCCTTATATATTAAGAACTATCTAGTATATACAAAGTTACTTGCTAGTTCCAGTGAAATTATGACTGTCTCTTCTTTGGCCAGCTAGAAGAGGAGACATATCCAAAAGGATATCACTCAGACAGATGTCAAATAGTTCACTACCTGTGTTTTCTTCTAAGAGTTTTATGGTTTCAGGCCTTATGTTTAAGGTTTAACCCATTTTGAGTTTATTTTTGTATATGGTATAGAATGGTCTGGATTCACTTTTTTACATGTATCCAGTTTTCCCAACACTACTTGTTGAAGAGATTGTCATTACTATATGCTTACCTCCTTTTTCATAAATTAGTTCACCAATAAATGAGGATTTATTTCTGGGCTACCTATCTTATTCCATTGATCTGTGTGTCTGTTTTTATGCCGATACCATCCTGGTTTGATTATTATAGCTTTGTAGTATAGTTTGAAATCAGGAACATGGTACCTCCAATTTTGTTCTTTCTTAAAATTGCTTTGGTTATTTATGATCTTTTGTGGTACCATATAAATTTTAGGATTATTTGTCCTAGTTCTGATAAGATCGTCATTGATATTTTTATAGAAATTGTATTGAGTCTGTAGATAGGTTTGGGTCATGTAGTCATTTTAACAATGTTAATCCTAGTCTATGAGCATGGTATATAGCCTTCCATTTATTTGTGTCCTCCTTACTTTCTTTCTTCAATATCTTACAGTTCTCTTAAACACTAATAATGAACAATCAGAAGGGAAAATTAAGAAAATAATCCATTTACAATTGCATCAAAAATAATAAAATACCTAGGAATAAATTTCACCAAATAGTTCAAAAACCTATACATCATTGAAAAAAGAAATTGAAGAGGACACAAATAAATGAAAGGACTTACTAGGCTCATGGATAGGAGGATTAACATGGTTAAAATGTTCAGACTACCTAAGCCTCTGCACATTCAATGCAATCCCTATCAAAATACCAATGGCATTTTTCATAGTGCTATAACAAATGATCCTAAAAGGATCACAAAAGGCTCTGAATAACCAAAGCAATATTGAGAAAGAAAAACAAAGTTGGAGTTATTATCCTACCTGATACCAAACTATACTAAAAGGCTCGGTTTCAAAACAGCATAGTATTGGCATAAAAGCAAACACATAGATCAATGGAACAATATAAAGAACCTAAGGGAGGAAACATGCCTATATGGTCAATTAATCTATGGCAAAGTATGACAAAATAGGGTAAAGACAGTCTTCAATAAATGACATTGGGAAAGCTGGACAGATATTTGCAAGAAAATGAAACTGGATCATTTAAATGGATGAACCAAAACTATAAAACTCCTAAAAGAAAACATAAGCAGTAAACTCTGATAATGCTCTTAGCAATATTTTTTTTAATATGTCTCCTCAGGCAAGGTAAAAAAAAATGTGACTTCATCAAACTAAAAAGGTTTTGCACAGTGAAGGAAACCATCAACAAAATGAGTAGGCAGACTACTGAGTAGGAGAAAATATTTGCCAATGATACATCCTGCATGGGATTAATATCCAAAATACGTAAAGAATTCATACCAAAAAGAATCTCATTAAAAAAATGGTAGGACTGGACAAAAATCTTGCAACAATGAGAGAGGACAATGGGAAGGGGGAGGTGAGGATGGAGGGTGGGATGTGTACAGGGTGGAGGGGAGCTATAGGGGGATAAAAAAGGGGGAACAATGTAATTAATAAACTGAACAATAAAGATTTAAAAAAATAATAAAATAAAAAATAAAAAAATGGTAAGAGAACATACAGATAACCAGTAGACATATGAAAAGAAACTCAATATCTCGCATCATCAGGGATTTCAAATTAAAACTATAATGAGATATCACCTCACATCTGTCAGAAGGCTACCATCAATAAAATAATAGAAAAGGAAAACATATGTACTACTATAAAATATAAGTTAAACTGCAAAAAAATAATTTAAAAAATATTTAAATAAATAAGAAAAAATAAAATAAAATAAAACAATAGGTGTTGGAGAGCATGTGGAGAAAAGGGAACTCTGAATGTTAATGAAATTGTGAATTAGTGCAGCCATTATGGAAAACAGTATAGAGATTATTAAAAATATATGTAACTACCTTATGACCCAAAGTCCACTTCATTGCAGCATTATTTGCAATAGCCAGGAAATAGAAGCAACCTAAATGCTCACCAATAGACTCATAAATTCAGAGAACAAATGATGGTTGCCAGATGGGTGGGCAGATGGATAAAAAAGGTAAAGGGATTAAGAAGTACAAATTAGTAGTTACAAAAATAGTAATGGGATATGAAGATAGTCAATAATATAACTATGTATGGTATCAGATGGGTACTAGATTTATCAGGATGATCACTTCATAAGTTTTTTTGTACAAATATCTAATCACTATGTTTATACCTAAAACTAATATAATATTGTATGTCGACTGTAAGTAGAATATTTTTAAAAATTTTAATCAACACCAGAAAAAATTTTCTTAGATAAAAAAATAAGCTTTGTAGTATGTCAGATGGTGATAACTGGACTACAGTGATCTAAGAGAAGGCACAAGGAGGCCAATTAGGAGACTATTGGCAACAGTGCAGATGAGGGAGGATGGTATCAGTGCAACGAGAAGAAGTGTCATCTCTCAGATCATGAAAGTAGATTCACTGGGATTTCCTTAACAGATTGGATATTGGAGGGGAGAGTAAGAAAAATGTCAAGGCTGAGACTGTAAGGATAGTGTTGCTATGTACTCCATCAAATCACGAAATCAGCAGTGTCATAATTTTATGTCATTGCAGAAATATAAATGACAATGAAATTTCTCCCTCAGCGTATCTCCAGCCTAGCAGACAAGACAGACGAAATAAATGTGCATAATTATAATACGTCTTGGTTACTATGATGGGGTCCTTGGCAAAGGGCAAAGTGCTATGAAAACTCATAGGAAAGAAGTAGTTATCTCTAGGGAAGGGAAGGAAGACCTAAAAGCAGAAGTTATATATGAACCTGGTCTATAGTTCTTAAGTTTGACATTATATGACTTTAGAAAAATAAATTGCATTATATTCACAGGATTAGCACAATTAGAGTGACCTTGCTGGCAGTAATTTTTTGGTTCCATTTCAGACCTCAGATAATTATGCATGATTGACCAGAAAGAAAAGTCAAAATAAGCCCTCTTTCCATCCTAGGCACACATTCCTCCACCCTACCCCCTAGAAAACATACACAAAGCAGGGCCTCAATGACTTACTGCATGTAGTATTGTTTTGTTACTACACTGATAAGATGCAGCAAGAATTTAACTCTTAATTAGTCTATGGTAAAATTGGTTTCATTACACAGTTAACCACTGAACAACACAATTTGAACTACAGTTCCACTTATACATGGGTTTTTCAATAAATGCATATAGTACTGTAAATGTACTGCCTTATCCTTACTATTTTCTTAATACAGTATCTTCTTTTTTTTTTAGCTTGCTTACTGTAAGAATACAGTATTAATACACACAACATAACACATGTGTTAATCAACTATGTTAATGATAAAGCCTCCGGTCAAACTAGGTTAAGGCTATTAATGAAGTTTGTGAGAAGGCAAAAGTTACATGTGGATTTTCAACTGCAAAGGGTTCAACCCCACCTTGTTCAGGAATCAACCGAATATCATTTTGCCTCAGTTCTAAGAACCTACTGATGATGTTAAGTGAGGACTTACTGTACATTATTTCCCATCGCAGGAGCCTTCTTCCTCTATGCTGGGTTCGCTGCTGTGGGACTCCTTTTCATCTATGGCTGTCTTCCTGAGACCAAAGGGAAAAAATTAGAAGAAATTGAATCCCTCTTTGACAACAGGCTCTGTACATGTGGCGCTACCGATTCTGATGAAGGGAGATACATTGAATACATTAGGGTAAAGGGAAGTAACTATCATCTTTCTGACAACGATGCTTCTGATGTGGAGTAATTTTCAACTGCTGATATATGTGGTTATTAAACAAACTTGGGAGGAAAAGCAGCAATTGGTGACCTCACTGCCTGCTTCTAATCTGGTTCTTTCCATAGTCCAGTTTTTGGATGACTTCTTATTCTAAAATCCTTGATTAGAAGGAAGATGCAATCATGTTGACACTTTTTGTTTTCGTAAGTAGAAATGTAAAAATATATATATTTACAGAGATTTTAAAATAATAATCATTGAACAAATACGTGTAATTCCTTTCTGAGACAGTCAAAAATGAATATTGTATTCAGTGATTTCAGTGGTATCCTTTTTTCCTAAAACGATATAACATTTAGTGGCAATTAAGTCAGTACTAATATAGCTGAATCATGTATGTGACATAAAGAAGCATTCTAGGAAATCGTCTAAGATGTTTTCTATCAAAACCTGGCCTGTTGGCCCTAAATTTTCAAAGGACAAATATCTTATCTGTGATCAGCTATTAGAAAGTAAATTCCATTAAGCTTTCATCAACAAATTCAAGTGCCTCCTACTTGGGCACAGCTGTCTTATCTCCTCTGGATTCCACATTTTGGTTTCTCTCTCCAAGACATATCTTGAGAGTTCTTCAGAAATTGACTCCACACAGGATCCTTTGAACATTATGAAAAGCAGGTCTTTGGGGGTATATTTTCATACATATTTTTTGCATCAGTGATAAGTGTACATTTACACAGATAAGCTAGCAAGTTTTGATAAGTATATTTTATTGCTAGGAAAGTCAGAAAAGATTTTTATGGATCCCTAATTGAGTTAGTCAATTCGGTATGGAACTATAAATATAAACAGCACTAGATCAACTGCATTTCAGGGCCGGTTTTTGTACGTGCCAAATCACTTGATACCACACCTTTGCACATCAATTCTTGAGTCCTATTTGTGCCTTCATTTGTGTTATATAAATAGCTGCTATCAGACTATTTCTCCCTTCTTTTATTCAAGTAATTCCTGAAACAAAAAAGAAAATCAGTGACAAATAACCCTGCTATTGTTGCTATTTAAATAGGGGGGCTTATTTTAACTTTTTATTAATCTTCCTAAGAGAATTGTCACTTTTTTTTATTTAGTAGTACTTGTCTTTTTTTTACTGTAAGAGCATAAACTAGTTATTTTGCACACCCTTTCTCATGTTCCCTGACAGTTAACATCTTCCACTATCCCCCAAAAGACACTACCACATAGATTTGTCTGTGGATGTTTCCGTTTACTCATGCTTAACTTAAATTTTTTTTCCTTGTCTAAAAATTGTGATTTACTATTGGAATAGATTAAACAGCACACATCTTTAAGAAATTTTGATTTTCTGCATTTCTACAATGTCTTTTCAAAGTGTTTATAGGTTTTTATGTTCCTACATCAATGAACTCTAATTTTTGTTCTTATATATTAAGAACTATCTAGTATATACAAAGTTACTTGCTAGTTCCAGTGAAATTATGACTGTCTCTTCTTTGGCCAGCTATGAATGCATAAGTTTGATGCATTTTAACATGGCTCTAAACATCTAATAAGGTATTCTTGGGAGTGAAAAGGTGGCTATCTCTAAATTCATTGGGTTTCTGCCAGTCTCCGAGATATTTTTTTCTTCTCTTCAAGTCTGGCTTGTTCACATCACAATGTCAAAGCTGATAATGTAGTCAAGAAGATTCATTCTCTAAGTCACTAGGGGTGTGATATGTGCTTTGTGATATGTCACTTTACTGGTAAAAAAAACTTTCTTGCTTTGATCATTGCATATAATAAAATATTTATTTATAGAGTGTTTTTTTCCTTGAATTTTAGGAGATGTTTTGACAATTGATTTCTAAGTGGATATTAATATTAATTTGCCCCATAGAGCAGATGTGATTTCATAGAGAAAATTATTATTCTATTGATATTTCTTATCTGTGTAATATTTCATAAGGTAAAGTGAAATGGAAAAGGGTCTATTGTATATTAAAATCAAAATGTGGTGGGGAGAAAAAGTATTTAGACCAATAAAGTAATCACCTTAATAATTTTTCTGATTTATTCAAATAATTGCCTCAGTTCTTCTCTTTATTATATATGTAGCCTTAACTCAGTTGGGCTGAATGCACAGTAACTTTATTAAAGGAGCAACTCAACTCTTATTGTTTTGTAAAGCAGAACATGGCCAGTTTCCCTGACTTATGCAAATGGTATTTTCAACTTTATACCCATAAATGCACATTGTTACAGGGAAAATTTACCACAGTCCTACTCAACCCCTTCTTTAAAGGACTATTTGTTATTTATATAGCGATAAAGATAATAGTCCATATCTTAGTACAGAACAGAGAGGCACAATATAAGAGTTATTTATAATTTTTTAAAAACAAGTAACTACTTCAAAAGGAATCTTGTACAACTAGGGATTATTTTTAGATTCGGTGAATATTTATAGTATATTAAAATTTTAATGTTCGAATTTTGAAAGTTTTTTTTATATTTATTCACCTTTTAAGTTCTCAGCGTTATTAGCTACCACTATTAACTTGAAAACATTGTTTGAAATATCATCAAATATATATTTTATAGGACAATTTACATATAGTTTAACCTACCATATTAAAACGATTAAGCCTCATGTATTTAACTGAAATTACAGGTCTGCTTCTAGATATACTGCAAGTTCAACAGATGTATATTGAGTTTTAGGAAAGCATAGTGAAGAAAGCTGTAACCCCTATTAAGGTTTATTAGCTGAATGGCTGATGAGATCTGCACTAGACTTGAGAAATAATAACTTTCCATCTGCATCTGAACATTTAAGTCTGAAGATGATGTCAGATATGTTTTAAAGATATGGTATTAATATTTTTCTTCAATATAAACATTCCTGATAATTTTTATTGTTGCATCTTAGTCAATAATTACCAAGCATATGATTTTAATGTATATGTAAAAGGTCTAACTTAAAACTAGACTTAAAAGGTTTGAAATTTTGTTCCCAATCATATGTAGTAGTTAGTTCACTGATGAGAATACTATGAGAGTAATGCTATAAAGTCCTTTCTTATAGCTTTATTTTAGTACTAAGTAAGATTAAATATATGAATATAAATATGTTTTTTAAGTAATTCACTCTAAAACAAGAAATCTGTTAAAGAATTTAGAAATTATTCTAATTTCAATCAATTATCCAGAGGAAGAATGAACAGGAAAAACGTAAGTTGACAACTTATCCTTTTTCTTTTTCTTCAGAAAGTAAAATTGAAATGCATTATAATAATCCATAGATTCAGGGGGAAAGATATTCTAGAAAATGCTATCCATGTTATCTAAGACAATCTAATGACACTAATATAGTTTATAAATACTCGAATACAGTGAAGGGACTGGAAGGATTGTTTTGATTTTTTTCAAAGGCACAATAATTAAAAACAACATTCATGAGATATTTCTTTTTAACCAGATTTCAAAACTGTTCTCCTACATAAAATCTCAAATTATACTAAGTACCCAATAACTCACAATTGTTGTGACAAGTTTTCAATTTCCAAATTCAGACCTTTTCACTAACAACAAATACAAGAATAATATACCTGGCCAGGAGCAGAGAATTCATAATATGTGCTTTATAACAAAATGTATTAAATTGTGGATAAAATTTACAGCTCATGTGTGAAATGCTGCCTCTAAAAACATTTCAGAATTGTTCTGTGGATTAATTTTATGTCCTGTTTTCTGTCATGTTCTATTAATTTTCTTAGCCTAGTATACAGTTATGTTAATCTAACTGATGAAGTGATTCAGGTGATAGCAGTGAATCAAAGATCGGTACATGCAGTTCTGGGTTGACAATCTTGCCGTTTTATAAAAATAGCATCATTTAAAAATGCCAATCAGCTAACTGCTATCAACTCTCTTTATATATTATCTCTTAGAGAACAAAATTTTTGTGTGCCAGTAATCATCAGAGAGATATTTGTAAGTACTAATCATGATCAGAGGTACATGAAAGAATTTTATCCAGATTTGCTTGTGAGTGTTAAACAATGTAATTCCTATAAATTGTTTCTTTGTACGTATAAAATAGTCTGCTGCACTTGAGTGATTTGGTCTGTGGAATGTTAAATACTTACCTTTATTTAGCAGTAATGTTCAGATTTCTGTTTTAGACAGTTAAGTTCATGTGTTTTTCATGTCAATATAAATGAGAAAATGGAGCCTACATGTACTTAAAAGGTAAAAAACCAGTATTTTGTAAAGTTTTAAAATGTTAGCAAATTTTAATATTCAAATAGCATTCCATCTTATTTCAAGGTTAAAAAAAGATGAGACTGAACTCTAGCCAAAGTAGAAAATTTATACTCTACATGTCCAAGCTAGTTCTTAACAGCTTTTGGACTATGTCTCACTTGATGTTATAATATCTTTTATTTATAATGTTCAAATTTCTATTTAGAAGCTCTAATGTATATCTAGACTAAATCTAAAGAGTTTTATGCTTTTAAAATATGTTTTCAAAGTATATATTTTATTTTCTGAGTGCATGTTATGGAGTGTTTAATATTCACATGTCTTGGCAAATCCAATATAAGTATTTATTCCTACATGTTACATATGAGATATGTCAAAAATTATGAATATATATAATTTCCTTCAAAGTCATTCTAGCCTATAGCTGTATCAAAAGTATTGTATATTTTATGGAGATTTAGTGATGTATATGTAAATGTTTTGTTTTTTAAGTTATTTTATTGAAGTTTATCTTTACATAAAGTTAAAATCTTTTTTTAAAAAATGTGTCAGTGCCAGAACTATAAACGAAAATAAATAAAAGTTAAGACAATTCATTCTCATTTATCTTCCTTGTACTTTTGTATTTTCTCTAATTCTTGTCCTTAGATTTTGGGCTCTAGCTTACATAGTAAAAACATCCACAAAAATTTACCTCTACATATTTATGCAATCCTATTCATTTTAAAGATATTTTCCTATTTTGATCATGGGTAGACTCATCTTTAAAAAATAGTTTATAAGACCTAAAAATTGTTCCAAAGAATTATTCTAAATAGTAAATATAAAACTTTGAAATGAAGTGCTTAGGAACCCTTGAAATATTCCTGGTAATTGTCAGAACAAGATGTTTCCATGGAGCATTATGTTGGGTTTACAAAAATTATTTTTGGTTGTTGCTTTGTATATAAGAACAAAATACCTGCAGGATGACCAGTTGACAGTCATTTTGGGACACTTTTGCTCTCCACTATCATTCTGCCCCAACTGTAGCTTTTATTTGCAACATTATGTTTGATCTGGATAACTACTAGGCTTATTCCACAGTTAGGGTGGGCCATCCTGAGTCCAGCTATAGAAACAACCCAAGTAGACCCTCTGAAGACACTAAAATCTACTATAATTCACAGGCTTATAATGCAGTTGCAATTTAACCAAGGATTCTGATGGCAGCAGGTAAGTCAAAATGACCCTTGTCAATCCCATAAATTATGTATAAGTCACCACTCACCTGAACATCTGAATAGTGTGGTACTTATCTGAATCAGTGGTCACAGAAGTCCTCGTGTCATTGTCCAATCTTGTAGGGTAAATGTTGTCCTTTTATCAATACTACAACTTAAATTGAGAATATTTTGGTGGCTTACCCAAGATCATACTGGAGGAAATGGTAAATTTATCTGCACTGACAACTCCAGCAGTCTTCCTCTCCGTCCTCATTCAGAATGTCTTGTCAGATCCAGGTAGAAAGATTAAAAAACAGACATTGTGGAATTTCTATATTACAATTTAAAAGAGTGTGTAGAAAAAGAATCACATACCTCATTTTAAAGTGGACTGACTACACACACAAATCCTGAAAACCTTTGATTTGGGGATTCTATCCAAATATGAAGCAGTACATGGTACACTGTTCAACAGGTCAGACTGAAGGCAAATTGTCTAAGTCTGAATCCCAGCTTTTAACTTGTTGCCCAGTAACCTCAATTACATGGAGTTACCCTATGCCTCACTTTCTTGTCTGTAAATGGAGATGTCTTTACTGTCATGTATGTATTGTGGGGGTTACATCAATTGCTCTGAGTGCTTTACATGATTAATGATATGAAGTGCTGATGACTGGGCTGTTCTTAGTGCCATCTGTATGCTGTCCCTAATGCTGCCATTGTCATCATCTCCAAAGTACAAGCAATGTGCTTATAAACTCCCTTCCTGGAAACAATTTCTAGGAACAGGATCATGTGGGCTTCTTTGACATAGGGCCTACAGGCTGTGTGACTGCCACAGCCAGGCTCCCTTCTGACCAGAGTATTTGAACTGACCTGGCTGATGTTCCTCTTCCTTTCTCCATCTCTTCCATGAACATCCTTCTGAATGGCACTGTTGATAAGACATCCTCATTGTCTCCAGATTAACAGTATTTAATGTACAGTTTCTATTTATGTGCTCTCCCTGTCAAGAAACAAAGTATTTTAGAAAATTTCTCAGTCACCTTTCACCATTTAAAAAATAATTATTGAAACCCCCTCCAAATGAAAAATGACATTATCTTTTCACTAATTAGCTATTTTGAAATTAAGTTCATATTACTACAGATGTTATGAATTCAATATGGAACATTGACAGTATTTTTAACTAATATTTTATGTACTTTTTCATTACACTTACAAAAATTAATTTCAGACAATCAGTACACAGAGCAATTTTTTTAAATAAAGGCAAATGCTGGAATACATTACTTTTAGCAAATGGATACTAAACTTAAAAAAATCAACCTGAAAACAAACAAAAAACCTCACAGACACAGACAACAGTATGGTGGTTAGAGAAGGGAACTAGGGGGAAGTAGCAATTGTAAAGTAGGGATAAATGGCGATGGAAGGAGATTTGACTTTGGGTTATAACACCCAATACAATATACAGATGATGTATTATAAAATTATACACTTGAAACCAAATAATTTTAATAACCAATGTCACCCTAATAAATGAGCAGTAGTTCTCGATGTGTCCTCAAACTCAGCACAGATATTGCCCAGGAGTTTGTTACAAATGCAAATATGTGGGCCTCACCTGATGTAGTGAATCAGAATCTCTGGAGATGTAGGCCAAAAAACTGTGTGTGTGTGTATGTGTCTGTGTATGAAATATAATCAACATATAAGTTGTGTAAGTTTAAGGTATACACAATTTTGATTTGAAACATTTATATATTGCAATATGATTACCACCTTAGCTTTAGCTAACATCTCTATCACATCACTTAACTATCATTTCCTTTTTGTGGTGGGATCAATTCAGATTGACTATTAGCAACTTTCAAGTTTAAAATATAATGCTGTTGTCAATATCACTAAGCTTTGCATCAGTCTCCAGGAATTATTTACTAGTGCCAGTTTGTGTCCTTAAACAACATCCCACAATCCCCAACAGCCTCTGGTGACCACCATTTTACTCTATTTTTACCAGTCCACGTTTTTAGTCCAGGAAACTAGATTTTAACAAACACTGGCTTATTCTGAAGCATATTAGAGTGTGGGAACCACTGCATTAGAATTTTGAAATCACTACTTTGAAAAGGAAATAAGCATCATGTTCTTTCAAGAGGTGAGCTCATCTGTGAATGCTATATAATAAAAACATAATATGCAAATTAGATCAGATGTCCTTTTGTACGATCTTCCTGAGGAAGCTGGGCTGTTAGGGAAGCCCAGGTCAGATGCCAGAGGAAAGCCGCTGCCTGCAGCCAGGGGAAGGAAGGCCTACTTTTGCACAATTCTCATGCATCAGTACTAATGTTAACATAACTGATTGAGAAGATTTATATGCAAGTTCGTTAGGAATTCATAAAGCTAAGTCATTTCTACCTCAGAGCTTTGCACGTGGTGTTTGTTATCACTGCCTTGTATGCTTGTCATCTGTTCTTTATGTATCTAGTTTCTTCTTGTCATTCAGGTTTCAGGTAAACATCATCTCCTCTGAGAGCCTACCCTGACTAGACAATTTAACTGCCCAATACATTATCATGTAACCTTAGTTTATTTTCTTCCTAGTATGCACTACTGAAATTTTTATTTCTTGTCTGTTTCTACTCCTAGAACATGCACTGCATGAGAATAAGGAACTTGTATTACTTCCTACTGACTCCAGCATAAAGTATCTAGCATATAGTATGTGTTCAATAAATGTTTGAAGAATGAATGGATGCGTGCATCACAGGTGCTCATGTGGCCCACAAGAGAGCAATGGAAATTTTCCCTGGGCTGGAAAGAAATGGTTAAAATAAGACCAGGGCACTAGGCCAATATCAATAGCATGCTTTATAAATGAACCTTTGTACAGCAAAACTCTTAAGCAGCAAATTCCTTATGGGTCATGAATTCATGTGTATTCACATAAACATATTATCATAACAATTTGGTTTGTTTCTTATGAGTCCTATTAATGGAAGAGGAAGCCTAGTAAGAAATATCATTAAATATTAAGATAGCAAAGTTAAGGTGGGATTTGCATGTTTTATAGTAAGTTATTCTATTTCTGCATTTTATTTATAAAATAACAACTCACTCTTTATATGCCAGATACTTTATACAGGAAGTCCCCACTTAACGTTGTCAATAGGTTCTGTGATTTTAAGTGGAAAAAAGATAAAACAAGACCAATTTTACTACAGGCTAATTGATAAAAAAGGAGGTAAGTCATAGCATCTAAACAAAGTTGTAACCAATGGAATTGGAAGAAATGATATTATTTGAAGACCTCCTGTATTCATCATTTCATTCTAGCCTCACAAAACTATATCAAAAGTACTAATATTCCCCCTACTTTATTGTTTCTTTTTTTACAATGAGCTTTATATGGAAATTTTTATAACTGCCTCTACCTGAAAATTTTTGTAGGGACACTGGTTATGGATTTAGAGGCTAAAACAAAAACAGACAGTATAATTTAGAGGCAAAAGTGAAAGGATTGGGCCATGGCTGATGTGGTTCAACTGGTTGTGTGTCATCCCATGCACCAAAAAGTTGCCACTTAATTCCTGGTGAGGGCACATGTCTGGGTTGGGGGTTTGCAGGAGGCAGCAGATCAATGTTCTTTCACAATGATGTCTCTCTCTTTCCCTCCCTCCCTCCCTCTCTCTCTCTCCCCCCTTCCTCCCTCTTCCTTCCTCTTTCTCTTTCTGAAATTCAATAAAAAATATTTTTAAGTGAAAGAATTGGGATTTAAAGTATAAAATTATCAGTAATTTCTTTTTAAAAATGCCCAAATTTAATTTATGAATGAACCCACAGGATCCTAATAGGCTTCCATGCTCTGAAGTTGAGTGAAATTAATGTATTTACTCCAGCTTTCTTTTGATTCATGTTAGTATGGTGAACCTTTTTCTCCATCCCATTACTTTTAACCTATGTGTCTCTGTATTCAAAGCTGGTCTCTTAAAGACAACCTATAGCTGGGTCTTGTTTCTTGATCCAGTGTGACAATTTGTATTTTATTTGGTGTAGCAACTGACACTTAAAGTGATATAACACCTGCTATATTTGTTACTGTTTCTATTTGTTGTCTTTGCTCTTTATTCCAATTTTTGTTTTCCACTTTTTCTACCTTTTGTGGTTTTAACTGGACATATTATATGATTCCATTCCTCTTTTCTTAGCATATCAATGATACATTTTTCATTTTCTAGTGATTGCCCTAGAATTTGCAATGTACACATACAGCTAATACAAGTCCACTTTCTAGTAGCACTATAACCTCCCTTCACAGGTAATGCAAATACCTTATAAGAATAAAATATTCCTAATTTCTCTCTCCTGTCCTTTGTATCATTGCTGTCTTTCTTTTCACTTCTACAAAAGCTACACACCGAAAATGCTGTTGCTATTGTTATTTTGAACACTGTTATTTGTTCCATCCATTAATAAGAAAAATAAGTTGTTTGTTTGCCTTCACCAGTTGATTCTGTAGTGCTCATCCCTTTATACAAATTCAAATTCTGATCTGTATCATTTTCTTTCTCCCCCATAAAATTTATTTTAACATTTCTTGCAAGGTTATGTCTATTCAATTTTCATCTGAGAAAGTCTGTATTTCTCTTTAACTTTTTCTAAAGGAAAATTTTACAGGATCCATGTTATAAAAATATGAAGATTAGGGCCCCTAAATAATAAAGTTTATAGAGGTTTATTTTATATTATAAAAATACCAAGGCTAATCTATTTAATAAATCCATTAGAGCTTAATAGATTCTCTTAGCTTTAAATTTGAATACTATAGGGTTTGGAGGAACTTGATTCTCTCTCTCTCTGGATACAAATGCTCACCTCAAACAAACAATAGTATGGAATGATTAGCCAAAGATGACATATGCTGTGTAGCGCATAAACTGGTTATTGGTGTTAATGGTAAAGGACTGAAAAAGGAGTAAACTTGGTGTGACAGCAAGAAACTTCTGGTTACATAGGACCTTGAATGTTGAATGGATTGTATAACTCTATTCAACCTATTCTTGTCAGGCTAGACAGTGGAAAAATGCGATGGTCCATGGTGGCAGAAACTCCTCTTGCCATTGCATCTTAAAATAATGTACCATTTATCACTAAAGGCATTCAACAAAAATGTAATAATTTTTGTACCTACTGTGAGACACATACTATTGTAGGCGCTGTATTTACGTCAAAAACTATTCTATGCCCAACTGGTGTGTCTCAGTGATTGAGCATCAACATATGAACCAGGAGGTCACAGTTCAAATCCCAGTCAGGGCACATGCCCAGGTTGCAGGCTTGATCCCCAGTAGAGGACATGCAGGAGGCAGCCAATCAATAATTCGCTCATCATTGATGTTTTTATCTCTCTCTTCCTCTCTGAAATAATGTGTGTGCGTGTGTGTGTGTGTGTGTGTGTGTGTGTGTGTGTGTGTGTATGTATGTGTGTGTGTGTATGTTTTAAAGAAAACTACTCTACATATTGCAATGAAATTTAGTCAAAACTTCCAGATAAAGTACATTCCAAAATATGTCACCTTCATGGGTACGGAACAAAGAAATCATTACTCAGAGCTTTCACTAAATAATTTAGAGTGCCATTTAGTAATTGGAGGGGGGTTCAATACTTGCTTAAAGTCAGATGAAGTTATTTCCAAGTAAAAGCAACTCAAGGAAATAGTGACCTTTGGATTTGGTCTCATCTGAAATGAAGAAGTTCCTCATTATCAATTATTAAGGCAGATTAAAATGGACTAATAAAATTAATAAAGTTTCAGTATAATTAGATTACGACAGGAAAAGTATTTTTGCACTTATTGTACATTGATTTTTCAAATGTTACTAACTGCTCTTTTGGTCTACTTTGTTAATTTCTTTTAATTTTAACATATTCATCTCTGTAACTCAAAAAGAACATAACAATAAAAATCTTTAAAACAGATGAAGGGCAAATATCGTTCACACACAACATATTCAGTGACACTAAAAGTTTTACTGAGAACCAAATAATTTGTCTGAGAACCAAATGGCCAATAGCAACCAACAGAGTAAACTATTATGGAAATATACAACAGAAACAGACTCAATGGGAGCAAATGATTTTTACCTTAACAAAAAGAAAAAAAAATTACTAGGAAATTTAAAATGTCTGATTCTGGTTTCCGGTCCAAATGGTAGAATGGGTAAATGCAATACTCACATCGTCCCACAGTCACATCAAAATTACAACTAAATTACAGAGTAACCATCATTCAGAACCACCTGAAATCTAGGGAAGTCCTATAATCTCATCCCATATATGATAAGGCTAATATGCAAACAGCCTGAATGATGGAACAACCGAACAACCAGTCACTATGATGTGTGCTGACCACCGGGGGCAGGCATTGGCAGCAGAGCACAGAACATGTTGGGCATCAGCCATGCGGGATGGTGAAGCAGGTGAGCAGGGGGCACCAGACCAAGGCAAGCCTCTGGTGGTTACTGAAAATTCTTTGCTTCCAAGTGTCATGGTCCTACCCAACATTCACACCTGCTGCGGGCTGCTGGCCCTACTCGCACCTGCTGCTGGTGCCCAGTGCCAGCCCTGATCACTTGGTGTCATCAATGGGTGCAAGAGGCAGCTGCCAGCTCCAATTGCCCCTGAGGGCTTCTCCACCTCCCCTGGCTCCTGAGGGGTTGATCAGGGCAGCAGCCACTGCTTGCACCCACGCTGGCACTGACCCTAACTGCTCCCAACCATTAACGGGTAAAAGTAGGGCTGGTGCCATCAGTGCATGGGAGTAGTGGTGATGGCAGCAGGGCTGCCAGCAGACAGGAGACCAGGACCATGGTGGGAGGGGCCTGGTGGGGGTATGGAGGATGAGCCAAGACCTGCCCCTGTGCCCACCACAGCCTCGTGGCCCACAGTTCAGGTAGTGTTTCTGCAAGTACACTTCTCTTAAAACTATGTAGGTCTCTTATGAATCATACTGGAGTTCAACCAATTAGAAAAAAAGCCATACCCCAAAAATTCAAATATGGTTTCTTTAAAAGCACCTATTATTGCATATGGACAATTTGCAATGCATGCTCTTTAAGGACCTTAGAGGTATTTAGCTGAGATACCATCACAAATCTTTGAGGTCTTGGCAGCACTAAACTCTTGATACCACCTCACATTTATGAAGTCTTTGCAGATAATGGACTCCCTTGATATTAGCTTTATTCCCTAATTTTCCTGACAGTTTCCTGAAATTAATCTTTGTCCAAATTCTTTTCATACTTTCACTTACCACAATCATACTGCATTTTATTACAGGCAGCTAGAAGAAGCCAGGTGGCATCATCAAGTACATGTAGCTTGGGATGTGATCTATGGAACTGAAAGAGTGAGACAGGAAAGGAAGAAAGCTATTAAGGGCTTTATTACCAAACAAGAGACCATTCTATGCAATAGGAGCTTAATTTTTCTGGGGAACTCTGCAAGAATAGCTGCTGTTAAGCACAGATTCCTGAGCCCCATTCCCAGAGATTCTGATTTAACAGTTTTAGGGCCAGTGTTGTAGAACATGCTTCTGGGGGAAGTATTTCTATCCAAGAGACAGGGGACTGGGATATTTATCCACCAACTCTAATTCATCACTGTTTTAGGTCAATGGGGGAAAAAAAAGAAATATATGTACTACTCTATGTAATACTTTAAACAATAAAAAATACAATAAGGTAAATAAAAGACTGCTCTTCAACAGCATTTACTTCCGGGTATGTCCTGCCTGCCTGTGCATAGGCAGAGCAGGTGTCTGCAGCCCAGAGAAACCCCAAAGGAAATAGCAAAGGTACCAGCAGTTGGAAATCAAGGCTGGTATGTATTAAAATGATACGGGCCAAGGAAATATTAGCAGGCACTGACAGCATTTGCTACACTCCTCTATGTGGTGTCATGGGGAAAATAATCATAAACCAAGAAATTACATGAATAAATTACAATTATGGTAAGTGCTATAAAAGTAAATTACACAAGACTATCTCTAATGATAGCCTCATATTATTTCAGATGGCAACTTCCTAGAGTAGTTGGTGCAGACCAAAATAACGCACCAGCTCCACTACTGAATGTATAGTATCTTATGTAAAGTCTCTGTGATTGGCAGTTTACATTACTAATATATGCAGAATCATTATTAAGTTTTCCATTTTGTTTCATTTGGATAAACCTTAGCAAGTTTTTACTTTGTTTTATAAACCTTAAATTGCAAATATAGAAAGAAAGCTATTTCAATTAATTTTTTTCATTAAATGGTTTCACCAAGAGAAAAGCTAAACCAGTATTATACTTGAGAAGTATGTTATAATCTATTCTATTACATGAGATGTCCTCTTTATTTTGTAATTCTATACTTACTTTCCTGTAAATATCGTTTAAATGTATTTAATTCTTAAAGCACCTAAAGAGTTAGTAAGTATAAAGTTAGGTAGGGAACAGTCCACAAAACTACCCTTTTCAAGGGTCCCAAGAGCAGCCTCAGATTTGATAATTGCTGGAAAGACTCAGAACTCACTGAAAGCTATTATACTCTTAGCTACATTTTATGACAGGAAAAGGACCCAGACTAAAACCAGCCTTTGTAAAAACCACATAAGGCAGAGTCTAGGAAAGTAATTATTACAGACCTTCCAATTGGCCCCTTCCATGAAGGTATGGACAGTTACTTTTCCTGGAATCAATGTGTAGCAACACAGAGAATATTGTCAACCAGGGAGCTCACCTGAGCCTTGGTGTCATCTTTCCTGGAGTTCCATCAAAGTGGCATGGTTGACTGCCCTGGCGGCTGAGCAGAGTTTCTAGCCCCTTAAGGAAGTTGAGATGATCCTGCTTGTCTCAGTCCCATCTGAAATCACATTGTTACTCTCTGGCCTGACCCAACATTCCCAGGCAAATGAAGACACTTCTATCAAGCATGACATTTCAAGGGTTTAGAGATTACATCCCCAAAGCCAAGGACAAAGGTTAGACCTCTTTCTGGGTAAGTTTAAATTATTTACTACACACTGCATCTTATTTACCTTATATGATCAATGCACTAAAGTCCTGATAGTCGCTTTACCTTACTGAGTTTAACTTCCAAATTATAATAATAATATAACTACATGTGGGCTTCTGAAATAAATGTGTTTTCAACAGATTTAGGCAGTTATTTAGGGAAAAATAAGTTTATTTGCTATTTGAAGCCAACCAAAAATTCATAGCTCAATCTTATTCTAATCTCTCTTGTATATACATTGGTCTTCATTGCTATGTTATTTTGTGCTTTTGCAAAATAATGCTCAGTATAATCAATCCATGACGGAATACCTTTTGTTTAATATCAGAATTAAAATCTGGCCTTTTGAAAAACTATATATGTAGATCAGATAATTATATTCTCCTTTCACAAATGATTACTATACTTGAAGAAAATTATTTGAGCTCATTGTGCTCTCTGAAGCAGCAAAATTAACTTATTTAAACTAGCGAAAAACCTTAAGACTTCTACTGTTTAAACATTAGCTGTTGATATTTCTAAATCATTATGCTTTAGATAAGTTCTACAACACAAATCATTGAGTGATAGGTAGGCATGTAAAGATGCAATACCTAATTATCATTTTCATTAAAGGCACAGAAATGCCTAATGCTTTTCTTTTTGGTTCAGTTAAGTATCAGAATGCCTCCTGCTGGGCTTTTTGTAATATATCCATACAAATAACAATTTCAGAATACAAACATTAAAAATCTTGACCAAAAAAAAATACAATTGTGGAAACAAAGCCTACATTTTATAAATGAGAAATCATAATACAATATTTATGGGGGGGGGGAAACCTTAAGTTATTTTAATATTAGTGAACATTAATCATTTTTTCAATGTTGAATAGTTTTTTAATATAAGAACTGACACTTTTTTTAAATCTTGAGAATAACATTTTCCTTAATAGACATGTACCCACAAAAATATTATCCAAACAAAACAGAAAATATATTTTATCTAAAAATTAATGCCAGAATTCTTAGTGAGGGTACAATATTTAAGACAGTAGCTTAAAAATTATTATAAGGTTATAAAATATATTTGATATTATTGGTATTATTTTCTGTCTGAAAATCTTGGAAGAGAACATTTTTGCTAAATATGTGACTGCACTAAATTTTTAAGTAAGTGAACAAAAAAGGAAGCAATTAAAACATTTTTAATCCATATGTAGAAGCAAATAATATAATAAATAATCACCATAAGAGATAAATTTATACATTTTCTATAAACTTAAATATATTAAAGCTATTAAAAAATATCTATATAAACTTATATTAAAATGTTTTAAAACAAACCATAAATATATCCTCTGAATATTTTTGCCCTGTGTTCAGCTACATTTTTTCATTCCATATTATGTTGATGAAATTCTGAACATTATGAAATGCTAAATCAGGCAGAGATTTTATTATTTTAGTTGTTCTTAAGGATCTCCTGCCCTCCAGTGGTATCTGCCTTAATATTTTCATTGCACCTTTCAACATTACAAAGAGAAGACTCATTACTTCTACATTTACACTGGAAAATTATATCACACTGTATGGCAGCATCTAATCTTTCTTTCATTACAGGTTCACTCTCTGTTTGTACCCAGGCATCACATCTCACAAACTGTACAGTGCGGCTATTACTGGTTTGGTCTTGTAATACATGTGTTGAATTACTCTGAGACTGTGCAGACTGATCTGTGTTATTTTCCATTGAGACCTGGTGAAAACTTTCATTTTGTTTATGAATTTTGTCACTGCTTTTAATAATCCTATCAAGTGAAAATTCTGGCATCCTTTCTAAATAAAAATTATTAGTTGTTTCTTCAGTTTTGATGGATCTTCTACTTGAATGTTCAACTTGCTGCAAAGTTTGATCTTCATCATCAGATGGCTAAAAAAAATTAGTAATTTTTCTGTAAATGATGCTTAAATTAAAAAAATAATAATTCAATGACTTCAAAGCACCAATTCATAGTATAGAAAATTTCAAAACACAGAAGAGACTTTTGCAAATCAAGATGGATATTGCGTTTTTAAAAATCAAGGTTATGAAATTTTAAAATAGCAAGAACAATAATAACCCTTGTAGTAAAAATACAAATGAGTTAAAAAAGATAAAGGAATTTTGTCTCTTATCATATGCTACATCATCCTCCTACCCTTCCACGAACAGGAAATAGTATACAGCATAATCTTCAATCACTTAAAAGGTGGAGTAGAAGTAAGAATTTTGAAATAAATAGCTAGCACATAAAGCTTCTATTATTCACTCACTGACTTAGTAAGTAAAAAATATCTATATTGTACTTTTTATGGGCCTATTCTCATAAAACATGTAACTTAAGGACAATTATCAACTAACAGGTAATCAAATAGCTAAAAGGAAAGTTAAATAGCAATAAATATAACATATGAAAAGTTAAACTTTAAGAACTTTTTACAGGCCTAGATTTCAATTTACTAGCTGGAATCTTCCAACTTCATGAGAAACTTATCTTTTAATTACTAATCTTTTTATGAAAAGCTTGTGTAAAATTGTTTATTATTCAAGCTGGAGAAAAAAGCACAGTTGACATAAAAAAACTAAAATGCCTGAGCTGATTAGCACTGAAATAGAAAAAGCAAGACCAAGAAATAGCATTGAGATGGCTGGCACAAATTAGAGAAAACAACCTCAATAAATATATTTCTTCAAGAAATGAATACTCATTAGCATCTGCAATGTGAATGGAGCAGATATGATAGCTACCCTCTCACAGCAATAATTCTCATGGGTAGAAATTACATTAATGAAATAATCATACAGATGTATGTTTAATTACAAACTGAGAAATACACTAGGAAGAACAAGTATGAAGCATTTTGAGAGCATAACTCAGGGGCCTAATTTACATTGAGGAACCAAGAAGGGACTTTAGAAGAAGTGACATAATTAAGCTAAGACCTACAGGATGAATAAAAGTAAGGTAGAGGAAACAGTACACATAAGAGATGAACCAAAGATCTTACATGCATTTATGCATTACCTATGGACAAAGACAATAGGATGGTGAAGACCTGGGGTGGGACAGGAACCAGGTGAAGGAGAGAAAAAAAGGGACATCTATAATACTCTGAATAAAAAATTTAAAAATAAATAAGTAAAAATAAAATGTATTAAAGAAGAAAGACGGAAGCATTAATGGAGTAGATTTCTATTTATACGTATGATTTAAGAGAAATGTAGCATTCCCACTCAGAAAATGACATCACTCCAATTATTCATATAAGCCATGAGACTTTCTTTTCGTATGTATTCTTGGTTGTTTTAGGTTTTCAATTATTGTGAGTGGATTATTTTAAAAACCGTTTAAAATAAACACAACTATATTATACACACACACACACAGATCTTGATAAGAATGGCTTTTGTAAATAACAATGAACACATTCATCACTGTTATAAATGTGAATAAATTGTGCTCATTTACATTTTAATTTTATATTTCATATTCTTACAGTTTTAATTTTTTGTTTCATTTCTACAATTTATTAGTACTACTTTTTCAGAATGTAAAATTAGAAATACAAATAATTCAAAATTGTAGAGCATATATTAATAACCTCCAAAAAGATAGGGTGGTATAACTTACCATCTCTGAACTAGAACTGAAACAACTATCTGTTGGCCCTGGAGAGTAACTGGAAGATTGACTACTCCGTGAAGAATCATTATCTGAAAATAAAGGTTTAATTTATGAAGAAGGGTATTTATTAATACTCTAGAAGATATATACATAAGCAGAAGATATTTACTGGTGAACTTAAGTTTAACTAATACACTACAGAGATTTGCAAAATTAATTAACATTTTGGGCACTTGGCAGCTTGTGTTTCTGTCAGGGTATTATGAGTTTATTCTATACTTAAATGAGTTGTTCTCTACAAATAAAATAATAGTACATACATAAGGAAAGAAATGAGTATAGGAAAATAGGTTGCATTTTTTCTAATACATGAATCATTTTTCATGAATAAAGTGTCAACCTGCAGGAAGGAGGAATAAGTCAAGTTTTAAGTACAAAGTCACCAGATATTTGCTAATATAGTAAACTAGTAGCCTTGCACGTGAATCCATGCGCCAGTAGGTTGCTGCCACCCTCCTATAGCTCTCTGCTTGTTGCTCCGCCCTCCTGGAGCTCCCCCTACTACCTCCCTCATAGTTTGCTGCCCTGCCCCCTCCTGCAGCTCTCTGCCACCCACTTATAGTTCACTGCCCCACCCTCCTGCAAATCTGTGATCTGGTCATTACGCGGTTGGTCATTACATCTCAGGGCATAATGGATAATTAGCATATTCCTCTCTTATTATATAGGAGGATATTATATAGGTTGAAGCTTCATTGCACAGTCTAAACTGTATGGAAAAAAAATGTTTCAAAGTATCCAATATGATATTCTTTCATTATTGCTTACTGTGTTAATTATGACCATAAGTTTAAAAATGGGCCTGACGATGCATAAATACTATAGATCAGCAGTAGCTTAAGCACTCCTCTCCTTGTTTGTGAAAATGGGTTTGTCATAAACAAGAGCCAAAGGTGCCCAGCCAGAGTGGCTCAGCTGAGCATCGTCCTGTGCACCAAAAGGTTGATGGGCTCTATCAAGCAGTTAATTAATTGATAATGTTATTTTTCTGGATTTTGTGATTGTGGTATTTTCTTGTGGCTAATTTTCTTATTCTGATTAAACATACAATTTTGTATAAAAAATGCAAAGGGAGGTGTAACTCTTTTTAAACATACTATAAAGTACTAGTAGTGTGATCATAACAAAAATTCTAGTATGGTATTATCACATGAAAATTAGGAAAGACCAATGAAAGAGTATAGAAAGCACCAGATCAGACCCAGTATACATGGAAAGTTAGTAAATAATAAAGGTGGTATCATAAACCCCTAGAGAAAAGATGCATTTCAAAAACTTGAATCAGCCCTAGCTGGTTGGGCTCAGTGGACAGAGCGTTGGCCTGCAGATTGAAGGGTCCAGGGTTCAATTCCAGTTAAGGGCATATGCCTTCATTGCAGACCCCTCCCCAGCCCAGGCGCTGGTCAGGGTGTGTGGAGGAAGCAACCAATCGATGTGATTCTCTTACATCAGTATTTCTGTCTCTCCCTTTCTCGTCCACTCTCTCTAAAAATCAATGGAAAAATATCCCCAGGTGAGGATTTTAAAAAACACACAAAAAAACTTGAATCAGTGTTTACTACCTAAAGTCTAATCTCCTTTCATCACCATATACATATTTGACCCCTTTATCCTTTACTTACACAATACAATATACAGATGATGTATTTTTTGAAACCTATGTAATTTTATTAACCAAGTCACCCCTATAAATTTAATAAAGATAAATAAAAATAAAATGGGCTTCTTTTAGGCAGAAAAAATTAAACAAACTTGAATCAAATACATATTTAACAGCTTAAATCAGGATAAACTCCAAATGGGTTAAAGATTTAAATGTAAAAATATAAAATCATATTAACACCAGAACAAATATAAGTGAATTTAGCCTTAATGTAGAGCAAAGTATAAAAAGTGATGAAATTAATTGCATAAAAATAGTGCCTTTTGCAAAACAAAAAACACTACAAGCAAAGTAAAAACAAAAAACCAGTAACAAAATAGAAGGAAAGAAGGAAATGTTTGTGACAATTAACAAAAACCCAACTCTCTTTAATTTATAAGAATTCTTAAATACCAAGAAAAAAGCCTAAACTCAATTGTTAAAAAGATTTAAATGGAGAGTTTGTGGAAAAAGAAATACAAACAGCCATTGGACATTTTTAAAAGATGCTGGCCTCAGACAGAATACAAACTGAAACTTACATGTTTGTAAGATTCACAAAAATTCCTAAATTCGACCACAATCCCTCTTGCTGAGGTAATGAAGCAAAACATTTCTGGTGAAACCACTAAGTGGTACAACATGGAATTCGGAAATATCCACCTAAAAACAATGTACAAGCTTAAAAATGGCAGCAGAGTAGGAGGATGCTTCATGGACATGCTCCCAGGAACAAGCTGGAATCACAACTGAAATGTGAAAAGGATTCCTGAATAATCAATGGAAAACTCACAGAAGTGAACTCTGATACCCAAGGACTGAAAGTGGAGACGACATACAAACTGGTAGGAGGGGCAGAGGCATAAAAGAACTGGTGGGGCACCCACAGACAGCAACCGAAGTCCCAGAGAGGTATCTCAGCTGGGGAGTGAGGAGGGGAAGGGATCCAATGAAAACTCTGGGATCTAATCCTAGAGCTGGGCTCCCCAGCAGAGAGCACCAAACTGAGGAAGGTACTCACATAATATCTAGCTGTGAAAAGCGGTGAGGTGCTATCTGCCTGGAAGTGGCAGCTGAAAATTCAGGCACCCTCTTAAAGAGCCAGTGCACAAAAATTCCCTGTAGAGCCACCCACCTTGTGCTCTGGCAGAGGGAGGTTGAGGTGGACTGGAGCTGTGAGAGCAGAACCCAGGTCTGGGGACTCAGGGGGTTAGATCTAAGAAGGCAGACACCCAAGTTTCCTGGGCTGCGTCATTCCCTCACACAGTGGAGGACATCTTTTCCACATAGACATCTGCCTTGCCTAGGGGGAAGATAGTCAACATACCCTTTTGGAAAACACCTTGCCCTGAGGCCACTTAAGAGATTAAAAGTAACAGCTTCCAGGCAGAAACAACTGCCCAACACTGTTGAAAATGATTCTCATCACACCTGAGGACAATTACCTGGGGCAATTCAAGTTGGAATCCTATTAGACTGTAGAAAGAGAAGGTCTCTGGAGGCTTTGAGTCTTTGCATGATCAAATTAGTCAGAAACAGCCTTTAACACTGTCCTGCACTAGAGAGTGAGAGGTATAGAGGATCTACCTAATACATAGTCACAAACCAGGCAGAGAGGAGACAAAGAAACAACCCTCAAAAGAAAAAACTAGAGAATTCTCCAGAAGAGATAAATGAAGCAGAGATAAGAAATTTATCTGAAACAGTTTAGAGTTATGATGTTAAAAATTCTCAACAGTATAAAAAAAAATATATAGTAACTATGAAAAAAGAATGGTCTGAGATAAAGACTGACATAACACAAATAACGAATACACTGGAAGGAATACACAGCAGATTAGGGGAAGCTGAGGATCAAATCAGTGAATTAGATGACAGGATTGAAAATATCACTCAATCAGTGAACCAAAAAGAAAAAAAAAAAAACAAAAAATAGGAGGGCAGCTTGTGGGGGAATGTGAAACTAAAAATAGTAGGTGTGCCAGAAGAGGCAGAAAGGGAGGAAGGAATAGAGAAAGTGTTTGAAGAAATAATGGCAGAAACTTTCCTAACCTGGTAAAGGAAAAAGCCACATAAGTTCAGAAGGCACAGAGAACTCCAAAAAAGAAGAACCAAAACAGATCCATGCCCAGACACATCATCATTAAAATGCCAAAAATTAAAGACAAAGAAAGAATCTTAAAGGCAGCAAAAGAAAACTGTTACCTACAAAGGAGTTTCCATAGGCTGATACCTGATTTCTCACTATAAACTCTAGAGGCCAGAATAAAATGGCATGAAATACACAACGTAATGGAAACAAGGATCTGAGACCAAGGTTACTATATCCAGTTAGGCTATCATTCACAATAGTCAAATAAAGAGCTTCCTAGACAAAAAAAAAAAAAAAAAAAAAAAAAAAAGGCTAAAGGAATTTATTACCACCAAGCCAACATTACAAGAAGTGCTAAAGGGATTGCTGTAAGGGATTGCTGAGAAGAAACAGAGAGAGAAACCTACCATACAGAATTAAAATGGCTATAAATAAGGACTTCTCAATAACCCTAAATGTAAATGGATTAAATGCTCCAACGAAAATGTGTAAGGTAGCTTTAATAGATACAAAAACATGATCCAACTATATGCTGTCTACAAGAGACCCACCTCAAAACAAAAGGCACACACAGGATGAAAATTAAGGGATAGAAAAATTATTTTTCCATGTAAATGGAAAAGAAAAAAAAAGCTGGAGTAGCAATACTCCAACAAAATAGACTGTAAAAACATTATGCTAAGTGAAATAACCCAGTTGGAGAAAGATAAATATCATATGATCTCACTCAATTGTGGAATATAATGAACAACATAAACTGATGAACAAAAATAGAGCCGGGGGTGGGGGTAATATTCCAGAATATAATAGAAGTAATCCTGTGATTTGTAGGTTTTTAATATTTCCTACAACTTTTGTAATATTATACTATGTTGGTACAGTTTGGGTAATATTATACTTAAAATCATTTTATTCTTGAAATATTTTTATTGCATATATTATTATATGTAAGATCATTTTTCTTGAATAATTGGTGTTTATTCCAACATTATCATATTTAAAAGTTTTTCTTGAGATATTAATGTTTATTGCATGTAACATTATTATATTTAAGATATTTTTCTTGAAATATTAAGGTTTATTGCATGTAACATATTTAAAATTTTTCTTGAAATAAAAAAAACTGAAAAAAGAATAATGTACATTAAGTCCTCAATGTTGTTGATAGATTCTGCAACTTTAAGTGTAAACAACATAGAACTATAAACCAATTTTACCATAGCTAATTGATATAAATAAGAGTTAAGTTCCTACAGCATCTCAGCAACATTATAACAAAATAACATTGAATAAAAAAATGTTATTCTAGGACCATGCCTTATCTCCCCTTTGACTCAACAATCCCACTCCTAGAAATTACCCTGAAACTGCATCTCCACAACTAAGTAATATATGCCCAAAAGTGTTCATTGAAGCATTACTTATTAAGAACAAGATACTGGAAACAACTCAAATGTCTGCCAATAGGAATAAAGTATAGTCCATCCACATAATGGATTACTAAGTAATCATAAATAAAGGATGAAGAAATGTTTAGGCCGAGACCGGTTTGGCTCAGTGGACAGAGCGTAGGACTGCGGACTGAAGGGTCCCAGGTTCAATTCCGGTCAAGGGCATGTACCTTGGCTGCAGGCACATCCCCAGTAGGGGGCGTGCAAGAGGCAGCTGATCGATGTTTCTCTCTCATTGATGTTTCTGACTTTCTATCCCTCTCCCTTCTGCCCTGTAAAAAATCAATACAATATATATTTTTTAAAAATAAATGTTTAGTTATGGAGAAACCTATAAAATATTTTCTTAAATAAATGAATCCATTAAATTCATGTATAAAATATTCTATATTAAATAAAATATCCTATATTACACTTAGAGTGAGAAGACTGGGATCTAGGACATCTGTATATGTGTATTATGTATATTTCAGGCTTTATTTTAAAAAATACACTGGAGCCCTAGCTGGTTTTGCTCAGTGGATAGAGAGTCAGCCTGTGGACTGAAGGGTCTCGGGTTCAAATATGATCAAGGGCACATGCCTGGGATGTGGACTCGATCCCAGTAAGGGACACCCAGGAGGCAGCCAAAAAATAATTCTCTCTCATCATTGATGTTTCTATCTCTCTTTCCCTCTCCTTTCCTTTCTAAAATCAATAAAAATATATTTCAAAAAAACCACACTGGAATAATAAACCATAATCAACAAATACAGTTACTCATATAAAACAGAAGGAAATAAGATAGACACAACAGGGACAGAAGTCAAAGTAATATTTTACAAAATAAAAAAATAAAAAATAAAAAGTCCATAGATATTTCTAGGAAAACTAGAAGACTACATATCCTAAAGACTCCCTCTATCACAGATATATTAAAAATGTCCTAAACTTTTGTCCATAAAAAGATAGTACAGAATAAAAAGACCACTCAGATATGAAGTATTTGCAACACACAAGCCTACAAACAATTAGTATCTATGAAATATGAAACATATATAGGATATATACACGGAGATATAATATTTAAAAGACACATCTATTAAGGAGAAACAAAATTCCTAAAAAAAATCATGGGTAACAGATATAAAAAGGCATTTCACAGATGATACATGGATAGCCAATCAACCTAATTAATAATTAGGGAAACATAAAATAAAATCACAATGAGATAGAATGCTAACAATGATAAAGAAACTAACCCAGTTTAAGTCAGAATATGTAGCAGCGAGGATTCTCATCTCTTGCTAATGGAAGTTTAAACTGGCACAACTACTTTGGAAAACAATTTTTTAATACCTAAAGAGGTGAAGATGTGCATACTACATATACTAGCCAATTCTACTCCTAGAACTATACCCCAGAGAAACTTTTATACATGTGTGGCAGATGAAATGCCAAGAATTATCAGAATAGCATCGTTTATAATGGCAAAATATTCAAAACAATCTAAATAATCATTGTCAAAAGATGCACAAGTGTATTATGGTACATTTATATAATAAAAATTAGTATTGTAATAAACAAATATTAAAATTACTAGGGCCCAGCCAGCATGGTTGAGCGTCAACCTATGAACCAGGAGGTCACGGTTCGATTCCTAGTCAGAGTATGTGCCCAGGTTGTGGGCTTGATGCCCAGTGTGGGGCATGAAGGAGGCAGCCAATCAATGATTGTCTCTTATTAATGTTTCTATCTCTCTCTCCTCCCTTCCTTTCCGAAATCAATAAAAATATATTAAAATAAATTAATTAAATTACTAGAGTCACAAATTTCAAAGTAGATAAACTTAAAAATATAGTACTGGATGAATAACAATTACAAAATAGCAAGTTGTAAAACAATACAGTTTGTCTCAATTTGTAGAAAGTTCAAAACCAAGCAATGGAAGTGTGTAATATCACAAGTCAGGATAATAGTTACCTCTAGGGGGCAGAAGAGGTAATGCAATTGAGAGATCTTCAAAAATATTTGTTATGCATTATTTCTTAAATTACAAAGTGAGTACAAAGGTATCTGTTTTATTTGTTAAACTCTGTATTTATCATCTATAATATATTTAATAAAAAATTTAAAAGGTCAATTGTACTACTACTATATTCTTAGTTAACTATGAAACGTACTAGCTGGCAAAATATGTATTTAAAAAAATTAAATGAAATGATTTCTATTTCAATGTGGTTTTTTAAAATAAAGTTTACTTACTATTAAAGATTTTCTTTGTAGATGTTGGTGCACCTTTTATAGAACATGTTCCTCCTTCTTTAATCATATTCTAGAAGAAAAAAATTTTAACAACTCCCAAGTATATACAAT
Organism: Antrozous pallidus; assembly: GCA_027563665.1. Lineage (NCBI taxonomy): Eukaryota > Metazoa > Chordata > Mammalia > Chiroptera > Vespertilionidae > Antrozous > Antrozous pallidus. The sequence goes on from CM050513.1 coordinate 77,698,456, forward strand.
GATGTCCACTTATATTTCCCTTTTCATTTCACCAATTCATTTCTACAGTACTCTTCCTTCATATGACTTTAACTGAACAGAAAGGATTTTGTTTTTAAAAGTAGAAATATTAGCCTGTGATGAACAACAAATAAAATTAAAATTGCTCTAGAAACATAAGCAAAAGAACAAATACTTGCTAAGAAATGGATTATTAACAGGAGACTCTTTAGGTAGTTATAGTAAATACAGTTTTAAAAAAAGACAAAAATACTAAGCTATTTGAAGATTTATTGTTATTTTCATTCTCAGGTTTTTCAAAATAAAAGCTTTTAGAGATATAAATTTTCTGCAGAGCACAGCATTGGTTCTGTTTTCCACCAATTTCTATATAATTTATAACTTATTTTCATTCTTTTTATTTTTTAAAACCAGAGTGTTACTTAATGTCAAAATAAGGGAGGGTAAGCCTCATTTTTTGTTGTTGATTTCTGACTTGATGAATTTTTATTAGAGAATGTAGCTATGATGTCAATCACTCCCTTAGATAAATAAATCTCTTAGACTTTGTGATTTATTATGAGTTATAAGGGAGCAAATGTATCATGGACTTACAGATAATATATATTCTCTGAGATATATACAGTTTTAGATAGATAAGTGGGATAAAGGAGAAACTATCTAGTTGCAACCAACCCAGGTTTCCTTTCCTTTTAGGCATACAACTAGACTACGTATCCTAGCCTCCTTTGGAGTAGATTTGGAAATGTAATTTAAGTTCTAGTAATGGGCAGAAGGGGTATATATACACCACTGCCAGCCCTGGCCCATAAAAGTATTCTCCGCAATCCTCCATTTCCTCTTCCCTCCCGCTGTCTGAGATCACCCTACAATACAAATATGGAAACTACCAGCTAAAGATAGAGTCCCTACCAGCCTGAGGCCAGAAATAACTTTATTCCAAAGAGCCTTTGATCCAAACCCACTATCCAATCATTCTTAAAATCTTGTATGTTCAACTTCAAAAAAAAAAAAAAAATCAAGCTCCAAACTTTCAGCAGGAAGGCACAACCTAAGAAAGCTAGACAGATTCCAGAGTGGGCACACACTCCTATGTCTACTTCAGATCTGTTGCTAGAGAATAACAGACAAAGAAGAGCATCCTAAAGAGAAGAAACAGAATTGTTCAAGGTATGACTCCATCCTTTAGAAAGGAAGCCTTCACAATGCCTGCTCAGCAGGATTTAAGTGGTATGGATCAGTAACCCTATGGCTTCTCTTTTCTGAATAGGCATCTTTACTGTCCTTGCTCCAATACTATGTGTTTTCTTTATGTATATCTTTTTATTTTCAACCTGTATTATATTTTACATTTTTAGATATATAGATTATTTTTCCTTTTCAATTTATTCTTTAAATCTTGATTTTGAAAAAATCACCCCTTCATATTTAATATATTAATTGCTAAGCAGGTTTCATTCCTTACATTTTATGTTTACATTTATGTAGAAGTGTTACTTCATTTTTCCCCACTATGTACAGGTTTCCTAGTGTGGCATCCCCACTTCTTTGAATTCTGAAGTTCTATGTGTCTTCATTTTTCCAGTGAAGCAAGTACCATTTAAACAATCATATTTAAACTTTTTCCTCTGCTACTTTAAAATTATGTATGTTTCAGTTCAAGATAGTGACATCAGAGGATTCTGAACTCACCTCCTTCAAAGGACATACCAAATCTATAGCTAAATAAGAATCTATTTCCTCTGAAAGAAATCCAAAATCTAGCTAAGAGACTCCTTGCTACACACCAAGCAATTGATTTAAACAACAACAACAAAACCCATATCAAAATGGGTAGGAGAGGCTGAGATGCTGAGAGACAATTCTCGAAATACTCAATGCCAGGAGGGGCAATCCACTTGGGAGGGAACCCACAACTCCAAACTCCTCCCTAGGAAATAAATGGTTTGGAAATCACATATGGTTCCTGAATTTTTTTTAAGATTGATGTTTCTATCTTTCTCTCCCTCTCCCTTCCTCTCTGAAATCAATAAAAATATATTTTTAACTTTAAAAATAGAACTGCCATATGATCCATTAACTCTACTTCTGGGTGTTTTTTTCCTGAAGGAAATGAAGATACTAATCCAAAAAGTTTATCCTCACCCCCATGTTCATTGTAGTATTATTTACAATAGCCAGACTCATACTATGTTTGGGGTGGGTTTTTTAAATCACAAAATGAATAATGTTCAAACACTATTATTTCTCTCTCAGGTAATAATCTAAAATGAGTTTTCCTGGTCATCAATTTTTTCCACTGGTGATTTAGAGGCCCAGTACTTCCTATCCTTTAGGGCTTCAGTGCCATCTGGCCATTAAAAAAGTAACACTAGAAAAGAAATTCTCAGTTCTTACAACCCTTGAAAATCACACATCTCACATCTGATAACATTTCATTATTGAGATCTAGCCATGTGGCTGCACTCAAATGGATAGAATAAAAAATATATTCCTTGGCTGAAATATTTCATTTCACAGTGATAGTGTTATTCTAAAAAATATAGTACATGAATTTTGGTGAACAATTTACCTTTTCTGCAACCTCCTCCTATGTTTTCAATCTCAGTGAATGGTGTCATCCCATCAACAATATTCATTTACCAAAATACAAATTCCAGGTCTTTAATTTTTCCCTTTTCCCTTAAACTAATAACCCAATCTAGATCTTCTAAATCTTTTTGATAGCTCATAACTCATTTCCATAATTACTGCCACTAGTCAACTTTAAGCTCTCATTGTTTTTGACTCTGCCTTGATTCTTGGCATCTTCAGATCTCTCCTCATTATTGCCAGACACAACTCTCTAATACTCTGATGTCATCGTTCTCCTTTGCTAAAAATTTTTCAAAGGCTTTCTTTCTGTTCAGTGAAAGGAAATTAAACTATTATATGCTATACAAGGTCTTTTATGACCTGGACCTTTCTAATGTCCAAAATTATTTCTGGCCATCTCCCCACCATTTGTAATTTCCACTATAGTAGTAATAATAACAATAATTCAGTTTCTAAAAAAAGCTATACTCTCTCACATCTTAGTTTCTATATATATTGCTCCTTCTTCATAGGATGAAGGCATTTTATCCATTTGGTAAGCTTATTAATTAGTAGCCAGATTAAATTTAAAAGTGCCTTTTACTAGACTCCCACTCCTCTTTTCATACAAACCCCAATGGAGCGTTTTATCTAAATGCATTAGATTTTTTTTTTCTCTTTCTGTCTAGCTTACAACTACAACTTCTTAAAGATCGGTTCCAGGTCCTTTCATCTCTTGACATTGCAGAGTCTAGTGTGTAACAGAATATAAGCTTCATGAGAACAGTTTGTTTTTTCACCACTGTATCCCCAGAATATTGGAGACAATAAATATCTATTAAATAAATTCATAATGTACTCAACGCATATTAATTGAATATAAAAAAAGAAAACAATTAGTTAAAACTTTGGAATCAGAAAAGACAAGAGTTTGAATCTTGTTTGAGTGTGTGACCTTGAACAAGTTATTTAATCTCTCTTTTGCTGTGAGCACTATACAGTATCAGGCTCTTGAAAAATCAAGTACAAAAAGCTCCTAGCACAATGCCTGGACTGTTGCAACAATCATACTAGTACATCCTTATTATTATCAAGTGTTATAACTTATACAACCACCAGAGGCCTGGTGAACAAATTCGTGCGTGGGTGGGGTCCCTCTGGGTGGTCTGCAGAGATTGGGCTAAAGCTCACAGTCCAATGCTACCTATAGGTCCTACCTGCTGCTCCTGCTCATCCTGGCCCACTGTGCCTGCTGTGGGCTCATGCCCAATCACTCCTGATTGGGAGAGGCTCATGACGCCATGACAGTGCTTGCTAGCCATGAGCCCCATGTCTGGCAACCTCCCAAAGGGAGTGGCCAGTGGGATTGGGCTGAAACTGGCTGACATCCTCCAAGGGGGTCCCAGATTGTGATCAGGCCAGGCTGAGGGACCCCACTGGTGCACAATCAGGCCAGAGAGGGTTTGTGGGAGGGCTCCAGGGCATGCCTGGCCCATCTCACTCAGCCCTGATCTGCCAGACTCTGGCAGCAAGCTAACCTACCGGTCAGAGCATCTGTTCCCTGATGGTCAGTGAACTTCATAGCAACTGGTCAACCAGTTGACTTTCTGCCCCCTGATGGTCAGTGCATGTCATAGCAAGTAGTTGAGCAGCCTTAGCATATCATTAGCATACAAGAGGCCCAGTACACAAATTCATGTATGGAAAAGTGTGTCCCTCAGCCCAGCCTGCACCCTCTCCATCTTAGTTTGGTTAATCTGCAAACCCGCTCCTGATTAGCTGGTGGGCATGGCTTGTAGGTAAAGCAGAGGTACAGTCAATTTGCATATTACTCTTTTATTAGATAGGATTACGCTTGTATTGATTGTTCAGTTGTTCTGCCCTTTGGTCTATTTGCATATTAACCTTTTATTACATAGGACTAGTGGCCCAGTGCACGACGTTTGTGTACAGAGAGGAGGTTCCCTCAGCCAAGCCTGCAGCTTCTCCAATCAGGGACTCCTTGGGGGAATGTTGGACATCCCTCTCATAATCTGGGACTGCTGGTTCCTAACTGCTCACCTGACTTCTGATCATGCCTTGTCTCTGCCTGCCTGCTTGATTGCCCCTAACCTTTCTGCCTGCCTGCCTGATCTTGCCCCCAACTATCCTCCCCTGCCAGCCAATTTGGTTCTGATTGGTCAGTTTCTATGCCAGTCAGTGTCTAAAGCTCCACCTCCTAGGCAGCCATTGGCTCCTCTCAGTTCACCCAAATTTGATTCTGATTGGTCGGTTTCTATGCCAGTCAGTGTCTAAAGCTCCACCTCCTAGACAGCCACTGGCTCCTCTCAGTTCACCCAAATTTGATTCTGATTGGTCAGTTTCTATGCCAGGCAGTGTCTCCAGGCCGATCTCTGGGCCTGATCAAAGAGGCAAGGCTGATCAGCAGCCCCCACAGAGGCCCAAAGGAAAACAGAGGTGCAGCTGCTGGTGAAGCCTAGAGAGAAAAAGAGAGACAACAGCTGATCAACAGCTGCCATGGAGGCTGCAGATCAGACACAGCCTCTCTCTGGGCTTGATCCACAGCCCTCTTGGCAGTTAGTGCTGGGTCGCCACACCCGCACCAGGGGCAGTCAGTGCTGAGTCACCATGGCAACCCAGCACCAACTGCAGGATTGACTTTTGGTGTCCGGTCAAGCCTTCATCGGTCAGTCGTTATGGACCCTGGGTTTCTATATTTTAGGATTGTTTATAGATGTTTCAGCAACCCTAAATATATGACCATATTCTCCTGTAGCACACGGAAATCTAAAAATTTTCATCTTGTAAGAAATTTCATAGGGTTAATCAAAAGAATTTTAAGTGTACCTAAATTGGTCTGTCTCAAATAAAGCACATTACAGTTTCTGAAAAGGTATTATTTTATTTACAGTCTAAGCTACAACTTCCTGAGTGAGAAAATATAAGAAAAATAGTTTACCAAGAAAGTTTTTGATAAAGCTAACCCTGTCAAAATAAACTGCAAACACTAAAATGCAACATGAAAATAACACTGAATTAGAAACATAATGTAGGATATATATTACCTCACCAAGTCCAAAGTCACATGATTTCTTAGAATTCAATTCCTCCAAGGGAATATTCCTAGAGTCAAAAATAAGATAGTAGTATAGTTTGCCTTATTCCCTCTGAAAATCATTGTTCTAAATTATGGTTTCCAAAGTTGGCTGTGAATCAAGATAAAAGAAGCTTTTTAAAAAAATAAAGATTCATAAGCTCCTTCCTAAGAAATCAATTTATTATGTATAGATCAAACTTACTGTTTTATATTTTAAAATCAAACCCTCAAGTGACGTGGGTCTGAGCCAGGTTGAGAACCATGTTATAAGTCATTTTCATAAAGTACATTTTAAAATTCAAAGCCTTAGATGCTGTTTTCCATTCATAAATTTCTGGATATTTAGAGATTTGACAAAAAATCTAATTTGTTGATTTTATTAAATAAATTGTGAATCTGTATTTTAATTAATTTCTTATGCCAATTCCATCCATAAGAAACTATTTCCAGAATAAAAATAATCTAGTTCATGATTTTCAGGATGAAATTACCAAGGAAGTTAGAACTATTCTGAAACTACAAGTTTTCTTTAATTACGTGTAACTGCAGTGTCATAGACTATTGTTATGCTTCCTTATGCCATTAACATTTGAATTTTATTACTTCTATTGATTTTATAATAACCAATCACCTTTCCTATGGAGCACTGCCAAAGGTTAGAAAATATGCTAATCATGTCAGTAAGCATTCCTATACATGTAAATCCTTCTAGTTCTTACTATAAATTAATAAATTTGTATTCTGGGGGATATATGTTTCTTGAACACAAAGTCAGTCTTCTCAAATATAGTTAACACCAAAATTCGGATTAAAGGTACTTTTGCACTGGCAAATATGAGCACCATACTTTCAAGTAGGGTGACAGAACCAAGATTCTGACAAAATTCAGCCTTCTTTGAGGGCAGCCTGACCAGACTAAGACAGCAATATCTCTAAATCAGTTCAGCCTTTCACCATGCATAAAACTAGATTCTGATTTGCATTCCCCACATTTACCTAACAACTTACATATTATTCACTGGATTTTGCTGGATTTCTATCTGTGGTTTCTTCTTTTGGTAGTCCTTTTCAAATTTTCCTTTAAAAATAAAAGTATGCATTGAACTAAAATTTGAGCATAGACCATTTCTGATTTTGTTTTGTTTTTTAATATGAAGCTTATTAGTATGATCCATTACCTGGTCCACAATTTCATATACAGAATGCCATTCTATGTTTAATTTCATATTCCTCCAAATACACTGACACACACAAATATACACACACGTTTGCACACACACACACACATTAAAATTAAAAACAGAAAAACCCAACAGACGATTACGCTTTTCACATACAACACCAACCTTTCTTTTCAGAGCTGGCTGAATAACAATTCTTCTCAAAAGATGTACTAGGATTATTTCCTTCATTATTGTTGTATTCTTCCTGATAGTTCTCCTTTGGCTGACACTTTTCTGGATAACTTGTTTTATTAAAGTTAGAACTACTAAAATTCAACCCTGGATCTATAAAAATGCATCTATCAGAGGAATGATTTTTATCAGAATTGTTGACTCCCATACTGTCATAACTATACTTTTCAAACGGTTTTGTTATTCTCTGTTGATCTATGCTTAATAAGTTGATCACATTTTTGTTAATAAAAAAGTCAAAATTCTCTGGTAGAAGGCTGGGGTTTGGCTGGTTCACATCCTCAAGGAAATTTGATACCTCTTCTTTATTTTCTCCCCAAATATGTTGTACTGATTGTTTTTCAGTAATGAAATCTGAGTGTCTTCTCTCATCCATGCTTCCACAATCTCCGCCCATCACTATAGCAGGGCTTCCAGTGAGGAAATTCCTATTTCCTGGACTTTGGGATAAATAAAAACATAGTTAGCAAGAAAATTATAGGGTATTTTCACTTAGGAACTCTTAAAATTCTTAGAAAATTTTGAATAGCTACTAATATTTGCCTATGTTTTTATTTTTCAGATTTAAATAAATAGTATTTGTTTGGGTGGAAATTTGTCTAATGCACTCTTGTAATGTGAGTATAAAAATAACCTATATTTAGCTTAGTATCTCAATGTGAAAAATTAATGTGTGGTTCAATTTACTGTTACATTAACAAAGCAAAACAAATTTATGCATGGGTTCTATAATAACGTCTAGCAAATAACCTAGACGACCACTGTATGTCACTGATGCTCCGTTTAACCTGAGAAAGATTTTTATAAGACTGTGCAGAGAAAAACTATCCTGTGGTAAAATATTAAATCAAATAGTTAAGAGGACTTATAATAGATATTTCTCAACCTAACAAGAATATAAAAAACTGATGTCCCTAGGGTAAAACAATGTAAATACAAATGCACATATAAAAAAAAAGAGATAAGATGAAAGGTTAAACTAGATAACAAATTCCCTTCTAATGCAAAAATCATAATTCGAAGTTTTGAACAACTTGTATAAGAATCAAAGCTATCATAGAAAAAAATTAGAAATCAAGATATTCTGGATTTTGTTGTCATTAACTATAAATTTGGGGGGTGGGGAGGGAGGGGAGCCTAGGTTGTTCCAGAGATTGGAATTAACCAAAAAACTTGGAAAAGAAACATAGACTGCTAAAAGTGATTGATTTCTAATTTTATTTTTAAAGTTACTTATTAAATATTTAATGAACAGGTATAACTATTGTGTTCCAGAGAGTACTGTGAATCCCTTGCTTGCTCATGCATAAGTGTATTTGCAATACCAAATATACAGTTTTAGTATTTTTCCTGTTAATGATGGTTTCACATGTGTAACATTTTGGTTGAGATGTTAAATGGTGGATGTGAATATGGGAAGTAATTTTAATAATGTATAATTGGTCACAAAATCCAAGTTGCAGTTACTATTGCTGTTTTATTTAACAATGCCTTGTTGCTTTGTATGCATTAACATTTGGGTGTAAAGAGTGTGTGTGTATCCAACAGGGAGACACAGTATTTAAATTGACCAGCCTAATGTTACAACAACTTAGATGTGGCCAAATGTAAACTAAAAGTCTTAATTAAAGTGGTGCAATCTTATATAACTTAGCATCAATAATTCAATAAGTTTGGATTGCCATGCAAGGGCTTGTATTATAATTACTTGCCAGTGTGTTTTGTGTAATGTTTAATAACACCAGTAAGTACAAATTTAATTTCTTTTTAAATCTAAAAACACACACACAAAAAAAAACAAAGGCTATAAAGAGACAAAGAAGGGTATTTCATAGTAATAAAGGAATCAATCCAACAAAAGGATATAACTCTTGCAAATATCTAAACACCTAATGTAGAGCACCTAAATACATAAAGCAAATTTTGATGGATATAACAGAAGAGATCAATAGTAATACAATAGTAGGGAACTTGAACAACCTGCTGACATCAATGGACAGATCATCCAGACAGAAAATCAACAAGAAAGCCATGATCTCAGATGACACATTGGACTAGATCAGCGATTTTCAACTGCTGTGCCACAAGAATTTTTAAAACATGTAATACCTGGAGATTTAGTTCGGGCACTGACCTCTTTTCCATTAGTTTGTCAAATGAAAAAAAATGACAACATGGCCTGGCCAGTTTGCTCAGTGGATAGACCGCTGGCCCACAGACTGGAGGGTCAAGGGTCTGATTCCAGTCTAGGGACATGTAAAGGTCCCAGTCAGGCAGGGCGTGTGCCAGAGACAACTAATCAATGTGTCTCTCTCACATCGATGTTTCTTTCTCTCCTTCTCTCCCTCTCCCTTCCACTCTTCTCTAAAAATTAATGAAAAAGCATCCTTGGGTGAGTATTAACAAAACAAAATTTAAAAAAATACATAGCCCAAGAAATTATAATAGTCAACACAACAATAGTTGTCCAGTGTAAATCAAAATTATAGCCATATTGTGGTTAGATCAATTTTTTGGAAGGTGTGCTATTGAATTTTAGTGATTAGTTTATGCGTGCCATAAGATGAAAAAGGTTGAAAATCACTGGACTATATGGATTTAATTGATATCTTTAGAACAGTTCACCCAAAAACAGCAGTAATAGTTTTTCCTTATGTGCATACAGAATTTTCTAGGATATACCACATATTAGGTCACAAGAAAAAAAAATTAAATACAAAGTAAACAGACAAAAGAAAATAAATGTAAAAGCAGAATTCAATGAAATAAAAAATAGAAAAATGTGAAATATTTTCTTTAGCTAACAACAATCAACAGATACAATACTGTAAAAATGCCAGCCAAGGAGCTAATCCAATAATGAAAAAAAAATTATTGTATTGCAGAGAGGCTAGCCATGGTCATGCCATTGAAAGTGAGCTGTGAATTTGAGTAAGAGCAGGAATATTAGGGGAGGCTGGGGGGAGGTCAATGGGAGGAGGGGAGGAAACATATGTACTACTATTTGTAATACTTTAAACAATAAAAAAAACAATTAAAAAAAGAGCAGGAATATTGAAGTAAAAGTCAGACTTACATCAGGGAGGGCCCTGATTGCCAAAATAAATTTCAGATTTACTAGTAATGCTTTAGTTAGCATATGAATTCTAGCATGCAAAGCAAACATATGGCATTGGAAGTACCCAAATGTTACAGTAAAAATAATTCAATGAGCCCTGGCCAATGCGGTTCAGTTGGTTAAAACATCATCCCATAAACCGAAAGGTTGTGGGTCTGATTCCCCACCGGGGAATCAGTGGGAATTGGTCCCTAGTGTGGACAAGTACAAGAGGCAATTGGTATCTGTCTGTCTCTCTCTCATTCTCTCTCTCCCTCCCTCTCTAAAATGAAAAAGAAAAAATTCATTGAGCGCACAAAAAGAAGAGAAATATGTGAAACTAAGAGATGATTTTGGGAGAAGATAAACAGAATTGGTAAGCCTCTATTCAGAATAACCAGGAGAAAGGGGAAAAAAAATACAACTTACCATATTAGAAATGAGAGAAAAGACATCACTATAGATGTTAAAGATTTTAAATACATAAAAGGAGATTTTATAACTTTAAGTCAATAAATGCTACAACATAAAAAATAGCATGCACTTAAAATTTTAATTAATAAAAAATAAGATACGCCGAAACCAGTTTGGCTCAGTGGATAGAGTATCGGCCTGTGAACCAAAAGGTCCCAGGTTCGATTCTGGTCAAGGGTATGTACCTTGGTTGTGGGCACATCCCCAGTAGGAGGTGTGCAGGAGGCAGGTGATTGATGTTTCTCTCTCATCGATGTTTCTGACTTTCTATCCCTCTCCCTTCCTCTCTGTAAAAAATCAATTAAAAAAAAAAAGATACATTCATTGTACGACAAACTACCAAAGCTTACTCAACAAATAAATAATATTACTAGCCTATATCTAGTAAAATATGATAGTTAAAGAAACAAAAACAAAAACCTTCACTCAAAAGGAACGCCATACAGAAAGCAGATTAGCAGTTGCTTTGAGATGAGGTTAAGGGGTGTGACATGGTCAGAGAAAGGAATTAGAAAGGTTCCCAAAGAAACTACTAGGGATGATGAACACTATATTATCTTTGACATATGTCAAAACTTAAAGTGTACATTTTAAATAGGTTCAGTTTGTAGTATGCTGATTATCCTATATAATAAAAGGCTAATATGCAAATTGACTGAACAGCATTACCACTGGTCACTATGACACCCACTAACCACCAGGGGGCATATGCTCAACACAGGAGCTTCCCCCTGGTGGTCAGTGTGCTCTCAGAGGGGGAGCGCGGCTAAGCCAGAAACCACGCTCACAACTGGTGAGCCCAACAGCAGTGGTGGGAGCCTCTACTTCTATGAGGCAGCGCTAAGAAGCAGTGAGCCAGTCTGCGAGGGGTCCCAGACTGTGAGAATCCCAGACTGCTAGAGGAATGTCTGAGTGCTTGCTTAAGCCCGACTAGATATTTCACAAACCCTCCCCCCGCCAGTGCAAGAATCTCCTGCAATGGATCTCTGGTACATTAATAAAGCTGTAAAACAAATGGATCTGGGGACAAAGAGGAAACAAAAAGGACTGTTATGGAGCTGTAACAATTTTCTATTCAAAAACCAGTGGTAGCTTAAACTGAGATGGAACTGTAGAGATAGAAACATGAGCAGATAATTTTAAAGTTTGTGAGAATACAGAATTGACAATAATTTATTGTTGAAATGGATATTGGGAGTTGAAGGAGAAAGGAAGGAATCAATGACAACTTGTAGTTTATGTAACTTAGTGAATAGAGTGTTATTTACTAAAATGAGGAAGACTGGAATAGAATTGCAGAGTCAAGGTTTTGTCACCACAATTACAAAGAGTGACTCAAACTCTTTTTCAAGTTTAATGGATTTAAAACAATAAACTAGGGTTTATATACAGAAATCAAGAAAAAGTTGGGGCATTATCAACAGACATAAAGGAAAAAGAAATTATGTTTATGACACAGAAAAAGAAACTAGTAATTCATGGAGATTATAAAACAGGTGCAAAATGTCTTGGACCAAAATATTTTTACATAAATGAATAAAAGATAGGTATGTCCATTAGAAATTAATCATTTAAAACTATTTTAATTAAATGGTATAAGTTATTCTAGTGGATATTTTCTATTAGTATTACTTAGGTCTACTTGGATTTTTAACTAAAAATATTTGTGTCCATTGAAATCACATTAATAACCCAAAAACAGAATGCTGCAGGTTCTTTGTTTCCTGCCATATCTTTGCTCACCTGCTTAATCTTTCATATAATGTTCCAATCTGTGCTGTTTTATCTGATGGAATAAGAGCATCTTGACTTTCATTTAATTTGGAAAACAAGTAATTAGAATAATTGACATTACTGAGCTGGAAAAAAAAGAAAGGAAGAACCTGACTAAATGGTAAATGTTCATACACATAATTAAAATTACTTATCATGATATGCCATTTAAGTGGACATCTATATTGAAAAAAATATGATTTTAGTCTCAAATAAAGAAATCGTGTCCCTACTGAAAACAAAATACAGTTCTAACAAAGAAAGCAATATCAATATTTGGATAATTTTTCAACAGAGTTGACACCTTGTTGAGGTAATTATTTTCTCAGAGTTTTTAAAAAAAATTAACTTTAAACAATAAAAAAAAAGTTTAAAGAAATACCCAGGACACCAGGATCTTGAGAAAAGTTAAATTTCTCTGACTGAAAATATTTTCTCCAAAGGAAATAGCTGTAATTATCTCAGTTCTTCCATTTACTTAATAATTTTATAGACTGCTACTTTAATCCTTCCAAATATCATTTAGTACAACAGGGGAAAAGTAGACTGTTGTGAAAAGTAGACGAAATAATCTATTTGTTAATGTGGAAGGTACCATATAAATGTTAAGATTTTATATTGGCCCAATGTTAATCTATCTAGCAATAATAACTTATACCTGTAGCACATTTATAAGCTATGAAACAAAGAAATGAGAGTTCCAACTAATTCTTGGCTTCACTGATCTTTTATATTGTTTTTTAGACTCTGTCATTTATTTCCACTCTGATCTTTATAATTTCCATCCTTCTGCTCACTCTGGGATTTTCTTATTCTCCTATTCTTTTAGGCATAGGGTTAGATTATCTATTTGCGATTTTTCTTGCTTCTTAAAGTAGGGTAAGATTCATCTGAACCCAAGGAGTGTCCTCCAAATTTTTCTCTGTGGTATTTATAATAATAAAAGTGTAATATGCTAATTAGACCTAACATCCTTCCAGATGAAGCTGCCAAGACAGGGCCAAGGCAGTGGCAGCCAGTGCAGTGGGCGGAGGACAAGCCTTTGCATGAATTTTGTGCATTGGGCCTCTAGTATCTATATATTTCCCTCTGAAAATACCGAGGCATATTGCCAGTAATCCATTATTAGCAATAATTTCTATTTGTATAATTTTAATTAACAAGTATTTGAACAGTTCTCATTTTCAAGCTATCACAGCTCATAGTTTAACAGACTACTATGACATGTTGAAATTATGTATTGCTATTCATAGGACCCTTTTCATACCAACCAGTCATTTACTGTGATTACAAGCATCAACTATTATAAAATATATTGAACTTCCAATTTCACTATCAATTTTATAACAGGATGATGGTTTCAGAGATTTTTGAAGAACATTCAATTAAGTTTTTGTCTTAAGAGGAAATATTATACTTAATTTCATCTCCTAATTTGGCAACACCTATAGCAATTCACGACTGATATTTTCTGATTTATAAAAGAAGAAAGAATACCATAAAAATATTATATAAAATACTAAGAGCTAATGATCTAAAGATACCTGCTCATTCTGTTTTTTTTCATATGCAACTTTCTGGGGACTAGGTGCTATTCTGGGAACAAAATTTTGTTTCGTAATATTTCTGTTAGAAGATAAATCTGCAGAAAAAGATGATGGCGTGAAACTGCAATTTTCTACTCTGTTGAACTGAGGTTCAAAAATTCTATATGAGTCCATGACTTGTGATAACTACAGAAAAGAAGAGACAATCATGTGAATTTCAAAAATATATATATAAACTATACAATACAAAATCCAAAATAGAAGTGAACAGATCATAGCATAGGTTGGAGGAAAAGTCCCAAAGAAAGGCAAGTCATCAGTAATTGACAGGACTCATTAAGGCAAGAGAAGTTATCATCTAAGTGTGTACTTAAAAGGTCCCTTCCATCTGCCTTTGTTACCCTTGGGCCCCTCCAACCTAAAGCTCCCTTCCTGCTTGTCATCTCCTAATGATAGGAAGTCTGTGTTTCATTAACACACAAATTCAGGTAAAAAGATTTCCAAGAGATTTTAGTATTATTGCCATTATGTTTCTGATGTAGTTTAACTCTGGCAATTCAAAAAAAGGAAAAGAATATAATATGGTATTGGACCTTAAAATTTCAGGCTTTAATCACAATCTTTGCATTTTCTAATTGATTAAAATATTATTTGCTAAAAAAAAAAAGTAATCATTTTCAATACCTCAAAAGAAAAATAATCTTGAGATTAACATGAATTCTGAAAATCATAATTTGATATAAAATAAAACAATCTGGTCACTATACCTGAAGGATAAATTGCCTATTATCACATGAACCCAAAGAGAAATTCCTAAATGGCTTGTCAGTAACAAGCAGAATCAAATGTTATGCACTTACAGGCCTGATCTACATTACCAGAACTCCAAAAGGTTTCTCATACGCAGGCAACTAAAATATTTTTATCATATAGGTTCCTTACATTAAAAACTTTTTAAATAATAATTTTAAAGACTGTAAAGTTTTTTTTTAAGGATAATTATTTTCCTCATATTAAAAAAATGAATTATTTGGCAGGATACCACATTTGTTAAAATAACTTACAAAAATTTTTTTCATTCTCACCTGACCAGGGCCCAGTTCTTCCTTGCTTCCCAGACTTTGATGGTGTATACTAATGAAAATTAAAATTTAAGATTAAAAATAGACATGACAATAAAATTGGCTTTTTATACATGCTTTAAAATTCATACTGTTCTATCCAAATACACAAAGACAGATAAAACTCAAATCATTCCTGGGACATACTATGGCTAAGTTTTATAAAGATTATACTTTACTAAAGAGACATTTTTACAATACAGAAAGTCAAACTATGCATACAAAATACAGAATATGAACATTAGGTTATTTAACAAAGGTCTTAATAGTTTAGTAATACAGCAAAACAAAAACTGGAGGTAGAAGAATAAGCCCTTTGTACTTTTTCAATGAATAAAACAGTGTCAATAATGATACATTTAAATATCTAATAATATGTAACCTAGCCCAAACTCACCTGCTTTCTATATCATCAATGCAGAGTTTAGATGGTACACGGGGAGGCGACATCGGAAGTTCTAAATCATGCTTTTTTAGGGGCATTTTTATATCTCTATTCATATTCACATGGATTGGTTTTCTCATAGTTTCTGTAACAAAAAAACACATACTATAATTTAAAAATAAAAATGGATGACAAAATCTTTTAAAAGCACTGTTTGATATATAATGTTCATTAAATAAATATACATCTTAAATTCACTAAAACCATCTATCTTCCATTTATGCTAAAAAAAATCATTACCTATCACAGATAATTCAAATAATCTTTTTCATCTTACATATTCCTCCTAAAAGGTGCTCTACAATTCAGTTCTTTTTTTCCCTCCAAGCCTTTCCTGACCCCCAGACTAGATAAGATGCTGTTATATGTTGCCATACCACTACATATGTTCTCTATTGTATCACTTATCATAGTTTATTGTACTTAACTCCATATCCCTCACTAGATTTTTAAATTTGTCTCTCCTTATTAAAGATATCACTATTTTGCCTGTTCAGTACTTTTAACTACTCTCCTGTTCTGAGAAATGCTTTTTACATATGCACAGATTATACAGTTCTAGAAGAGACTTTCTATCTTCTTATAAAAATCCTACCTTTCTGGAAAAATAATTCATTTAGGGTTAGCTATCTGACCCAAGAGGAATCAATAATATCACATCTCTCTGGCATTAAATAATTTTTCCAGTGCTGCGGCCTGACATCAACAGGGCAACATCCGTCAGAGAAATTTAAAAATTCAGAAGCAGAAAAACAATTCTCGGGATTTCCCTAGTAGCAAAACTAAAATATGAGCAATGTTAGTTTTTTTTAAGGTCACATTTTAAATCTCAGTGATGAAAACGTCAGAGAGAACATCATAACTGAAAATCTTTCATAGCATTCAGGTCTCTAATTCAAGCAGTCTCTGAGGCCAGCAGCATCATTACTCTTCCTTTTAGTTAAGTGTCAAACCATTCAAGCTGCTGTAACAGAATACCTTGGACTGGGTGGATTATAAACAACAAATATTTATTTATCAGTCTGGCAGCAGGGCAGTCCAAAATAAAGGTGCTGCCAGATTTGGTGTCGGATAAGGGCCTGCTTCCAGTTCAGAGACAGCCAAGGGGGAAGGTGTGGGAGAGATCTCTGGAATCTCTTTTATCAGGGCACTAATTCCATTCATGAGAGCTCCACCCTCATTACTTAGTCACCTCCTAAAGCCCCACTTCCTAATACCTTGGTATTACGGCTTAGGATTTCAACATATGAACTGGGGGTGGGGATACATTCAGTACAAAACATTAAGTAAACATATATATTTTTTAAAATTCTGCCATTTGCAGTCATGAATCCTGACTAATAAAGTTTTATTTTTGTTGAGGAGGGAAAATATCATTTTCCTCTACCCTTCTAAATTTTCAGTTGATGTTCATATAAGAAAAGAAATTAGTAAGAGAAATTTATTCAATATAAGGCTTTATGTGAAAAACATTTCAAGTAAATGAAGACAGAAAGAAGTGGTTAAACCTGAGCATTTTCATGCTAAGTTTGATGAAAAGTGAAAAGTGGGAGAAAGTGACAGGACAAAAGGGATATGAGCTAAGTGTTGTAAACTAGGAAAACCTGTTCATCTAGATTCCTCTCTGTGTCACTCTGTCTTGGAGATAAATATCAGGGAAAGCATCTCTTATGAGAATCCTTCCTGCTTCTCAAATTCCTTCAGCTTAAAATATTTACTATGCTAAGGTATCATAAATTTGAGTAGCATATCTGACCCCATCACTTGCTGTTCTATTCCCAGAATCCAATATAAAACTTATGGTAGATAGTCAATAAAAATGTTGAATATATGAATGAAAATAAAGTGGGGAGAAAGAAAATAGGTAAATACAACATTGGATAGCCACATCCAAAAGAAAATGGAACCCTATCTTAAATCAAACACAAAAAATCAACTCAAAATGGAAGACTTGAAACTTAAGACCTGAAGACCATTAAACTCCTTAAAAATCCGTAAAAGATAAGTTCCTTGACAACAGTCTTGGCAATAATCTTTGGACATTACACCAAAAGCAAAGGCAACAAAAGCAAAAATAAACAAGTAGAATTACATAAAACTAAAAAGTTTCTGCACAGAAAAGGAAAACCTGAACAAAATAAAAAAGCATATTTGTTAATCATGTATTTCATAAGGGGTTATGAAATATAACGTGTAAAGAACTAATATAATTCACTAGCACAAAACAAGCAAGCTAATATTTAAATTGCATAGAGGACCTGAAAAGATATATACATTTTCTTATGTAAATATATTAAATATAATTTTAGTGATTGCAGAGAGGGAGAGATAGAAAAAAATCAACGATAAGCAAGAATCATTGATTGTCTCCTGCAAGCACTACACTGGGGATTGAACTCACAACTGGCCTGTTCCCTGACTGGGAATCAACCCCATGACCTCCTGGTTCATAGGTTGACACTTAACCACTGAGCCATAGCAACAGGCTAAAAAGATATATTTTTTAAAAAAGACATACAAATGGCCAATATCAAAATGAAAAGGTGCCCACTATTACTATTACTAACCCATAAGACCTGTTAGAATGGGTATCATAAAAAAGATGAGGTAACAACTGGTGGCAAGGATATGGAGAAAAGGGAATCCCTGTACACTTTTGGTGGGAATGTAAGTTGGTGCAGTCACTGTGAGGGACAGTATGGAGGTTCCTCAAAAAATAAAAAGAACTGCCCTATGATTTAGCAATCCTACTTGTATATATCCAAAGGAAAGGAAAACAGGATGTTGAAAAAATATCTGCATTGCCAGATTTACTGCAACATTCACAATAGCCAAGATATGGGAACAACCTCAGGGTCATTGGAGAGTTGAATGTATAAAGATGTGGTGTATACTATACAATAGTATATTCTTCAACCATGAAAAAGAAGGAAATCCTATCATTTATGACAATATGGATGGACCTTGAAGGCATCATGCTAAATGAAATATACCAGATAAAGACAAATACTAAATATTTGTGAAATCTAAAAAATAAAAAAGTTAAAAGTTAAATACAAAGAATACAAAAGTGGTTGCTGGGGGCTGGGACTGGGGAGTAGGGGAAATAGGGAGAGTTGGTAAAATGGTATAAACTTTCACCTACAAACTGAATACAGTTTAAGGATCTAATGTAAAATGTGGTAACTAGCCCTAGCTGTTTTGGCTCAGTGAATAGAGCATCAACCTGGGGACTGAAGGGTCCTGGGTTAGATTTTGGTCAAAGGCACATGCCTGGGTTGCAGGCTTGATCCCCAGAAGGGAGCATGCAGGAGACAGCTCATCAATGATTCTCTCTCAATGATATTTCTATCTCTCTCTCCCTCTCCTGTCCTCTCTGAAATCAATAAAAATATATTTAAATAAATAAACAAATAAATAAATAAAATGTGGTAACTATAGGTGATAACACTATATTATATAAGTGAAGGGGGGTAAGTAAATACATCAAATAGATTTAAAAAATCTTTTATTACTGCCCACATCTACCTATGATACAGGAGCTCATAGGTTCAATTCCATTCCCCTTCAGGACACATGCCTAGGTTCCTGGCCCCATTCCTGGTGGAGGGTGTACAGAAGGCAGCCAATCAGTGATTCTCATCATTGATGTTTCTATCTCTCTCCCCTGCTTCCTCTCTGAAATCAATATGTATATATTGAGTGGCCAAATTATTATGATCTTTGAACACATAATAATCTGGCCAGTATATGTGTGTATGTGTGTGTGTGTGTGTGTGTGTGTGTGTGTATGTATTTTAGAGGCCTGTTGCATGAATTTGTGCATGGGTGGGGACTGCGTGGGTCTGGCTAGCCTGGCCCGGGGGAGGGGATATGGGTGGTTGGCCAGCTTGTCTGCTGGTTGAACTTCTAGTTGAGGGGACAATTTGTATATTAGTCTTTTATTATATAGGATATACACTGAGTGGCCAGATTATTATGTATATATATTAATTATACACACACACACACACAGCAGAGGCCCAGTGCACATTATTTGTGCACTGGGAGTGGGAGGGAAGTCCCTCAGCCTGGCCTGCACCTTCTTCCCTCTCTCAGTCCAGGACTCCTCAGGAGATGTGCCCCTTCCAGCTTAGGCCCCGCTCATAGCAACCACTCTGTCATTTGGTTGATTTGCATACTAGAGTTTTATTATATAGGATACCTCTGTCTATCTACCTATCTATCATCTATCCGTCTCCCTGCCCTCAAGGAACTTGCCTTCAGTTTAATATTTCATTTTTCCTCCCATTAGGAATGACTTTCTGTGTGAGCTATCATAAAGCTATGCACAGAGCAGACTGAATATCAAAGGCTGTGTCAAAAGGGAAGGCTTCACAATACAGCTGCCAATTCTTTGAAGACTTGAAAGCAGAGTAGGATTTGAAAAGGGACAGACATTTTTTGAAAAGCCAAGTGCATGCATTTTTGAAGATAGCCCTCCGCTGTACACAGAGGACCCTGGCACAGTGATTCTCAACTCTGCCCGCCTGACTGAAACCATTCAGGGAACTTTCAAGGCAGACATGCCAGGCCCCTGCCCCTGAGATGAGAGTTTGTTTGATCTCAGAAGAGGCCTGGTCACAGAGACTTCAAGAGCTCTCTGGGTGATCCTCATAAGCAGCCAAAGTTGAGCGCCCTTGTCTCAGCTGACAGGCAAGAGGCTGTAGGTAGGGAAAACTGGCTGTGTTACCAGGCTGTTGTAAAATCCTCCTATCTATAGGGTGAGGCAAAAGTAGATTTACGGTTGTGAATATGCAAAACAGTTAATAAAGCTATTGTAATAGTAATAACCTGCATGTCTTTTTCCATATGAACCACTGTAAGTCTACTTTTGCCCCACTATGTATAATAATTTACACCAATTGTGAAAGTGATCTAAATTACTGGCATACACTTGTTCATAGCGTTACTACAGAAAGTTATAAAATCTTCTTGCTATGCATTTCATTTTAGCTTACATTTCCAGGGCATTTTAGACACTTCCCTTTATAGTATAAAATAATGTTACTTGTGAGACTTGAAAATAGTTTTATATTCCCTATTCTTATGTGGATGTAGGCAAAATAAAATAAATTTACTGTTTTATGTAAGATACAAATATAGTGTCTACTCTAGGGACTGGCATGTAAAAGGTGAAGGAAATAAACTAATATTTACTAAATATAAGTCCAGGACTGGGCTAGGTAAAGACATATGTTATCTTAATCTATATTCCATCAACTCATTTATGCCCACATAACAATTTTATGTATGTATATGTGTGTATACGTAGACAACAAAGTATAGGATTATTTAATGCATATATTACATTAATAAACATTGTTTTCCTGAAAAATATTATGAAAACACTTTCTTTTTAAGGGCAAAGTACACTGTTTAGCCCTAGTACAATGTTCTGACCTACCTTAGCAAAGATCAAGTGTGATGTAGATTACTACGACCTATTATAACTACATTCTTATCACCAATTACAGTGTTCACCTGGGTGGAATGCTGGCTAAACCCATTCACAGACACTGCTTAATCCTGGGGTGATAATGGTTAACATAACTAAACATGATTTAGGGAAAACTCGGGCTGCGTGATAATTTTTTTTAAATATTTTTTTAGAGACATCAGTGATGACAGAAATCACTGATCAGCTGTCTCCTGCACATGCCTCCTACTGGGGATCAAGCCCGCAACCCATGAATGTGGCCTAACAGGGAATTGAACCTCGATCTCCTTGAATATAGGTCCATGCTCAATCACTGAGCCATGCAGGCTGGGCATGCGAGGTAATTTTTTTAAGATTTATCTGAATAAACCATGGTGGACATCTGGCCTCTGCTCCCTCTTTCACCTAATTTCCCACCCATGTTCCACTCCCTGCCTGCTCTCACTCACTGGATTCCTCACACCCTTGGAGGCTACACACTGCTTCTGACCCAAGCCAGTTTCACACTCTGTTCTACCTCACATGTTACCATCACCATCACCGAGAACGTGTACCTGATTACTTTAATCTAAACAGGTCACACTTATTTCTTTTCCATGATTTTTTTTTTTCTTCTGTGAATTAATTCCAAGCCACCAGCTCTCTCGCTCTGCTCTCCTTCTGGCGACCTCCCATTCTGTAAAGTTCTCCAAGCTGCCTACTCTGCTCTCACCCTAGAGCGATGTTCCTGGGTCCCTGGGGACGGGGCCTGGTGCCTCAGACCCAGGCTGCTTGGCACCGCCTCGCCCCCTGCATATACAATTTAACCTGTCATCTTTCTTGGGTTAATTTGCACACTCACTCATGATTGGCTGGTGGGTGTTGGAGAGGTACGGTCAATTTGCATTTTTCTCTTTTATTTGTGCAGATATATCCTATCTAATAAAAATGGAATATACAAATTTGACTGTATCTTCCCTACATCCACAAGCCATGCCCACAGCTATGCCTAACAAGTAATCAAGAGCAGATTATGCAAATAAACCCCAATCAAGATGGCTGGCACCACTGAGAGCAGGAGGAAGGCTTGGGTTTCCCTGACAACAGAGGAAGCCAAGCTTTCTGCCTGCCGTTCAATGCTACAAAGTTTCAATTATAAAAGATACAGAAATGGCGGCAGCCACTGAGCTGGAGAGAACAGAGGTTTGAATTTCCCTGGCAACAGAAGAAGCCAACCTTTCCTCCTGTCATTGCTGGCCTAGGCCTTCACTCTAGGCTACAATGTTTCAAACAGAAATGGCTGCTGCCACGAAGCGACCAGAAGGCTTGGCTCTGCACCAGGATACAAAGTTTCAATTATACACATAAATTAATCCCAGATCCCAGGGCCTCTGCTTGGGTCCTGGGGGGCGTGGCTGGCCTGCAAACCTCCACAGGCCCCTCGCCCAGGCTGCCCCTTGCCCCAAGGGAACCCCCACCCTGATCTGGGACACTCTTCAGGGCAAACCAGCTGGCCCCCATCCATGCACCAGGCCTCTATCCTATCTAATAAAAGAGTAATTTGCAGAATGACCATCACTCCAACACACAAGAGGGCTGCCCCCATGTGGACACAAGATGGCCACCACAAGATGGCCAGCAGAGGAAGGCCATTGGGAGGTTCCAGGCCCTGCAAGGGAGGGTAGTTGTGGGTGATCAGGCCAGCAGAGGAGGGCAGTTGGGGGCGATCAAGCCTGCAGGAGAGGGCAGTTAGGGGTGACCAGGATGGCAGAGAAGGGAACGTGGGAGCAAACAGGCTGGCAGGGGAGCAGTTAGATATCAATTAGGCTGGCAGAGTAGTGGTTAGGGGGTGATCAGGCTGGCAGGCAGAAACGGTTAGGGGGAATCAGGGAGGCAGACAGGTGAGCAGTTTGTAGGCAGTTAGATATCAATTACATCCTGGATTGTGAGAAGGATGTCCAACTGCCCATTTAAGCCTGATCCTACCAAGGCAGTTGGACATCCCCGGAAGGGTCCCAGATTGGAGAGGGTGCAGGCTGGGCTAAGGGACATCCCCCACCCCCATGCATGAATTTCATGCACTGGGCAACTAGTGTGTGTGTGTGTGTGTGTGTGTGTGTGTGTGTGTATGTGTGTATGTGTGTATCTTTAAAACAAAGAATTAACAAGGGTTCTAATTTAAGCAAACAACCAAGTTATACAATTACTTTACTTTCCACATCGTTTGAGCTCTAAAATTATAAATTTATTGGAAAACGAAATACTATAATCACATCACAGTCAAAAGAAAATGCTATTTAGAATTACTTACCAGGTGTTTTCTTCTGGCAAGAGATCTGATTTACCACATATAGGTTAAGGAGGTCTAAACTGGCAGTGGAATTTTTGACAGGTGATAAAATTCCCAATAACTTCATTTTTGATTTGAACCTTTTCTTTTCAAAATATTCCTAAAATAATTAAAAATGTAAAAATTACTGCAGCAACCATAATATTTCATGCAGAAAATAGCAAAAGGCAATAATGCTATTAAATAATTTAATTGATATTTTTATATTTTTGTGACACCCCTGTTATATGTTTACATATAAATTAAATTCATTCATGATGACCTGTAATTTGCCTAAAGACTCCAAATTTCACAATCAGTTATATTCTTTCTATTGTTAAATGAATGCATTAAAACAGAATTTTATAAATTTATTCCTAGGTATCAAAAGATTAAAAATTATGTATATGTAGAAAGTCTTAAAAAGTCTTATTGAACAAATTTAATAGGCTAAAAACTTGTTTTTCTACAAGTTATGCTATCTTACTGACATAAAAAGCCTTAAAGTTATGTATAGCTGAGAGCAATTAAAAGTCAAATAAAAAGAGGAAAAGAAAAAGAAGTCTGTGGGTGCAGGGGGAAGGTAGCAGGCTATAAGGGGTCAATGGGAGAAAAAAGGGATATATGTAATACTTTAACAATAAAGATTAAAAAAAAAGTCTATGAGAATTAATCTCTAATCAAAGCCAATTTAATTCCCTTTGTTATTCCTCCATGATGTCCACATTCTTTTAAACCAGACTTGCATATTATTATCATTTTCATCCAGTATTTATTTTTTTCTTGGTTGTTAGAACTATAATTATTCTTCACCTTCATTCTTTTTTTTTCAGATTACAACTTTAATTTATCAAGTTCAAAGGCATTTATTTGTTTAAAATTCACTTACTGAGCAACTATTATATATTAGGCACTAAAACAAATTGTGGCAACATCTGTTCCATCAAATACTCACAATGCAATACCATAAACATGAATTATAAATGTGAGATATCAAAAGTAAGAAAAGCCCAATGTGGCACAGTAAAATTTCAGAATTTACACTAATAAAAGAGAAACATGCAAACTGACCATACCTTCCAGGAGACCATACCTCTGCTACACCCACCAGCCAATCAGGAACAAGTATGCAAATTAACCCAACAAAGATGGAGGTGGCATGGAGCTGGAATGAGCAGAAGGCTTGGGCTGCCGTCGGCGATGGAGAAAGCTAAGCTTCCCGCCTGCCCTGGCTGGCCCTGGCCTCTACTCAAGGCCACAAAGTTTCAATTATAGAAGGTAAATAAATCCCAGATTCCTGCTACCAGCTGGCCCTGGCCTCTGCTCAAGAGGTACTGAAAAAAAATAAGGGGTGCTGGGAGCCTGGATCACCAGGGGGCATGGTCAGCTTGAAAACAGCCTTCAGCCCCTCACCCAGGCAGGCCACAACCCCATAGGGTGAGGATCCCCACTGGGGGACTTGACCAGACTGAAAACGGCCCTCAGCCTCTCATCCATGCCGCCCCATGCCCCAAGGGAACCACCACCCTAATCCGGGACACCCTTCAAGACAAACCAGCCAGCCCCCACCCATGCACCAGGCCTCTATCTTCTATACTACTAAAAGGGTAATATGCTAATTAGACTGGGAGACCTTCCAGGAGACCTTCTGTACATACTTCTGGACAAAGCCATGGTGGCGGAGGCGAGGTAGAGGCAGTTAGAGACCAAGAGGGGAGGGCAGTTGTGGGTGATCAGGCCAGGATGGAATGGCAGTTGTGAGTGATCAGCCTGGCAGGGAGCGGGGCCGTTGGGGTTAAGCAGACCAGCAGGGTGGCCAGTTGGGGATGAGCAGGACATCATTGGGGGGTCAGTTGGAGGTAATTAGGATAGCGGGGTGTGGGGGAAGTTTGGAGTGAGCAGGCCAGCAGGGGGGCAGTTGAGGGTGAGCAGGCCAGTGGGGAGGGAATGTGGGGGCAAACAGGCCAGCAGGAGGGACAGTGGGGGGTAAGAAGGCCAGCAAGGGGGCAGTTGGGGGTAAGCACACTGGCATGGGGGGCATTTGGGGGTGATCAGGCTGGCATGGGGGGCATTTGGGGACAAGCAGGCCAGTGGCGGGGGACAGTTGGGAGTAAGTAGGCTGGCAGACAGAGTGGTTAGGACCAATCAGGCAGGCAGGCAGGTGAGCTGTTAGGAGCCAGCAGTCCCAGATTGCGAGAGGGATGTCCAACTGATGGTTTAGGCCCGATCCCTGTAAACCGGCAGTAGGACATCATTCAAGGGGTCCCAGATTGAAGAGGGTGCAGGCCGGGCTGAGGGACACCCCCCCCCCAGTGCACAAATTTCATGCACCAGGCCACTAGTTGTTAATTATAATAGACTCTTAAGATTGTAAAATACTGTAAGACCTGTAAGAGACTTGCCAGCTATCAAGCAAAAAGTAAATGTCATGTTGTTATGTAAAATTAACTATAAATAAAAGGTACCTGTTTACTATCTATTTCTTCTGAGTGATGTGCAAACCGAACTTGGATTTAAATGTCTTTAAAAGCATTACACTATATAGTTCAGCAATAAAATGACAGGACCTTCAGAATGTAAATATCCCCTTCATCCTCTCTCCCCCAACCCGCCCCTTGAAAAAATGACTATATGGTTCTTATAATTGTCGTCAATTATAAGAAAAAATAAAGGAAATAAAAAACTGTGAAGATGATGACATATAAAGCAAATTAGGCTGAAAAATGTCTTTGAAATGGAACATGAAATTCAATTTTGATATTACTAAGAGCTATATAGTGTAATGGATTGAGAAGCAAATGGGAAATGAGTGAAGGGGCATAGCAAGAAAGAGAAAGGATACACAAAGGGTTTTACTTGTTTTAATAGGAGAGAACTGAAATACCAATAGAAATCCTCCGGTTGACAGGGAATGGTAGAAGATGGGTGACGATGTGAAGTAGTTTACAGAATTGGTGGTAGAAATTCAGATAATTCTCATCCAATAGCTGCTATTTCCTCTAAGATATGAGACAAGAGCATCTACTGATTATTAAGGGATAAAAAATAGGGTTGGGAAGAGGTTTGGGGAAGCAATATGAAATTTTCAAAGAATAGGAAAGTGAAATGACTAGAGCACAACACTTGGGGAAAGGATCATGTCTTTCCCTTTCTTATAAATATTCAAAATAATAATCCAACTAGAGTAAAATTATTTTTAAAAATAGTCTGGGTAGAGATTACATTCCTAATATATTTATTACTGAGTACCTATGTTACTGCTAGACACAGTTCAAAGCACAGACAGGATATGATCAAAAGTAATAAGATCCCTCTTTTCATTAATGGAAGGGGAGGAGAACAGAGTTAAAAGAAAAAAAAGAGTGATGCATAAAAGAGTGAACAAGAGAATGGGTACTGGAGGGTGGAAAAGTTTAAGATGTAGTGGGTGATTAGAGAAACCAATCTAAGAGGAAATACTTTAGCTGAGACGCTATTGTTGACAAGACAGACATGCAAATATCTTGAGGGAGAATATTATAGAAGAAAAGAAGAGCAGCAGAAAGAGGTCAGTGTGGCTGAAATACAATGAACAATAGGGCAAGTGGTAAGAAATGAGGTCAGAGAAGCCAGCAGGGTGCAGATTCTTCAGGTCACTGCAGGCTATGGTTCAATTAGATTTTACTCTCCAAAAGCAATGAAAAGCGATTGAGGCTTTTAAGCCAGGGAGTGATAAATTGTGATTAGTGCTTTTAAAAAAAATTCTATTAACGACTATGTGAAGAACAGGCCACAAGGTGTAAAAGATAAAGCAGAAAAAGTTTATAACTTCAACTAAACAAAATTAAAAAATTTACTTCTAAGACAGAATTAAGTAAAAATAAAAGACAGAGTACACAAATATGACTAACAAATAACTCCTAAATACATAAAGTCACAGTAAAAAAAAAAAAAAAAAGACAAACAATCCAAATAAAAAATGAACAAAATGATTGAAAAATTACATCACAAAAGAGGAAAACTGAATGAAAAGATAATCAGCCTCTTAGTAACCAAGGAAATACTAAATTGTTAAAGTATCATTTCTTTTTTTTTCTTTTTCTTTTTTTAAATATATTTTATTGATTTTTTACAGAGCAGAAGGGAGAGGGATAGAAAGTCAGAAACATCGATGAGAGAGAGACATCGATCAGCTGCCTCTTGCACGCCCCCCACCGGGGATGTGCCCGCAGCCAAGGCACATGCCCTTGCCGGAATCGAACCCGGGACCCTTCAGTCCCCAGTCCGACGCTCTATCCACTGAGCCAAACCAGTCTCGGCTAAAGTATCATTTCACTGAGTTATCAACTATCCCTACTTTCATAGTAATCACTTCCTTACTTTTTTCTAAATTTTACTACCTTTGAACATATTTTTGTCTGTTCTGGAACTTTTGGTAAATGGAATCGTACTGCCTGTACTCTTCTGTGAGGTGCTTTGTTTGTTCAACTTTATGTTGTTAAGATTAGTCTACTTTAATTACATGTACATAGTTGATACATTTCCACTGTTGTACCATTAATTAGGTATGCCACATTTTGTTTAACCATTCTACTGATAAAGGACATTTGGATGATTGCCCTCCCCTGCCCTTTTCCTTTCTCTCTTTCTTCTTTTCTCTCTTTCTTCTTCCTTTCTCTCTCTCTCTCTCTCTCTCTCTCTCTCTCTCTCTCTCTCTCTCTCTCTCTCTCTCTCTCTCCTTAACAGCAATGATCCAAACAAGTTTGCACATGTCTCAAAGTACACATATGGAAGAATTTCTTTCAATATATACTGCTCAGTTGTAAGGTAGCTACATGTTCAACTTCACTATGTAATACAATCAATGTAATTAAAAAAAACTTTAAAAGTGAGATTTAGGTTATAAGGCCATTATATTACTCTAGACAATAAATGATGATGATTTGAATCAGATGCTAATAGGTAGTGAGAAGTGATCAGACTTGGGATATATTTTGGAATCAAAATGACAAGAATCAACAATGATCCTGAGCAATATAGGTGAATAATCTAGCTATCTACAAAGAGAGAAAGACAAAAGGAAGATGTTTTTACAATTTCACTTAAAAGAATTTAAAAACATGGAAATTGCTTCAAAAGCAATTTTTCTCATAATGCTAACACAAATAAAATGTTTTTTGTTTTTTGTTTTACCTTTTGCTTTCTCTTTTCCTGCTTGAGTAGAACCCTGGTCCTGAAAAGAAAAAGATATAAAATATAACAGTTAAAGAAGTGGTCTCTAAAATAACTGTCACTTCAGCTGAATTGAAGATTTGAAATTACAACTAAAAGTGCAGTGATAAAAAAATATTTTAAGTGTAGTCATGACTATATTATTTCTGAAAAGAAACTATGAAAATGATGTTAAAATATGCATTATTGTATAATATTCCACATAATTTTCTTAGAAAATGCAAGAAAAAAAGATTATAGACCTATGATAAATAAACATAAAATAAGTATGGATTATAAAATAAATATAAGCAAAGAGAAATTAATGATTAAAATCACTGCCCTAACAGGTTTGGCTCAGTGGATAGAGCATCAGCCTGTGAACACAAGGGTTCCAGGTTCCATTCTGGTCAAGGGCACGTACCTTGTTTGCAGGCACATCCCCAGTTAGGGGGTGTGCAGGAGGCAGCTGATTGATGTTTCTCTCTCATCTATGTTCCTGACTCTCTCTCTCTCTCTTCCTCTCTGTAAAAAAATTAATAAAATATATTTTTAAAAAAGGATACAACACTGAAATATTCTCATCTGATATCAATATTTTTAGTCAACACTGTTGTTTTCTTCACCTTTCTTTGTATTTAATATTATACTAATACTAAAAAAACAACAACAGGGAATAGAGAGAGAAGATCAAAATGTAAATAGAGTATATAAGGAAATGTTAAATTTTTCATTAGAGCAACTTTAGTTACATTAATATATCAATTACTTAAAATCATATATATTCTTTTTTTTAAAATATATTTTATTGATTTTTCACAGAGAGGAAGGGAGAGGGATAGAAAGTCAGAAACATCGACGGGAGAGAAACATTGATCAGTTGCCTCTTGCACACCTCCAACTGGGGATGTGCCCGCAGCCAAGGTACATGCCCTTGACCAGAATTGAACCTGGGATCTTTCAGTCCGCAGGCTGACGCTCTATCCACTGAGCCAAACGGGTTCGGCAAGATCATATATATTCTTTAAAAAATAGCTAGTTATTATAGATGTTCTTCATAACTAAGATCTTTGTACCAAACATTGCAATGAACTTCAATGATAGTACAGTATTTACTGGTTATAAAATATTTGCTCTATTAGTAATAGTAGAATGCTATAAATATAAGCAGATCTGCAAAAAATATATTTTGAACATACATAAAACTAAGGTCTCGAATTCAAGATCTGTGCAAAAATTTAAAGTAAAATGATAAAATTTTCTTAGCTATATGAGATTATGTAACAACAAAAATGATAATTACAAATGAATATCATGTCTTGCACCACTTCAGATACATCAGATACTTTATATGTACAAGCTCATTTAATCATCATAGCAGGCTCTATTTTTATCCCCATTTTATTGATGAAGAAACTAAGACGCAGAGAGGTTCAGTAACTACCCCACAGTCATACTAAGTGGTAGAGCCCAGATTCAAACACAAGAATTCTAATTTTGAAGTTTTTAACCAGTGCAGTACACTGCTTTCTAAGTATGTGAACTGTGACTATACAAATCTGCTCATTTTTTCCAAATGGTTTTCATAAACTACTTGAATATGAATTACTGAATACTTCCAGACGCTCCCCCTACTAAACCTGTTCTCTAACATTTCCTAATAGCTATATCTTCACTGACCATTTTGAGCTCATTGCACAAAAATTTGGTATATTCAGCTCTATGTAGCATCAGAAGTGTATATTGGCATTCAAATTTTATTTTTAAAAAAGGAAATAAATTGTATTTCATTGATTTGTCAAATGCCAAGTCTAGAGTGGACCTTAGAATTTAGAAGTGTATATTGGCATTCAAATTTTATTTTTTAAAAAGGAAATAAATTGTATTTCATTGATTTGTCAAATGCCAAGTCTAGAGTGGACCTTAGAATTTAGTTTATTCTCCATCATTATAAAACTTAGGCATAGAAAGAAGAGGAGGAGGATGAGGATGAGGATGAGGAGGAGGAGGAGGAGGAGGAGGAGGAGGGGGAGAGAGATTTTATGTAGTCATTTGTTTACAACTAAAACTCAACTCAGGGAATTCAAAATTAACATCCTTGCCCATGAGCTTCTTATACACACCAGAAAAAGTTTTAACCTTGTGTCTCACATTATTCTCCTGGGTTTTCTATGACCCTTTATGAAATAGCTGCCATCCAGTTTCATGTGGATTCTCTTGCCCACAATTTCACTTTGGGAAACCAACTCCTTTAGGATGGTGTTGCATGCAGCTGTCAGAGTGGAACTCTTGGGATGTTTTTGCTTATATTGTGTAAGACTTTTTGGAGTTGGCTTAGGCAGAATTCTCCTCTGTGCAATAAAGACCTGCTTCCTACTGAACTTTTTCTCCAATTCACATAGTAGCCAGACCTGGATTTTTCTGGAAATATTTCTGTTAGGAACAGGAACAAAAATTATAATAGCTTTCCAACTACCATCAAGTTCAATTTCCTTGGCAGCTGTTATATTCAGCTCTTGAAGTTGGCCTTGAGGTCTGAGTTCATGCATAGGTGATGGAGCCTCTATAAAATCCAGGTTGGTGAACATGTGGAGATTTAGGGGAGGGGCATGCATACCTGGAGAGTCCATGGAAGTTCCATATCCTTTCCCCATACCTTGCCCTATGTTTCTCTTCCAACTGGCTATTCCTAAGTTATACACTTTTAAAATAAACCTGTAATCTAGTAAGTAAAATGTTTCTCTGAGTTCTGTGAACTCCTCTAGTAAATCAATTCAACTCAATGAGGGGGCCATGGAATCTCCAATCTATAGCTGGTTGGTCAGAAGCACAGGTGACATTTTGGACTTGCAATTAATGGTTGAAGTTGGGGGAGAGGGTAGGTTAAGAGAGTTTGGCAGGACTGAGTCCTCAACCTGTGGAATATAACACTACCTCCAGTATATACTGTTAAAATTGAGGTGAATTGTAGGATAACAAGCTGGTGTTGAAGAATTGCTTGTTGTGGAAAAAAAATTACATACATCAGAATGGGACTCAGAATCATCCAGATATAAAATCAATTCAGAAACATTGAACTAAATAACCTGCCCCTGAAAAACTAACGGTTAAAAAAGTTAATAAATAGAACAAATAAAATGAATACCTTGACAGAAATGAAAACAGAAACACACACATCAAAACTTATGGGATGCAGCAATTCCAAGATAAAAGAATCCAGCAATACTAGTAAATGACTATACTAAGAAAAAAATTTCAAATAAACAACCTAAGTTTACACCTAAAGAACAAGAAAAAGAACTAAGCCCTAAGTTATCAGAAGCACGTCTATCTTATATATCAAAGGGGGAAATAAATAAAATAGAGACAAAAAAATACAATGAAACTATGATTTGACTTTTTGAAAAGATAAATAAAACTAACAAGCTGTTACCTAAACTTATAAGAGAAAAAGATGACTCAAATTTGAAATTAAGGAGGAGACATTAGTACTGGTATCATACAAATAAGAAGATCAAAAGAGGCCTGGCCAGTGCAATTCAGTGGCTGAGTGTCAACCAGGAGGTCAAGGTTTGATACCCAGTCAGGACACATACTGGGGTTGCAGGCTCAATCCCTGAGTGGGCAGCTGATCAGTGATTCTCTCTCATCATTGATGTTTCTATCTCTCTCTCCCTCTCATTTCCTTTCTGAAATCAATAATCAGAAGAGACAATTGTGAGCAATTATAGACCACAAACTGAACAACCTAAAACAAATGGATTATTTCTGGAAACATACAATCTCTCAAAACTGAATTATCAAGAAACTAGAGGCTTGGTGCACAGATTCATGCACCGGTGGGGTCCCCTGGCCTGGCCTATGGGGATGAAGCCAAAACCAGCTCTCTGACATCCCAAGGGGTCCCAGATTGCGAGAGGGTTCAGGCCATGCCAAGGGACCCTACTATTGCACAATCAGGGCCAGGGAGGGACCAAAGGAGGGCTCCAGGGCATGTCCAGCCCATTTCACCCAGTCCCAATTGGCTGGATCCCAGCAGCAAGCTAACCTACCAATTGGAGCGTCTACTCACTGATGGTCAGTGCACATCATAGTGACTGGTCAAACAGTTGAACAGACAGTCGAAGACTTAGCTTATTAGGCTTTTATTATATAGGACACAAAATCTGCATAGACCAATTACTAGTAAGGGGATTTAATCAGTATTTGAAAAACAACCAATAGAGAAAAGTCTATAGCCAGATGGTTTCACAGATTAATTCTACCAAACATCTAAAAAATAATTAATATCAACCCCCCTCAAATTCTTCTAAAAAATAGAAGAGTAGAAAACACTTTCAAATATATGTTACCAGGCCAGCATTACCATGATACCAAAACCAGACAAGGACACTATGAGAAAAAAAAAAAATAAATAAAGGCTAATATCCCTTTTGAACTTAAAGGCAAAAACCTTTTAACAAAATGTAGCAAACCAAATTCAATACTAAAAGATCATACACCATGATCAAGTGGGATTTATTCCAGGGATGCAAGGATAGTTCAACATCACCAAATGAATCCATATGATAATCTACATAAATAAAATGAAGGAAAAATATTATATAATTCACTAGGGGCCTGATGCATGAAATTTGTGCACTGGGGGTGGAGGGTCTCTCAGCCCAACCTGCCCCCTCTCACATACTGGGAGCCCTCAGGGGATGTCCTACTGACCACTTAGGCCTGCTTCCCATGGGGAGCGAGTCTAAGCCGCAGTTTGGCCTCCCTTTGTGGGAGGCACCAGCCCCATCACCCCGCTGCTGCAGCCACTGCCAGTCACCACAGCCACAAAGGTGTTTTCATCAACACGGATTCCAGTCCCTTCACCACAAAAAAATGACAACTATCTTTAGGCATTTTCAAGATGTGTCTTTCATAGAATATGACATTTCTTTCTCTTTTTTTAATTCTCATCTGAGGATATGTTTCCATTGACTTTTAGAGAATGTGGAAGAGAAAGGGAAAGACAGAAACATCAAAGTGAGAGGAACACTTTGATTGGTTGCCTCCTGTATGAGCCCTAACCTGGGCCCCAGTCAGGGAGGAGCCTGCAACCTAGGTACATGCCCTTGATCAGAATTAAACCCGGACCCTGTGGTCAGCAGGCCGAGGCATTATCCACTGAGCCAAACCAGCTAGGACAGGATATGGCATTTCTTAGCCTTCCAGCAGCGGACCTTTTTTTTTTTTTTCTCTCCCAGAAGTGTGGTGGAAAAACCCTAGATCACCTTTTTGGATTCTTTTTACCCAAGTTACTAAAAATATTACCAATGGCATATAGGAAGCTTAGCCAATGAGCAGTCAGAAAATTTGTTTCCTCTGTAGTTCACACCAATTGCTGGCTGGGGCCTGGATCAGGCCTAAAGCCTCTGGCCGAAGCTTTAGGCCTGGGCAGGAGACCCCCAGCTCCCTCTGATCGCTGGCTCCACCCTACCAAGGCTAAAGCCTCAGGCCCTGGGCAGGGGATCCCCAGCTCCCCCCAATCACTGGCTCCTCCCTGCCACCTCAGCTCTGATCGTAGGCTTGTCCCTGCCCAGGAGCCCCCTGAATCAGGCCCTTCCCAGGATGCTCAGGGCCCATGCAGGGCCTACCACAGAGTGAATTGGATGCCAGGATGTTCTTGAGACCCAGGCGCTGGGTGCCTATGTATGCAAATTAACCAATATCTTTGTTGGGTTAATTTGCATACTCTGGCTATGGGCATAACAGAGGTGTGGACAATTTACATGTTTGTCTATTATTAGGTAAGATTTTGTAGCTACAGAAAAAGCATTTGACAAAATTCAATATCCTTTAACGATAAAAACTCACAAAAGTAAGTATAGAGAGAATGTACTTCACATAAGATCTCTAGGGGCCCAGTGCATGAAATTCGTGCACAGTGGGTGGGTGATCCCTCAGTCCAACCTGCCCCCTCACACATACTGGGAGCCCTCTGGCCAAGGCTTTAGGCCTTGAGCACCCAGCCATCGCCCTGCAACAGGGCAGATGGCTGGCTCCATCCCAGCCTTACCCCCCCCACCACTCCGGCCAGGGCCTTAGCCCCAGCCAGCTTGCCCTTGGCTAGCACCAGCCTCGGCCCCACCCGCCCAAGCGCAGGCTGCCTTGGCCACACACCCCGAGGCCTAGGCTGCCTTGGACACTCCCCCCAGGCCCAGGCCACCTCAGACATAACCCCCTAGGCTCCCCTTGACCCAGGCTGCCTCGACCATGCCTCCCCAGGCTCTCCCAGGCCCGGGCCACCTTGGCCATGCCCCTCAGGCCCTGGCTGCCTCGGCCATACCCCCACACTCCTGATTGACTGGTGGGTGCGGCTGGTGGGCATGGCTGCTGGGTGTAGCAAAGATATGGTCAAATTTGTATATTACTCTTTTATTAGATAGGATAAGTAACAAGTCTATATATGTAACTGTAATATGCAAATAGATTGAACGGCAGAGAAACCGGTCGCTAGGACGTGCACTGACCACCGGGGTCATGCCTGGAACATGGTGAGTGTTGGCCACGGCATGATGGTGGAGCAGGTGAGTGGGGACACCAGAACAAGGCAGTGCTGGCCCCTGTGTTCGGGACAAGCCTCTGTTGGTTATTGACAATTCTTTGCTGCTGTGGGCTGCAGTCCCACTGGGCACTTGCACCAGGCTAATGACACCAGCACCTGCTGCCAGCACCGGAGCCACTACTCACACCCACTTCTGGCACCTGATGCTGGCCCCAATCGCTCAGTTTCATCAGCAGGTGTGAGCAGCAACTGCTGGCCCCGATCACCACTCAGGGCACCACCACTCACACCCAACCCTGCCTGCAACCACTGCGAGTGCCCGGCACTGGTCCCGATCCCTCTGCACTGTCAGCGGGTATGAGCAGCAGCTGCCAGCGCCAATCACCCCTCAGGGCTTCTCCACCACCTCTGCTCCTGAGGGGCAATAGGGGCAGCAGTCACTGC
Source organism: Antrozous pallidus (assembly GCA_027563665.1). Taxonomy (NCBI): domain Eukaryota; kingdom Metazoa; phylum Chordata; class Mammalia; order Chiroptera; family Vespertilionidae; genus Antrozous; species Antrozous pallidus. The sequence continues at coordinate 77,733,964 of CM050513.1, forward strand.
TGCACCCCCTGCTGGATCAGGCTTCAGTTGCTCCATGCAGTCAGCAGCTGCAAGTGTGGCCAATGCTGTCAGTGTGTGGAAACTGTAGCAGGACCAGAGCTGCTGGCAGACAGGGGTCTGGGGACTGTGGTGGGAGGGGCTAGGATGTGGAGGATGGGACAAGACCTGCCCATGTGCCCATCAGAGCTTCATAGCCCATAGTTCCTTTTAAGGTGCACAAATTTCTACACTGGGCCCCTAGTCCTATCTTATAAAAGAGTAATATGCAAATTGACTGTCATTCCAACACACAATATGGCTGCCCCAGTGTGGTCAAAGATGACTGGCCCCATGTGGACATAAGATGACCACCTCAAGATGGCCAACAGGGGAGAGCAGTTGGGAGGGACCAGGCCTGCAAAGGAGGGGAGTTGGGGGAAATCAAGCCTGCAGTTAGGGGTGACCAGGCCTGCAGGGGAGAGCAGTTAGAGGCAATCAGGCTGGCAAGGGAGCAGTTAGACATTAATCAGGCTGGCAGGGGACTAGTTAGGGAGTGATCAGGCTGGCAGGCAGAAATAATCAGGGGCAATCAGGAAGGCAGGCAGGCGAGCATTTGGGAGCCAGCAGTCCTGGATTGTGAGATAGATGTCCAACTGCCTGTTTAGGCCCAATCTTACTGGGATCGGGCCTAAACAGGCAGTCAGACAACTCTCAAGAGGTCTCAGATTGGAGAGGGTGCAGGCTGGACTGAGGGACACACCCCCGTGCATGAATTTTATGCACCGGGCCTCTAGTCCTATCTAATAAAAGAGTAATACGCAAATTGACTGTACCTCCAATCAAGCCATGCCTACAAGTCACACCCACAAGCCCATCAGGAACAATTAAACTCCAACCAAGATGGCTATGGCCACTGAAAGCAGGACGAAGGCTTGGGTTTCCCTGGCAATGGAGGAAGCTGAGCTTTCCACCTGCCCTTGCCAGCCGAGGCCTCTACTCAATGCTACAAAGTTTCAATTATAGATAATATATCCCAACAGAAATGGTAGCAGTCATGAAGCTAGAGAGAGCAGAGGCTAGGGCTCCCTGGGTGATGGAGGACACTAAGTTTCTGCAGCCCTAGCACCTAGGTCTCCACTCTAGGCTACAATGTTTCAATTATATAATTTAAATGAACCCAAACAGAAATGGTTGTCTCCACAGAGCGAGTAGAAGGCTTGGCTCTGCTCCAGGATACAAAATTTCAACTGTAGAACATAAATTAATTCCAGATCCCAAAGCCTCCACTTGGATTGCTGGGAGGAATGGCTGGCCTGCAAACCACACAGGCCCCTCGCCCAGGCCGCCCCATATCCCAAGGGAACCTGCACCCTGATCTGGGACACTCTTCAGGGCAAACCAGCTGGCCCCCACCCATGCACCAGGCCTCTATCCTATCTAATAAAAGAGTAATTTGCAGATTGACCATCATTCCAACACACAAGAGGGCTGCCCCCTTGTGGTCAAAGATCCTGCCTCCATGTGGACACAAGATGGCCACCACAAGATGGCCAGCAGGGGAGGACAGTTGGGAGGTTCCAGGCATGCAAGCGAAGGCAGTTGTGGGCGATCAGACCAGCAGGGGAGGCAGTTGGGAGGGACCAGGCTTGCAAGGGAGGGAAGTTGGGGGCATGATCAAGCCTGCAGGGGAGGGCAGTTAGGGATGACCAGGCTGGCAGAGGAGGGAAGTTATGAGCAAACAGGCTGGCAGGGGAATAGTTAGACATCAATTAGGCTGGCAGGGTAGTGGTTAGGGGGTGATCAGGCTGGCAGGCAGAAGCGGTTAGAGGCAATCAGGGAGGCAGGCAGGTGAGCAGTTTGGAGCCAGCAGTCCTGGATTGTGAGAAAGATGTCCAACTGCCCATTTAGTCAGACATCCCTCAAACTGTCCCAGTTTGGAGAGGGTGCAGGATGGGCTGAGGGACATCCCCTGCCTCCCGTGCACAAATTTCATGCACTGAGTCTCTATCCTATATATTAAAAGAGAAACATGCAAATTTGACCATACCTTCACTACACTACCAGCCAATCAGGAGTGGGGGGTGGGGCTGAGCAGCACAAGCGCCCACCCCTTCGGGCGGAGATGAAGTGGGGGCGGACACGAAGCAGCGGCAGCCAGGCACTCCAGCCAGACCAGAGAAGAAAGACTAAAGGCTCTGGCTGGAGTGAAGCCTCCAGCCGGCCAAAGCAAAAATGGAAGGCAACAGCCAGAGGGAAGGCCTGGGTCCCAGATTCCAGAGGAAAACTGATCCTGGCAGCCAGGGGAAGTAAAGCCTGTTGCATGAATCTTTATGCAACGGGCCTATAGTTCTATAATAAAAGCATAATATGCAAATCAAGTGAAGAGCCAAACAGCAGAACAACTTTCTGGACAACCACGCTATGACAGACACTGGCACAATGCCTGCCAAAGTGGATGCAATCAGCTGGTCAGGGGGCCCTGCTATCACCCCACAGAGGGAGGCCCAGTCCACTGGCTAGTGGGGCAACTGATTGGAGGGGGAGGAGCCCTATGATCACTCCAAAGCGGGAGGCCCAGACTACCGACCAGCAGGCTGTGGCAGGTTGGCAAGGCCTCCCTCTGCAGGGCAATCAATTATGAAGATCTAGTAAGGGGGAGGCCAAGGCTACTCAGCAGGTGGCATTGCAGGTGGACAGGTCCTCTGTGGGGCAATAGCTTGCGGAACCCCATAGAGAGAGACCCAGGCTACCCAGACAGAAATGCTGCCAAGGGTATGTGGGTCCTCCCTCTACAAGGTGATCCATCACAGAGCCCTGGCTGGGTGGGCAGGGCCTACCTCTTTGGGGAGATCAATCACAGAGACCCAGAGGAAGACCTAGGCTACCTGAGCGGCAGTGCTGTAGTGGGTGGGCGGGGTCTTCCTCTATGGACACAGAGCTCCAGCCTGGTGGGTGCGGTGGGGCCTCCTTCTGTGGGGTGATTGATTTGGGGGGCTCTGCTATCAATCACGGGGCTCCCAGACTGCAAGAAGGTGCAGGCCGGGCTGAGGGACACCACTCCCCACCGAGTGCACAAATTTTGTGCACTAAGCCTCCAGTCGTAAAAATAATTTTCAACAGTGAAATGCTGAAACCACTAAGTTCAGGAATAAGGGCCCACTCTCAGCACTTTCATTCAACATCATAAGTAAGTCCTATCCAGAACAATCAGGCAAGAAAAAGAATTAAAGGCATCCAAAACAGAAACAAGCAGGATCATCATTAATTGCAGATAACTTGACATTTTATATATAGAAAACCTTAAAGACACCATCAAAAAAATTAGGATAAATAAATTCAGCAAAGTTGCAGGATATAAAATCAACATACAATAATCACTTGTGTTTTATACACTAACAACAATCAGAAAGAGAAATTAAGAAATAATCATATTTACAATTACAGAAAAAATAATAAATTTCAACAAAAAGAATAATGTATTTAAGAATAAGTTTAATAAAGCAGGTGAAATATCTGTTACTAAAAACTATAAGAATTGATAAAATTGGAGATAAATAAATGGAAATATATTCCATGATCATGTATTAGAATAAAATAATATTGTTAAGATGTCCATACTACACAACACAATCTGCAGATTCAATGTAATCTCTCTGAGAATTCCAATGGCATTTTTTCGCAGAAACAGAACAATCTGAAAAATTCTATGGAACCATAGAAAAAACACTCAGAACAGCCAAGGCAATCTTGAGAAAGAATAACAAAGATGGAGGCTTTACGTTTCCTAATTTCAAACACTATCACAAAGCTCTAATAATCAATATATGCTATTGTCATAAAAACAGACACCCAGAACAATGAATCATAACAGAGAGCTAAGAAATAAGGCCTCACATATATGGTTGATTAATTTATGACAAAAGAACCAGAATATACAATAGGGAAAAGACAGAGTCTCTTTAATAAATGATGCTGGAGAAAACTAAACACACACACACACACACACACACACACACACACACAAATGGAACCCTTTTTTATATTACCCACAAAAATAAACTCAAAATGGTAAAAAGACTTGAATGTAAGAAATGAAATCATAAAATTCCTCGAAGAAAACACAGGGGGTAAGCTCCTAGTGTTTAGTCTTAATATTTTTTTTTGGATTTGAAACCAAAAGCGACAAAAGGAAAAACAAAGTGGGACTAGATCAAACTGAAAAACTTCTGCAAAACGAAGAAAACCATCAATAAAATAAAATAGAGGAAATATTTGCAAATCATATGTCTGATAGGAGGTTAATATCTACATTATGTAAAGAACACATACTACTTAATTCTTGTTACTGAAAAGAACACTCTAGAAGTTTTCAATTCTGGAAAAATAGGCTTATAGATATGTTACATTATTATTTGTTAAGAAAGAAAGAGTAAAATAAAATAGATATAAAGAGGTTAAGGGAGGGAAGGAAAAGAAAGAAGAAGAGAAGGAAGAGAGGGACAGAGAGACAGAATTAAAATCATGCTGACTGCGGATAAAGCATCAGGGCATTCTGTCTGTTGCTATTATTTCTAGTAAGAAAATATTTAAAGGAAAATGCTAAAACAAAACAAAAAAGACACAAAGGCAGTAAGATTGTCAAAGAAATATCAAAAACAACACTAATGTATATTTTACATGGAGTACACAGGAGCTATTGAAACCATTATAGGAATTAAATACGATAGTTGTCATAAGCCTTACATTGTTAATATTAAATTGTTCTTCTTTGTGTCTTCTATTTTATTTTGCTATTTAGTTTGCTGCTTAATTTTTTTAGTGGCATGGTGCCAACCAAAATAAACTGTTCTTAGATTGTTAAGATCATATTTTAAGTTGTGATTAAAAGTAAAAAATGTAAATAAAATTAATAACTAGCAAATGAAAAACAATGTTATAGCTTGTATTAGATTAAAATTGATATTAACCTTAAAACATCATTCTCTAACATTTTAGCTAGCAGACTTATTAAAATTCAGGACAGTAACTAGCCTAGAAAAAAGTTCTTACATTGGCTTTCCACAAAACTAAAAAAGGTCTACCTGATGTGTTAGGAATAGCAATGACATATGTTAGAACAATGTGGCTTTTAAATAAATTCTTTTAATATAAGAAAAGAGTTTTTAAAGATGTATGGATTACAAAAGGTGAGTTATTCAGAAAAAACACTCAAATCACTAAGGCTGAATCCAGAGCCTAATTAAAATAAGTTCTGAGAGACTGAATTCTCAGTATTTTCACATAAAAAAAACAATGATTTACTGTTACAGGCTATAAAGATAAACATGAGCAGCCATCTTCTGAGTCCCACAGTGGAAGGTTTAGAATGTTAATGAAACCCCAACATAAATGTATTTTCAGGTTACAATTCTTTAACTCACTAAAATTTTCAGAAGCTGAATGTTTTTTCACTCCATTTATGGGTACTTTGAATAACAATTTCCAACTGGCTTTTAATAAAATGTCAACAAAATTTGGAAAACCTGCTTAGAAATATATTCTATAACAATATAGGACACACAGATTTATAGAATAATTTGTCAAAGACTCAAACGTTTGTCAAATTTAATTAATGAAAGGCAAAGAGAGAGAAAGCTTATGATGATCTGCCCAAATATTCCTTTTGTATTCATAATTAATAGTCTCAAAAACATTATAATTCAGTTACATTATTGTGCATATGTAAAACTGTTCAACATTTTGACAATCTTAGCTTCTGTTTATAAAATATTAAGCTTCTTTGTGTATGTAATCCACAACCAATCCCAAGTCCATCATGGCTACATAGATTACATAATTTAGTAATAACCCTTTTTGCCCAATATGCTACGATTCACCAAATTTATATTCATATTATCATTGCAGATATACTTTTATCTTCAATGTTCTTCTGTTGCATGTGTCAAATTATTATCTGTAGCAATAATCTCCTTAAAATAACTACTATATCTGAAAGTAAATGATGATGCTTTTTTAATAGACTTGTGACTTCAGATTGTCATGTGGTCAATGACTTAAGGATGGGAAATGCTAAAAGTTGGCAAACATTTTATGCACAAATTATAGGTTATCAAGTTCACTGAAAAACAAAATATCAGTACTTAATTTATCATTAACGTTCATTTATTTGAGCTCCCTGATGCCAAAAAGATAAAAACGAATTCCCAAACAACAAAAAGAGAGTTGTTGACAAAACCACTGTAGCAACAACATTCCTACTACTCTATGTATACTCTCTGACAGTACTGATTACGATTAGCCTCCATTTCTTGCGAATGTTTCACGTATGCCTAATCTAAAATTTCCCATGCTTCCTAATGACCCACTCCCAGGCATGCTGGTTATACAAATCTCAGACTTTACTTGCAATGGTACAAGTGGACAACAGGAACAGCAGCACAAAATATTTCTCCCACCGTACCCACCAATTCGTTGTCCCTAAAGGCTTTATCAGCAAGTGCTCTTCACACTGTCTTTCAAAGGAGCTACTGGTTATTTTCCACCTGAAAGTGTTAAGGTTATCACTGGATGTTTCAGATTTAACCACATTTAAAAATGAGAACTCTCTTCACTGCACACAAGGCTCATGCACTAATTCAGACCATAGTAAAGGTTAAAACAAAAATGGATGTTCACTGAATACACCTGGTTCATTTAAATATAATAACTATCAATGGTAGTTAGTAGTTAAAAAAAATTCCAAGACAAGTGCTAACCTGAGCATGTCACTAGGAGCACAAGCATAAACAATGAGTATCCCGGGCAAACTAGGATGATGTTCACTGTGAATTTATCCTCATTTAATAGACAAAGAAGAGATGCAAAAAGACAGAGGCTAGTTTACTGTGCGAAGAATTTATTAAAAAGCTAATTATGCTTCAGTTTCAGACTCTATATTTATATATGGCCCTTACAAGTCCTATACCTAATTTTGTAATCACAATTTTGCATTTTTCTCATAAAAAGGGCTCCTCATAATCAATGCATAGGACAGTGGTCGGCAAACTCATTAGTCAACTCTTGAGCTGCAGTTTGCCGGCCACTGGCATAGGATACCTAAAAGGTGAGTTAGGACTGATATTGATTTAATTTGGAGTATAGTTTTAACAGAAAATCAAAATATAACATTATTCCCCCCACCCTGGCAGAATCCTAACTGGTATCACTATTTTGAAGTTTTACCCTGCTATATTCCAACCTACATACCAGTAACATCAGTCATAAAATACCACCCTGTGTTACTTCCAAATTTGAATGACTCCTCAACAAATAAGAGATTAAATTTCAACTTCTCTGTGTGGCTTTCAATCTCACCACCAAGCAGATAGATACACACATGTAAAATATCCTATCTAATAAAATAGTAATATGAAAATTGACCATACCTCTGCTACACCCACAAGCCACGCCTATAAGCCATGCCCATAAGCCAATCAGGAGCAAATCTGCAAATAAACCCCAACCAAGATGGCTACAGCCACTGAGAGAAGGAGAGAGGGTTGGGTTTCCCGGCGATGGAGAAAGCCAAGCTTCTGCAGCTCTGGCCAGCATAGGCCTCCACTCTAGGCTACAAAGTTTCAATTATAGAAGGTAAATGTCCCAACAGAAATGGCTGCTGCCACAGAGTGGGCAGAGTCTTGGCTCTGCTCCAAGCTACAAAGTTTCAATTATAGAATATAAATAAATCCCAGATACTGAGACCCCTCCTTGGGTTGCTGGGGGACATGGCTGGCATGCAAACCACCACAGGCCCCTTGCCCAGGCTGCCCCACGCCCCAAGGGAACCCCCACCCTGATCCGGGACACCCTTCAGGGCAAACCAGCTAGCTTCCACCTATGCAGCAGGCCTCTATCCTATCTAATCCTCCTATCTATTATCAGAGTAATATGCAAACTAACCACACCTCCACTACACCCACAAGCCAAACTCACAAGCCAATTAGGAGCTAATATGCAAACAAACCCCAACCATGATGGCTGCAGCCACTGAGAGCAGGAGGGAGGCTTAGGTTTCCCTGGCAATAGAGGAAGACAAGCCTTCCGCCTGCCCTTGCTGGCCTAGGCCTCTACTCAATGCTACAAAGTTTCAATTATAGAAGATATATAAATTCCAACTGAAATGGCAGCACCCACAGAGCTGGAGAGAGCAGAAGCTAGAGTTGCCCAGGCATTAGAGGAAGCCAAGCTTCTGCAACTCTGGCTGGCCTAGGCCTCCACTCTAGTCTACAATGTTTCAATTATAGAAGGTAAATGTCCAAACAGAAATGGCTGCCGCCACAGAGTGGGCAGAGGCTTGGCTCTGCTCCAGACTACAAAGTTTCAATTGTAGAACATAAATAAATCCCAGATACCAGGGCCTTTGCTTGGGTCACTGGGGGCCGTGGCCAGCCTGCAAACCACCACAGGCCCCTCACCAGGCCACTCCACACCCCAAGGGACCCCCCACTCTGATTCAGTACACCCTTCAGGGCAAACCAGCTGGCCTCCACCCATGCACCAGGCCTCTATCCTATCTAATAAAAGAGTAATATGTAGATTGACCATCACTCCAACACATAAGATGGCTGCCTTCATGTGGTCAAAGATCCTTCCCCCATGTGGACACAAGATGGCCACCACAAGTTGGCCATCAGGGGAGGGCAGTTGGGAGATTCCAGGCATGCAAGGGAGGGCAGTTGGGGGGGTGATCAAGCCTGCAGGGGAGGGAAGTTAGGGGTGACCAGGTCGGCAGAGGAGAGAAGTTGGGGGCAAACAGGCTGGCAGGAAAGCAGTTAGACATTAATCAGGCTGGCAGGGGAGAGGTTAGGGGGTGATCAGGCTGACAGGCAGAAGTGGTTAGGGGCAATTAGGAAGGCAGGAAGGCGAGCAGTTGGGAGCCAGCATTCCTGGATTGTGTGAGGGCTGTCAGACATCTCTCGAGGGGTTCCATTGGAGAGGATGCAGGCTGGGCTGAGGGACAATGCCCCCCCCCCCCACATGAATTTCATGCATCAGGCCTCTAGTCCTATCTAATCAAAGAGTAATATGCAGATTGACCATCACTCCAACACACAAGATGGCTGCCCTCATGTAGTCAAAGATCCTGTCCCCATGTGGACACAAGACAGCCACCACAAGATGGCCAGCAGGGGAGGGCAGTTGGGAGGGACCAGGCCTGCAAGGGAGGGTAGTTGTGGGTGATCAGGCCAGCAGGGAGGGTATTTAGGGGTGACCAGGTCAACAGAGGAGAGAAGTTGGGGGCAAACAGGCTGGCAGGCGAGCAATTAGGCTGGCAGGGGAGTGGTTAAGGGGTGATCAGGCTGGCAGGCAAAGAGGTTAAGGGCAATCAGGAAGGCAGGCAGGTGAGCTGTTATAAAGCATGTGTAGTGCTGTATTTATAGCACAATGTGGCCCAAAGATTCGTTAAAATACATCTTTAGAATCTCTTTCCTCTCCTCTCTTCCTACTATCTTCCTGTCTGAGATGGCTATGAATTTGGAGAAATAATTTTTTTTAAAAATCAGTACTTATGCCTTTCTCAAATTTACACCTCAATCTGATAATAGGTTATCAGTAATGACTTGTGAAAAGTACAAAACAATAAATAAAATGTCTAAGTCAGCCCTAATCACTTTGGCTCAGTGGATAGAGCATTGGCCTGTGGACTGAAGGGTCCTGGGCTTGATTTTGGTCAAGGGCACATGTCTGGGTTGTGGGCTAAATTCCCAGGGGGGGCCTTCAAGAGGCAGCCAATCAATGATTCTCTCTCATCATTGATGTTGCTCTCTCTCCTTCTTCCTTCTTCTCTAAAATCAACAATTTTTTTAAAAAAGAGTAAATGGGCTAATATACAAAAAGCACTTAGAACAGTGATTGTTATGTATACAAGTGCTATTTAGCTATCTAGTATTATAATACTTTACCTAATTCTAATCTCACCATTCTACCATAAGTCCCTTGTGTGGACCGAAATTGTATCATTCTTTTCAGAATCCCCTCATATAGCTTAATAATGCCCTAAACAGGCAGGCAAGTAAATAATATTGAATTAATTAATATTGAATGTTTTGAGGGAGTTGTATATTATGAACTATTATGTTCCTACCTTGTCTTAGAAATTACTGCATTCCTAACTTGTTAAATTCCAAAAGGTTCTCAAATTTTTCAAATGAAAACAACTCTAACAACAGAGAGGAATAAACAAGTACTGTAGAATGGTCTGGAATAGGAATTAAAATTTCTATTTTATAGTATCTCCAATCAACTGCCAGTGATTACTAAATAAGCACTGTCTAGGACAGTGGTCGGCAAACTCATTAGTCAACAGGGCCAAATATCAACAGTACAACGATTGAAATTTGAGAGCCAAATTTTTAAAACTTCTTCTAACATCACTTCTTCAAAATAGACTCTCCCAGGCCATGGCATTTTGTGGAAGAGCCACACTAAAGGGGCCAAAGAGCCGCATGTAGATTGGGAGCCGCAGTTTGCCAATCACGGGTCTAGGATTCTGAGACTCTAATTTAGGGCAAGCATGTCAAATTTAAAGGCTAACACGGGCCAAATAAACAATTTTTAAGTTTACGTGGGCCACAGAAAAACAAAAGCTTCAATTTTCATAGAAATGTAGGTTTATTTTGATAGAGACATGCTGAATACAAAGAGCTGAGATAAATGAGTTAACATAAAATAATGACATTTTATTAAAAATTAATATTTCTTCTTGAACATTAACTTACCGCACTGAATAACTGCACAAATTAAAATTAACGCAAATAAACCTATTTTTCTTGTTCTATATAAGTGAAATATTTCGTGTTGTGCACATAAGTCACCACAAGATTAATGATGTGGAAATCGGCTGCTAAAACATTCACTGCTAGTATTAGTGGTGAGAAATGGTGTGCCTGTGCATAAGGCGTGTGAGGGAAATGAATGCAACACAATTGTAGTCATCAGTCACTATCGAATGTTACAATAACTGGTATTGTAAAAATTAGGTTACAACATTTTCATTAAAATGTTTCTTACATACCATTACATTGGTTGAGCTGCAAAAATATTCATTATGAGCTCATGCAGCCCTCCAGTCTGACACCTCCCTGGAACATCAATTTTACTTGCTTTAGGGCCTCATAATCAGAGTGCCATGATCAACTAATTAATATTGCCTACCTTTGTCTACTGTAATAGTAGAAAGTGGAGATACTAATTTTTTCATTACCAATCTAGGGTTTTGACCCTAAGGCACCCATTCACTCCCTGAAAATTTATTTAAAATTACACATTTTATCTTAAAATTTCACAAGAGTTTTGCATTTTTGCTCTGTAATATATCCATGTTTGTTTAAGTTTTAAAAATATTTTTTTCCTCTGATCTCAGTAAAACTGATGTTCCAGGGAGGTATCATGTTTCTTCTGTGGCTTCTTTATTACCCTGGCACTACCTCCAGGTGCAACACCACCTCATTTGGAGAAAGAAAATCTTAAGACTAAAAAAAAATAAAGAAAAAATAAAAATCTTAAGACTGTTTCCTATAGTATATTGCTCCCTGAATAGCCAAAAGTTTGAGATACATGACAGACTAATAGCATCTACTTTTCAATAGTGCTTAAGCATTTGTAAAATAATTTCATATCTTATTTAATAGCCATATTTAAAGTCAAATTAAAAAACATCACTTGGGCAGGCTGGGGGTGAGCCATCAGTTGGACATCCCATAAGGGCTCCCGGTATGTGAGAGGGACAACCCCCTCCCCGTGCACGAATTTCTTGCACTGGGCTACTAGTAATTTAGATACATCCCTAAAACACAATGCTAACATATTCAATAGGATGAATTCTCTTGCTAAAATTATCGCACGTAGTTATGCCACTTGATGAAGACAAAATCTGTCTTTCCTCATAAAATTCCTTAGGGTGCAAATGTTTAGACTCTCAATTCCAATAATTACAGGCTGCTGTTCCTTTTGATTAGCCCCTCTCCTCTAATCATATCAGCATCAGTCCTGAGTCAACTTGTTAACAAAAACAAAAACAAAAAGGAATTTGATCCAATGAAATTACAGGCCAAAAGATTTCCATCATAGTGGACCTTAAGGTTAACAGTAATGATTTTATCAAACTAAATTGTCAATCATGTTTTATGGGATTAATCTTAAATACAAAATAAATTGTAAATTCTCTTGCAAGTTATTAAACACTATTCCCTTTACCTCCTTTCTAAAGAAAAACTAATTTGGATTTATGTCCCCAATAGTGAATTTAAGGGCAGCAAGGAAAAGCCTCTTCCATAATACTTCCAATTTCATGCACTCAGAGGAACGCCTCCCAAGAGAGAGGGGGCCGGTGTGGGAAGCAGGCAGACGAGGGCTCAGGTGCACTCAGAGGCCTCATTAAGGCGGAGGCCTCGGGAGCTGGGAAGAAGCTCGCCCACTTGGGCCCACACCTGAAGCCGAAGCCTGTGGAGAGACCTTGGGGAGAAGCGGAGTTGCTTTTGGTTTATAAAGAGACATGGTACTAGGGTTTCCCGATTCAGATAATGATTACAAGACCCACTCCTAGCTGGTTCTCTCCAGCTAAGGCTAGGTCCAGCCTCAGGGCCTAGGAAAGGGGGCGTTTATGGGATTAAACGTCCAGGGACTCAAGAACTACAGTTTCGAGACCAGCAGTAAAACTCACCGGGACCCCCCGACCCAATTCATCTTCCCAAAACTTCTGAGTCGCGGACGTGGAGCTGTGCTGAGCGCAGTGTTTTTAGGCTTTAGCTGGCTCCGTGGGGTATCTGAGCCCGGCTACTCCACAGCCTCTGCGGCCCCAGTGACTCCTGTGTGGGCTCCCAACAGCCTTCGGCCCCAGTGGGCTCTTCCTGGCCTCCCGACAGCCTCTGCGGCCCAGGTAGGCTCCTTGGTGGCCTCCCGACAGCCTCTGCGGCCCCAGTGGGCTCCTCCTTGGCCTCCCGACAGCCTCTGCAGCCCAGGTAGGCTCCTCGGTGGCCTCCCGACAGCCTCTGCGGCCCCAGTGGGCTCCTCCTTGGCCTCCCGACAGCCTCTGCAGCCCAGGTAGGCTCCTTGGTGGCCTCCCGACAGCCTCTGCGGCCCCAGTGGGCTCCTCCTTGGCCTCCCGACAGCTTCTGCAGCCCCAGTGGGCTCTTCCTGGCCTCCCGACAGCCTCTGCGGCCCCAGTGGGCTCCTCCTTGGCCTCCCGACAGCCTCTGCGGCCCCAGTGGGCTCCTCCTTGGCCTCCCGACAGCCTCTGCGGCCCAGGTAGGCTCCTTGGCGGCCTGCGGACCGAGGCCTTGGTGTGATAGGGCCGTAAGGAACGCTGTGGGTAAGCAGTCAGCCCATTTAAAGAAGCAGCGCAACAGTTTGAACTCTCAGACCAAAAAGCCTAAGTAAATGAACTATCGGGCTGTGGCCACAGGGTCAATGTTTCAAACCACCTCCATCATCATTTTATTTAGTTCTTCATAGGCGTCAGCAGGCTCTTTAGGGCCAACAACCGTACTTCGGGGAGAAAGAAGGCAAGGACAAAGCTCTATAGATCCCTAATCCTAAAGATGATGTTTTCATTCCCTCTTATCACTTTGTACCCAAAGCCTTTAAATACCTTTCACATACAGTATTAATAATAAGTAAACATTCTGTTAGAAATAATGCACTGCAGTAATTTACTCTTCTGAACATTTTGTGCGTTTTTCTCAGCTTGATCAAAACTTGATTTAGCTGTAAAGGCCTAAAGACTTCAAACTCCTTACCGAAGGGGGAAAAAATCTCAAAACAAAAATTGGATTTTACTGTTCATTTCTGTGTTATGTTTGTATATTCTCACAAAATGTTTATTTTACAAGCTGTTCTATAATATTTTGGTTTGAAACTAGAATATTTTGTTCCAAATAAATGCACAAAGTACTTTTTTCCCCCTCGTTGGTATGATTGTTTTTTAGATTTAAACCTAGGGAACATCTCATAATTTAAATTAATTTTTTTTTTCAGTTAAGTCATTGGGAAATAGTCCCTAAAATAGGAGTGTGTCCCAGTGTAGACATCATGTTGAATGATAAAATTCTGATTTTTATAACAGAAATTCACTAAAGTACATCATTGGTTTGACCAGTGAATACAGCATTTCAGAACAAATTAGTTTTAGTCATGGAATAGCTGCTCTTTTTTCAGTCAAGGCAGAACAATGTCTACTTTCAATATTTTAAAACAGATACAAACTAACATAATTCATTAGAAGGGGAAAATAATTTGCTAAAGGATTTTTTTTTCTATATTGTATGTGAAGGGACATAAAGGAGTATCTGACAACTTGTTGAGCAGAGTCAAGAACTGGGATCTGGATAGACTAAGTAGAGTCACAGGGAGGCAGTGGAAATGGTGAATGAGGTGAAGGAAATAATAATTTATGAAACATATATTTAGACAAGATATTTACTAGTTTTTCCTTTATAGAAAATGCATTTCCTTATGAACTAGTCATTAGGTAGTTATTTGTAACAGCTGAAATGTTGACCTAAGATCTCATTTTTAATGATGTTTATGCCTCACATGAATAAGGCTAGCATATTTAGGGGACTGGGGTGGGGGGGGCAGTGAAGGGATTAAGAAGTACAAAATAGCAGTTATGGCTCAGCTGATGTGGCTCAGTGGTTGAGCATTGACCTATGAACCACATGGTTTGATTCCTAGTCAGGTCAGGCGGGCTCAATCCCTGATGGGGGGCATGCAGGAGGCAGCCAATCAATTTATTTTCTGTCATCATTAATATTCTTCTCTCTCTCCCTCTCCCTTCCTCTCTGAAATCAATAAAAAATATATTTTTTTAAATGAGCAGTTATGAAAGTCATGGGAATGTAAAGTACAGCACAGGGAATATAGTCAATAACATTGTAATAGCTATGTATGGTGCCAAGTATGTACTGGAAATATCAGGAGGAGCACTTTTTAAACTATATGGTTGTCTAATCACTATGCTGTACACTTGAAACTAATACAAAATAATAATGAATGTAAACTGTCATTTAAAAAATAAAATTTACCCCTGGCTGGTGTGGCTCAGTGGTTGAGCATTGTCCTGTATATCAAAAGGTTCATTTCCCAGTCAAGGTATGTGGGGGAGGCAACCAATGGATGTTTCTTTCTCTCACTCCCCCTTCCTCTCTCTCTCACTCCCCCTTCCTTTCTCTCTAAAAACCAGTAAGACACACTTTTTAAAAAATAAAATAACATTTACATTAAAATAATGAAAGAAGGTATTTTGGTTGCAGGAGGAGGGAAGGCTGGCATAACTGATAATGAATCACACACTTTTCTGTTTTAGGGCTAGGAGGATAATTAGGTAATCTCTTGGGTCAGGAAATAGTTCAAGAAAGGAATACAACGCAAGTAAAATATCACTTAGCATTTGTTGAAGAGCAAATCCACCCAAAATTTTAAACCTTAATTTATCTTACATACATAGCTAATACACACACACACACATACAAACACACACACACACACACACACACACACACACACACACACACACAGTATAATCCCACTCTTACAGGGAAATTGGTAGAGTCCAATTCTCAATATTGAGAAACTTGTGCTTGAGAAAAGAGTAATTTGATAATTATTGCTTTTTTTTTCATTTTTAAGATCCTTTTCTTAGACTATTTCTCCCCTCTTAAAAAAATGTAATACTTTCCCACATAAAAACATGTAAAGTTGAGAAACAAATGAAAATTAGGCTGAATTATATTTACTAGAGTAAGTTATCTTTTTTTTTCACCTTTTTCTCATATAGTTTGGAATTCACATTCTTTTTGCTTTAATTACATTCTGCTGATAGAAAAAAAATGAAAAGTACCTTGATATTCTTAGTTTCTTAAATGGCATGTATTTCCGATTGGAAATACCTATGTAGTTTCCTCTCATCTCACATTCTTCCACTGTCTTCCCTGAAGGCTTAAACCCAGTTTCAGACACTAGAATCAACCCTGACTGGGTAAAGAGTGGGAGTGCAATTTAAATGGTTATAGTGGATCAACATCAATTCAAATCTCACACTGACTTTTTCCCCAGTTTCAGTAACTGGCCTTCGACCTACCACAATTCTGTTAACCAAATTTCCCAACCCCTTATTTTCCTCATACCGAATTGTTCATTCTAACAAGTCTTTCATTCCACGAATTAAAAGCTTGTTCCTGTACCCCAGCTTCATTATCAGTTGGCAAATTAACCTACCTACAACTAATTGGGTACCTGTTTGGATCTGTAATGTTGTTTGCTTCTAGATTTCTCACTACCCTGCTCCTCCCCTGATGTGCTGTGTTATGCCAGTGATGCAAGCCACTTATCTTGACTGCCAGCTGCTTTCTGACCCATGTTCCCCTCTATGTACCATATTCTACCTGGCCAAACATCCTCTGATCACCCCTAATAAAGTTTGCCTTAGCCTTCTGCCTGTCCTATCACAGTCACGAAATGTAACATAAAGAATTAAAATTTATCCTATCTAAGAAAAGAGTAATATGCAAATTGATTATCACTCCAACATACAAGAGGACTGCCCCCATGTGGTCAAAGATCCTGCCCCCATGTGGACACAAGATGGCCACCACAAAATGGCCAACAGGGGAGGGTAGTTGGGAGGGACCAGACCTGCAAGGGAGGGCAGTTGGAGGCAATCATCCTTGCAGGGAAGGGCAATTAGGGGTGACCAAGCCAGCAGAGGAGGGAAGTTGGGGGGACCGGGCCTGCAAGGAAGGGCAGTTGGGGAGGACCCAGGCCTACAGGGGAGGGCAGGTAGGGTGACCAGGCCTTTAGGGGAGGGCAGTTAGGGCTGACCAGGCCTGCTGGGGAGGAGAGTTAGGGCAATCAGGCTGGCAGGGGAGCAGTGAGGCATCAAGCAGGCTGTCAGGCAGAAGCGGTTGGGGGCAATCAGGAAGACAGACAGGTGAGCAGTTGGGAGCCAGCACACCTGGATTGTGAGAGGGATGTCCGACTGCCCGTTTAGGCCCAATCCCAGTAGGCCAGGCCTAAACAGGCAGTCAGACATCCCTCAAGGGATCCCAGATTGGAGAGGGTGCAGGCTGGGCTGAGGGGCACACCCCCCCAAGTATGAATTTCATACACTCGGCCTCTAGTATAAGTATAAAACAGCCTAATTTTGACACATGAAAGGCATAAAATTAGGGATATAAGATTTTGAAATAAACTACTATGATCTCTACATATAACTTAGAAAGTCTTAATGGAATGACAAATTGTGCTGCTTAATAAATGGCCAGCTAACAAAAAGTTGTGTGACTTTGCCATTATGGTTTAGAAAATATGCTGAATTGAATGCAAACAAATGAAAAAAGATCTGTGATGATTCTTGGAATTAATATAGGTATTTCCAAAAGGAGTTTTAAAAGTTTAGGAATATCATTACTCATAGACGTGAGGATAGTTCTTTATTCATAGTAAACTAATGATGAAGGTCACCAAACACTGACACAGGCTTTATATGCCAGCACAGAGTTTGCCAAACTTCTGATGAAGACCGGAAAGACAGTAAATGTTTTAGACTCTGTTTCATTGACCCAACTCTGCCACTGTGGCTTAAAAGTCATGCACAATAAGTAAATAAATGGCTGCAGCTGTATTCCAATAAAACTTTATGAACACTGGAATAAAAATTTTATACAATTTTCATGTTACAAAATAGTCTTCTTTTGATGTATTTTCAACTACTTTAAAATGTAAAAACCAATCTTAAGGGTCATCTAAAAAACAGATGGGTTGTAATTTGCCATCCTCTGTTCTAGTTTAATGTGTATCTTCCCAGGCTTCCAAGATCTATGTTGTATGTGAAGGGCTGGGGTAAAAAGGCTAATTTTTCATATATTCAAGAATATACTCTTCCTTATTTAAAAAAAAAAACTTTTATATCTTTTTAGGTATGCAGAGTTTTGTTTGACTATTTAGCAATTTAAGTCCTCCATTAGGAAAATAGAGAATCTGGTTTTACCAAATAACTGAAATGTAAATGGGAAGTATCTCTAAGCCTAAACAAGACAAACAAACAAAAGCTTGGAAAAGAGAAAGTACTCTTACAAAATGAAGTAGCGTGTTGGAGAAGCTATTTCCAACTGTCCTACTCTGGTTGGGTTCCCAAATGGTTAACATTTGATTAGAGAGTCACAGTACCTCCAAGTAACAAAGGACACAAGGGAGTAGTAGAAGTGAAACATTGCTCTCATTTATTTAGTAGCCACCTTGTAAATAAATAACAGTGCATCAGAGCTCCATTGCTAAAAATAGCACTCGTGGAGCTGGAAGACTTTTATTATAAGGACAAGTAAACATAGGGGTGGAAGTATAGCAGATAATTAGTTTCTATAATAGAGATTTCTTTTTATTTACAAATAATACCCTCGATTACAACTTGTCTGGTAGGATCTGGGTCTTCATATAAAATCATAGACAGGGGAAAAATTAAATGGATGGGGACGGGATCACAAAACAGATCCAAGTATTTTTCCCCTGGTGCCCTCCTGACTTGTCACTTTCTCCTCTCTCTCTTTCAGATTCATTTCACAGCCTTATATTCATTTTCCCTTGAGCATCTTGTCCCTCCTTCCTCAACAACCTGGCTGCTGCTGCTTCTCCATCCAGTTTTATAGCTTTTGGGAATCTCCCTTTCTTTTTGCTCTTCCCCTTGTGGTATCTACTAAAACCTTAGCGAAGCTATGTATGTTCTGAAACTTCTGTGGGTTTCTAAGAGACGCTGAGCATGCTCAGTGGCCAGGGCAGGTTTTGTTGCCAGCAGCTGCCCTGATTCGACCTCTCCAAAAATAGACATTTAACTAGCTGAACTCCAGTTTAAGGATGTAATTCATTTTGCTCTCTCCTCATTTTAAAGGTTCAAAGGGAAGCTGTGAGGATTCCAAGGTCCCACCGCCCTCGCAGCCAATGAGGGGTCTGAGAGGGAGGAGCGTGGGGCAGCTCCGTGCAGCTTGAGCTTCTGAGCGAATCATCCCCAGTAGATGCAGTGGAGACTGAGCTTGGCTGCATCTGTCACAGCGGAACAAAATTAAAACAAAACCAAAAAAAAAGCAAGAAAAAAAAAGCACAGAAGAGGAGAAACGCTGCAGAGTATGGAACACTGTAGCACTTTCTGAAATATTTGCTGGGGATCCCCGTGGAGCATGGTCTTTTAAACTCTTCTTTTTGAAGCTGGTTTGGGTAACTGGGAAAATGATACATATGCTAAATGCAGCAGCTGACCGAGTGAAATGGACCAGATCCGGTGCTGCTAAAAGGGCTGCCTGCCTGGTGGCTGCCGCATATGCAATGAAAACCCTCTATCCCATCATTAGCAAGCATTTAAAGCAAACTGGCCACAGGAAGAAAAAAGAAGCTCGCGGGGCTGCAGAGAACAGAGAGACACTGCATTGCACCGAGATTACTTCTAAAAAACCTTCTCCTGGAGTGAATGCAGATTTTTTCAAACAGCTACTAGAACTCCGGAAAATCCTCTTTCCAAAACTTGTGACCACTGAGACAGGGTGGCTCTGCCTCCACTCGGTGGCTCTCATCTCAAGAACCTTTCTGTCTATCTATGTGGCTGGTCTGGATGGAAAAATTGTGAAAAGCATTGTGGAAAAGAAGCCTCGGAATTTCATCATCAAATTGATCAAGTGGCTTCTGATTGCCATCCCTGCCACCTTTGTCAACAGTGCAATAAGGTACCTGGAATGCAAACTGGCTTTGGCTTTCAGAACTCGCCTAGTAGACCATGCCTATGAAACCTATTTTACAAATCAGACTTATTATAAAGTGATCAATATGGATGGGAGGCTGGCAAACCCTGACCAGTCTCTTACTGAAGATATTATGATGTTTTCCCAGTCTGTGGCTCACTTGTATTCCAATCTGACCAAACCTATTTTAGATGTAATTTTGACCTCTTACACCCTCATCCAGACTGCTACATCAAGAGGTGCGAGTCCAATTGGTCCCACCTTATTAGCAGGGCTTGTGGTATATGCCACTGCTAAAGTGTTGAAAGCCTGCTCTCCCAAGTTTGGTAAATTGGTGGCCGAAGAAGCTCATAGAAAAGGCTACTTACGGTATGTGCACTCCAGAATTATAGCCAATGTTGAAGAAATTGCCTTTTACAGAGGACATAAGGTAAGAGAAATTAAGGTGATGGGTGAAATGTGAGCATGTTCAAGCTGCCACTTCAGTGCTAGATACCATCTGTTGTACTATTGATGGACCCACTTTAACGTTTAGATTCCTGTAATATCTTAAACCTTCATTAAAATACATGCTTCGTTACCCTGTTTAATGACAAGCTGTTAAAAAAATCATAGAGTGCAAACTTTTCTAAAGTTTCATGAGAATAAAATATTCAGCACCGTAGAAAATAGTCTACTTCACCCCTCTTACTCAAGTATGCTCAGAATTATCTCTAAAGCATTTTCTTAAAACTTAAATCCTAACTTAGTCGGTGGTTCTACAGAATTAGAAGAAAATATATGTTTGGAAACTAAGTGAACACATTTCTATCGAGATGGAAAATTTAGGGTGGTATTTTATTGTTGTTTTTCAAGGGGAGGGGGGAGAAACATGCTTTCATATGAAAAACAAGTTTGATAGTTTTGCCTGTCTGGTCAATGATGGACTGTCCTAAGTCTTAAGAAATTCAGAAGAGTGTGTCTCATCAATGCTTTTCCATTACACTTAGTACCATATTTTGACACAAATAAAAAGAGACAGTGAAATGAAATTTTGTCTAACTTTGATAGAAAAACTAAGATTAGAAATGAGGAGGGGAAAAGGAGTTCCAGAATGTTATTTTAAATATTAGAGATTTTCAACCTTAAGCAGATCCCTAAAATAGTTAACCTAATTACCTAAAATTGCAGTGCATGTCAGTAAATTCATAATATTAAATATGGCAGAAATTTTAAGGTGATGCATCTGAAATCCTAATGCAAATGCCTGGCAAATAAAATATTAAGGTATTCTAAAGTTGAAATGGTATTTTAATTACCAGGCAGAATTATTTAATTTTTGAAGCATCATCAATTATCAAAAAAATTTATAGCAGTATCAATCTGAAGAAGAAACTTAAAGCAAAATTAGAACGTCTACTCCCACTTGAAATTGTCCTCATATGTTGTATTAATCATATTGATGTGTCAGTCTTCTTGACTCATTGAATTCAGTGATATAAATTATATCATGCTATAGGCTTCTTGAATTTAAGACAAAATCCAATAAATTAAGTTAGTTCAAAACTGGAATCTAATTACATATATATGTATCATGTATTTATTTTCAGATAGTTTGGGTATAATCAAGAAGAATAAGGTTCTAACTTTGTTTATTCATGTCTTACAAAATATTTGATTTAAACATTTCATACGTATAATTTTAAAATCATGCTGTAAATCACTTATATGTATTTTACACTTATATATTTTATACTTAGCTTTATATTTACTGAATATTATTTTTTTAATATTACAGGTATGATAAAGCTAAACAATAATGACTAAATCTGATATGAATCTTTATTTATTGGTTGTTAGAATCACAGATAATAAATACTAAATAAAGCAAGCTAATATGTAACTTATCTTTAAAGTCCTCAAGCATACAATATTTATTTTGAAAGCTCATGCTAAGTTAATTCTTAACTCTTTTTCTCTCTTTAGGTAGAAATGAAACAACTCCAGAAAAGTTACAAAGCTTTAGCAGATCAGATGAACCTCATTTTATCCAAACGTTTGTGGTACATTATGATAGAGCAGTTCTTGATGAAGTATGTTTGGAGTGGCAGTGGACTAATTATGGTGGCTGTACCTATTATCACTGCAACTGGCTTTGCAGATGGTGGTAATGGCATTTATGCTTAATCTCAAATATATATTTAAGGTTATTTCTCTTGAAAGTATTACTGCTTGTTCTGTGTGAGTGAAACTGTATGTAACCATTGTTCTATAGTCATTAATAGTCAGAAACAATGGAGGACTTTGCAATGTCCAAAGATAAGACCAGCAATATGAAAAAAAAAAGGAGACAGATTGCTCAAAAGATCTGTCCAGTTCTGAAATATTTCAGAGATCTCTGATGCAGTATTTCTGGGAGTTGAACTTGAGAAATTTTAATTAGACTGCCTTATATAAAATAATTCTCTAGGTTAACATTTAAACTCAAAACAAAATACCTTAAAAAGGGGTATAAGTTTTCTCATTGTCAACTTCAGTTGTACACATCCAATGCATTTAATCTATAAATATTCTATAACTGGGTCTGCCCTAATTTTATTTAAAAAGTTAGGCAACCAGGAATACTGTTTCACGAAGTGCTTCATGCCAAGATAGAAAGTCTGCTCTTACTTGTAGGTAATATAGATAACCTCATATGTAGCATGATTTGGTGATATTGTGGGGGGAAGGGTTTACAAGTTGCAAGTGTCTCATTCTAGTCTATTACCATCTCAATGTTTTTTGTCAACATTGTCATCCTTTGGCATAACAAAGAAAGATAAGGGCAAAAAGGACATTAAAATGTTGTGTCTTACTTGATTGAGGTGGGAGCTTGGATCTTAACTGACAGGGAGATAGGGGAATTAAAATAAAGAAGCAGTATTTTCTGGTCTTTCTGAAAAATACAATATACCCCCTCCTCTCTAAAAAACACTTGACCAAACTGGCCTTAGTATTGAAGGAGCTAGACAAAAGCCTGAGTTTTATAGTGAGACAGCTTTTCTCAACTCCTGGCTTTTCCTCTACCTACCCTTATATGTTACTCATATTAATCGAACTCTCCAAACCTCAGTTTCCTCATCTATAAAATGATAAGGCTACTTCAGAGGGTTGCTGAGAAGATTTAATGGAATCATGTTTTGAAAACATCATGTTCTGGATGTTTTCAATACAGGTGACATTTATTATGTAAAAAACAAAAGGCAACACTAAAAATATGTAACAGAATTCACACTATTTTGTTGTTTTGGTGTAGTCACTTGTTTTAAGGCATCAAATAAAAACAAGTAAAAAAATTACCATAGCTTTAATTGTACCTAAATACTTTAACCAATTCTTATAAAAATACTTGTCAAATTTGAGTCATTCTTAACCTATAATTGTTCATTTTAGTAATTAGGATTTGTCAAACCTTTGTGATAATGCTATACATATACCAAATTCAATACATACATGCCACAATTCAAGAGTAGACACTGTGTTTAGACCACTGGGATATGGAATTTTAATTGTTTTCATATTTTATTTATTTTTAAAATATCATTTAAAAGCTTATATTGAAAAAGTTATCGTTATTAAGAGTATTTTTAGACTAAATCATTTCTTAATTAAATAAATTGCTTTTTCAAAAGTATTAAAGAAAAAAGACATTTAAAAACCTTAAGATCAGTTTTATTAAGAAATTTGACAAAATTTCAGATATTCATGTTATATTGAATCTTTTATATTAGAAGATTCCCTCTAACTATATGGATATTTTTAAAACTTCATATATAATGTATACTAGCAGCAACCCCAATTATAAGATTATAGTGGAGCTCTGTTAGTCCTTGGAAGCACTGGTCTTGTTAGAAAACCCTGGAGTAAACATAGAACAGAGAAAATGCAGCTATTAATGGTGACAAATTAACCCCACAGAGACCACTAAGACATAAACAACGTATGTAAATAATACAACAATCTTACTTCTGTAGGTGATGCAATAAGATGTTTAAAATACATCCTATGAATCCTGAAAACACCATATTAATTTAAAGAAACAGCATTAGATTTTTAGATGGGAATAATAACATTGATGCAAATGAAACAGTGATTCTTAAAACTTCTTTTCAAAAGAACATGTTATGCAAAAAAAACAATATAAGAATTTCATAGAAGAAAATGAATTCCTATGACAACATTATTATGAGAGTATGCCTCAATATCTTCTGTGATTTCTAAAGTTACTGTATGTATGCTTATAATGTTTACATGTATGTGTTTACTAAATATATTTGACCAACAATGATTTAACACATGAAAATAGTATTAACTCAGACAAAAATATTTATTTTTTAAATAATGACATATCTTTGAGGCTTTAGGTCTTAGAATTGCATACTGTATAGTCTAATCTAGTCTCCAATCTCAATTTACTCTTATACCCTGAGTTGTTCCTTATATTAGAGATTAATGAACTATATGACACTATGAAATGGGTGAATGAGAGGAATGGCAAAGAGAAAAGGAAGACAAAGTAAGATAGAGGAAAGAAGCAGGTCACTGTTTAAATCTAGACTCTGCTGCTTATTAGTATTTGTCCTTAAGAAAGTTATATAACTTCATATGCTTCAGTTTTCCTATCTTAACTATAAAGATGATAATATGTCATTTAAAGAATTGTGCAAAATTATATTTATTGTATTAATGTGTTTTTAAACAGTCCTTGGCAAGTAGTAAGAACTTCGGTGGAAGCAATTGCTAATGTTTATTTATATTCTTACCATGTAGGCTCTGGAGTCAGAATCTGGCTCTTTTGTTTATTTGGCTGTATCTAAAGACAAATTGTTTAATCCTTTTGTGCTTTCATTTTCTCATTTTCAAAATGGGGGAGATTTTAGGATAGTTGGGAGGATTAAAGAAGTTTACATATATAAAACTTATAACAATACCTGCCCCATGGAGAATGTTCAATAGATATTTGCTGATATAATTATTATTATTAAAGGAGCAAAGCATTTGCAAGTGGTTAGGACATCAGGGTAACATGCAGATAGGAGGAAGAACCTACATAGCTTTTGTGGGGGTGGAGAGGAGAGAAGAAAAATAGTTCTATAGCACAACTTTAAGAGAAATCTTATGGCTAAGGGTAGGATCATGTTAATATTCATGTTCATGTTACAGAATTGCATATGGAATTATGCCATCTTCACATCAGAAGAGTTCCTTACAGGTCATTTAATCTTGAGCCTGGGATTTACTAAAGTCACACAGTCAGTGGAAGCATTAAGGCTAAGAAACATTATGTAACTCCTAAAGCATTTCTTTTCCCCCCCTTCATCATGTTGCTACTATCTGAGCTATTTGGGAACTTGTTCTATAAGAACGACACTTAGTGTGAGACCAACTAATCGAAAAAGGATTGAAATAGTTTTATATAGTTTCTATTATATATATTTTAGAGGACATTATCCCTTCGTTTGCTTTGTAGTAAGAGAAAAACTGAAATTACAAGAAAAAATATTTCCCTAGGAGCTATAATCTCAAATTTTTAATATTATAAACCCTTTTGATATCATATCAAAAGCAGTTCTGGGTAAGGTCAGAGAAAGCTGCCTATAGTTCCCTCCTGCCAAACATTATCCCAGACACCTTCACAGGCAGGAAGAAAGCATCTAAGCCACTAGCACTGCCAGGATTACCTGCGTAGTTTATATCAGGGTTTACTCTCTATATTGTACAATTATATGTGTTTGGAAAAATGGTTAATGATACAACCTTAGCTTTTTAAATCCATTCTTGCCTTTTCAGTAAAATAACAAGATGTATCCATGGCTTAATACATACTTATTAGCAGAGCTGAACAGTATCAGTAACATAAGCAATATATTAAACATTAAATCCTTAAATGAGGAACTTTTAATACAATATTTAAAATATTTGGTAGGACAATAAATATTTGGTGAGCGCTTTAGGTCATGAATTTTTATCTCTGACACTAAGGAATCTAGCCCTAGAGAGTTTATGGAGTTGACTGTTGTGTGCATGACGAAATACTGGCAATGTTTTCACAGTACCTACCAAAGAACAACCAGTAGAATAAAAGTCACAAGAAATCTATCCAGAGCTATTGGTAATTTTGTTGCTAAAAACAGGAAGAAAACCCAATAAACATTAACCTGCCAAAGCAACGTGGAAAGTGCCATGTCACATCAAACACAAGTCTGTCTATACTAGTGTTTCTTTTAACAGAGGTTGTCAAAACTATAATAGTTGATGAAAACTAATAGTTGATGAAAACTATTCAAACCCCTTCTAACCCAAATTCATAAAAATATTATAGTTATTTTCCATCATCAGCCAGATTCTTTATGAGCCAATACTATTCTTTGTGCTTTAACTGATATAGCATTTCACTATTTTGGTAGCTTGCTAAGGATCCTTTGGTAATTTTGTGTGTGTGTGACTTATCTAAATTTTTTTCACACATTTAAATGTGTTTAAGAGTATCTACATTCTGTCCCTATTCTATTTATCTAATCATATCTTTCACTCTTCAATTATACCAGCGCTCAAAGCTTTTCTTTTCACATTCTTCAAGGAAACTAACATCAAGGGAAATGATAGTTCTCTACAGCAGTGTTTAGCAGAATAGACCAAATTAGATCATCATAAAAGATGCCCATGAACTCATGGTGATTCTGATGCCCAAATGAAATCAGTGCCTGACTCTAACCTATGCTGTATTTTTCCCAAGCTACTTGTTATTCTGCTGCTATTGTAAAATTTCCCTTCATGTCATTGCTTATGCTATACTTGTGATGCACTAAAATTATATGTGGCTTTTAAGGCCTCATTCACCATCTACTTCCCCATAAAGCGTTTCTCTGCCTCTTGCAGCAAGAAATGATTTTTGTGGGAGCATTTGAGATCTTGTTTCCCTGAAATCATCAGTTTGGCTCAACTAAACTCATAAAAAATTCCAAAAAAAATAATTTTTGCATCCTCCAAATACTTCATATTAACTCTTATCACAGGCTGCCCACAGCATAATTATTTGGGAACTTGACTTCTCTCTCTTACCAAACTGCAAGTTCCCCAAGGAAAGAGTATGAAAATAACACTTATCTTTGCATGTCCTATGGCCCATTACCTAATTTCTTGTATATCTAGGTGTTCAGTAAATGTCTGCTGAGTGGATTTTACTTATGCACAGATCCCTTTCAAATTCAGCTGAGCTGTCTATGAACAAGTAAAGGCGAAAGTATCTAGTAGTCACAGTAGGGCACAAGTTAAATAATTATATTTTTATGGAGGAAAGAAAAACCTTTACATTGAGATAAATAAGAGAGAAATAAATGTTAAAGTGGGCCTATGAGTATCTTATCATTTGAATATTTTCATTAATTTACAGCTTTTAATTTAGAACATTTTAGGTAATCGATAGAAGGATAAGATAGATAATGAAATAGAAAGATTAAAGTAATGACCTGGAGAGAATAATTTTGAAGAATAAGACTAAATTGTGTAGATAGCTATAATAACTAGAGGAAATAATAACAGCTGACATTTAAAACATGTATTATTATGGGCCATGGATTAGGCTAACAGTTCCTTTGTATTTAACCTTTAAACCTCACAACAACTCTTTGAGATAGACTTGTTTAAGGTAGTACTATTATTTCCCTCATTTACACGTGAGAAAATAGGCATAGAAAGGGTAAGTGGCTTACTCTACTTACCTTGGTACTTGCCAATAAGCAGTAGAGCATGGATACAAACCTAGTGTGACTCCTGACCATAATTTTGCATTGACAGTAAATTTAGGATGTCCATCCATCCATCCATCCATCCATCCATCCATCCATCCATCCATCCATTTGATATACATTAAGGAGTATTATGTGATAGATATTCTTCTGAGTACTAGGAATAAGGAATAAAACACACAGTCTTGCCCCTTAAGGAACTTTTAGTCTGTTAGAAAGCTAGACCAGGGTTTCCACTGAAACCTGTACTAAAGAATTAACTCTAGCTTGGCCAGCGTGGCTCAGTGGTTGAGTATAGACCTATGAACCAGGAGGTCACAGTTTGATTCCCGGTCAGGGCACATGTCTGGGTTGTGGGCTTAATCCCCAGTCTGAGGCATGCAGGAGGCAGCCAAGCAATGATTTTATATCATCATTGGTATTTCTATCTCTCCCTCTCTCTCCCTCTGTGAAATCAATTTAAAAAAAAAAAGAATTAACTATTGAAGAGCTAGCAAAAAAAGGAATGGTGGAAGTATATTAAAGTCAGATGAAATCATATATACAGATATCAGAGGATAAACAGAGTATTACAAATTTGGGAGCTGCTATATTAAGGTGTAAGTTGGTTGAAACTGGTAGACAGGCTAAATTATGAGGGTCTGCTAATTTGTATTTATATTAAAGGAGCCACAATATAAATATTTGCTTATATTACAGTTAGATGAGATTTCATTGACCAAATCAATAGTATTTTATTCCTGCAATAAGGATAGTGTGTTGGATTTGGAAAGGATTGAAAGAATGCTAAATGAAAATAGTCTTAATTCTTATGGATTTAATTGTTCTAGATCTTCTAGAAAAAAATAATAAAATTAAAGGGAGCTTTAAATAAAATCTGGTAGATTATTATATTTTCAATAATTCATTAAATATCTAGGAATTTGCTAATACTATTGAATATTTTACATATGGCTGTTGTAACCACAACTTCATTTGTATACAAAAAAATATTAAGTTACTTGAAAAAAACTAAATAGTTTTGTAATTTGCTTTTATATTTAGAAGATGGCCAAAAACAAGCTATGGTTAGTGAACGGACAGAAGCCTTTACCACTGCTCGAAATTTATTGGCCTCTGGAGCTGATGCTATTGAACGGATTATGTCTTCATATAAAGAGGTACTTGCATTTCTTGTCAATTTGATTAATGTAAGATATGTGAAAATCAAGCAAAATGTAAATTACCAGATATACTTAGTATTTTGAAAACATATCTTTATTAAAAATTGCCAAGAGGTCCTGGACAGGTGGGTAAGTTGTTTGGAGCATTGCCCTCTACATCGAAAGTTTGCAGGTTCGATTCTCAGCCAGGCACATACCTAGGTTGTTGGTTCAATCCTCAGTCGGGGTGGGTACTGGAGACAAAAAATAAATGTTCTCTCTCAAATCATTGTTTTTCTTTGTCTCTCTTTCTTCCTCTGTAAAAATCAATGAAAATATATCCTTGGGTGAGGATTAAAAAAAAAGGCAAAGTGTATAATCAAGTTAAGGGAGAACAATTCCCAAATGTATTGCTGCTAATACCTTATAATTTTGACACTATCTATTGTAATTCCTATTTTTCTGTATGTATATAACATACTTGTTTTTAAACTAAAAAGAAAAATCCTTAGGTGTGGATTCTGGAGACAGAGTGCCTAAATTTAAATTCTTGCTCCAGTATTTACAAATTATGTGAACTTGATCAAGTTCCTTAACCTCTGTCTGTTTCCCCATCTGTTAAATGAAAATAATCATAGCATTGACTTTGTTAGAAAATAATACATATTAAGTGCTGAATAAATGTTACTCGATAAAATTATTTATATACCTTGCAAACTTTAACTCATTCTTCACAACAAGGTAAGCCTCACCAAACACATATAAAATGTGCTTGTGATTCCACCTTCTTGCGAATTTCTCTGCAGAGTCTGGGTTTTCCGTTTCTGTGTTCACTGTACACTGATCTTTTACCACTCTATAATTGTCTGTCTTCTGCACCAGACCTTGAGTGGAAAGTAGGAACTGTCTTACCCATCTTTATATTCTTAATGTTCATTTTAATACTTGGACTATGGTATATGGTCAATAAAAATTTGTTGAAATAATGGTAATAAGATCCGTAGATATGACAGGGTTAAGATTAAAAACCACTTTATTCAATTGAGATATTACTGATAATATTCCCATGGATAGTCAGTGTAACTTTTGTATCAATATAAATTGCCAGATCAGCATTATGAATTTAGGTGCCTATTAAATCAGCCTTGACTAAACCATATAAAAGGGTTATACATTTTGTGATTTGCTGACAAAATTTTTCAGTTTCATCATTAAACAATTGAATTGTGTCAGGATTTTTTTAAAAAAACCAACAAAGTAAAATGGTTATTTAGGGCCATATACCAAAACAACTCAATTAAAACTTTTTTTTTTCAAATAGTAATTTTGATTATCTGAGACAGTTTTAGGGATATTTTTTATATAACATATTATGTATCATTCAAGTTAAATAACAAGTAAAAAATTCATCTATCTCACATTAACATTTTGTTATCCAAGTCACAGAAAGAACATCAATTAGTTTTCCTAGATCAACTCCAACACAATAAGTAATTACATTTTGCTTCATTCTGCCTGGTGTGCTTTGAGTCATAAAATGGTCGCCCCCAAACAATTTTACTGCTGATGTGACAGCATACGAAAGTGCTGTGTACTCTCTGCTCCAGAGGCGACAAGGTTCCTTCTTAGAGTCCCTCTCTCACATTCCAAAGTAATTAACCCACAGTCACATTTTCAGTTTTGTTCAGACACTCTCTGCCCACTCCGTCTTGCAGCTCGGTCTGCTAACTCATTGGCTCCTGCCTTCCTTTAATTGACCTTTACATTTGGTTCTGGATTTTTTCTATGCAAATGTATTTACCCAGATTTCCTTTGAATCTATATTTTGTTAATCTTTAGATCTGTTTTTCTCTACCTGGAAACTCAATAAATTCTTCTAGATAACATTTTAGAAATTACTCTTTAAATGGTTATAATATTAACATATAGAAATGCAATACTAATCTAATTACAGACTCTTACACATGGTAGAGAAATGTGGCAGAGGCTTTTAGCAATAACACCTACTTATTTACTGCTTAACTTGTGCACACACAAAAAATCTTACCTAAATGTTAGAATTGTTGAATTATTTCACAACTTATTGTTTAAGAAACATTCATTAGTGGCATGCCTTCCTTATTGACATCAATTTCCTTGTAATCATTTCTGTAAGGAAATGGTTTTTGTGCTTTTCTTTTCTCTGAAAAAAAGATGGTCTTGACAGGAGATGAGTCACATTTTACGGTACCTTGATAACAAGATTTTTTTTAATAGAAAAACAGCTGGAGATTCTGTCTAAATTGAACAACTGGCAGAAAAAAAGCAAGACACCATTGGACTGAAGCAGAGATTTTATCTTGCATTATGTTACATTCTCTCCTAGAAAAAAAGTCATATTTTGTTTTTCTTAGGCCATTAAAAAGAATGTGAATTGTGGGATTTGGACTGAAAATGATTTGAAGTTTTCATTGAGCTCATTCCCAATATTGGCATTCTCTAGCAGGAGTATTTTCCCTGGCCAAGCTTAGGAATTTTGATAATCAATTTGACTCAGAAACATTCATTTTATAATAAGAAAAAAATTATTTTCTCCTATTGAAAATCTTCCATTTTAAATTGAATAAAAAATACCAAAATAAAGAATTATTTTCTTGAATTAATTTAAGCTTTTCACAAAATTTCTAATGTTCTGGAAATGAAATTTGTCATGTAAACGGGCTAAATCAGAAATTTGACTGAAAGGTTTTTAAGTTTCACTAATCTGAAATCTCTCATTTTGAACCCTGACTTGAATGAATAAATTTTTATATATTTTATAATTCCAATCAGTCTTACATTGACACCTTGCTATGTTTCTCTCTCTCTCTCTCTCTCTCTCTCTCTCTCTCTCTCTCTCTCTCTCTCCCCCTCTTTCCCTCCCTCTGCTTTCTCTCTCTCTTTCCATTGATTTTAGAGAGAAAGATAAGAGGAGAGAGAGATAGAAACATTAATGATGAGTGAAAATCATTGAATGGCTGCCTCCTGCAAGGATCAAGCCCACAACCTGGGCGTGTACCCTGACCGGGAATTGAACCGTGACCTCCCTGCTCATAGGTAGACACTCAACCACTGAGCCATGCTGGCAGGGCGGCTGTGTTACTCTCTTGGTAACATTTTTACTGTTATTTGCTTTCATTATCAGATGTATTATCTATTTTTCATGAATAATAAAATAGGACCTTTGATGTTAAATCAAGAAGCTTATATGAAGGTACATTTATTTAAAAGTCTGTCTTGGATATACTAACTCTATATTGTTTCTCTGCATTTGTTTTAGGTCACTGAATTAGCAGGCTATACTGCTCGAGTGTACAGTATGTTTTGGGTATTTGATGAAGTAAAAAGAGGCATTTATAAGAGAACTGCTATCGTGCAAGAATCTGAAAAGCATGACAAGAACGGAGCTATTATAGAGTTACCCTTCAGTGACACACTGGAAATCAAAGGTTTTAAACTGTTTTTTTTTTTCAATTGTTGACAGTATTATAGATGTCCCCCATTTTTTCACTTTTTGTCCCCTCCATCCAGCCTCCACCCCACCCTAGGCCTTCCCCAGACTATTGTTTGTGTCCATGGATTATGCATGTATGTTCTTTGGTTAATCTCTTCTCGTTCATTCCATTCCCCTATCCACTGAGATCTGTCTAAATGTTTTTAGTTTTCAGTTTTCTGTATTTAAGTGTTTATCAACAGAACCAAAGATTTTTAGATGATAGCTTTTAATTGTTACAAGGAACCAACATTTAATTATTTAAACAATTATTCCCAAAGTTACTGTTGCAATTTGAGGAGTGGTTACTAACTAATATAAAAAATATTATGCTACTTTTATTTAGGACAAAATTTCTAGAATTATTTTTAGAAACTGCACATATGGCAGAATGAATTGTTTGCTTTTAAGATGAACAGAACTAGAGCTAATGTCACATTGTTCTTTATTCTGTGTTTTAAAACTTAAGTTTGGTTGTCCTATTTTTTTAAATTATGTTATTCTGTGTCTTAATTCCTTTTTGCAGGACTGTTTATTCAGAAGAAAGGTTAAATTAGAGAAATAAGAGGTTATAAAGACTATGGCTAGGTAACATCAGATAGAGTTTGGCTTTGCTCTCATGATTTTGACATCAGATTATTGCAAAATAAAATTTCTGATAGAGATTTTCTAAGTAGATATATTAAAATATCCCAGTATGCATTAAACTTTGCTTTAAATATAATATATATATTTCCATTTCTTTCTATGATTTATTACTGTGAAGTATCTTTATAATAAATCTATCTGTCATGCTACATTATACTTTAAGACATTTATTTAACAATAACAGGGGATGACTTTTGTAACTTAAAATGTTCTTTAACTCACAGGAAAAGTTATTGATGTGGATCATGGAATTATTTGTGAAAATGTTCCCATAATTACACCAACGGGAGAAGTGGTGGCTTCCAGTCTAAACTTCAAAGTAAGATGATATTCAAGAATCTTCTGATTGTTGCCATCACACTAATACAAAACAACTCAGAATTCATATACCTTATGTTAAATACTTGGAGAAGCATATGGACAGGAGGGGAAATCAAGAAAGGTATGCACAGTGGCTCAATTACAGAAGCAGTTACTTCGTCAAAAAGCAGAGAAAAGGAAAAATTTGATTTCTACTGCGTAATTGTCAGATTATATATCAAAATTGTAGTGCACAGAGAGTCTTTATAGGTAACTTTTGAGAGCAATAGGAAATTTCCTGGAAAAATATTATCTGGAAATAAATTTTAATTTTTTTCTTATAGGAATTATTCAAAATCTACAAGCCTGAATTATAATAAATTTACTAAAATGTAAGGTTAAAGGTCATTAGCAGGTTTACTTCTGTTATTATAGATTCTCTAAATTTAATTGTGTTTTAAATAATTATATCTGTTAGAAAAAGAAATCAGATTTGTGGATTGGAATTTAGTTTCTAATAACTCTGTTGAGAATAAGAGTTATTATTTAACATTTTATGTCTTGATTATGTAAAAATAGTGACTAAATCATAGGCCTTTATTTAAAGCACTGTAAAATTCAGATATTTTGGAATTCAAGTACAAAATAATTTGCTTATAAGCATTAATGATTGTAATGAAGGCATAAGAGCTTTAGTTCAAATAAAGACACCATTGGACTTGATAACAGAATTACAAACATGACAATATATGTGCTAATGCTTTTAGTATGGACTTTGTAGTCAAGGTTTAATTATGAAAGATGGTATTTACCAAGTAAGGGAACTGGAAAAGGTTAAGTGCTGAACAAGGAAAATTCTGTGTTAATAAATATAAGAGAAATAATGTTTTAACTACAATTGATGAGGCTTTATTTTTCCATTTACAGACCTATAGAGTTCTTTAGTTATTTGGATCTGAACATGAAAACAATTAGGTACCAAAGGTGCACCATAATCTTAAATAAATTTGAAATAAAACATTTGAAAAGGCATACATAGAATAATTAGTTACTTATAGTTTAGCAATTTATAATTTACTAGAAGCCCAGCACACAATTGAAATCGTGTGAGGAGGTGCCCCACCTCCCGCTGTGCGAGGAGGCACCCCGTGGGACGCCAAGCCAAGAGGTGCTCCATGCACCTCCTGGTGACCGAGTTGTGATTGTGATGCCATTGATGCCTTTTCCCTTCCTTCCCCGCTGCCCCGAGCTAATGTGCATGAGATGGCCTGAACGAAACTGGTAGTGTGGAGATTGCCCTCCACAGAAACCTGCCTAATCCAGGGAGGGTTGAGGTCATTCACTGCCGTAAAAGGCTCTATTTAAATGAAGCCCCTGCTTTGATAGGCGTCGGCTGAGCCATTTGCCCTTTGTGGAGGGTTTATCATCCTTTCTGGCTATTTCCTTGGAAACCACAAACTCAAGATAGCAGTGGAATGCTGCATCCCCTTATCTGAATCCCTGCTGCTCTGGCACTTCAGGGGACGGGGACCCACACCTGACTCGAAGCATCCCCTGGCGCCCCTGCCTGTGTCCGCTCTGGGGCCACTTGAGCCAGCTTGGGCAGGCCTCCCTGTCTCTGTCTCTGTCTCTGCTCTGGGTCTTACCTGCGTGGCAACCTCCTCCTGTTCAGTTGTGACCTGTTAAGGTGTCCCAGGCTAATTTGCATATTACCTCTTTACATATAGAGATAACTTTTTGTATGAGATTTTCTTTTATTTGTCAGGTTAGGTTTCTTTTTTTTCCTTCATCATCATCATCATCATCATCATTATTATTATTATTATTATTATTTATTAAATTGGGATGACAATGGTCAACATGAACAGATAGGTTTCAGGTGTGGGTTTCTATGTTATAAGATCTGTATATTGCACCATGTGCTCACCACCCAAAGTCAGATCTTCTCCTGTCACCTTATTTTAGGACCTCCTGTTCTCCCCATCCCCTTTCCTCTGGCAACACCACACTGCTGTTTGTATTCACAAGTTTCAGTTTTATATCCCACATATTAGTGAAATCATTCATATGGTTCTTAGCTTTTTCTGACTGACTTATTTTACTTAGCATAATATTCTCAAGGTTCATGCATGTATTGCAAATGGCGCTATTTCATCCTTTCTTATGGCTGAATAGTATTCCATTGTATATATGTACCACATCTTCTTTATCCAGCCTTCTATCATAGGACACTTGGGTTGTTTAGGTTATGTTTTATAATATCAATTTTTATTGTTCCACTTATTAAACAGAGTGAGAGTCTTAAATTCTGCCACCTACTAATTACATAATTGTGGACATCCAGAGCTCAGTTTATTTTTATATAAAGTAAATTTTAAAATAATCTAATAAAAGTGTTATATATTTTAAAGTGCTACAAAGATGTTATTATAGTACACTTTTATAATAATTGTTTATTTTTGACTCAGGAAGTTTTATTTGAAGTTTCAGATCCCTAAAATATAATAGAAAGTTGTTTCCTCTGCATGGATTGACAAACAGGTTTTTAAAGGAAAAGGTACTCCTTTTGTTGGCCTTTCAGGATTTAAAAAACAACAAACATATGGAGAATAAAATTTAATAAATGTGGGAATTCTTTTTTTAACATAATTTTTATTGATTTCAGAGAGGAAGGGAGAGGGAGAGAGATAGAAACATCAATGGTAAGAAAGGATCATTGATTGGTTGCCTCTTGCACGCCCTGTACTGGGGAATTGAGCCCACAATGCCTGACTTTCTGGTCTGTAGTTCAAAGCTCAACACGTAGCCAGCTGAGCAGGGAATTCTTTATACTTTACACTCTGTGTCCTA
Source organism: Antrozous pallidus (assembly GCA_027563665.1). NCBI lineage: Eukaryota > Metazoa > Chordata > Mammalia > Chiroptera > Vespertilionidae > Antrozous > Antrozous pallidus. The sequence goes on from CM050513.1 coordinate 77,769,920, forward strand.
AATATCAGAAAGCATTCTTAAAAATGAATATATTAAAGTTAAACTCTCCTGTTATGACTCAAAGTGCGTTTACATTTCTGAGAATTGCTAACAGAAAATGAGCCTATTAAAATATTTTGTGAATTTGTCTTTGCTATGGTGATACTTTTAAAAGCATCATTTGTGAAGTATTTATGCTTCTACAACATTTAACTTTCTTAGTCCTCTTTCTAGTCAAAGAGCACAACAAATCACAAATTAATTCTTTCTGGGTTTCCCCAGGATTTTCCTTGAACTTCATTGTATCAAAATAGCATTTTAGTTTGGATACAATTAAAGAGAAAAATATCTATATATTTTTTAGAAAAAAATATCTATATTTTTAGAAAAATATATTTTTTTAGAAAAAAATATATAAAAATTTTGTAGACTCAAGCTTGCTGACTAGCTGCTTCTTATCACCCAGGCTCAGCCAAAATGTTACTTCTTCAAAGAGAACTTTTCTGACCACCGAGTCAAAAAAAGCCCCTACACCAGACTCAAAATGCCACCATCTTTCCATAATAAATTTTCATCTTTTGCTATCATAATAACATTTATCACTACTTAATTTTTAAATCATGTTCTTATTATTGTATTTGCTATTGAAATGTAATTCATGAATGGCCATTCTATGAACAAGGAGCTTGTTCTTGGCCAATACGGTATCCACTGTGCCTAAAAGAATGTCAGGCACATGGTAAATATTCAATAAACATTCAATCAATGTTTGCCAAGGAAATGTCTAGTCATTTAGACAGAATATGAATCTGAACCATTTTTGTTTTACATATACTTAGTATATACATTTCTAGTTCCTTTATCTAACCTCCATCCCAATCCTTCTTTTTTTCTTTCCCTTCCTCCCTTCCGTCCTCTCCCCACTACCTTCTCTCAACAAAAAGATTTCAGCTTATGGTATATACAGCAAATGACTCAAAGATAGACATTGAACTGGTTGGTCCCTTTTACTGACATAATACAAGTTATATAATGCTCTTTCATATTTGAGTTTTCAATATGATGTATTCTACATCATTGATACTTAGATATTTATATCCATACTATACAAAAATATATCTACACACATATTGTAGTTTCTTTCTCTGTTACTTTCATACTATATTCACTTTTAAATCACTAATTATAAATATAGTTGTTCTTAGAAGTAGATGAAAATTTTAAATCATGTTTCTTTTCCTTGTTCTTCACATACCCTTTAAAAGCACACTAAGACAACTTCCCAATTCTACTGAGTAGAATGGCAATTCATGATATTTAAATGTTTAAATTTAAATGGTAAATAAGATGAAAGATTCTAAGGAGAAACATCTGATCGATAATGGATAAATAACTTGTTTTATTATACCTATATAACTGCATATATATGTATCACATATATATACATGCATATGTAGAGATATATATATATATATATATACGCACATATACATATATATATACACACACACATATACATATATACACACACACACACACATATATATATACACACACACACATACACTAGAGACCTGGTGCATGAAATTTGTGCACGGGGGAGGGGGGCTCAGCCCAACCTGCACTTTTTCCAATCTGGGACCCCTCGGGGGATGTCCGACTGCCTGTTTAAGCAGTCGGACATCCCTTTCACAATCTAGGACTGCTGGCTCCCAACTGCTCTCCTGCCTGCCTCATTGCCCCTCACCGCTTCTGCCTGCCAGCCTGATCATCCCCTAACTATTCCCCTGCCAGCCTGATTGATGCCTAACTGCTTCCCTGCTAGCCCAGTCATCCCCAACTGCCTTCCCCTGACGACCCGGTCACCCTCAAATGTCCTCCCCTGCATATTCCGTCTTTATTAGATAGGGTTTCATTCTTTAGCATATGGGACATCCCTAACTGTTTGGCTCAATGAATGGAACTTCACCTGCAGACTCAAGGGTCCCAGGTTTGATTCTGGTCAAGGGCATATACCTTGGTTGGGGGCACATACCCAGTGGGGAGTGTGCAGGAGGCACCTGATCAATGTTTCTCATAGATGTTTCTAGTTCTCTATCCTTTCCCCTTCCTCTCTGTAAAAAATAAATAAAATATATATTTTTAAAAAGAGAAAACTTTAAAATTCCTCCATATCTGCCTGGCTGGTGTGACTCAGTGGTTGAGACCTCAGGCTGCCACCACTGGAAAGGTATCACACCTCAGCCAGGCTGAGACCCAGCCTGGGCTGCCATCTCAGCCTGGCCAGAAATTGTGCTGCCACAGGGGGTGCTCTCCCCGACGAGACTGAGACTCCAGCCTGGCCAAGGATCGTACTGTGGGGGTGCGCGGCCCTGTGCATGAGACCCCAACGAAGGCTGCCACTGCTGGCCAGGGATCTTCTTGGGTGCTGGTGCCTCCCAGCCGGACACCCCAGGCTGCTGCCACTGGGCAAACTGGGGGACTTCGGTGGGGCTAAGAGGACTGAGCACTGCCATCTTGTGGCTATGGGTGCCACCATTTTTTAGCAGAGTGATGGTTAATTTGCATATTACTCTTTTACTAGATAGAATAATTGAAACTTTGTAGCGTTGAGTGAAGGTCTAGGCCAGCAAGGGCAGGCAGAAAAAATATGTTTACTAAACCAAGACAGAAGAAAACAAGAGGGTTGTAATTTAGTCTTATGTCTAGGGATGCATTAAAACATATATATATATGCGCATGTATATATCCTATATAATAAAAGAGTAATATGCAAATTGACCACACCTCCACTACACCAAAAAGCCACGCCCACCAGCTTCGCCCATCAGCCAATCAAGAGCAGAAATTGAATAAATTTATCTCTCTAATTATGAGCTTTTGTGATTTCTGTAACATTTCAGACTACTGAAGTACAAAATTAACCCATCTGGCTCTTAGAATAACTGCTTTATTTGTCCAACTGATAAATACAATGAAGTTGTATTTTCATAAATAAATACTAATATAATAATATGAAATTGAATATATTTTAATTTAAATATTAAGTATTTTATTTTCCATATGGTTATGTTTCTGCATATGTGTATAGTATCTGATTAAAAGGCCCCACTTAAAATTTTGGAAAACCAAATTCTCATTTCAAGCAGATTCATTGTCTCTGAGATTCATTAATTTATGATATTTTTAGTTCAGAGCATAATCAAAGCCAAATTTGAGACTGTTGATGCTGATTTATTTTTATCTGATTCCTTGCCCATCCTAGGTTATCATGTAATTGAAAGTTTTTAAAAATAAATCACTTTTAAATGCTGCCAAAGAAATTATTTTGCCATTTTGTAATTTTATTTCTTACTTTAGGTACAAGAAGGAATGCATCTTTTAATAACTGGTCCCAATGGTTGTGGAAAGAGTTCTCTCTTCAGAATTTTAAGTGGGCTCTGGCCTGTGTATGAGGGAGTCCTCTATAAACCACCTCCCCAACATATGTTCTATATTCCACAAAGGTAGGTAAAATTTTTTATATTACAAGAAATAATTTTCTTTACTTAATAATTCTCTTCATCCTTTAGGCTCTTCAGTTTGTAATATTTAAGCACGTTTCACTAGAGAAGCTATTAAGAAAATAAAAATTCAATTCTAAAGGGGACAATACCACTTTCAGGATAATATCACTTGTGTTCACTTTAACATTGACTGGTTATAATGAACATTCAAAGGCTATAGATGTTAATGTCAAGGAATAGCAGGCTAGTCCAAAGAATAATTAGATCACCTTAAATGTCATATTATCTCTTCTCACAGAAAAAAATAACACTTGGATATTATACCAATATTTTCATCAAGCTGCTTTCATTCATATGTTCTAAAATTATTCAGTTATGTTTAAGGAGCCGCTTTTGTTAATTTATGCTATATGATTAATTGATGATTTGGAAATATACAAAGTAAGCATAGAAATATTAAAAAGGAACATGATTTCTTCTGAAGTCTTTAGTCATCTTCATAAAAACTGTAAAAATATCTAAACGTAAAATTATACTTGCAAATTTGCATCATTCATTGGGAATAAGAGCAAATGGAATCTGAAGAAGAGATATAACTTATACTCAACTGACACAGTGATTTTTCCTTCTATCCTCACCTTGGGTTAGGTGGATAACAGAGAGTACTCTTATTATATTAAGAGGACTATTGTGTGGAAGCCAATAGAGCACCTAGGATATAATATCAGAGAAAATATAAATGTTACATGATGTATGGTGCCATCACATGTCTTCTTTGCCCCTTTTCCGTTGTCAGAAAGTGTTTGTACCCTCCTGCCCACCGGTCTAAATTTAGACCATATGTTATAGTTAGACAGATGAGGTTTTGTTTAACTTTTTATTTAAAGTAAGATGTATGGTAGTAGCAGGAATCTACCTGACATGTAGGAAAATGAAGAACTGCATTGGCAGTAAGAAAATATTGGATATAAGCAATATCATGGATACTCATTTTTAACAGAAAGTAAAAGGTCATTTTGTGACATCAGAATCATTTTTTCTTTTTGTCTGTACCTTAAAGTCCTTTGGAAAACCTTCTGAAGCAGAAAGCTAAATTATACCCCCAAAGTTTAAGTTTCAGACATTAATGTGTTAAGAAGACTGATTTTAATTTTTTATTTGAGTAAAATATTGTTATACAATAGAATTCTACTTTCTTAATAAAATTATGTACACAAATCTTATGTTTTTTAGCTATTTCAATTTTCATATGTAAATTGAAGGATATAGTTCTCAAATATAGCTGTGACTTAAGCAATATAAGACAGTCCAAAGACATAGGAAAGTACATAATCCATGAAAGTTATCCTTCAGAACTGAAGGAGAAATAAAGACTTTCCCAGACAAAAGCTGAGGGAATTTGTTCACTAAACCTGCCCTATGAGAAACACTACAAGTTCTTCAAACTGAAATGAAAGGATGCCGATCAGTAAAATATACAACATACTGATAAAGGTAAACATATAGTCAAATTCAGAATACTGCAATATGGGGGAGGGGTTAAATAACAGGAGCATTAAAAATAACTATAATGAGTATAATTTGTTAATGAATACAAAATATAAAAAGAAGTAATTTCCACATTAAAAGCATAAAAAGGGAGAGAGTAAAATGGTAGAGGTGTTTGTATGCAACAATTAAGTTATTATAAAACAGACTGTTATAAAATGTTGTATACAAGCCTCATGGGAATCATAAATCAAAAGCATGTAGTAGATTCACAATAGATCAAGAGAAGGGAATCAGCACATACCACTACAGAAAATTACCAATTCACAAAACAAGGCTACAAAGAGGAAGAAAGAAACAAGAGAACTACAAAATAGCCAGAACATAGTAAGGGGGATAATAATTCCTTAACTCTAATAATCACTCTAAATGTAAATGGACTGAATTCTCTTAACAAAAGGTATAGGGTGGCTGGATGGATTAAAAAACAGCAACACAATTATATACTACCTACAAGAGGTTCACTTCAGCCTAAAGGACAAACATAGACAGAAAGGGAAGGGATCCAAAAAGATATTCTATGCAAATAGAAACCAAAGGAGACCAAGGAGAGCTATTCTTAGACAAAATAGGCTTTAGGCCAAAAATGGTAACAAGAGACAGAAAGTCATTATATAATGATAACGGGATCATTTCATCCAGAATATATAATAATTGTAATATATATGGACCCAATACCAAAACATTTTAATATATTAATATATTTAATATAACAGACCTGAAGAAAGATCATTGGGGACTTCAGTACCCCACTTTCAACATTTGATACATCACCCCAACAGAAAATCAACAAGGAACATTGGATTTGAACCACACTTTAGACAGAATGAATCTAACAGACATATACAGACATTTCATCCAACAACAGCAGAATACACATTCTTCAGAAGAAAAAGCATTTGAAAAAATACAACATGCTTTCATGATAAAACTCTAAAGAAAAGTGGGTATAGAAAGAACGTACCTAGATATAATAAAAGTCATATGCCACAAACCTACAGCTTATACAATATTCAACAGTGCAAGGTTGAAAGATAGGAATAAGACAAGGATGCCTACTCTCACAGTCTTATTCAATATAGCACTGTAAGTCCTAACTGGAGTGATCAGGCAAGATAAAGAAATAAAAGACATCCAAATCAGAAGGAAAGAAGTAAAATCGTCTTTGTTTGCAGTTGATATGATCTTACATATAAAAAATTTTAAAGCCTCCACCGAAAACATTTAGAACAAATTTAGTAAGTTCCAGGATACAAAATCAATATACAGAAATCAATCGTGTTTCTATACACAAGCAACCAACTATCTGAAAAGGAAATAAAGAAAACAGTCCTATTTATGTTAGCATAAAAAAAACAATAAAGTTAATCATAAACTTAACTAAGGAGGTGAAAGGTCTATACATTGAAAACTATAAGACGTTGATGAAAGAAACTAACAAATGGAAAGATAGCCCATTTTTATGGATTGGAAGAATATTGTTAAAATGTCCATGCTACCCAAAGCTATTTGTAGATTCTGTGCAATTCTAATGCCATTGTTGACAGAAATATAAAAGACAAAACTAAAATTTGTGTGAAGCTACAAAAGACCTAAATAGTAAAAGCAATCATGAGAAAGAAGAATAAATCCAGAGACATCACTCTTCCTGATGTCAAACTATACTATAAACTTATAGTCATCAAAACAGTATAGTCTGGTATAAAAATAAGACATAGACTAATGGAACAGAATTGAGGGCCTAGAAATAAACACCTGTCAGTTAATATTTGACAAGGGAGCCAAGTCTACCTAATTAAGAAAATATAGTCTCTTCAATAAATGATGCTGGGAAAACTGGACAACCGCATACAGAAAAATGAAAGTGTTCCCCTATTTTATACCACTATTAAGAATGAACTCAAATTGATTAAAGATTTGAATGTGAGACCAGATACAATAAAACTCTCAGAAGAAAACATAGGAAATAAATTCCTTGGCATTGGTCTGGGCAATTATTTTTTTAATATAATACCAAAAGCAGAGCAACACAGACAAAAATCAGTAAGTGGGGCTAGATCAAACTGAAAAGCTTTTACACAGCTAAAGAAGCAATAAAAATAAAAATAAGAGAAACAGAAACCCACGGAATGGGAGAAAATATTTGAAAATCTTATGTCTGACAGTGGCTAAATATCCAAAATAATAAAGAAATCATATAATTCACACTTATATATGTATAGTGGAATATTCTTCAGCCATGAGATAGAAGGAAATCCTGCCAGTTGTGACAACATGATTAAAATTTGAGGACATTGTGCTAGGCAGAATAAGTCAGACAAAGACAAATACACTGTGATATCATTTACTAGCATATGTGCAATCTAAAAAAACCCAAAGTTGTAGAAACAGAGAAATGAAACATTAATAGTAGGGTCTGGAGAGTGGGGGTAGGGAGAGATGTTGAAGAGTTAGAAGATATATAAGTTCTGGAAATACAGTGCACAGCATTATGATTATAGTTAACAAAGACATATTATATATGTGGAAGTTGTTAACAAAGTATATCTTCATGTTCTTACCACAAAAAAGAAAGGGTAATCAATCATGTGAGGTGACAGAGGTGTCAGGTAACGTTAGGTGGTACCATTTTGCTATATATGTGTATCCAATCAACATGTTATACGTCTTAAACTTATATAATGTTATATGTCATTTTGATCTTAGTAAAATTGGAAAAATAAAGAAAAAAACCCACTGCACTGTACACTTAAAATGGTTAATATACAAATTTTATGTTGAAAGTATTTTACTGCAATTTTTTAAATGAGGGGCAGGGTTGTAAGAAAATGCATAAATCCAGTCTTTGCCCTCAGAGAAACCTATGTTATTTTGCAACAGACATAAATCACTGGGAAATTTTTTCTTAGTTATGAAATTTACTCTTGCCTAAGCAAAAGGTCAAGTACAAGTTAATTATGGAGAAAAATGAAAATGAAGCGTATTTTAGAAGACTAACAATGTTTCTTAAAATTACTGTTAAAAGTCATTCTATCTTGATTATATAGCTTTGAAAACATGACAATGTGTGTTTATGTTTAGAATCTTATATCTTGCAGAAAAGCATATAATTTATTTAAATGTACATGTAAACTAAGTGTCTCAATGTAGCATTTATTTTCATATTCCAAAAGCTACTGAGTTTTTTAAATAAATTTGAAAATAATCTTATAAGTTTTTATTATTTAAAAGGAAGCTGCTACACCCCTATTTCAAAATATTTGTCAGTATCTAATATTAAAGATTTCAACTTAGGATATTCTGATTAATGAATATTATCTGATATTTTGCATTAATTGATAACAGTTAAATATTATTTAAATATTAGGTTGGCAAAAACTATACATTGAACATAGAATTGAGTCTATGTACCTACATAATAAACTTTCATTGTAAAAAAAACTCCCTGATTTTCCTTTTTGTGATTGAAAGCTTTCCTTGTAGAAAATAGATCTTTTTTTGCAGTAATTAAATAAACATTAAATGTTATTTTCATCAGATAAAAGTGGGATTTGTTAAAGTGAATTTCTAGTGATGTCATGCAATGCACAGAAGAAAAAAATAAACTATTAAGGGGAAAATATTCTAATAAGCATATTAGGCTATTTATTTATTTATTTATTTATTTATTTATTTTACCATATCTCTAGAGAATGGTTCAGTTTAAAAGCTGAGAAATCTGAATTCCTAAGAAATTATGAAATCATTTTAGCAATGTTAGTAATGAGAGCCAGATAGAAGAAATCTGGGCCATAGTTCAATAATACAATTAAAAAGTTGTGGTATATGAATTAGTTTCAGAACAGTTTTATTTTTCTTCATCTCATCTTCATTAATGGTTGCATATGGCAATTATTGGAATAGTTCATAAGTTTGAGCAAAAAATTTTTCATCTAAAAATAGATTTAGCTACTCTAAATCTATGGTAAAATTCTTAGTCTTGCTCAGCTTGTACTTTAAAAAATATTTTTGCAATTTCAGGCTGTTTGAGACTGAATTTCCTAAGCAATGTGACTGTTCTCTTGAAATTCACTATTCCCTACTGACCCTCAGGAAAAGTCTTTCACTTGGATACAGATCTTGTATTTCTTTTGTTAATTCTTGGTGTAGTTTCTCTGACTTTTCAACTACCTAAGGGTAGACTTAAGATCTTCTCTTAAGTCTTAAGTCTCCACTAATTTATGGCTCATTCGTCTTAGTAATTCCCTAGTATGTCTTCAGTCATGAAAACCTCAAAAGCCCAATCTTTTATTGAGTCGTTTTGTTCACCTGCTATCAAAATATTATTCTAACACTCACTGAAATGAGAAAATGAAATATTTGGTAGTGGTTGGGGGGACAGAGAGTGTAAGAGAGAGAAGGAAGGCAGGAGAGAGGAAGAAAAGGACGAAGTGATAAAGGGAGAATGGAAGGGATAGAAGGAAGAAAGAAGGTAACAGTGTTTACTCACAAAAAGTAGCTGAGTCTAGGGTTCCTTTTTACTGCCCTTCCCCCTTTTTTTTCTAAATCTTCCAGAGGATCAGCCGCACACATCATACATCTCTTCTCAGAAAGCCTTCAGTTGGGCACCAACCCATCATGTAATTCTGTTCCCATATTGATTGTGCTCTGCATAAGTAATCTAAGTAGAATATTTTAAATAATTAAATTGGAGCTTAAAGGAATTAGAGATTTTAATACTTAGAGTTACCCAGCAGTTCAAAACCAGGGTTATTCTTTACCAAATCTTTGAATACAAACCCTCTGTACTCACCACCTATTATTTTCAGATTAATAAAATAATCATATTAAAAAACCTACCTGTGATTTTAAAAATACACACTATTTGACCTTAAATATTTTATCAGATAATCATAATCATTAAAGCTTCTCTAGCACTGTATTCCCCAAACATATGGGGAATAACAAATTATCATTCTTTTATAATGTACACTAGAGGCCCAGTGCACAAAATTTGTGCACAGGGGGCAGGGGATGTCCCTCAGCCCAGCCTGCACCCCCTCCAATCTGGGACTGCTGGTTCCAAACTGCTCACGTGCCTGCCTCCCTGACTGCCCCTAACCGCTTCTGCTTGCCAGCCTGATCACCTGCTAACCACTATCCTGCCAGCCTAATTGATGTCTAACTGCTCCCCTGCCAGCCTATTTGCCCCCAACTTCCCTCCTCTGCTGGCCAGGTCACCCCTAACTGCGTTCCCTTGCAGGCCTGGAACCTCCCAACGGCCCTCCCCTGCTGGCCATCTTGTAGTGGCTATCTTGTGTCCACATGGGGGCAGGATCTTTGACCACATGGGGGCAGCCCTCTTATGTGTTGGAGTGATGGTCAATCTGAAAATTAATCTTTTATTAGATAGGATAGAGGCCTGGTGCATGGGTGGGGGCCAGCTGGTTTGTCCTGAAGAGTGTCCGGATCAGGGTGGGTGTTCCCTTGGGGCGTGGGGCGGCCTGGACAAGAAGCCTATGGTGGTTTTCAGGCTGGCCACACCCCCCAGCAACCCAAGCCGATGCCCTGGGATCTGGAATTAATTTATGTTCTACAATTGAAACTTTGTAGCCTGGACCGGAGCCAAGCTTTCTGCTGGCTCCGTGGTGACAGCCATTTCTGTTTGGGTTTATTTACCTTCTATAATTGAAACTTTGTAGCCTAGAGTGGAGGCCTAGGTGCTAGAGCTGCAGAAGCTTGGCTTCCTCTATCGCCTGGGAAACCCTAGCCGCTGCTCTCTCCCCCAAGTCTATGGCTGCCGCCATTTCTGTTGGGATTATCTTCTATAATTGAAACTTTGTAGCATTGAGTGGAGGCCTAAGGTAGCAAGGGCAGGCAGAAAGCTTGGCTTTCTCCATTGCCAGGGAAACCCAAGCCTTCCTCCTGCTCTCAGTGGCTACAGCCATCTTGGTTGGGGTTTATTTGCTCCTGATTGGCTGGTGGGCGTGGCCTGTGGGCATGGCTTGATCAGCGGTATGGTCAATTTGCATATTACTCTTTTATTAGATAGGATTGCTTTCAAAAATTCCTATTTACTTCAACAGTTTTTCTTAGTAAAAAGAGTTTATGGCATGAAATCTTAGCTTTCAGAAGCACCAGTATCTCATCCATGTTTTCTTCTAATAATGTAGCATATATATTTTAAAAATAACTGAATTAATATTGATTTTTTATTTTGAGAATCTTATGACCTCCTGAGGTAATTGATAGATTCTAGGGCATCTTGAGCAAGAGCTGAACATCTCTGGCATATTTTTAAAATTAATTTACAATGTGTCAAGCAACTATTGTGTGCTAGTCACTATTTTATACATATTATATGTTTCAATTTTTTATCTGTATGATAACTCATAAGGTTGGTGTTGGTATCCCTAGTTTATAGATGAGAAAACTTGGAGAGGTTGAATCTCTAGGTGCCATCCGGCTGATAAATGTTGGAACTAATATTTGAACTTAGGTATGTCTGACTCTAATGTCCCTTCGTCTTGCCTGTAGCAAGGGACACAATCTCGGAAAAATTCCTATTCTCTTGCCTGACCTTGCAAGTGAATATCACCAGCTAAGGTTGTTTGCTTGGTATGCTTACAATGCACTAATATCAAGCTATTGTTTGAAAGCATCGTTCTTTTAATGCTGAAGGTGCAGGCAATCTAAGCCAATTTTAGCCTGAAGTTTAGTATAGGTACTTGGATTTCATTCCTTTGTGTTAATGTGAAAGAAGCTAAATTTTTGTATAAAAGTGAAATTCCTTTAAATTAAACTACGTTCAAATCACTTTCAAATTTGAATATGCTCTCTAATCTTTCCTCTTCTAAAACTCATTTCTTCATAAAATTTTAAATAATTTCTCAAAAATATTCCCTTAATTTTAAAGCAGACTTTATAAAATAGGCAAATCTTAATTTTATGAAATATTAGGCATAAAAAATCATGATTTACCCTGTATGTTGCAAAAAGAAGAGATTGTCTTTGCAACAGAGCAAAGGCTATGTTTTGTTATAGGAAATTCAGCAGAATGGACAGAACTCTCAAGTAACACCAATATACCAACATTGGCAGAACCGCACAGCATGCAAGATGTACCTGTGGCAAATGAGCTTTGTAGACATTTTAAAACCCAAGCTTCCTTTTAAATTGTGTCTGTATGAATGCTTTCCAAATCCAGGATTTTCTCTTTAAAGGGATAGGAGAACTGTGTTATGTAACAACATGTTTAATCCACCCCAAAGGTAAAACCAGATAATGACTGTTAAAGAACCAGGAAGCACATGAGATCAGAGGGAGGTTACAAGACCTAATTTGCCTCCTTTCTCCATGCTCTTCTTCTTTTGCCTTAGATATCAGGTTAAAGAATGAAGAAGTGGTCTAAGTAAAAATGTAGAGAAATGCTAATTTAAATATCTTGATCACTGTTTTCACCTGGATCTCTAACTTTTGGGGACTTTTTGCTTCGTAATGAATCTCTAGGTGCCAGAACATAGATAGAGAGGTCCTCTGCAGAACAAGTAAGATTCAGGCCAGCAGGGCCATTGCCTGAGTGGAATGTTGGTCTGAAAGGACCACTGGAATAAAAGAAGAATGTGATATAGGGCTTAATCCAGGCCTACTTGTGGACTCCCATACTTAATAGGTTACACAGACATTGGTCTCACTGTCCCCAAATTAAACAAATCTGGGCTTTGAGAGTGGGTGTTGTTACTGAAACAGATTGCCTATGTTATGTGGGAATCATTGTTGAACAGATTTTTATAGAATACTAGAGGCCGAGTGCATTAAATTCCTGCACAGGGGTGTGTGTCCCTCAGCCCAGCCAGCACCCTCTCCAATCTAGGACCTCTCAAAGAATATCCGAACTACCCGTTTAGGCCAGATCCTACCAGGATCAGGGCTAAACGGTCAGTTCAGACATCTCTCTCACAATCCAGGACTGCTGGCTCCCAACTGCTCACCTGCCTGCCTTTCTGATTGCCCCTAACCACTTCTGCCTGCCAGCCTGATCACCCCTAACCACTCCCCTGACAGCCTGATTGATGCCTAACTGCTCCCCTCCCAGTCTGATTTCCCCTAACTGCCCTCCCCTTCAGGCTTGGTCACCCCTAACTGCCTTCCCCTATCGGCCTTGTCCCTTACAACTGCTCTCCCCTTCAGGCCTGGTTCCCCCGCAACTGCCCTTCCCTGAAGGCCCAGTCACCCCCAATTTCCCTCCTCTGCCAGCCCGGTCACCCCTAACTGCCCTCCCCTGCAGGCTTGATCGGCCCCAGCTGCCCTCTCTTGCAGACCTCCCAACTGCCCTCTCCTGCTGGCCATCATGAGTCCACATGGGGTCAATCATCTTTGACCACATGGGAACAGCCATCTTGTTTGTTGGAGTGATGGTCAATTTGCATATTATTCTTTTATTAGATAGGATAAGTTAGAAAGGGCGTTTGCATATCTCTTTTAAAAAATACTTTTATTGATTTCAGAAAGGAAGGGAGAGGGAGAGAGAGATGGAAACATCAATGATGAGAGATAATCATTGATTGGCTGCCTCCTGCACGCCCCCAACTGCACATCGAGCCCACAACCCTGGCATGTGCTCTTGACCAGAATCAAACCTGGGACCCTTCAGTCCACAGACCGATGCTCTATCCTCTGAGCCAAAGTAGCGAGGGCCTCGTGTCTCTTTCTGCATTGGTGGTATCCTACTAAACCTAAAACATATCTATTGGCATATTGTGCCATGACTTCTGATGAATAATTGAATAAATTAATGAATATATACACCAACTTGGTTTCTACTGCCAAATTAGTTTGGCTCCTTATACTAATTAGGGACAAAACTTTATGTTGTTGCTTGCACTAGATATGTCACATAATGTTCTTTAGGGTGTTTGTCATGTAACATGTCTTTCTTAAGAGAAATTACTTTAGCTATAAAAAGTTTCAGTAGTATTGCTGTAGCAAATTCACTTCTATTTCTTTGCTTTATACCATTAGACTCAAAGTAAACTTTGCATAAATATCTTTGGACAGTTGTCTGACAGAATTGCAATTTATACATTTCGGTACATCCTGTGTAGTAATTGTTAACAGTCATTCTTAAAAAGCTCTTAAAGGGATCTATATATGTAAACATGTTTTCTATAGCTTTCTATTGTTTGGAAAAATGTTGCCTTTTTTTTCATATGTAACTCATCTATGGGTTAATTTTTTAAAATAGTAATGGAAAAAATCTTTCATTGCATCTAAAAGTTTTTTTCTCATTTCATGAATCAATTATTAGGGTAAGCCATGTGGAATTGGTAATTTTTAAAGATCAACATATCAGAAATTTTATACAATCACCTAATATAATGATAAATATAACAAAGTTGACTTTTAAATAATTTATATTCTCATTCGCTTACTGATACTTTGATAATTCCACTAATATTATTTTTATTAGTTGGAAATGAACATAGTCCCCCTCCTAAGAGGAGGTACATATTTCTGGTCTGGTGCCTAGAAATATCTTATCCTAATATAATTTCAGTAATAAGTACTATCTCTATTTTCAGTTAAGTATTTATTCTTTCTGCTACTTACTTACTTTACAAATAATAGAAATTACAGATGAATTGAGCACTCAAATCTTATTTTTGCTGTTCATGAAAAAAAAAATTTGATGACAGATCGGTTCCATCATGCACATTTATATGAATTATTAATAGCTAGATTTTATGGCTCTCAGACTGCTAACTTCTTATTACTATGGCAGCATAGTATCTTATTCTTAAACTTAAAATGCTTAAATATAATTAAATTGCAGTGAAACTTTTATCAGTATTGTTCAGAATTAAAATCTAGGTGACTATGAAATATTTAGCATTTGGGGTAATGATTCCAGACTCTCCAAGTGCAGAGTTAATATTTCTGTATGCTTTTTCCTTTTTTTCTACCTTTGTCCCTATTAATTAGAAAAATAGAGAATAATATAAAAATATACAATTATAAACCCTAATAAATGTCAGTACATTTTACCAAAACAACCATAAATTGTGGATATTTAAGTGGACCAGAAGGTGGGGAATATAAAACCAATTGCAAAAGTACCTTGAGACACTTGTAATATAATAATTATAAAAAGCCATAATCACTGGGAATGGAATTGATCTCAGATATTTTTATTTTAACTTTAGTGTTATAATGAACAGCTTTAATTATACATGCATTTGAGAGAGTTTTAGATCACATAGAAAAACAACTATGATAGATGTTTGAATAATAATAATTATTTAAGTTATAATGTGATACCTATGGGTTTACTCCAGTGTATTGTGTTTTTTTCCCCACAATACAGGTGATTCTGACAAATAGAGGTGATTCTGAATTTTACTTAGAGAAAGTAAATTAAAAGTAGTGTTTCTCTGTTGATAGCTACTAATTATAAGCAATCTAATTTTTTGTTGTTGCTTATACTTTGTATGTTGCATTATTTTCTTCCTGATGGGTCAGAGCAAGTAAGCTAATAACATTCTGATATGGTCATTGATCTACCTGAAATAATTAGAAGATAATTTGAATAGGTCTATATATCTAGAAAGGAAAGTTTAGTACATGGTACTTTAATTATGTATAACTTTGGTAGGACTAGCGAAACTTGAGCTAGTTTAATATGTTACATTCCAGGCTTTTGAGTTGGAAAAAGGATCACAGGCAACTAATCATATAAACATTGGCTATAGAGTCCTCCCTTCCCTTGTGCTTTCAGATAGATTTAACATCATACCACATTTTCTTGACATAGCCTTTCTAGAGTATTCTGTGTTAAACTTTAACTTCATAAATAAATATATTAACAAAACCTATTAGAGTACACTTAGTTTCTGTTTACCTCATTAAACACATAGATGATGCACTGTTTTTTTTTCTTACCATTTTACATACTATAAAACAATGATTGAGAGAAAATGGCACTTTAATAAAGCAATATTTGTTATCTTTAATGAATATATCCTATACAATAAAAGGGTAATATATAAATTGACCCTAAAGGCAGAATGACTGGTCACTAGGGCACACACTGATCACCAGGGGGCAGACACTCAACTCAGGAGCTGCCCCCTAGAGGTCAGTGTGCCTCCACAGGGGGAGCTCCGCTCAGCAAACTGCAAGTGCAGTGGCAGTGGCGGGAAGCAGGCCTAAGCTGGCAGATGGACATCCCCTGAAGACTCCCAGACTGCCAGAGGGATGTCTGACTGCCAGCTTAGGCCTGATCCATCAGGGAGCAGGACTAAATGGGCAGGTGAACCTCCCACAAGGGCTCTCAGACTGCAAGTGTGCAGGCTGGCCTGAAGGCCCCCCCCCCCAACTGCACAAATTTTTGTGCACCGGGCCTCTAGCCTATATTAATAAAAGAGTAATGTGCTAATTAGACCAGGTCAACTGGACATCTTCAGAAGTCCAACTTCCTTCTGGTGGCAGGAGCTAAGGCAGAGGCAGTTGGGGGCAATCAAGCAGGAAGGTAGGCAGATGAGTGGTTAGGAGCTAGCAGTCCCAGATTATGAGAGGGATGTCCCAGTTTGGAGAGGGTACAGGCTGGGCTGAAAGACAACCTCCCAACCCCCATGCACAAATTTTGTGCACAGAACCTCTAATAATTTTATAAAATACCAGAGGCCTGGTGCATGGATTCACAATCCAGGACCCCTCAGGGGATGTCGGAGAGCTGGTTTCAGCCCAATCCCCACAGGCCAGGCCAAGGGACCCCACCAGTGCCCAAATCTATGCACCATGCCTCTAGTCTGAATATAATCTTTGGTTAATCTCTACCTGCCCTCCTTCTCCCCGCTTCCCTCTGAGATCCATCAGTCTGTTTTGTGTTTCCATGCCTGTGGTTTCCACTCATGTGTTGAGCATCTGCCCCCTGGTGGTCAGGGTGCATCATAGCTACCGGCCTGTTGGCCAGCCAGCTGGTCACTTAGGCTTTTATATATATAGATTTCTGTATAATTTCATCAGCCTTTTCTTTTTTTTTTAATATTTATTATTGAAAGTATTATATATGTCCCTTCTATTCCTCTATTGGCCCTTCCAGCCTTCCTCCACCTCCTTCCCCAGGCCTTCACCAGCCTATTGTCTGTGTCCATGGACTATGCATGCATGCATACAAGTTCTTTTGTTGATCACTTCTGAACTACCCACCCTCCCTCGGCCTCCTCTCTGAGATTCCTCATTCTGATTTATGCTTTTATGTCTCAATCTATTTGGTTCATCAGTTAATTTGGTTCATTAGATTCCATACGAGTGAGATCATGTGGTACTTGTCTTTCTCTGACTGGCTTATTTCACTTAGCATAATACTCTCCAGGTGCCTCCATGCTATCTCAAATGCTGCATAGTATTTCATGGTATAAATGTTCCACAGCATATTTATCTACCTGCCTACAGATGGGCACTTGGACTGTTTCCAGTCTAAAAGTAAAAATTATGTAGAAAGGATTCTTAGGTTATTCTTCCCAAAATCCAGTCTGACTTGGTCCTCCCATCTCCAATAGGTAATCAATTTCATCAGTTTATGGTTTACTGTGTTTCCTTTCGTAAATATAAGCAAACCATTCTTGTGTTTTCCGTTGTAAAAATAAGCAGATAAATATGTATTTTATTTTTAAAATCTTTATTGTTGAAAGTATTACAAAGGTCCTCTTTTTCCCTCCATTAACCTGTTCAAGCCCTCTCCCATCGCCCCCACCTCCCCCCCAGGCCGTCACAACCCCATTATCTATGTCCACAGGTTTTGCATATACACATACAATATGTATTTTCTTAATTTTCTTTTATTGTACATAAAGGTCATATGTTACAGTCAGCCACCTGTACCTGTAGATTCCATATCCGCAGATTCACCCAACCATGTATCAAAAACATTTATAAGTGTTATGTTGTTGCTCATGGGTATTGTATGTCAATATGCTTGTCTGTACTGAACATGTACAGACTTTTTTCCTTGTAATTACAAGGAAAACAATAGTGTAACAACTATTTACATAGAATTTACATTGTGTTAGAAATTACAAGTAATCTGGAGATGATATTATGTATATAGGAGGATGTTTGTAGGTTATATGCAAATACTCCATTTTACATAAGGGATTTATGCATCTGAGGATTTTGGTATCCACGAGGGATCCTGGAACCAATCTCTTTCCCCCTCCCCCATCTACCACAGATACCAGTGGCTGAATATATAGATCATTGGTTCTCAAATGGGGATGGTCTGTCCTCCCAGGGAGCAGGATCTGAAGAATTTTTTTTTTTATCATTACTGTAGTGGATGCTACTTAGTGACTAATGAATGGATAGAGACCAGGTATGCTGCTAAACAAAACACGGGATAGCCCTCAACAACAAAGAAATATCTATTTCAGTATATTCATAATGGTACTGTTGAGAATACCGGCTTTACACCTACTTTTGTGCTTTTTTTTTTTTTTAACTTCACAATAACTTATGGAAATTATTCTATCAACTTCCAAAGGTTTCCGCAGGTATTATAGTTTACTCAGCCAGTTTCCTTTGTGTGAGCATTTCAGTTGTTTTCAATATTTTGCAATTACAAATAATCTGAATGGATAACATTTGTACTTTTTTTTTTTTTTTTTTGGTTACTGTTGGTGTTTTTGGAAGTGTATTTTTAGAGTAAATTCTTAGAAGTGAATCAAAAGCCAAGTGATATGTTGGCTTCCCTCCAAAGGGTTGTACCATTTCATACCTTCATCACTGTATGAGCGCACCTATTTCACCAGAGGTTGGAATGAGATGCCGGGCTTTTAAAACTCTACCAATCTGATAAGTACAAGTCCATATCTCAGGGTAGCTTTAATTTGCATTTCTCTTATTTTGAATGCTATTTTTTTTTTAAGAAAAGTTTTGTTTGTTAACATTGCTGGGTCAAAATCTTAAATTTTATAATAGTTAACCTAAATAATAGTTGATGAAATACAGAAGCAACATTTATAAAATATAGCAAAACAAGCATGTGTTTCTGCTGCTGAAACTATCCAACTATGTCTTGTTAGATTTGAAATAGAACTTTATGTTTCAGTAAATCTTTCCATGAAGATAGCAGTGTATTATCCTGCCTTGCCTTGCCCGAGAAAAGAATACTCATCACTAGGCAACAAATACAACCCTAGAAATGTGGTATGTAAAGTCTTCAATGGCGTTTTCAGGCCACCGGGATGTCACACTGAGTAAACTGAAATGACGTTGTACTAGGATTCTTGTGTGCTTGGTGTTTCATAGACCATACATGTCTCTTGGAAGTCTTCGGGATCAAGTCATTTATCCTGATTCAGTGGATGACATGCTTGATAAAGGCTACACAGACCACGACCTGGAATGTATCCTACGCAATGTCCACCTCTATCACATCGTTCAAAGAGAAGGAGGTAAACTCTGCATTCTTTTGTTTAATGTATTTAACTTTGTTTTTAAAAATAAATGGGTAAATTGTCTGTAGTTAATTTGAATATATGCTACTATCCTATATAATAAAAGTCTAGGTGACATCATGTGATCACAAGATGGCTGCCCTCACATCACAGGATGGCCACCATAAGAGGGCATAAGAGGGGTGGCCACAAGATGGCCAGCAGAGGATAGCAGTTGTGGGTGATCAGGCCAGCAGGGGATGGCAGTTGGGGGTGAATAGGCCAGGAGGGGAGGGCAGCTGGGGGTGAATAGGCCAGGAGGGGAGGGCAGCTGGGGAGGATCAAGCTGGCAGGGGAGTTGGGGGCAACCAGGCCTGTAGGGGAGGGCAGTTGAGTACAACCAGGCTGGCAGGGGAGGGCAGTTGGGGGTGACCAGCCCTGCAGGGAGGGCAGTTGGGGGGAACCAGGCTGGCAGGGGAGGATAGTTGGGGTGATTGGGCTGGCAGGGGAGGGCAGTTGGGGGTAATTAGGCTGACAGGGGAGGGCAGTTGGGGGCAATTGGGCTGGCAGGGGAGGGCAGTTGGGGGTGATCAGGCCAGCAGGAGAGTGGTTAGGGGGTGATCAGGCTGGCAGGCAGAAGCAGTTAGCGGCAATCAGGCAAGCAGGCAGGCAAGCGGTTAGGAGCCAGAAGTCCCAGATTGTGAGGGGGATGTCCAACTGTCGGTTTAGGTCCAATCCTGGGATCGGGCCTAACTGGCAGTCAGACATCCCCCAAGGGGTCTCAAATTGGAGAGGGTGCAGGCCGAGCTGAGGGACACCTCTGACCCGTGCATGAATTTCATGCACTGGGCCTCTAGTTGGAATATAAGCACACACGTAAAGAAAACAGCTTTTATTGCTTTTCTGTTATTGACATCTTTTTCTGCTTGTGTTATATTTCATACAGCACACTAGGCTTTTTATTAAGTCTGCTGCTGACACTTTAAAACAGTTATTTTTTTCATATTTGGATGTACAGTGTCCCTGAGGCTACTGTCAATCTAGATATATGTAAAGGTTATGACAGATATCTTTTCCTATCAAGTTTGGCTTACATTAAAATTAATAATTTGAGAGATAATTGTCATGAAACTTCGTTTTTGGTTTTAGACCCATAGGCTTACCAATACATTTTTTTTTCTCTCCAGCAACATATAGAGAATTAGATACAATATAGAAAATTCTGTACTGTGGTTTTTCAACATTAAGCATTTTTGAAAGACTAGGAATAAAAGTTATATATATATACTTTAAAAGAATCCTATCTAATAAAAGAGTAATATGCAAATTGACCATACCTCCAATCAAGCCAGCCCATAGTCATTCCCACCAGCCAATCAGGAGCAAATTATGCAAATAAGCAACAACCAAGATGGCTGCTGCCACTAAGAGCAGGAGGGAGGCTTGGGTTTCCCCGGCAATGCTGCAAAATTTCAATTATAGAAGATACATAATCCCAACAGAAATGGCAGCAGCCCCGGCTGGAGAGAGAAGAGGCTAGGGTTGCCAGGGCGATGGAAAAGCCAAACTTCTGAAGCTCTAGCCTAGGCCTCCACTCTAGGCTACAAAGTTTCAAACAGAAATGGCTGTCACCACTAAGCAAGCAGAAGGCTTGGCTCTGCTCCAGGCTACAAAGTTTCAATTGTAGAACATAAATTAATCCCAGTTCCCAGGGCCTCTGCTTGGGTCTCTGGGGGGCGTGGCTGGCCTGCAAGCCACCACAGGCCCCTCGCCCAGGCTGCCCAATACCCCAAGGGAACCCCTACCCTGATCCAGGAGACCTTTCAGGGAAAACCAGCCAGTCCCCACCCATGCACCAAGCCTCTATCCTATCTAATAAAAGAGTAATGCACAGATTGACCATCACTCCAACACACAAGAGGGCTGCCCCCATGTGGTCAAAGATCCTGCCCCCATGTGGACACAAGATTGCCATCACAAGATGGCCAGCAGGGAAGGGCAGTTGGGAGGGACCAGGCCTGCAAGGGAGGGAGGTTGGGGGCAATCAAGCCTGCAGGGGATTGCAGTTAAGGGTGACCAGGCCAGCAGAGGAAGGAAGTTGGGGGCAAACAGACTGGCAGGGGAGCAGTTAGACATCAATTAGGCTGGCAGGGTAGTGGTTAGGGGGTGATCAGGCTAGCAGGCAGAAGTGTTTAGGGGCAATCAGGAAGGCAGGCAGCAAGCAGTTTGGAGCTAGCAGTCCTGGATTGTGAGAAAGATGTCTTACTGCCCGTTTAGGCCTGATCTTACCTAGATCGGGCCTAAACGGGCAATCAGACATCCCTTGAGGGGTCCCAGATTGGAGAGGGTGCAGGCTGGGCTGTGAGACACGCTCCCCAATGCACAAATTTTGTGCACCAGGCCTCTAGTTGCTTTATAATGGTCACACTTTCAAGTAACTTGATCACATATAACTTGATAGCCTAGAAAAACTTCTGAAATAACAAGACTTTATTTCTAGGTTTAATTTTGCATGGATTTTATTTTCTAGCCCTTTTCCATGATCAAAAGAAGTAGGGTAGTATAGTGACAAAGCATATAAGCTTTGAAGTCAAAGTTCTTGAATGAAGTTTTAGTTAACACAGTTATCTGTATCTTTAACTTAAATATCTACCTTATAAGGATTCTGAAAAGATTAAATAAGACTATGTACAGCATTTAAAACAGTAGCACATGGTAAATGCACAAGAATTAGTAGCTAATGGTACTATTGCTAGTTATAATATTGATACTATAGTATTTTGTCTTTGTATGATGGTACTTGATATTTTACACAGAAATTTCTCATATATTATTTTGTTTGATCTTTACAATAAGCAAATGAGGCAGATAACAGAGGTATTATTACATTTACTTTTGTGTTGTTTGTAATATCATAATTTATAAATACCACAAGCATGGAAGGCAGGCTGTCTTTTGTTTCATATGGTCAACTCCTTCCCAGTTCTGAAACACTCTGCCAGAACATATGCTGCCTGTTAATCTTGGGTAATTTATTATGGATTAGTTTGAAATCCAATAATCCACATAGAAATGTATGATAAATGTGGGTTATTTTATTTTTTAGAAGTCATCAAGAAGTTCTAGAACTGTTTTTAAGAATGTTCCAACCTTAATAATGAAATCAAAATTATAGTGTTTTATTGAGTGTTTACTATGCAGAATATAATATATTAAGCAATTTACATTGTCAACTTATTTAATACTTATAACTTCCCAATTATGTGGGTTTGACTAACTTCCTTTTACAGATGAAATTCAGAACATTTAATACATTCCCTAGAGACATATAGCCAGTGGTGAGACAGGGATTCAATCATAGATCATACTTGAAAATCACTGTTCTGTACTATGCTATGCCACTGTACTATGTTATCTCCTGGCTTGTTATATCCTTACACATTAGAAAATCTCAAGGAAACCCACTTTACTTGCCTAATTCTTAAAACATGAAATTTATGTTTTTAAGCAAAGCAAGAAAGCACTTTTATATTTGCAAGGTCATCACTTACTTGGAAGAAGCCTACTGAAGTTCTGTTTAGACTGCCTAATATTTTTCTTAGAGAAATGCTTTACTTTAGTAAAATATGGAATTAAAAACTATGTTTCTTTCCGTTAAAGAGTTTTCAAAATAGAAAGAATTGTTAACAAAGGACATAAATAAAGCAGTTTGTACATCTCTAGGTAGCAGGAAAGCCATTCTCTTCTTAGCTATCTTAGTTTCTCTAAATCAGTATCAGAGGTGATAATGTGACTTAAGTTCTGATTTAGCTGTTCTGAGATTAAGCAGCATTGTCTGCTAAAACTTTTGGATTTACTGGAAGAAAGAACATGATTTATTTAAATATGTAAAGCTAAAACTTCACTTGACCCAAATATTTTTGTCTTCTCAGTTGGCAAGGAAGAAATATTTTTGAAGTACAGAATACTAATCCACACTGTAGTAATCTGCACCTAGTTTTCAAATGCTCAGTTACGTTTCATAAATACAATAAAATTCAGTTATAGAACCCAGCTGGTGTGGCTCAGTTGGTTGAGCATTGTCCCAAGCACTAAGAGATCGTCAGTTTGATTCTGTCAGAGTACATGCCAACATTTCAGCCTCAGTCCTAGTTGGGGGCATGCAGAGGGCAGCAGATAAATGTTTCTATCTCTCTCTCCCTCTTCCTCTCTCTGAAATCAATAAAAGCATATTATTTAAAAGAATAAGAAAAATATTCTAAAAATTCACTCACAGAAGAAATATTATGTCAACAGGTTTCACTAGATGTAAGAACTTCAAATCAGATGGCATTTTTCCTAATATAAGGATATGGTATTAAATAGATAGAAATTTCCTGGAAGGAAAATGACACACACCATTCTGCAATTTGGTTTTTCATATAAAAAAAATTCTGAGCCGAAACCGGTTTGGCTCAGTGGACAGAGCATCGGCCTGCGGACTGAAAGGTCCTAGGTTCGATTCTGGTCAAGGGCATGTACCGTGGCTACGGACACATCCTCAGTAGGGGGTGTGCAAGAGGCAGCTGATTGATGTTTCTCTTCCATCGATGTTTCTGACTTTCTATCCCTCTCTCTTCTTCTCTGTAAAAAATCAATAAAATATATTTTTGAAAAATTCTGAGTACATTTCTATATCAGTATGTATAGATCTAAACTTTTTGAAAAATAGATGTTAGATCTAAACTGTTTTTGAAAAATAGAAGCATTACTTTTTTTGAATAAATATCTAACAGAAAGTCAGTAACTAAGAAGTTGTAGATGTGGCATAAATAAACTGAACAAGCATGAAAATAGACCTGCATGTAAATCCCAACTCTGATGTCTGGCTGTGTAAAATTAGACATGTCAATTATCCAGGAGTTTCAGTGTACCCATCTATAATATGCAACTAATAATATCTTCTTACAAGATTGTGGAATATTAATGAGAGAACTCATATAAAGTAACAGACACATGGGAGCATTTATGTTAGTTCCTGCCTTACTCTTGGTAGACTTTGCAAAAGGCCTATGCCAATGTGTTGGTCTTTTCTCCCAACACCTTGCAAAATAAGTATAACTATACCAACTCTTTGGACAAATTCAGAAACAAACAAATTTTAAGAGTGTCAATATTTCAAAATCTTAGAAGATGATTTGTCAGCAAAAGGAAGTATTACCATTAAAAATACCATAGCTAAAACAAAACATTTATACATGAGGCTCTCTAGTTTATCCAAGCATGTGTCCTATAAAAATACCAGGTTTTTTGTATTAGTAAACTTGCCAGAATCACCTGTCCAAAACTGTAACGATTAAATGAATGCTTTATAAAATATATCTCTTTATTTTTTAAGGATGGGATGCTATTATGGACTGGAAAGATGTCCTGTCAGGAGGGGAAAAGCAAAGAATGGGCATGGCTCGAATGTTTTATCATAGGTGAGTATGCTATTCCATTGATGTAACAAAAAAAACCTTTGGACAAGATTCACTGTCCTCATCTTTAGTTTAAAAATATCTCACTGAAAAATAAGTGCTTAGACTTTACAGTTTAAATTTTTTTATGTGACAGAAATTGTCAAGTCCTTTTTTTCTATTTCTTTTGTAATGACTAATGTTAGATGACAAAATTAAATTTTTATGTATTCTAAGTTTGAAAGTAGAATTGGTATTACTTTTAAATTGTAAAGAATACATAACCACTATTTATTGTTATGAACACAGTAGGTAGGCATTCAGTAATATTTCTGAATTAAATTGTAAAATTGAAACTGGTACATCTACACAATGGAATACTACACTGCGGTAAAAAAGAAGGAATTCTTACCATTTGCAACAGCATGGATGGAACTGGAGAGCATTATGCTAAGCAAAATTAGCCAGTCAGAAAAAGATAAATATCACATGATCTCACTCATTTATGGATTATAATGAACAATATAAACTGATGAACAAAAAAAGATCCAGAGACAGAGAAACATCTATCA
This sequence comes from Antrozous pallidus, assembly GCA_027563665.1. Lineage (NCBI taxonomy): Eukaryota > Metazoa > Chordata > Mammalia > Chiroptera > Vespertilionidae > Antrozous > Antrozous pallidus. The sequence continues at coordinate 77,795,377 of CM050513.1, forward strand.
GACCATCAAACCTCAGAGGGAAGGTAGGGGAGGGTGGGGATAAGGTAGAGGAGAGATAAACCAAAGGACTTGTATGCATGCATATGGGCCTAACCAATGGACACAGACACCAGAGGAGTGAGGACATGAGTGTGGGGGAGGACAATGGGAGGGATAAGGACACATATGTAATACCTTAATCAATGAAGGAAAAAACTGAATTAACTTTTCAACCACTCAGTTGCCTATTCATTTAACAATGCTTCCTACCTCAAAAATCAGAGACATATCTAATGGAAAAAGGAACCAGCCAGCATAGGTCTTAATGGACTCTGATAAAAAGAGGTTCAGAAAATAATTTCTCCTGATAAAACATTTTTTCTTTGAAATCAGCATCAGGTTCATAGCAGTTCAAAGATACCAGGCATAGGATACTAGAAAAAGATAGAGCTATTCTGCTTTATCCATATTGTCTGTCCTGTTCTTCCCTGAAAAAGAAATATATTTTCCCCCGCTTAGACTTCTGGTAATTAGAACCTGAGTTGTATGCAAAGCAGGAGGTTATCAGAAAATATGTAACTAATTTTTAGTACTTACATATTGGTCACAAAGGACCAAGAATTACATTTACACTAGAGGCCCGTTGCAGGACGATTTCTTCAAGAGTAGGGCTTCCTGCAGCCTGAGCGAAGTTCTCTCCCGTCTCTGTTGCCTCACTCCCTTCTCTGCTGTGTTGCTTCCTCCTCTGCTGCCTAGCTCCCTCCCATCTCCTCTGCCTCACTCCCTTCTCTGCTGCCTTGCTCCTTTCTCTCCTGCCTCACTCCCATCTCCTCTGCCTTGCTCCCTCTCTTCTCCCCCACCCAGCCTGCTTCCCTCTCTTCTCCACCACCCCACTTGCTTGATTCTCCACAGCTTTGCTCCCTTCTGCAGTGCTTGGCTTCCTTCTATGTTCTCCACCTGGATATGCAAATTAACCACCACCTTGGTTGGGTTAATTTGCATACTTGCTTCCTGATTAGCTGGTGGGCTTGTGGGTGTAGTGGATATACTGTCAATTTGCATATTACTCTTTTATTAGGTAGGATATGTGAATACATGAATGGGCCATAAGCTGGCACAGTGAATTACTCCTAAAGGAATTGTAGTGGAAGCATTAATACTTTTGTAGAGAACTTTATACTTTGGCATCAATCCTGAAATCTTAGGATACTTTCTAACATAATACATACCATAATTGTACCTAATAAAATTGATAATAATTATTTAAAGTCATCTGATTCATATTCAAAGTTTAACACTGGGAAAAGCACATATTTAAACAAGTTCATTAAAATATGATTATGCATTCATTTCATAAAAGTAGAAAATATAGATAAATTTAAAGAAGAAAAAACCTGTCATCTCATTAACTTATAACATCTAAAATTTAGAAATAGCTTCTCAATCTTGTTGCACAAAAGCTGGTCATTATTTTGATTTTGTAATGTAACTATTTTCATAAAGTATATTAAAATTATTTATTATTTTTTAATTCTTATCCGAGGAGTAAGGATTATTTCCCCATTGAATTTTTAGAGAGTGGAAGAGGGGGGTGGAGGAAAGAGAGAGGAGAGAGAAATGTTGATGTGAGAGAGACACATGGATTGGTTGCCTCCTGCATGCACCCCAACAGTGGGAGGAGAGCGAACCTGCAGCCCGGTACATGCCCTTGACCAGGAATTGAACCGAAGACCCTACAATGGCCAGGCTCACATTCTAACCACTGAGTACCACCAGCCATGGCTCTCTTTTTATTTTACCAAACTTTATGTGTATTATTATGCAATAGCTAGCCACGATTTTTTTAAATTATTATTATTGTGATATTTTATGTACCTAATGCACAGACAGACCTTAAGTATACATTTAATGACTTTTACTAAATGAATGATATTGTGTAACGAATACCTCAGTTATAGTAGAGAACATTTCTGTCACCCTAAAATATCTCTCATTCCCATTTCCAGTCAGATCCCCACTTAGATAATTTCTGCTTTGAATTCTATCATCACAAATTAGTTCTTCCTGTTCTACAACTTCATATAAATTAAAATCAGCCCGTATGTATTAATTTTGCACCTAGCTGGAATTTTCAGTGGAAAAAATTATTCCTTTAAAAATACTATATTTATATTAATGTACTTGGTTAGTTTAAGAACATGACAAACTAAAAAAAAAAAAAAAAGGACCAAAATTTGCTAACTTAGAATTTTCAGTGAAGTGTATTTGGTAATGACCCTTTCTCAGCTGATGTGGTAAGATTCAAGTGTAAACTGTACAGTTTGACATTTACGACCAGCTGTTTCCCACTATCACCCTGAATCTGTTTGCACTTTGTCCATAAATATTCAGTAATATAATCACCAGCATAGTTGATGAAATGTAATATAATGGAATGTAAAATGTGACCACAAATTTCTCACTACAGCAGCTTGTTAATAAAATAAACCATGTAATAAAGAGCAAGAGGCATTAATGAAAGATGCCAGCCAAAAGAGGTTTCAAGTACCCATAACTTGAAATAAATAGTTGATACTTGTGTATCTAAAATATTTTGGATATGAGACTGAATAACGATCAAGTTACAAGTATATCAGTGGAAAGAAAATTTTGTGATCATGAAGATGATGAAGTTCTTGAAAAGCAGAACCTGTTGAGAAAAAATAAAATGGAAATATTAAACACAGTGAAGAAAAAGTATAATAATGAGAAACTGCCTCCCCTCATTCTCAAGGAATTAATATAAAGATTTGAATTGCAATGTGAAAGAATGGAGTTAGCTGAGATGGAGAACTTTGGCAGGGAGTATTCGACATCACAATTGTATACTCTTTTTGAAGGGATTTTTAATTTTTAAAGCATAATCAATATAGTTCTATCTTAATGGGGATGGACTAGACCAGTGGTCGGTGAACTCATTAGTCAACAGAATGGCAAACCTCAGCTCGCGAGCTGCGTGTGGCTCCCGAGCTGCTGTTTGCTGACCACTGGAGTAAATCTTTTGCAAGGCTCACTCTTCTGATGACACCAAAACAAAAAGGAAGGAAAATCTGGACAACCATATTATCTAATGTTTTATTTAGTTATATCAATCCCAGATTCCAACTATTGCTTACTATATTTAAGTACAACACACACACACATGCACGCACACACATGCACACACACATAGCAGTCATGCTACAGAAACAACAGTGTGCAATCTATCTTACATCTGCTAGACTAGGGGTTGCTATGACAATAGAGTATAAGATATATACTTTTTCCTAATTCTAAAATGGCTTCTCTTCTCTGTTTAGCCCAAAGCACTCTAAAAATAAGACCTAGTATAATAAGTAGCTTTATTACTCAAGAGATTTCCAAAGAAGAAAATTTTATCCCAATTCATCTCTTTTTTATAATTTTATTAAATCTTTTTTAAAAATTAACTTATTTTAAAATTATAATTAACATACAGTATTATGTTAGTTTCAGGTGTACAATGTAGGAACTCAACATTTACATATCTTACAAAGTGATCACAACAATAAGGCTAGTAACCATCTGACAGCATACATAGTTATGACAATGTTATCAACTTTATTTCTTATGCCATAGATTACATCCTCATGGCTTGTTTTATAACAGAAAGCCAACCCTCTCTCTTATACTTCCTTTTTCCCCTCTCTTCCAATTAAAAAATGTCATCCATAGAACAGTGATCAACTCTGGGACAAAAAAAAGTAATGCTTAGTACTTAAATCAGAACAGTAACCAAAAGCCAAGAATCAAAACTGCATCTGTTGATGTCATGGGCAGCTGGCAGTGATCTTTTAGTTCTTTGCATAGAAAGCAGTTATTGAAATAAAATGGTGGTGCCCGGGTTGGGTAGCTCAGTGGTTGAGTGTCGAACTATGAGCCAGGAGGTCACAGTTCGATTCCCAATCAGGGCACATGCCCAGATGCAGGCTCAGTCAGGAGGCAGCCGATCAATGATTCTCTCTCCCTCTCATTTCCTCTCTGAAATTAATAAAAATATATTTGACAAAAATAAAATGAGGTGTTAAAGTTGCCTTGACTACTCCCCCTCCCACCAAGTGGGTATAGGATCTTATTAAAAAGCAAATCTATCATAGAAAACTACTTTACCCAACTGGTTTGGCTCAGAGGGTTGGCCTGCGGACTGAAGGGTACCATGTTCAATTCCTGGTCAAGGGCATGTACCTTGTTTGCAGGCACATCCTCAGTAGGGGGTGTGCAGGAGGCAGCTGATGGATGTTTCTCTCTTCTTGATGTTTCTATTTCTCTCTCCCTCTCCCTTTCTCTCTGAAAAAAAAAATTTAAAAAAATCAATAAAATATATTTTTTTTTTAAAAAGAAAGCTACTTGAGAGTGCTAAGTAACTATTTAAGCTGAGAAATTACTACTGTTTTCAATTTTTATCCTTTCATTGTCATTTAAAAAATACTTAATATCTTCATGGAGGAAATTGTCCTGGTAAATACTTGATACTGATTTTCAGCCCTGAAGTAAATAATAAATGACAATGCATTGGTTGATTTTGGGTCCTTTCTCTCTCTCTCTTTTTTTTAAATCCTCACCTGTGGATATTTATTTTTAGAGAGAGAGTGGAAGAGAGAGGGAAAGATAGACAGAAAGGTTTATGTGAGAGAAAGACATTGAGTGATTTCCTTCTGCATGGGCCCTGGCCATTGCCTCCTGCATAGCCCTGACCAGGGCCCAGGCTGGGCGGTCTGCAGGCCTACACTCTATCCACTGAACAAAACTGGCTAGGTCTCATCTTTGGTCCTCTTAACAAAGCTAAATCATGTTGCTGAGTATTAAATACATACCAAAAGTCCAGACAGGTTTGAAACAAGACAGGTAAAGGAAAAAGAAACAGTAGGGGGTGTGGTGAAAGGAAGAGAATAAACAGAAGAAAATGGTGGTAAATAATAGGTGCCTCTGATAGTAGTAGAAAGTCACTTACAGAGAAAAGTTGAGCTGGCAAGAAACAAATTGTTGAGTACAATAAGAAAAATATTTACTGATTGTTCCCCCTAAGAATTTGATTGTGAAGCATAGTCACAATGTTACCAAGTTAAATACCTACTCTAAACTTGTCAGATTAGGCATACTTTCTTTCACAGAACCTTACAGCAATGAGATACCATTAATAGTAAGTGATTAGGTACTCACAATGTTGATAAAATTATCTTCTTAGTAAATATTTTCTAACAGGGCTGTGGTTTGTTTGATAATTAATTGCTGTAATGTATTTTTTATTTAATTAGTTAGAACCTTGTCATTAAGAATGAGCCTGTCTTTCTTAGAAAAAGCATTCCGTGACCAGCCTTACATTTCTACGCCTCACATATATGACTCACCCATCTAAGTAACAACAAAGCTTATTGTACTGTGAGCAGGCTTCAGAAAATCTATTTAAAAATTAAGAAGAATATCATATTCTAGTCCAAAGGGGGGTGTGTGGAAGGAAGACGGCTCTTTTGCTTTATCATTTATCACCTTTGTCATGTCATAGACTATTTTGTTTCTTTAAAAAGGAACATCACAACTCATAATTTTTAAATAAAGATTTCTCATCCAAATAGGAAAATCATTCATTTATTATGCTTATTTTTTAAAGACCAAAATATGCATTACTGGATGAATGTACCAGTGCTGTCAGCATTGATGTTGAAGGAAAGATATTTCAGGCTGCAAAAGGCGCTGGAATTTCCTTGCTATCCATAACACACAGGCCTTCTCTTTGGTAAGTGTTTTCAATTTGTGAGAGATGGTTTTTCCTTATATTTCTTACAGATTGGCTTTTCTCAACTTTCCACTATAAAGCATAGGAGGTTTCATCTATTGTCTACCTATATTTTTGTTAAGTTGGTACTAGTCGTTTATATATCTCAAACCTAGCATTAATGTGCTATTTGGAAACTATTACCACATTCCAATAATCCTTAAAAGAAGTTCAAAACTTTGGTGACTATGAAATATTCATAATTTCATAAGGTATACTAGTAAAGAATATACAAAAGTGGGAAAAAGTAAGTTTATAGTTGTGAGTATATGAAACACAGAGTTTATTCTTTTGAGTTAATAAAACTATTATAATAATAATAACCTGCATGTCTTTTTCCACATGAACAACTAAAAACCTACTTTGATCCAACTCTGTATTTGCATAATTTTACATCATCTTTTTAGTTTGTTTTTCAAAATCCAGAAAAATGTCAAAGTTGATATTACCCAAATGATTAACTTAAAACAGGAAAAAAAGTTTTTGTTTTGTATTGCTTCAAGGAAAAATGAATAAAAATGTCTTATAAATAATATGTCATAAAATGAGATTTCCCATTTTTTAAAAAATATATGATTTTTACCATTACTTTCACATATATATATATACACACACCCATATACATGTACGTGTGTGTGTGTGTGTGTGTATATATATATATATATATATATATATATATATATATATATATATATTGGAGAGAAAGACAAACATCAGAGAAACATTGATCAGTTGCATTATGCTATCTTGTCATTCAGTTTCTTATTCAAGTAGCCTAAAGAAGCATTGGAAAATAGCCATTATTCTCAATTAAAGGAACAAATAGGTTGTTTTATTTTTGTTTAAACATATTTTTAATGATTTCAGAGAGGAAGGGAAAGGGAGAGAAACATTGATGATGGAAGAGAATCATTAACTGGCTGCCTCCTTTCCTACCCCTCACTGGGGATCTAGCCTGCAAACCAATCATGTACCTTGACCAGGAATCAAACCATGAACTCCTGGTTCATAGGTCAGCACTCATCCACTGAGTCATACCAGCCAGCAGTAATTGTTGTTTTTAAGACTTTATTTTATAGAGCAGTTTTAGGTTCACAACTAAATTGAGAGGAAGGTACAAAAATATTTCGTATACTCTCTGCCCCTATACATGTATAACTTCCCCATTGTCAACCTCCTCCGTCAGAGTGGTACACTTGTTATAATTGATGAACTGATATTGACACACCATTATCACCAAAGTCTATAGTTTACCTTACAGTTCACTCTTGGTGTTGAACATTCTATGGGTTTGGACAAATTTATAATTATGCTAGAGGCCTGGTGCATGGATTCATGGATTCATGCACCAGTCGGGTTCCTCGGCCTGGTCTGCACCTTCTTGCAATCTGGGACCCCTCAGGGGATGTTGGACTGCTGGTTTTGGCCCGACCCTTGCAGACCATGCCAAGGGACCACACCAGTGCACCACAAACCAGTTCAAGGGACCCTACTGGTGCACGAATCTGTGCACTGGGCCTCTAGTATGCATATAAAATTTGGTTAATCTCTTCCCACCCTCACCCCTTTCCCCTTCCATCTGAGATTCCTCAGTCTGTTCCATGATTCAGACTGATGATCAGTGTGCATCATAGCTACCAGTCAAATGGTTGAATGGTCACTTAGGCCTTTATCTATATACTAGAGGCCCAATGCATGAAATGTGTGCAAGGGGCTTAGCCCTCATAGCTGCAATGGCTTGCCTCAGCCCTCGCTTCCCTGGCTTCATCTAGAAGGACTTTCGGATGGTCATTTGGCTGTCTGATCTAATTAGCATATTATGCCTTTATTATCCTATCTAATAAAAGAGTAATATGCAAATTGACTATACCTCCAATAAACCCACAAGCCACGCCTACCAGCCAATCAGGAGCAAATAAACCCCAACCAAGATGGCTGCAGCCACTGAGAGCAGGAGGGAAGCTTGGGTTTCCCTGGCAATGGAGGAAGCCAAGTTTTCTGCCTGCCCTTGCCAGCCTAAGCCTCCACTCAATGCTACAAAGTTTCAATTATAGAAAATACATAATCCCAACAGAAATGATGGCAGCCACAGCTGGAGAGAGCAGAGGCTAGGGTTGACAGGGTGATGGAGGAAGCCAAGCTTCTGCAGCCCTAGCACCTAGGCCTCTGCTCTAGGCTACAAAGTTTCAATTGTAGAATTTAAATAAACCCAAACAAAATGGCTGTTGCCATGGAGCAAGCAGAAGGCTTGGCTTCGCTCCAGGCTACAAAGTTTCAATTGTAGAATATAAATTAATCCCATATCCCAGGGCCTCTGCTTGGGTCATTGGGGGGGGGGGTGGCCAGCCTGCAAACCACCGTAGGCTCCTTGTCCAGGCTGCCTCACCCTTCAGAACAAACCATCTGCCCCTCACCCATGCACCAGGCCTCTATCCCTTCTAATAAAAGAGTATATGCAGATTGACCATCACTCCAACACACAAAAGGGCTGCTCCCATATGGTCAAAGATCCTGCCCTCTGTGGACACAAGATGGCCACCACAAGATGGCCAGCAGGGGAGGGCCGTTGAGAGGTTCCATGCTGCAAGGGAAGGCAGTTGTGGGCAATCAGGCCAGCAGGGAAGGGAAGTTGGGAGGAACCAGGCCTGTAAGGGAGGGCAGTTGGGGGTGATCAAGCCTGCAGAAGAGGGCAGTTAAGGGTGACCAGGCCAGCAGAGGAGGAAAGTTGGGGCAAACAGTCTGGCAGGGGAGCAGTTAGACATCAATCAGGCTGGCAGAGGAGTGGTTAAGGGGTGATCAGACTGGCAGGCAGAAGCAGTTAGAGGCAGTCAGGGAGGCAGGCAAATCAGCAGTTTGGAGCCAGTAGTCCTGGATTGTGAGAAGGATGTCTGACTGCCTGTTTAGGCCCGATCCGTAGGCACTCGGACATCCCTTGAAGGGTCCCAGATTGGAGAGTGTGCAGGCTGGGTTGAAGAACATCCCCTAACCCCTTCCCCCCATGCATGAATTTCATGCACCGGTCCTCTTGTTATAAATATAAAAGCCTAATATGCAAAGTATCCCCTTGGGAGTTTGACCAACCAGCAGTTCAATTGTTCTCTATATGTGCACTGACCACCAGGGGGCAGCACAGAATGAAGGGAGGCCCTGGCTGGCAGCCTGTAGCCAGGGAAGGGAGGCCCCATCAAGCAGCTGGCAGCCACTTGGGACCTTACCAGTGCACAAGTTTTGTGCACTGGGCCTCTAGTATATATAGATGTCTCCACCACTAGAGTATTATACAAAATATTTTCATTGCTCTAAAAATCCTCTGTGTTCTGCCCATTCCTCCCTCCGTTCCCCTTCCTCTTAGAAACCACTGAGCTTTACTGTCTCCATAGCTTTGCCTTTTCCAGAATGTCATATAATTAGAATTGCACAGTTTGTAGCCTTGTTCGTTACTTTCTTTCACTCAGCAATTTTCATTTACATTTCCTCCATGTCTTTTCATGGCTTAATAGCTCTTTTTAGCATTTAATAGTACTCCATTGTTTATCTATTCACCTACTGAAGGATATCTTGGTTGCTTCCAAATTTTGGCAATTATGAATAAAATTGCTATAAACATTCATATGCAGGTTTTTGTGTGGTCAGTGTCAAAGAATACAGTTGCTGGATTGTATGGTAAAAGTATGTTTAGTTTTGTAAGAAACTGGGAGACTATCTGTCAGAGTGGCTGTACCATTTTGCATTCCCATTGTCAGTGAAATAGATTTCCTGTTGCTCTACAGCTTCATTAGCTTTTGGTATTATCAGTGTTCTAGATTTTGACCACTCTAATAGGTGTGTAGTGGACAAATAGTATTTAAAACGAATAATAAAATCCATAATTTTATACCTTTTAAAAAGAAAAACATGTTTGGTTTTTTTAATGTTTTTTATTGATTTTAGAGAGTAAGGGAGAGGGAGAGAGAAATAGAAACATCAGTGATAAAAGGGAATCGTTGGTCAGCTGTCCCCTACTGGGAGTCAAGCCCACAACCCAGGCACGTGCCCTGAACGGGTCTTGTACCATGACATCCTGGTTCGTAGATTCATGCTCAACCACTGAGCCACGCCCGCAGACAAAAAACAAACAAACACATTTTAACTGCAGCTACCCACACTATATTTATAAACTAAAACCATTTCAGCTCTGCTCTATGAATTAGTTTAGTCAGTTTATGATTGAATATCACTTATGATTTTTCTTTCTCCCTAGATGAAATTATTTCCCTTGAAAAGATTTTAGAAGAGGGAAAAGATAAATTATATTTTTCCCCATAACAACAAATGGGTAATTTTTGTTTGTAAAGATTAAAATCAATACTAGTTACAGAAGTCATTAAAAATTAGAGAGGTTTATTAAATTATTTGGTTCCTGGATAGAATTATAGCTTTTTAATTACCACTTTCCTGTGCTTTATCCTATTTGTGCAAGAAGTCTGCTGATTATTACCCAAGAGCCTCAGTTAATACAGTAGCTTCTTTTAAATTCCTCTAAGATAAACCCTGAAATATTATTTTAGCCCATAATCTAGAATTCGCCTTTGAAACTATATAGTTTCTTCCTTCCATATAGAAATTAAATAATCTTGTAGGACTGGAATAATGAGCCAAATCTTTCTTATACATTGGAGATACTGGTTGCCTAAGATCTGAACTACTACATCCTAAAATTGCTCCTGGTTATAGATCCAAGATTAGGAAGGCCCAAGAAGAGTTGAGAATGGATTTTTTTAAATGTTATTTTTACCATTATTTATCTTTTTTGTATGATGATCCTTCCTTTGCTTTTCCATTACTTTTATTTTAGCTCTCATCTTTTAATAGCAGCTTTTTCACTTTTTTTCCCTTTAACATAGAACTATATTGTTGACCATTTAACTTTTTGTGAGGTCCCCACCTATTGGGAGGTCAAAGTTTTGAAAACTAAAAAACCTAAATATAGCATGTGAAAAACTTCAAAAGCATATGAAAAAGATTATTAATTCCTGCCACGTTATCAAACATTTGAATTTCAACCTTCAGCTTGAGAGTGATTTTAGTCTTTTAGACATAGTTTAACCTAGCTTAGCTTTTCCATCTTAGATCATGTTAAAACCACCCAGCCAATGAGGATGGAATCCAAATGCCGATCAATCAATGAAAAGATTTTTTAAAATGTGCAATAACATACAATCGAATATTATTCCACCATAAAAATAAAGTACTAAATGCTATAGTTAGATAAACTTTGAAATCATTTTGTTAAGTAAAAGAAGCCAGTCACAAGCAGGCACATATTATATGATTTTATGTATATGCAATGACCATTCTAGGCATATCCATAAAAAGGAAGGAGATTGGTGATTGGCAGGGGCCAAGCAGAAGGGGAAATGGGGAAGGCCCACTAATGGATATGGGGTTTATTGGGAGGGGGTGGGGAAGAGGGTGAAGAAAAGATTCTGGTATCGAATAGTGGTGCTGGTTACATGAGCTTGTGCATGTACTAAAAACCACTAATTTTACACTATAAAGGAATGAATTTATGGTATGTGAATCATAGCAATTAACAAAACATAAAAGCTACTAAAATAAGTCCACTGATCATAGTAAAGAATGACAGATGAGACTCTAGAGGGGAATAAGACATGAGAAAAACTACAAGGGAAAGACAAAAACTGAGGACATGTAAGAACATGGGCCATTTCAGCACAGTAATAAAATTCAGTGGCTCAGCCATGTGAGGCCAGCTTGGCCAGCAGTACTCCTCCAGAAAGCTCCACAGATCCCAGAGACTGGTGACCTAGCCTACTTGTAAGAGAGGATGGAGTGTCTGCTGGCTCGTTAATAAAGTCATCTCTACACCTCTCTAAAGTTCCTAAATATATAAACCTGAGCAATGAGAAAAAAGATTAAATTTTATGGAAGCATAGCTATAGCTTTAAAAGTTTTATATCAAAAAGTTCATTTTTTAGCCCTATCCGGTTTGGTTCAGTGGATAGAGCGTTGGCCTGCAGGCTGAAAGGTCAGAGGCTTGATTCTGGCCAAGGTTGTGGGCTCGATCCCCAGTAAGGGACATGCAGAAGGCAGCCAATCAAGTTTTCTCTCTCATCATTGATGTTTCTATCTCTCTATCCTTCTCTCTTCCTCTCTCTAAAATAAAGAAATATATTTTTTAAAGTTCATTTTTAATGTTTAAAAATTTTAATTATTGAGAAATGTTTACTTATATAGAATAATGAATAATTCATCCTCAAAGGATTGTATACTAATTAATTGGAATCATATTTTCTTTTATCTTTATTAGTTTTTCTATGTATAAATTTTAAAATGTTTACTTTCCCCCCTCACATCCTTTCCTTATTCCCATTCTAAATATGTTTTGATATTTATTCAGGAACCATAGTAGGTTATGAAGATAAATTAAATAGATGCAATAGTATGTTGCAATTTATACATTTTCAGAATATAAAATAAATTTAACATAAACAGTGGAATTTCCTAGAGAATGAGATTGGGAGTAAAGAAATCACAAAATTTAACCTCTTGAGGGATTCTTGAAAATTAAATGTGAAATAGGCATCTTACATCAAATTTACTTTTGGAAATCAATTAGCATGATAAATCTACAACTAAAATAGCTTTTCACAAGTATTGCTGATAATATTATTTCACTTTGATTATACAGGAAATACCACACTCATTTATTACAGTTTGATGGTGAAGGAGGCTGGCGCTTTGAACAATTGAATACTGCAATCCGTTTAACACTGAGTGAAGAAAAACAAAAACTAGAATCTCAGCTAGCTGGAATTCCCAAAATGCAGCAGAGACTCGATGAATTATGTAAAATTTTGGGTGAAGACTCAGTGCTGAAAACAATAAAAAATGAAGATAAAACATCATAATTTATTTTGACATGTTTTGAGAGTTCATTTTTAGGTCAAGGCTCAGAGACACTCTGTTATAAGTGCATGCATTGCATTAAGCTAAGCACAGAGAAAAAATGCAGCAAGAACTATTTTGTAAGATTTTAGCATCAAAGAAATATATGACCTGACTTTTCAGAAGAAAATAAACAAATGCATTATGTAAGAATATTCAACATGGCTTGTACTAATTCCTGGTGAAAACCAATTTCACCTGTAAAACAGGGTTTTCTAGGTGAATTAATGGTAAATTCCCATTTTACTATGTGTATGTGATGTGCCTGAAGTCCTTAACAAATGTGGGAGGTATCTTCAGAACAGAACAACTTAAGAGCAGCATTTGGGTTGAAATCCGATGCATAAAATTAAAGTTTGAGTAACATTTCAGTCTATTTATGGTTATTAGGTTTAATAGCTACAATTCAGTTTCATCATTGCTAGTGGTCGATTAAATCTGTATACAAAATAGCTGACAGTTTAATCAATAATTTTAATATGAAAAAATTATTTTAATGGCAGTGGCTAAAAGGAAGAAGCCTAGCTATGTATGTATGCCATATTTTTAATTAGATTATGAGTGTCTTAATGTGAGCACATACCAAATTAGTTTTTATGAAACTCTTATATATTTGTTAATCCATTCTTTCATTTTAAAAAGAGAATTGCCAGTACAGAAAAGGAGTATATAAGTGATGTTTGTCTCATCCTGTTACTTTACTTGGCAGCATTATCTATCACAACTTCTATTCAGAAATACTTAGTTCGTTTTGTACACAAAGAAGGAGTCTACCACATTTTAAAAACAGCACTATTATAATAGAATATAGGAATCTCTAAGTCACAGTAGTAATAGCATCCAATGGAATAGTACTTTATAGTTTACAATTCTCACATCATTTTATTTTTACCCTTGTGGCAATCTTTTGAGACTGATACTGTTTTTCTTAATTTGTTCTGAAAAAAAAATTGACAGACTTGCCCTAATTATGCAATTTATTTAGGAACAGATCCAGGAATCAAATGAAGTTCTCCTCATTCCCTGGTTCAGTGCTGTTTCCACTAATTATCCTTAAAGTCTAACTGGGCTGTAATATCAATAAAAATTAGATTAGATGTGGGGAAAATAAATTTGGTAATGTTAACATTGTTATTTGATTATTGTTTACAAGGTATGGAAATTAAGTCATTGGCCTGTGGTTTAAAATGAGCCAAGAAAGTTAGCAAATCTTTCAGCAACTATGCTCTCATAATATTAAGTTACCTCCAAAGATAGCATTCAGAAGGGGAATTAATTGTGTTGTAGGTAAACTTAATATTTATTGAACATAATGAGAAAGAATCTGTATAGAATAGTCATGTGCCCTGGAGTTTGAAGTACAAAAGCCAGGACTAGCATTTTCACCTTTTACTTTCTATACCACTATGTTGCTAGGCCAAGGGGGAAAAAAAGGAGTGATCAGTTGTTATTGGTTTAGAATCTTATTTGCATATTTAGAAACAGGCCTAATAGTTGCTAAGTCAGTGATTCTAAGACTTTTCAGGTATAAGAGTACCTGGAAGTCATTCTTGATTATTGAGGGAGAACATCATGTCATTTTCAATTTCTGCCATGCTAACTAGGACACTTGAAGTCATCAATAATTATAACTACCTTATATGAAGGAATGCAATATAAAATCATAATCAGTACCTCTAACTTTTTCTTTTATAGTTAGCTACTCAGCTTATTCACTTGTCAATCACTACTACTTCTTTTAGAAAACTGAGGCAAGTATCAAAGGTTTAGGAACAAGCATAGAACCAAAACTTAAACTTAATAAAAATTATACACTAATGATAATTTCTATGTTAGCTGTTATCCAGTTTATATTGCTCTGGGGAAGAATCTGAGGCAAGTATCCTAAGTTAACTTTTAAGGAAAAACAAAAAGTCCTCACTTGAAACATATGTGTAATTTTCATAATTTGAAAAATAAAGGATTTAGGACCCAAGATATTATGTTTTAAAACTTTGAGCAAAATGCCAAAACAAACATTAGATTTGTAATTAGCACTTACGTAATATACCCTACCAATGAGCTGAAGTAAATAAGACTCATTTATAATGTACAGGATCCAAGAATGCTTAAAATTTTGTACTAAAAATTATACACACTATAATTGAAATGTTAAAGATGAACAGAAACATGTTTTCCATGAACTTTTTTGTGCCTCTTTATTTTCTGAATTTTTTTTCTAGGATCAATATCCTCTAATTTGGAGAGGAAAAATATCTGTGATTTGAATTTCTATTTATGTACAATATAGCATATACCATATTTTACTATTCTTATATTTTATAAAAAACATGAACAGGATTAAGAAACAAAATAGCCGTCTTTGAATATAACAAGGAACAGATGAGGAATAGAAAAAGAAAATATACTTCAATTTTCAAACTACTTTGAAACCATGTTATCTATTTTCCCAAACTATTGACTTTTTTTTGTTTGTTTATTTTATTTAATTTTGTTTGTCAGAGGAAGCTGCAAGTTTATGAAGCTTGATTCTTAATGTGCATTTTTGGTTAACTTTTAAATTTGGAAAATAACTTGCATTTGGTGAAAATGTTGCATTCTATTTCTACAGCATGTAGTGTTATGCCAAGCATTAGTTTAAAATAGTATGTGTTCTTGCAAACAAGATATTGTGTAAAAATCCCTTCCAGGTAATCTCAAGGAGAGTGATATATCTTGAAATTCAATCCAAGTTTGCATTTGTTTACAATGGGAATGGTTTTCCCTTTAGTAATTTGGTTTTTGTGTCAAATTTTGCTCTGCCAGTGAAGGTAAAAATGAATGTTAGTTTTTTTATCTGTGACTTTGGTTCCAATTCTGATTTCATATTTGGCAATAAGGAATCTGTTAAAATCTGGAATAGTTTCTGATTCCATAAGCCTAGAAAAATTGGTTACACATTGGAACCCAAATCCAGAGAATGTTACATACTTCTGCTTTGTGCAGAAAATGGTAATGATTATTAAACCATTGATTGAAAGAGATGCCTTTGATATTTTATGAGCAAGATTTATCTGCATGTGGAAGTGTAAAGTCCTTTCACCTAACCCAGGGTATTTACATTTCTGCTGATATACATTTAGGAATGTCATGTATGTTCTAGAGTTGGACTTGTACTGTTTGCCATATGGGAATTTTCAGGTGGATGTATAAAATATTTTTATTAAAAACAAATCTCTTCTTCATTGTTGGTGTCTCCTTTGACTAAGTACAAAACTGCTTTACAGTTTTTAATCTGAAATTTTCAAAACCAGTTATCTATGGTTATAAGCTGGGGTTGTGTTCATGAAAGCACATGAGAAAAAATTTCCTTAATGGTAAAATCACAATGTAGCTAAACTAGAATGTGTCTGTGTGTGAATACATTATAATATAATCTCCAGCCAATGTGCAGTTACTTAAGCTCAACATTCCTTGTGAATTTCTTAAGCATCATGAAAAAGAATCTTGATTAATTAAAGGAATTCCAGGGGTTGAAAATGCCCTATTTCTGTATTTTAAGTGACTCTGTCAGGTATCTGTCTACATACACCTCAGTTACAAGTTGAATGTTGTACAACCTTGTATAGTACTATGCGCAATAGTCACCAAGGAGTTGCTTAAATATTTATTTTCTTTATTAATTTAACATACACTTATTAAGTGTCAACCTATGCCAGTCACTGTGCTAAGTTCTAGGAATAAATAAAATATGTTCCCAGTCCCAAGAAGCTTAGAGCGAAAATTAGGAAAATGAATACCCTTAGAGAAAAAATCCAATAGCTACTAATTTATTATTTATCAAGTAGGCACAAAGCATTGTATATACAATGAGCGGAAAGCCAAGACAGAAAGGCTAAGTAATTCATCCAACCTCATACAGCTACAAAGCTATAGAGCTGAAATTTGAACCTAGTAATATTGGATTACAAAGCCTATGGAACTCCCCATCACCTTTTAATTAGTTTAGGTCAGTTTCATTATTTGTTTTTAACTCTAAAATTATAAATATATTTTTAACTGGTTCAAATTTTCTGGTTAATCAAACATGCATTGTTTTTTTCATCTAAAAGAAATTTAGACATTAAACAAATTGTATTTTTCATTGTTTTTATTTTAAATGATGGAAGCGGTCTTATAGGAGGAAAACAAGCAAATTTTAACATGTTTTGGGACAAAATGTCCAGCCTGGTTAACATTCATTTAGTAAATGTTTACTGACGTTTTCAAGATTACCAGTTATTGTGCTAGGGACTCAGAAGTGAACAAGGCAGACTTGGTCTCAGCACTCATGAAACATTTTAGTACATCGATACCAAACAATCAGATTCCTCTTAGATTTTAGGTTCCATCTAAATGACATATTTATTTTGTTATATCTTCTCAATCTTGTATTTCCTGCCTTAGACTACTCTGGTGCAACATTCAAGCAATAAGCAGGATTCTCTTGATTACACACTTAAAGACTTCATAATTCTCAAGCTGCTCAAATTGGTCTAAATTATAGGTCCAATAAAATCAGTCTTTAGGACTGTATCATCCTTCACCAGTAGGTGCTCCCATACATTAGCATATTATCTTAAAACCTGAGAAACATTTACTAGCATCTCAAATTCAGATCGCATAATGTGAGCCAGTTTTGTACAATGAAAAGTATCTATCTTGTGTTAACACAAAATGCAGATATCTATAGTAGGAAAGCTCTCAAAAGCAAGAAAAATGTTTAAATTAATATAAAAGTGAATACACAAGGCTTCCAAAATTAAACATATTTAAAATTATGTACTCTATCTCAGTACTTGTGACCCAGTGTAGAAGATAAGGTGATTACTTATTCACCTTGTGTGTTTTTATGAGATTTAATGCCTATAAAATAGAATATGCAGTAATGAAGCCATGAAATAAACACTTGATAACATTCACTTGGTTATATCATTTAATTATAGTTGGTTTAATCTATATAAATAGGCAAGCTTATATGTCAAATATTTAATTTTCATGTGTTGAATATATTAAATTTAATAATATGGATTGGGCCTAGACATTGTATAAATGTATAAAACTAGAAAAGCTTACAGTAGAAAAATGTCTCAGGACTGACAAAGATGAGGCAGATGGCATTTTATTGGCAAGATAATACAGAGGGTCCCCCCAAAATATGTACATACTTTAAAAGCTGGTAGCTCAATTTTGAAAATGCAATGTATTTTAATAAGCACTGCCTTTATAATTATTTAAAGTGTGCACATACATTTTTTGGGGACACCCTATATAATGGGATCTTTTGCAACATGCAGATAATGATCATTCAAGAGTGATAAAGACTGATGAAGCAAGTATCAAAGTCCCCTTGGTTAAACTAACTTGTTACTTAATATGGGATAAGTTTCAAAGATACATATAGGTGGGGTTTAGAGAAATGAGGTTAATGTAGATCCAAGCAGATACATATTTTTCAGCAACCTAACACACACTCATACATGCACATACACATTCTTAGAAGTTTAATACAAAAATAGCATAACAATTTTGAGAACTTAACTGAAAATTATTTTATTGATAAACACATTAAATTTACCCTCTAACCATCTTCAAGTGTATGCTTCATCAGTGTTGAGTACATTCACACTGTTGTAAAAACAGATCTTTAGGAGTTTTTCATCTTACAAATCTGAAACTCTATACCCATTAAATAGGTTCTCTACTCCCTTCTCCTCCACCCCTGGTAAACACTATTCTACGTTCTGTTTATATTAATTTAAGCACATTGGCTACCTCATCTAAGTGAAATCACACACACACAAACACACACACACACACACACACACACACACACACACAGAGAGAGAGAGAGAGAGAGAGAGAGAGAGAGAGAGAGAGAGAGAGAGAGAGTGTGTGTGTGTGTGTGTGTGTGACTGACTCATTTCACTTAGCATAATGTATTCAAGATTATCTGTAATGTGGCATATGATAAGACTTTTTTCCTTTTTTAGGCTGAAATATTTTTAACTGTACATATATACCACATTTTGCTTGTCTGTTCTGTTGATAGAATGGGTTGCTCCCATCTTTTGGCTGTAATAAATAGTGCTGCTATGAACATGCATATACAAATATCACTTCACACCCCTGTTTCCAATGCTTTGGGATATATACTCAGAAGTGGGACTGCTGGATCATATGCTAGTCCATTTTTGATATTTTTGAGGACCCTCCTTACTCTTTTCCATAGAGACTGCACTATTTTACAATCCCACCAACAGTGCATAGAGATCCAGTTTCTCTTCATCCTCATCAACACGATGTTTTCTGTTTCTTACATAGTAGCCATCCTAATCAGTGTGAGGTGGTATGACATTTTAGTTTTGATTTATATTTCTCTGATGATTAGTGATGTTGAGCATCTTTTCATATGCTTGTTGGCCATTTGCATAAAGATATGCAAATGGAGAAAGGTCTAGTCAAGTTCCTTGCCTGAAATAATCTTTCTTTTAATTAAAACTTTTTTCAAGGCCCACCATGAGATGGTCTCAACTGTTTCCTCTGCTTCCAAAAAGCTGCCTCCCCTTACCTGGCCTCCACCTCTCTGCTCCTCATTCCCTTGGCTGTATATGGCAGGTGTCCCTTTTACTTTTTCTCTTTTCATTTTGTTTTCTCAGCCAGAATGTCTTTAGTATATTCATCTTTCAAAACCCTATCTAGCTTTAAATATTTTAAATTCTTTCTGGTTACATATGGTTTCTTCATTTATGCTTACACAGCACTTTATTTGAAACCCTATCATTAACATATCTCACATGTTACCTTTTATTACTCACTAGAGGCCTGCTGCACAAATTTGTGCATGGGTGGGGTCCCTCCTGGCCAATTGGGGCCGGCCTGGAGGAGGGACTGCAGGAGGTTTGCCAGCTGCGGGAGGTTGGCTGTGGAAGTGCACTGACCACCAGGGGGCAGCTCCTGTGTTGATCGTCTGCCCCTGGTCGTCAGTGGGTATCATAGCTACCACCAGTCATTTGGTCAAAATGGTAGCTTAGAATTTTATATAGAGAGACTTGTGTACCTATCTTATCCATTTAGTCATTTATTTATTCATTTGTCACATAATCATCTCAGGCTATTCAAATAAAAGATCCCCCCTAACCACTCCCCCTCTATAACCTCCATCAGTTTTAGTTATGCAACTTAATATTTCTCTACTTATTCACTGATTAGTTGTTTTTCTTTTTTTTTAATATATTTTGTTGATTTTTTTTACAGAGAGGAAGGGAGAGGGATAGAAAGTCAGAAACATTGAAGAGAGAGAAACATCGATCAGCTGCCTCTCACACAGCCTCTATTGGGGATGTGCCCACAACCAAGGCACATGCCCTTGACCGGAATCAAACCTGGAACCTTTCAGTCCTGGAATGTTCAAACCTGGAACATTTCTTCTAATTCATTGATTCAGCAGGCCGATGCTCTATTCACTGAGCCAAACCAGTTTCGGCTGATTAGTTGATTTTCTCTGCCTATGACCCTTGCCCTTTTTATACTATAATCTCTGTGGGCCAGGATTCTTGCTTATGTAATTTACTGCAGTATTCACAGCACCTAGAATAATGCATAACTAATGGGGACACTTAAAGAGTATTTGTGCAGCCAAGCTGGTGTGGCTCAGTGGTTGAGCATTGACCTATGAACCAGGAGATCACAGTTTGATTCCTGGTCAGGGTACATGTCCAGGTTTCAGGCTCTGTCCCCAGCAGAGGTCGTGCAGGAGGTAGCTGATTGGTGATTCTCTCATCATTGATGTTTCTAACTCTCTCTCCCTCTCTCTTTCTCTCTGAAATCAATAAAAACATGTTTAGGGTTAAGGGGAATATTTGTTCAATAGGTGCATAAATGAATGAGTGAACAAATGAAGAAAAATAGAAGAAAAAAATATAATTGAACTTATGAGAATAAATGAAATAACCAAGGGAGAGAGGGATATAAAAAGTGCACCCTCTCTTTCATATCCTTATTATTAAATAATTAGCTTTATTTATTTTTTCTTTTCTGCTGAAAGAAAAATTAAGCATCTCGAGAATTTCATACCATTTCCGCCATTCACTCTTTTTCCCTCCTCTCCAAAATAAGTTAGGGAATAATACATTTGTTTACTCCTCCCCACAGAATGCTGATTATTAAAGTTTTGGAAACATTTCTTCTAATTCATTGATTCAGTAGAAATTAGGTATCACATCAACTGTTCACCTGGCCCCATGTTTTCTCTCTCTAATATCCCAAATGTATACATCCTTCCTTTTTCTGCTTCTCTGGGTAGTTCTCAACTCTCCTGAAGTCACGTAGAACAGGCCCAGTAATTCATAGATCTTATACCTTCATTTTTATCCATCTCAATGACCATAAAGTAGTCTTTTTCTCAAGTGAGAGTCATCAATAGATTTTTACATTCTTTCATGTTTATATAAAATTCAATACCAATAGCATAACCCTAACCTAATAACCACTGGAGATGTTCCTGACCATGAAAACAAAAGGATCATTTCAAAGCAGAAAGCAGCCCAGCTGGCTTGGTTCAGTGTTTGAGCCTCGATCTGTAAACCAGGGGGTCACAATTTGATTCTCTGTTCAATTCCCAAACAGGGCACATGCCCAGAGTTGCAGGCTCGATCCCCAGTGTGGGGTGTGCAGGAGGCAGCCAATCAATGATTATTCTCTTTCATCATTGATGTTTCTATCTCTCTCTCCTTCTTCCTTCCTCTCTGAAATAAATAAACTAATTTTTTTAAAAAAAGCATAACTAATGGGGACACTTGAAGAGTATTTGTTCAGCCAAGCTGGTGTGGATCAGTGGTTGAGCATTGACCTATGAATCAGGAGGTCACAGTTCAATTCCTGGTCAGGGCACCTGCCCAGGTTTCAAGCTCTAGCCTCAGCACAGGTTGTGCAGGAGGTAGCTGATCAGTGATTCTCTCATCAATTCCAACCCATATCAGAGCCTGTTAGAATGCAGCACCTCTTCTCGCCTACCACATGCCAGAGGGGTAGTTTCTGTTGAGCAGTGATTACACACACAAGCTCTGAAGAAAGATTCCTGGATTGAGTGTTGTCTCTGCCACTTCCCTGAAACATGTTACTTAATGTTTCCATGCTTCAGGTTTCTCATTTTTAAAGTAATGGTAATCATAGTGTGGTTGTGAGAATGAAATGTATTCATATTTATGAAGTGCTTCAGAGTGATCTCACCATATGTTTACAGCTATTTCCACTTATACATATATTGGTATGAGTTATTTAAAATCTAATCACCACCCCTTAGAAAATGATTCTTTTTAATTGGGTCATGGGAGGGGGAGGAATAATTTAGAGGGGTAGGAATGGTCCTTTCTTTTGGGTTGAGAGACCTCAAGTGTGAGTGACTAATAGACAACTAGTTCAGGTCTGATGCACAATAGTTATTCAATATATGTTTGTGGAATAAATGACTAAGTAAAGAAAGAAAGAAATGCGGTATTAGCAGAAGAAAGGGAGATAAACACATGCCAAAGATTAAATGGCTTTCTTAGCAATTTTGCCAACTGTCTGAATGCTAGTCAGCATGTCACTGAAATGGTATGAGTTTGTGGTCTTATGTATAAATCAATATATCAGAAAAGCTGAAACACTCATCTTCTTCTCACTGTGTTTTCTCCAGTCCCAAATCTGCCAGGGCCCCTACTCAATTAAATTACAGTGTGCCCACTTCATGCTTACCTTTTCCTACACAACGCAAAGGGGAAAAGTTCATGAGGAAAAGAAAAGGATTTGGAGAAAAAAAGACAATGAAGCAAAGAATAATGAGAGGGAAGAGGAAACGGTAATATGTGGCTGTGTTTGCGGTGACAGCAGAAAATATACCGGTAGGGAGACGGGTAGAGTAATTCTGGAGACTCGTGACCATCATGCTGCCCTCCCTCCTCCTCTCCCTTCTCAGGTGAATGTCCATATTCCCGGAAACTCTAGGACAAGTGCCTATTGAACATTGTCTTTCTTCACCATGAAGATAGAAAATTGGGATTTAGGACAATCTCTTATTGATCTACTTTGAATTATCATATTGCCCCAAAACGATACTGATCACACCCATCTGGCCAATCTCCAATCATGCGTGATCCTAATCACCAGTACTCTTCGTGCCTGGACAAGCGCAGCTGCGTGCTGGTGGAGCAAGTCACTCTTCAAGATGCAACGTTCACGCTAAATTCATGATCAGCTTCAAAAGCTGTCTCAGTACCACTCGCTCGTCCACTTCCCACAGCCACTTTCTCAAACGTTCACTGCTCTCTAAACAAGACCTGCCCACCCTTCTTCTTTCCTCACAGGAGGTCTTTGTCCGGCTCCTTACGTTTCTCTACCAAATGAGAACTTATACTTCTTCTCATGCATGTCTACCCTTCTCACAGAGGACTGCTTCTTTTGCTTCTTTTTAAAAAATATATTTTATTGATTTTTTACAGAGAAGCAGAGAGAGGGATAGAGAGTTAGGAACATCAATGAGAGAGAAACATCGATTAGCTGCCTCCTGTACACCCCCTACCAGGGATGTGCCCGCAACCAATGCCCTTGACTGGAATCAAACCTGGGACCCTTCAGTCCGCAGGCCAACGCTCTATCCACTGAGCCAAACCGGGCAGGGCTTCTTCTGCTTCTTAAATTGGTTGTTCCAAGGAATCATCCTTGCCACCTCCTCAATCCTCACACTGCATATCTAATTTTACACAAAATCCTGTACATTTTGCCTCCTTAATAATAGCTCTCGAATAAGTTGCCTTTCCATCTTCACCACATTAGCAATATTCAATGACAAATTTTGTTTGCTTCCACCTGGACTAAGCCATTGCTTTCTAGCTAACCTTAATATATCCATTTACTGGTATTCCACCAATCTATTTTGTTGTTGTTGTTGTTAATCTTCACTGGAGAATATTTTTTTCCATAGAATTTTTTTTTTTTTAGAGAATGGAAGGGAAGGGGAGAGATAGAGAAACATTGATGGGGGAAAGATACATTGATTGGTTGCCTCTGGCACATGCTCCAACTAGGCTGGGGATGGAGCCTGCAACTGAGGTACCTGTGCCCTTTACCAAAATTGAACCTAGGACCCTTCAGTCTATGGGACAAAGCTCTAACCACTGAGTCAAGCCCCCTAGGGGGCCTTCTTTACAAAAAATTTTAGCATGTGGTGTTCAGTGGTTAGAGCATTGACCTGAACATCAAAGGATCCCAGATTTGATTCCCAGTCAAGGGCACATACCTGGGTTGCAGATTCAATCTTGGTCCCGGTCAGGGCACGTACTCTGCTCTCTCTCATTCCACTCTCTCTAAGAATTAATGGAGAGAAAAAATTGGGGGAGAATTAACCAAAAAAAATGTTTAATATTTTCCAGTGAAAATTGCACAGAATCACCGTACATGATCACAAACTCAAGCACAAAATTGCACAAAATCACCGTACATGATCACAAATTCAACACCTGTTTAGTTACCATACAAGTTAATAAGTAGGGCATTGAAGGTACTGCAAAGCCACCTAATGCTTCTTTCTAATCAATAGTCCCATTTTTCCCACCTGCAGTATAACCACTATCTTAACTCCTTCATACCACATATTAATTTTGTCTGCAGGTTGATCTCTCTCTCTCTCTCTCTCTCTCTCTCTCTCTCTCTCTCTCTCTCAAAAAAGCAAAGAAAGAAAGAAAGCTAAACAGAAAATCTTTCCTCTCTCCTGCCTCTATTCTATTGTCTATGTGGATTTATTTTAGACTTTAAATATTTAAAGATTTAAAAAGTATCTACAAACTGGCTTTGCTGCTCAATGTGCTTTATTTGCCCTCACATGTGTCTTCTTTGTTTTAGAAAATGATTTGAAAGTGAGAAAAGTTTCAAAAGAAAATGAAATTTATAATAATAAAAATATAATATGCTAATTAGACCAGACATCCTTCTGGATGACCTTCTGGACGAAGCCGTGGCTGTGAGGGAAGCCCCTGGTCCTGGTTGCCACAGGGAAACTGGTGCCGGCAGCCAGGGGTGGAAGGCCTACTCTTGCACGAATTTTGTGCATAGGGCCTCTAGTTTATTTACAAGTATAGATTGGTAGAGGTACAGATTTTAAAAATATAACAACTACCTGTTCATATTTGTTTAAATACCCAATTCCATTGTTTAAAAATTGTGTTGTATTAGATGTTTTCTGATTTCTCTTCAACATTTTATGATTATTTGATTTCCCCAGATTATTTCATTTTTATCCTAATTTCCAATGTAGTCAATGTGAGTTGAATTGTATCATATTATGTAGCCCTCTAGTGGTTAAAATGTAAAAAGGGCACAATATTAAGGAGTAAGAACTATAATTGTTTGAGATTAAAGAACATCCCTTTAGAGAATGAAAAGGGCCAGGAAGGGCAGAAGGAAGTGAAGTAGATTAAGAGAGGAAATTAAATGAGAGGTCAGGATTAGGCAGTGTGAAAGAGGTAGATGAGAAGGAGCTAAGGAGTCAATATTTTCTTAGCAGAAACTTTTCATGTATTTTTTCACTTAATCGTCATAAAAATTAGATGAAGAAGGAACAACCACTATTTTATAAGCAAAGAAATTGAGGCTCAGAGGATGAAATAACATGACAAAATCATACAATTTGAAATTTATATTACATGGTTTGGAATTTTATTCCAAAGTCTGTGCCTTCAAATATTAAGTGAAGTTGGAAACATTTCACGATTAGTCAGATGGCCTGGTCCGTGTGGCTCAGTTGGCTGGAAGTCATCCCAGGCACCAAAAGGTTGCTGGTTCAATTCTGGTCAGGGCACATACTAGTATTTGAGTTATGGGCACAACCCCCTGTAGGGGGTGATGTTCTACTCTCACATCAAAGTTTCTCACTCCCCCTCCTTTCCTCTCTCTCTGAAAGTCAATCAAAATATTGTAGATGAAAGTTAGCCTTTTTTCTTTACAAGGTTGCAACTTCCTGTTGGCTCAACAACTGGACAAGCAGGGATATGATGGATGGATGTGACTGGGCCACCACCCTACCACACACCTATTTACCAACTTATGGTTCTTGTGGAACTGGAAGTAGGGGTGGAGTTCACTGATGACACGCAGTTCCAATCATGATGCATTTGCTCAAATGGGTGGAGGGGGGCAAAAAATTGCAATAGCATGACAGTTTGGGCTAAAGAAGTAGTTTCTATATACCAGTTCTGCAAAAACAATATTCACCTGCAGCAATTCCTCGGGACCTTGGGTTAAGAAACATAATAGCCTTCTTCTCTCACATTTGTCTGCTTTAAAAAACAAAAACAAAAACAAACAATAAAAAACCCACAAAAAAACTATTTTCATGACTTGTAATAGTATAACTATAGCCGAAGGCCAGGGATGTTAGGTAAAACACTATACTGGTTCCAGGCAATATAGAGACACTGAATAGTTTTAAGGGTGCATTTCAGGTAATGACCCAAGTCTGTCTAGTGTTCTTGTGCATCTAGGTTAACACACCTTTGAAATGCGAGCAGTATTTCAGACCCCTCAAAAAATGTAACCACTCTCATAGGAGCACATTGTCTTGTTAACTATCCTGTAACTTGCTTTCTTCCACCTTCATGTAATCACAGGTTCCCCCCTTTATTATATATATTTTTTTAAACCTATAAAACTGTCATTTTCCAAAACATTTGAAGTCTTGCTTCTCATTATATCCTTAGTTTGGCTCAAATAAATTCTTATAAAAATTCTCTCTAGGTTTGAACATTTCTTACGTTCAGACTTTTTAAAAATTAACTTATTGGAGACTAGGGGCCCAGTGCACAAATTCATGCACCTTGAAAGGAACCATAGGCCTTGAGGCTGTGGTGGGCACAGGAGTGGGTCTTGGCCCATTCTCCATGCCCCTGCATGGCACCTCCTGCTGAGGTCCCCAGTCCCCTGTCTGCTGGCAGCCCTGCTCCCACCACTGCAGCTCCCATGTGCTGATGGCGGCAGCTGACAGCTTGGAGCAATTGGAGCCAGAGCCAGCAACGGATGCAAACAGTGGCTCTGGCGCCAGCAGCAGGTGTGAGTAGGGTTGTCACTGTTTGCAGTTGCGAGAGGTGGCTGCTGGCCTCGATCAGACCTCAGAAGCAGAGAGAAGTTGAGAAGCCTTTAGGTTTGAAAACTAGGTAGGACCACAGCACGTGGGAGCAAAGAATTTTCAGTAGCCACCAGAGGCTTGGCCAGATGTCAGTAACAGGTCTGGTGCCCCAGCTCACCTGCTCCACCATCCTGCTGTGGCCGATGTCCACCATGTTCTGCACGTGCCCCCCGGGAGGTCATCACATGTTATAGTGACTGGTTGTTTGGTTGTTCCACCATTCAGTCTACGTATTTGCATATTAGCCTTTTATTATATAGGACTAGAGGCCCGGTGCACGAAATTTGTGCATGGGGTTCGGGGGGTATCCCTCAGCACAACCTGCACCCTCTCCAATCTGGGACCCCTTGAGGGATATCTGAATGCCCATTTAGGCCCAATCCCAGTAGGATCAGCCTAAACAAGCAGTCAGACATCCTTCTCACAATCCAAGACTCCTAGCTCCAAACTGCTCACCTGCCTGCTTCCTTGATTGCCCCTAAACACTTCTGCCTGCCAGCCTGATTACCCCCTAACCACTCCCCTGCCAGCCTAATTGATGTCTAACTGCTCCCTTGCCAGCTTGTTTGCCCCCGACTTCCCTCCTCTGCCGGCCTGGTCACCCCTAACTGCAATCCCCTGCAGGCTTGATTGCCTCCAACTGCCCTCCCTTGCAGGCCTGGTTCCTCCTAACTGCCCTCCCCTGCTGGCCTGATCACCCCACATCTGCCCTCCCTTCCAGGCCTGGAACCTCCCAACGGCCCTCCCCTGCTGGCCATCTTGTGGTGTTCACATGGGGGCAGGATCTTTGACCACATGAGGGCAGCCCTCTTGTGTGTTGGAGTGATGGTCAATCTGCATATTACTCTTTTATTAGATAGGATAGAGGCCTGGTGCATGGGAGGGGGCCAGCTGGTTTGCCCTGAAGGGTGTCCTGGATCAAGGTGGGGGTTCCCTTGGGGCATGGGGCAGCCTGGGCAAGGTGTCTGTGGTGGTTTGCAGGGCAGCTACACTCCCCAGCAACCCAAGTGGAGGCCTTGGGATCTGGGATTAATTTATGTTCTACAATTGAAACTTTGTAGCCTGGAGCAGAGCCAAGCCTTCTGCTGGCTCCATGGCTGTCATATAATTGAAACATTGTAGCCTGGAGTGAGGCCTAGGTCAGCCAGAGCTACAGAAGCTTGGCTTCCTCCATTGCCTGGGCAACCCTAGCCTCTGCTCTCTCCAGCTCCATGGCTGCTACCATTTCTGTTGGAATTATGTATCTTTTATAATTGAAACTTCATAGCATTGAGTGGAGTCCTAGGCCAGCAATGGCAGGCAGAAAGCTTGGCTTCCTCCATTGCCGGGGAAACCCAAGCCTCCCTTCTGCTCTCAGTGGCTGCAGCCATCTTGATTGGGGTTTATTTGCATAATTTGCTCCTGATTGACTGGTGGCATGGCTTGATTAGAGGTACAGTCAATTTGCATATTACTCTTTTATTAGATAGGATATATGCTTCTTAAACACTTGTTTCTAAATTGTTCATTTAGTACAAGCATATACCATCCTAATATTGATAGACTAGTAGCCCTGTGCACAAGTCCATGTGCCAGTAGCTCTCTGCAAGGCCTGGCTGTTCCACATCCACTGCCCAGAAGAGGCTCTCCACTGCCCAGAGGCCGCTCTGCAGCCAGGGATTGGAATGCTAGCCTCATCGCCAGGGCAATGACGCAAGCATTCCCACCTTCCCCTCCCTTCCCCAGTCACTCCGTGTCTGCTTCCTATAGTTCCTTTTTGGCCCAGGTGGAATGCTTGCCTCATCGCTGCAGTGATGAAGCAAGCAGTCTTCCAGGCTACTCACACTGCCCACTCTCAGCAGCCACCCCCCTAGGATTGGGGAACTCCAGAGGGGCTGAGAGGACTGGGTGCTGCCATCTTGTGGCTATGGGCACTGCCATCTTTGTGACAGAGTGAAGGTTAATTTGCATATTACCTTTTTATTAGATAGGATATTTTGTTACCAGTACTTTTAACACCACTGGTACACTGCTACAAATTTTTGCATTTGGATTTTATATGTTGACCATGTTCCTACAAAATAGTTTCTCAAAACTGAGATAGAAGAATTAAAAGATACTTCCCAATCTCTAACCAAAAAGACAGTAGCATATATTTCAGGATACATTAGAATATCTATTTGCTCTCCAGTCCCCAGTGATGAATAATATCAATTTGTTAATGTTTACCAAACTGGTGAAAAATAGTACCTTATTATTTTCTAATTTGCTTTTTCCTATTAGAGATGTCAAATATCTTTTCAAATGTCAAATGCCAGGTCCCCTTTTTAAAGCTCTATCGCCTAATAGAGTTTCCCTCTCAATTCACATCCTGCCATCAACCTGAATCTTTTCAATGTATGTGTGAATAACTCACCCAACAATATGATTGTTTTGTCCCTTGACCTCTTCATCTCTGGTATTTACCTCCACCCACATAAACTTTCCACTTCCATGGCCTCAAATGAACTTATCATCTGGAATGACTTGAACTTCTGAATTTAAATTCAGATATATCACATCCTGACTACCGCCTTCTTTCTGCTCTCCTGCTTCTCTTCTCCAGATACTCCCACAATACCTGTTAATCCACTGAATTGAGGTTTCCAGTCCCAACTATTCTCTGTAAGAACATCTCATAAACAAGAAAATCTCTTCCAAAAACAACGCAATCAAAGCTTTGGAAAACAATGTTTCTTAATCTCATTGGGATTAGGTAATATTCGGTGATTTTCAACCCGAGGAGCTCTAGGGAGTGTTTGTGAATACAGAGCTTGTTTTGGGTTGTTACAAAGACGAAGGGTTCGCTACTGGCAATTATGGACAGGCTTGCAGGGATGATATATGTCCTTCAAAACCTGGAACAATCCCCCACAGAGAAGTATTATCATATGCAAATAGCAACAGTAGTCCTAACTAAGAAACACCAAACCCCCTTAATAATATGATTAAAAAGAGGAATGTAGACATAAATACAATTTTCTTTATGATTTAGGGCTTCCACTGATCCCGAAAGCTCAATAATAAGGCCCATATTAAATATTTATTGGGCTTTGACAGTATTGCCTAGTGATTGAGCATTGACCTGTAAATCAGGAAATCACAGTTTAGTTCCCAGTCAAGGCACATGGCCAGGTTGTGGGCTGGATCCCCAGTAGGAGGCATGCAGGAGGCAGCCAATCAATAATTCTCATCATTGATATTTCTATCTCTTTTTTTCTCTCCCTTCCTCCCTAAAATCAATATTTTTATATATTTTTTAAGCATTTCTTGGGACACCTGTAATACTTTCAACAATAAAGATAGCTGGTTTGGCTCAGTGGATAGAGCGTAGGCCTGTGTTCAATCCTGGTCAAGGTCACATGCCTGGGTTGTTGGCTCAGTCCCCATTAGTGGGCATGCAGGAGGCAAACGATTGATGGTTCTCTCTCATCATTGATGTTTCTCTCTCTCCCTCTCTTTTTCTCTGAAATCAATAAAAAAAATATATTTTTAAAAAGATAAATTAAGAGAAAAAATTTTCTTTATAGGCCCTGGCCCAGTAGTTCAGTTGGGAGCATTGTCCCAATATGTCAAGGTTGTGGGTTTGATGCCTGGTCAGGGCACACAAGGCAGTCAACTGATGACTGAATAGATGGGTGGAAAAACAAATCACTGTTTCTCTCTCTCCTATTATCTCTCACTCTGTCTCTCTCTCTCATCAATCAATTAATAAAAGTGTATTTAAAGAGTTCTTTAAAAGATTCCTTTATACTCTAGCTACTTTTAAAAATATGCTTTGCAGCATTTAACTGTTTCAAACTTCCTCAAGTTGATCTTTCTGCCATACTTGAAGCCCACAAAATAAACCTCTCCTTTTTTTTCTGTCTTTTGGGAAAGTCTAGTTTAGCATGAACACAATTACCCTTTCACTTTCATTTTCCACAGAATAGCTAAGATATTATTTTCATAGGAACTTCACTAAGTTTCTAAGGGAAAATTTTTAAATACCATACAATGCATATATTTTATATACCAATGTCACTATTAATCATAAGTGCCCTCTTTTATTTCAAATCCTGCCTAAAGAATTTATTATTATGAAAACTAGAGGCCCAGCGTGTGAAATTGTGTGGGACCCAAACTCCCTCTGTAGTGCCAATGTGGGCGGGACCCATCAATGCACCTCCTGGTGACTGGTTGTTTGGTTGTTAGGGCGTTATGGCTATGGGCTTTTTATAATATAGATTCCTTTTTCTTTGGTGCCTAAAAAAGGGATTGGATAGGACTCACAGTCCCATGGACAATCTATATAGATAATGGGTTTAAAGAGGTTCTTAATCTTCATAAGAAACACATCAACATAGAAAAAGGCATCAATGATTGTACTGAACTTTTCCTTCTCCTCTAAATTAAGTAGACTTATTCCTTCTTAATTACATAATAAAAATTGCCTTCAGCTATAATATGGTTTAGGTTCCATTTATTATGTCATTTCCTTTTTATTTCTCCAGATGCCTTCACTCTGTGCTTCTATCTCATATTAGACTAGTCACCATTTCCTGTATTTGGAGTGTAATTTCACTCGTCTCTGCTTTTTGTCATATTTTGTTTTTCACTCAATATTCTATCATTTAGCAAAAACATATTCATCCTTCCAAACCCAACTCAAACATTACTTTGTTCATAAATGCTTCCTGAATAGCTCCATTCAGAATTATTTAGTGATCCTTCATTTCCACATTACATTGACCTCTTCTATGGTTTTCATTTGATTTAATCACATGTAGTTATTTATATACTCACCTTATGCCTTTCACTGGGTAATAGATCAGAGCTGTGTTTTTTTCATCTTTGAGTTTATGTCCCACAGGACATAGCACCATGCCTTGACTACATCTTCTGAAACACCTGCCTTTTTATTTCTTTTACAGTGTTTTATTCATTCCCTCTTAGCAATTAACATAAGCTGTAATTATTTTCTTTATTTATATACTCATTCACTGCCTGAATCCTTCAATAGAATGTAAAGTCCAGCCCTAGCCAGTTTGGCTCAGTGAATAGAGCATTGGCCTGCAGACCAAAGGGTCCCAGGTTCGATTCTGGTTAAATGTGTTTTGCTCACATCGATGTTTCTCTCTGTCTTTTCCTCTCTTTTCCACTCTCTCTAAAAAAGAAATGGAAAAGTATCCTCTGATGAGGATTAACAAGAAAAGAAAAAATAAATGTAAAGTCCATGAGGGAGTGTCTATCCTATTCATCACTGTTTCTTCAGATGAAACAAGAGCTAATCAATAACTGCTTATTTTTGGTTTGGGGGTTGTTGTTTTTGTTTGTTTGTTTTGTTAGTTTGTTTTTGCATAAATTCAACCACAAGATGGTCAACACCTTGAAATTATGGACTACTGCACCATTCAATTTGGGTTGTTCCCTAATGTATAGTAAATAAATGCTAAATAAAAATCACATATAAATTTTAAATACCATACAGATGTAATCAAAAAGAAAGAGAGACATAAGTAGAAATAGTTGTTAAGAAATAAATAAATGAGAAGTGGCTTAAAATATTTTTTAATTTAAATGTTTTTCGAGTTCTCCAGTGTGTAATTTGATAAGGAAAAGGTCAGAAGAAGAAAACATGGTGATTTAGATGCACAGAAAGGCATACACATATTCTTGCTTCTAATTCCTGTGAACAGGACAGTATATTTCTAAGACTTTGAACATAAACCTCAGAATACATTAAGAAATAATCACTTTATGCAAATTCTTCACATAAGTAACTTTGGGTTATATAACCTGTAATTTCAGACTATAAGCTTTTGCCATATGAAAATAATAACATAATGCAATGTTATTTATACATATGGAGAAGTATCAAATAGTGTACTTTCAAAATTGTGTTTTAGTTATTTTTAAGAATGATTGGCTAGGCCTCCACAGGCAAAATTGTATGAAAGATGAAAAATAATTTTACCGCTCCCACTTATTCAAAGGAAAAGCCAGGTAACCACCTATTACATGGTTACCAAGTTCTTTAGCCAGAAGAAACAAGCTATATATAAGTACAATGGGTGGCATGCTTTTTATAAAAACATTTAATCAGAAATAATAACAATACTAAGTTATAAAGAACAACCTGTTAGCATAAAAACTGGGAAAGAAGAATAGCAAGTTCTAGAAATAACAGATTCTGAGCTGTGGGTTCTAATCTCAGCCTCACCATGACTCACCTGTATGACTTTGGATGCATCATGGAACGACTCTGCGTTTTTATTTCCTCATAGCCAAAACAGGATGGCAATACTCACCCTACCTCACAGGGAAGATGTTTGGACTATCTAATTAGTGATCATACAGTGTTATTAAAACACACTATATAATTATTGGATCTGAGTCTCATCCTATGTAATTCAATGAGAATTTTATTATTACCCCTTTAATTATAGCTGAAGATTTTATATAAGGCTTCCTATTTCCTCTACTTTATTTCTCATACAATAAACGTGATCTCTGTCCAAAATACGGTAGCTTCCTTCTTTTATCTGTTGAGAAAAAAATCATTGAAACCAATAAATAATACTTCTACATCGACACAGAAGATATTATGAAACACTAAGGACTGTGACAGGAGGTCATCCCTTACTTAAGAATTTAATAAATTAGCTCTTTGATTCAACAGGTAACACCTTGTATAAAGAAACTAGGGGCCCGGTGCATGATATTCATGCACTGGGGGATGTGTGGTCTCTCAACCCAACCTGCACCCTCTCACATACTGGGAGCCCTCAGGGGATGTCCAACTGATGGCTCACCCCTAGCCTGCTCAAGGCCTAAAGCCTCTGGTGGGCACCCAGCCATTGCCCTGCTCAGCTCAGCCCTGACTGCCTGCAACCACCCAACCCCAGGAGCTGGGTGCTCACCGCCACTTCTGCTCACAGTGCCCGGGGCTGGGAGCTCCCTGCCGCCACTACCACCACCACTGTTGCTGTTGCCGCTTCCCCTCACAGCATCCGGGGGCTGGGCACTCGCCACCATTGCTGTTCATCTCCACCCCTGGGGCCTGTACTCAAGCCACTTGGCCCCACCCCTGCTCCTGATTGACTGGTAGCATAGCCAGTCAGGAACGAAGGTACGATCAAATTTGCATGTTTCTCTTTTATTATATAGAATTATCATACTTGATTTTAGATACATCATTAAAATTTGCAATGAACTAATATTTTTTTACTACATACAAATTCTGATGGATGAAGTCAGCTTTTTACAGTGAAAATGTTGGATGTGAAGTCATGATCATCAATTAGACAATAGAGTATTAGAAGTAAATATCCTACACCAGCAGTTAATTACCTGTGTATATTTGAGCAAGTAATTCTTTAATGTTTCTCCCTTTCTTTTATTTTTGATTATGGAAATCAAACTAAAAAGATAAAGGTTCTCAAAACTCAAAATGTAAGACAACATTTGCAGAGCCTTTTTTTAATTTGTAAAGTGTTATGTAAATGTTACATTATTATTATTATTGTTATTGTTATTATTACTAGAGGCCCAGTGCACAGATTTGTGCACCGGTGGGGTCCTTCGGCCTGGTCTGTAGAGACAGGGCCAAAATTGGTTTTCCAACATCCCTCAAGGGGTCCCAGATTACAAAAGGGCAGTTCTTGGGTGACACAGCCTGTAATCGGGTTCCTTCCTCTCTGGTTCCAGGTGCAACACTTGAGAACCACAGCTGCCAAGTCACTGTAGCTCAGCAGCTCCTGTGCTGAATGTCTGCCCCCTGGTAGTCAGTATGTGTCATAGCTACCGATTGGATGGTCAAATGGTTGGACAGTCACTTAGGATTTTATATATATAGATTATTATTGTCTAGTCATTGGTGTACCCCAAAACATTTTACAAAAGTGTTATTTTCTATCAACTCTTTAAAAATTATGTCATATAACAAAACTTTTGGCCTAAGAAGTGATAAGCTTGAGTGAATCACAGTAGGTAATATTCTTATATATAATATAAGGTGTCCCCCCCAAAAATGTAGGCATACTTATCAACTGATAGCTCAATTGATCTTTATTTTTTCTTTTCAAATTTAACCCATTGGCATTAATAACTATTCAAAGTGTATATACATTTTTGGAATACCTTGTATATATCAGAACACATGACTGACTTGAGTCCAGAGAATAAAAATTGTTACAAAAGTACTTAAAATAAATACATTCCATGGACTCTGGATAAGGAGCAAATGCATAGATTTCAGAACATTTTTAGCCATTTATAATAAGTGCAGCAATTTCATTTGTTTTCTCTGTTTTAGAATCCAGTTAATATTCATTAATATTCCTTAGTCTTCTTTTTTCTAGCTTCAACAAATATAATTGGCATAAAACATTGTGTAAGTTTATGGTATACAATGTGTTGATTATATTCACTCATGTATTGCAAAATGATTACCATCATTGGATTAACTAATACCTCTATCTCATCACATAATTACCATTTATTTTGTGGTGAGAACATTTACATAATTACCATTTCTTTTTTTGTGGTGAGAACATTTAAAATCTATTTGCCTGGCAACTTTCAAGCACATATAATACAGTATTGTTAGCTATAATCACTAATGCTGTATGTACATTAGGTCACCAAGACTTGTAAATCTTATAACTGGAAGTTTCTAACCTCTAACCAATATCTCCTCATTTCTACCACTCCCCAACCCCTGGTAACCACCACTCTACCTTCTATTTCTACAAGTTCAGCTATTACCAAAAAATATGTTTTTTTTTATTTGAGAGAGAGAAAAGCAGAGAGAGAGAGAGAGAGAGAGAGAGAGAGAGAGAGAGAGAGAGAGAGAGAGAGAGAGAGAGAAAGAGCAATGTGAAAGGAACATCCATCAGTTGCCTCCCACACATACTCCAACTGGGAATCAAACCTGAAATGTAGGTATGTGCTCTGACCAAGAATCAAACCCAAAACCTTGTGGTATACTGAATGATGCTCCAACCAACTGAGCTACCTGGCTAGGCAACTGGGGCTATTTTAGATTCCATATATAAGTGACATCACACAGTATTTGTCTTTGTCTGTCTGACTTATTTCACTTAGCATAATGTCCTCAAGGTTCATCCAAGTTGTTATAAATGGCAGAATTTTCTTCCTCCTCATGGTCTATATCTTCTCTATCTGTTCATCTGTTGATAGATACCTATGTTGTCTTTACAGATTGGTTACTGTGAATAACATTGCAATGAATATGGGAGTGCAGATATCTCTTTAAGACCTGATTTCTATTCCTTTGGATATATACCCAGAAATAGCATTGCTGGAGCACATGGCAGTTCTACTTTTAATATTTTAAGGAACCTCCATGCAGTTTTCCATTGTGGCTACACCAATTTACATTCTCACCAGCAGTGTGCAAGAGTTCCCTTTTCTTCACATTCTTGCCCTCATTGGCTATCCTCAGAGCCTAGTCTTACCCACTTATGAATGCAGAGAAATGTTTATGGGTCCCCCTTACCTTCAGAACAGAAAGCTGTGGGGTCAGAACTAGGGTTGCAGCCCCATGGTGACACTGAGCTTTCTGGAGTAGGATTAGAGGACCACTAACAGGAACAGGAAGGCAAATAGGGCTTGGAAGCTCCGTCACAAGTTTCACTTGAGTCCCAAACAGCTGGTATCTTCAGAGGTTAGAGATGTTATTTATGAATGAACATAGGCTTAGCTATTTACTTTTTCAATGTGTTTATCAGTCTTAAGACTTAACATCTGTTAGTTTATTTACATATTCTTAATGAATGGGATGATTTAAACTAGCACACTAGTTTTGCATGTAGCTGGAGGGTAATCTTATACCAGGCCTACCGGTCGAATAGACATAAAGAGCTCACTTAATGATTCACTCACAGTTACTTCTTTGGTTACTTTTAGACATTCTGAGATTGTGGTTTCCTTCACGCCACAGAAGTCAGTAAGATGCCAGCGACCAAATTCCAGAAGCCCACAAAATTAGCCTAAGAATACAGTCACCAGGAGATTTTTTTTAAATATACATTTCTAGGTCCCATCCCCTGAAGTTCTGCGTTGGTAGGGCGATGGTGCAGTGTGAGAACTCTGAGCCCGTTATAGAAAACACTGCCCCGCTCTTGCCTTGCTTTCTTCAAAATCGTACCATTATCATCTTCATCATCACACCATCTTCACCATTTTTGACAGTTTATTATACGACACGCTATATGCAAAGTACTTCTCATTTTAATGCCTCAAACGAAAAATGAGTATTTTCTACATTTAAAACATGGAAACTAAAGAATAGAGTTTTATGGTTGTTGTTTTTTTTAAAATCCTCACCAGAGCATATGTTTTCATTGATTTTAGAGAGAGCGGAAAGGAGAGAGAGAGAAACATCAATCAGTTGCCACCTGTACAAATCCACAGCCTGGCCCAAGCCTGGGTAACCTCACTGACCGGTGATTGAACCTGTGACCTTTCAGTGTATGGGATGATGCTCCTACCAACTGAGCCACACCAGCCAGGGAGAGAGCAGAGGTCTTAATGAACATAGAGAGCAAATGGTGGAGCTAGGATTCCAACCTGATCTGTTCAACCACAGAGCTCTTGATCTTTGATGTTGCTTCATACTTGACTGTGCAGGCTTTTATTTCAGCAGCATTGCTACCACCCGTCTCTACCTTCCAGCTCCTTGCTGAAGAAACACTAGCATGGCTTTTGCAAGCAGTTTTGCAAACACTTCAAAGACATTTTGTGAAAAGCAATTTTTTAAATGCCCTCTGACTCAGAACACTGGTCAGTTTTTTGAATTGACAAGATGGATTTTATCTTATTTCCTTATTTTCACTGCCAGCCCACTCCAAAGCTCAGTGTTTTCTATGGGTATTCTCTTCCTCCCCCCAATTTCCACATGGAATTGGACATGTATCTTGAAAGTGTGGTGATGCATATAATACTTTCATTTTGTGTGTTGCAATGTTAAGGCCAAAAGTTTTTGTTGATAAGTGGCACCAAAACTCATTCTTTGCTGGTAAAAGGTTTTGTAGGATTTGTTAATGAAAACTTACTTTGAATGGTCCTAATCGTGATGATTAAAGTGCAAACCTTAGTTATTGGTATTTCCTAATCTGCTCTCTCGGGCCTTGGAAGACTTAAGCTGGGTTTCAAACACTCCCCTCACTTAGCAAATTATATTATAAGCAAAAGGTAATATGACTCCTCTTAAACTTTTGCTTCATTTTTCAGAATTAAGAAAAAAAATACTGGTTCCAGCTTTTTAGAAAAGGAAGCATACACTTATACATGTGTTCATATAGAATAAGAATTTTAAAATTACCTTTATGGTGTACATTTTAATGATCGGAATGTTTGTTTCTCATTGCAATCCTTCCAATATGTGAGTTCCACAGAATTCTGGAAGCAATGACGACATAGCAAACAGCTGCTGGGTAGAAAGGCCAACTGAGTCAATGAAAACTTCTTTTAGAAGGGAAGACATCTTTCCCATTCTGGCTTACATGATCCTGTGACAATTTTAATCTGAAATGGAACCCGAGCCCCGCTGGGGTGACTCACCGGTTGAGCACTGACCCATGACCCAGGAGATCATCGTTCGATTCCCATCAGGCACATACCCCGGGTTGCAGGCTCTCGATCCCCATTCGGGAGTGTGCCAAGGCAGCTGATCAATGATTCTCACTCATCATTGATGTTTCTATCCCTCTTTTCCTCTCCCTTGCTCTCTCTGAAGTCAATATAAAAATATTAAAATGGAACCATAGGACATGAAATAGAGAATCTCACATTGTGCCTTCAGAAGAACAGAATTTAAGAACTCAGAGTCTGATTTCCCATAAATGCGTGGTTTATGGAAGACTGAGACTAACCTCCTTATCAATGAACATCCACGAAGAATCCTCCCCCATCCCCAAGCCAATGAACCTACTTCTTGGACTCTGGCTGGATTTTCCCCTCTTTGCACTCAGTGCCCATAAATAAAAACAGTCTGCCCTGAACCCTTGATAGTCTGACTTGCCTGTAGCTTGCCGCAGCATGAGTTTGCTGAATTACATTTCCTCTGCTATTCCCGAATAAAATCAATTTCTGGTCATTTGAGCCTGCCTCAGTTTATCTCTTTATTTAGAGACAACCCTGAACTTTCCTTACCAAGTCATTTATTTTTTAGTTAAAAAGTGTTTTTTGATCTATGTATGCAAACCTTATATTAAAATTTACTTTGTAGTTTCATTTTAGCAAAATATAGAAAGAAGGACAAAAAAATGAATCTCTAAATATAAAACCTTAGGTCTCAATAAGCTTATCGCAAAGGTATTTCTGAGGGCAGGAGGGAAATTTCACTGCTCCTGAATTCCCAGCACATAGTCAATTTCCTCCTTTGCCTGTTCTATTTTTTTAATGAATGTTTTTAGTTCATTTAGTTAAAATATAATATATTTTAATATAATATATTTTCAAATCATAAACTTAATAAAATACAAAAAACCTAAAAAATTATATAAGAAAGCTTATCAGAATCTTACCACCAAATAATCACTGTTAATGTTTTACTTTTACCCTGGTTTTTTCTTATGCACATATTTACATACATAATAGAAAAGCTAAATGGCATCCACTATAAAAGAATATATTAGTTTCATTGTTATAGTAATGATGCTAATAATATCTCATTAAAGTTTGATTTTTAGTTGAAGATTGCTTATAGTATGAATGTGCCATCATTTACTAAAGCAATCTTTAGTTTATAACTTTAGGTTATTTTTTTAATATTATAAATAATGAAGCCCAGCCAGCTTGGCTCAGTGGTTGAGCATCAATCTATGAACCAGGAGGTCACAGTTCGATTTCTGGTCAGGTTGCTGGCTTGATCCCCAGTGTGGGGCATGTGGAGGCAGCTGATCAATGATTCTCTCACATCACTGATTTTTTTTTTATCTCTCTCTCCCTTTCCCTCTCCCTTCCTCTCTGAAATCAATAAAAATATGTTTTAAAAATAAATAAATAATGAGGAAACAATGTGATTACATTTCTGAATATTTCCTAAGGTTAAACTCCTAGAAGCAGAACTCAGCCTTGAAAGATTTGTACATTTAAAATACTCTGTCTTCATTTTAAGCTAGTTTGCTATTCACTCATATACTCTAAGAATTAATCTTCATTGGTATTCATCCCGTTTAGTTATGTCAATAACTTATACCTTTGAAGGAATAAAGAAGACCCATTATTTGCAATTTAAAAACTATAAATCTGTTTTAGCTATTTTCTTTAGTCTTTGTAGCCCATGACAGAGAATTCTCTATAGTATACAGTATACACAGTCTTGAGTAGGATTCATATTTCAGAACAAATAGTACATTTGCTGGCATTTGAAATGTGATAAATAACCGAATATCAAAGGCAATCCTAAAGAATAAAGGAAAAAAAACACACACACAAATCCTCTACAATCAACTAAGATGGCTGTATGAAAAGGAGTGTGGTTGCTAAGCAACTACCAACAATCCAGAGCTCTGCGGGGGATGGGGTGGGATGGTATGAAATGCCTCTGTGGTTGTACTTAGAAGCTCTTATCTATTTTAGTGCCAGTTGGTATTATACCTCCTTCCTCCTCTTCCTCCGATTTCTTTCCTCACTGAGTTCCAGGCTAGCCTTCCCAACTTTGAAATGAGGTGCCCCTTTCAGGTTCAGGCCTCAGATAATCTTCTATGGGCAGTGTCAATTTTGCTTGCAAACTGGAATTCTGATCATTGTCCCCCCAAAATATTCAGTAATTTATTGGAGCCTATTTTTATATATGAGACCAGTATCTTCTATAGGCCTTATAATTCCCTATAATCTTGGACCATGGCAGAAAAGGAATGGTTTCTTTTGAGGCAAAAGCTCAAAAGTAGCTGCCATTAGGGAAAGAGCAATTATCCTAAAAACAATTATCACAGAAGAGAAAACTGGCCTTCATTAATGTATAGTATCAGTAGGATTTTCTTTATATGGGAGGGATTTGAAACACCTTCATTTATTTATTACATATTTATTTATTCATTGATCAATTCAGGATTTATTAAATAGCCTTAAAGCATCAGTCACTGGGAGGTCAAAGTCAAATATTTCATAGTCATTGCCCTTCAAGAGCTCACAGTCTGAAAATCTGTAATATTTTTAGTTATATCTAAATTTGAAAGTGAAGAGAAATGGTATCATTTCCAATGTAAAGCTCAGTTTAGGTTGAACAAGTAGCATGATTGGCCAGAGTCGAGGCTAATTAACATGTCACGGTGCCTGTTGGGTGCCCAGGATATTAGAGAACCTGGAATTGCATCCCAGAATTGCATTTGGATGCACTCATCACATGTGCTTACAAGGTCAGCATTTAATGGCACATCTTGGATAAGTCCTTAAACTAAGTGCTGCCAAGTAAGAACAACCATGGCTTGATTTCATGAAGTTCACATCTAAATCAGTTTGTCTTTAGAGACACAAAGGGATTTATTTGACTTTTGGCAAATGAGTGCGAAGTTAAGCTGATATAAGAACTTGTATCTGTGTAGAAATTTTATTTTTTGAAAATGATCTTGTCTCCTTTCTTTCCTTTTGATTCAACCTGGCCTCATCTAGCACCCTGACTTACCTGCTTCCTTCTTTCTTGAATTACCTCTTCCTTAATCACTTAGCCCTTAGGACAATAAGGTTCTGCCTCGGGTGTGTTGACCACAAGAGACCGAGTTTCTGTCAAACTACAGATAACTTCGAGTCCTCAGCTGTGTGTCAGCTCCAGGCCCAGAAAAGCAGTGAAACCAGATGCAGCAAGTCCATGGTTGACATTAGGATCAGATGGGTGATTAACTATCCTCAACCTTAAGGGTGACCAAACAGCAGGGACCAGGACCCTGACCCTGACCCTGACCTTAACTCCCTTGGAATTCATGGGTGTCAGGTGTTTGAGTATTAGCTCACTTGTCTCCAGGCATGGCCACTTCCTAAAAATAAACACTTACTTTCTTTGCTGCAAGCTCCTGTTTGTGTCTTATTGGGCTCTGATATGCACAGGCAAATGGATCTCTTTAGTTCAGTAACAATTTCTTAAGAAAGTTTATCAGAATGGATTTGGCCCAGTGGACTTATTTCAGAAGCCATCTACCTGGGTCAAGAAGGAGAGCTACAGCCCTAACCAGTTTGGCTCAGTGGATAGAGCGTCAGCCTGTAGACTAAAAGATCTCAGGTTTGATTCCGGTCAAGGGTATGTGCCTTGGTTGTGGGCACATCCCCAGTTGGGAGTGTGTAGGAGGCAGCTGATTGATGTTTCCAACTATATCCCTCACCCTTCCTCTCTGTAAAAAAAATCAATAAAATATTTTTTTTAAAAAGAAAGGAGAGCTACATAAAACAGAGTGAGGAAGCAACTAGCAATTAACTTAGATAAGTAGGTAATCTTCCTCGAGTTTCTCAGTAGTTCTTCCAGACAAGTTGTACCAACTAGTTTGAATACACAGTATGTAATGGTTACGTATGTAATGGTTAGTCAATTCTGGAAAGAATGCTGGTGACAAATCAAAGGAAAATGCAATATGGAAATTGCATTACAAAATCATGATAAGAAACGAACCCAGAGAAGTTTGTGCCACCAAAATCCAGATACAAAAAATAAAAATTAAAAAAAAATCTGGTATTGAGGCAGGATAGTGAGAAGCTAGGAAAATTCCTTGGTAAGTGGAAACTGAGACAGATAGTTAAAAGCAGTTTGCAGCCACCTAGAAAATCCTATATTCCCTAAATCAAGAACAATATGCTGAATAAAATAAGAGTCAGAGAAAGACAAGTACCATATAACTGCACTCATATGTGGAATTTAATGAACAAGCTGAACTACCAAACAAAATAGAGACAGACTCATAGATAAAGAACAGGCAGACAGTTCTGATGAGGGGATTGGAGGATTGAGCAGAAAAGAAAAAAGAGAACTCGTGGACACAGCCAACAGTGTGGTGATTTCAATTGGAGGAAGGGAGGAGGGACTGGAGGTGGAAGAGGACATAGAGAGAATAAATGGTGTTGAAAAAAATAAGAGTAAATGGTTTATAGTACTTCTCCTTCTCCTCCCCTACCTGAGGGTAAATAGCTTAATTCACCCAGCTCAGGGAGACAGATAGCAGAAATCCAAATTAGTGCCATTTGCCAGCCACACCCAAGGACAGACGATGTTAAGGGAATCTCATTTGGCACAGGAGCATAAAACTGATGAATATTCTATCCAGATCCTCCTCTAAACTCCCAGCCTTTAATACCCTCAAAAAAAAAAAAAAAAAAAAAACAATGGTCCCAGCGCATTCTCTCCATCTCAGGAGCACACCCGTGGCTTTTCTCTCCCTTTACCCCATTTCAGCTCCCGTGGGCACAAATCTCCTAAACTCTAAGGGACCCCATGAGGCTTGCAACCAGGTTAACAATGAGCAATGGCAGTTTGTCTGGGCAAACTCCTTGAACCTGTCCCCAAGGCACTCTTTTCTCTGACTTCTTAGTGAGCCAAAGCAGCCCAGCCTAGGCTCATTTCCCCATCTAGTCCCTCTCCTGTTAGGCCCTTCCTTGTTTCATTGCCCCCAGCTTTAATAAATGTCCTCTAAAATTCACCTGGACTCATGCTGTGAAATCTTTCCTGCAAGAAATCAAGAACCCACACACTACCAGCCACCCTAGGCAGACCCACTCACAGCCAGGTCTCCTTTCCAGTAACAGTATCAACAAAGCACAGTACAAAATTAAATCTTTAAAATTAGTACTAAATATGATGCTTCTCTTTGGCCACAATCCCACCCCTTATTTGGAAATAATCCACATGTCTCTAGCAATTTCAAAAGATATTATGAAACTTTATAAACAAAATTAATTTCATTAAGATAATTAGGTGTAGGAAAATATACTTGACTGGAACTTATGAGATTTGAATCCTATTCTAGCTTCCAGTGACAAGTATGAGTTTGAACAAATAAATTCTTCTTTCTGACCAACAATTTCTTCATTCTAAATTAGAGGGTCTGACAGATTGATAGTTTCATCTAATGGCAAAGTTTTGTCTCCTTATACCTCTCCGGTCTGATATATTCTAGTATATGGGGTGGAGGTGGGGTGGTATTAATGATTTGGAAATCAGAGTTTTGCAACTCTCAAAAATGGAGGACTCACCACATGATGAAGAAATTCACACTTTTT
Organism: Antrozous pallidus; assembly: GCA_027563665.1. Taxonomy (NCBI): domain Eukaryota; kingdom Metazoa; phylum Chordata; class Mammalia; order Chiroptera; family Vespertilionidae; genus Antrozous; species Antrozous pallidus. Next base: position 77,839,539 of record CM050513.1, read on the forward strand.
GGGGGAAGAATAGGGATAAAAAATGGACTTGCAGCTGAGGAGACACACAGAGTACTCCATGGAGCACAAGGAGGGGGGAGAATGATACTTACTAAAGGCTCGAATCTGGCTGTGCAGACAAAGGATGGACCCAAGAAACCCGTAATAGGAAGTTGTGTTGTTTATTAATTAATTAATTTATTTTCCTTTTACACTATGATCTGGCTCAAGAAAGTACCAGAATGTTCCTTTCCTGGGATCTTGTAATCCCTGAAGTCATGTTGCTGATTGCTCTACTTTAGTCTTGGCAGAAGGTACCATACCCCTGATTCTACATGGTTTACAGCCAAACAAAGCCTTTTGTGCTCAGTTCTGAATAGGGAAGAACAATTGTTTTTTTGTGTTTTGTTTTTAATTTGAAGGAATCATTCTGAGAGGCAGTCAACACCTATCCCAGGCATGTAGAGTCAAGTGTGTTGGCCAGTCGACACGTCCATGGACAGGGGAAGATAAATTTGGGGTCAGGTATTAATCATGGAGGGACATTCTGATATCTGACCAAGTGGATCTGAATAAAACTTACTTGTTGTGAAATACTTAAATGTGGGGCCTTGTGGAAAGAAGTGTGTAAATGTTTAGGTTGCCACCACTTCAAGTGGTTGCTCACAACACAACTGAGGTGTGGCCTTTGTACCACACATGTCCTATCTTGCTGATTATTTATGGTAATTACACAGGCAGGTGAACACACAGTGCAAGCTGGAAAAATAAAGAGAGATTGTCAGAGAGGAGGGGAGGGGAGGGAAGGGGCGGAAAGAGAAAGGAGTCATGAATAAAAAGGGTGTGGTGGATGTTCTGGTTCTGAAGGTCTGTCAACTGTGCAGAAGATATACAACCTTTAAAGCATTAAAATTGGTAGAAATCCCATGTAAGCTATTGCTCCTAATTATTGCTTTTGAAATGCAGTCCCCTTAAGTATACCTTAGGATTGTAAAGAAACAAATTTTTCAAGTTAAAGCAAAATAAACAAATTTGCCATTACTCTTATCTGAATCTTTATGTGCTTATCAGAATGTCAAAAAATCAGTATAGTGGCTGATGTTTCTGACATGGTTATTTATTACTCTGCTATGCTGCTGAGTATTTTTTTCCATAAGCACCTGACATTTTAACAACATACATTTCAAAAAGGGCTTTTGTTTAAAGGATTTCAAAAACTTTTCATTTACAGTATCATGATCTTTTTTAAATGAACCTTGGTATGTTTTATATTCTGGTGTGGGGGGGATTTTTTTATGATTCATACTAGGATCTATACTTTAGCTTGTATCTATTTGGGAAATTTGTTAAGCTGTCTGACCTTCAGTTTTCTCAGCAGTAAAATGGGATTTGAATACTTTCTGAAGGTTGTTGAAAAGACTAAGTGAGATAATGTAGATAAATCATCTAGCACAAACTCTGACCATGGTAGTTTATTTAATTAGTAAATGTATATTATTATGCTGACACACCTGAGACTTCAAAATGTTTATTACATGGATAACAAGTGGTCTAAAAGATAATTTATAGATATAAATTTAGAGCTCTTGAGAGTTTCATTATTCAAAACTCTGCATCTATTCACATAGCTCCGTGTGGTTAAGAAAGGTTTTCCAGTATATGTGGGTTATAAAATGAGTAGGATGAACTAGAGAAGCTAAAGCTTAATGAAAGGGAACAAGAATAAACAAAGTGGAGAAAGGGATTGGGTCAGGGAGAGAAAGTGAATACACAAAGACTCTTTGAGGCTCCCCAAATTGGCTACATCTTGGAATACCTAAGGAGCTTAAACACTCTGATCAAAGGCCCCACCCCAGAGATTCTGACTTAATTGGCCTGGGTGACAAGGGTGGTAGGAGTTTTTAAAGCTCTCCAAGTGATTGTAACGTGTAGGCAAGGTTCAGAACTATTTCTCTAGAGGCAAGAAATTAGAGAGCTACAAGGAAATAGAGAGAAAGGGTAATAAGGAAGGAAGATAGAGAAACTAAGATGGAAGAAGCAGGCAGTTTATAAAATGCTTTGCAGGTTGTGCAATGCTATTCTATGCTGAGCTATGCTAAGGACTTTAGGTTTTTCTCTGAAAAGAAGATAGTTGCAAGAAAAGTTCGTGCTTTCACAGGCTGCAGGGTTGTGAACTGATTGTAGGGAGCAAGACCAAAGTTAGATGAGTGAGTTAGAGATGGCAAATTGTCCAGGCTAGGAGAAGATGGTAGCCTAAACTAGGACAGTGGCAATGGACTGGAGAAAAGTGAAGTGATTTGAGAAACCTTAAAGGAATACCGGACAGGAGTTTGTCACTGATTAGAAAGCAGGGTGAGGGAGGAGTTGGGTGCAGGTGCTATTGAGTTAACACAGAACAAGTAGAGCCTGTGAGAAGAGGATACATTTAGTGTTGGAAATTCTGATTCGAAGCGCCATTGGAGATTTAGATGGAGGTGTTGATGAACAGTCAAACATGTAGGTGGAGGGGGTCAGTGTATTGAATGCAAAAAGCAGGACTCTGTGACTTGGGTCTGATACAAACTTCCTCACCCTCCCTCATTGCAGCTCCACAGGGCTGGTCCATTCTGGACCCGAATTTCAGGGCCTGTCACACAAATAACCTTTAAATTTAGCCTGTAGTATTAATAAAGCACTGAAGTAAAAGGGGGAAAACAAGAGGAGAAATTATTACAGAGAGCTACTTTGTCACAACTCTTTCAATGGATATGGTAAGACACTGCTCAGACTAGAAAGGCAAAATCAAATAAGAGATGGGCTCTGCATCCTACCTCAGGTGCTGGTTCTTAACAGCCATATTTTTATCTATGTGGCCCTGTCCCTTGGTCAAACCTAATTGGACTAAGTGTAGCAACTGCCTCCAGTTGGAACCATCTGATACCCCCCAGGAATATGAACTGAGAGACACATCCATCACACAGCTCTGGAAGGAAAGCCAAAGGGTTTCTGTTTCAGAGTTTGCCTTGGTTCCTTCATTCTTGCTGATAGACTTTTCTTGGATTCTGCATGATAGACTACACTGGTATTCCCAGTATAATGCCCATACATTCACATTTAAAATTGGAAACATCCTAAACGTCCACCCATCAACATAATGCAACCAATAGAAGGTGAGGAAGCTCTTTATCCTTGAATACTGCCATGGAAAATTTTCCATTAATTGAAAAGAAACATTGAAAGGGCCAATAAGGATAGTATTTGTCTATGTGAAGAAAAATTGTCCATATAGACATGTATAAAATCTGCAATGATACACAGCCAAATTTTAAGAGTAGTTAATTCTTCTGGATTCGAATATCTTTTTAGTTTTTTCTTAAATTCCTTTTCTCTTAACCTTAGTTTGAATTGATTTTCCTATCTTGTAACCAAAAGAGTCTTCACACAATAGTTGAAGGCATGGAGATACAAAATGTCCTGCAGCTCAATATCCATCACCTCTACAGTGGGAGAAAGAGAGGAGCAGGGCATTAGGTTGGAAGGGCATATTAGGAAGGGTAGTTGGGCTCCAGGTCATGGTGGGTCTGATACATGTATTCAGGTTCCACCTCCTTATGAAAAACTACCTTAGGTTCTAGAAATAATTGAGTGAGACTCATTCTTCTTGCTATACAGGTATCTGATAATAAAACATCTAAAGCGTTCCAATTTATAATAGCAAAAGAGACTGTTTTGAATATTTGAAGAATATTTAGTGGTAGTAGATTTAATAGAAGAATGTTTGTGCTAACTTGTCCTTAGTAAATGCTTCCAACTGATCAGTATCAGCTTCTAAGTCTACAAACGCCTCCATCAATCTTTTCTTTAATATGACATCCAGAAGAAAATGATAGCGACTCAGCAAAGATATTTAAAACATCTAGCCACTTACAGAATAAAAATATGCCATTTAGTTTATGTAAACCCCCAGGGAATAAGAAAGAGATCTTATTTTTGTTTAAGTATGTCTACCATAATCTACTGCCAACATTTTTTTTTCAAACTGTCAACATTTTTAAATTAAGGATTTCCTCTCATCACTAAAAGGTAACACTCCAACTTGCATACTCAAAATCTGTGCTCTCATCTAGATTCATGCAGTTATGAGTAATTCCTCAGATGTATCCATTTTAAAATGATTTCATATTTTCAAAGCAGGAAATTTTAACTATCTGGGATAGTGATTTTTAGTCTGTTTTTATTACAAACTATGGCATATTCAGTAGTTTATAAAAACATGCATATGTTGTTCAGCCATGTGGCTCAGTGGTTGAGCCTTGACCCAGGAACAAGATATCATGGCTCAATTCCCGATCACAGCACATGCCTGGGTTGCAGACTTGATCTCCAGAAAAAGGCACGCAGGAGGCAGCTGATTGGTGTTTCTCTCTCATTGATGTTTATATATCTCTCTTCCCCTCTCTCTAAAAATCAATAAAAATGTATTTTTCAAAATGCAGATGTTACCACTACACAGGCAGTCACAACCCACAGGTTGAGAGCCGCTAGCAGGGTTGCCTAACACCATTGGAAAACACAGATAGTTACATTACGATTCATAACAGTAGCAAAATTACAGTTATGAAGTAGTAGAAATAAAAAATAATTTTATGGTTGGAGGTCTCCACAACATGAGGAACTGCATTAAAGGGTTGCGGGATTAGGAAGGTTGAGAACCAATGGGTTAAGGAATAAAGCATCACTGGCAACTTGAGTAGCCTACTTATGTATGCCCTCTAGAGTGTATCCTCTTCCCACCCCTTTAGACAAAAAATCATTATTATGATTCTCACTTCCTTGATTTTGTTAAAGTTTCTTCTACCAATCTATGTATGTTATCCCTTTTCCTGAATTTTATGTAAGTGTATGTATACTAATATTTTTCTTTTTAAGTAGATTTTTAAAAGTCTTTATTTATTTATTTATTTTATTGATTGATTTCAGAGAGGAAGAGAGAAATAGAAACATCAATGATGAGAGAAAATCATTGATTGGCTGCCTTCTGCACAGCCCCACTGAGAAAGAGCCCCAAACCCAGGCATATGGCCTGACTGGGAATCTAACAATGATCTCCTGGTTCATAGGTCAACATTCGACCACCGAGTCTAATAGTTTTCTTTTGTATCTTAAATTATTTTGCTCAACATTATGATTATGAGGTATATCCATGTTTGTGTGTATCTGTAATTTGTTCATTTTCATTGCTGAGTAATATTCCAAAGTAAGAACATACTATTTGTTGTTGTTGTTGTTGTTGTTATTCACAAAAAAAGTATAAAGACTCTTTAAGGCCTAAGGTAAAATACTTATAACTTGGTATGAACTTAATGATTGTATCCAAAACTTTATTTAAAACAACAACAAAAAGAGTATGATACACTTACTGATGAAAGAGAGGTTAAAATGTTAAGTGTACATTTTATGGGTTGAAATTAATTAATATGGTGAAAGTTGAGAGTAATATAAAATTTAGATCAATGAGTTTGCAAGTTATACAGAAAATGTGACTGGGAAATGGAATTACTGGCTGAAATTTGATTTCTAAAACTCGGTATATCTACTGATGTAAGTAGCCAAGGATTCCCTGTACCTATAAAGTTACATTTCATCTTACTAGAGGGATTTCATAAGATTGATAGTATAAATGGACATTTAAATTCAAAGTCCAAGTTCTGTTGGTATAAAGATACAAAATACAAAAAAGGTAAAATAATAATAATGACAGCATATAGACAGACATAAACACTTTTAGTTTATAGGGAAAGTGATCAACATCTGTATATTTAGGTATCTGGTGAATCTTACAGCCTGGGCTTTAATTCCACTGAAACCTTTGGAAATGGTTCCCACTGAGCTGGCCAACTCCCTTTGCAGAGGATGAATAAAACCATCATAGCTCTAACCGAACTCAAAAATCTCCAAAACAGGAAACAATCTGCCTGGCACATATTAACACCTGACACAGCAATTTCCTTTTCTGAATGCATGCATTTGTATGAAACTAGGAGCCATTTCTGAACCTGGTGAACTAGCTAGAAAATCATGCTCTTGAATAATGTTTTCACAATTTGCTAGCATTGAATGAAAGCAAATGTGAGTAGTGAAGAACTCAGCTTCAACTGGACCCATTTTTTCACCCTCAATGTTTATGACTAATCAAGAAAAATGTTTATGGTACAATCTATCTTGAATTTTGTTGCAAAGGATAAAAAATCACAGGAATTCTGCAGGTTTTTTTAAAAAAATTAAATATATGCCAATATTATGAATTGAATTTGATTATATATTAGGACAGATAATTCAGAACCTCCAAATGGCTAAGCATGAACTATTCTTTTTATATTAAATTCCTTTTATTCCAACACTAGAGAGAAGGATTTTGTAATGCTAAGGTGCTCTCCAAAGTGTTGAGGTAATAATCAATGATGGTTAACCAGTACAATCTGTGGTTTATTTTTTTATCTCCTCCATTTTAAAGATACATACTTAACAACAACTGAGCTTATATTGGGAGGAAAAATATGTTAAACTACTGAAGTGCCTAAATTCAAAATGCCAAGAAAATGGTATGTAAACCCACATAGATATGATAATTTCATAAACAGTCTAAATCATAGGATTAAATTTTGCTTTAATTCAAAATTTACCTCAAGGTATTTTACACACACACTCCAACTAATAGTCATATATATATTTACTAGGGGCCCAGTGCATGAAATTTGTATACTGGGAGTGGATGATCCCACTGCCCAACCTGCCCCCTCACACGTACTGGGAGCCCTCAGGGGATAGCCTACTGACCACTCACCTCCGGACTGCCTCTGGCCGAGACTTTAGGCCTTGGTCACTCAGCCATTGCCCTGTGATGGGGCCGATGGTTGGCTCCGCCAAAGCCCCACCCTTCCTTTCCTCCCCCCTCAAACCCCTCCCCCCCATCTCCCGGCCTTCACCCCAGCCAGCTCACTCCAGGCTAGCCTCCACTCCACCCCCCGACAGCCCTGGCTGCCTAGGCCCTGCCCCCCAGGCCCGGGCCTTTGCCTGGCCAGCGCATGCTGGCTTCCATGGCCTGGGCCATGCACTCACTGGCTGGCTCCGCCCCAGCTCCTGATTGGCTGGTGGGTGTGGCTGGTGGCATAGTACTCTTTTATTAGATAGGATAATATTTACTAGTTTTGAGAATTTTTCTTTAATTTTTTTCTCATCCTGATTAATCACATAGAATTCATAATTTTAGAGCTTGGTTTATAAGGGGTAATTCATTCTGGGCTTTGGCACAAAACTGTATTATTAAAGTACAAAAGCATTCATCAGTAGAAGTATATATTTTCTCTTCCCTTCAGCCTCCATAAGAAAATAAAATCACTCTGTACTGAAGAATATGGAGACATTTTCATTTATGTGCCAAAGAGCAATGCATTGACATTTGAGCCTGATTATGCATTACATTAGTAATCTGGAAAAACAAACAAAATTCAGTTATCTGATAAAACAAAATTAATTTGGATAAAAGTTAGCTAGTTATTTCAAATAGGAAAGCCACACCATAAATATTCAATGATTCAGCAATCTAGACAAAGAGCTATTCCTGTAGAAAAGCTAGGAGTAAGTGCAATTGTTTGTTAGGTTGACTTGCCCTTCTTAAGCAGTGGGCCGCCTTCCCTTGTCTAGAGTTACAGTCAATGGGGAATTGTCTGCGGGTGTGGGGATGCATTGTGTCGCAGGACAGGAAGGTGCTCCTGTCTCCAGGCAGATGCTCACTAAAGTACTGTTGAAATCCACCGCAGAGAAAATCAGTCAATGGAAGGGTTCTTTCAGTGTCACAAAGAGCTGATAATCTAGCTTGTTGGCTTCCACTTCCAGATCCTCCACGGATTCGTCCTGTGATAAAAGCTCAGCCCTCTCAGTTCAGTAGTCTAAAATAAAGGCAGCTTTGCAGAAAAAAAAAATAAAAATGGCACCGGTTTAATTAATCTTCCTAAGGATCTCTGAAATCCCTGGCTGTGTGGCTAAGGGAAAAGTACATAATGAGTGGTCTGGATTCCAGAGGGAAGCATTAGGCTGGAAAGGCTTGCTGTAATCAAGAGCACATGCCAGAACTGTGATAACTACGGCTTGCAAACCTTAATAATAAAGGAAGTTGAAAAGGAAGATAAATTAGCCTAGAAAATAATACTGAGAAAATATGACCACCTAATGATCTGCATTAGTTTTGGTCAGTGGAAATGTGAGGATCTGTAAGTACTTGACTAATTGGAAAGCAGGAGTGACTTTTTGTTTGAAGGGCAATACTATGATCCCTGCCATTTATTCAGAACTGGAGGAGTTTATAAATATAACTTTATTTAACCCTTACAACACCCTTGAGAGGTAGGAATTACTTTCTTAACATACGACAAACAGGGCACTGTGAGATTCCATAATTTGCCCAACGTGACATAGCATTTAAACCCAGGTGTATTCTGACTCCAATCCACATTTAGTGGTCACTCAAATGTTACTGAGGGATGAGGTAGTCTGGGTCTTAATACTATTCCAAGAAGAGGACTTGCTTGATAGGCACTGTACAAAGAGAACAATTCCCTAGAAGCTTTACTCAATGACATTTTGTCTTGTGGGTTAACTAGTCAGATGCTGTTCATAAGTGAAGAGTTCTAGAGAATTCTAAGAGAAACTGAGTCATTTCAGGGGCTGTGCTCACTAAAGCAGTTACGGTCATATGACCTTCACAAATTCTACGCCATGACAAAATATTGGACTCTATAATGGCTAAGACTGCACAAACTGCTTAAGAAGAATTAAGTTATAATTTCAAATTATATTTGCATTGTTGGTATAGTTATTGGGAAAAGATAGGATTGCTAGCTTGCTGCACAATGAAATGTGTTTTTTTTTAATTGTTGAAAATATTACAGATGTCCTCCATCTCCCTTCCCCCTCTGCTCACTTTCACACATTTTATGCCTAAATATTACTTTTAACATATGGGTTTTATGCTGTACTCCCAAATGAGTAACTTATGAGTGGCACTAATTTCACTTAGTTTCAGTATTTTTAAAAACTTAAATGTAATAAATTTTACCAAATGACAACTTCTTTGGAAGAGAGAAATTCTAAATGTTTTATTTATATATGTTTAAAAAAACTAGATAGATACTGTAACATATATGTAGAATTGAAGAACTTTCTGGCATGAGAAAAATTGCTTGTGAAATACATTTTTAATTATATTACAGAAGAAACAGATGAGTCCTCTTAAAATAAAATCACTTATTTTTACCTTACATAATTTAGAATCAGGGTCAGGCAGTGAAAACAACAGGAGACCTGGGTTTTAGTTCCAACTCTTCCATCTACTAGAAGTTGGGTAAGTCTCAAAAACAAGAAGGATGGTCTTCATGATCTCAAATGTTTTGTGTGGCTCAAAGATTCAATATGCCTAAATTTCCTAAGAGCAAGATGAGAAGCTTACAAAAGATTTTCTGAAGCAAGGGAAGACTCCTGACCGTTTAAGTCATTGAAATGTTCATGGGACAAGCTACTCATGGAGTAACTACGTGAGCTCCTTTAGTGGTTCGGTTGGTACAGAATGATGTAATGTTTTAATAGGCCCCACCTTCATCCGGTGAAATTACTTTATCAGTTGAGTTCTGTGCTGACAGCTCTGAGAGGAGTCTACTAAACTGGGCTGTGGATGAAATTCAAAGTCTTTTTATTATGCTTCATGAGGAATTTGGAAAAACCAACATTCCCATGTATTGAGAACAATAACTATCATTATCTATCCCCACCTGTGACAATAGCTATGGCAGACTCTGGGCTGTGTAAAACATGCTGTTGGGCAGATAAAGGTTACTTAGCAATGATTTCACATTTAGTGAGGGGGGAAGCCCCAGGGATCTTACAGTTCTTATCATCATGCATTTACACAGTGGGTTTCTTAAAGGAAACCTTCTTAAAACTTTTTCCAAATAATGTGGAAAGACTGGCATTTAGCCATGGTTGAAGAATTACCAAAGTTGTCTATGCGGGTGGAGCAAATTGCTTTGCTACCAGGTCAACTGGAACATTCCCTCATTATAATAGGGTGAAATAAAGTAAATAAACTTCACATTTCTCTGGCATTATCCCCTGTTACTCCCTAGTCATATCTTTCTTTACCTGTATTGCTTTTTAAAACCAAGAAGCATATGCAAGGAAAAACAGATAATAGACATGCATTTATTCTTGTTTAGCTTTTGCTCATTTCAATGTTCTCTTTTAAATTATAATACAATTTCTCCAGCCTCTGAAGAGTTGGGCAGTTACCTTTTGGAAATATGGTTTAAAATATAAATATGGCAATCAGCCTTTTTGATTCAGAGGCCAAGTACACTGTTTCTTCCCTAACCACCTCTAAAAAAATCAGGAAAAATGAAGAACATTTCTCCTTTACATCTCTCTCTATAAATCATAAACATAGTTCAGTTTGACAAACATTTATCAAAAATTATGCTAGGCACTAGAGGTACAGAGATTAAAAAATAATGATTACTGCTTATAGTACAACTAGAGGCCTGGTGCATGAACTTCATGCAGTAGGGGGTGTCCCTCAGCCGAGCCTGCACCCTCTTCAATCTGGGACCCCTTGAGGATGTTTGACTGCCACTTAGGATCAGCCCTAAATGGGCAGTTGGACATCCCTCTCACAATCCAGAATTGCTGGTTCCCAACTGATTGCCTGCCTGCCTTCCTGATTGCCCCTAACTGTTTCTGCCTGCCAGCCTGGTCATCCCCTAACCACTCCCCTGCCAGCCTGATTGATGCCTAACTGCTCCCCTGCCAGCCTGGGCACCCCTAACTGCCCTCCCTTACAGGCCTGGTCCCCCACAACTGTCATCCCCTTTAGGCCTGGTCCCCCCCCAATTGCTCTCCCCTGCAGGCCTTGGCCTCCCCTCCACCCCCAACTGCCCTTCCCTGCAGGCTTGATTAAGCCCAACTTCTTTCCTCTGCTGGCCTGGTTCCTCCCAACTGCCCTCCCCTGCTCGCCACCTTGTGTCCAAATGGGGGCAGCCATGTTGTGTGTTAGAGTGATAGTCAATTTACATATTACTCTTTTATTAGATAGGATAGAAATATAATTCTAGTAGTGGTAACAATGATAATGCCTGGCATTTATCACATGATTCCTACAGTGCCAAGCAGCACTAAATTTTTTAGACAAATTATCTCATTTAATCATCCCTATAACCTTCTGGAATATGGATCATTATTATCTCTATTTTATAGCCAAGGCAATTGAAATTTGGGAGTCATTTAGCAACTTGTCCAAGGTCACACTTGTAATGAATGACAAAACTGGGTTTGAACTTTGGTCTGTTAACTCTAGAACTTCATCCTCTTAACCAGTACCCCAAAGCCCTCTGGAGCACATCAAACAAGAAAGGAAAGGGAAGGGCCCCACAGCAATCTATGGCCCTAAAGATGTCCTATTAATTCTATGGAAGAGGCAGTGAAAGAAGGTGGTCACAGTCTATAAATTCTACACCATTATACCTAATCAGAATAAAGTTTGATTAAGAAATAATATATTCTTTCCCTTCATTTCATTCTCTAACTTAGATTTTACAGAGCTCTGGTTGGAGATGCTGGGAGTTCCTGGCATGCAAGAAAGCACATGGCCACTGTCCTCATAGCATTTAAATCTAACAATACTTACATGATGGAGTTGACCAGCAGACTCTGAACAACAGATGAATCATTATTTTGACAGTAGAGACCTGGTGCATGAAATTCATGCATGGGAGGTGGGGGATGTCCCTTAGCCCAGCCTGCACCCTCTCCAATCTTGGATCCCTTGAGGGATGTCCGACTACCCGTTTAGGCCCAATCCCAGTAGGATCAGGCCTAAACAAGCAGTCCGACATCCTTCTCACAATCCAGGACTTCTGGCTCCAAACTGCTCACCTGCCTGCCTCCCTGATTGCCCCTAAGCACTTCTGCCTGCCAGCCTGGTCACCCTGTAACCACTACTCTGCCAGTCTAATTGATGTCTAACTGCACCCCTGCCAGCCTGTTTGCTCCCTTCTTCCCTCCTCTGCCGACCTGGTTACCCCTAACTGTCCTCCCCTGCAGGCTTGATTGCCCCCAACTACCCTCCCTTACAGGCCTGATCCCTCCCAACTGCTCTCCCCTGCTGGCCTGATGGCCACAACTGCCCTCCCTTGCAGGCATGGTCCCTCCCAACTGCCCTTCCCTGCTGGCCATCTTGTATCCACATGGGGGCAGGATCTTTGACCACATGCGGCCAGCCCTCTTGAGTGCTGGAGTGATGGTCAATCTGCAAATTATTCTTTTATTAGATAGGATAGAGGCCTGATGTATGGGTGAAGAACAGGTGGTTTGCCCTGAAGGGTGTCCCAGATCAAGGTGGGGGTTCCCTTAGGGCATGGGGTGGCCTGGGCGAGGGGCCTATGGTGGTTTGCAGGCAAGCAACTCCCCCCAGCGACCCAAGCAGAGGCTCTGGGATCTGGGATTAATTTATGTTCTACAATCGAAACTTTGTAGCCTGGAGTGAAGCCAAGACTTCTGCTTGCTCCATGGAGACAGCCATTTCTGTTTGGGTTTATTTAAATTCTATAATTGAAACTTTGTAGCCTAGAGTGGAGGCATAGGCGCTAAGGCTGTAGAAGCTTGGCTTCCTCCATCACCCTGGAAATCCTAGCCTCTGCTCTCTCCAGCTTCGTGGCTGCCGCCATTTCTATTGAGATTAAGTATCTTTTATAATTGAAACTTTGTAGCATTGAGTGGAGGCCTAGGCTGGCAAGGGCAGGCGGAAAGCTTGGTTTTCTCCATTGCCGGGAAACCCAAGCCTCCCTTTTGTTCTCAATGGCCACAGCCATCTTGTTTGGGGTTTATTTTCTCCTGATTGGCTTGTGTGCGTGGCTTGATTGGAGGTATGGTCAATTTGCAAATTACTCTTTTATTGGATAGGATATGTTTCTGTGAAAGAGAAACTAAGGGGCTAGTTACTATCAGGAGCCAAAAAAGCCTTGATTGTCTGTCTCATTAGCCTTTTATTGTCACAACTAGTGACCCAGTACATGGATTTGTGCACATTGAAAGGAAATTAATCAGAAGGTGGCAGGCAGGCCGGGACTGAGTAAGATGGGCCAGACATGTCCTGGAGCCAACTTCCCTTGGTCCTGCACCAGCTGGCCACACCTGGAGTGGTGCCATGGCTCAAAGGATGTCTGCAAAGTGAGTGAGGTCCCTCCACCTGGCCTGTAGGGATTGGGCAGAAACTGGCTCTCCAACCTCCTCTGAGGGGGCCCAGAGTGTGAGAAGGCACTCTGTAAAGTTGCTGTCATACAGGGTGTGGAATGCAAATGCAAGTGTGCAGTAAACCAGATTCGGGCCTGATAGTGCCCCAGCAACAACATAACCCACAGCCAAAGGTGGACTTGTGTGGCCCTGTGAGGAATCAGATACAGTTTCAGGGTGCATCACCTGAGAACTGCCGCTGCCAAGTCATTGTAACTCAACAACTCCTGCATTGAGCATCTGCCCCTTGGTGGTCAGTGCACATCATAGCAACCGGTCAGACAGTCAGATCCTTAGCACATTAGCCTTTTATCTATATAGATATCTTGAACTAAATTTAACCTTTAAAAACAATCAGCAGGGTAAGCATCCTTGAGAAAGCACATGCTTCTACAAGGTCAGGTCTAAAAGACCAAACAGAGATCTTAGAAAAACATCCAGGAGTTCAGACTTATTTGGAAAAGTCAAGGTAAAATTTGTAAGGAGGACCTTTCAGAGAATCCTCCTTACAGACTTTACAACCAAGTCCCATGCTTCCCCCCTTTTTGTTTTGCTGGCTGCAGAAGACAGAGGGAGGCAGTGAACTTTCTGCTTTTGAAGGGCAAGCGAGGGTCTGTGGATAGTGTTTACTGCTCGAGTTCCGATTTTGTAGACTATCAGAAAAACAAAGAGAATTATAATGGCAGCAATTGTTAGTCTAATTAAGAAGACATGGTGTTTATAAGCATTAGATTTTGTTTTCTAGTAAGGTGTAGGGGACAGGATTATAAAGGGGAATGGGATAGGGCCGTGGTCGCCAAACTGCGGCTCTTGAGCCACATGCGACTCTTTGGCCCCTTGAGTGTGTCTCTTCCACAAAATAGCGCATGCAGGCGCACACTTACAATGCAATTGAAACTCCGTGGCCCATGCACAGAAGTTGGTTTTCGGTTCTCAAAAGAAATTTCAGTTGTCGTATTGTTGATATTTGGCTCTATTGACTAATTAGTTTGCTTACCACTAGGCTAGGGTGAGGAATGTATTTACGTGCACGCCTGGGTTTTGTAGACATCTGCTATTGTAGGTGATGAGATGTTGTTGACGAGATGATGTTGACTCCTGGTAGTCGGTCTGGCCATGTTTATTGGTTTTGTTTACTAGTTTCATAGTTGACTCACTTTCCTAATTATTTTGTATAGACCTTGAAAAGAAAATTTTAAGAGATTAAAATCTTCAAGTTAAAGTCAACTAAATCATTTTAAAACAGTGTAACTACAGAGAAGAGATGGATTAGGTTAACACACTTAGAACAGTTTGCAAGTGGGAATACCACACTACCATATTTTCTATTAATTCCTTCTATTTTTGGAATGTCATAAAGATTTATTCATTTATTCTTCTTAAAATATATATATTTTTCAGAGACATAGAAGAATTGAATAAATTGTCAAATCTCAGAGGGAAGGCAGGAGAGGGTGGGCAGGGTTGGGGGTAAAGATCAACCAAAGAACTTGTATGCATATAAGCATAACCAATGGACATAGACAATAGAGGGGGTGAAGGCCTGGACTAGTGGGCAGGGACAGGCTGAGAAAGGTCAATGGGGGTAAAAGGCACATATGTAATACTTTCAACAATAAATGTGTATATATATACACAGATGTCAGTTGCAAGTCCAGATTGTCATCTGTGCTCCTGACCAATCAGCTATAAGATCTGAGGTTCCAATGACCCCTGTCTTGGGTTCTATTAATTTGACAGCCAGCTCACAGAACTCAGAGAAACAATTTACTTACTAGATTACTTTCTTATTATAAAAGATATCACTCAGGAGCAGCCAGATGGAAGAGATGCACAGGTCAAGGTATGTGGGAAGAGGTGCAGAGCTTCCACGTTTGTAACACTCTCCTCAAATCTCCATATGTTCACCAACCTAAAGCTCTCCAAACATCATCCTTTCTGATTTTTATGGAGGCTTCATTAGATAGACACGATTAATTAAACCATTGACTATTGATTATCAATTCAACTTCCAGTCCCTCTCCTCACTCTGGAGTTCAATGAGTCAGACTGAGAATCCAATCCTCAAATCTCATGGTTTGTTCTCCTGGCAAACTTAGGTGGGTTTACCTCATTGACATAACAAAAATACCTTTATGCTATCCTTTCTTTGGAAATATAAGGGATTTTAGAAGCTCTGTGCCAAAAAACAAGTAAGAAGACCAAATATATATTTTTGCATTATCATTCCCAACATCATAACACCTTAAAGCTGGAAAAAATAATAAGTAATAAATTACAATTCCATTATGGAATTTTGCCTATAACATCACATTAAATTGGATTGCTATAACAAGGAGAGCTTGTAACATTATAGTGGCAGCAGACAGCAGTTTCTGCCTTTGATGCTTACCACTGGAGAATTTGAATTATCATGAATTAATCCAATATTATTCTATATAATAAAGAGCCAATATGCAAATAGTCATCACACTCTCACACCATCATGCGGTAACAGCTCAGACACTCAACACTGGGGAGAGTAGAATGGGGACCAGCCAGGATGTCGCCCGGGAGAGGGACAAGTTGGCTGGCCAGAGGGAGGGAAACTCGGGTCCTGGATGCCTACAACCAGCCAGAGGAGGAAATCCTGAGTCCTGGATGTAGGGTAAGGCAGAGATGGTTAGGAGCAATCAGGCCAGCAGACAGGCAGGCAAGCAGTTAAAAGTCAGCAGTCCTGGATTGTGAGAGGCTGTTGGATATCCCCTGAGGGGTCCCGGATTGGAGAAGGTGCAGGCTGGCTGAGCCCCCACCCCCACCACCATGCACAAATTTTGTGCACTGGGCCTCTAGTATCCTATCTAATAAAGAAGGAATAAGCTAATTGACTCTCACGCTATCGCAAAGATGGTGGTACTCACAGCAAATAGGAGGGAATATGCTAATTGACTGCCCACCCTCAAAGATGGCCAATGCTCACAACCAATAAGGAGGGAATATGCTAATTGACTGCCATGCCCCCAAAGATGGCAGCACCCACAGCTACAAGATGACAGAGCCCAGTCCCCTCAGCCCTACCAGGGCAGCAGGTGAGTGGCAAGGCCAGGCCCAGTGGAGTCCTGTCTCTGGAGTCCTCTAGTCCCCTCAGCCCCCCAGCTGCCCAGGGCCAGCCTGAAGTATAGGCAAGCCTCAGATGTTACTGTCCAGCTACCCAGAGCCAGCCTAAGGTGCAGGCAAGCCTTGCCCTGGAGGGTGGCTGCCCAGCTACCCAGGGCCGCACGAGGCTCAGGTAATCAGCGCCAGCTGAGACTTGCGCTGACGGGAGTGGCAGCAGCAGAGGTGTGATGGGGCATCACCTTCCCCTGATCACCAGGTCACCTCCCCTCCTGACGGCTCCCAGACTGTGAGAGGGGGAAGGCCGGGCTGAGAGACACCCCTCCCCCCCCCAGTGCATGAATTTTCATGCACCAGGCCTCCAGTATATATAAAACCCTAATATGCAAATAAACCAAACAGAGGACAAACAGAACAACCAACCAGTCATTATGACATGCGCTGACCACCAAGGGGCACACATGGAACATGGCAGGTGTTGGCCTCAGCAGGATGGTGGAGCAGGTGAGTGGGGTGCCAGACCAAGGCAGGGTGCTGGTTGCTGTCATCAGGGCGAGCCTCTGGTGGTTACTGAAAATTCTTTGCTCCTGCACACCACAGTCCCGCCGGGCACTTACACCTGCTGCTGGCTCCAGGCCCACTTGCACTGGCTGCCAGAGCTGCCACTTGCACTGCTGCTGATACCTGGCATTGACCCCGACTGCTTGCTGCCATCAGAGGTGTGAGCAGCAGCTGCTGTCCCAATCACTCCTCAGGGCTTCTCCACCTCCCTCTGCTCCTGAGGGGTGATTGGGACAGCAGCTGCTAATTGCACCTTCTGAAGGTGCCAGCCCAATTCACACCCACTGATGGTGCTGAGCAATTGGGGCCAGCACCGTTAGCACATGGGAGCGAGGACCAGGGTGGGGGGGTGCATGTTGGGAGGGGTGGAAGGGGGTGTGGAAGATGGGCTGAGACCTGCCTCTGTGTCCATTACAGCTTCACAGCCCACAGTTCTTTTAAAGATGCATGAATTTATGCACTGGGCCCCTAGTATATATATACAATTTGAATTCTCGTGAATTAATGGTAATTCAAATTCTTATGGATTAACGAGAATTTGAATTCTCATACATATGTGTGTGTGTGTGTGTGTAACATATTTTTATTGATTTAAGAGAGGGAGGGAGAGGAAGAGAGAGATAGAAACATCAATGATAAGAGAGAATCATTAATTGTCTGCCTCCTCCTGCACAGCCCTCCCCCGCCACTGAGGATCAAGCCCACAACCTGGGTGTGTATGTGCACAAACTGGGAATCAAACTGTCAAACAGTGACCTCCTGTTTCCTAGGTTGATGCCAGTCACTGAGCCACATCAGCCAGGCTCAGATATATATATATATATATATATATATATATATATATATATATATATGGCATTATGACTATTAATACAGAGCTCTTTCTATCATATGACTTGGGTTCAAAACCAATGCAAATATAAGCACAAATATGATGTAGTCTCTGAGTTTGAGTAGTTCTAAGCAGAGGAGAAGAAAGAGTAATTATTACCAAAATAAAAGTGTCACAAAAATAATGGAAGAGAGAATGTTATCTCTAATAGAATAACAAAAACCTTCTAACAGGAGCCAAAAAGTTTGGATTTGTTGAATACAAGTTTGAAAGATGGTTTGTTGAGAAGAAAACAGACAAACTAACCATGCAGAAAAGATAGGAAGACATAAAAGAACATAGCACAGAACAATTTGGAATGGCTGAGTATAGACTTTTTTTGGGTTGCATTATGAATAGAACAGTAAGGTAACTTGTGTCCACAATATAAAAGGCCTCATAGGACTTTGTTAGGAGATTTAGACTTTATTTTTAGACAGTGAGTAATTATAAAAGACATTTAAACATGGGTGTGACATAATCAGATATGTTTTGACAGCCATCATCCAGTTTAGGTGAGAAAGCTCAGATTCAATCTTGGTTTCAACCTTGAGGAACCACTGTTTCCTGACAGCCTCTAGTGCTCTGTCCAACAAGCACCCTTGATGTACCAACATCTTTTTATAATCCCCAGTCAACTTCCTCTCCTCCAAACACACACAGAGAAGCACACTTTGTCTTTGTTGATTATACTGTGAGCTGACATTTCTCTTGTATTTTTCTACTAGAGACCCATTGCAGGAAGATTCCTGTAAGAATAGAGCTTTCTGCAGCCTGCGCAAAGCTCCCTCCCTTCTCTTCTGCCTTGCTCCCTTCTCCACTACCTCACTCTCTCCCATCTCTGCTGCCTTGCTCACTCCTGTCTCTGCTGCCTCGCTCCTGTCTAGGCTGCCTGGCTTCCTTCTCTGATGCCTCTCTTCTTCTAGTCTCCTCTGCCTTGCTCCCTCCCTTCTCCCCAGCCCTGCTTGCTTACTTCTCCTCAGCTTTTTCTCTTCTATGCCATCTTCGTGTGGATATGCAAATTAACCGCCATCTTGGTTGGGTTAATTTGCATACTTACTCTGTGGGCGTGGTTTGTAGGTGTAGCGAATGTATGGTCAATTTGCATATTACTATTTTATTAGATAGGATATGTGCATATCTTAAGTATCCTTTACATAACCTGAATCCTATTCTTTCTATAAGTTCCTCTTGAGTTAAAAAAAAAAAATTGCAAAGCATTGGCTTAGAAGTCATCCAGTTCTATTTCTTCATTCCATTCTATGCTGATTTCTGATAAGAATCTTGAAAGTGTTTCATATTATTTAGTTCTTAGTTGTATGTTGTGAAGGAAAGGAGCCACATGCTAACCTGACCAGCTCAGGGGAGGCCTGCATGGCGGTCTCGCAAACTCAGAGACCTGAAGTAACCACAAAAGAAGGTTTGAAAATTAAATAACTACAAACAGGTTATGATGGGTAGTCATGTCCTGGGCCTGTATTTTCCCTGACAGAGTTCAATTTATATCTCTACTGAACCATTTGCCTTTCTGCCTCTAAGATAACATATCTATGAGATGTCTGGGAAACTTGTAACTTTCCTTTTTCTGGAGCCCCTGGGGCACAACCAAATGTGGTGGGCGCCAGGACAGTTGCCACAAATTTCTTCATTATCATGTTAATTGTTCCTGCATTCACCTAAGTATGTGTCCATCATATTACTTTTTATCCAATCCCAGGTGGGATTGCTTATCCTCCTCCTAAATCCGTCACCAATAACTTTCATGTAACCCACCTATGTCCCTCCTTTGATTGTGATGTATAAAAGGAATTGTAACCCGCCATTCTGTGGAGCATTAACTCAATTCATTGAGCTTCTGCTTCTCAGCATATGTCGACAGTTTTGGCTCAAAATAAACTCACTAAAATTCTTTACAGGTTTCAATATGTTTTTGTTATTGTTGTTGTTAACAATATCCTTATGCACATTTACCTTATAGTTTCATTTGTAAGTCTTATTGCCATAATGATTTTTTTATACTAAATGCCTTTAGTATATTTATTTACTTTTAAAAGCAAAACTCTGGGAAGTAATATCACTAACTTCTTAGGCAGCTCAAAATATCACGATTAATCATCAAAATTCAAAGTAAGTACATTTGTAAGAGTAATTCCAGGAGTTTAGATATTTAATTAGGAATACAGAACAATGGTTGTCTTCAATTCTTCTTGTCACAATTGTTGAAGATATGGCTTGGAACATAGAACAAGAAAGAGTGTTAGTAGAATCTTGGTAACAGGTGAAATTAATCGTACTCCAAATAGAAGGTACTTCTGTTCATTTCTGAAATGGTTCTCTATTTAATCTCCAGCCTGAACACATTGAAAGTTTCCTTTTGTTGTGAGTGACATGTATTCAGGTGTCACTTAGAATTGAGAAACACACCTTTTGACTGGGGCCTGGGAACCTTTATGGCTTCTGGACTGAACAAAAGAGTTCTCTCCAAACCCAAAGGCTCAAATGTCTGTTGTTACCTTTGGGCCCCTCAGGAAGCAACTACTGTTCTACCAGTGATTAAGACGATGAGGACAACAACAACAACAACAACAAAAAACAACAAAAAGCAAAACAAAAACCTTTGAACTTTGTTAGTAAAATGACAATGGTTAGTAAAATGGCAAGAGAATTTGTTGTGTTTAAAATTTTATTTTACATTCGATTTTTTTCACTAATAGAATGTGCCAAATCAATTTTAATTTTAAACTTTGAATTAAAAAAGAAATTATTTAGACAACCTCAAATGGAAAAGTGTAAAATTTGAACATAAATTTGAAAGTGTTATTCAATATTTTCTCAAAGGGCTTAAGGACATGGCACTATTGTAGGTAATCTATATAGCTGTTTTCAAAGAATTGTGTGCAGTAGTTTTTATAATTAAATCAAGAAAAGGAACGGCCAGTACTGTAAAAAGTTCAAAATTTGAATTTTAGGAAAAAAAATGCTTAGATAAAAATGAAGAAAAAGAATTTTCCAAGTTTCATAAGAAAAAAGATTGATGAATTCAACTACAAAATCATCTTAAACTTGTACAACCAAAAGTCCATAGGGAAATTTAAAAGAAAATAAGAAAAAGTATTTATAATATACATAACTGAGAAAAAGCAAATTTTGTTAATATACAATGGGCACTTAAAATTTAATAAAAGGACAAAGACTCCATGGAAAAATGGACAAAGGTTATGAAGAAATACTATCCAAATGGAAATACAAACGTTCAATAATCATATAAAAGAGAGTCAACCTCAAGCACAATTAAAGAAAGCCAGAACAAAATGAGATTTTTTTTTTTAATTTATCAATTGGTAAGGATAAAAAGTTTGATCACAGCCTGTGTTTGCAAGACACTCTCAAACACTATTAGAGGATAACATATATAATATCACTAGAGATAATTTGGCAGATACTCTTTAACCCAACACTCCCACAATTAGAAATGTATAAGTATATTCACATGTGCATATAAAAATATATTCCCAAGAATGTTTGCTGTGTCTCTATAAGAGCACTAAGTTGTAAAATCCTAAATATCTATTATTGGAGAACTTATAATTTACTTCTATAAAAGAATATACTATGCAACCATAAAAGGATATATAAATATAGATACATAGATGAGAGAGAGAGATAGATAGATAGATAGATAGAGAGAGAGAGAGAGAGAGAGAGAGAGGCAGATAAATAGAAATGTAGGAATGTGGAAAGATACCCAAGAATTGTTAAGAAAAAGCATGTTGAAGAACCATGGATATAGCAAGACTGCATTTGCATTAAAAAGAAAAAAAAGATGGAGACAACAAGAGAAAAACTAGAAACTGAACTTCATCAAAATTAAGAAACTTTGTGTTTCAAAGGACATCATAATGAAAGTGAAAATACAATCTACAGAATGGGTGAATAAATGTGTAAGTCATACATGCAATAAGAGATTTATATTCAGAATATATAAAAACTCTTTCAATTCAACAACAAAAGGACAAACAACCCAATTTAAAATGGACAAAGGATCTCAATAGACATGTTCCCAAAGAAGATATACAAATGGCTAATGAACACATGAGAACATGTTCAACATGGTTAGTGTGCAGGGAGATGCAAATGAAAACCATGATGAGATACCATTTCACTTCCACTGTAATGTCAAAAATGAAAGGCAGCAAATGTTAGGAGATGCAGAATTGGAACCCTCCTACATTGCGACTGAAGTTGTAAAATCATGCACTCATGTGGAAAATGGTTTGTTCCTCAAAATGTTAAACACAGTCCTAGCTGGTTTGGCTCAGGAGTTGGAGTGTTGGCCAATGGACTGAAGGGTCCTGGCTTTGACTCTGGTCTAGGGCATGCACCTCAGTTGCAGGCCCGATCCCTGACCTAGAAGGTTTGTATCACATTGACGTTTCTCTCTCTCTCTCAATCTCTCCCCCTCCCTTCCACTTTCTCTAAAAACCAATGGGAAAATATCCTCAGGTGAGGATTAACAACAAAATGTTAAACACAGTTTACCATATCTCCTGCAATTCCACTCTGACATTTATACCCAAGAGAACTGAGAGCAGATAGATGTTCACACAAAACCTTGTACATGAATGTTTGTAGCAACATTATTCACAATAGCCAAAAAGTTGAAAATGAAATGTCTATCTACTATTGAATGAATAAACAAAATATGGAGTAGCCACACAAATGAAATACTATACCAGGTTTAGTCATAGAAAACATGGAACATGATGTATATTCTACGACATGGATGAACCTTTAAAACGTTGTGCTAAGTAAAGGAAGCCAAACACAAAAGGCCATATATTATATTATTTCATTTATGTAAAATGTCTAGAATAGAAAAATCCATAGTGACAGAAACTAAATTAGGGGTTTCCAGGGGTAGAGGAGGGGAGGGGTAATATGTATAGGATCTCTTTTTGGATTATCAGATGTTCTGGAATTAGGTGGTGATGACAGATTTACAATCTTGTGAATATACCAAATATCTTTGAATTGTAAAGTTTACAAGGTTTAATATTAAAATATTTGAATCATATCTCAGTACAGCTGTTATTTGTAAAAGCTAAGGAGCTAGAGATTTACGTATAATCTGAATTTGTTAGTTTATTGAACTTGGTGAAGTGCAAGCAGGAAACCACTCATTCTCCTCACTGGGCTTCAGACAAGCTCTATAAAATCTTCCATTTTGGACAAAGTCTCAGACAGATCCTTTTAACTTTTCCCTGTCACTTACATGAATAAACAAAAAGCCCCATTTACAGGCATCAAAAAGTCCAATCCAGTCTAATATTAAGAGTTTAATCTTATCTAGTTCAAAGCGTCTCTCCTCCTCCTTCATTCTTCACTGTTCATCTACCTTCCCCTTCAACTCCTCTTCCTCTATCTCTACCTGAGTGAGAAGTTGCTGGCTCTTCTCTCTCAGGCTGCTTTTAGGAGCTCTCTAGACACATCTTCCCATTCTCACCTCTTCCCAATGACGCTGCTTTCTCAGGCAGGACTGGTTTTCTCAGACCCAACCTTCACACCCTCTTCTGTTTGGGTCCTCCCACCCTGGGGGGCTGACCTCTTAGGTAGGATCCTTACAAGACGATTTAGCCCAGTTCCCTTCTCTGGTACGTGCTTGGCTCACAGAAAACTTCTGGAGGTGCGGGAACTCTGTTCAGGGTTTAGAGGCCAGTCTTCCTCTTTTAACTTTTTATACCTTGATAGCATACTAAGAAAGATTGTATACAAACATGATGGATATGTTCACTACAAAGAACAACACTATTAATAATAAAATTAACATCCATCACCCCAGCTGGTATGGCCCAGTTGGTTGGGCCTCATCCCATGCACCAAAAGATTGCTGATTCGATTCCTGGCCGAGGGCACATGTCCCACTTGTGGGCTCTATCCCCTGTGGCTGACTAATGTTTCTCTCCCTCTAAAAATCAATAAAAATATACTTTAAAAAATTAACATCCATATAGATTCTTCCCAGATGTTTTTTTAAGGAGGACATTGTTGAAAGATCCCACCAAATGAATAAAAACAATTTTTTTCTTTCCTTTTTTTTGGTATCTCTATGGGATGACAGATGTTTAAACTTTATTGTGGTAATGATTTCACAACATATGTGAGAAGTCATTATGCTGTATACCTTAAGCATGTTGTCAATTACATCTGGATAAAATGGGAGGGGAAGAGGAAAGGACATGGCCAATGTCTTTGGATTCTCTGTCTTTCCTTCCCAGGTTGCATTTCTTTCCCTCCCCTACCAGAGATAATTGTGAATTTTGTGTTAATTTTTTAATTTTATTTTTTGACATTCTTAAAATAGATTTTGCCATATATACTTCTAAGCAATACATTGTTTACCTGTGCCTACTTTTGAATTTTATATAAATGGCATCATACTCTGGACCCAAGAGCCAGATTACCTGGGTTCAAATCTGTCCCCTCCCTGTTGTTAGACACAAAACCTTGGGCAGTTATGTAACCTTTCTGTGCCTCGGTGTCTGCCATCTGTAGGCCAAACACAATAATAGTATTTGTGTCATTGAATTGTTTAGAATACTAAGTTAATATTTGTAAAATACTTGGTCCAGCCCCAATAATTGTATGCTAAATGTTTGTTAAATAAAATACATTCTGTGTATATTATTCTATAACATTTATTTTTTTATTTAACATAATTTTTAAAAACTTTTACATGTTATAGTCAAGGCTGTGTGTGTGTGTGTGTGTGTGTGTGTGTTAATCCTCACCGAGGATATTTTTCCATTAATTTTTTTAGAGATAGTGGAAGGGAGGGGGAAAGAAGGAGAGAGAGAATTATCATTGTGAGAGAGATATTGATAGGTTGCCTCCTATATGCACCCCAGAAGGCAGAGATCAAGCCTGCAACCTAGGCACTTGCCTTTGACCGGAATCAAACCTGGGACCCTTCAGTCCAAGGGTTGAAGCTCAAACCAGCTAAGGCAAGGCTGTGTTTTTTAATTGTCTCTAAAACATTCTAATGTACCATAATTTTTTTTTTGTCTATTCTACTTTCCATTGATATTTGAGATATGTTCAAGTTGAGGCTATTTAAGTTGTTCATATCTTTTGATCATTTTTTCTATTTATTATATTCTGGCTTTTTCAAATAAATTGTAGCTATATCTTTATACTCTACATTTTAATCCATTGTCAGTTTTATGTAAGCAAATACATTTTCATAGATTTGTATCTTCACTCTTTTGATAGTATTTATTTAATTCAGCAAAATATTTAACATTTTATTTTGAGGTAATTGCAGTTTCACTGATGGTATATTTTGACAGAGAAGTCTTAATTTTAACATAGTCAATTTATCTCTTTGTTTTATGATTAGTGCTTTTTGAGTCTTAAGAAAGTCTTTTCTATCTGAGGTCATGAATATAATCTCCTATATTATCTAATGAAATGTTTACAATTTTGCATTTTATATTAAGGCCTTTAAAGCACCTGGATTAATTTTTATTATTTTTTAGTATGACATGTGATGGATAGTGGTCCATTTTCATATTTTTTTCTTATTCATAATTTCCTTGTGTCATTCATGGGAAAGTTCCTCCTTCCTCCACTCATCTCCAGTACCATCTCTGCCACAGATCAACTGTCTACAAATATGGGGGCTTTCTCTGAGGTTTGAAATAATATCTTCCTCTTCAATAATAAAATTGCATCTATTTGTTGCTGTGATATAGGGATACTATTGATTTTTTAATAATGATTTCTAACTGGCAACCTTGTAATTATTAATAATTTGCCCATGGGTTATTTTATGTTTTCAAAGCAAACAATCAGCTGCAAATAAGTACAGTTTTATTTCTTTCTTTCCAGTTTTGGTACATTCTTTCTGATCTGGCCTGACTGCAGTGGCAAGATCGCCCAGGTCAATGTCCAAAAGAAGAGCCATAATGGACAGACATCCTTTCTTGTTTCTGATTTTAAAGGGAATGCTTCTAATGTATCACCATTAAGTAAAATACTTGCTGTGTTTTGTGTTTGTGTGTAGATATCTTTTATAAAACAAAATTCCTTTTAACTCCTATTTTAATAAGAGCTTTTATCAAGAATAGTTGTTAAATGTTATACAATGATTTTTCTGGATCTATTGCAATAATAGTGTTTATGCATTAAAATTTTAATAAAGATGATATTCTAATATTGAACAAACCTATTCTTATAACAAAGCCAATATTAACTTGATATATCACCTTAATAATACATTGCAAGGCTTAATTTGCCAATATCTCATTTAGGGGCTATAATTTCCTTTTTAAAAAACATTTATTTTTTTTGATTTCAGAGAGAAAGGGAGAGGAAGAGAGAAACAGAAACACCAATGATGAGAGAGAATCATTGATCGGCTGCCTCCTACAAGCCCCACTCTGGGGATTGAGCCTGAAACCCAGGCATATGTGCTGATACGGAATTGAACTGTGACCTCCCGGTTCATAGGTTGATGCTCAACCACTGAAGCACGCTGGCCGGGCTATAATTTTCTTTTTTTGAAGTTGTTTTTCTTTGTATTCTTGTCTGAATTTGGCATTAAGCTCATATCATTTTGCCTGGTGTTCCTATCCAAGGAACTATCTGATGGGCAGACAGACATAAGACAAATGCCATCCACAGGTCTCTTACTTTCATAGATTTACACTTCTTTGCTATTTCTGGCCTCAGATCATTCATGTATTTCATTTTTTTATTTTATATACATTTTTAAAATTATTGTGCATTTTTTAAAAAAATATTTTTTATTGATTTTTTACAGAGAGGAATGGAGAGGGATAGAAAGTCCAAAACATCGATGAGAGAGAATCATCTATCAGCTGCCTCCTGTACACCCCCTACTGGGGTAGAGGATGTGCCTGCAACCAAGGTACATGCCCTTGACGGGAACTGAACTTGGGACCTTTCAGTCCATAAGCTGATGCTCTATCCCTGAGTCAAACCAGTTTCAACTACATTTTGTTTTAAAGACTTTCCCCCCGCTAGGGAAATTTTTGGTTTAAGGCTAAATTGAGCAGAAGGTACAGAGATTTTCCATGTACTCCGTGCCTCCATACATGTATAGCCTCTTCCATTATCAATATTACTCTCCAGAATGGTACATTTGTTATAGTTGATGAACCTACAGTGACACATCATAATTTCCCGAAGTCCACAGCTTGTATTAGGGCTCATTCTTGGTGTTGTACATTCTATGGCTTTGGACACATGTATGACATATATCCATCGTTGTAGTATCATAAGAGTATTTTCACTGCCACGAAAACCCTCTGTGTTTGGCCTATTCATCTTTTTTTCTTTCTCCCTGCCTTCCAAACCCTGGAAACCACTGATGTTTTAACTCTCTCCATAGTATTGCCTTTTCCAGAATGTCATATAATTGGAGTCATATAGTATGTGAGTGGTTTTCAACTGGTGTACCACAAGGATTTTTTTTTTAATTGATTTCAGATGGGAAGGAAGAAGGAGTGAGAGGTAGAAACATCAATGATGAGAGAGAAGCATTGATTGGCTGTCTCCTGCATGCTCCACACTGGGGATAGAAACCGAAACCTACGCATGTGCTATAACAGGGAATCGAAGCATGAACCTTCTGGTTCTTAGGTTGATGCTCAACCACTGAAACACGCTGGCTGGGCCCATAAAGATTTTTAAAGCGAACAACACCAGACTATTTGGTTAAGGGCACTAATCTCTTTTCCCTTAGATTCAAAAAAAGAAAAAGAGACAACAGCCAACACAATAGCTGTCTGGTGCAAAAGAATTCAAATTATACTTTTGTCAGATCAACAAAAACTATAAAATATTTTTTGGAGTGCTGCAAAATTTTAGTAATTAGTTTATATGTGTGCCATGAGATGAAAAAGTTGAAAATCACTGCAATATGTAGCCATTTCAGATTGGTTTCTTTTACTTAGTAATATGCATTGAATTTTCTTTTATGTCTTTTCATGACCTGATAGCTCATTTCCTTTTAACACTGGATGTACCACTATTATGATTATTCATTCACCTACTGAAAGACATCTTGGTTGCATCCAACTTTTGGCTATTAGGAATAAAGCTGCTGCAAACACCCATACACAGATTTTTGTGTGCACATGAGTCTTCAACTCCTTTAGGCACATACCAAGCAGCACAGTTGCTGGATCATATGTATGGTAACAGTATCTTTAGTTTTGTAAAAAAGCACCACGCTGTTTTCCTTACCATTTTGCATTCTGAGTAGCAACGAATAAGAGTTCCTGTTTCCCCACATTCTTGTCATTATTTGGTGTTATCAGTGTTCTATATTTAAGCCATTCTAATAGGAGTGTAGAAATATCACATTGTTGTTTTAATTTGGATTTTCCTGTTGACGTAGTATGTGGAACATCTTTTCATATGCTTATTTGCCAACAGCATATCATCTTTGGTGAAGTGTCCTTTAAGGTGTTTGGCCCCTTTTTTTTTTTTTTCTAATTGGGTTGTTTGTTTTCTTATTATAGAGTTTAAAGAGTTCTTTGTATGTTTTAAATAACAGTCCTTTATTAGATGTGTGTTTTGCAAATATTTTTTCTTGGTTTGTTACTTGTCTTCTCATTCTCTTTACTCTGTCTTTTGCAGAGCAGCAGATTTTTATTTTAAATTTTAATGAAGCCCCGCTAATCAAAAGAATTTCTTTCGTGGATTATGCCTTTGGCTGAACAGTTTTTATCCAGAATGTATGATGGCTTGTACCAGGAGGGTGTTCACTGAACCTCAGGTATACCATTCAACTGGAAGCAGAAACTCTCATCGGCTTTTTCTCGGTAAGAATTAAGTCCATACCTCTGTTTTCATTATTCCCAGTTGACATTAGGTAACTTCTTCCATGTTCCGTCACCAGCTGCACTCCTGTCCTGCAACACTCAATCAACAAGTTCTGCAGCCCGTGTGGGTAAGCAGGGGGGTAGGGGTGGGGGTAGAAAAGAAAAAAATAGACTCTAGGATATAGCTCTCCCTCCTGGAAGACCACCCCTCTTTTCAATAAGTACATTTCTTGGTGCTCTTTTCATTTAAATTGTTATAAGAGAGAAGTATACACAGTGATACTGCTCTTATAAGCTAGTTTTACTTTCCAATGTCTGTGGCTTATATAGACGGGCGATGGGAGATGGCTACAGAACTAAGCAGAGTCTCCATAAGACATCTCGTTAGATCAAAGGAGTACTAATACGTTTCATCTATGGTTTTCAACTTTGGGGCTGTAGCAGAAGCACCTAAGTTCTATTTAACTTCCTGTTAAATATAGATGAATTAACACACGAGTAGGAATATATATGCCTAGCAAGTTTTGGAAAGGTGAAACATAAAACAGATCACTGTGGCTATCACTGGGAAATGGGGATCATGAGTTGGTGGGGAAGGGTTGTTATTTTCCTTTATATTATTTTATATTGTTTATTTTTAACTATAAGCATATTTCAAATTTATTGTTTAAAATGTCTTGAAAAAAAAACCACACACCCTGATTTTTAAAATTTAGCAATCACAAAGAAGTATGTTTGACAATGATTAAGAGGTAAAGGAGCAAAAGGAAACTTCTTTATATATATTTTTTTTTACAAATGTTCATTTAGCAGACATCTAGTGTCCATTAATTTGCGTGATAAGCACTGGTAAATGTAGAGGTAACTTTTAGTCTAGTGAACACTAACATAAATAATTCAAGGAAGTACATGAAGGTGTCAAAAATGGGAACAATTGAGTGTGTCTGAGATTTCAAATTGGAAAATGTGTCTGTTCTGCAGCAAATATTCTGTTCCACCAGTACACCTCCGATACCATAAAGATGTTGAAAGTCTTTCCAAAACAAAAGACATTCTTCCCACTGATGGCCTAGATTTTCTGTAACTATTTGTCGAGCCTTTCTCTCTCATATATGTGCCACACCGATGTGAATACTTGCTTTGTATTCTGCACATGAGTAATTTTGCTCAGTGCTATTTACATTGATGATTTCATTCAACCATGTGATGATATTGATATTAACTGACATCTACCTTTGTTATTTATAAAATACTTTTCCGGTAGCTCAGTACTTCCCATAAATGTAACTGTATGTTTCTCAACCAAGGTGTGATTTATAAATACTTTGCTTTAAAAAGGGCATACTTTATGGAAAAGGCAAAACTGTAGAAACAGTCTTAAAAGATAAGTGGTTGCTAGGAGTTCATGGGTAAACAGGTGAAGCATGACATTTTTAGGGCAGTTAAACTACACTGTATGATACTGTAATGTGGACATGTCATTATACATTTATCAAAATCCATAGAACATATAATACAAAGAGTATACCCTAATGTAAACTTCAGGCTTTGGTTAGTAACAATGTATTGATATTGGCTCATCAATTGTAACAAATGTACTACACTAACGCAACATGTTAGTGTAGTACATTTGTTACAAAATAAGAAAGGTGGGTTGGAGGAGGTATACAGAACTCTCTTTACACTCAATATTTTCTGTAAAGCTAAAACTGCTCAAAAAGTAATTAATTTAAAAATAAAAGGCAACTTCAAACTTTAGTTGCCTCTAAAGTTTTGCTTACTGCTGCACCTTTATTACAAACACTTGCATTTAATACTGAAAAGCATCAATGTTGCTTTTTTTCCTGGGCAAAACTCTTTTCTTTTTTTAATCAAAGGAGGTGCTATTCTTTTTTGAAAGTGTGACAAAGTTTTTAGCAGTTTATGCTCTAGTATCTAATGCAAATAAATAGCAGGAGCAGTGCAATTTACTTTTCACATATTTACTATCAAAGTGCCTATTATCATATTTAAATTTTGGCTGCTGATGTGGTCACTGCATTCCTCAATTCATTTATCCCAGCATGTAAAGATTCCCATTCTAGAGAACCAAGATGGCGGTATAGGTAAACACCTATTGTTCTGCCCCACACAACAATTCAAAAACTACAACAAAACAACAAAACAAACATCACCCAGAATCACCAGAAAGCTGGCTGAGTGAAAACTCCACAAATAAAAGTAAAGGTGGGACACTGAGACTCAGAAGAGCAGCGGGAGCTCAGCCTTGAAGACGGAAACAGGTTAGAAGCCGTTCTGGTCGCATGCGTGGGGTGGGGCCGGAGCAGCAACCCCAGCTGGATTTCTCCAATGAGGAGGGTGGAGACGTCCCACTACACGGATTCCCCAGTGCCAGGCGAGGTCCGAGGTCTGGGGGACACACCTTGGAAGCCAGGCATGACAGAGGTCTCCTAGTCTGCGGAGAAACTGGGTAGCTGGGAAAAGAAGTTTGCGTGCAAGTAAACTGTGCGACAGCACAGATGTGCAACTTGCTCCCTGGAAACTTGTCTCCTGGTCCCAGAAACCACCTATTTTATAACCCTGGGTGAGACTTTGGGTGTGCAGACTCATTTGGGGAGAGGCTGAGTTGTCTGGCAAGGGGAAGAGACTAGCGGCTTTCTCTTGGAGGTGCCTGCAGCCATCCCCATCCAACAGAGACCCATGCATACCAGTGCTGCATAGGACATAGCTGACACTGAGGCTGCCTGCTCAGCTCAGAGACTCCGCCCATCCAACCTGAACACAGTCTCCCTTCACAGCCAATTGGCCTGGAGGTCAAACCCTCCTAGGGCTAACAACAACAAGCTGGGTTTAAATTCAAAAATACTGTACAACCCATAAAGGATTGCAGAAAGAGTACCCACCTCAGGTAACTGGGGAGGCTGAGCCACTGACCCTTAGAGGACATCTACCACATAAAGCAGCCACCATGCAGAGATATGGAAAGAAATCAGGTGGGAAAGAAATGGAGGAAAAAGGATGACTAGACATAGAGTTCAAAACCAGGGTTATAAGGCTTTTCAAGTGGCTCCTAGAAAAGGCCGATCAACTTAATGAGAATTACGAGGAAATAAACAAGACCAACCAGGAAATGAATGAGACTTACAAGGAAATGAATGAGACTTAAAAGGAAATGAATGAGACCCTCAGGGAAATGAACAAGACCTCTGAGGATATGAACTAGACCCTCACGGATACGAAAAAGGACCAACTAGAAATCAAGCATACACTGACTGAAACAAAAAATATTATGCAAAGACCTAAAAGCAGTCCAGACGACCGCAAAAACCAAGTCAAAGATTTGAAATACAAAAAAGCAAAATCCACTCAGCTGGAAAAGCAAGAAGCCAAAAGAGTCCAAAAAATTGAAGATAGTATAAGGGGCCTCTGGGACAATCTCAAGCATACCAACATCAGAATTATTGGGGTGCCAGAAAAAGAGAGAGAGCAAGATAAGGAAAACCTACTAGAAGAAATAGTGACTGAAAACTTCCCCCACCTGGCGAAAGAAATTGACTTGAAAACCCAAGAAGTGCACAGAACCCCAAAATATAGGAATTGAAAGAGGACCACACCAAGGCACATCATAATTAAAATGCCAAGAGCAAAAGACAAAGAGAGAATATTAAAAGCAGCAAGAGAAAAACAGTTAGTTACCTATAAGGGAGCACCCATACGATTGTCAGCGGATTTCTCAACAGAAACGATGCAGGCCAGATGGGAGTGGCGAGAAATATTCAAAGTGATGAATAGCAAGAATCTACAACCAAGATTGCTCTATCCAGCAAAGCTGTCACTCAGAATTGAAGATCAGATAAAGTGCTTCACAGATAAGAAAAAGCTAAAGGAGTTCATCACCGCCAAACCAATACTATATGAAATGCTGAAAGGTATTGTTTAAGAAGAAGAAGAAGAAGAAAAAAGGTAAAAATATACATTATGAACAACAAATACACATCTATCAACAAATGAATCTAAAAATCAAGTGAATTAACAACCTGATGATCAGGATAAAATGAGGAATAGAACAGAATCATGGACACAGAGAGGGAATGGACTGATAATGCTTGGTGAGAAAAAGGGTGCGGGAAGTACAGCAAGAGACTGGACAAAAATCATGCAACTATGGGAGAGGATGGGGGGGAGGTAAGGGCGGAGAGTGGGATGGGTACTGGGTGGAGGGGAGCTATTGGGGGAAAATGTAATTAATAAACTGAACAATAAAGATTTTAAAAAAAACAAACTGAAGGGTAAAAATGCAATTGATTTGTTTTAAAATTGAGAATTTTTCTATGTTTTCTTCTTGTTTTGGTTTGTTTTATTTATTTTGTATTATCTCTTCTGAATGGTCAGTTTATATTCTTTGCATATTTTGTAAAATTTGTTTTATGTTTTCATATTATATTGTAGGAGCTTTATATATATATTCTAAATAATAATTCTTTGTAGTAAATATATAAGTATTTTCCTTTAGTTGTTACATATCTTTTTTACATTCAATTTTTATTTTTTTGTTGCAGTTTTAATTTTTATGTACTCAAGTCTCAAAGCTTTTCCTTCATGGTTTTTTATTTATGTCATATATTTTACATTTTATTTTAATATTTATATAGTTTTTGTTTTCATATGTGGGTATTTAATACCCAATAAATTTATTTTTGTGTATGAAGTGAAGCGGGATTTCCCTGACCCCCTCCCCCCCAAAAAAATGAATAGGCCTCACCAAATGAATAATTTAGAATTTAATTATTGTCTAGTCTTGAGCGCTTGTGCTCCCATCCCCCCAAATCTACTTTCTTGCTGTGATAATGACTTTTTTTTTTTAATAAAAAGAAAAAGGGTATGAATAGTCTGGTCAACTATTTCTGGGCCTTAGTTTTCACCTTGCATACAGAAGTTGACCATAGGTGAAAACACGTGCTGAGTACCATTGAGAAGTGGCTTGAGATGGGAGGGTGGCAATTCAGCCTATAAGTAGGTCTTAAAGGTCGTTCTTTTAGCTTAGCTGCCAAAACAAATGCCATAGACTAAGAGGCTTAAACAACAGAAATTTATTTCTCATAGTCCCGGTAGCTCATAAGACCAAGATCAAGGTGCCAGTCAGTTCAGGTTCTTGGTAAGAATTCCCTTCCTGCTTGCAGATGGCTCCTTTGTTGCTGTGTGCTCACCTGATGCTTCTTTGTGCACACAGGGAGAAGGAGAAGCTCTCTAGTGCCTCTTTTTATAAGGGTACTAATCACATCTTGTGGGGCCCACCCCCATGACCTCATCTAAACCTAACTATCTTCCAAGGTCCCATCTTTGTATACTGCCACATTGGGAGCTAGGACTTAAACAAAGAATTTCGGGGAGACACAAACATTTGGTATATAGTAGTCACAATTACAGGGCAGCAGGTCACCTGATGGTCATGCCTTCAGAACTGAGATTCAAAAGAGGGAATAAAAATCTTCCTGACACTTCTCAGCAACCTCACACAGACTGCCATCATCATCTGTCACTCTGAGATTAGCCCATAAGAAAGTAGAATCTGTGCCACACACAGAATCTGTGTATTGATGAAGCTGTACCCATAAGGAGTAGCTAGTGTTTCTTTAACTAAAGTTCCTGTTAATTAACATTTGGACTTGCAGAAAGTCCTGTTCATTCATCCTTTTATTCAGTAAATATTTCTTGAACATCTACTTGTGTCATTATATCATAGCAGACATTGGGCACAAAGTAGTGAACAAGACTTCTGATCCATGCCTGATTGGAGGTTACAGTCAGGTGAGTGAAGTTTTCAGCCAAATAGGGAAGAAAAAACAGCTTATATTAAAATCTGGATTTGATAAAGGACAAGGATTATTAATGTGATGTACCTGAGGTAAGTTTGAGTAGGAGGATTAAACTGTTGGAGAAATTCTGAAAAGGACATGGAAATCTTTTGGTATAGAGATGGCAAATAGTGTCTCAGAAATATAGACATCAAAGTATTCTTTGATTTTAATTTGGAAACCAAACTGTAAAATCCTTATCAGGTTAAAATAAATATTTAAAAAAACAATTATTTATGGAAGTTATAGAAAAACAAATTGTTTGTTGTGGTGTATGCATAAGAAAGTGTGTTTAGGTATTGCTATTATTGTCTTGTTGGTCATTTACTGCACATGGACATCTTACTGTGTCCATATCTCTGTTTTTACCTTTGCTGTCAAAATCAGAAGTGGAGAGAAGTCCTTTAAGCAATCATTTTGATAGATAATTGGACTAAGAAGGGAATTTAAGAATTTTTCTATCAGAAATGGTTTTTCCCTTTGCACTTTTGCAAAAATTGGAGGAGTGACTTGAGATCACAAAATAAATAGAAATGTCACCAGTTTCTCCTGTTTGGGAAGCCTTTTTTGGTAGTCTACTGTGAAATAACTGTTCTCAGATCCGAGAAAGTGAATGAGAGATAGTAAGTTCTATACTGATATAGGTAAACCATCTTACAGACATAAGCTATGTGGTTTTTTTTCCCAAAAATTACTGAGTCCACCTCATGGGCATCTCCGTAGGAAAATTAGGGATCTAGATGTTAGGGCTTTATATTCTGTTTTTTACTGTAGCTTTTTTGGGGGAGGTGGGAGTAAATCTAAGCACATGTGCATTATGGAAGCTGGTGAAATCCTATCTAATAAAAGAGTAATATGCAAATTGACCATACCTCCGCTACACCCACAAAAGCCATGCCCATCACCCAATCAGGAGTGAATATGCAAATAAACCCAACTAAGATGGCTGCTGGCCACTGAGAGCAGGAGAGAGGCTTGGATTTTCCTGCCAATGGAGAAAGCCAAGCTTTCCACCTGCCCTTTGCCAGCTCAGGCCTCCACTCAGTGCTACAAAGTTTCAATTATAGAAGATAATGATGGCAGCCACAGAGCCAGAGAGAGCAGGAGGCTTGAGTTGCACTCAGAGATGGAGGAAGTCAAGCTTTCCACCTGTCCTGCTGGCCCAGGCCTCTGCTTAAGGCTACAAAGTTTCAATTATAGAAGATAAATAAAAAAAATTAAAAAAAATTAAAAAAAAGAAGATAAATAAAACCCAACAGAAAAGGCTGTGGCCACAGAGCAAGCAGAAGGCTTGGCTCTGATCCAGGCTACAAATTTTGATTGTAGAAGAAAAATAAATCCCAGATACCCAGGCTTCCACTTGGGTCACAATGGGACATGGCCAGCCTGCAAACCACCACAGGCTTCTTGCCCAGGCTGCTCCATGCCCCAAGGAAATCCCCACCCTGATCTGGGAAACCCTTCAGGGCAAACCAGCTGGCTCCCACCCATGCACTAGGCCTCTATCCTATCTAATAAAAGAGTAATATGCAAGCTGACCATCACTCCAACACACAGGATTGCTATCCCCATGTAGTTAAAGATCCTGCCTCCATGTGAACACAAGACGGCCACCACAAGATGGCCAGCAAGGGAGGACAGTTGGGAGGGACCAGGCCTGCAGGGAAGGGCAGTTGGGGAGGACCCAGGCCTGCAGTTGGAGGGCAGTTAGGGGCAAACAGACTGTCAAGGGAGCAAATAGGCATCAATTGGGTTGGCAGGGGAGTGGTTAGGCTGGCAGACAGAAGCAGTTAGGGGCAATCAGGAAGGCAGGCAGGTGAGCAGTTGGGAGCCAGCAGTCCTGGACTGTGAGAAGGATGTCTGACTGCCTGTTTAGGCCGAATCCTACTGGGTCTGGGTCTAAACAGGTAGTCGAACATCCCTCAAGTGGTCCCAGATTGGAGAGAGTGCAGGCACGAATTTTGTGCACTGGGCCTCTAGTAGTTAAATAGTTATCATATTGCAAGAAATTTTAGAGAAGTTCAGGCAGTTAGAGAAAAGTGGGGGCAGGGAGTCCATGGGAGAGGAAGGCATATGTGATGGGCAGACAGCTCTAAGCGATAATGCTTATTTCACAGAGGAGAGAGGAATGTTACAAAATAAGGAGAAGAGGAGGAGGGGGGAATCAGGTGCCTTTGAGCTTTAAAACTGATACCAATTAGGAAAGTGACCAATTAGGAAAGTAAGGGCTGAGGTCATACATTAAGGAAGGGTCCAATTAGAAAGACTCATGTTCAGACAAAGAGCTGCCAGCCTTTTAAACCCATAGATAAAGAAACTCAGAAACTGAACTAGATTATTACCTAGAGAGAAAGAGAGAAAGAGAGAGCAGGTTTTTCCCATTTAGGGACGCCTCCCCAGGGGGAGTTTGGCTATGCCTGAAATAAAATCCGACATTTTTGTTTAAAGTCTTTCAGTCCGTGAATTTTAGTCTTCAAAGTTCATCGGAAAAGAACCTACAGGGAAAGCCCGAACCCTCCCAAACTCCCCGTATCAATATTATTATAAATTATAATTAACTTCATATTATTAATTGCTATAAGTTTTCTGAAATTAAGTAAGAATGAAA
This sequence comes from Antrozous pallidus, assembly GCA_027563665.1. Classification (NCBI taxonomy): domain Eukaryota; kingdom Metazoa; phylum Chordata; class Mammalia; order Chiroptera; family Vespertilionidae; genus Antrozous; species Antrozous pallidus. The sequence goes on from CM050513.1 coordinate 77,876,670, forward strand.
AAAGTCCTGAAAGAAGTGCATTAATTTTTTTGGTTCCAGGGTATCACGAGCCATCAAAATTTGAAAAAATATTCTTTGGGGGAACAAGAAAAGAAAACGGTTAGAAAAGTGAAAATGAGGGCAAGAACTTCAATCAACATATGGAAAAAGAATGGTGGTATTGATGAACAAATAAAAAAGGAGGGATAGTAAATGGTGACATGTTCTCAATTAAGATAACTAATAAAATTATTTTTTGGTGATTCAGTTCTATAGCATTCCACACACACTGAAGTTCTAATGAATGAGTGTTCCAACTGCTTATCAAGTTCAGTCCTGCACAATTAGAAAAAAAACACACTCCTCTTACAAACTTGGCTCAAGCCTTTGGCACAAGACCAGCGTGACTTAATAGCTGTAATTTGCATTTGAATGCAATTAACTGGGCCAGTACTTTGGGGTAATCAAGCTGTGAGGCATTCCCATATGCTACAAACTCAACTGGAGAGGTCTTTATTCTTTGAATTTCCCATAGATTTGTAACTCAGGTCCAAGACTCTACACGTAATTTTTTATTTCAAACTCTGATTTTAATGATGAAGCATGAAATGTAACTTTTATCTAATTGTTTATTCTTAATATAGAAAAGTAGAACTGCTTGCCATTTTTTCCTGAGAGGAAAATTTTCCTTGTTTTTGTAAAAGTGATTTATATTATTTAAAAAATGTTCAAGCAATATAAAAACATACAAAGAATGAAAAAATAAAATTTCTCAAACCCTAAATTTCCACCCAGAAAGAACTCCCACCTATCCTATATAATGAAAGGATAATACGCAAATTGACCCTAACGGCAAAAGGACCTGGAATCACCGGTTGCTATGACGTGCACTGACCACCAGAGGACAGACACTCAATTCAGGCACTGCCTCCTGGTAGGCAGTGGACTTTCACAGGGGAGTGCCGCTCAGCCAGAAGCTGGCTCATGGCTGGTCAGGGCAGTGGCAGTGGTGGGAGCCTCTCCCGCCTCTGCAGCAGTGCTAAGGATGTCTGGCTAACGGGCTCCTGGGCTGCCAGAGGGATGTCTGACTGCCAGCTTAGGCCCAATCCCCCAAGGGCTCCCAGACTTCGAGAAGGCACAGGCCATGCTGGGGGACTCCCTGTCCCAGTGCACAAATTTTAGTGCACCAAGCCTCTAATATTCAAAATAAGCATAAATGAGAAAATGTGTATATCATTAAAAGTTTGGTTTTCTAGTAATGTTCTCAGTCATTAAAAAGTCTACATGATGTTAGCAAACTGCTTTTACTATAAGGTAAACTGTTACGATAAGTATCTAAGCTTGCCTTCTGTTCCTTTCCAGTATATATTCTTCATATGCAAATATTTGCAGTGTAGGCTGATGTTTTCTAAAGCCCAAAGAATAGAATATTTTGTAAAGTTAACAGTGAAGAACAAGAGCCTTGAACCCAGAGTCAAGATACCTAGATTTTATTTTAGCTGTGCCATTGATTGACTGTGCATGTAAATATGTGTGTGGATGTATGTGCTGGGTAGATACCCGGTGCTGGTGGTAAGTTCCCCTCTTAGGAACTCGATCTTTATGTATCAAACAAAAAGGATGGACTACAATTGTAGTATGTCTGCCATCTCCAAAGTTTTTAGAGATTTGCTTACATTTTCTGTTTTACAGAATATCAGGCGTTTTGGTTTTCCTTCCTGATAGTTTGAACACCACCTTTCATAGACCCTGTGGTGTAGAAACAGTCCCCCTGAGAGCTATAACCACGGGGAACAGATTACCTACAATGAAAATTTGTTTTGTGTTGAAATCTAAGCATAGCATGGGCTTATTCTGGGAAATCACTGATTTATTCAGTAAGCAAATATTGACTGCACTCCTTCATTTTCCACCACTTCTGCTTTTTAGGAATTTATAATCTATTCAAGTTAAAAAGTGATCATTACAACAATAACAAATATATAAATGAAATGTAACAGAGATTTGGCAGAAGAAAAAATTACACATCTGAAATCAGGAAAAGATTGAAGAAAGAGGTGATTTTTGAGTTGGGCCTGAAATATAGAAATGATTTTAACAGATAGAGGTTGATGGGAAGGCTTCTGTTTCCTCAGATATAAAACAAATAATAGTAATTGTACCCACTCTAGAAGAGAAAGAATTAAGTGAAATAATGCACGTTAGTATATTGCACTGGAGTCATAGAAGAGCCCTAAAAATGCCTTTCATTGTTATTAATGAGGGAAATGTATGAAACAAAAAGAATTACTGAAGGAAAAACTGATATTTCTTGATTGAGGTATGAAGAGTTAGTTTCCTAATGATTTTTTTTTTTTCCAAAAAGATTTCTGAGGAGATGTTTGTCTAGGCATGCTCTTCCAAAGCCAGTTGTTTGCACATGGAGTTGTAATCAGACTTTTTTCTTTTAATCTTTCTGCTGGCAGCAAAAAGGAAGAGGCAAATAAGTTTTAATGACTGATTAGAATGTGGAGAGCAGAAAGCACAGGAGAGATTGCCTGGAGGGAAAAACTGGTGAGATCGTTGCCCTAATGCAAGCTGTAGCTCCTTCCTGGCTGCCTGTTTAGGGTGTGCTAGAATGTACCTTTCTTCCAAATGAAGCTCAGACAGGTGCAGCTATGGCATGAGTAACTGTTTTTTAAAACATTTTGTACTTACAGAGATATTGATAATAAAATTAGCCAATTTTACTGTGTACTTATTTCGAGATAGTGCTGTGATTAACATTTGACAAGCAACGCTCTTTCAAGCTCCAAAACAATTCTGGAAAGTAGAATATGCATTACTTACATATAAGAACTGAGATCTTGCCCAAAGTCATAGTCATTTAGGTAATATTTAATGATCTGTATTATGTGTCTGATACTGTTGTGGAACCTACAGATTTACATCCGTGAATGAAACAAAAAAGATTCCTACTGTCTTGGAACTCACATTCAAATGAAAGGAGGCAAAGAATAACAACAACAATAAAAACAAGAGAATATCAGGTAGGAACAGGACTATGATGAAATAAAATAGTGCTCTGGCCCGTGCGGTTCAGTTGGTTGGATGTCCTCCAGTGCACCAGAAGGTTGATGATTTGATTCCTGGTCAGGGCATATGCCTGGGTTTCAGGCTTGATCTCCATTAGGTTCTGCTCTCACATCAGTGTTTCTCTTTCTCTCTCCCTTTCCCTTCCTCTCTAAAATAATAGTAATTGTACCCACCTTCTAGAGTCATTGAGAGAAAGAATTAAGTGAAATAATGCATGTTAGCAGATTGCACTGGAGTTATAGAAGAGCCCTAAGAGGTGAGTTGTCAGTATAGCCACAGTCCTCTGTGCTTAAAAGGCCTTCCTCTTGGCTTAATACTCTGTTATCACTGTCTTAAAATCCTCAATACATTTATCTTTAGATTTGTGTTTTGTAAGCAGGTTTCATGGAACACTGGAGCATGTGGGTAAGCAGAGGACATATATCTTCTATTCTTTGTCACACCATTCTCATATGGCTTTCTTGATGTCCTATGAGCATAGCATTCTGGTTGATCCAGGATGTGCAGGAGTTAAGTGAAATTCAAAGCCAGTACATGAACTGGGTAAATGTGTTATGTCTACAGCTAACTCAACAGGGATGCAGACAATTCGAGAGGCTGTGTTTCCCTCAAACCAGAACTTAATCTCAAATACGAGGAGAAGGCAACAACATTTTAAGAAACACAATAACCAAAGAACCTTACCTTATACTTTCCTACTCATCGCTGCCCTGTAGCTGCCAACTACTTATTCTGAGAATGATGATGTAAAAAGAAGACAAAGAGAGGAGGAAATGGTGGTTCCTCTTCCTTTCATTTCTTTCTGACTCATCTGAAAGCCAGAGGTAGAAAGTGTTAGTAGAATGTAGGTGTATCAAGAACTGAAATGAAAACAATTGAGTTAGTTTTGTGCAATGTTTTTACGGTTCAGTTAAGAGTGAAATTCACATGTGTGTATAAAGTACACAATAGGAATAGTGTAATTACGCTAATTCCACATATGAATCAAATCCTCTTCTATACATACTTAAAACTGGCATTGCACAATATAAAGATGAATGGTAATATCATGCTCATAATTAACATTTTTAATTTTTCTTTATGGAAAATGACATTAAATAGCAAATAAGAAAACAGCGTGACAAGCTGAACAAGAGAGCTCAGAAGAAAGAAAAAAAGCTTTATAGATCAGCATCTTTAACAGCATTTTTTATATTACTTTTCTAACAAGACACTGCATTTTCATTTTGCACTGAGCCACCAAATCATGTGGGGGTGCTATTTTGGATTGATTAGGAGAGGTCTCTCTAAAGAGATAGCACTTAAGCTGACACCTAACAGACCAAGAGGAGCCAACCATGGGAAAATCTAGGGAAATAATATTCCAGGTAGAAGGAATAGCTAGTTTAAAGGTCCTAAGGAAGAAAAGAATTTTATGTGTCCAAGGAATAGAAAGAAAAGCAGTATCACCAAAAAATAATGGTTAAGACTTGGCGTGGCTAAAGATGAGATTCGAGTTTGGAGAGGCCAGAGTGCAAAGGGCCTACAAGTCTAGAAGAATGTCTTCTATTTCTTTTAGATGGCCCCTGAAAGTTTTCAGGCAGGAGAATGACATAAATATGTTTTCAAAGGTCAGCTTTACTGCAGTGCAGAGGCAAGAGTGATTTCAGGGAGATCATCCTGAGTGGTTTATACCTGAGGAATTCCGCACCTTTCCCTACGGAATTCATCATGCTCTTGTCACAAATTCTATTACCGCAACTACAGATTTTCAAAAATTTCTTCCTGAACTATACTGAAATCACCTTGTAGACACCGATAGACTTTTAAAAAACTATATTTTTATTGATTTCAGAGAGAAAGGGAAAGGGAGAGAGGGAGAGAGGACATCAATGATGAGAGAGAATCATTAATCAGCTGCCTCCTACAAATGCCCCACTGGGGGTTGAGCCTGCAACCAGGCATATGCCTTGACTTGGAATTTAACTATATAGGTTGATGCTCAACCCCTGAGCAACCCTGGCTGGGCTGACACTGACAGTCCCAATCCTTTTCACATCACCAGTGTGCAGCACTATCTGCATAGAGCAGTTGCTTATGAAATATTAACTGACTAACTACAATTGGATTTAAACCCCTCTTGTGGTAAGAGGTTTTCCCTTGGGGGTTCCTCCAACCTCAGATACTTATTAGATTGAGCCATAAGGAAAAGGATTATAGCAGCTATAAAGGAATCTGAAATAAATATACAAATAGATAATTAATTTATAAATTTTGAAATTTGGAAGAAAATTACTGACTCGGTCATCAATGGGAATTTGAATTTTTACCCTTTCTCTTCCCGAACCCATGTGTAATGTACTCAAAGACACAGCTGTATTGGTGCCAATGTTTTGGTTAGAAGTTTCAGCCTGATGGCTTGGGACTGAAGTGGGGCCAACACATATTTTGATTGGTTTACATGGTATATAAATATGGTGCTGAATCAGTTATTGATGCTTATTTAAAAACATCTAAGGAGTTTTCACATACAGTTCTGGCTTTTCTCTATCTTTTGAGAGGTAACAAACATGCAAGCAAACGCAAAGCTTGGCAGCCGTGGGCCTGCATCCCAGCAAGCCGAGCTGGGGGTGCCACCTGAGGAAGGGGCCTGTGTTTTCTGTCCTACTTTGGTCCTCACCCTCCTGCTCCACTCACTCAAGTTCCCAGTCAGGCTCCTGGTGGCATTGGTATAATTTGTACTACAGAAGGATACTCCCCATTACTGCTCTCTCTACTTCCCAGTTATGTTATACCTTAAGACTCAGGGGTCTCAAGGTGAAGGGACAGTGAGTTTAAACCTGTAATCATATATCACGTGGGCATTCACTTAAGAAAATACTTTTCCTTTGTCCCTGAGTTTGCTGCCATATCTCTGGCGGGTAGCATTATTAGGTGTGCAATTTTTGATTGTAGGTACTCGGTGTAGTGCTTTTATTTGGATGGTGACATTTAATCTGTTCTACTGTCTTGTGTGTCCCCACATGTTTATTTAGAGAACTGTATGGGCAGAGTCCACAAAAGATACTAACAAAGTCCGTTTCCCCAGAGCTATCTCAAGGCATGTGGGAGCACAATAGTCAAAAGCAGAAACCACAGTGGGTCCATGTGGATAGAAGCCTGGCTTTGGGATGAGCTTTTTGGAGGACAGAGGGACAGAAAGTCAGTTTGAAAGGATTTGCCACCCAGCAGGTCTTGGCGGATATTCAGATCTGGAAACACTTGGCAGTACCAGGGTGCAGTTCCTTTACCAGGCTACAAGTGATTGAACAGAAACACATGCAGGGTCCCAAGAGTCAATCATTTCCACTTCCCTCCATTGCTGGCACATGGACGACGCGCTGCGGAACGGGCCAGCTGCCCAGAGCCAGTGGCCCAAGCCAGAGCCAGTTAGCACGAGTGACCGATTCCGGGGAGGGAGGGCATTCAGCGGGGGGGAGAAGCTGGGGAAGGGGGTCGAAGTCCAGGCCGGAGAGAGGACAATAAGGCTGAGTGTGGCAACAAGGCCGAATGGCAGCGCAGATGGCTGATACCCAGCGTTACATGGCGAACAGGCGTTGGTTTTAGAAAAGACTCAGGCCACAGGGCGAGCGCCGCCGCTGCGTTCTCCCTGCAGAGCCTGGAAGGGCGCGCAGGCCGGTGGCCCTCGGGCGTGGGCAGCGGCGGCCGGGCAGCCTCCTCCGCGCCTCCAGGCCAGCAGCGCCAGGCAGTGCCAGCCGAGGGCAGGGCGCGCCGCCGCCGGGGGCGGGCGCCGAGGGGCCGGCCGGCGCTGACGCAGTGCGGGCCACCGGTCCCGATCGCCCCGGCGGCAGGAGCGAGCCCGGCCACCGCAGGCCGCGTCCGCGCGGGGGGCAGGGCGCGCGCACACCGCCGCCTGGAGGCCGCGGGCTGCCTGCTGGCTCCTTCGCCGCCGCGCTCGCCATTCAAGCGCGCCGTGTCCCCGCCCCAGCTCCTGGGGGGTGAGCGGCGGAGGGGGCGGGCGCCGGGCCGCTGAATCACCTCCCCTCTGCGCCCGCCTCAGCGCCGCCGCCGCCTTTCCATTCAGTCGCCCAACATGGCTGGAGCGCGGCGGAGGTGAGCCGGCCGCCCCGCCGCTCCAGCCCCTGCGCCCCAGCGCCCCAGCGCCCCAGCGCCGCGCCTCGGGCAGCGCCTCCGCTCTGCGGTGCCGAGGCCCAGGGGCCCGGCTGTCGCCCGCCGCCAGCATGTGGGGCGCCCCTGACGAGAGCTCGGTGCGGGTGGCTGTCAGGTGAGGACGGACGCGGCGGCGGGGGGCGTTCTGCGGGCTGAGGGCGCGGCTGGGACCTGCCCGGGTCCGGGGCACCGGCCGCCGCGTTGCGCGGACCTGAGGGGCGGCCCGGCGGGGGACACTCAGGCAGCGGGTCACCGCCGGCTTGGCCCGAACGGCCGGACGCGAGCGGGGAGATCCCTGCGGTCCCCACGCCTTCGGCGTTTGCAGGTGGCCGGCGGCTGCGCGGCGCCAGGTCCCAGGGGGCTCTGACTCCTCCGGGTCCCGCACCCGCCCTGGGCGATAGGTCGCCCGCTGGGCTTTGCTTGCAGGAGCACCCTCTCTGCTAGGCTGGGTGCTTTATTATTATTATTATTATTATTATTATTATTATTAATTAATTTATTTATTTCGAGAGCGCCTGTCATACGTGTCCATGCAACCCTGGCCTCCTGAGGCAGCAGACAAAGCATCAGACCGACAGCGTTCCCACAGGCAGGTTGGGGATGTCGATGCAAATGGAAGCCTCCTTAAGCATCACTGCCAGGTGGATAATGGCACAGCGTGCAGGAGACACATCTGGCCTCTTAGGCGTTGGAATGGGCATTATTTTTAAGATAAAAATCACCGGGGATAGGTCCGTAGAAGGAAGGAAACCCTTCAGCAAGTGGAAGGGTTTGACATGCGTGGCCGAGTGAACCGTGCCAAGGGTAAGGCGGGTGGATACAGGATGAAATTAGGCATGCCTGGGTGTGAATTTGGAAACACCGGATCCCTCACAACGGCATTTCGGTCAATGACAGGCACACGAGTGCTGAATGTAATTTAGGCCGTTTTGATACGTGTCAAGAAGCAGAGCCCTGACAGTTGCTCATGGAAAATTGCAACATCATCCCTGAAATATTAATGAAGCATTCATGGTGGAATAAGTGCGTTGTGTACCCGGCTCGAACAGACTGCTACTGTGAATTCACTTCTCTTTATGGGTACTTTCAGGATTATAAAAATAATCTGTTTTCTGGGAAATTATGCTGTAAAATCCTCCACTCTTGTGGTCTTTCAGGAAAGTCATCTTGCAAACTTTATCATGTCCGCATTTCTAAGTTATTTTAGTGACAAATCTTAGCTAGGCATAGAAATGGTAGTTTTTATATATACTTTGTATCTTTAAGCAAAAAAAAAAAAAATGAATTTTAAAGATCTTTTTACATGCCCTTTACAAGACCAGGAAATGACCACCCATGGAAGTGACAGTTTTATGAGTTAGAGTCACCTGTTATGAAGCTTTTGAAGTTTGAATTTGGCCTTCTTGGTTATTCTACACCTACTTATCCAGTTGTTGGATTAGTTTGTTTCCCCTCTTTACTGCTGTGTGTCTCTTTTGGTTTTTTCATACTTGTTGGTGATGGTGCCCTGGCAGAGGAAGGGAAAGGAAAAAGACAGGAAACCCAATAAGTAATTTTGTTAGTTAGCTGACTTGGTCAAGCAGCATGACCAAGGGACATACAGTAGTAACATAAAATTTGGCTGCGAGAGAAGCCATTTTTACAGATTTAAGATTTTTTATCTGTGAATTCTCTAGAACCATCATAGGGCCATGTGTCGGCCATCCTGTTAAATCTGATGCTGCTTTGCAGTGGAGGTGAGCAGAGCCCTGGATCACCCTAAAGTGGTTTCGATACGCATAACAACATTTTGCAAGTGAATAAACGTGGTTCTGATTGTTGGCAAAGGCTTTATAAAACATTCGAAGTTTAATAAGCCACATTGTGAAGATTTGTGTTTTTTTCTTCCTTCAATACATTGAATAGATCTGCTCTCTAAACTTATTTTGCATAGGATAGAAATAGCTTATATAGCACTTTGGTATTAATAAAGAGCATGGCCATATATTTTTATTTACAACAAATATTTCTTCAGCATATATTCCTATCTCTATTGTTATCCATACTTCTGAGCTAAACATAGCAATAATGGTTGGACACCTACCGTGTTCTAGGATCCGTGATATGTGTTCAGGTGTTTTATATCCTGTGAAATCCCATTTGTTCCTCATGACAGTCTTTGACTTAGGTTCAGTCCTGTTGTTATGATAGCCATTTTACAGATGAGACACAGAAAGATTAACCTGAGAGCAAGTGGCAGAACAAGTGTTCCAACCCAGACAGCTTGACTCTATCTAGCCCAAATGGTTAACCATTAAGCCTACAGAGGTGAGAGGCAAAGACATGCTTTGCAAAGCTTTACATAGCATAATAAGGTCAGTTGCCTCTTCCTGGTTCTGTACTAGTTCAACTACAAATGAATGACCCCGACAGGTTATGCATACCTAGATGTTGCTAGAAAAGATAGAGGTCAGAGAGGACCTGAACTTAAGGCTAAAATATTTCCTCAAAGTCTTTCATCTTTCCAGTGTCCTCCTAGCCTGCCTCTGCTTTGTGATAAGCTTCATCTGCAGGGTAAATAAAATCAACAAATAGACACACATCAGCAGGGCATATAACCTGCTTTCCCCCTTCAGTGTATAATGTAATAACAGGTAATAAATAGGGTTGACTCTACCTGCGTAAGTAAACAAAAATGTCGTAGAGATTCTTGTGTTTTCTTCGATATAAGAGAGTTACCCAGTTTGCCAAAGCTAATGACTCTATTTTAGATTTCTCAAAATAAGTGCACGGGTCATATAAAGCTTTGGGGAACATAAGTTGAACAGAAAGTTTCTCATTTAGGGAGAACATTTTTAATTCAATTTCTGAAAATGCCTTTTGACAGAGTATATTCGAGGTGTTCGCAAGGTATCTTTCATTGTGGTAGATGTGGATTCAGGTGACAGCTACACCCCATGTTGCCTGTGAGACCTTGAAGTACGATTAATGCTACCGAGGAACTAAATTCTAAAGGGTTCTTAACATTGGTCCTTGATTTAGTTTTTGGAAAAATTTTATGCATCCTTGGAACAATTTGGTAGGTGGATCTACTTTTTGACTGTCAAGTTGATGAAATCTAAAAACCGATGTAGTATTTCTGATGAAGAGTTAGTGTCCTAATTGAGATGTGTGTAAGTATAATGTATGCATTAGATTTCAAAGACTTATGAAAAAGTATGAAAAGAAAGAATGTAAATACATCAATAATCTTTGTGTTGAATATTTTAATCTGTGGAGTTAAATAAAATATTGTTAAGGCCGGCTGGTGTTGCTCAGTGTTTGAGCATCAGCCCCTGAACCAGGAGGTCATGGTTAGGGCACATGCCTGGATTTGGGGCTTGTTCCCTAGTAGGGAGCATGCAGGAGGCAGCTGATTGATGTTGCTCTCTTATAGATGTTTCTATCTTTCTATCC